>CM070544.1:27574659-28979692 GCA_036346415.1 Raddia guianensis
ACGCCGAAAAGGCAAAACCTCGGCTGAATCGATGAAGTGGATGAGGTCCCCATCTCCTTCTCTCGGGAGGATTGCCCCTTGGGATGACAAAGCCTCGTGGCTCCCAGCGGTGGTCGCCCGACCATCGACAACGCGAAGTTGGCCGTGTCTTAGTGGACGGCGGGGGCGCTTTGGACTTGCTTTCCGCTAAAGTCTGGACGAGATGCAAATTCCTCGTTCCAAAATTTGAAGGAAATCGCAATGCCCTTCTCGGAATTGTTAGGGAGAAATTTGTCAAACCGTTAGGCGGGTCGTCTTACTGTCACCTTCGCAACCCGACCAACTTCGAGCAGAGTTGATCACTTTCGGCGTGGTCGACTTCCGTCGGTATACACGCAATCTTGGGCAGCCATCTCTCGGCAAGTTTATGGCCGTGTCCCCCACGCTTACCATTGCGTGAAGATACCGGTCTAACGGTGTGATCACGATCAAGGGCAATTACAAAGCCGCACGGATTGCGACGGCGATCCCTTGCCCCGTCGATCAACTTCCGCCCTCGACCCTCAAGTTCCATGAGACCAAGTGCTGACGCCCTAGGGTCTCCCTCGGCCGGGGAGAAACCAAGGAAGTTCAGCTGTCCTTGGCGATACTTCCAAGGCAGTTCACTTGGGGCCAATCTGGACCCCAAATAGGAAAGCGAGCTTATTGCCTTCCTCAGAGCTAATGCGAGATGTGTTCGCACAGGAGCCATCGACATGCCCGAGTCCCAAAGGGAGGTGTCGAGCACAACCTCGCTGTCCGGCGGACAAAAGCCTGTTCGCGGAAGCTTCGTCGCCGCTGAATTCAAGCGGGGATCATCAAAGATCGACAGCAAGCCGCCATTCTTTGGGTTCATCAGCGAGTTGATCACACCAGTGGTTAGCCAACCTGTCATTGTAAAGAAGAAAGCGCAAGTGGAGGATGTGTGTCGATCACATAGATTTGAACGCCGCTTGTCCTAAGGACAATTTCAGCTGCCTCGTATTGACCCGGTCGGTCGATCACGGCTGCGGATCTTGACTCTGAGTTTTTAGATGCTTACTCCGGTTACCACCAAATAAGCATCTCCCAGGATGAAGAGAAGGCGCCTTCATCACCCCTTCGGCACTTTCGCTGCTCGACCATGTCTTTCGATCTGCGCAATCTTTGGTGCCACGTTCAGTAACTTTAATGGAGAAGACCTTCCTAGCAATGTGGAAAAAACACGGAGGTCTATATCGATTTACATAGTTGTAAAAAACAAGTATGCTCCGGATCATGTAAAAGACACGGCGAGACCTTTCACAATCTCACGGGCACCGAATAAAATTAAATCCAGAGAAGTGTACCTTTGGTGTTCGATGCGGAATGTTGCTCAGTTATGTCATTGGTTCGCAAGGTATTTCCGCCAACCCCGAAAAAATCGAGGCCATTGAAAACATCACGAGCTCCAACTACCATAAAGGAATCTGAGCCTCACTGGCGGATAAATTTGCTCTAAGCGAGTTTATTTCCGTCAAGGCGACGCGGGTTGCCCTTCTTTAAGGCCTGCATAAGCACAATGGTTTCAGTGGACGGAAGAAGTCGATAGATCCTTCGGGATCCGAAGCAATACTGCCCAATCCTCCCGTCTTGACTACCCAGCGGCATGGCGCAGCTCCTCCTGTACCTAGGTTGCACGCCCAAGCGGTGGCCTTGATCTTGACGGTCAAAAGGAAGGCATCCGGCGACCAATTTATTACGTGGCGAGGTACTTCACGGATCAAAGGCGTTACCCGAGGTCCGAAGCTCTCTACGCCTTGCTCATGTCCTCCGGAAGCTTCGCCACTACTTCAGCGCATCAAATCTTTGGTCCCACCACGTTCCCTCCGGGAGAAATCTTACGGAACAAGGAATCTAGCGGACGTATAGCCAAGTGGGCAATGGAACTAGCGAGTTTGATCTGCTATTTGTCGCCCGAACCGCTATTAAGTCCCGAGTCCTAGCTGACTTTGTCATTTGAATGGACTTGCCCGCCCAAATCGAGGAGCTCGAGCAACCTCGATGAACCCTCTTGGACCATGTTTTTGATGGCTCGCGACTTTGGAAACTTCGGGGCTGGTTTTGTTCTCATCTCCTCAAGGAGAGCAACTCCGATATTCTATCCAACTACACTTTGGCGGCGACTAACAACGCTGCAGAGTACGAGGCCCTCTCATGGGACTAAGCGTGCAAAGTCGCTTGGTGTCCAACGGTCGATGTGAAGGAGATTCACGGTGGTCATCAATCGAGTTAACAAGGAGTCGGTCTGCGATAACTCAATGGCGCGATACCTGGTTGAAGTGAGGAAGTTGGGCGGCATTTTCGATTTTTGAAGTGCTCTTCGTGCCTGTGAAGGACAACTTCTGGCCGACCAGCCTATCAAGTTTGGATCCTCACGCGAACTCGCTCGGCAGGGTGCTCGTCGAGCACCTTCACAAGCCCTCAATCGCGTCTCCGGACGAACCTTGAGAGGCAGTGGTCTTTGTCGCCGTCAAGCGGTCATGGATCGACAACGCCATTTGTCCGGTACCTTGCAGATGGGACCCTGCCGACGATGAAGCCGGCGTTTCGGCTTACAAGGCGTGCTGCTCCATACAAGCTTGTGGGCGGCATCCTTACCGTCGAGGTGCTCGGGAGTTCTCTCCAAGTGCATCTCGCAAGGAGGGTGTGTTCCTTCTTAGGGACATACACGAGGGTGCTCTGTGGCAACCACGCCTCCCGGGACTCTGTCGGCAAAGCGTTCGCATGGGCTATTATGGCCCTGCGTTACAAGATGCCCGGGACATCGTGACTAAGTGCAAGGCTTGCCAATTTCACGTCAGGAAGGCACACAAGCCCGCCAAGAGCTCCAAACAATCCCCCATCTTGGCCTTTTCCACATAGGGTGCGGATCTGCTCGGCCCATTCCTAAGGGGTACAAGGGCTATACACACCTGCTAAATCGCCATAGACACCTTTACAAAGTGGATTGAGGCAGAGCACTGTCGTCTCTTCACGCCAAAAGCGGCTGTTCGCTTTTTCAAAAGCGGCGTGGTCGCAGCTTTGGGATCCCCTAAGCGATCACGGATAATCGGTACCCGGTTCGAGGCGAGTTATTTCGGGAATCTGCGAGCATTTGGGTACCAAGGTCTGTTCGCCTCGTGGCACACCCACGAGCAATGGAAGCGATCAAGCGAGCTAACGGACAGATAGTCCAGGTATTAAGCGGCGGGTATTTGCTGCTCTCGGGAAATGCAGCCAAGGCACAGGTTGTGAGATTTCTTCCGTCCTCTGGGCGATTCGCTTTCTGACGGCCAGGCGATCGGGAAACTCCTTTCCAAGCGGGTCTATGGTGCGAAGCCATCCGCCGCCCCGGTCGTACTCGGTTCGCCTCGCACGAGCTCAGTCAACCTAGTTGACGACGAGCAAGAGCGCCTCCTCGATCTCGATCTCCTCGAAGGCACACGCGACCGGGCACAAGTCAGAATGGCACGCTACCAAAGAAGCTCTTGGCAAGCCGTTGCCAAATCAGTTCGACCAAGGGCTTTGAAAATTTGGCGACCTCGCTCGCCGTGTCCAGAACTTGTCCAATGCCAACAAGCTAACTCCTCGTTGGGAGGGCCCGCTCATGGTCGTTTCTTACGCCGCCCGGGCTGCTCGCCAGCCATGGAGGACGGGAGAGAGCTAACCAAAGACTTGGAACATCGACCCACCAGAAGTTCTTTGTGTAGGTCTTTTACGTGTTTGCTTAGCTGCGCTTTTTGTAAACTTGGCGCCTTAGTTCGTCCAAGTCTCGGGCACCATGTAAGTTCAATCCAATTCTCGGTGAATCTTCGGCCTCTGTGCCCTTTTCACCGCTTGTCTTCTCAGACTACTCTCTCTGGTAACACTTGATGGTCGCCGGTCTTGCGAACTCTTGGCTCCGCAATCTTAAGGATTGTTCCCTACCGTGTCTAGTTTCGACGAGTTCCTAAACTCGGGGTTGCGTAACACGGCCTTTCCACCTTGCGGCTAAGTCTCGCTCTCGTAAGCCCTCATGGCAGAGGCACTTCTCGCTCGAGACGACCACTTGGCAAAGCTCGCTCTCGAAGCCCTCCATGGCAGAGGCACTTTCCTTGTTCGGTTACTTGAATCGCTTAACTTACGCCAACGAAAGCGTATTACTAATCTAATCGAGCAAGGTACGGTGTCGCTCTTTTTTCACGACGTGCTCGAGTTCGCAAGCTTAGGTTCTCGAGCATCGTCCGTCACGGGGCTAGAGCGTCGCTCTTTCTATTGTGCACTGCTGGTTCGCAAACTCGTGTTTCGAGCGAGATGCACAACGGCTGGGAGTTAGGCGGTAGCGCCTACCGGTTTCTCAAACTTCCTAGCGCTGTTCGCTTTTCTCTTAAGTTTCATTCGTTTTGTCTTTTTTTGCTTTTTTGCGAGGGAAAAAGGTAAGTACTTTATTACATTATTCAAAAGTTTCAGCGCAAAGGCCCTTTCGGATTCACCAAGTGCTACTTAGGAGCAAGTCGCTCCTTCAACTCCTCAACTTAACTTGAGGCGCACGACTTACTACGAGCCTTGATTCCTTCCGGGCTTCAATGGAGGCGCTCGATCTCCTCCTTGCTCCGCTTGGCTTGCGCCAGCCTCTGCCGGATGGCCTCGACCTCCTCGGTCTTGGCCTTGAATGATCGTTCGAGCCTCGCTCTGGCCGACTCGGCCGCTGGCGGTCTTGAGCTGCTTTCGTCCGGCTCCTTGACCTGTTCTCGCGGTGATCGCCCTCACCGCCATCCCACAAGATCTCCTCGATCTCTTCTGTGAAGTCCATGTGGTTGAGATCCTAGCTTGGAGTTCCGGATGTTTGCTCCTCCTTGGCGAGCCGGGCTTTGAGCTTCGGGCTTCCTCCCAAGCTGGTTCCGCCAGATGGGGCCGCGTCAACAGCCGCTCTTCGAGCCACCGTGCGGCCGGCGTCTCCTCCGTGGTGCTCGCCTTCACGGCTTGCACGCCAAGCTCCTCGGCTTCCTTTAGGAGAGCCTCGAGAGAATGCCTCTCCTGTCGTCACTTGGCTTCTGAGCTTTCGCCTTGGCCGGCTCCGGCTCTGGGCAGCAGAGTGCTCTGCCCGGGATCTCCGTCCAAGATGCTCCGGAGGGATGCAAGACGGCGCCTGCTCGATGGTGACCCCATCCTCGAGTTCCGCCATGGTATCCTCAAGACACGAGAGGAAGAACAAGTTAACTACGCTGCGATGATATGGCTAAGTTTAATGAAATTCGGCCTCGGTGTTTACCTTGCCAAGTCGGCGCTTCAGTCCGCGACGCAGGCGGTCCTCGAGGCCATGCGTCACGAAGCCCCGCTCGTGCGGGACGAGGCGGGCGCGCTTCTTGCCGCCGCTTTGTGCGCTCCTTTTCTTGTGGAGGCGCTGCTCGCCGAGCGGAGCGACAATGGCGCACTTTCGCTCCGCCCTTCCTTCCTTCTCCTCTTCCGCCCAACGTCTTCGGCGAGGCCGAGTCGCCCGCTGGCTCGGCGGCGCCGTTGTTTCCACGGCAGACGACCTTTCGGCTGCTCGCCGGGGCTTCTTCTCGCTTCGGTCTCGCTGGGGCGCTTCGCCATTGTTTTGGCCCCGAGGTCCGTGGCGCCACCAGCTGCTTTTCGCCTCCGGCCGCTTCACGCGCCTTTGAGCGCGTCGATCCGCCAGCTGGAGCCTGGCCGCAAGCGAGCTCCACGCCGCCGGCTTGTCCTGAGGCTGCCACCTCACCTTCGCCATGACGCGCAGGTAGATCTGGAAGAAGGATCGCCGACCGCCTCCTCGGCGTCGTCCGTGGCGGTCTCTTCTTGGGCGGTGATGAACGCGAGTTGATCGCTTAAGTCTAATGCGGTCAAGGTGGAAAGATCAAAAGGTCGATTTCTACATACCGCCGTGGAGGGCTTGGTCTGATCTTCCTCGCCGTAACTTTTCGGCTTTCCTCGGGGGCTCCTTGGCGGCTTCTCGCTTTGGCCCTTGGGCGTTCGCGGCGATGAGCTCGGCTGGGTGAGGTGAGCACTCCTCACAAGCAACGCAAGGAGTTTCTCCTTGCGCGACTTCTCTTCGAGCCTCCTCGCCGGGCGACTGCTCGAGCCGCGCCAAATGGCCGGTGAGTCTGCGAGTAACGCCTAAGCCGAGGGTCATGTTCTTTACCTCTTCGTCGCTCGCCGGGCGAGGAGGGAGGGCTTGGTCTCTTCTCATTGGGTGACCGCTACCGCTTGAGTTCGCTCGGTGCGCTCCGTCGCCCAGTGTTGGTCTCTTCGACGGTGGCGGCCGCCGTGGCCTTGGCGAGCTCAGCGTCGGTTCAGCCGCCACCTTGGGCTTTGTGGCCGCCTTGGCCTTGCCCTTCTTCGGCTTCTCCTTCTCAGATCCGAGAGATCCTCGACGATCCCTCCGAGGATCGGTGGTCTTCTTGTGCATTTTGAGAAGTTTAACGTCAAGATTAAAACCAACAACGTAAATCTAGCAACACGGGTGGGTATAAGTGATTTACCTCGTCTCGTGCGGATGAGCACGCCGGACAGTGTAGGCCACCTCGCGGTGACCTCATTGTCTTTCTTCGCCGCCTTGAAGATGGCGTCAACCCGCTCGGTCACCCATGCGTCGGTTGGCATCTCTCGCGAAAGCAGATGGAATCGTTAAATTCTGTTGGAGGAAACGATCAATGAAGAGGTTGAGTCTTAAAGGCACTTACCCGTGCTCTCCTTGTGATGTCTTCCTCCTCTATCTTGTAGAAGGATAGGACCTTCTCCCGAGGCGCGATTCTCGTATTTGTGAAGTCCCGGATGATCTTCGCCTGTGAGCCCAAGGCTCACGAGGAGGCGATCTTCTTGGTCGCGCATCAGTCCTCGGCACTCATCTCCGGCCGAGGCATTGGTGTCCCTTCACGGCGCCTTTTCGGTGAAGATGAGCTTCTTGTCGCCGCTCCGCTTGCTGTAAAACCACCTCACCCACCACGCGCTCATTGAGTCGAAAGCAGCGGTGGGCGAGGGTGTGCGTCGTCGTGGTGGCCCGGAGCTTGAGGTAGTAGCACCCAAGCTTGAAGCGGCGGAGCTGCTCCTCGTCATCAGATAATAGTGGAGGAACAGTTCCACCGGTGGATCGATTCTCAGATAGCCTTCGCAGGTGTGCGAAGGAAGACGCCATCCGAGGATCTTTGTTCGGATTGAGGTTCGCCACCTCCAATCCGCTAATGTTTAAGAAGCCTCAACGGTCGCTTTGGAGATCGCAACCCGAGCAGGCAAACTGCTGGGTTAACGAACTCTCCTCCACGGCTCCGAGTATCCTCCTCTCGGCGACCTCCGCCTACGGTGTCGATGTGGCCCTCCTCCTCCCAGACTTTCAGGTCCTCCTCAAAGGCTAGTGCCGTGAACTTAGCCATAGCGGTTCCCGGGATCGGACGAGCAAGGTTGGTGATGGAGTTTTGGTCGCTTGATGTCAAGCGCAGTTGGAACTAGGGCTTGAGAGGAAAGGCGTGAGAACAGAGTGGCTGGTCATGGCGGCTTGGGTGCTTTTATAGTCCCGTATAAGCGGCTCAAGAACGGTTTAGTCCCAAAACGGCTAGTTTTTCTTGCAACGGCTAGGTAAAAGCGGTGTTCGCTTTTTTCCTTCAAGCAATGACAGGAAGTTACCGTTGGAGTTCCGCTAACGGCTATTTTTTCCGATGTCTGACGAAGGTCGAGTGCTCTTTCGAGCGAGATGTCGTTCCTCGCTCGATGCGACGGAGTTGCTTTCTAAGATCGATCGGGTTTATTCGGTCCCGAACAAGTCTTGTCCGGCTGAACCGTAACACGCTCGGTCGCTCGTTACACGTCTTTATAGCAGGAACTATACCTTCTTCGTGACTTGGAGTCTCAAGAGGATGACCCCACTCTAGTGAGTCCTTCCACTTGAGTCTCGGGGCTAGCTGTCGGGGATTAGATCACGCCCATTGCCATGGGCCACTCCTCGACGGCCCAATCAAATGACCTACCAGGCCCGGCTCCTGGAAGGTTCTATCTCGCCCATATGCATCCAAATTAACAGCTTCTTTGGGCACGGTGCGTAATGGCCAAGACTTCTGTTGAGTCCGACTAACAGTAGTTCTGCGATTTGCCAGAAGACCCGGACGTGGCTTCCCGGATTGGATAAGGAGTCGTGATCCCCAAGACTAGGAGTATGCCATATCGCCTCGGGATATGTTTGGCATGTCTCGAAGTTACATTTATCTCAGTAGTTAGCCCTACCGATATTCCCTCAGAGATCGGTTTGTTTCAAGACTATATAAACAGGGCCCTATGGCGTTTAGAGGACTCCGGGCATTTTGAGTTTTACGACTTGATCTAGCTCTTAGACATCGGATATTTGCTTGTACACCCATAATCTCGCCGAGACTTGTTCGCCTCGTCGAGCCATCTCTTGTATTCATCTTTGATATATAAGAAATTTGGACGAGGGCTATTATCTCCCGAGAGGCTCGAACCAGGATAAAACCCCCTCTCTGCTCGTTGTCGTTCGTGGTTGTTCGGGCGTGTCTCCTATCTCCTCTTTGAAGAACCTTGGTTGACTTGGGTCGATATCCCAACCGTCGACAAGAGGTGTATATCTATATCTACGCGAAGGCGCTCCTATGAGAACTACAAGCTAAATGTTTGGATGGTGATAAACTTCATTGACAACCTGTTGGCGATCCTTGGTGTCGTGGCTCAACTATAGCGACCTATGGTGGAATCACGAGATTGACAGGGTGAGACTATCAGAGGGAGGGAGGGAGAGGGGGAGGGAGCGAGGGAGAGAGGTTGCCGTACACTTACATTATTATATAAGTTAATGTGTTTCTACTATTTATGTTTTTCTCTTTTTTCCTTTGAAGTTTCATAGCAAGGCACGGGCACTGTACTATTCAATTTAATACGCTACTTCAATTGATGTTTTCTTTTATCCCTTTGAAGTTCCGTTGCAAAGCACGGGCACTCTACTAGTTTAGATAAGTTGTGAGCCAAGACTATATATATTGCACAAATTTGAGCAAGACCTTGGTCCAACACCCATAAATCAAATATATTGTTTTGGTCTTTACATTGCATTAGTCTCGTTTATTATTCTTGGTTGACTTGTTGGATATCATCTTTCGAAGTTGATCGACACAACCCACCGTATGTTGCATGCAATTAGTATTGTCTTGATTTGGCTTGATCTGTATGCTTGCATCTTACTATCTTTACTCAATAGTGCATAGATACCTTTATTGGATTTGGTCCCACATAGGATATTGGTGATGTGAGAGCACAACTTAAAAGGTAAAGACACCCAACTCCCATTAGGCTGGCTCCAACAGCACACTGTATACATCACTGAACCCTTAAAATAAGGGATGAACTGCTCCCCTATAATATCCAACAGCGTCCCTTATAGCAAACCCCTAATTCATCGGGCGAGAGAAATCAGATATGTAGGGGCCTCTCTGCTCCGTATCCTCAATCGCAATGCCTCCCGCGAGATCGAACAAGTACCACGCCTGCCCTCCCACCGCCTCCTCGTCCCCTCCCCGCCTCCTCTCTCCTCCCGCCACCCGCCTCCTCGTCCCTTGCCCGCCCCCCTCTCGTCCCTGGCCGCGCCTGCCTCCTCGTCCTCCCCGCCCCCCGCCTCTACCTAGCCGCCGCCCGCCTCCTCGTCCTCGCCGCCCGCCTCCTCCCTGCCACCGCCTCTCTCGCTTAGCCGACGCAGCCCGCCTCCTCGTCCCACCACCGCCTCGCCTGCCTGCATGCCGCCGCCTCCTCCCGCCGCCCCGCCTCCAATATGTATGTTCTTAGTTTGATTTGTGGTTGGTTTGGAATAAATTTTCAGAGATTTGTTATCTTTACATTACACATGTGAAAGATTCCAGATTTTTTGTAGGCTGCCTACTTGTCCTTTGTTATTAGAAAAAAGTGTTCAAGATCAAATGAATATGCTTTGTTGCAATCAAACAGCAATCTTTCTAGTGTAGATTCTCAATACTCAAGATTTATCTGCTGAAGTTACAACTTTTGGGGGGCAACCTCCCCTAGGGTTAGCCCAACTTAATTAATTACAGATGTTAGCGCCTGCGTTTTTCGAGGCGCAGTCGCGTTGGACAGATCTCGGAGGAGGGCTGAACGGGGACGTTCCGCTTGACGGAAAATCCGGTTATTTCGCTCAATCCAAATGCACCAGATTGTTCCAGAAACCACGGATAAGGTGCCTTTGGGAGGTCTGGCGTGCAAAATATCTTCCGTCCACCAACGAGGAGGCGGGACGACTGGAGCCAGTGAACCGGTTGTAGGAGCGGTTTGTTCATCTGAAAGGCAATGCGGCTCCAGATGAAACGACTGAAGTCGCATTCCAAGAATAGGTGTTCTGGAGTCTCTAGGTTACGCCTGCATAATGGGCAAAAATACTCATTCGGCATCTGCCGGCGCATTAAGGCATCCGCGGTGAGGACGCGTCCATGCAGAAGCTGCCACAGAAAGAATTTACACTTGGAGGGTGCCCAGTGCCTCCAAACTTGCTGTAGAGGTGAGGTACAACGGCCAATGAATTGCAGCTTGTAGGCAGTGCCTCCAAACTTGCTGTAGAGGTGAGGTACAACGGCCAATGAATTGCAGCTTGTAGGCAAAATTCACAGAGAATTCACCATTTGAGCTGAACCGCCAAGTGAAGATGTCGTCCTCGTGCGTAGGAAGCACGTAGTGCGCTAACTTAAGAAGCAGTGGCAATAGCTCAGGAATCATCTGCGGACTTATTCTATGACGAAGATCGAGGAGCCATGTTGAACCTTCCAAGGCATCCTTCACCGACCTGGTTTTCTTGATGGTAGCGTGAATGATGAGGAGCAAGTTCCTTGGGGCTGACCATCGAGCCATCTGCCTTCCCAAAAAGAGGTGAGGGCTCCGTTACACATGGTGAGGTTGGAGCCCACCCGCAAGAGCTCCAAGTCGGGCCCAAGTTTCGGATTCGCACCAAGAAGAGGTTGGATGGGTTCTGATGTTCCAAAGCCACCGTAGACGTAGTGCTCTTGCGAAGCGGTTTAAGTCGAGAACCCCTAGCCCTCCAAGATTGGTGTGCGAGCAAACGACATCCCAGCTGACCCGACACTGTCCGCCTGATACAGAATCGGATCCTTTCCATAGCCAGGCCCTCCTAAGCTGGTCAATCTTTTTTAAAACAGAGGACGGCGGTTTGGTGACGGAAAAGAAGTAGGTAGGCATAGCTGTCAGGACAGCCTTTAGCAAAGTTAACCTGCCGCCCTTTGACATTAGAGGCCCGCGCCAGCCCGCAAGACGGCCTGCTATTTTGTCGATTAGCGGCTGGAAGTGAACCCGTCGAAGCCGTTTGAGGGGCAAGGGCAGACCCAAATATTTGAGTGGGAAATTGGTGCGGTTGGCTGGCAGATCTTCGAGGATGGTGTCCAAATTAAGGGATTCACATCTGATTGGGGCGACCTGACTTTTGGCAACGTTTGTCCGAAGACCAGAGATGTCACCAAAGACCCGGAGGATGTTTGCCAAGGCATAAATGTCTTCTTTGGCGGGGTTAACGAAGATTGCTGCATCGTCCGCAAAGAGCGACATGCGGAGATTTGATTGTATACCTCTGACCGGAGAGAGGACGTTGAATTCCGTGGCTCTTTGGATTAGAGTGAGCAGAGGTTCAATGGCTATGTTGAAAAGCAATGGCGAGAGGGAGTCCCCTTGACGTAGACCCTTGCAGTGGAAGATGGTATCGGTGAGGTGACCATTAATGAGGACTCGGGAGGAGGAGGTGGCTAGAGAGAGGGAGATCCAGTCTCTCCACCGGGAGCCAAACCCCTTGGCCCGGAGGTTATCCAAGAGGTAAGGCCAAGATACGGAGTCGAAGGCCTTCTCGAGGTCTAGCTTGAGAAGTGTATGTGTGTATGACTTTTGTGCAGCTCCTTGGCCTTGCTTTGAACAAAGAGGAAATTGCTCTGAATATGCCTCTTCTTGATGAAGGCTGTTTGACAAGGTGAGATGAGGTCATCCATGAAAGGAGCAAGGCGCGTGGATAAGATTTTGGTGAAGAGCTTCCTGCACTATGAATGAGGCTGATTGGTCCGAAACCGAAGCGGACAAGGATCATCCTTTTGGGCGTATGACGATGTGGGCGTTGTTAAGTGATTCAACCCGGGGCCATCCAGTCGAAGATGCTCGAGCGCCACCGAGATCCCTGTGAGATGATGTCCCAAAGAAGATTTGTAGAAATCCTGTGAAGCCATCTGGTCCATGGGCCTTATCACTTGGGAGACCTCGACAACTGGTGGAGTTCCTCCATGGAGAGCGGGCCTCGAGGAGGTGAGATCCACGGAAGGCGATTAAGAAATTCCGGTTTAAGGATGTTGCGGGAGTTGGCGGTGATGCGCCGCCACCACCAAAAATGCTGTTGAAGTGATGATGGAGGGCTCTGTGCCTTGTCGATTTGAGCTCGGTGATAGTGGAAGAGTTGGTCGCAAGGAGTGGATGTGGTTTTTCTTTGACGGCCGTTGGCTCGGAGATGGAAGTATTTGGTGTTGGCGCCCCAAGCCTAAGCCGATTTAGACGAGAGCGTTGCTTCCACTTAATCTTCTCAATGATCTTCGAGCCCAACACTTTAAGCTTGAGAACCCGGCGAACTCGAGTTCTCTAGGGCTTAGAGGTCGTGCCTCCATGGCACAATCAGTGTTTAATGACCTCAGAGGCAATGTCGAAATGGAGTTTGGTCCGCCTTGATGAGAGTATGGTTCCAATGTTTGAGAGTTTTAGCGAAGACGGATCAACTTGAATTTGAACCGTAGTCGGGGTGAGAAGGCATAGTTGGGAAGTCTCGACTAAGCTCTTTGCACCACATCGTGGTAGCCGGTCATTTTGATCCAGAAGATTGAGCGGAAGCTACTGGGAGGACGTGGAGTGTTTTCATTTGTGAGGAGAAGGGCAAGGGTCGGATGTCAAGAGGACAAATGGTTGGAGGGAGCATGAGGGAAAGAGAAGCTCCCAAGTTGAGTTCGAGAATGCCCTGGCCTAGCCGGACTAGAGTTGGAGTAGCTTGTTCATTGCTCCGGTGAAACGGCTACCGAGAGGTGGATTTCTTTCACAAAAGTGGAGTCGGCGCCGCCTCAAATCTATCCATGAGCGCTCTGCTGAGATTGAGGTTGTTTTTGTCCAAGCCTTGTAAATCAAGTTGAAGTCGCCGAGGACTAGCCAAGGGCTAGAGAAGTGGTTAGCGATGAAAGTCGACTCAAGGAAGGCCTCCTTGTCATGGGGTATGGAGGGCCATACACGCTGGTGATGATCCAACCACTTGATCAGGGCCAGAGGATACTCGTGCCGAGATTGAGTGTTGGAGTATAAGGGGATCCGAGAGCTGGACGAGGGCAGAATCCCAGAAGAGGAGTAGGCCCCCTCTGGTTCCGGTTGCTGGAAGTTGGAGATGATTTTGCAGACGGGAGCCTGTGACCTCCAAGAGCACATTGCTGGTTGGGTCAGATAGCTTTGATTCTTGTAGCGCGAGAATGGACGGATTGTAGGTGCAGACGATATCGGCAACCACGGCCCTTTTGGCAGCTGAGTTCAATCCGCGAATGTTCCAACTGATGATCTTCATGGGTACACGTAAACAGACACGAGGGCCCCGCGGTTGGATCAGAAGAAACCGCACGCAGACGGTTGGAAAGACCCAGGGTTGACCGCACGCAGGCGATAAAAGACAGTGGGAGGGACCACACGCAGGTGGTTTACAAACCCAATACCCCGACACTACAAAGACTCCACACGCAGTGGCGATAAGGATCAAGATACCACGCGTGTGGTTGACACAGATTTACAACTCCACACGCAGGTGGAGAACTGAAAGACGAAAAAACCACACGCAGGTGGGAGCTACGATACAATCCCACACGCAGGTGGGAGCAGAAGAACAAACCGGCAGTCATCGGGGAAAACAAGCACCCACACCAGAGAAAAAAACAGGGACTAAGAGGTGCAAGGAGGACCATCTCAACCACGCGATCCCTCATCGCGAATAGGTCAAGCGAGGGCCCAGCGATGCCGCACAAATCGAAATGGTGCGAACGAAGCGCCGCACCAGGGCCGAGGAGAACAAAGCGCGAAGGTGGTCGGCTAGTGAGTCCACCGAAGAAGGGTTAGGGCTGCCTAGCTTGCTGAGCTAGGACTCCCAGAGCACGACAAATAGCCGGAACGGAGGAGGAACCGGCCAGAGCAAGGGTGGGACGCGCAGCTGCAAGTCTCGAGGCTGGCGGGCGACTGAGGTGAGTGGCTTAGGGCGTGGGCGCCTAAGCGGAGGGGACGAAATAAGCGGAGCCTCAGGCTGAAGGGTGGCCCTGGAGAGGAACCCCTGAATCGTAGTAGGAGGCGGAGGGGCTGGCAGCCCGGCTTCAAGGGACATCGGATCAAAGCTGACTGCGGACAGGGGTATTGGGGCAAGATGCTCAAGGAAGATGGAGTCCAGAGCGGGGCCTGCCAGCAGAGCGGAGAAGCCCACAAGACCTGTGTCTGAGGGCGCAGTGGCAACACTGGAGAGGCCCTCGGGCATACCCAGGGCAAGGATCTCGTCGAAGCCCAAAGGGTCGGCCGTGGAAGATCAAGCGCACAGAGACGAGCAGCGGGCTGATCGGCCCACGCGGGGAGCAGAGAGACTCCCACGCTGTGGAGCAAACCGGAGTGAGTCAACGGGCAGGGGGAGATTTGAAGAGCTCTTCCCCGAGGCGAAACCTGCAACCTTGCTGCTTTGGGAGCAGCACGCCTACTGTGCTCGGTCTGGGAGGCCCACAAGAAAGCGCCGGCCCACAAGCAGAGCACGGCTCGCTCGACGGAGGATGCGGAGGAGGCATTGGAGTCGCCGGCGGCTGAGGGCGGCGGAGAAGGTTCATGAGGGCGGGCGGCGCAGTGGCTCGCCCGACGGAGGATGCGGAGGAGGCCCGATCCAAGCGAGACGCTGGGAGCGAGACCGCAGAGCTCACCACATCATGGCGGGCGCCAGTGAGCCGGTCACATGAGCAGGCTACGCTTAGGGGGCCCGAGGAGTAGCTCCGCCTCGGGGAAGCGCGGGAGCAGGTCGAAGTCCCCAACAGGGGCTCCTTGCCGGGCCTGCGACGGCGGGCGGCCTCCCCATTGCGGTCTTCTTCATCGTCGTCGTCTTCACCGGGCGCCTGAAGCGCGTGAAAAGGGACCGGCAGGCAGCCGGAAGCACGGTGGCGGTGGGTGGAGGCACGGAATCAGGCATGCCCGCCCGCCAGTGGTGCGGGACACACTCCGGAAGTCCACCAATGCGAGCGCTGAGGGAGGAGAAATCTTCAACTCTGTCGATGTGGAAGAGTAGGTGGTGGGTGGAGGCACGAGGTGGACGGGGACGAGGCGCACCGGCGAGCCTGGCCGCCCGCGGATGGAGTCAAGCGTCTCCATGTAAGGAGACGGCTCAATCAGCTCTAGCTCGGCCTCAAGTGGGATGGCGGCCGGGTCACGCGTCCACAGCCAAAGTCTGAAGCTGGAGGTGTCGGTGCGGCTGCGAGTAGCTTCCTCAACGACGTCGAGGCGACCAGCGCTTGCGAGGAGCCTCTCAACCACGTCGGAGGACCAAGCCGGGAGGGGCAGGCCTTCGATGAGGACGCGGACGCGGTAGCGGACAGCACCGGGCCCTCCGACGGCGTGTAGGTCTTCGGGGATGGCGGTGAGGGTGATGCGCCGGCCCGCCGAAAGAAGAGTGCGGCGGCAGGCGAGTCGCGCCTGAGCAGGGAGAGTGAAGCGGACGAGGAACTGCATCGGGGCCAAGTGAGTGACCGTGATGTCGAACATTGGGATGTCCGTGTCGTTGCTGATGGCGCGCGCGATGAAGTCGGTGTCTGGATGAGGCCCGCCGGACACGGTGACGATGGCACCGCGAAGATGCAGGTCGGAGGCGCCGGAGTGCATGTCTCGGGAAATTTGGAGGCATACACGGGTGCTGGGCGGACGCAGAGCTGCGAGGGGCGAGCGTTGGGGTGGAGCCATGGCTGGTGGCGGAGGAGAAGGGGCTAGGGCGCGATGCAAGGCGGAGTGGCGATTGGGCGGAACTGGGAGTGTGTCGCGGCGACGAGGAGAAGGCAGAGCGCGGCGGCGACGACACACCTTGGAGGTGTGGCCGAAACGCCAGCAGATGCATCAGCGGACGGGGTCCCTGCACTGAGCCGCCCGGTGGTCGGAGGCCAAGCAACGCCAGCATCTCCCTTTAAAAGCAGCAGCAAAGGCGTGGCGAGGAGCGTCCGCCTTAACTCCGGCGGCCCGGAATGGAAGACGAGTGCTGCGACGACGACGGCGAGGGAGCACGCGATGCCATTCTTGACCGGGTGACACAACAGCCGAGGCGCAGACCACGGAACGGAGACGGGGCAGAGCGACGTGCCGTAAAGAGGTAGCTGCGCCATTCAAAGCATCCGCCTGGGAGCCGGAGGAGGAACTCAACCGGGGAGGATTAATGGCGGCGACCTCTGCATAGGAGCGTTGAGGAGTAAAGGCGGTTTTGAAAATCTGTGTGGCAGGGGAGGAAGAGGATGGGCGAGGGGACCAGCGGTTCCAAGCGGAATCTGGAGCGGAGGAGCAGGCCATGGGTTGCTGCGCTCGCCGGAGTGGCTGGGCGCAGGGCGGCGGTGGCCGCCGTGGCCGGAGTGGCGCACGGCGGGCCTAGGAGGAGGAGCCGGCTGGAGCGCTTGGGAGCCTCGCCGCGCACTTCCGTCTTCTCCTATCTGCTGAAGTTAGTGAATAACCTTTTGGTTTGTATTATGAAAATACATGTGTGGCTGCTTGTGAACTTGTTAAAATTGCTTACTTTTTTATCTTAGGAAAAAGTATAGATTACCATCTTGAATTCTTGCAATGGTATATAAATCATTCATATGGTGTTCCTAACCTACCCCGAGAAGGTGGAAGGTAGAGCTAGTTCCTTTTTGTGATCTGCTGACCAACGAAAGAATGAGTGAATGACCTTGTAGTTAAAACCTTCTAACAGGGAGAAAACATATGAAATACAACCTTGCAATCTCTTTAAGCATGAAAATAGAGCTCTCAAGTGTGATCTTGATACTTGGCCATCCTCTTATGACAAACAATATTATGCAAACAATCCTCTTTTTGAGAGTAACTCGACATTTTCATCTACCTCTCTTGTGAAAAGGAAAATAAATAAAAAGAAACCACATTTTTCCAGCTCTTATTTGCATCTGTTGGTTGATCAGGAGCAATGATTACTGGAGGCTGCGGATGCGAGAAGAGCGTACTGAGATGGTGAAGCAATCCAAAGAATATTGGGAATCCCAGGCGATGCTTTCTATGGGGGTCTGAATTCAGATGTTACCAGCTTAGCCATTCATTGCTTGCATTGGTATTTAGACTGATAATCAAGAAGATGACCCTCAAATCTCAAGCATTAAGCAGTATGTAGGAAGATCTGATTTTATTAACGGGTAGCCTGCTACCAGGTAGCTATCAAGGAGAGCTATTTTGGTATAGGAGAGAACACAGCTGATGTTATTTTTTTTGAGCTGCTGGATAAGCAAGAAAATTACATTGCATATTTGCTACTGTTGTCAGCCGGGTTCAGATCTGGAAATGGAACGATGCAATCGCAATTTATTTGTTGTAAACAAGGATTTGGCCATTGATCACCCAGTACGTACATACATACATCATACATGTTGACATCCACACATCCCATTTCAGTAGATTTTGCGTTTACCCATCTAAAATGACTATATATTACACCTCGGGACTTGAGGATCCGTTTCGTAGACATCATACATTGGCACTGCTACGACATTACCATGTTAGAGCATCCCCATCACACCCCCCAAAATAGCCTCTATTTCAAAATTTTTCAAATGCATTAGGAGGGAATTTGGTCCATGTGAGAAGAAGTAGCCAGACCGAAGAAGCCATCGCGATAGAGGAAAATTTGAAGGCCCTACTGGGGATGCTCTTAGGGAATAAATTAACCTGCCAAGGCATGTAGTCTAGGTATGTCATTTAAGCTTACTGACCATTCACACGGAGATTGCTACCACTGTGGGTGGCTGTAGTGTGTGATTGGCTAATTAGCCACCAAGCACAGACACTGAAATCGGTAAACTAGACACAACGAACGCACAGAAGTTCTCAGATAGAAACCTCGGAATCGGAGCTCCTCGTCACGGTAACCATGCCGGAACCGGCGATCTGGGAGCCGCGTCGATCGCGCCCAAGCGAACCCAACGCAAGGACCCAACGCACGGACCCAACGGCGCCAAAGAAGAGAGAGACAGCATAATCGAGTGATTATTTACCTGTATTGTCGACGACGCCGGCAGCTACAGGATCGGTTGGGTAGAGATCCAATTTTAGATACTACTGTTGGAGATAAGCATTTTATAGATGATGGATTTTTTTAGGGGATCCCCTATATCAAACTATAGGGGATCAAATTTAAGGGGTCTTGTTGGAGCCAGCCTTAGGCTTTTGGGATGAGTTGGGTCAAAACATGGGTTGTGCTTCTAGTTGGGCAATAGATGTGGGGGCCTAGATGTTGGTTTCGAGGGGAGCCGGATCATCGTGGGCCATGAGATGGACCATATGACACTCTTGCAACTAAATGATAATATATTGGCACGTCTAGGATGGGCATTCAATTAGCTCAATTATGTTGGTTCGTTTTTTACGGTTTCTAAAAAAGTTTGGTTTCAAAGAATTGATAACCGAGAATTTCTAAGAAATTTTGAAAACTGAATCGAATCAACCGAAATAATTCGGTTTCGTTAATCCGTTTTTTTTTCTATTTATCAAAATCACAAGAAAGAAAGAAGGGTTCGTGTTAGTAAACTGTGCAATCAAGTAGCGCCCAAGATTCAAGCAGTAATAAACTGGGGGGAAACTAGTCTCAACTAGCATCTACTGGGCATGTGGTTGCAATTTGCAAGAAAGAAGTAGCACAAATCTGCTTTAAAAAAGCACAAATAAACTATCAGCTAGTATGAAAACTCCCACTGCTTGACGAGGATGGCTCTTCAATCTTGGTTCAAGCTCGGTCGAGGCATGTGCCTCCCCTGTCGGAGATCCCAGGCTCGCTCCCTTCAGTCGACTTGTGCGCGGTTGCTCTGGAAGAGGGGCTCTCTTCAACATGAATCTCTAAATTTGATCTCATAAAGTCTCATATACAGGCTTCCCTTTTTTAAAAAAATTTCCTATATTTTTCACATCTCCAACGGCGTTTCCTACGTAGAGAATTGTATAGGGGAAGGAAAGAGAACCCTACACATAAGGGAATGGAGAAAATCTCTATTTTAGATAACGTAATAGGAAATGTTGTTGAAACACATAGGGGAAAAATCTATTCCCTATTTTAGGGTAGAGTGCGCTTTATGCTGTCTACAACAAGCTTCCCTAAAACATCCTTTACCCTAAAATAAAGGATGATTTCTTCCCCTATGTTGATAGGAAATGTGGCCCGATCTTTCGATGAGAGACGAGGAAACTCTCGATCTGATTCGGAGTTTGACGTTAGCGGCCCGACTACAACCGTCCATGGCGCTTGCGCCTTAGCAACCGGTACACCAATCTTCTGATTTGTTGATCCTGCCGGAGCACTAACAACGATCCTGCACGAAATCGAGAACGAGCAAGAACAAGATAACAAGCAATCTGAAATTTGGAGTCTTGTTTACACGTGCGCAGACGGTCTAATCGACACGTGCTTGCACGGACAGTAGCAAAGAAGCTAAACTGATTCCTAACAAAACCCAAGTTACAAATAAGGGGGTGGCTATCTATTTATAGCCACTTTAGGTCGGTTTGCTACAGTAACCGACGTGCTACAGTAAGTCGGTTTGCTACGGTACACGCGTCTAGATACATTGTTCCACCTTGGGCTGTGTGGGCTAGGAGGGGGGTGGGCGCCTAGCCACCTTGGGCCAGCCGTGAGCTAGGCCCAACCTGGCCATGGCGCCTCCTTATGGGCCGACCCATCTATATGAGGAGTCTTCATCTTCTTTACATGTGGCGTATGATGCCTGCTTCCCGAGATGGTGCTTCTCCATAATTCCATAGCACCATGTTGACCATTTGCTGACGTGCACGAGATCGCGTAACTGGTCGTTTCATCATTCCATCTTGTCGTTGAGTTGTCGGTGTGGCTATATCGAAGATAGTGATGTCCTCATCATATGTGCTTCAACAACGTTCCCTATTCTGTTCCCTAAAATAGAGAATTTATCTCCATTCCCTAGTATGTAGGATTCTCTCTCCTTCCCCTATACAATTCTCCATATAGAGAACGCTGTTGGAGATGGAAGAAATATAGGGAGAGGTTTTTTTTTTAGGGTAGCTTGTATTTGAGGCTATAGGGGATCAAATTTAGGGATTCCTGTTGGAGAGAACCAAGGGGCTGTTTGGATACGAACCAAACATACTCTAAATCATTTAATAACTTGGGGTATATCTAGCGGATGTCCCATTTTCTATTTCGACCATCTCCATCACTATCCATCTAAAGTGGTAAGAGTATTGCTTCAGCCCTATCCATTACCCTATCCCTATTTACTTTTTTCTTTAGGAAAAAGTGTCGATTTGGTCCCTCAACTATACCCGTCGGACCACTTTGGTCCCTGAACAGAAATACCGGACTTGTCAGGTCCTTGAACTCTCAAAACCGGACTTGGCTAGTCCTTTGACCGGTCAAAACGAGTATAGTTGGGGCCAAATCGGCACTTTTCCCTTTTCATTATATTTATTATTCATTGTCCCCATCACCATTCACCTAATCACCTCCTCAATGGTGTGCCTAAAATTTTAGTGCTACAGTGATACGGTACCCATATATTTGGGGCAACCATTAGAGATACTATTAGACTGTTAGGGTACAGGATGGTAGAGTCAGACCTTGGGCTTAAAATCAACATATTCGGGGCTGTTATCCATTATAAGCTAACATGTTTATATTAGATCTGAGCCATTAAATCTATGAGAAACGACTCAGATATCACAAAACTTCATTACATTGGTTCTTTTTTTTTTCGATTTTCCCCTCTCGTAGAAATGTTTTTTCATAAAATAACGTATTTTACACTCTAATAATAAAGCATGGGTGTAAATTGGTTATAGAACGATGTAATTATAATTTTAGGAGATTAATTTTAGGTAATCCTATACCGGGAATCAGTCCCCACATGAAGCGTGAATCGGATATGGATGCCAGATCAAAAGAATGCAGATCGCATCACTAATAAACATAGGGTAGAGCAGAGCATACATGCAGAACCAATAGTGTGCAATATTTGATCTATGGAATTTTACATGGATGCCATTTTGATGTATCGAAATCCAAAGAATGCTATTAAAGTGCAAAATATTATAGATGCCATCATCATGCATTGTCATGCCATTTTTAAGATTTTTTTGCAAATACGAGCTTCAAATACGATCCAAAATACGACCTGACCAGTGGGGCCCTTATGCCATACTCCTCTTCTTTCTCTACCTTCTTCCTCCTCTAACCTTCTACCTATCCTTCCCAACTTTGGAAGCCCATCTCTGGTCCCGGCCATCCCACCACCATGTGTTGCTCCCCTTCCCCTCTGTGCACCGTTGCTCACTGCCCATCCCCACGTGCAGGCTCACCGAGATCCTCTTGTCACTCGTCCCGATGCGCGCAATATCGTTCCACACCCGTCCCTGCGCGCGGGCTCGTTAGGACCCAGGCTACCTTGCTGGGATCCGCTCGTCACCCATCTTCTTCGTCCTCTCCCATCCTAGTGATGGGACCGCATCCATTAATGAGGTCGTGCCATTGCTCGTAGAAGCTCACGGTAGCATCGAAGGAGCTTCTAGTAGAGGCAGTGACGGCTCCCATGGCGGCAACGGCCGGCAGCTAGCCCGGTGAAGAGGAGAGAGAGTGGGCAAGGAGGAAGGAGGAAGAAGAAGACAAGTAAATGACATGTTGGCCCACTTATTTTTTTTGAGAAAGACATGTTGGCCCACTTGTGAGGACAAATTTTAGACCATATTTTAAGATTGTATATGCAAGAAAAGTTTAAAAATGGCATGAATGAAATCAATCGCAACGTATAATGACATCTATAATATTTCACACTTTTTAATGACATTCGTGAGATTTTGATACTTCATATTGGCATCCAGGTAAAAAATCCTCGATCTATCCTCCATTATTTCCATTTGGCTTTCCTGTGCTGCATTAGTGGTTGCCATTGGTAAAAGGAGGATTCACTGTAGATACTACTAGTTGTACTAGGGGCGGACGTGATACCCAACCAACACAAGCGCCCGCTTGGGCTGCTCCTCCACCGAACGACCTAATAACGAAGCCCAGTCCATGATTTTCTTCAGCCAGGAATGAGCAACCTGAAAATTGTGCATGTTGTTTTTATATGAAATTGTCCATAGTTATTAGCACCTGGCAATCTCGCCTAGGCTTCCCAAAATTCCTGGGTCCGCCACTGAGTTGTACCATGATGCTCCGCCTATGTTACTTCCATGAGCGGCAACCCAGCCGCAACACCAAGCTCTTGGTTGTTGAAACCATGAACAAATCTTGGTGCTAGCGAGCAATGTCAGTAACATCCCATGAGACGTGGATTCTGGGATGGATGGATAGATTTGAGTCACGGCTGAGAAGGTAGAGGTTATTAAAGACAAAGGATACACATCGGCTTAGGTTCATCTGCATTGGCCAATGGGCCCGAGCCCGAACATTTTTTTAGCTCAGTAAAAAATGGGCTGAGCAAAGCCTAGAGCTGGCTCGTTCACAGTACACTCGTGGCTCGTTATCAGCCCACCCATTCCGCCATCTGGTAGCCTAGAGCTGAGATCTAGGAGGCCACCACTTAGCTTGGTGACATGCTAAAGTGGCCAAGGCCTAGTTCATCCCATTAGGAGTTTCTCTCTCCCTCAGGAATTCCCCCACTCCCATTGATCCCCATATGAAAGCAATGAAGCTTGCTCTCACCTCACTCTCCCTCGCTGTTGTCTTCTATCTCCATGCCAGACGCTGGCACTGTGTGTCCTCCAGGTAAGACGTTCGAGCCGCCTCCCTCGACCCTTCCATCCTCCTCAAGGTTGGCCATCGCCACCGCCTCCCTCCCTCCCTCCCTCTATATCTAGATCTACCATGGTCGTCGCCTTCCTTCATTCTACTCCAAGTGGAACATCGCAGCTGCCTTCCTCCATCAACTGTCATCGTTACCTCCCTCCATTCTTGTCTGCACAGAACATCGCTACCACAACCGCCTCCCTCTATTCTCCTCTAGGTCGGACGCTGATTATCAGAGAATGGGAAACTGGCTTCTCAATCCAAGACAACAAAATTTATATGTGAGATGAAGAGATTCGTGGAGAGGTTCAAATGAACCTTTTTCACGTCCTCCAGTGGCTCGGGGAACACATCATTTTTTTTTTTATCTTGGTTTAGACCTCCCTCAGGATAACAGCACTACGTCCAACGCTATTGATATTTTGGGCGAAAGGAAGACTGTATGTGTACATGGATGAACGGTTACAAGAGATGCTAGGAGATAGCTATGCTTATGCTCCTTTTAATTGTCTATGCTTCAAAGCTACTATGCCTTATGCTTACTCGAATGGGCTTGTCCTCCTTCGTGGTGCTGGTTTCCTTTTATAGGCGCCGGAGTCTCCTTTCAAATCCCTAATGTACCTCTTGCTTCATCTCCTACTTGTGTATCGGAAGTCCTTGCTACATAGCTTTCTTTGTACTTTAGCCTTATGTGTGGCAGGCTGGATGACCCGTCGTGGTCCTTTGGTATATATGAGGCTGTTTGGATCGCTACCTTGATTCACCATGCCAACGAATGGCGAGCACGCAGATTTGGTCGCCGTTTGCTTGCCTGCCACGGAAAGGCGTGCCATTGCCATGTGCGAGGGCGAGCCGTCGCCTCCCGTGCAATTTTCTCGCCATCTCAGGGCGCCCGATTTCTGCGCCCTGAGATGGCGCGCCATCCTTGCCATCGCGATGGCATGGCTCGAGAAGGTGGAGATCCAAACAGCCCCTATGTCTTGTCATGCTTCAGCCTTTGCTCACATGTTCCACCGACGTCCTGCCATTGCCTTGTTAGCGGGCCTATCTCCATTTGTAGCTGTTGTCTATCATCAATAATAGAGTGTGGATGACCCCACCGTGGGCCCAAAAAGTAGGTATACGCCAATTCAATGATGATCACTGTGAGGTGGCGTTTTCCCCTTCACGAGTGACATTTTTACCTGATACCTGACTCACCGCATACTGCTATGCTTATGGCTACCAATTCTCTGGTCTTTGCCAACATTATTACAAAAGCGGTGTTTTCGTTGTACCATTTACTTGCACCATGGATCCTGGGACGTCGGGGGCCACCATTGCCATGGGACACAAGGGTTGAGGCGACAGTGCAACGCAGTGGAAGGTGGGTTTGATGCAATGCGGTGGTGGGGAGTGAGGTGTCATTGAAGTAGGGAACTAAGCTCGCCAATCCTCACAAGCCAACTCGACTGTGTTGTGACCGAGCCAAGTCTGAGCCAAGTCTGATACAAGTCTCCTATAGCTCGTATGTGTTGTGACCGAGCCAAGTCTGAGCCCAACTTGTCACTGACCGAGCCGAGTCGGGTCTTGACTTGCTCGTTCATTGCCACAAAATTGCCTAGATGATACTCAATTTGTTGTCAGAGAACAAAACGACACTCAATTCATCTCTGTTATGCAAAATGACATCGAGGAAGCCAATTTTATTTCCAAATAATATTAATCTAACGTGGCACACATGAATAAGAGATGGAGTTCCTTTTTTACCCCGGGTTTTTGCTTGAACGTACTAGGCTGAGTCGGAGTCCCCGACGAAAAAATTGAGTCTGTGTCCCCAGAGCTAGGATTAGGGGGCAGGCGACGGCGGCGATGCGGGTTGCGGGAGGCGACGGGGAGACTCGCGCGGGCGACGCGGCGACTTACAGGCGGCAGCGGCGACTCGCGGGGGCGGACGACGACGGCGTGTCGTAAAATTGGAACTGCATACAATTCCTGAGCAGGCAAATCATGGTCATGGCATCAACATAGTGAAGCTAGCTCACAAATCAACACTCGGAAGCTGGGCGGGGGCAAAACCGGTGGTTCACATCATTTTCGGGGTGGAAAAGGGTCGAAAAGGGAGGAAATGGGAAAATATTATTTGGGAATAAAATTGGCTGCCTCGGTGTCGTTTTATGGAACATAAATAAATTGAGTGTCATTTCATTCTCTATCAACGAATTAAGGTTCTATTTTTTGAGCCGATTTGAACGGTTGAACAGCTAAACGGCTGAAATAACTGAATTTTAAGAGTTTTTTTGAGGTAGTCTCAAGATTTGAATCTATTTCGTTTGACTTATTTTTTAAAGCGTTAGGAACCATCTTCAACAAGAAAAACACGTAGTAAAAAAAAGCTCAAGGCATGTCTTTTCAGAACGGGAATAAATCATTAAACCGTGAAGCCGTTAGGCCGAAAAGAACCGGCTCAAGTGTGAGGGCAATTTTCCGCGCTAGATACGCAATTACGCATCCCGGCCGAAACGGCAAAACCCCTCCGGCTCGATTCTCGAACTCCGGCGAGGAGACAAGGGAACAGATCAGGCTGTGGGGGAAAGGAGGGGAGGCCGGAGGGGAGAGGAAGGAGGAGGGCACGGATCCCTTCCCTCGCCTCCGGCGGCCGCCGGCGAGGGAGAGAGGGTACCGGCGGCGGCGGCGCTAGGGTTTGATACAGTTGGAGTCGCGGGAGCGAGAGGTGCTGGGGAAAGAAACAGTCACTCGATCCTAACCGCCGCCACTGCTCTTTGCCATCTGTACACTGAACGTCTGAACTCCTTCTGCCTACCTCCAGCCATGTCGGCGACCGGGGAGACCTACGAGCATGAAGACCTTGACAGGGAGGAGTATGATGAGGATGAGGAAGAGGGGTACGAGTTCGGCGACGCGGACGACGCAATGCAGTGTGTGGAGATGGCGGAGCGGACCAGCGCCCCTGCCGCTGCCGGAGTGCTTGACGCTGGCGCCGAAGGCTATGACATGTTCACGGTGCACAAGCGCAAGGCCCTTGCCGAGGAGCAACCGGAGAGGTCCTAAATTTCTTGCCCTGTTCCTTCCATTCTGCTTATCTGTGCTCAAATGACAAACGGAACATAATTTCCGTAAAGCTGCTAAAGGTGCCACCTTTATGTTTTTGCAACACATGAAACTGGTACTTATGCGCCCAAGCTTCATCTCATTTGGTGCGATTTGCTACTAAAGATATTGATTGCTTGTTCGACTGATTCTGTAGAAATGTAAATTGCCAATTCTAGTGTAATGGTGCCTTTTTAATTTTAACATGTTGTATTTTGGTGGAATGCCCTGATACAATTGTTCACAATGTTTAGATAGTTCACACGATCATTTATGTAGAATTCTTCTTGGAGATTTGTGTGCATTGTGCTTCTGTATTTGGAAAGGTGTACATTTTCAATTCCCTTCCTGTATTGTAAAATTTTGTCCTTTTTTAATGGAATAAGTCCATTTTATATACTTGAACAATCGACGAAGTCCACTTAACCCCCCACACTATAAAATTGTCTATTTCACATATCTCAAATATGAAAATCGGAGCAAACATCAACATATGGTGGTTTTAAAGGTGGTTCTGCCATTTATAATTTGAATAACTACATTGTACACTTCTGAATTAATTTTTTCAAACAATGATAAGAAGGATACCACAATCCGATCCACTATTGAATTAATTTTAAAAAATATGAATGAAACTTAAAACTGTAAAAAATTTTGATTGAAAAATATCCATTTGCTTATGATTTTCTTTGATTTTTAGGAAATTCATTGGACTTATTTGAATTCTATTAATAATTTGAGGTTGTAAAATGGTATTATTTAAATTAGAAAATAGCAAAGCCACCATATGTTGATGTTTGTTCTGGTTTTGATAGTTGAGATATGTGAAATGGACTATTTTATAGTTTGGAGGTTTAAGTGGACTTTGTTGATAGTTGAGATATGTAAAATGCCCTTTTTCTTTTTTTATTTACTTCCTGTTATGTAAAAATTTGTTGATCTCCTGCCTTCATCATGTTCTGTGAAGTGCCACTACATATTTTTCCGTCAATTTTGCATCTAATATGTAATCTGTTAGAATTAATCGTAACAGCGCTTGCACCAATTACCAATATATCTGAAAAAAATTGTCTTCCAGGGGTGAAAATTCAAAGAAACCAAGGCCAGATGAGCTTTCAGAAGTGGAAGCAGCGACCATGTTTGACCAGCTGATGGAAGGCTTTGGCCTTCGGCGAAAAAGAAGGTCGAAAGATGTATGGTACTTTTTGCTAAATTGTCACAAATGCTGTTTGACTAATCCTCACATAATATGATTGTGTGGAGAACATCGAAAAATAACTGCGTTAGGCATGGCTTGTGGATGCTTTTCCTTTTGTTTTTGTTTGCCAAAACTTTTGCATTAGGATGCGCAATTAGCATTCTGGGTTTACAGAATTTCTTGGAATTGAATGAATACTAAAGAGATCTCATTGTTTATTTTTCATGAAGAAACTCGTGTTATACTTATAGTTTTAACAGGAACACTCAAATTGGTTACTTTTCTTTCCTTATTGTATTTTCATCAGGTCAAGAAAAAGGGAAGAAGGAAAGGAACAAAGAATAAGTGCACCCCTGAAGTTATAAAAAAATTAGGCGATGCCACCTTACTTTTTACGCAGAGCAAATTTAGGGAGGTCTGTTCTCTAACCACTTATCGATGATTCTTGGGGGCCTATTACTTGCATGCTCTATGTTGTTGAGTTCAAGGCGTCAAGTGATTATGGTACATCAGCTGAATAAGCCAGGTTGTGAACAATACTTTTAGTTGCACGCTGATTTCCAAAACTACAAACTTTTCTTCTAATCATTCATAAGTTTTGGTCTTTTGTCACTGCCCTCACCTTTATATCTGTCGAAGTTCAAAATGTCATCAAGGATTACTATGTTTGAACACTATAATTTGAGCCAATTCTCCAAGAAATTGAGAGTTGGGAGGATTATCGATAATTGATAGGCTAATAATTGATTAGAATATGTTATGTGCATGTGGGCCCAAAATGACGCAGGTTAGGGCTAGGTCCACCCAAATTACTATTTATGCACGTGGACTACCTGAGGTTGGATTTGTTAGTAATCTAGATTAATTTGGTTAGACAATTACCAGGTTGGTAGTTTATGTTGTGGATGTTCTCTATCATAGGCACACGTTCCTGGACGCTGCCCAGATCGAGAGGGTTGGGGCGGCGCTCTACGGCAGCCTTGCTCGGGTAGTTGGCGGTACGACGCCTTTGGCCGTTTATCGTCGGCAGCGTCTAGACTTTGAATTGGAGGCAACAAAATGTGCCCTCTGCTGCACCCTTTTCTCTTTATTTATAGTGTTCAATACATCTCTATGAAATACGGAAGTTCTAAACCAGGAAATAAATAGCTAGAAATAGATAACTAGGAAGGTTCCTAACTTAGCCCTCAAGGCAAACCTGCGGCCAGCCCTAGTGACTAAATCCAGCTGCCCTTCCTGGGCATCTTCCTGCGCTGCTGGTTTAACAGCTGCCGCCGAGGCA
Organism: Raddia guianensis; assembly: GCA_036346415.1. NCBI lineage: Eukaryota > Viridiplantae > Streptophyta > Magnoliopsida > Poales > Poaceae > Raddia > Raddia guianensis. The sequence goes on from CM070544.1 coordinate 27,603,286, forward strand.
CCATGCAGCACTGGCCCAAGCTCATCGTGGCGCTTCTTCTTTCGATAATAGACTCGATCCATAACAGTTTAATCTACTATTTTCTTGGTCATGCTGTTAGGAGGCAGTCCTATATAAAGGACCTGGCGTTCATCAGATTTATCAGGCAATAAAGAAGGGGGTTAGCCCACCAACACGCCACACATGTCCCCCTGCTCACTGTTGGCGAGATCACTTCGTCGGCCATAACAGAATATCTAGCTGAGACCTCAGACACTCATCATTCTATCATTTGTTTTAATGTTTTCTTAATAAAATATTCTAGGATTTTCTCTTGTAGTGTTATTAGCTATCTAGTGGGTTATTTTTGTCATTTAGCATGTAATGATATGAGTTTAAATCTATTGTTGCGAAAGAGATGAACTCCCTTTGTACCGTCTTATTGTTCTAGAGATTATTGAATAATAAAACTTCATTTATTGTATGCAATATTTTAAAACTAGAGTTATTATTGATATTAATTTGTCTGATTTAGTTGCCATGGAACTCTGCACTTATGTCTGCTGCTCTCTGTCTGTTATTGGCATCCTTCTAGGAACCCATAACAGTGTCTGCTCTGACCAGGTTGTATATCATTTGCATGCACAGATCATTGTTCTTGTTATGTAATGCTTTTATTTCAGATTTGAATAATATCTTGTGGATGCCAAAACTGATAATTATAACCTACCACATTGTAGAATTTTAGTATATCTAAATGCAGTTTTATGCATTTTTGTTATGACGTTTGATTTGTCTAGCAGTAACCTTTGTGTTGGTGTCATTTTTTGCAGGCAATTCCTATATTACATGAGATCGTGCGGATTGCACCAAATATACCAAATTCATATCATCTACTTGGAAGCATTTATAAAGAGAATGGTGAACTAGATAAAGCCATAAATTTTTTATTGCTTGCTGCATATGTCTCCCCAAAGGATGCTTCCTTGTGGAAGAAACTCATTGACTTGGCATTGTGAGTTTATAGTAATCTCTTTTGTTTTTTATGAGTTTTTTTTTTGTTTGAGCCACTTTATTTTTTTTTACCGTAAAATTACCTAGTCTGATAATTTACCGAGTAAAATGTTGCATTACAGGTGATATATAATCTCTTTTCACCCTCTATTTTCTTCGATGTTATGTTATATGCATTTTTACATGATCATATTGTTCTCATTAATACAGGTGATTACAAAGTTCCATAATTATTGATTATCTGACATAAAGCTTTGTTTTTTATGGACATAAAAAATACAATAATACGAAAGAAATTAGAGGCTGTGACCTCATTGCTTACTATTCTATTTGTCAGGAAAAAAGAAGACGCTGCTCTAGCAAGACACTGTGTTTTGAAAGCAATGAGAGCAGATCCGGAAGATGCAGGACTGAAGTTTGATTGTGCTAACATGTATTGTGCCCTTCATGACTTCCAAAAAGCTGGAGAGATATATGAGCAGATAGTCAAAATTTATCCTTCCAATATTGTCGCTCGTAAAGCAGCAGCACAGGTTTATTGTCCATGACAGTTCTTTGTTATGCTATTTGATGGTATTTTCGTGTTGTACCTTGATTCTAGTTAAAGTGCAGACCTTCTCACAATCTTGCTTTGCATTTCCCTCTTATGATTTTTTTTTACTGCGTTCTCAGAGTAGACCATCAAAATTGACATGAAAACTGTGAAGACACAATGAGACATAATAGAGTTTGTGTCTATCTAGAGTGCGTGTCCTTGTAGCGGTGCAGTTTTTGACTTATATGACCTTTTTGATCCTATATATACAAGCCCTTGGCCTAGAGATCAATACAAGTGCTTTTCATATCATGGTAGTCCCTCCTATTTTTATAAGGCACATAGTTTGAATGGTATTGTTTTGAAATGTTAGGCGAGTATGCGAATTTATTGATGTTCTTACTTGTCTACCCTTATTTATTACACAATTCTCTCATGCATTTATAAACAACTCTCACATGATGGTCTCTCTCATATCTCCAAGGTATTTATAGCATGGGTAGCATGCTCATTTTTCTCTTGGTTTCTCTTGATTTCACAACTTCCTTAATTTATGTGTTAATTCAAAATACGTCATATAAATAAACGGAGGGAGTATTAGAGCTATGATGCTTGAACCCAAGCCGCCACCATTGTCTTCCATTGCGGCTATCCTCGGGGAGCAATTTTCATTCCTTGGGGTGGCCACTAGCAGCACAGGCTTGTTTTTGTTGTAATCTTGTCGCCTCCATGTCGGATTATTGCCATCGTCTTCCAGCCTAGATATGGCTGACTCAAGGATCCCATGGTTACATCCCCCCTAGGGTTGCCCGCTGGATCTCTAGCTAGTAACCGCTTCCTTCTCTACTATTGCAGTGGACTAGTGGAGGATCAATCTCAGTGCCGAGGTTCTTGAAACTCTAGTGTTAGGGTTCAGAGTTAACTGAAGAATTGGAAGCAGAGAAGAAGGCGCCTTGATGAAGTAGACGGTGAAGATCTAAGGGCACCAGTTTGTTTATGGAGATCAGAGGGTGCAGGATCTTTTTTGCACTCACTGTATGTGTCGTCATTTGTCGTTTAGCCTCTCCTTTCCGCCTGCATCCGAGACAAGCTCGATTTGAGCGGTACCCCAGGGCCTATAAGACTCCAAATTGTTCTATCACTTGATATGCTATGCAATGATATAGGCCACTGTTACAGCTGTACTCACCTACCTTCTCCTACTTTTCTCATCCTATTTCTATTCAAATCTCATCCCAAATTCTGTCCTTCCTACCCAAATTTGGTCAGATTCTTCTGAATCTGACCTAGCCACCAAATATCCTCTGCTGCTGTTACTGACCTCAGGAGGAGCAATATCACGGTGGCAAGATCTCGTGGGTGGCCACCTATGTTGGCATCAACAACACCGCTGCAGCTCATCATCGTCATTGACTCGTTGCTTGTTGTTGTGCTGCCATGGGGATCCTCCATGACTGCAACTTGTCGTCATTGACGCTCATAGCCGTGCGCGTCAACGTAGATCTGCCACTCTGGCCTCCTAGTTGTATCGCGCTAGATAATTTTTAGGGCTTTTTTCTGGTCAACTTCATGCCTATGGTGCTTTGAATTTTCGTTAGATCTCCTTGGTCTTGTTGTGTTTTTTTTTCTTTTACGCAACTAACTTTTAAGGCTTCAATCTCCACTGCCATGCTTCTTAGTTTGATTTGACACACCTTTTGATATCCTGACAAGGAAGAACATCAATATCCACTTTGATGATGGTGGTGGCTTTGATGTGACAGGATAAATTTCCCGCCGCAGATTGTAATTTGAACTGTCTTGTTCTTTTCAGCTGAATCCAACTGTAGATTATAATCTGATAAAGTTGTGGGCCCTCAATAGGGGCTTGGAGAGCCTAAAAAATTGTTAAAAATTGTCTTTTGGAGCTTTGAGAAGAAGCACTAAATGCCATAAAAATGGCTACAAAGTGCTACCGTGTTTGGCTTGTACGAAAATGACAAATTCCCGCTGTAACTTTAATTTTAATTTAGGCTTAAAAAAGTTGTATGTTGAGTTGGTTGTACTTATTAGTTCTTACCTTTTTCCTTCAGATGTACAGAGACTGTGGTCAAATTGATAAAGCTATTACTTTGTTGGAGGATTATGTCAATTCTCGAGCTTCAAGCACTGATTGCAGTCTTCTAGATTTACTGCTCTCACTTTATCTGAGAAATAATGCTCATAGTGAAGCACTGAGGAGGATTGAGAAGACACACCTATTGTTGGGATCTCAAGACAGATTACCAGTACACTTGCAGGCAAAAGCAGTAATCTGTCATGCATATCTTGGAGACATGAAACATGCTGAGGTTTGTTTCAGTACAATTCTGTTGTAGTTCAATTGGCATGATGCATCCTTATGTAATCAAACCCCTTTTCTCTATCCTTGGTGAGTTGGTGTCCAATATATTGTATTGACAATGCAGCTCCCTGGTATTCACTCTGGACAAGTAGCTTTGTGCTTGCATAAAGTAACTGGCTTTTAGAATTACTTTAAGAATTACATTTTAAAGTTCATTACTATTCAATAACATCTCCTTTTCTGTAGATGTTCCTTCATGATGTATGTTTGGAACGTTCAGAAGATAACAGCGATTTGATTAAGGAGGTTGCTAACGCTCTGGAAAATGTAGGACAATATGAGCATGCAATAAAGTTTTACTTGCTGATTGAAAATGTTTCTGTTCGTAATGATGTAAGTAATTGATTATTTAATTGATTATTTATTGAAGTTCCCTTTGTGGTTATTTTCAAAATTCAGGTATTGTTTGCCGTCAATTATTCCTCCCTTTTAAATTGATGTAGCCATGCAGATAATAACACATATGATAAACATGGAAGTTGGAAGGGTATTATTATCTATCTTAATAGATACTGTAAAAATGAAAATTCCCTTTGCTAAATAAAAGGGGAATACCTATGCATTGCTAGTGTGTTGAACAAGTTATTGGATCAGACGTGTAATCCAATATAATTCAGCAGAGGAGATTATGCATGAGGAATCTGAAGTTCTTTATTACTAATACAGAAATAATTAACAAAAATCAAATTTTATAGTTGATTACAAATAGAAATGACATGAAATATGTTTCTGCCTGAGAACTTGCTTTTAACAGCTTGTAAACCTCCAACCTGGACAGAGAGATGCTTTAAATTAGATTAGAACTGCACATGCTTCTTAGAAGGCTTAATGAGTGACGATATGATTGATTTCAAAATTCTGTCGTTGCATGATATCATTATAAATATCTTGTTAGTTGGAGCAAATCCGAAATGATGAAGTCTGCCTAGTAACATAGCTTGTTTTCATATTGATACGTGGGTACTAGTTAACTGGGACATTTTCTTTGTTAGCAATGATAAGCTAAAATATCATCTGCACAGGACAGTTTATTTTGTCCTTGTATTTTGCTTTGCACTACATGAGGAAGGACCGACTTGCCAACTTGTGAAGGGTCTTGAGATTTATGATATATTTGGAAACTTTTGTGTTGTATGTCTAGTTTAAAGTTCTAATTTGGGTGTTCTGTATATCTAGTTAATTTTCTATATCCGTTTTAAAAATTAAAACGCTTTGGTTTTTATTGAGCCTGTTTTTTTCATCTCGATGACTATAAAACAAGTCAAACGAACTTGACCCAACACTTAAGGCCACATTGGGGGGTTCTTGAAGTTCAGGGGGTATTAAGTAGATGAGACATAAATTAAATAAGCTGTAAGAACACCCAGGCACTTTTGTTGGTACACAATAGCATGCTTGCTTTGCTTTCTTTATCCTTATCTAATCTGGCGTACTGTAAATTGTTTCAGGGTAGTTCATATGTGAAAGTCGCTCAATGCTACACGATAGTAGGGGAGAAAAGAAAAGCTATTCCTTACTTCTATAAAGGTTCTGCTCTATTTTATTCAGGAAACACTTCTGTTTTATCAAATTTGACATTAAGAATAGATACATTCAAAAAAGAAAACATATTATACCTATTCTCATTAGCTTAAAGCTTCTCAGCTTATGGCCATTTCCAAAAACTAAATGTTTTTAACTTCTTGAACTGGTTCTTCAAAATCTCAAAGCCGCTTCTCAAAGCTCTCAAAAACAAGTCAGACAAAGCGGGCCAACTTCTTGAACCTTTTGAAGTTCAGGTTATTAATTTCAGCAAATAAATTCAGATGTCCTAACCAAAATGGATTGGCTGTCCTTGGTAGTAAAATTGTTTTCTCATCTTGCCATATAATTGTTAGAGGGTTGAAAATGAGCTGCTCAATAGATTAGGCCCAAAATGGGCTGTAAAATACATGTACACAGGAGAGGAGAAATATGCAAAGAGGTCCCTATAGACCTATACAATAGCAAAGAGGACATATACAGTAGCTATTCTAACACCCCCCTCAAACTCATGGGGGATCAACAACATTGAGTTTGGAAATATGTACATCATGTTGCGCTCTAGTCTGTGCCTTGGTGAAGAAGTGCTAGCGGACGAGCCGAAGGCACATACTGAAGGGTAATAATTTGATTTTGCACTTGAGAGCGAACATAGTGAGCTGCAATTCCAATGTGCTTGGTGAGCTCATGCTTCACAGGATCACGAGCAATGTTGATGGTGCTAGTGCTGTCGGTGCACACCACTGTCGGAGTAGAAGCCAACGAAGCCAAGTGATTTCAGCCATGGCCGAAGAGAGAGACGAAGCTCAGCCTCTGTGCTGTAGCGAGACATTGCATCTTGTCGCTTGGTCTTCCATGAGATCAACGAGGAGACGAGGAAGATGCAGTAGGCCGAGATGGACTTGCGATCAGTGGGATTGCTAGCCTAAGTAGTATCCGAGTAAGCCTGCAACTGAAGAGAGCTGGAGTTGGATAAGAGCAGGTAACGATCAGCCGTACCATGCAGGTAGCGAAGAACCCGAATAAGATGCCCATAGTGCACGCTTGTAGGAGACGCCATAAACTGACTAAGTATATGAACAGCATGCGAAATATTTGGACGAGTAATGCCCAAGTACACAAGGCTCCCTACTAGGTGACAGTAGCGAGTGGGATCCTCAAGAAGAACTCCATCAGTAGGCCGTAGCTGAAGGTGGAGCTCCATAGGTGTGTCAACCGTGCGCTCTTCTGTGAGACAACCACGATCAAGGAGCTCCTTAATGTACTTGTGCCAAGAAAGGTAGTAGCCCTAGGTGTATGATCAAATTGCTCACTGAGGCGAGCCTTGACAAGGGCTATGTACTGAGTATCATCACTAGTGATGAGCATGTCATCAATATATAGGAGAAGCAAGGTGCGACCTCGAGCAGAAGTGTGAACAAAGAGCTGGGTCGTGAGGATTGGGAACAAAACCAGCAGTAGCAAGAATAGACGCAAGATGCTCAAACCAGGCTCGAGGAGCCTGCTTGAGACTATGGAGAGAGCGTCTAAGAAGAAGCACAAAGCCCTGAGGAATACTGTACTCGGGGGGAGGATACATGTAAACCTCCTCACGAAGATCACCGTGAAGAAAGGCGTTTTTCACATCAAGCTGATAGTTAGTCCAGTGGCGAACCGTAGCCACGACTATGAGAGAAAGAACAGTGATTTGATGAGCAACAGGGGCAAAGGTCTCACCGTAGTCACAACCGTACTCCTGTTAGAAACCACGAGCCACAAGGCGAGCCTTGTAGCGCTCAAGAGAACCATCAGAGCGAGTTTTAACCTTAAAAACCTACTTGCAGGTGATGGGACGAGCAGAAGGAGAGGGAACAAGTGCACAAGTGCCAGTGCGCTCAAAAGCAGCCAACTCAGCCATGGCAAATTACCACTCAGGGTGGGTAAGAGCCTCGCGATAGGAGGAAGGCTCGGGAAGGAGGGTGACAGAAGCTGAAAACCCATAGCGAAGGTGGGGGGGGGAGTGGACCGATCACGGAGAGCATACCGTGGGGGTGGTGGAGCGGGATCAATAGAAGGAACCACTGGACGGCGAGTGTAGTGAAAAAGAACAGGTGGACGCGACGACAGAGGTGGTGGAGACTGTGATGCAAGAGAAGGTAGTGGTGGAGACTGCAAGGAAGAAGGTGGCGGAGGTAGAGGGGCTAACGGTGGAGATGGTGGAGTAGGCAGAGTCTCAACAGGTGAAGAAGTGTGATGTGGGGAGTCAAAGAAGTGAGAATCGTCAAAGAAGGAGCATGACTCATCAAACTGGACATCTCGGAAGACCAGAATCCGACGAGCAAGGGGATCTTAACAGCGAAAGCCCTTACGCTTAGAGTCATAGCAAAGAAAAGCACATTGATTGAGCAGTGAGCTTCGTCCTCTCCCGGGGCTGGAGAAGAATGTAGACAACACACCCAAAAGTACGAAGGTGACTATACTGAGGAAGACGCCCGAATAGACGCTCAAAGGGAGTAGAATCCTGAAGGGTAGTGGACGGTTGCATGTTAATGAGGTAAACAGCCGTGCAGGCAGCCTCAGCCCAGAGGTGCCCAAAATGGGCTGTAAAATACATGTACACTGGAGAGGAGAAATATGCAAAGAGGTCCCTATAGACCTATACAATAGCAAAGGGGACCTATACAATAGATATTCTAACAACAATAATAATATTTTTAAGGACAATGCATATATCATATAAGGAACCAAGTATTGGACACACAAAGCACAAATGTTCATAACCATGGACATAATAGACGAAATTTGGAAGCTAAGAGTTTTTGGTCATATTTCACGAGTCATGCCCCAACCTGTGTAATGGGAGAAGCTACATATTACCAGGAAATGTGTTCATGGCTTGAAATCTATTGCTTTGCCTTTTTGCTTGAGAGTTTTTCTCTATTGTCAATGTTGATGTCCTATATGATTTTTCCCTTAGCCTTACAAATCATGGAGGACAATATTGATGTAAGGATAACTTTATCCTCTCTTCTTGCTGATGATGATAAGAATGATGATGCTATCGCTTTGCTTTCTCCTCCGGAAAATTCAGGTATACTTATTTTTGTGCAGTTCGTGCCCATTAACTGCTGCCATTGTTCATTGCCTGTTATGGCTTATGCAGATTTGCAGTTTGCTAATACTACAGACCAACATAAACCTTGGTGGCTTGATGGAAAAATAAAGATGCAGCTTGCCAAACTTTACTACCATAAAGGCATGCTGGAGGCTTTTGTGGACACCATTTTTCTTCCCATTCTCGAAACACTGAATATCGAGAATGCTAATCGAAAGGTAAATATTCCTTTTCCTTTTGTGGTGTTCATTTGTCGGCTTCATCAATATGTACGTACGATGGCTGCTATTTGTTTTGGTTCTTACTAATTAATATATTACCCATGTAATAGTGCTAGTAATTTACACCCTCCGTTCCTCGTATGGAGAGAATTCCTTATTTACAACTAAAAATCAGCCAAATCCATGATCTTCCATCACTTTTGTTGATGTTCACAAGTTGCCCCTTGTTGTGTGAACTTTCACTGTATGCCATGAAAATGAGATAAGAAACTAGAAAATAGAGAAATTTATGATATTTGAATAGCAAGTAGAACATGATTTTATGTAATTAGAAATTTGAATTACTCAATTTGGTATTAATTTGTAGGTGATGAAATGTTTCAAAGTTTTAAATCTAGAAATGATGAAAGGGGTATTTTGGTCATTACTGGAGCTTTCTAACGACTAAATCTAACGGAGTTGATGGAAGTGGCATATAGGGTAAGAAGTTCATGTGACAACGACAATCATGATTTTTTTTTAAAAAAAATGATGGCACATTGTGGATTTGGTTAAATTTTAGTGGCAAATAAAGAATTATCTTCTTTATATTTGTCACCACAAATTTACCATTAAGCACCTCTTTAACAATTGTTGAATATTTGCATGGGTTCTCGCTATTACAATTAGCACGTGTATTCATTTGGGGGCCAAAGGGCTAGTATATATACATAGTAAAAGAAACCCTAGTACAATAGGGAGATTGGTGTAGACCCATATATACAATATATATATGTATCTAACATCCTCTCAAACTCATGGTGGATCAATAACACTAAGTTTGGAGAGAAAAATCATGGCGTTGTCAAGTCTGTGCCTTCATGAAGAAATCTTATGTGCAAGTTGAATTTCTGAAGACACATGCCGAAGAGGCACAACATTCTCCAGAACTTGTGATCGCACATAGGAAGCATAGACACCAATATGTTTGGTAAGCTCATGCTTCACCGGATCACGGGCAATACCAATAGCTCCGGTGCTCTTAGACAAAAGAGAAGTTGAAATATCGAAATCCTCAAGTTACCAACGCAAGTAACATCTGTTGTCAAAAGAGTAATAGCACGCAACTTAGCCTCTGCACTCAAATGCCTTACCTCTGCTTCTTAGTCTTTCAAGCAATGAGAGAATCATCAAGAAAAATACAATAGACAAAAAGAAGCCGGCGATCAGAAGGATCCCCCGTCTAGGTAGCATCAGAGTAAGCAAAAAGTTGCAAAGAGTTGGAGCTAGGAAAGAAAAGACGATGAGAAATAGTGCTACACAAGTAGCGCAAAACACGATGGTGACTATAGTGGAGCCGACAAACTGACTGAAGATATGAACAATATAAGTGACGTCAGGACGAGTGAGATCAAGATGCCAAGATGGACAAGACTACCAACAAGATGACGATATCGAGTAGGATCCGAAAGAGGTTCCCCATCAATGGGTCGAAACTGAAGATTAAGCTCCACGGGAGTCTCAATAGTCCGATAATCAGTAAGAGATGCCCAATCAAGAGGGTCCTCAATATATTTGTCGAGACAAAAAGATGCCCTCCAGCGTAGAGGTAACCTCAATCCCAAGGAAATAACAAATAGGATCAAAATTGGATCATTTAGACGAGTCTTGACAAAATCAATGAATTGGAATCATAACCGATAATGATCATGCCATCTTCAAGAAGAGTGTGACCATGAGACTAGGTGTGGACGAATAGCGTAGAGCAGAAGAAGAGTACAACCACGAGGCAAGGTGTGGACGGACAGTGCAGGATCATGATCACTAACTAAAAAACCAGCGGCTCCCATGCTACCTTCTGAAATAAAATACCCTGGCGGAGGCCGCATAAAGACCTCTTCATGCAGCTCCCCATTAAGAAAGATGTTTTGAACATCAAGCTGATAGACAGTTCACTAATGAACATAAGCCATAACAAAAAGGGTGTTAATAGTGGTCATGTGAGCCATAGGAGCATAGGTCTCATCATAGTCAACATCATGTTCCTGATAAAACCATGAGCCACAAGATTGATAATACCATAAGCCACAAGACGAACTTTGTAACGTTTAAGAGAACCATCAGAGCAAGTCTTAACCTTATGGACTCACTTGCAAGTGATGGGACGACCGTAAGACGAAAGAGGCACAATCTCCCAAGTGCAAGTACACTCAAGAGCAACAAATTTCTTAGCCATCGCATGCTGCCACTTGGGATGAATAACAACGTCACGATAATAGGTCGGTTCACAACAGAAACAACACCAGCAAAACCAAAACGCTAAGGAGGTCTTATGGAACTACAATCACGAAAAGAGTATTGAGGTAAGGAAGAAGCTGTCTCATTAGGAGAAGATGATGAGACAACAAGAGAATCCTCAACTAGCCGCTAGCGACAAATGTACGCAAAAGGCAAGGGAGATACTGGACGGAATGGACATAGTGGTGGTGAGGATACAAGAGGTGGTGGTAGTGGTGGAAAGGGCGAGACTCGTTAAATGTAACGTCTCGAAAAATCCTCATCCGATGCCCGACAGTATCCCAATAGTGATATTTCTTATGGTCAGTGCTATAACCTAGAAAAACACACTCGACTGACTTAGCAACCATCTTTGTGCGTTCACGAGAGAGAACGTAACACACCCAAAGGAGCGAAGATCAGAATAGCTCAGTGTGCACCCCAAAAAAGGCTGAAGATTAATAAAATGGCAAGCAGCAGAGATAGTCTCAGCCCAGAAGTGAGATGGAATAGAGGAAGTAATCATGGAAGCACGAGCGGTATAAAAAAGATGACAATGTTTGTGTTCGGGTACACCATTTTGAGCATGGGCACCAGGACACGAGAATTGGGAGAGTGTCTTGCTTCGTGAGAAAACCACGAAGGGCCATAGATAGATTTTCCCCAGCAGAATCATCTCGAAAGACACAAATAGGAGTGTCAAACTGAGTGTTAGGAAACCTAGGACTAATGGAATATCTGAATGACACAGGAGACACGATATTTGGTAATATAGTTCAGCCCAATTGCCTACATCTGCTGGGCATTCTTATGGGTGCTCAACCTATCAACAATCCCATAACATCCTAGCCATCAAAATCCAACATAGGCTATGCTACAATTGTGTTGGTCGTTGGCTATTACACCAAAGTTGTCCCCTTTATATAGTGAAGGCCAGAGTCTGAGGTCTGATTCCAACTCTATACTACCTTGCCTATTACAATTTAGAGTCCTATTCATATTTATATATTCGATACAAATCCTAACAAATTGCACCTTGATGAATATGCCTTTGTCATCTTGAAGTCGTCTCAGCGTCTTGTGCGAACCCTTGTATATGAACTCTTGATTGCTTCCTTTTGCAGTATGCCTAGAGCCACCTGACGAATATGACTTGGTCTCAGACTCATCGCCTTTAGTACAATCAAGGCTAACCGTGCAATCTCTAGCTTCATGACGCCACTAGCAACAACACCCCCTCACCGTCGCTTTTCAAGTCACTTTAGCCATTGCCATGTTAGACTTGTCTGTTCCTTGTCGGCCCAAACCAACTCCATATCGGTTTCACCGTCCGATAATCCCTTACCTAGACAAATTATTGCTGACTTCACCATCAGCCAGTCTGACCTCCTGGTCAAACCACCTTCAGCCTACATGAGCACGCCTCCTTCAGAACCTACATTTGATGTCCTGTTCCGAACCTCTTTTGAAATCTCGCATCCCATGTAGGGGTGGGAGAAAACAACCGAAACCGAAATACCGGACCGAACCGAACTGAATAAACCGAAAAAATCGGTATTTTCGGTTTTCAGTATTCAGTTCGGTAGAAACCCCAAAAAAATGGGTAGTTCGGTTCGGTTTCGGTAGTGTTGGTTCGAAAACCGAACTACCGAATATACCTATTTCTCAGCCCAGCGCTAAACCATTCCCAGCCCAGTGAACCGGTTGGCCTCCCTCAATCCCGCAACCTCCTGCTTCTCCCTATCTCCCGCAGGGGCGCAGGCCCAGTAGCTCACCATTGGGCATTGGAGCAGTCTAGTGCTGCCTCTCCCAAAGGGCGCAGGCCCAGTAGCACACCATTGGTGCAGTCTAGTAGCACACAGGCCCAATAGCTCACCAAATGAGACCACAGTGCACAAGAAGTCCAGTCAACTCGCCTCTAGTGCTACTAGTAATCACTACTAGTTAACTGTAACCGTATAAAATTCAGTAGTACCGAAATACTGAAATGCCGTACCGAAATAATTCGGTATTTCGTTTTTCGGTAGTAGTTATCTTTGACAAAATTTTGGTACCCATTTTTCAGATACCGATTTTTTTAAATACCGAAAAAACCGAACCGAATAAACCGAAAAAACCAAACGCCCACCCCTAATCCCATGCATTAACCCTGAACATTTGCTCGAATCGACACAGATGAGTTTACTCGTGAAACCTTCTACTTTTTCTCGATTTTTCTGATAGGCTCCTGTTGACCTGATAAAGATAGGGATAGGGATCCCCTCGTCTCTACCTTGTCATGAGACAATCCCTTTTTTTTCTCTCCTTGGAATCGGCCTGCAATTGTCGTCGCCCACCGTGCTACACTTTGGCCTTCCAGCGTTGTACCCCCACACCGTCTTTGGCCAGCTGCCAGCGCACCTACCCTAGCCCACAACGTTGTGTGACCGCTCTTTGGGCCTATGACATTGCGTGCCGGCGCTACTCCGCCTTTTGCCCACTGAAGCCCCACGCAGCTCGCACAACCTATCTAGCCGCCTTTGGTCCACTGTTGTGCTGTGCCGATAGTTCCCACGCCTTTGGGCCACCGTGTGCACATCGGGTCATGCGCGGCCGTTGGCCTCCTCTACTCTGCTGAAGCCCATCGCATCTGCTTGGGCATCTCTCGCTCGGACACATGTGCCTCCTCACCGGCCGAGTTGCGCACACCAGCGTGTAGTTGATGTGCCACCTGCCCATTTCTGCGCTGTCTCAAACAGTACCTCGTATGTCCTGCGCCGTGGCCATTGACGATGTCAACTGGTTGTCGAAAAACCTTGGAAAAGCACCTCTACCTCTTGATCAACCCTCCAAGCCTACCATGTGCCAAAGTGTCACTCAAAGTGTCCTGATGCCCCTGCCATGCAGGATCCACATCCGATCTCTTCCACCGTCCACCACACCTTGCTCTTTTTGTTTCGAATCGAAGTCATCGTTGATGATCCCTGCCTACTTTGTTACTCTCATCATGCCTAGATGATCCCTGCCCAACAGAAGCTCCTCTGATCGAACCATCGATCACCTCTATGTTCCACCCTGCGCTAAATTGAGTGTTTTCCTCAACACTATGTGTCTGCATGATTCGCGCGTGTCTCCACCAAGATCCTCCACGACATCTCCATGATCCTCCACATTGCCAACCATGGCTATGATACCATTTGTCAGAAACCTGACGCTAATGGAAGATCCAAACGATAGGAGACGATGTTTGTTAACGCAGTTCGATCAAATTGCCTATGTCCGCGGGGCATGCCTATGGACGTTCCTCCCAATCAACAATCCCGCAACATACTGGCCATCGGAACCTCAGCCACATACCGACCAAAACCCTTTGTAAGTCTATGCTACAATTGTCTTGGTCGTTACATACTCACTAGAAGGATAGTGGAGTTGCATCTGCTTGCCAAAGTTGCAATTCGCACAGTCCAAAGAAGCAGGACTAGGCACAAACCCTAACAAACCATGACAAACTAACGACGATAGATGTGAACCACAGAGATGTCCCAAACGATGATACCTGAGCAAAAGACGTCACTGAGACGAACGGAAGACGAAGCCAGTCTAGCTCTCAGAGACGCTGCGAATTAGGCGACGGGGCTAGTACTAACCCGTAGACCCGTGCGACGATCCTTAGCTGAACAATAATCAGTATCGAGAATCACACGATAGCCATGATCAGTACGCTAACCAGTGGAAATAAGCTACATTGTTAACTCGGGAACATAAAAAACTATGGGAACATGAAAGGAAGAAGACATAAGAGTTGCACGTCCTGTGACAGGAAGTGAGGTACTGTCTGTTGTCTGAACAGTTTATTGGTCAATGGATTGATGGAAGACATGTAGAATTAGATGTCATGAAAAGCACTAGAAATCATGTTATTTTTCTTGATGAACAATATGTGTAAATAATTGTTCTTGAAATTAAGTTTTACTGGTAAGCTTTAAGCTTATGATGTTTAAAAAGATTATGTCAATTTCTAAGTACTTTCAAGCAGGTCAGGGCAATAAAAAAGCTTCCAAATACTGTTCTATTCGAAAGAGCTAAAGTTCTGGGTGAACAACGTCCAGACAGTGTATTTCACGGATTCAGGCCAATAGCGTCACCTTATGAGTTGTAAGTACAGCATTCGCTGGCAACATTTTCTGTAATATACTGATTTAATTGATTTAAGCTATTTAATTCAAGCCTGTACAATCCTGAATATCTATCCAAGGTTCCTAGTACCTTATATAGCACATTCATTTGCCGCCTTTCCCTTGATCTGGATAAGTCAACCTCTCATCCAGTTGCTTGTTTGTTATGGTTTCCTTGAAATTTTTGAGTCGAGACAATGGTTTGCGAGCACATCGTCATGTTTGATTGAAGCTAGGACACCTGTCGGGACCTGGCTTTGCAAAACCGACCCCTCTTGTGTTTTCGGAACTAGTTTTAAGAAGTCATAGCTAGTACACACAATGTCAATTATCAAACCAGACACTATTGAATTGAAATAGATAATTGTGAACTCAATGCGACTTATTACAATATAGTATAATAGCATCTAGAAGAATAGAAATCGCGTCGGTGATGCATCATTAAATCTGACTTGGAGGGTACAACTCCATCGTAGTCACCTGTGAACAAACAACTTCTCTGCAAACATGTATGTTCTTAAGTATGAATGCAAGGTATGAAAGGAATATGTGATGGTTTATTTTTGTAAAGGGCCCTTTAACAATCCTATCAGTCTTAAAGCATTGTTTTTAAAAAATCAAATTTTCATTTCTTTACTCAAGTTTTCTCAACTCTATAATAGTGCCTTCTTAGGACGAATTGGGATGACATTCGCCAACGACTCTACACGAAACCCTAGCAATACATTCTCTATATTCACTGTTTGGCATTCGCTGCCGGACATTGAATCTCCGGCAATTCCTGTCCTTACCTACTACAACATGTTAATTATTAAAAATTGTGAAATAACTCAGAGAGGCCACCTAAGCCGCCCTTAACCGTGAGCATGATTATCGTGATAGTTTTAACTGTGTAGAGTGTGTACACTTTACCCATGGGACTCACTCAAGAGTGAGATGAAGTCATTATTCCCGCTACATCTAGAGTCAAGCATGCCTCACTAAGGTTTCGCCCTACCGCGTCTCACGGGATGCTTCACATGTCGGAGGTTTCCCTCCTTGTGCCTGATGGGTCTACGGTTGTCATTAGCCACACCCACACTGCCATGGCATATCAACCCTAGATATTTTGAGGTAACAACTAAGATATTACCATTATTAACATCCATGGTTGTGCGGTTTTGTTTGGCAAGATTATCCACGACATTTGGTCCTTGTGTCGACCAAGGTGGCATACCACAGGACCATATATCGGCCCTTCAAGCCAACACCTTGAGTCTACCCACACCATGTTGATTTTAGGTGGATTAAGTTAACCGAAACCACAAAGTAGAAAGTAGGTTCTCTCTACAATGAACACGGATGATTTCCTATCGTAAAGTATCTAGATTTCCCATTGTAGCAACTAACCATCTAGCGTAGGTAGATTCAAGGATGGTTATAACAGGAATATTATATTATACTATATGCCACAAATGAAAGGTTAAACTGCTAATGGATGATTAACACGTCATTGGTATTAACTATAACCTAAGTAGGTAAAATAATATAAATACAGCATTCAGCTTTTTAAAATCTAGGGAATTGTAAATAACATGAGCAATAATAAAACTAGGATCTATATGTAACTAGCTTGCACCAGTTCCAGATGTGATTCCCTTGATTATTGACAGTTGTCTCTCGTCCGATCCTGTCGGTGACGTCCACAAACAAACCGAGACACAAATAAATAAACAGCAGAAATTAAAAACCATAAAAAAACAAAATAAATACAGGAAGTATAATAGATCAATAGGCTTGGAAAATTGGTTTGGAGTGATTTGCTTCTCCAGTTTAGGAAGTACAAAAATAAGAACCACTGTTCACTGTGAACAGTGACGGCTGGAATTCGGCTCAGCAGAATAGGGAATTAGGGATGAATCGGCGTCTCTGTTCTCAACCACTTATCCAGCAGCGAGAGAGGTGAGGGGGGGAGGGGGGGGGAGAGAGAGAGAGAATAGCTCGGCATCCTCTGGCAACGGCGTGCAGGCGTGCAGCAGCAACACAGCAGCAGCTGCATCAAGCAGCATGCGGTGGCGGTGTACGAGCAGCGCCTTGGCTTGCAGCAGCGGCGATGGGCAGGGGCGGCAAGGGCAGAGGTGGCATGGCACAAGATGAAGGGAGGTAACGCTTCTAGTAGGGGATGGCAGCGGCTCCGGCAAGAACATGGCAGCAGCTACCTCCTCCTCGATGAAACAGTGGCAACTCCGGCAACTCCCAATGGCGACGGCGACGATCTCCTCCTCGGCAACACTTGCTCGATTTATTGGAGGCGATTCAAGCTCCAGCGGCTAGGGTTTTAAAAAATTGGGATTAGTTTGGTCGATGGGTTTGGAGATTATATAATGAACATATTGCGGATTTGTGGTTGATTTGGAATGTTGAACAGTGGCATGTCTTGTATACAAAGAATTCAATTGAGATGGAAAGTCTTGGGCAAAATTTGGGAAGATTCTATTTGGGATCGGCGCCTGCCGTTCGGTTTAGCCGATCGTGGCTTGGGGTTCAAGAAGGTCAATTTGGTGTTAGCGTGGCCACCGAACGATGGTAGAACAACTAGCTAACAAGGTCGGCCTGGTTACACCGCAATTAGGGAAATAAAATGAAGAACTAAGGAGATTTTTCCAAATTTCTGAATTTAAATTTGTAATTAAATTTTTTATTTGAAGTAAACAATTAGGTTTATATCTAACCTGGAAATTTTAAAAGAAAATTTAAATTTTGAAATCCTAAATTTTGAGGATGTCGCAACCTCCTGGTTGTGCAGCTCTGCACTTCATTACCTAGAACCATGCTATTGTGAGCCAATCAGCAGGTAATCACACTGCACCTGCCCCTGCTGTTTCCACGCTGCCCCCACCAACACTTGTTGTATGGGTATTGGGTATGTGCTACTGGCATTGGCATGATGGCCCACCATGATTTTTTGCACTACTCTATTCACACGCTTTGCATGGCTCTTTTAGATCACCATAGTATGGACTACAGACTAATTGGATGTTATGTCATCTTAAATTAGTGTATAGTATATCCATCTTAAATAGTGTATAGTATATCCACAAATACTACGTTAATATTTGGAACAGTACAGGATCTACTTTTTAAAAGCTTGGTAATGAGAAAGAATGCTATTGATTTAAACCCAAAATATCAATTTGAAACTTGGATTCATATTTAAAACATCAATTTGAAACTTGGATTCCTATTTAAAATATCAATTTGAAACTTGGATTCGTATTTTTGAATTTGTAAATTCGCATAATCAATTAATTTTTTTTCTAACACAAAAGAGAGTCAAAGTATAATTATATGCCCTTCAAATTACATATTTGGGGAACATAAAAAATTATGTCCTTGGCACATCCTTTCTTTTTTGAAAATTGAATTTAGATATATGTCCATTTTTATGTTTTTTTTGGTTTTATCTTGATTCTGTTCTACAGCTGATTATGGGCTTGTTGAATAGCTCATTTTCATCCTACCCATGTATTTTTTGTTGTCATTGATATCCTGTTACACCTTTTTCACCAGACAAAAGGCAAGCAGAGCAAAGAAATTGCTAGAGAAAAGGGCAGCTTCAAGTGACGATGTGATGAAAGATGATTTGGTATTTATTATTTAGTTTGATGTATTTCCCCCTTTTATCTTGGGACACATTTTTTTGCCCTTACTAAATTATTCAGGCCTTTCTTATTTGATCTTTTCAGCGAAGAGCAAAGCAAATACCTCCTGTTGCTGGCCTACTAACAAATGTGGAGAATCATCAGCTGGTGTTACATGTATGTATCTGCTAGATGCTCCCACCCGCTTCCCTCATTTAGGTGTTTATTTTTTAAACCTGTCGCATGCATATAGAATTAGCTATAAAATTTGAAGTGCATTGAACTGAACGTTCATAACCTTTGCAAGTTTGGTACATTAATTTGGTGGTTCATTAACTTTGTGCATAACTTTGTGCAAGTGCGGAACAGTGAAACTTAGGTCCCTAAACTTGCATTTTGATCTAGTGGGTCCATAACATGCAATTAATCTACTAGATCCATAATAGGTGTGGCACTTTGTAATATATTGAATGACATATTGCCATTTGATTGAACCTTGAGTTGTGAAGTTCTTGTTAGCGCTGATATCGCAATGTGCAATGAAAAATAAGACTTCACACGGTGGAACATGGTGGTACTCCATTAATTTGTCTCCTATTGTTAGTTCTGTTGGCTGTTCCATCATTTTATTTGGTGCCTAATTTGATGATGATATAGTTGAATTCGCTTCTTATACTGATCAATTGTTATTTACATCTATTTCTCCTGGTTTTGTAGCTTTGTCAAACATTAGCCTTGCTTCAGAGATACTGGGAAGCACTACAAATTATCAATCGTACTCTCAAACTTGGAAATGATGTACTTTTGGATGAAAATAAAGAGGAGCTGAGATCTTTGGGTGCTCGTAAGATCTATTCCTGGCAAAATACAATAGGAAAGTACCAATTTGGTCCTTGAACTATGACGCCTGGCCCAATTTGGTCCTTGAGGTGCAAAATCATGTGAAAATTGTCCTCAAATTGTCAAAACCATATCTCTTTGTTCCCTTGCGGTTTTAGATGACGTGGATGTGGTCCGTTTTGCTTGTGGAAGAGGAGCCTGGATGCCACCTCGACGCTGATGTCCTGGGTTGTGATGGTGGGCTATCTATTCTGCCTCACCTTAGTTAGAAAAAAAAAAGGGGGGGGTGGGGACCAGTGCCATGTTAGCGATAACTGTGTGTGGACGACATATCAGCAAACTCCCATCCCCCCTCCCCCTCCCCCACCCAACACACCCACACCGTGCTCGCACAAAAAAAAATGCTGAGCTGGCCAGCAAAAAGGCCATCTGTCATGCACACACAAAGGGGAAAAAACTGCTGAGCTGGCCAGCAAAAAGGCCATCTGTCTGGGCTTCGTGATACCTGGTATTGGACATCACGGACCAAATTGGTACAAGCATAATGTAGGGACCAAATAGTTATTTCTTTATAGTGTTATGAAACTGAATTAATTTTTTAATTTTGCAGAAATAGCATATAGAGCTCCAGATCCCAGGCATGGCTTTAATTACGTCCGATATGTAGTTCAGCAGCATCCGTATTCCCTTGCTGCATGGAACTCCTACTACAAAGTGACATCGAGGTAATTGGTTAGCATGCCATATGTTTAGCTTCCGATTTGCATTTTTCTGTTAACTTAAGTATCTGTACCTTTAAAACTTTATGATTTGTACTAACTATTGAACCTTCTATGACTATGTTGTGCAATTTTATGCTGAGTCGCTGACAGACTTGAAGTTGAAACCATGCCTCTTTGTGACTGTTTATGGTGAACTACAGTATAGTGAGGCATATTGCCGCACTTAGCAACTTCTGTGTTGGGCTGTAAGACCTTTTCTAAGTTTTTCTCCGGCGGCTCGTAATGGTTTTCAGCTGGCATCTAGTGGTGACCAGCATGAAAAATACTGATACAGAAACAAAACCCAATTAGGAATTTGGTAGAGCGTTTTCTGGAAAAAGGACTTTAGTAGTGCCTCTTAGAAATTGGTTAATCATTTTTTTCTCTGTTTGGGGTAAGCCTAGAAACATGGCTCAATTCTTGCCAGTTCTTGAAATTTAATATAATTCTGAGAGTGGCATTCTCAGCCTATTTGCCTATCATAAACTGATTCACGAATTCAAATAGAGTCCATACCAATTAGGATTTGAAACCTCTCCATGGGTTAGGATAATCTTGTTAAAAAGTGATAATTGACCTGTCACTGCAAGTTTTCCAATTCATGCTTTGTTGTAATACAGTGCTTCTGATAATTATAACGTGGTATGGTTAATGAATTTGACACACAATATAGTCGAGGACTTTCTAATTGCCCCTCTGTGGATTTGTGTGACATTGACTACTCAAGCCAACTTATTTTTTTATATATTTCTAGTTGTGACATGATAAACTATTTTGTCATTTGCTTTGCAGAATAGAGGATAGGTTCTCACGCCATTTTAAGTTTATACTTCGGACAAGAGAAGAAAAGACCGATTGTGTGCCTCCTATTGTTATATCTGGGCATCGATTTACTGCTATCAGTCAGCATCAGTCTGCCGCTCGAGATTATCTGGAAGCTTATAAGCTGAACCCGGAAAACCCTCTAATTAATCTGTGTGTTGGTATGTCATTACAGCCATGGCATATTGTATCAATATGCATCAATATACAGGAACACTTCTCAATAGGTTGTTCATTCTTTGCAGGTTCAGCTCTGATCAATCTAGCCCTTGGCTTTAGGCTTCAGAATAAGAATCAGTGCATTGTTCAAGCTTTTGCATTCCTCTATCGATACCTGCACCTCTGTGGCAACAGTCAGGTTCGTTGCTGGACTCCTCATATTTCACGTGGATAAATACTCTGCTTATTCTCTAGCCAAATATTACGATTGGCTACTTTGTAATGACTTTAAAGCAGGTGCTGGATAGTTTAGCGTTGACCTGTAAGCACTATGTACAACATTGTGTGGGCAAAGAGGGGCGGATCAGCTGGCCTAACTGATTATGTTTTGGCTTTGTAGGAAGCCTTGTACAACATTGCTCGAGCGTATCACCACGTTGGCCTGAACACCTTGGCAGCCATATATTATGAGAAGGCCTTGGCCACTGAGGCGAATGATGAGCCCATACCCAAGCTTCCATACGAGGAGGATTCGTGCACTCAGGAGGATCTCAGGCCAGGCTATTGCGACATCCGAAGAGAGGCTGCCTTCAATTTACATCTAATCTACAAGAAAAGCGGAGCAACTGATCTCGCAAGACGAATTTTGAAGACATATTGTACTATTTAGGAGGTGGGACTGTACATATACGTATCTGTTGGAAAGTACTAGTGTGTTCATCCATTCCTATCAAAGCTTCAGAAAGCCTCTATGTGAGGGTGACCGTTGGAAAGTTTAGTGCGTTGCAAGTTAATAGCATGGAAATTTTTTTTATTTTTTTTTTGAGAATGACGGCATGTCATAGATTAATTAAAATCAGAATACAGCACCTCCCTGATACAGTCTGGGACTGCAAAGCGGGAGATAGCACTGCAAGGTTTTTAGACACACGATACGAGCAAGAGTATGTGCTGCGGTATTAGACAGGCGGTTAACGGAAAAATACCCGAAATAATCAACAGTAAAATAGAAAATTAATAGAATAATCCACTGTAAAAGAAAATTACGAAAATATCCTCGGGTCCCGCCACCCCGGGTGGCATACCATCGCAACGGCGGTATTGAGCCGCCACACGGGATGGTCATGCATGAGCCGCCGCCACCCGGGTGGCGGCTTCATTGCCGCCACCCGACGGCCAGCAAGCCACATACCGCCACCGGGTGGCAGGCCCATTGCCCTATTGCATGTGCTATGCATGTGTTATCTTGCCCATTTTACTAATATTATATTTTAATATAAATATATGATAAATATATACTAAATTATTATAGTTGTCCAAAAATATGTAGTAGGTGGCGTGTAATTTTATTGATAATTGATTAGTAAAATGGCATGTCTAAAATAATTTACGTTGGGAGGTAGGTTTCGTTTGAAGAAAGCCTCCCACAATTTTTCCAGTGCAGTGAGCTCGTAAGATGACAATGACATGAACCACGATCACACACGCACACGCTTCTCATGCACCTTCGCTCAATTTGCTCCCGTTGGTGACCGAGACGAAGACCACAATGACTGGACGGTCCCATGCCACGTTGCATGTACGTGGCGTATATTTATATACACATGTGACCGGATAGCATATGGCATATATACATTATAATATATGTATAATATAGATATATTTATATACACATGTGACTGGGATAGCTTCTCCTATAATTTT
This sequence comes from Raddia guianensis, assembly GCA_036346415.1. Lineage (NCBI taxonomy): Eukaryota > Viridiplantae > Streptophyta > Magnoliopsida > Poales > Poaceae > Raddia > Raddia guianensis. The sequence continues at coordinate 27,626,349 of CM070544.1, forward strand.
AATATATATGATAAATATATGGGGTAAGTAAAATTTGATACATGTATAAGCATGTGAATATACATTTTAAAACTCAAAATTGTATGTAATTTTACAAAATTGCAAATTTAAAATTTTAGCAAGTGTTAATAGTCGTTTGTACGGCAAACTAAATTTTGTAAAGTTAGAAGCTATGAGATAAATAAAACATTAAATACACGTAAAGTGAATCTTGTCATGTGAATAGGCGTGTCGTGCATAGACTTGTTAACGGCATGTGGTAAGTGCGAAGTAGTAGTAAATGCAACGTCACTAATCGCCATAATGGTCAATGCAATGTTAATAATTGTATGGAGAATAATTTCATGGCCAAACCGCCGAATGCACATAATAACATAAGTCCATCAATTACATTATTACACTTAGCGCCGACGACCCCTTGTCGTGTATGCACTTGGGGTGTAATGGTCAGGTGGATGCGTCGTACGCTGTCCAGCAGCCTGAGAAGGTCCAAACCGAATTTGATCATCAGTTTGGTCCATGTTGGATATACCTGTGTGTGAACTTATGGCGTACGCAGACCCACCAAAATATGAAAAACCCCCCATCATGCTTTGTTCATAAGGGGTGGCTTGGCCGTGCACAACCTGTGGAGGGACCGCATAGGGGGTTTGCTCCCCGTGTTGCAAATTTGAAGGGACCCCATGGGGAGTTTGCCAGTTAGACCCCCCAGGCTGTGTCGGATCTGGTATAGGAATGTTGCATCCGCCCAAAATATCTTGAAAGCTAAGGTTGGATGCAAATGCACTATCCAGCATTGATCCTCCCATGTTTGCCCAATTTGCATCAAATTGGGTATCTTGTGTGCTGCGATAGTCATCGTAGGTTTCTGAAGACGGCGCTACGTTAATATCAATCCCCTCCTCGTGACCTGGCCCAGCTGGAGTTGAAGAATGGTGGGCGCTGTGTTGGAAGGGTGTCGATGTAGAGGCTCGGGGAGGTTGAGATTGTCGGCGTGGAACTGAACCCGGTGGTGTACGCCTGTCCATGGACTGTGATCTCGCAGAGCAAGCAGACATTGGAGGAGGTGGTGACTCGGTTATGCGGTGCCTGATTCTTCTTGGATCGGGTATCCTTTCGCGATCTCAGGCGCGATCTATGCCCGCCGACCCCTAATCGCTCCCGTAAGCGAGATCCCGCCCTTCTAATGAGGGCCTCAATGAATTTGAAGAAGATTGGCGGTCCATTGTGTTTGCGATACAAGCTCCGTTGCATGGCCATGCAACGAATCGCCTCGTGGTGCGCATCAACCATGTCATATGGTATTCGAAGGAGGTATGAAGCACGCAATATAGATGAAACTATCGGAGAGCGCACGTCGTGCGAACATGGACTCGTTGGGCATAACCTCCGGTTGTCGGCGGTCCGCTTCTTTGCTCGTGGTATCGCAAGTCGACATCGGTCCTTGGGCGGTACCATTCCATGTACCCCAAATATCAGTCTCGTGCGCGGCTCCATCAGGGTACCACACTCCATCAGGAACATCCAAAAGCGGGCATCCAATTGTTTGATTTGTCGTGATGCTCTCAATCGTAATGTTTGCATCTACAAATAACAATATCATAATGTTAGCTAACCATGTTAATATGAGATAATTTTATGAAACATGCAAACTGTTCATTGCCTCGCACCCATTTCTGCGACCTATGGCGGAGTCATCCGTCATGGAGAAGAACTGTGGAACCTCCATTGTCTATACTTGCAAGAAAATATTATAGTTATTACATACGACAAATAGTCATTGGTGTCTCCATTTACGCCTCATAACATACACGTGCTCATTCATATTAATATTAAATTTACGTTTGTTTGTATTTAACTATTATTTCATACATTACATAAAATGTTAGCTTACGTGTTTAATACATAATACGTGTAAATATAGTGTACGTGTTTAATACATAAATACGTACAATTATTAGCTTACGTGTTCAATACATAAAATGTTAGTTTACGTGTTTAATACATAAAATGTTAGCTTACGTGTTTAATACATAAATATTAACTAAAATGTCACTAAAATACGTACAATTATATTACTATTTTGCATGCTAAATATACATTAATTTCTCTATTATGTTTAATTAAGCTAACAAGAAAATTACTATATGAAAAAATATAGTCACTCTTTTTAACTACGCACACTAGCGTTAATTTGTCGCTAATTATATATAGTTTTGCGCGGTACGTGCAATTAAAATTTAAACATTCATATATTACATGCTATAAAAATTCACTAATTTCCATTATATTTGTACACCATTTTCTCTCCTTGCATAATTAATTAATCACTAAGCATAATTTAAGTTAACCTAACACAACAAGTTTATGTTAACTCTAAAATGCGTACCTGCCGGTTATAAGATCGATCGGTTCAAAGTTCCTGAAAAAATTAAAACAAGCGTAAATTAGACAGAATATACGAAACTACTGGTCATATTAAACTATCACCGTATGTGCTGCCGACCTTCAGAATCTCGTGCATATTCTTTGCTATCTGATCTTTCGGGTATGCGTGCTACGATGCTGATGCATAATTGATAACAAAATAGAAGCAAGACCTAGGTGCTCATGCTTAGTTTAATTAATTAATTACGTCATGGTGATTAGTTTAATTAACATTAACAACATACTATGCCAACATCAAGATAGTCAAATTTATCATACTGTATATAATATATACATACAATACATACATACAATATTAAGTACTAATATATATATACATACAATATATACATACAATATTAAGTATATATATACATACAATATATACATACAATATTAAGTACTAATATATATATATATATATATACAAGATTAGCATACAATATTATTATGTCAAAATTAACTCTTGCATATACGTACCGCAATAACACTATTTATTTAGCAAGTAGAAAGCGAAAGCGAAAATATCAGCGAACTGACACTCCTCGTGAATCCCCAACTGAGGTATCAGCGAATAATATACCTGAACTGAACGAACTAAAAAGAACTGAAAGCGAGAGAGTGAGTGTGTGAAGACGGCTCTGCGTGTGAAGCCTGCGCGTGTGTGAAATGAACGAAAGCGAGAGTGTTTGCGTGTGTGAAGACGAACGAACGGCGAACGCGATATATATAGAGTAAATTTTTGATCATGTGACCTCTAATCGGTATTAATTAGCGTAAATCATGCAATTATTGTTTGCTTAATTAAAAGTCATCACTATTTTGTCGGTGCAGATTTTTTATTATTTTTTTGACATCGCTTTTGTCGGTGGATATTATTTTATTATTTTTCGCGCACTATTTTGTCGGCACGATATTTTTAATAGTTTTTTCCCGCATGCGATAACGGACGCTGGAAATTAGGGGCCGGTCGGTAGCAGAGCCGCCGCCACCGGCGCGTGATGAAAACTACCGCCACCGGCGCAGCAGAGAAGGCCGACCACACCGGCGGCGGCGGCTCTCTTGCGTCGCCGGTGGCGGCAATACCGCGTCGCGTTCGGTATATAATACGCCACCCGGTGGCGGACCCGAGGATATTTTTGTAATTTCCTTTTACAGTGGATTATTTTATTAATTTTTATTTAACTGTTGATTATTTCAGGTATTTTTCCGGCGGTTAACATGCAAGAATAGACAAGAAGAAAACCTAGTTGCCGTGCTTGATGTCGCCGATCACGCTGCCAACGTCTAAGCAGTTCTTGTCCGGAGAATTTATGCGCTGGACGGCAGAGAATCAGAGGTAAGGATGATTTTCGGAAATCTTTCCTCTACTGCAAGCTCCAGGCTGCGGCGAATCGCCAGCACCTTGGCAAGCTCAGGCGAAGCTTCTCTAGGAAGACCATGGCTAGCTAACGCACAATCCCCCGTGTGATCCCAAATTAGCACTCCCAGAACCAAATGCTTGCTCCTGAATAAGGCAGCATCAATGTTGATAAAGACCATTCCCTCCGCTGGTGGACTCCATCTGGGCAAAGAGGATGGAGTGCGACACCTAGGACGAATCGTAGTCTTAGAACAATGTTGCAGGATAAGATCAACATAAGTGATAATTTTGTGCACCACATGACGGGGATACCAAGAGGAGGAATTGTTTTTCGTATCATTCCTCACGTTCTAGATGTGCCAACAAGTAACGGCCAGCATAGTATTGTGTACCTCAGATCCCTGAGTCAGGAAGTTGGAGATCCACTGCTTCATGGTAGACAATTCCCTTCTTCTCAACTTGAGACTATATTTGTCCTTGATGTCGTCCTAGACAGCCAAACGGGCACCTGAGAAGGACATATTCCATCGGATCATCCCTATTGCGAAAACAACAAAACTCCTGGGCACTGATATGGCGCCTTCGCAGCTGATTACCCATGGGCAAGCAATCGTGGATCACTCTCCTCAGGGTATTCTTCATTTTCCCCGGTGCATTGATCTTCCACAATGCCTTCCAAAGATGTAAATCATTGTCCAACGCCGATGGTAGGCAGAGACCATTCCTGCTTTGAGCTTTGAAAAACAGGGCTAGGAAGCGAAGTCCGCCTCCCCAACCTGGCTGATAAGGATTTTCAAACACCTCAAAAATCAAACCTTCATCCCAATCCACGCCACCAGCGTCCATCAGAAAAGTCCACCGCAGTTCCCGAGGGGATTGGAGAGGTGGTCCTCACAAGACCAGCCGGGTGATCCGGGATCCAGTTATCCGAAAGGACCTTGATGGATTTACCATCCCCCACACCCCAACACATCCAAGCCTTTAAAAGATTCCTTCGAAAAGAATGTTGCGCCAAGTAAACGAAGAAGATCTCGGCTAAAAGCAGGAGTCAGAGAAGTACCTTCCTTTAAGGACCCAAGAACAGAGACAGTTAGGCTCAATGAGGAGCCGCCAACATTGTTTCCCCAGCAATGCATGGTTGAATAAAGAGAAGTCCCTAAAGCCCAGCCCTCCAAGGGATTTAGGGGTGGAAAGCCACTCCCACAAACGCCAGTACATCTTCTTGACACCATTCTTGAAACCCCACCAGTTATCCACGACACATTGCCTTAGTTTCTCACAAATGCCAATAGCGAGCTTGAAGCAGCTCATGATGTAGGTTGGGATTGCTTGAATCACGGACTTCAACCAGAGCTCTTTACCAGCCCTAGAGAGAGGCCGACCAACACAACTATTAGCCCGCTTCCAGACTTTATCAGGGAGGGACCCAAAAGAGGAGATTGTTGATCTACAAATCTCTGTGGGCAAGCCCAAATACGAGTCTTAGAGAGTTTCTTTTGAAACCAGTAGACAGTCCGTGACCATGTCCTTAATATCCGTCGGGCAATGTTTTCCAAAATAAATGAAAGACTTGTGTAAGTTCACCTTTTGTCCCAAGGCCCTACAATAGAAGTTGAGTGTGGAGTGCAAGGCCTGGGCACTCCTCAGATCGCTTTTAGCAAAGAAAATGTTGTCATCTGCAAAAATGCGATACCGCTTTGAATGTATATGTGACACTTTGGGGACAACTTCGACGTCTCGTCCTTCCACCTCACCTGGTAACCAAGGCAAGTACATGATGCGATGACTATGGTAATATGTGCTTGAATAATGGTAAGTGATAGTTATGCCTGTTTTAAATACTGACAATAACTTGTCAATGAATGGTTGTGATGAGGGTGATGATATATAGCTTGATGCCGATTGTGCTTTGTATTTTTATTAATGATGATATTATTAGTGTTGAATGAATGGATAATAAAGATGGATCGGTGAATGTATGGATGAATAGAGATAGAGATGATGGAATGATGATGAGTAATAATGGTTAATCCTATTTATATTGCATACATTCATGAAAGCATGCATACAAGCTAGGGCAATGAGAAAGTCATATAGCTAGCTAGTTCGGTGACCCATGGACCAGGTCGATGAAAAAGCTATATGACTAATCCAGCGTGCTCTTGATAAGAGCTACATAGGTAAGCACCTACCACGGGATGGCGGGGAAGACTCACTTTAGTGAGCTCCTCCACAGGATGGAGTTAGAGCGTTACATCGACAGGTGTACGCTCAGATACCAGTGCGAGCAATGTCAAAGATCATAATGCAAAGCACTGCATCGTATCGCATTGCATTGAACATGTGCTAAAAGAATGGAGCGGTGATGGATGATTATGTTATTGATGATTATGTTTTATGCTTAAATCTCACTATTATGTACTTTGCTGAGTCTTGTACTCACACTTGCACTTTTGGTGTTTTTAGGTGATGGTTGAAGCAACACTTGTGGGAAAGGGGCGTAGTTCACACTATTGCTCATCAATCGAGCCTGTCACCCAAATACTTAATTAATGCAATGAATTGTCTTAGAGCCTGTATGTTAGTCTGCTAGTATGTAATAACCTATCTTATTAAAGTTTGATTGAGCTGGATGGCTAATGTTCTTTGAAAGCCGCTGGTTATTGTCTGTTAGTGGTGGTTGTGGTTTATGCCAAGTGTTGGTTTTGGTTCGTTAACTGTTTGATGCATGTTGATATTTGCTATGCTTCTGCTGTGAATTTCCCTGTTTGGATATCCCAAGTTTAGGGGAAGGTTTGCCAAAAATTTTACTAGAGGAGTTTGGTACCATCTTGGACCTCGGGGAGGTCGGGGTGTTACATTGAAAGGCTGAGTCCATAGGTTGCACAATGCGGAAGAACATACGTGAACGCGTGCGTTGCCGGAAGAAGGGGATTTGTAGTTACGAGCCATGCAGAACGTGGCCGTTGTGGTGTGCGTGAGTTTCTGTGTTTGTTCAAGCATGTACTTAGTTGTTAATTGAAGTGAGAAGAAACAAAAGAAAAGACATGACACTACCAGGGAAAAAGGCTTCCCAAGACTGATGCCTCGCGGAGCATCACAAGAGGTTCAGAGAACCGTTTGTAATAGAGTGTAAAAAGGCAAATAAATATTGGCGGAGGTGGGATTTGAACTCAGGACCTCTTGACTCACACAGTTAGCCAACCCACCCACGCGCGTTATCTAATAGAAAGGGGGGAGCTTTCCTTTTATCTATTCGAAAAATGGGCCTCTAGAAGCGGTTGGGGCTATTAAACCGCTTGTAAAGCCAAGCATCCTAAGCGGTTCGTGTTCCCAACCGCTTATAGAGGTATAGCAGCGGTTGGGGACACAAACCGCTTAGGATTTTAGGTCTTTAGAAGCGGATCGTGTCCCCAACCGCTTCTAGAGGTCATTTTTTGGCTTGAGACTGTTTTGAGGCATTAAACCGCTTGTAGAAGTTTGATTCTTTTTTTTGAACCGCTTGAGAAAGCTTATTCCCTGGTAGTGTGAGCCAGTGTGTGCCAAAAACCTCTGCATGGGCTCTTCTTCTATACATGTGTTGTTGCTCGTGCAGTCTAATGTGAGAGCTGAGCATTTTCTACACTTGGTACCAGAGCTACGAGTTTCAATCTCCTTTGGTAAGCCAAATGTCTTAAGTTGTGACTGTAGTGCTGCCAACTCCGGATCTTTTGGGTGGAGTCCAAGTCATTAGCAGCGACAAAAGTCATCTGTACTATATTGAAAGTCTATTCCTATTGCAACTTTATCAAATTTTCCTATTTTTATGCATTATTCGATGATGTTTAAGTTATTTGGCTTAAATAAAATGTAGAAGCGGCAGCCGGTGGGGCTGCGGGACTGACGCGACAAGGCTAGGTGGGGGCTGCGCGGCAGTGGCACAGTGTGTGGCCGGTGGACTACCGGCGGTAGGACAATGCCGATTAACGATCAACTAGATCGGTTGGTGTAGGTCTACTATAATGACCATAGAATTTTCGATCTACGGTTTGTAGTTGCATGCAACACAAGCAGTAGTTCAACGGATTATCGTCCAATTTAATACCTTTGCAGCAGTGATGTCGAATTGTAGGCTGAACGGATAGGGCGATCAATCATCGGTAGTATACGTACGTAGGGTTCTCCTCTTCCTAACGAACTGTTCTTCGAGAACGTGTGTGCTGATAACGTATTACAAAGCCTTACTACCTAGAGTAGTGCAAGGTATGGAAGAATAATCACGCAGTCACAGGGGAGAGACAAGATGTAGGGTGATACTCTGCTTTATAAATTTTAGTTTCTACAATACATGGATCACCAGCTCTATTTATACTACTAAATAGGTTAGGATTTTAGGTTAGGTTATTTATACTACGAGTATGACTTCTAGCCATGCTCGTCATGGGCTGGTGGACCTATGCCCATAACTGGTTCTGTGACAATATATACACAAAGCGCTGCCATCAGTGTGTGGAGAAAACCTAATTCTTTCCTTGTTCATTCCACTGCTACCTTTTCTTACATCCTACAACCATTCTAACAATACGAAAGCCAAAGCAAATTGAGCAATCTCAGGCCAACCACACGGTGAATTGAAGAAGCTTGCTAAGGTGAAACTAGTTCGGATCAATTTAACAGGCCAAGGAGACATACTGTTTTGTAGCATTAGAAATCTAGAAGAAAATGGAGGAGATAGAAGCTGCTTAAGGAAGGCATGCAAACATTTTTATTCAGTATTCCCAAGTATCAACACAGAAGCTTTCATAAGACACACTTGGCCAGCACAAGGATTTGAAAAACTGACAAAAACTCTGCTTCTCTGCTCCATCATCTTCTTACTTGAGAGTTGAGACTGACAGCAAAACCTCTACCAAATCGAAGGGCAGGCCTGAGATTTCCTATGATTTGGCCGCGGCCGCGTAATGATGCAACTCAAATTCAGAGCCAGCCAGAAAGATCGCCATGACGAACAATGCTCTCAAACAAATGCAACTTAAAACTGGTCAGTATTTATCATAGGTAAGTACCAAAATAACATATACAGAACAGCAGTAGTTACATGTGTCTTCCATACAGAGACAAATTAATCTAGAACATCAGTTTCTTGCGTCTATAGGAATCAACATTAATCTCATGCCAAGCACATATGAATTGAAGCAACTTCTATAGGAAACGCTAGTTTATAATCAACAAGTACGCCAGGATTGTGGCGATTCCAAAAAACAAATCTTCGTCTTGGTCACGCTGGCTAGTAATCGTATCTGAACTTCTGAAGCATCAGCTCATCGATGTCCTCCGGCAACTCATGTCGACGAGTCCAGCGGCGTCCTCATAGCCGGCGAGATCGTCCACCAGCGGAGACAGAGTGGCCTCTGCCATCTTCTTTGCGGCGCGCGCTCCAGCGTCGTCGTCGTTGCCGCCGCCGTCGCCCAACGAATCCTGCGCCTCCGTCTCCCTCTTCATGTTGAATCGGACGCGGTACGCTCTCAGCGGCGACGAGGCCAGCGCGGCCGGAGCCGTGATGCCGTACCCGTGCATGACCCACCCTGTGCTGCCCTGCTCGTCGGCGGCGTGGAAGGTGAGCGCGTACCTCTGCCACGCGACCTCCTCGCCGGTGCCGGGGGCTCGCAGCGTCTCGCGGTGCTTCTTCTGTTCCTCCCAGTGCCCGCCGCCGGCGCAGGTCCACTCCTGCTTGCTGCCTTTGCAGTTGCCGCTCCTCGCCTGCGCCGCCGCAAAGAAGAAGGTGTCGCCGTCGCCGTTGCGCTTGTACTTGGCCGCCAGCTCCCACGGAGGCGAGCACAGCGGGTCGGCGTCGGCCTCGACGACGACGCCCTCGAAGGGGAGAGGCTGGCCGCGGAGGCGCGGGAGAAGGTAGTGCGCCACGAGCTCGTCGTCGTCGGGGTCGAACTCGAACCACGGATGGAGCGCGGCCATCGCTCGCGCTCGCGCCGCCTAGGGTTTGCGTTCGCAAGCGCCGCCTCGTGGATTAGCGCTGTGGAGGAGGAGGAGATGTGGATTGGCGGGCAAGGAAGCGAGGCATGGCGGGGGCATGGTTATATAGGGGCAGCAGAGGCGGTGGGGGGATGGGCGGATGGGGGCTCGGTTTTCCCGCGTTAATTGCTTGGATTCGATGTGACGCGGGAGCGGGATGGATAATGAATTAATGCAGCGCAAATAAGGCAAGTTATAGTTGAAACCAGGTAGAATAATTGGGTGTTAACGACTAGTTAATCTCCCTCGTACTTGTTATCCGCCCTCCGTTATAAAATAGCAGTTATTTTATACTTGTTTTAAATCAAAGTTTTAAAAATTTAGCCATAAAAAACACTTAAACTATTTAGATTGAGAACATAAAAATTATGTAGATCGATTCGTCTTAAAAGAAATTTCATAATATTATAATTTTTATTGCATTGTATACAAATTTTATTTTTTTTATTATCAAAGTTCTATTTTAGAAACCGTGTTAATGTCCAAAATAAGTACTTTTTTATAATGGAGGGAGTAGTAACGTCTATTGGATGCTGACATTAATTTTGAGCCATTAAATACATGAGGAGCGACTGAAATTTGTAAAAGTGGAAGTTCCTTTTGCACTTAGAAAGTCAAGAGATTTTCATGAAAGCATTTAAGTAAGAAAAAGGGCTTCAACCTTTCTAGATCTGAGCCGCTTCTCATAGATATAGATATGACGACACTAGATATGTTGCCTCCCTTAATTTAGAGGGATCTCAGAATGATTAGCCCACCGCGGCGTCAATATATAATGCTAAATTCTTCCGAAGAGCTGTACGTGGAGCTTGGCTAAAAATATATATAAAAAATCAATGCCAACTACAACATAAATTTGAAATAAAAATAATAGAAAAAATCATGTTGAAGTGCAAGGCAAGAAAAAGGTTATAGCAACGACAACCAAAAAAATAACGATAAAAATAAATATAGCAAATTAATACAAGTAAAAAATAGAAAAGTCCATATAAACTAAGATAAGAAAAAAAAGTTCATGTGAACAGACAACTCAGCAGTTAGCATAATAATTAACGTTTTTGAGATGAGCTGCAAGCGGACAAAGTATCCTGGTAAAAAAAAGAAGTAAATTACATATATTTAATAGGCTAAGTGAGACTTTACTGAAAGTTCAGTAAAGGTGTAGTTTTCTCATACTACTACTGGTAAAAAAAATTCAGTAAAGGTGTAGTTTTCTCATACTATTACTGGTACAAAAATGGCATACGGTTGTATCACTATTTGTAACTAAAATAAAATGTACAAGAGATCTTTGGAATTTTCTAAAGATGAGTCTTTCCATGTCTTCAGAATGCTTACTAGGCATACCTCATTGAAGACCAACCCGGAAAATGATCTACATGACATATTGACATAACTAGACAGCTACATGAGACGTATTGCAACTATTGCAACTTATCACCCTGAAGCATTTAAGTAAGAAAAAGGGCTTCAACCTTTCTAGATTTGAGCCGCTTCTCATAGATATGATGACATGTTAGCATGTTAACAGCTAATTGCACACTAGATATGTTGCCTCCCTCGGTTTAGAGGGATCTCAGAATGATAGCACACCGCGGCGTAAATATAACGCTAAATTCTTCCGAAGAGCTGTACGTGGAGCTTGGCTAAAAATATATTAAAAAAATCAATGCCAACTACAACATAAATTTGAAATTAAAATAATAAAAAAAATCATGTTGAAGTGCAAGGCAAGAAAAAAGGTTATAGCAACGACAACAAAAATAAATAACAATAAAAATAAAAATAGCAAATTAATACAAGTAAAAAATGGAAAAATCCATATAAACTAAGATAAGGAAAAAAGTTCATGTGAACAGATAACTCAGCAGTTAGCATAATAATTAACGGTTTTGAGATGAGCTTCAAGTGGACACAGTATCCTGGTAAAAAAAAAAGTAAATTACATATATTCAGTGGTGGATCCACGATTTTGATAAGATCCGGGCGAACTATCGGCAAGTTAAGTTGTTAGATCAAACAGTAAATGATGTTCGTAGTAATGTACGATGAAAATTTGTCCAATTACACACTCAATTTGTCTAATAGAAAAGTAACATACAAATGAAAGGCAAATTTACTAATTTGAAATAATATAGTAGCTTTTTTAGGCAGTTCGCTTCTTTGAAGCTTATACCTTAATCAATAGTAACGATAGATCTCAGACCTAGATATTAAAATAAAAAATCAATATTAACGACATGAAATAGATAAATAAACAAGTTAATAGCAAGCAAAATTTAGAGCAAGCATTTTTAAATACCACTAGTGAAAGTTTTGATATAGTGACAGTTCAAAACACATATAAATGCAAGTCGAAGACAAACATTGAGTGCCGATGTTTCTTCAATAACCATCTCTTCATCATTTTCTCTCTATATATGTGTAATGTGTTAATGTGTCATGCATAACAACTTGAATTTCTCACTATGTGTATCCGTATAGGTCATTAGATGATTGTCTAAGCACAAGCTATTAGATCAGGCAGAGGCAGAACCAAGATTTATAACACAGGAACTAGAGGGGCTCTATCTTCATTCCGAGGCCCGAGGCGAGGTGGCGGGCGCCATGGGGGCGGGCGGGCGGGCGGCCATGTTGTCGAGGCTGAAAGGAGGAGGACGCCAGGCAGCGGGCACGGCTGGTGGGGGGGCGCTGAAGATGGCTGTGGCGTCAAAGTCGGGCGCGACGAGGCGCTGGTATGACAAGTGTCGGGTGGGTGCGGCCGAGGGTGGTGTCAGTGGGATTATGGACATGGCAGGCAAGCGGCGGGCGCTGCTGGGTTGGAGGTTAGGGCGTCGCAGAGGAGGAGCCGAGGAGGAGGGGGGGGTGGCGGGCGGTGGAGGTTGGGGACTGGGGGGGGGCGGCGGGGACGGACCGTCTAGGGCTAGGGCGGGTGGGCGTCCAGGGCGTCGCGGGAGGGAGGAGCCGAGGAGGAGGGGGCGGGCGGGCGTCTAGGGCGGCGGCTGAGGTTGGGGAGTGGGCGTCGGGCTCCTGGGCCGGCTGTGGCATGTGGCCAGTGGCCTTTGGCCCTGGAGGGAGAGGCGTCTTGCTATGGGCCACGGCCCGGGTGGCCCTAGGCCTGGATCCGCCCCTGCATATATTTAATAGGCTAAGTGTGACTTAACTGAAAGTTCACGAGGTAAAGATGTAGTTTTCTCATACTACTACTACTGGTACAAAAATGGCATACGGTTGTATCACCATTTGTAACTAAAATGAAATGTACAAGAGATCTTTGGAATTGTCTAAAGATGAGTCTTTCCATGTCTTCAGAATGCTTACTAGGCATACCTCATTGAAGACCAACCCGGAAAATGATCTACAGGACATGACAACTGCATGAGACGTATTGCAACTATTGCAACTTATCACCCAGAAGTAAATTGTGTATTTGTGTTACATAAGACGTGATCGATTCGCTGATATACAGAGTATAAAGATAAATTTCATAATAAATAGATATGACATATATCTTCAACGACCATTTCGCGTCACAATTTCATAATAAATAGTGTTTCTATTTTGTACTATTTTGAATGGTAATCAAGGGGAACTGGACATGAAGCACGTCGAGAAAAAATGACTTATTGTCAAGAGGCGGTTGGGGTGAACGACAATGCGATAATGGGACTCAGAGAGGAGCTAATCAGTAGCAAGTTATTTCAGGAAAGGTAAGTGTCCTTCAGACAGACATCGGACCTCCTTGTACTCAGGAATTAAGGTGCAAGAATGGAGCCTGTAAGACTAACTGTACAATAAAATGGAAAACTGTATATATCCTAACAATTGAACGACCATTATCAACTGCTCAGAATTCAATAAGGTACAAGTATTTCTTCTCACGGCTAATGGTTCAACAAAACTAACCCTGCGAACGCAGTGATTTCTAACATACAAAACTGCCTCCTCAAAATTGAGCTAAAGAAAGGCTCCATCCGATCTTTTGAGGAAACGCCCGTGTGCTCAAGGCAGCCAGAAAAAAGTCGACAGTCCACCAAAAATCGCTTCCCAACAAATGAAACAAGATGCAAATGTAAACTATTCAGGATGCAAACAGACGTAAATGTCCTTCACTGTTCATTCTTTGTTTTCTCATGATTGTAACCAGCAGCTCTCCCTGTTCTGCCTACCAAGATCGAGTCTGGTGCTGAATCCTTGTATTCTCCGATGAGACCACGATAGGACCGCGCCTTGAGGAAGTCAATTGCAGAATTTGCAGCTCCTTGATAAAGAACTGCATCATTATTCTGGTTTCGGATACTCAGTGCCTTCTCGGTTAGCTCAGCAAGTGCAATCAATGTTTCTGACTGCTCCTGATTTTCTGCTGGCCGGTGGGAAACACAACTTTATTTAAATAAAGAATAACAGTAATGTGAATGCATGAAACATGAGATCAAAACTGTTGATGTAGAACATGAAAGTTTTAAATGCACAATGTCTTCTGAAAGGAATTTTAAATTCTCAATAAATAACACAATAATATTGCAGGAGTTGCAACAAGTCATGAGAACTTCTGCATACAGTGACCAACAAATAAACAGAAGTGCACAATACCTTGAGGACCACTATCTTCCACATAGCCACCTTTTATAAAGGAAAACCTTGCTTCTTCACGTTTGCTTGGGCCTTCTGGTCTATGTGAAGTGATCAAATCCTTGAAATCCAAAAGATATTCTCCAGTCCATTGTCTTCCACTAAAAAAATGTTACTACTTAAAATAAGAATAACACGAAGGTTATTTAAAATTGATGTACCACAACTTCATAAAATTTGGGGTTGTGATTCATCTAATTACCCCAAGGCACAAATATCAAAGAAAACTATTTGAATCAGTCATGCTGCATACCTGCTAAAAGCTAATACAGCTTCAAATGGTGTAATAACTGGAGCCAAAAATTCTTTGCTATCCAATAGTGCAGTCTGTGCACAGGAAACATAGACAAAAACTTCACACTGTCATAGAAACAAAATTGGTCAGTTGGTTCATCTTCATATGAGAAGTAGGGAAAAACATATTAAGATTCTGTAGAACCTCAGGAAAATTAGCAAGTTTTGCAGAATTAGGCCGGCCCATGACCAATGTGTAAGACTTCTTTCCAGCAGCCCTGATCAAGTCTTTCATTTGCTCGATTATGTGAAGATATCCAGCTGCATCATGAAACAATGCAATGTACCACAGCTACTGAATAATTGCATTTGTATGTTTTAAACAAATATACTGGCCAAATAAATATAAGAAGCTAAAGGAATAATGATAGTCAAATGTGGTGAGAGTATTTATAATTAAGAAAAAGTAAATCAAGTGTGCAATTCAACTGGAAAGACAGAATAAGAACTTGCCCAGTCAAACCATCGACAGGACAGTTTCATGTACATATCCATGTGAAACTGCTTCAAAACAAGTCGAATAAGCCATAATCAACCAATTGCTGTGGAATCTGGATCCCTCATGTGCTATGACTGATCACTGATGAGGTCCATCCATGTCATCGTATTTACTTAGGCATTGACATATGTGCCATCCGAGAAAATATCTGTTGTTTAAGTTGTACAAGCAGTACAAAAAATAACAGTGTAATCAAACATGAACATTCATTTTTTTGGTCTTTTTATCATTACTATTTTAAGTTAAAGAACCATTCTTAGTGTAAACTGAATATAAAAATCTTGCAAAAATATAAACAAACAAAGATTGAACAAATTGATACTTGACAACATTGTGATTTTTTTGACTTTTCAAAATTTTATACAGCTTAAAAAAAATCACCAGTGGCCCAGACAACAATACTTAGGCAAATGCATTGACATGGATTGGTAAGGTCACTTAGAGATGGCACGTGAGGGAACCAGAGCAGTAGCAGTGGCATAAAAACCATTATCCAAAGAATAAAAAGCCTTCCACTTTCTTCATCTTCACAAAATACAGCGAAACTCATTTCCAATATGAAATTATGAAAATTCTCTCTCCTCAGCATTTCTTTTGTATGTAAGCAATCCGAAGGTAAAAGCCAAGCAACTACTTAATGTTTCATTAGCATATTTAAAATCTGATGTAACGTTCAAAATATTCCTCCATTCCATGTGGCGGAACAAGGTCAGGTAGTAATTCTATAATCATTTTTGATATTGATGTCAGTAGCGTACATACCAACACCTAGAGTTCCCACCAAAATGCCAATGATATTTGCATCCTTTGCCTTCTCCACAAGATAATATCTACAATGACACAGTGTTTTAAAATTGATACTACACAGGTATAGGATACTCATATTTCAAAGAAAAAGAAAGTATATAGTGCTGCACAAAAATGTACCTGCGCCTAAGAATTTTCATCAGATGAGAGACATCCCTTGACAAATGATTTGAAAATGTGTCATATCTAACTGCATGAAAAAATTTCATTATATATCTCTGCAATGGAACAATTATGCAAGAAGAAGTTTGTCTAAACTAATCTTATGATATCACACTGGAACATCATAAAGCATGCAAGGCTCAATTATGAATGCATGGAATAAAAATGACAACATTAACAATAAAAAACATTGAGCACAACTTATATGATAAGTGAGCATTAGAAGTCTTAGAAATCAAACAAAAATGTACTCCAGTAATTTGTATGCCACATAATTAATGGAATGTGGATTGGTATAAGTGGTGGTTATGCTATATTGCTATATTGTACCCCTAAATAAACAAGACTTGGCTCTGTGCCACTACAAAATGGAGAGTCCTATGCTACTCTCGTCTATTTCTATCACTTATAAAATTCAAAATAAATTAGAAAAAATCAATTTTTTTAGGTGTCAAATGCATGTGTATTCAGCTCCTCTTATCATGAAATCCATATTTCAACATTTGAAATGCCAAAAACAACCAAGTTTCAAGAAATTGAAAACAGTTCAAAACAAATACTAAACAAATAAGAAAAATCTAAATAAAAAATGTTGAGATGCCATGTACACTTTTATTCAGCACATCAAATTTTTAACAAAATGATTTGATGAATTCCCATTTGAAATAATTAATCCTCATGAATTTATAGAATCATGTAATGAATTTAAATTTGGTATTTCAAATGGCAAACCATTTGGTTCAAAATTTGATGTGTTAAATAAAAAATGATTCTGGTAGCTAAACATTAATTCAAATTTTTGCTTACATGTTTAGAATTGTATTCAATTTTTTTAAAAAAAACTTGGGTTTTTTTGGCATTCCGAATGTTAAAATGTGGGTTTCATAATTTGAGGAGTGGAATACACTTGTATTTGACATCTCAAAAAAAATACTGGATTTTATCTTCTTTGCATCATTTTATTGAATCTTATTAGTGAGAGAAATAGACTGGAGTAGCATAGGGTCACATATATCCATTTTGCAGTGGCATTGAGCAAAGACTCGTTTTGTCATGGGCATATAGCATAACCATCACTTTTACAGTAGCAGAAACCTACAAGCTTAGGAAATGACTAGCACATATCAAAAAATCCTGTCACCAGCCATAATATGAGGAAAAAAACAAACCTATATCACATTTATTGAAGGTAAGCGCAATGTTAGCAAATGCTGAGTTGTCTTGTCCAATCCAATATAACAAAAAGTCCTCCATTTTCTCATCTACGGATATACCCCATGTAAGGCCTCCAAGGCTATACTTGCATATAGAACCTTCTATGTTGCAGCAATTATTCACACCATCACTGTGCATAGATAAATCATCGTTACGAATGCTTCCATTGGATTGAGGATGTTCTTTTTCCGCACTAGGACTTGATGAAGGACTAATAACAGAACACAGGATGTCTGCATAGTGGATTTCAGGACTGCAAGAGTGCAATTTGCATAATTGCGCAATTGCTCCTTTAAGATCACCCAATGCATGTGCATATTCTAATCCACATAAAACCTATGTGACAAATCAGAGTTGAAAAGAACATTACAGATAATCATGAGGATTAAAAATTATAGCTTTACATGTTTCATATCAGTCTATTTCACAGTAAAACAAGACTGATAGTACTAACAGTAATGGTTAAAATGCTTAGTGCAGAAGCCACCTGAGCAGAACATTAATGGCTTGCATAACATTTTTTTTAGGAACAGAGTAAATTCCTGAAGATATATCATTACTGGGAGATTAAGACAGAGAAACTGAAAATGATTATGCTCAGAACTACTTTTACGCCTAGGTATTTTGCTAAATGCAAATCGTCCAATTGATAGTCATGATCTAGATTAAATTGTGCCTGCTTCCTCGAAGAGGAGCTGTCATTTACCCATTTCAGGCCTGACAGGTTGATTTTAAGACTACAATAAAACATTTTGTTTTCAATAACTATTGTTTGAACATTACCAGGAGAATGTTTTCATCCAGAAATGTCCTAAGTCTTCTAAATTTACTTTTACATTGATGAAAAGGATATTTTCATTTCTGTAGCACAGTAACGTTGATGACAAATTGTCTTATATTGTAGTTTCAAAAGGTTGTAACTCCAGCACAATATAATGACTTAGAATTGTTGCTAATTACATGAATTGAAACATAGTTTTCAGAAAAAGAAATAGTTTGAGTCATACCAGAACACATTTATTGTTTTTTCTTGAGCACTCCAGCAATGCAAGAGCACAAGCATTGACATCCAATGGTGCCTTCCCAAATACAAAGAACGCTGGTAAATTTGATGTTCTGCATTTACATTTATTCTTGTGAGTACAAAGGAGTATGAATGTGAACCTATATTTGATAGAAAATAGCTCCCAATAAATTGTACAAAAAATGATTCATACGAAAGATCATCTCGCCACATAACCAACATATATGTGACACTTCCAATTATCATCAACATATTCCTCCTCAATTGTGAGCTGCCAAGCTAGAAACTAGGATCTTGTCAAAAAAGCTAGAAACTAGGACATCTCTAGCATGATCTGTGTTATAAAAACCAGCGGCTAACCGCGGTTAACCTCGGCTAACCGTGCCTCGGGGGGGTTGATAAACCGGCGGTTTAGGGGTTTGGCCGGAATTCGTTCAAATAAATTTTGAATGTAAAATATGCATAAAATTCCTTAAAATACTGTAATCATTCTAAGCATTTTGGCTTAAACAAAATAAAAAAATTCAAAATTTTAACATATATTTTAAAGGATTTTATCAATTGTCACCTCTTTTGACCATTTATTTTCAGATACCATGGTTAACCGCGAAAAACCATCAGTTAACCGCCAAAAACTGCGGCTAACCGCGAACAAAAACGACAAGGCGTAGTTGTGAATTTGAGGCAAAAACCGGCTCAAAACCGTGACTAACTGCGGTTAACCGGCTCCACACCATTGCCTGCTCGGAGCCTTACCCCGGTTTTGTAAACCCTGGGCATGATCACCAAGCCATTTAAAAAATACCACCATAAGCACAATTAGGAACACCTAAATGCAGCTCTATGAAGCGCTGCTTCTTGATAGAAATCCGCCACAAGACACCAAAATCCTATGAATCCCACCATAAATGCACCCAAGCTCCCACCTTTCCGCAACCAAAGCATGAAAGAATAATTTCTTCTCTAACTCAAGCCATCTTCTCCCCTTTCTAAAAGCCCTAATCTTTGGGAAGGATCATGGCGCAACAACTGATAAGGAGCGGAGCGAGAAGGGCTCACGGGCTCATGCAGGCGTGGCCGTAGTGGACGACGCACTGCGCGTCGATGTGGGACGCGCCCACCTCGTCGACGCAGCACGAGTTGTAAGCCGTGTCGGCTAACACGAACACCTTGGCCCCGCCGCCGCCGAGCTCCCGCCGCAACGCCCGCGCCACTGCTGCCGCGCCCTTGAGCATCTCGTCCGGGAACTAACCCAATCCAACAGAAAGAACTAGCGGTAAGGCCAAATCAAAAGAACACCAGTAATTTCCCAGAAAAAAGGAAGGAAGAACGGATCGAAGAGGATTGTAGTTACCTGGAGGGCGACCCTGGTGTAGGCGCGGGCTCGGAGAAACTCCGCGGTTCGGGAGATCTCGTACCTGGAGTTGACGTCGTCCATGGTCGAAGATTCTGGACTTCTGGCTGACTATCGAAGAGATGGGACAAAAGAACTGCAGGTCTGAAGCGCAACCTTGCAGCGATGGTAGCTCGTAGATAGCTCGTAGAGGACGGAGAGAAAACGAGGGTTTTGGCGAAAGCCGTGGTTTCTTTAATTTTTTTTAAAAAAATTTCCTAATTCTCACACAGTAAATCTTCAAAATACTCTAACCATTTAACTTAAGCCTTGTTCTTTTCAGCGTATTGTTGCATTAGTGTATTACTATAGCAAAATTAAGAGCCCCCAAAATAAGGTCTAAAGACTATAAAAAAATTTAAAAATAGTTTTACAATATTTGGAAGTACTAACAAAAGTCAGAAAAAAGTTACAAATTATCACAACATACAGGCTATATAAAAATAACAAAATTTGCTACAGTAACACGTAACGATACAATACGCTAAAAAGAACAAGGGCTTAATAGTTTTGCTTATCACTAGTCGCCTAGGTTGCTGCGTACCGACACAGTCGGTTTTTTCATCCACCCTCGGCTGTTCGTTGCATTTTTGTATGGAGATTTGTGTTATATTCTTTTTTTGAATATTTTTTCACATTGGGTTGCGAGCCCATTATCAACCGCTCTGGAACCATCAATGCGCCACTCTCCCGAAACCGAAGAGAGAAACCGAAGGGGGGAGACGAAGAGGTGGGCGATTTTCTTCAGCGGTGAGTGATATCTTCGACGAGGAAGGCACATCGGTGCAGCTCCAGTGATATCTTCGACGAGGGCTAGGCGGCGAGCGCGAGGTAGAGCTTTTCTCGTTCTTGTGTTATTTTTTTCACGATTCAATACAACACGCGTTTGTTTGTTTTTTTGTAGGGTTTATAACATTTGGGGGTTTGTTGTAGTGATTGTGATAGAGGGAGATATTTATTTTACAATTTAGGTCATACGCAAATTTTTGGTCATGCTTCATGGATTCTCAGACACAGCAAAGAAGGGGGGAATATTTAACTGTAGATGTGTTTTCTGTTTCAGTGATGTAGGCATGGTTGCCTAAAAAACTGAAGTAGATTGTAAATAGGACAAACACTATCAGTGTTTTATTTTTCACTAGGCAACATACGACTATATGAGTGTTAAAACATAGTATCTTTATTTTTTGTCGATGATTTTTTTTTAGAGTGCAGTAGATGGATTGCAGATGATACAATCAAACGGGAAGTTTTTTTAGAACTAGTTGCGCCACTCCCATAAGTGGATGTGCATAATTTATTTTTTGCCTTTTTGATTGACAATAGATTCTATTCTCCATTTTTTATCGACGTCATAGATGCAGCGATTTTTTTTACGGTGCATTGATGTTGGTAGCCAAAGAGGATATAGTTAATAGACGAGTAGTGTGTTCTTGTTTTACACACCTAATTTGCCACCCTAAAATGTCGTTGTCTATCTTCTCTCACTATGTCACATCACTTCCCTACTTTTTATAGAATGAGAGCAACCTTCTCTGTTTCATCTCTATCTCATCTTCCAGAGAAACCTCCCCTCTTCCCATTGTTTTCTTGCTTTTTTCGTAGAAACCCAAGCAGAGCTTTGAGAGAGGATGAGAGGAGTCACTGGTGTTTTTAGTCTGCCCACTGGCCCTTGATCTCTCCTTCTAGTTAATTTGGTGCTCGTCGAAGTTATTTTTTTTGCATCTTATTTTTGTTTGCTTATTGGTGTGTTTTTCCATCAGATCTAGGATTCATTTTGCCTTATTTAGGCTCATATTTTTATTGCTCAAGGCCGCCTATTTGTTTTTGTTGTTTGTTTGTCTAGAGTTAAAAAACAAATGGTTTGGGGAGCAAACTGGTATCATTTTTTTGTATATTCATTTGCTGAAATTGCGGTTAATTTGTAGATCAGCATAGTTAAATATAGTTTTGTAGTGATCAAAATGAGCTAACTTTAAAGCTATTTTATGGAATTCGTCTTTTTTTTTGCTATGGGTGGTATCTGTGTTACAATTTGGGGGTTCTTTTGTTGTGCCTTAGTAATGGTAGTTTATGTCATTCTGGATCAATAGTTGGAGTAAATGGTTGTTGTGGTGGTAGAGGAGGCTGATTGTTGCACAGATTCCACGTGTGGCGGTGACATGGGAAAAGAAGAGGAAGCGATGGGCGACAGGGATGGGTGAGGAAGAGGATGGGAAAGCATAGAAGTGACATGAAAGAGTTAGAGAAATTGTGACAGCCAATAGAAGAGCTTGTGTGTCTTTATCTCCGATGATCGACCATGAAGCACCACAATCAGGCCTTTTGCATCTGAGACATACATTTCTTTTTTTTATGTTTCTCCAAGAAGTTAATGTTTTGCAGGTGTTTTGCTCTGATGATTGAAACGTTCCACTTTAAAGTGGGTTTTTTTATTGTGTTTTAATTATTTTGAGCCAATTTTCTACACACCATTTTGTTACGAAAACCATGCATAATTATGCTGAAAAATTGTAAATATTCATTTGTTAGCATAGATTTTTAAACGATGTATATTTGTTTTATTCTTAAAATTAGTTTTTATCATTTGCTTGAAACAAGATAAAAGGGTTCGTACTGTGAAGTGTTTTTTAGAACTTATTCAGCTACTTAAGCCAATTCTTTTCCACACCAATATGTTATGAAAATCATGCATACTTCTACTGAAAAAATTGAAATTATGTTCTTTTGCTAGCATACCTATCTTAAATTTATCTTTTTAAACAATGGATGTTGGGCTCATTTTAGACAGATTAAATGGTTCAATGCTAAGTGGTTTACTGCGAATTGGTATTTTGATCTTTTTCAGTTACCTAAGCTAGTTTTTTTATACCATCTTGCTGTGAAAATCATGCAATCTTTTTCTGAAATAAATTGTAATTATGCATTTTTTAGCATATACATATCTGCAATTGATCTTTTCCAAATAATGAATATTATTTTGTTGTGTAAATTACATTGATTTGTTTGCTTGAAACGTAATAATAAAATGGTTCAATGCTAAGTGGTTCATTTATGAATTTCTGTTTTGATTTTTTTTCCAATTACCTTTGCGCGTACATGTTGCAATGTGCTTTTTGTACTTTTCTTTTGTCTTAAATCTGGTCTAGATACTCACAAATGGCCACATATTTGTTTTCTTCTTTGAGTATCGCTGCTACGTTGATGAATTATCCCCTTATCTTTGTTGTTTGAACGAGAAAATCATGTGTGTTTATAGCTTCTCGCGTCCAAAATTTGTTGGATTTGTGTGCGGACAACAGTCGCCTGTTTATATTAAAAAGAGACAGGTGATTGTGTCCGTTTATTATACCACAGGGTGATTGCTTTGGAAGTTACTCGATTTTTTTTGTCCGTGTTTTTGTAGTGATGAAGATAAGAAATAAGAGAGCAATGAAAAGCATGCAGGAGGATCATGATGATAGCAATGACAGTTTGGAATGCGAAGGTTTTAGTTTTCATCCCAAGCGTATGTTTTTTTATATTCCCAAAAAGCATTATAATAAAAGGAAATGTTTGTTTTTGTAGAATATTTTGTAAAAGCACGGAAAAAAGAAGGAAGAACAAATTGTTAATTATTCTTTAAAAAGGAACTCAAGCGATTACGGTGTTGAGAACTCATCAGCTGAAGATTATCACTCATCGCAAAACACTTCTGGAGAGGTTATTTTTAACTCTGTATCGACAATATAGTTGTGTTTACTATCTCTTTTTTTATTCAAGGTAGGTGACATTTTTTAAAGCACAATGAGTACCTTTTTTATTCTATGATTTTTTTTGTTTTAGGAATTAAAAGTTGACAAAACCGACACATCCGACAATGCTGTAGTAAATAGATTTTCTGAGATGGTAATACATCCCCTTTTTGTTCTATGTACCTTTCTCACCATTTTTTGGTTTGTTTATTTGTTCAAGTTTAATTTGCATGATTTTTTACATTTGCAGACGAATCAGCAAAAACATGGTGCAAATGATGAAGAAAAGAAAACCACGAAGGTAATGTTTTTCATATTTTTTGTGCATATTTTTTAAAAAATTCCTTAATTCCTTGTCAATTTTTTCTTACATGATTTTGTTCTTATGTTCACTTTTTATTTGTTTTAACAGACTCACAAGAAAATGAAACATAAGAATCGAAATACGGCATCGAGCCGCTGTAGTTTGACATATTTTCACACTATTGTTGAGGGTTTAAGCAGTGAAAGTAAGGATATAATCAGAAGTTATGGGTTCGGATCCTTGCTCCATTTTAAAGGTTCTGGTGTTCCAAGAGCATTTGTGCAGTGGCTTGCCAACCACATAGATGTAAACTGCTCAGACATAGTAGTGCGAAACAAAAGTACTCCTATCAGCCCTAAGTCCATCCACTTGGTCCTAGGTATCCCTTGTGGGAGTTTAGAGATAACCAAAGCTACAGAGGTTGAGAATTAAACTTTTCTAGGTTTATTCAACCAATCAAGCATGCAAAATATTAGATTTTTTTGGCAATCTGGTAGCACAGCCTGGTTTGAACAAACAACAAATGTTTAGATTGTTTTTACTTGTAGCCTTGTCCACCTTTTTATGCCCCAACTCATCAGCATTTCCAAGCATAAAATATATGGGAGCTCTTATTGATGTTGACCAAGCAAAGCTTCTAGACTAATCAAAGTATGTGTATGACTGGCTGTTTTATTCAATAAATAAATATCGTAAGGAAAAGAAACAATCACATTTTATTCAATAAATAAATATCGTAAGGAAAAGAAACAATCACATATACACTGTACATTGGGAGGATGCATTTACTTCTTAGCCGTAAGTATTTTTTTTGAGACACTTCTTTTTTTTTCTAAAACGATGTGTGCACACCATTTTTTTTGGCGAATATTTTTCATATGATTATGTATTGCTTTCCCTTTTTCATAAGCAGATATATTATCTGGATTTTTTTGGATTTCGGATCCCGTGTTGTGCCCACAGCAATCCCAAGAATAACCATATGGCACAGTAACATGATCAAGACCTACTCGTCGCTTGATTGCGCTTGAGGAGAAATGTTTGGCAAGCGCCCCGTGAGTATTTTTGTTTCTTCTATTTTTTTTATTTGAGTTTCATTTTTGAGTTTTTAACTTGCATTCATGCATATCTATTTTAATCGACAAATTTTGTTAGGTTAAGAAACTCGCAAAGACTTGCTATGCCAATGCTAGTTCAAGCACAAGCAAGTTTATTCAATCAGACTTTGAGGATGTTCTCAACGAATCCGTGGGGGCAAGTGTTCCAAGTGAGGTATCATTTATAAATACCACACGGATTTTTCTAAAAATTGTTTTTAACACATCCTTTGCATATTTTTTTATGGTTGTGTTTTTCAGGTGAAAACTGAAATAACTGGAATTTTTGACAAATTTGCAAGGAGAGTAGATTTGAACACAAGCTATTGCACACAAGGATTTATTATTGAGATATTATTATGTATTCAGAAAAAAAAATGGTTTTAGCCAACAGCCAGACAATATTGGACAGTAAGCGTTTTCTCTTTTTTTCATTAGGGGGGAGGGGGGCTTGGTTGAGGCAGATATGTGTATAAGATGGTCATATTTTTATATATCTTTCTCTTTTTGCAAACTGCTGCTAACAATTTTATATATATATATATATATATATATATATATATATATATATATATATATATATATATTGGTTGCAAACTTTAACATTGTTTTTTATTGTTATATAATTAGGTGTGATGATGACAATGGGGGAATGATGGAAGAGGGAAATGCATTTAACCAACCACCAGACAATGTTGAACAGTAAGCATTTCTCTTTGTTTTTGTTTTTGTAATACAAAAAATGGATATACATTATATAAATCTTTTTTTTTTACACGAGGGGAGAGGGTTTTTGATTGAGATAGATATGTGTAAGATGGCCATGTTTCTATATATCTTTTTTTTTTTGCAAACTGCTGACAACAACTATATATATCTTTGTTGCAAACTTAACAATTTTTTGGTTTTGTTGTTATGAATTATGTGTAATGATGACAATGGGGGAACATGGAAGAGAGAAATATTTTGTCTGGTGAAGAAGAAGAGACATCAATGGACATTGAAAAAAAGAGATGCAATACGATGTTCAAAACAGACAAGATGAATATGGCTCAAACGGGACATTAAAGATAAAGTCAGATGATAATGCGATCAAGCTAATTTATGTGTATTAGTTTTTTTTCCTACTCAAGTTTATTTTTTAACCACATCCAATGTGTACTATCTATTATTTTCCTTTTTCCTTTTTGTTTTTTTGCACTATATGTTTTTATGTTTTATTTGTTTTACGTTCCTTAGGCAATGTAAGGAGGAAGAGAAAGAAACGTCAATTTTCCCAGAGTAATTCATCAAATAACTCAATTGCTACAAGAACTAGGTCAAAGAGAAACCAACCTGATGGGTCACCGTTGAGCCAGATCAACATGGTTAGTACTCTTTTTTTTTTTTTTTTTTTCTAGCTAATCACACAAAAAATGTTTTTAACATGTGCCTGTTTGATCCTTCAAAAACAATAGTGTGTAAATGCAAGTTTGGATTACTATTTGAAGGATGATATAAGGAATTTAGAACAAGGGGATGTAATACATAAAGAAAGCCATAATGGTAGCAAAGACAAGAACAATACGTGTATATGTATTTTTATAGAAATAAAGTACATGTTTTATTTTTTTTCTTTTCATACATATATTTTTTATTACAGTTGTAGAAGATGACACAGTAGATTTTGTCCAACATCAAAATGTAAATATCATAGAAAAAACATGCCAACATGCTTTTGAACAGAAGGACTCACCACAAAAAGAATGTATAACGCAAGAGCATGGTCAGTATGTTGTCCTTATAGCAGATGTATACGTCCCAATTTTCTTTATGTTTTTTTGAAGACGATGTTTTTTGTTGTATCCGAAAACATTTAAAAAAATTTACACACCAGATCAAAGGGGTCAGGAAACGAAAACGAAATGGAAATCTAACTTCCAAGAAAATTTATCGATAAGGAAAGATTCCAACAAGGAGGCATCAGGTTTTTTATAGCGCTATTTTTTGCATGATGTTGTTATACACAAATTTAATCCTTTTTATTTTTTCAAAAAAGAGGGAAAATGAAGTATTTGTTTGTTCTAATCTCTTTTTTTTATAAGGAAAGCATGGCAAGATGACATCCCCTCTTTCGATTTAATGATTTGTGCTGATAATGACTTAGTCAATTTGGAAACTCCATGACCATGAAAAATAGAAGATGGAAATCAGGTAATGAAAAATAGTACATGAATGCAAAAATCTCCAATAACTTTTTTTTTGCTAGTCTGCCACCTCCTTAAACCTTTGTTCTTTCTTTTTGGTAGTTTTTTTGGATGTGATTGTGGTTGTATGGCGGCAGTTTAATTTTTTACTTGTGCTTTTTTTATCGCATATTGTATCATAATTAATTTCTCATCAACTATTATTACAAAAATACCGATATGATCTAGGAAACAACAAGGTTTCGATTTCTTTTTCTCCTGATAAGCTACATCCCTTGCTTTTGATATTCTGCAAGTTTTTTGTTGCATTAGTTTACCTATTTATCAATATAGTCTGCAACAGTTTTACTACTTAAGAGCTTGTGTTTTATAGGAATTTTTGTTTTTCTATAACAAGAAAGTGTTCATTCTTTTTCTTTGTTGTTAATCACCAAGAATAATCTTTGTTAATACTGCGGTGTCAAATAAACTCGATGTCTATAAAACACAGTATGTGCAATCAGTTTAAATATAGAGCATTTTTATTTTTTATTTTCAATTTTTTTCCAAACATGACATTATAGGGCTTTTTTGAAACATATTTTTGTAGGAAACACAAATCGCGGAATATCTGTCAGCACCACTTGCAAAGATAACAAACACAGACAAATATATAGATTTAGTAAGCTGTCAAATTTCTTTTTTTTTGTCATATATATCTGTAAACATTCTTGGTTTTTTAAAACAACAATTTTTTATTGTATATTTTGTCATTTATTTTTGCTAGCAATTTTTTATTTGCATACTTGTTTTTTAAAATAGTTTTTCAGAGCCAAAAAGGGGTAACATTGATGTATCCCTCAAAAGGAATTATGCACACCAAAGAACCGAGGAATGCTACTCTTATTAACGACAGTCATATAAATTCATCAATGGAAAACTTATCAAAGGGAACTGCATCTGAGAGCAGTAGCGGTGTCAAAACCCCACCTCACAGACCAAGGAGATTGTGGAGACCAAGCAAATACGACAAGTTTCCATATGGACAAATATTACCAAGATATCACACATCATCCTTGCAAGTTTTGTACTACAACAAAATAATCCAAATGTCTAGGACAACAGAGATTGAATAGTAAGCTATTTTTTTTGTTCACATAGCTTTATAAAAACAAACTCCATTTGTTGTTTACGTATATATTTTTACAATTTTTTCTATGTTTTCATATATGTCTATATTATCTATTCACCAAAACGCTAACAAGTTAAATATTTTATACATTTTTTATTTATCCAGCAAAATAACAGTTAACATCAACAAAATGCTTGTTCGATTTAGATCATTCTATCAAGGGTTGAAATCAATGGGAGTTGTTGATAATTATCTAATTAATGGGTTTTGTCGAAAGATGTTTAGGGATCAACATCCCAAGGATACAAGCAAACATTTCATCTTCCACACTTGTTGTGTGAGTATCAAAAGACTCTATTCAGATTTTAATTTTTTTACATAATTTTATATTTTCTGATACATACTTTTTAATAGTAATTTTTCTTTACTTTTTGCAGGAGTACTTTTTAGAAAAATGATCCAATAATCTCATAAAAATTGATTTGAAGAATAGAGTCAATGATATTTTTAATGGAGCATCTTCAGCAAAAAAAAGTACACTTGAGCAATCTGGTACAGTCTATACTCTTTTTGTATGAATTTTTGTTATTATCCAAAACTTCATCTAACAAAATTACAACTTACTTTTGTTGTTTTCTCTTTGTAGCTTTTCTTCCCAGCACTGCATGAACATCACTGGTTTCTATTCATTGTTGACTTGAAGGACAAAATGTTTGTGTTTTTGGACTCATTATATGGTTCAGACAGTAAACTTCACAAGACAACAAGAGAAATATTGGTGAGCATTTTTAAAAAATATAATATTATTATTTTTACTTTCCAAGGGTGGAATCCCTCCCTCCTAATTTTTTCATAGAAGTAGTTGTTTCTCTTTTTTACATGTTTTTTTTGTTTGTTGTTTTTGTAGGTACCAAATTTCATTCAATTTTGGGAGGAAGAAGTACCAAAAATATTAATTTCTCCTAGTTCCAATATACATATGCTACAATACCTAAACAGCAAAACATGTAAGTTGTATGAGAAAACAACACATGCGTTGTATATGCGTTAATCTATAAATTTCAATTTCATTTTTTTTATTTCTAATAACATATACATGTTTTTCATCTGTCCATAATACGAGTTTTTTGATATATACAGATGAATTTTTTTGTTTTTGTTTTTTTAGCATATGGTACAATACCATTTTTAAATTGGCTTCAAATCATAACTTATAGAATCATGAGATATATGTAATATATATCTTTATCATATACACAACTTCTCTTTTTGTATAAACTATTATTTATTATCAGTATACTAACTTTTTCTGTTTTGAATATTATTTTTCTAAGTACTATTTTTTAGAGGGGGTTTTGACCATTTTTTACATTTGTTGGCCAAAAAGCTGTCCACCATGACACACAAAAACTATGTGCATATGATTTTTCTGTATCTTTTGTGTTTCAGCCATGACTGTGGCATTTTTCTTATGAAGTTTATGCAATTATGGAACAACCCTAGGGATCAGCTGAGCAAGATTTTCTCTCATGTTGATAGACCAAACATCAGGATTCAGCTCACAAACGAGTTAATGTTTTGCCCGCATAATGAGATGAATGACATGAAGTTTCTTGTGCACAACCTATCAACAGGTGTTTTTTCTCCCTTTTGTTTTTGTTTTATCAATAAAATAAAAAATGTGATGTTACATGCTTAAAAAACATCATATTTTTTCTTTTTTCAGGTGAAAAGTAATGAGAGCTGCATCACCAAAGAATTTTGCTTCAAAAACATTGTCTAGATAAATCAAACATTTTTGTGACCATTTTTTGATGTAGTCATTTCGTATTTATATAGCCTGGAGATAACAAACCTCTTAGTGTTGCACCAATACAAGTGCATATCTTTTTTTGGGAATATGCGCAAAAGCATAACTACATGTGGGGGACCTGTTATTGTAATGTACATACAAACCACGCGCATACTGTGGGAGTGGTTGGTGGACGGGGGATAGTGATGTTTATTTTTCTATGCAATCCACACAGTTTTTTCAACAACACAATGTTGGACATGAAGCATCATCTGTCTTTATTTTGTGTACTGTGTGTTTTTTGTTTCTTCAATTGTAACCATTGCAGAGAAAGAAAAATAATTTTCTGCAATATGCAATGGACCTATAGAGCAAAGAGTTTTTTTGCTAACATGTCCATTTTTTTGGCAGGTTGTTATGGGGAAGCGTACGTGATGTTTATTTGTCACTCATGAATCAGCTAAAATAATAAAGGTACTTTGTTATGTTTTTTAACATAAGATGTTGATTTTTTAAAAAATTAATTTTTTTTGCAATAACTATAAAGAGAAAGCTAGGCTTAATCTATCTCTTGATAAAAGGGACCTGACGACATCTGTTTGTTCAAAAATACTAGCAAGCATAAGGTACATATTATGTACCATTCTTTTTTTTCAACACAAGCATTTTTTTAATGAAAACACTACTGTGCAGGCGTCCGAACGCACGCGGTCGCGCCGGACGCCCGCACTAACGCTGCGCGCAATGTGGGCGAGTGCCATAATGCAGTGGGTCAGCCATGCAGTGGATCCCACAGTATATTTTTCTTTTGGTGATCATAATTTTTGACTAGGTGCTCTAATCAACAAACCGTTTGCACCAACGTGTTCCTCGTATTTTTACGAACAAAACAAGATTATGTTGCCATATAACTCTTCAAACTTACCAGGTGAAACTTGGGTTTCGCCTACTAAAACTTGGGGTTCGCTTACTGAAACTTGGATTTCATATTCGTTAAACTTGCCGAACTGTCAAGTTTCAGCAGGTTTAATGCAAGTTTCATCAAGTTTCAACATGTATCACAAGTTCCTTCAAGTTTCATCAGGTCAATTCAAATTTCAACAGGTTTCATCCAAGTTTCATTAGGTTACATAGAAGTTTCATCCAAGTTTCATCAGATTTCACTAGCACATGGCCAAGTTTCGCTAGTATAGATGTAAGTTTCATAAGTGCCTTCTCCTAGGTTCACAACAAAAAAATGAAAAGTGAAAAAATCAAAAAATTAAAAAGTATTTAAAATGGGTTGCTCTCGATTTTAGGAGAATTATGAAATTTATTTCACACATTTTGAACACAGTTTGAATTTTATACAAAAATCAGAAGTTTAATTGAAAAATTGATCAACTGCATTGTCTAACAACTCGCTGGCGTATTATGCACGCGGGAGTGCAGGGGGAGACGTGGCGCTCGCGGGGGACGCTCGGATGCGCGCCATCCCGGACGATCCGACGGCCGATGCTGGTCCGATCGAACTCCTCGCGCCGGACTAGGGATGGCAATGGGGACCCGATCCCCGATTCCCCGCGGGGAATTCCCCTATTAGGGGACGGGGATGGTAGGATTTTAGTCCCCACGGGGAATGAAATGGTAAAAGATTACTCCCCGTCGGGTCTGGCGGGGACGGGGATGGTTCACCGTCCCCCGTCCCCGTTCCCCGCGGGCCCCCGTGTATATTCCAGCCCAAGTTCCTTTGGTATTTCAGCCCAATGCAATCCAGCTGCTAAAATCCTTGGGGACTTTCGGACTTGGGCTGCGACGGCCTAGCCTCCTCCTGCAGCCCCTCGCGGCCTCGCCCCCTCCTCCTGCAGCCCTGCGCCGACGCCCCCTCCTCCTGCTCATAGCTCACTCACGGACTCGCCCCCTCCTGTCCTCCCTCCTGCATGCGCAACGGCCGCCGCCACCCTCCTCCAGCCCCTCCTCCTGCAGCCCCTCGCCCCCTCCACCTGCAGGCTATAGGCTGCAGCCCCTCGCGGCCTCGCCCCCTCCTCCTGCAGCCCCTCGCGGCCTCGCCCCCTCCTCCTGCAGCCCTGACGCCCGCCGCCCGCCGCCCGGGCGATCGCCCGGCCACCTGCGCCGCCCGCGCCGATCTGCTGACGCCCAGCCCTAGCCTGCATGCAGCTGCAGCTCTGTTCATGGCCGACACCGACGAAGCTCCAAGCGATGAATTGATAACAAGCGGGGACGGGGACCCCGCGGGGATTAATTCCCCGTGCGGGGACGGGGATGGGTACAATGTTTGCCCCGTTGCATTTCGCGGGGATGGGGACGGGGATTTTTCTCCCCCGCGGGGACGGGGATGGCGACGTGTTCCCCGACGGTGAATTCCCCGTTGCCATCTCTACGCCGGACGTCCGGACGCTGGCGCCTCCCATTTTTTAAACATAATGGTACTTTTGTTATGTGTATTATATTTTTTATAAGGTGCAGTACAAGAACTTAGATAACAAAGTTAAACAATGAATAAAGAAAAAAGCGTAACATGGGGGGAACCACATTTGTTCTAAAATAGAACAATACAAAAGACAAGTATGTACTTTGTTTTGGTGAATACATAATGTAAATTTACAAGTTCCTCTTTTTTTTCACTAGCCAATTTGTGATTCAGTTTTATCTTTTTTTGGTTGTATCCATCTAACATCTTTTTTCTCCGCTCCTCCTGCTGTCACCTGCATATTTTTTTTGTTTGCCTGCATATACAAAAAGAAACATAGTTATAAAAATAGAGAACCACACGATTAAAATGCATTAAAAAACATTATATCTTTATATAAGCTTCTTGTTATGTGAAAAAGCAAAATAATGTCCATTGTTCTAATCTTTTATCAAAACAACAATACTTTACAGACATTATATTTTTTCTTACTTTTTTGTTGTTGCCCTTTAGTTCACCTCTCGCATACCCTGCACTGATCCATCATTGATTTTTTTTGTTTGTCTACACACAAATAACATTTGTATTAATTTTTTTGCGGCTTCGGTCACTAGAAGTTGTTTGTGCGTTGCACAAGCATTTTTGGCTGAAGATCAGGGTCTGACAGTTGCTTATCGTGCAGCACACTTCATTAATTTTTACACGCACATTATTTTTATATACGTAAAAATAGATGACAATACATCATACAAAAGCTTATCTGTTTTTGTCGTTATTTTGTTTTTTGTTTTCGTTTTGAAGATTTGTGCAAGTCCTGATATTATGTTAATGACCTCCACATGCACTACAAGTAACCTTCTCTTGGTTGATATTTGTTCAAACAAAGTCTTTCTTCTTGGTAGTGTGGCAGGCCAACCCTTTGGAACAACATTAGTTGGGTCTTGTAGATTCCCTTGTTGATCTGCTGCTCGCAAGTCCAAAGCAACATCAATTGATATCATAGAATCGGGCATCCCATCTAGTTCACAGTCAAGCCTGGCCATCTCATTTATTATATACATATACTTTTTGTCATCTTTTAAAGCTTTTGATGCGACCATAATCATTTTCCTGGATAGAACATTGAACTTTAGCTATCCTTGGTCTATAGGTAACTGACTTTTGCCATTTTTAAAAAATGGAGTTGTTTTCACTTTACATTTTGGTCCCCATCGTTCCAAGAAATAAATATAAGACAAATCTGTAATATTCAGATGAATTAGTACTCGCAGAACATGGACACATAGTATTCCATCCTTTGCCATCTTCCCACATATGCATCCAAATTCATTTTTATGCCTATCAACAAAACAAAATATGTTCTTTGTATTACGTCATTACAAGCATGATGTTTAGACTTGAAAACTGTATACATGTGTCTTTTGTAATTTCATCCACACAAAACTTTGTTGTGTTCAGAAGCTGCTCTTGGAACTTGTAGAATAATTTTCTGTTGTACAAGTTCGCAGCTTGTTTTTCAAAGTAATATCCAGACCAATATTTTTGGGGAGTTGTATTCCTTGTTATATAGTCCTATTGCTTTTCATTTTCCACAAAAATCATCCGATATCCTTTGACACTCCTGAACAAAACTTGTCACACTAAATGTTGATCCAATATTATCATTAAAAACAATATTAGTTCCCTCACTAATTGATGTAGTTTGTATAAATGGAAAAAAAAAGTATACTTGAAATAGACAGGTACAAAGCTCTCTCTAGCATCCCACATTTGTTGAAAATATTTCATATGCTCAACATCATGCTTTGTCATTATTTCCTTCCACAAACACAAACTCCTGCACAGCTAAAGAGTTGTTGACAACATCAAATAACTCCTGATGCAAACCATCATTTAGTTGCAAGACCTTTACTGCCTTTTCTTTTAGTTTTTTCATCACATGAAACAAACAATGCCTATGTGATGTACTTGGGAAGACATCCTTTATTGATGCCTTCATTGCCAAGTCTTGGTCAGTAATAATTGATATTGGATGCTTGTCTAACATACATAGAAGGAAAGTGCGAAAAAAACATGAAAAAGTTGAAATTGTATCATCCTAGATAAATGCAAATCCAAAGAAACAATTATCACCATTACTGTTGATGCAAACAATAGGAGAAAATGGGAGGTCATAACAATTTGTTTTGTAAGTTGTGTCAAAACTAATGCAATCTTTCCAAAATTCATAGTTTTCTCTATGCCTACCCTCCAACCAAAAATTGCTCCTCACTTTGTTTTGACTATCCATTTCAAACGTGTAGAAGAATAGTGGATCCTCAATCCTTCGCTTAGTGAAATGTTCATGTAACTGCATCATATATGCCACTTTTGACTCATTTCGCATCCTTGTCCTTAAGTTGCTTACATCCTTCTTAGTAAATGGCACGGAAGAGATGCCGCCCCTGAGATAGGATATAATAGTCATAACCTTCTGTCGACGGTTGGGATATCGACCCAAGTCAACCAAGGTTCTTCAAAGAGGAGATAGGAGACACGCCGAACAACCACGAACAAAGAACGAGCGAGAGCGGGGGTTTTATCCTGGTTCAGCCTCTCGGAGAGATAATAGCCCTCGTCCAGCCTTTCTTATATATCAGAGATGAATACAAGAGGTGGCTCGGCGAGACGAACAAGTCTCGGCGAGATTATCCTGATACAAGTGCGCGATAAGCTATAAGATGATGTCTACGAGGTGCTAAGATGCAAAAGCTCTTGGCGAGGATCCTCTAAGCGCCGTAGGGGCCTGTTTATATAGTGCGGAGCAAACCGACCTACCGAGGGAATATCGGGCCGGGCTAACTACGAGATCGTAACGAACTCAGTACATGCCAAATATATCCCGAGGTAGATAAGGTAACCTCCTAATCTTGGGGATCACGACTCCTAATCCAATCCGGGAAACCAACGTCCGGGTCTTCACGTAGTCGTGCAGAACTCTGTTCGAGTCGGACTCAAATAGGAAGTCTTGGCCATTACGCACCATGCCAGCCAGAAAGCTGTTCGGCAGGACGCATATGGGCCAGATAGAACCTTCCAGGGAGCTGGGCCCTGGTAGGCTGTTCGATTGGGCCGTCAGGGAGTGGGCCATGGCAATGGGCCGTAATTTAATCCCCGACAGCTAGCCCCCGAGACTCAAGTGGAAGAACTCACTAGAGTGGGGTCATCCCTTGAGACTCAAAGTCCGAAGAGGTATTTTTCCTCGCTACAAAGGCATGTAACAAGCGGCGAGCAGGTTATGGTTCAACCGAACAAGACTTGTTGGGACCGAACAAACCCGATCGATGCCGAAGCAACTCCGTTCGTCGAGCGAGGAACGACATCTGTCCGAAAGCGAGCACTCGACCTTTGGTGCAAACACGGAAAAAATAGCCGTTGGCGGAACTCCAACGGTAACTTCTGTCATTTGTGGCGAAAAAAAGCGACCGTTTTACATAGCCGTTGCAAGTAAAAACTAGCCGTTACGGGACAAAACCGTTGCAGAGCTGCTTATACGGGACTATAAAAGTACCCAAGCCGCCCATGCCGACCACTCTGTTATCGCGCCTTTCCTCTCTAAGCCCTAGCTCCAACCACGCTCGGCATCAAGTACCCAAACTCCAAAGACCGACCACCTTTCGTCCGTACAGGAGCGCCATGGCCAAATTCACGGCACTAGCTTGACCGAGGAGGACACGAAGGTCTGGGAGGAGGAGAACCACATCGACACGGTAGGCTGGAGGTGCCGGAGAGGAGGATACTCGGGCCGCTCGAGGAGAGTTAAATCGACTTGAGCAGTTTGCACTTGTTGGGTTGAGGTCTCTGAGGCGACCGTCGAGGCCTTCTTGAACATCGGCGGATTGGAGGTGGCGAACCTCAATCCGAACTCCATCCTCCGGATGGCCGTCTTCGCTTTTGTGCGAGGGCTATCTGAGCATCGATCCGCCGGTGGGGCTGTTCCTCCATTACTACACAGTAACGAGGAGCAGCTCCGCCGCTTCGGCGCTGGGGTGCTACTACCTCAAGCTCCGAGCCACCGCCGACGACGCGCCGTATCCTCGCCCACCGCTGCTCGACTCGATGGGCGCGTGGTGGGTGAGGTGGTTCTACAGCAAGCGAAGCGGCGACAGCAAACTCGTCTTCACCGGGAAGGCGCCGGCAAAGGGAACCTCAATGCCTCGGCCGGAGATGTCCGCCGAGGATTGGTACGACCAGAAGATCGCCTCCCTCGTGAGCCTCGGGCTCGCAGGCGGAGATCATTCGGGACTTCACGGCGACTGTGGTCATCGTCATTGCGGAGAAGGTCCTATCCCTTCTACAAGATAGAGGGATGGGAAGACATCACAAGGGAGAGCACAGGTAAGTGCCTTTAAGACTCAACCTTTAAATACATTCTTTCCTCCGAACAGGAACTAACGATCCCTACATTGGGCGGAGAAGCCAACCGACGCATGGGTGACCGGCGGTCGACGCCATCTTGAAAGCGGCGAAGAAGGACGGGAGGTCACCGGCGAGGTGGCGACACTCTGCCGCGCAAGCGTGCTTGTCCGCCTGAGGCGAGGTAAATTACTTACCTCACCTATGTTGCTAGACTTGCAGCGTTGTTTAAACGCTAACGTCCGCTTCTCAAAAGCGGGAGGACCAACTGATCCTTGGAGGGATCGTTGAGGAACTCTCCGGGTCTGAGAAGGAGAAGGCGAAGAAGGGCAAGGCCAAAGCGGCCACAAAGCCCAAGGTGGCGGCCGAGCCTACGCGGAGCTCGCCGCGACACGGCGGCCGCCAGCCGTCGAAGAGACCAACTGCGGCGACGGAACGCATCGAAAGCGGACCAAGCGGGTATGTTGTCGGCCAATGAGGAAGAGACCAAGCCCCTCCCTCCTCGCCGAGCAGAGCGACGAAGAGGTAAAGACCATGGCCCTCTGGCTCGGGCGTTACACGCAAGCTCACCCTGGCCGCATGGATCGGTTGCAACAGGTCGCCGAGCAGAGGAGGCTCGAAGAAGAAGTCGCGCGCAAGGAAAAACTTCTTGCGCTGCGCGAAGGCCTTCACTCACCGGGGAGCTGAGCTAGTCACCTGAACACCCAAGGGCCAAGGCGAGAAGCCGCTAAGGAGCCCCGAGGAAGAGGCGGAAGGTTCGCGAAGAAGATCGAGATCAAGCCTTCCACGGCGGTATGTAGGAATCGATCTTTAGATCTTCCAACCTTCGACCGCGTTAGACTTAACGATCATCTCTTTTCATCATTGCCCAAGAAGAGACCGCCACGCACGACGCCGAGGAGGCGCTCGAGTGGTCGCCTTTGCCGGAAAGCATCTGCATGGCGTCACGGCAGGCGATGGTGGCGAGCCTCAAGGACAAGTGGCGGCTTGGAGCTCTTGCCGCCGGACTCCAATGACGGATCGCAGCGCTCAAAGACGCGGTGGAGCGGCTGGAGGCAAAAATAGCGGCGGGTGGCGCCACGGACTTGGGGCCAAGGCGATGGCTCGAAGCGCCAGGCGGGACCGAGCAGCCGGTCTGCACGCACTTAAATCCTGAGGCAGCTCACCCGAGGCGACGGACTCTCGGTGGCGGTGAAATCCCGCCGCCGAGGAGCAAGAAAAAGCCCCGGCGGTCGAGCAAGTCGTCTGCCGGTGGAAACAACAGCGCCACCCAGTGGAGTGGCTCAGCCTCGCCAAGACGTTCGGCGGAAGAGGAAAAGGAAGAGGAGAAGGAGCGCGGAGACGAAAGTGCTTCGCCCGTCGCTCCTGCACCCGAGCAGATGCGCTCCCGCAAGAAGAAGGAGCGAACAAGGCGGCGACGGCAAGAGCGCGCCCGCCTCATCCCGCATGAGCGGGGCTTCGTGACGCATGGCCTCGAGGACCACCTGCGCCGCGGATTGAAGCATCGGCTTGGCGAGGTAAACTCCGAGACCAAACCTTGCTCAGTTTGAATGTGTTATCACAAAGTGTTCTGAATAGATCTTCTCCCTCAGGTCTTTAGAGATACCATGGCGGAACTCGAGGATGGGGTCACCATCGAGCAGGCCGCCCGTCTTGGCGTCCTCAGGAGCATCTCGAGACAGGGGATCCCGGC
Organism: Raddia guianensis; assembly: GCA_036346415.1. Lineage (NCBI taxonomy): Eukaryota > Viridiplantae > Streptophyta > Magnoliopsida > Poales > Poaceae > Raddia > Raddia guianensis. Next base: position 27,664,896 of record CM070544.1, read on the forward strand.
GAGCGCTCTGGCTGCCCAAAGCCGGAGCAGTGACCAAGGCGAAGCGAAGAAGCTCAAGGCCAAGCCGACGAAGGAGAGGCATTCTCTCGAGGCTCTTCTAAAGGAAGCCGAGGAGCAGCAGAAGCCGTGAAGGCGAGCACCGCGGAGGAGAAGCCGGGCCGCACGAAGTGGCTTGAAGAGCAGCTTGCTGACATGTCCCATCGGCGGAACCAGCTCACAGAGGAAGCCAAGAAGCTCAAAGCCCAACTCGCCAAGGAGGAGCAGACATCCGCGGGACTCCAGGCTAAGATCTCAACCCTGTGGGCTTCACAGGAGGAGATTGAGGAGATCTGTGGGATGGCGGTGAGGCGATCACCGCGGAGAAGAAGGTCAAGGAGCTGGACGAGCAGCTCAAGACCGTCGAAAGCAATGAGTTAGCAGAGCGAGGCTCGCCCGACCAGTGCGGGCCAAGACCGAAGAAGTCGAGGCTCTCCGTGGCGAAAGCGACGGAGCAGCCAGAGCAGCAAGGAGGAAGCCGATCGTCTCCGAGTGAGGCCGAGAGGGGTTCAAAGCTCAAGGGAAGTCCTGCGCCTTAAGGAAGTGATCGAGGAGCTCAAGGAGCAACTCGCTTCTAGGTAGTCAGAGGGTCAGTAACCGAGATGGACTTTTGTACCGCAAATTTTGTTAATAAAGACTTACCCTTTTCCTGCAAAGAGAGAGCGACAAAAAGACAAGAACGAGCGAAACTAAGAGAAAAGCGAGCAGTAGCTAGGAAGTTTAAGAAAACCGGTAGGCGCTTAGCCTAACTCCCGGCCCGTTGTGCATCGCTCGGAAACTGAGCTTGCGAACCCGAACAGGTGCACAAGAGAAAGAGCGACACTCTAGCCCCCGGTACAGACGATGCTCGAGAACCTAAGCTTGCGAACTCGAGCACGTGCGTAGAGAGAAAGAGCGACACCCGAACCTTGCTCGATTTGTTCCTGATCGCTCGTTGGCGTAAGTTAAGCGATTCAGAGTAACCGAACAAGGAAAGTGCCTCTGCTGCGGGGTTTCTGAGCGAGCTTTGCCAAGTGGTCGCGCCAAGCAGAAGAAGTGCCTCTGCCGCGGAGGGCTTACGAGAGCAGACTTAGCCGCAAGGTGGAAAGGCCGTGTTACGCAACCCTGAGTTTAGGAACCTATCGAGACTAGACACGGGTAGGGAAAAATCCTTAAGATTGCGGAGCCAAGAGTTCGCAAGACCGTGCAACCATCAAGTGTTACGGAGAGAAAGTAGTGCGAGAAGACAAATAGTGAAAAGAACACAGAGGCGCGAGATTCATCGAAGAATTGGATTGAACTTTACATGGTGCCCGAGAGACTTGGACAAACTAAGGCGCGAAGTTTACAAAAAGCGCAAAGCTAAGCAAACACAGAAAAGACCTACACAAAGAACTTACGAAGCTGGTCGATGTTCCAAGTCTTTGGTCGGCTCTCTCCGTCCTCCATAGCCGGCGAACAGCCCCAAAGCGAGCGTAAGAAACGACAGTAAATGGGCCCTCCCAACGAGGAGTTAACTTGTTGGCATTGGACAAGTTCTAGACACGGGCGAGCGAGGTCGCCCGCCTTCAAAGCCCTTGGTCGAACCGACTTGGCGTCTTGGCGAAGATCTTGCCGGTAGCGCGCCATTCGACTTGTGCCCGGTCGCGTGTGCCTTCGAGGAGGTCGAGATCGAGGAGGCGCTCTTGCTTGTCGTCAATTAAGTTGACCGAGCTCGTGCGAGGCGAATCGAGTATGATTTGGCGGGCAAGATGGCTTCGCACCATAGACCGGTTGGAAAGGAGTTTCCCGGTCGCCGGTGGCCGTAGAAAAGCGAATCGCCTGAGGACGGAAGGAACCGTCAACCTGAGCCTTCTTGTGCTCGCCGAGAGCAGCAAATACCCGCCGTTTAATACCTGGACTATCTGTCCGTTAGCTCGCCGATTGCTCCATTGCTCGTGGATGTGCCACGAGGCGAAAGAACCTTGGTACCCGGTATTCGCATATTCACGAAATAGCTCGCGCGGGCGGGTACCGTTATCCGTGATCGACTTATGGGGAATCCCAAAGCGTGACCACGTTGCTTTTGAAAAGCGAACGGCCGTTTTGGCGTGAAGAGGCGACGAGCTCGCCTCAATCCACTTTGTAAAAGTGTCTATGGCGACAAGCGGTGTGTATAGCCCTTGTACCCCTTGGGGAATGGTAAGCAGATCCAGACCCCATGTGAAAAAGGGCGGGATGGGGATTGTTTGGAGCTCTTGGGCGGGCTTGTGTGCCTTCCGGGCGTGAAATTGGCAAGCCTTGCACTTAGTCACGATATCCGGGCATCTTGTAACGATGGGCCAATAATAGCCCATGCGGCGCTTTGCCACCGAGTTACGAAAGGCGTGGTTGCCTGAGCACCTCGTGTATGTCCCTAAGAAGGAACACACCCTCATTGCGAGATGCACTTGGAGAGAACTCGAGCACCTTGGCGGTAAGGATGCCGTCCACAAGCTTGTATGGGCGGCACTCCTTATAAGCCGAACGCTTCGGCCGTCGTCAGGCGTGGTCCCATCGCAAGGTACCGGACAAATGGCGTTGTCCGATCCGCGACACTGCTCGATAACGGAGACAAAGACCGCTGTCTCTGTTGCCTCGTCGGAGAGCGTGATTGAGGGCTTGTGAAGGTGCTCGGCGAGCACCTGCGGAGCAGATTCTCATGAGGATCCATACTTGGATAGCTGGTCGGCCGAAGTTGTCCTTCACAGGCACGAAGAGCACTTCAAAAATCGAAAATGCCGCTCCAACTTCCTCACTTCAACCGGTATCGCGCCATTGAGTCATCGCAGAGCGATACTCCTTGTTAACTGATTGATGACCAGTGTGAATCTCCTTCACGGATCCATTTGTTGGACACCAAGCGACTTGCACGCTCTTAGTCCGTGAGGAGGGCCTCGACTGCGGCGTTGTTAGTCGCCGCAAAGTGTAGTTGGATAGAATATGGAGTTGCTCTCCTTGAGGAGATGAGAACAAAACCAGCCCCGAGTTTCGGTCGCGAGCCATCGAAAAACATGGTCCAAGAGGGTTCATCGGGTTGCTCGGGAGCTCCCTAGGATTTGGTAGGCGAGTCCATTCGGCGACAAAGTCAACTAGGACACGTGACTTAATAGCGATTCGGGCGACAAATAACAGATCAAACTCGCTAGTTCCATTGCCCACTTAGCTATCGTCCGCTAGATTCCTTGTTAGTAGGATTTCTCCCGGAGGAGCGTGGTCGGGACCAGATTTGATGCGCCTGGAAGTAGTGGCAAGCTTCACGGAGGACATGAGCAAGGCATAGAGGAGCTTCGGACCTCGAGTGCGCTCCTTTGATCCGTGAAGTACCTCGCTCACGTAATAGATTGGTCATTGTATACCTTCCCTTTCGACCGTCAAGACCGCGCTCACGCTTGTGGCGTGCAACCTAGGTATAGTAGGAGCTGTTCGCCATGCCGCGGGATAGTCAAGACGGGAGGATTGGGCGAGTATCGTTTCAGATCTGGAAGGATCTATCCGCTTCTTCCGTCCACTCGAAACCATTGTGCTTGCGCAGGCCTTAAAGAAGGGCAGCCGCGTTTCGCCTTTGACGGAAATAAACACCTTAGAGCACCATCCGCATGATGAGGCTCTGTACTTCCTTTATGGTAGTTGGAGCTCGCATATTTTCAATGGCCTCGATTTTTTCGGGGTTGGCGAAATACCTTGCGAGCCAATGACATAACCGAGCAACATTCGGATCGAACACCAAAGGTACACTTCTCTGGATTTAATTTTATTCGATGCTGGTGAGATTATGAAAAGTCTCTGCCGTGTCTTTTACATGATCTGGAGCATACTTGCTCTTTACAACTATGTCGTCGACATAGACCTCGAGTTTTTCCGCATTGCTCGAGAAGGTCTTCTCCATTAAAGTATTTGGGCGTGGCACCGACATTGTGCGATCGAAAGACATGGTCGTATAGCGAAAGTGCGAAAGGGGTGATGAAGGCGATCTTCTCTTCATCCTCGGGAGATGCTTATTTGGTGGTAACCGGAGTAAGCATCTAAAAACTCGAAAGTGGGCGTCGCATGATCGCATCGACCATTTGGTCAATCTGAGGCGCGGAAATTGTCCTTAGGACAAGCGGCGTTCAGATCGTGTGAGCGACACATCCTCCACTTGCCGCCTTTCTTCTTTACAATGGCGGGGTTGGCTAACCACTCGGTGTGATCAACCTCGCGGATGAACCAATGAGCGGTTTATGTCGATCTTTGATGATGCCTGTTTGAATTCAGCGGCGAAGCTTGGCGAGCAGGCTTTTTGTCCGGCGGACTGACCGGTTTGTGCTCGATTACCTCCTTGGGACTCGGGCATGTCGGATGGCTCCCGGCGAATACATCTGCATTAGCTTGGAGGAAGGCAATGAGCTCGCTTTCCTATTTGGGGTCAGATTGGCCCCAAGTGGCTATCTTGGAAGTATCATCAAGCGACAATGGAACTTCCTTAGTTTCTCCCCGGTGAAGGGAGACCCTAGAGGCGTCAGACTTGGTCTGCGGAACTTGAGACATGGCGGAAGTTGGTCGACGAGGCGAGGGATCGCTTCGTCGCAATCGAGCAGCTTTGTAGTTGCCCTTGACCGTGATCACACCGTTAGGACCCGATATCTTCACGCAATGGTAAGCGTGGTGGGACACGACCATAAACTTACAGAGATGGCTCGCCTAAGATCGCGTTATCTGCGCCGATGGGAAGTCGACCACGTCGAAAGTGATCAACTCTGTCCGGAAGTTGCTTGGGTTGCGAAGGTGACAGGCGGGACAACACTGCCTAACGGCTTGCGGCTTCTCCGGAACAATTCCAGAAGGGCATTGCGACTTCCTTGACTTGGAGCGAGGAATTTGCATCTCGCCCAAGACTTTAGCGTAAAGCAAGTCCAAAGCGCTCCGCCGTCCACTAAGACACGGCCAACTCTCGCGTTAGCGATGGTGGGCGACCACCGATGGGAGCCGCGAGGCTTGGTCATCGATGGGGCAATCCTCCCGAGAGAAGGAGATGGGGACCTCGGTCCACTTCATCGATTCAGGTGAGGTTTTGCCTTTTCGGCGTTGTGGACCTCCCGGCGGCTTCCTTGAGGCTGCGCCGAGAGGTGTAAGCCGAGGAGCCGAAAATGACGGCGATATGGTTCACGAGCTCTTGATATTGATCATCATCTTCCGATCACCATCGTCGGTTTGGCGCTTGGCCTTACAAGCATCACCTTGTTGGGCGGGGTGGGCATTGGGCCCTTGCCGTTGTAGAAATCTTGAGCTTTGCAGCCCAAGTTCTATAGTGGCGTATATCATGCCCGTAGTCTTTGGTGGAACTTACAAAATCGGTCGCTCGGACCTTTCTTGCCTTGTCCGCCTCCGAAAGCGTGCTTTTGCCCTTGTAATTATTGTTGGGCTTCTTACGCCCATCCTTGGGAGGAGTCTTGCGATCCATACCTGCGACGGTATTGTTCGCATCACCTTTGTTCTTCTTCTTCAGGACTTCTTGTCACGGGAACATTCTTCTTGCTCTTCTTCTTCTCATCCACACCAGTCAAGGCGGCTCGCCCTTGTCGAACGCCTTTTTGTCTTGAGCAGCGCTCTGCAGCGTTGGCATATGATCGGCCGCCTTGAACAGTCGTTGGCGATCCAGTCTCGTTGATCTCGAGATCTGGGTGAGCCGCTTCGTCGCGGACTTCGATTTTGAAAGCGCGGACAATGATTCATCGAGATGTTGGGATCGTGTTGCGGATCTTAATGAAAGCGCTTCACGAAGTTTGGAGGGTCTCCCGTTCATCCGGATCATCTAGTGCAGATCACCCTCCTTACCCAGACGCGCGTAATGCCTCGGAAATTAGCGATCGAGCGTCACAAAGCTGGTTCCATGGTGATGGAACCCTCCTGGCGATTGAGCGACCACGTCCGGCGGCACCCTCAAGGACGATCGGAGGTAATTAGCCATAACGAGCTCGTCACCCCGGCCGCCATTATGGCCGTGGCGTAGATGGAAAGGAATTCCTCCGGGTTACGAGTCCCATTATACCTCTCCATGTGACCGAGCTTGAACTTTGAGGGCCACCGGACACTCGAAGCTCGTCGAGAAAGCCCTGCAGCCAAAGCATATGACCGCCACCTTCCGAGCGAATCTAGTCTTGAGAAGGCGTTGGTCTGTTGCGCGGAGGAACTCTGCTGAAGCAGGATGACTCGGCTGAAGAAACTCTCTCGGGACAATCCACCACGCTCCTTCCTCGTGGTTGCGACGACGCTCCTCACGAGGGGACCGTCCGTGATCATCGCGCGCTGCCCTGTGGTCACGATGACTACGAGGACTTGGCGGCGGCGGCGACCACGGGTAGCTTGCTCATGGGCGATGATCGCCGATGGTGGCGGGGTCCGCGATCGATCGAAGCTGTCCGAATCATTCCGGCGGTTTGGGCTGCTGTTGCTGGAGGAGTTGTTGACTTCTCCTAGAGACTTTAGGCCTTGACCGGTCGCTCTAGGTTAGACGCATAACAGCATCACCCATGCGGGCGAGATCGGCTTGATTGGTGGATCTAAGGACCGTTGCTATAACCGAGCCGTTCCGACTTTGATCTATGGGTCCGGGATCACTGAACCATCCGCGTTCGTCCGATCGAGTCCGGTCCGCGAAATTGACCGAGCAGGAAGCTTCGCGGGAGACTTAAGCGCCGCACACGAGGTGGGTCGCGACGCCGTCGCTAACCGGTCGCGAAACGCGCTAAGGTCGATTGATGGAATCGTCGAGGCTGCGGCGAATAGCGTCTTGCTCGCATGGCGACTGCGCGACCTCGTCTTGATGAAGCGAGTTAATCTGCCCGACCTCGCCCGGCCGCCCACGGCCGTCGCGGGACCCTCGAGGTTCCTACGCCGGCCATGTTAATCTTTGCGGGGCCATGCGAAGGTATGCTAGGCGGTGTCATCATTGTGTCTCCACGGTGGAATCTACCGACATGGCCTTGGAATCGACAAATCTAAACCGTCGTAAAGATCATCGTTCCGTAGTAAATGCGTCGATGACGGAGTGCGATCTGAGGCTATCTCGCCATGTAAGCGGAGACATCGCCTCGGATGCGAAAGCGTTCGGGACGAACAGATCGTCCGAATCGACAGGATGAGACATCTGTCTTCCGAGTCGTAGCCCTCGGGAAGTATCTACAGATCGCCGGCGGAGTTCGACATGCTCGTCTGCGTGTCCCCCCACGGACGGCGCCAAATTGTCGACGGTTGGGATATCGACCCAAGTCAACCAAGGTTCTTCAAAGAGGAGATAGAGAACCGCCGAACAACCACGAACGACAACGAGCAGAGGCGGGGTTTTATCTGGTTCGGGCCTCTCGGAGAGATAATAGCCCTCGCCCGGCCTTTCTTATATATCGAGATGAATACAAGAGGTGGCTCGGCGAGGCGAACAAGTCTCGGCGAGATTATCTGATACAAGTCTTGCGATAAGCTATAAGATGATGTCTCGAGGTGCTAAGATGCAAAAGCTCTTGGCGGGGTCCTCTAAGCGCCGTAGGGGCCTGTTTATATAGTCTTGAACAAACCGAACTACCGAGGGAATATCGGGCGGGCTAACTACGAGATCGTGAACTCGATACATGCCAAATATATCCCGAGGTAGATAAGGTAACCTCCTAATCTTGGGGATCACGACTCCTAATCCAATCCGGGAAACCACCTCCGGGTCTTCACGTAGTCATGCAGAACTCTGTTCGAGTCGGACTCAAACAGGAAGTCTTGGCCATTACGCACCATGCCAGCCAGGAAGCTGTTCGGCAGGACGCATATGGGCCAGATAGAACCTTCCAGGGAGCTGGGCCCTGGTAGGCTGTTCGATTGGGCCGTCAGGGAGTGGGCCATGGCAATGGGCCGTAATTTAATCCCCGACACCTTCCTTGTTGGAATCTGAACAACAATTAAACTTTGTATCATACTTTTTTCTCCCTCTGAAATTTTTCTATGTGAATTTAAAAACTTCACCTCATCAGTAGATCTGAAAACATGGTTATGCTGCAATTCAAGTCTAGTAACAACACATACACCTTTTTTTTTTGTAACAACAAAAACTGCTGGACAACCACTTACTTTCTGCACATTTCTTTTCCTTTTTCCTTTCTTATATCTGAAACTGCGGCTAATTCTTTGTCAAAAGAGACACTTTCTGTTAAGTTTGTTTTGTTCTCACAAATGCACGACCGCTCAAACTTAGAGCACTTGAGAGTCAGTTTTGTCATTGCATTGTTTTCTACTGGCTTCCGTGAGTGATATGTATGAGCAACAACTACTGAAAAACCCATAATAAACGCGAACCCCCAGTGATTAGTGAAATATAATGTGAAACCAGGCTAAGCTCCGAAGCAGTGGGAGGGGGAAGTGATCTTTGACCGCATGCCTGTTGAAGAATGAACCGGCAACTCAAGGCAGTGGCTTGGTTAAGGGAACGGATCCCACCAGAGCTGTAGCAAAAGCGAGTCTTCATAGGGAGATTGTCACTGCTCTTATGGACCGGGTGATCTATCCATGACAAGGACGAAGCTTGGATGAAACATAGCAGAGGTCTGAACCTACTAATGTTGAAGATATCATTGTAAAACTCACACGCATCATCGTCATAGTCAAACTGCATTCCAATCTTTGGAACAAGGAAGTTGTTCTCATCTTCATGCTACCGTTGTGCCATTTCTATGCTGTGAGATTTGCCTCCTCATTACTGTCTCCTCATCAGCAAGTTCTTGCTGCATAGATTTGCCTCCCCGTTGTACAACATCATTTATTTCAACCGATCCTAACGGATGTTGTTCTTATTGCAAAGAATAGTTACTCATTTGCATAACATCACGTATTTCAACAGACTCCAACAAAAGCATGTCTTGTTGCACAGATTGCCAACTCCTTGAACAACATCACACTTTTCAGCAGACCTTGTCAAAGGTTGTTGTACTTGTTCTTGTGTTGTATTGTTTCCCTTTGGTTTATGTTCTGTTTGCATTGCCTACACACACATCTTTTCATTATCAGCGTATCAAATGAGACAACTTTGCACTCTTAAAATAAATCATTTTTTTCACTGCAAAATCAGTTGCATTTTTATTATCCCAACTAACTTTGGCCAATCCATATTGTTGTCGAAGTATCCCTAACCAACATCATGCTCGTGCCTAGGCACATCAAAATGGCTAGTAGTAACAACCATGTGGTTCTGTTATTTAAAAAAAACACAAAAGGAAAAATGTTAATTACAACATCAATTTTTAGTGCATTCATTTTTGCTTATATAAGAAAATGAAATTATTTCTATTTTTCAGTAACCTGAAAACTTGGAGGATTTTGTAGGAGTCTAATGTATTGGGCAAGCTAGGCATCCTGCATTTTTTTATACAAACATGTGTCTTTGTAAGCTGTCAAAATAGTAGCAGCATGGAATGTATTAAAAAACTAGTCTAGCAAAAATAATCTCCGGTGATCTTGTGTTCTTATCAACTAAATCAAAATATGTTCATATAATCATGTACTTATTTTATAAAAGAGAAAATTACACTGTTACCCCCTGAACTTGCAGCCGATCTCACTTAGCCCCCTGAACTTCAGTTTTACTTTTTCGGACCCCTGAACTTGTCTCCGTTTGCACGCTAGCCCCAAAACCATTAGGGCATAATAAAAAAAATTCAGAAGATTCATGAAAATTCCAGAAAAACTTATAAAAAGTAAAAAAAATCATTAAAGAAATTCATAAAATTCATAAAATTGCAAAAAAACATTAAAAAATCAGAATAATTATAAAAAAGTAAAAAAATCAGAAAAATTCATGAAAATTTAGAAAATCATAAAAAACATTAGGAAAATTCAGAAAAATTATTAGAAAATATAAAAATCATGAAAAATTTAGAAAAAATCATAATGTGGGGCAGCTAAAGCGACAAACAATGTGGGGCAGCATAGAGTTACTTACGGAAGGTGAATTTACCATGATTTTATGGTATTTTTAGATTTTTTTGGATTTTTATGATTTTTCTGAGTTTTATTATTTTATGTTTTTTATGATTGTTTGAATTTTTTAATGAAATTTTTATGATTTTTCTGAATTTTTATGATTTTTCTGATTTTTCTGAATTTGTTTATGGTTTTTCTAAATTTTATTATTATTATCTTAATTTGCACGATTTGTTCTGAATTTCTGAATTTTTTTTTGAATTTTATGATTTTTTAATGAATTTTATAAATTTTTCTAGAATTTTGATGAATTTTTTGAATTTTTTTATTATGCCCTAACGGTTTTGGGGCTAGCGTGCAAACGGAGAGAAGTTCAGGGGGCCGAAAAAGTAAAACTGAAGTTCAGGGGGCTAAGTGAGATCGGCTGCAAGTTCAGGGGATAACAGCGTAATTTTCTCTTTATAAAAATAAAAACACTGATGTACTTACATTCATTTCTTCGTGCACCACTTGCGTACAATTGTTAACTTGACCAAACAGACTTGAGAAGGTGCTTGTGCTATCTTTAGACAAACGAAGCTGTTTTTTTTAAAAAAATTAATGTTAACTTCTTCATATAATCATGTAAAAATATTTTCTAGCGTAGAACAAGTGTGTGCATCATTCTTTTTCTTTTTGTTACCTGCATTGTTTCATCTGGATCTACCCATGATCTATTGCTAGTCCCAGCAATCAATGCTAGCAACTCATAAGCGACTTAGATCGAGCATCACAATACAATCATCATAACTATGAAAATATTATAACAGTGCAAAAGTAATTGTATCACAACCACTTATTATAATAGTTTGCATAAATCCATATAGTAATATTCAGAGTAGCGGAAATTCAAATGATATGCAATAGAATAAATATGACGATGCTCTCCATCCAACCCTTCAAACGACAGCTAGTCTTCAACAAAATCTGGCACAAAATCCTCCTGATCATGCGGGCAAACCGGAACTGAGTCTTCTCCTGAACAAATATATCCGTGGATTTGTATAATGAGTACCAAGGTTCTAGAAATCGAGATTAATCGGCGATTAATCGTTTTTTACACTGCTCCGCTGCGATTTTAGGCACATCGCCGTGCTAGTCGGCTGACCCGATTAGTCGGTCAAAAATCGGAATTAATCGGCAATTAATCGGTGATTCCTAGTTTTTTACACTGCTCCGCTGCTATGTCGGTGTTTATTGCGAACTTGTGACACATGTACTATTTCATGTTGTATAGTTGTATGAATACATTATGACCCTTGCGTTTGAAATACTACAATAGTACAATTAAAATAGATGAATGTCTCATCTTTTTTGTCAACATGTGTAGATTTATAAGAATAATGTACTCTAGACTACCGATTAATGGCCACCGATTAATTCCGATTAATCCCCGACTAACCGATTAATCCCTAGCCCCTAGGCCACCGACCGACTAGCGATTACCGATTTCTGGAACCTTGATGAGTACACGGCTATCCAGCAAGAATCCTTATATATAAATGCATGGTAAACAAGAATAGGATGGTTAATTTGCATAAACACCTATTCTAGTCAAAATTAATTAAAGTGTTGTAAAACACTTGTTGAACAATTGATAAAGATGAATAGATTCCCAATGTAACAAACAGAGCTCGGTTTCGAAAGCCCCTCTGCAAAACAACACAAGCCTCGAATACTCAAAACAAAACCAATCCATCAGGTTATTAGATAACACATGAGACTACCATGTACGACCTTCCTCCCCTCCTATGACCGTGGGAACGGCTATCATGATAGTTTTCACCTCTGCTCAGCATAGCACATTTTACCCATAAGCCGAGTGATACTTTTGCGTCTTAGCTCTTCCCTAGGAGCACAGACCAAGTAACAATACAAGGCAATTCATTAATTCCTTCTGTTAACACCGATACCCCCTCTAAGGTTTCAACAACTTGGGTCCCCCTCTTGAGCCCACGGACCTCAGCCCGTTCTTTTCAAGGTAAAGTGTGTTAACAATTTTCCCTAACTACTAAGCCAGGTTTAGCACATGTTAATCGACATGCTAGAGCTAGCACTTATGGTTGCGCTTGTATGGTTTGGACGGATAAGCACACGACAAGTGTCCTTAGATCAAGGTGACTACCTTCACCATAATCCTCAATCCACAAAACCACCCGACTTGCCACCTTTAGCCAACACACGCCACGTAGGTTTTAGTTGATTAGATTATTAAGTAACTCAGCACCTCCAAATATACGAAGTCACAAGATTAATAAATAATGATGAATAACCTAACAACTAATAACCCACGAGCACTAGCATCTACGCACAAGGATAGGCTAGGAAAATAATTAAGGCAGCAATAAATGGCTAAATTCATAGGGTAGATGACGTAGTGTGAATAATTAGGTTCTAACCCTTCCCATCATTTCATGCATGATAAAAGTAAATAAAACAGTTAAATGGGTGAATGTTGCAAAATAGAAGAGCAAGATGCAATCTATCTTGCCTTGGCAGAACTCCGGTTCTTGAGGTCCTCATTCGTGAAACTTTGGAAAAAACGCCGAACATCGGGAGCACGGACGATCAACAAGTAGATGCAAATGCGTAAGAACAGATAAATTCACCACAGAACATATATCTCAAATAAATATATAAAATTCTAGGCTATTTATGAAATTCAATGGCTCTGAAATCATCTAATTTGGAGTTCAGATGCTCCCTAAACAAATCCAGGAAGTTTAAGGAAAATCAGAAAATGCTGAAAAGATTAAACCGGTTAAACCAGGGAAAACCGGTCGAACCGGCCCGGCTCGGCGCCACAGGCGCCTGATCACGAGCACGCTGCAACGCGGCCCGGGCAAGCAGGCGTGGGGACGGAAGTGGCGGCAGGCGGGAGGCGGCGGCGAGACACATGGCGGCGCTCTCTTGGCGGCGGCGATGGCTAACCCAAGCCGACGCAGCGTGGCGGCGAAGAAGCGGCGTGGCGCGCCGTGTGGGCTTTGGCGGCGGCGGTGGACAGTGGCGGTGTGGTTGTTGGCGGCGGATCCGGGGCGGGGCACAAACACCGATGCGACGGCGGCGGGGACCCGAAACCCGCTGCGCCGCCTTCAGTACAAACTCACCCACACTGCCAAAGCCCTCTCCGCCTAGAGCTGCTCTCAGGTGGGTGATATCAGGCTCCAACTCACCGTGGCTTCTGAAGTCATCAGGCTTCTCGACCTGGCAATGGAGGTCCGCGCCCTCTCACCAGATGAGCTGTCCCTGCGTAAGCTCCTTAAGCTACGTGTCATGGGACTCAGCTTTATCGAAAAGATCAAATGAAAACAGCGCTCGCGGCTAACCTGGCTCTGGCTTGGGGACGCCAACACTAAATACTTCCACCTCCGCACGAACGGCAGACGTCGGAGAAACCACATCCACTCTCTCCAAACAAGAAATGGCCTCCTCACTGAGTTCCAAGACCAGGCTAATGCCCTCCACCATCACTTCAGTGCCATTTTTGGAGACCTCTCCACAGCTGCCCAGCTAGCCGCAAGTCGCTCCATCAACTGGGATTTCCTTGCTTTGCCCTCAGCTGACCTGTCTTCCCTTGACGCCCCACTATCCCTAGATGAGCTGAAGGTTGTCCTCTTCTCCTTGCCCAACGACAAGGCCCCTGGGCCAGATGGCTTCACCTGGGACTTCTACAAGGCTTGTTGAGACTTCATCTCAGCAGACTTGTTCGCGGCTCTCCAGTGTCTTTTCAACCTTGATGCGCCCGGGTTGGCCGAGCTAAATAAAGCTCACATTGTCCTACTCCCCAAGAAAGAGTCCCCCCTGTCTGCCTCGAACTACCGGCCCATCAGCCTAATTCACAGTGTTGGCAAGCTCTTCACTAAAATCCTGGCCTCACGCCTCGCTCCTTTCATGGACGAGTTGATCTCGCCTTGCCAGAGTGCATTCATCAAGCGCAGGCACATCCAAGACAACTTCTTGCTTGTTCAGCACAAAGCGACGGCACTCCATAAGTCTGGCACGCCAGCCCTGCTCTTCAAGCTAGACCTTGAAAAGGCCTTTTATTCAGTCTCTTGGGCCTACCTGCTGGACAACCTCCGGGCCCGTGGGTTCAGCACTCGTTGGCGTGACTGGATCACCTTGTCATTAGCCACCTCCTCCTCAAGGGTACTTCTCAACAGCCACCCCACCGACATAACCCAGCATCGGCGCGGCCTATGCCAAGGGGACTCGCTCTCCCCCTTTCTCTTCAACTTAGCCATTGAGCCCTTGGTGTACCTACTAAACAAGGCCTCTGCCGCCGGGGCGCTCACTCCTTTAGGCGGCCCACTGCCCAGCACCTAGATCTCCTTGTTCGCTGATGACGTGGCAATTTTCCTCAACCCTTCCAGCGAAGATGTCTCCACCCTAGCTGATCTGCTCCAAGCCTTCGGGTCCATCACGGGTCTCCACACCAACTTCTCCAAAAGTCAAATGGTTCCAATTCGCTGCTCAGGTTTAGACCTTGAGCCCATCCTCCAATCCCTACCAGCAGAACAAACCTCCTTCCCCATCAAGTACCTGGGGATGCCACTCTCCATCCGCAAACTAAGGCGTGTCCATTTCCAACCGCTTATCGACAAGGTGGCTTCCAGGCTAGCCAGGTGGAGGGGATCACTCATGTCAGGGGGAGGGGGGCCTCACACTACTAAAGGCGGTGCTGTCCGCACCTCCCACATACGTGCTGTCAGTCATCCGCCCGCCAATCTCGGTCATCAAGAAAATTGACTTGATCCGGAGAGGCTGGCTCTGGAAGAGGGCTGACTCCCAAGGCGTAGCAGGAAGGTTAAACTGGAGCACCGTCTGCTCGCCCACCTCCCTCGGGCGTCTAGGGGTCCTGGATCTCTTCCGCTTCTCTAGAGCTCTAAGGCTTCATTGGCTTTGGCTGAGTAGGTGCCTCCCGCCACCAGCTTGGGCTCCCAAGTCGTTGCCTGCCTCGGATCCAGACTTGCCGCTCCTGAGGGTAGGATGCGAAACCGTTCTAGGGGACGGAGCCTCGACCTCTTTCTGGGACGACCACTGGCTCTTCGGAAGCTCACCTAGGCTGATTGCCCCTAGCCTCTTTAAGGCCTCAGCCAGGAAAAACCGGACAATGCGCGAGGCTTTCTCAAACCTCACCTGAATCTCCGACCTCAGGCGCAACCTACCCCGCAGCTGATCCCGGAACTCGTGCTGCTCCTACAACAGGTTGCTCAGATTCAGCTGGACCCTAGTACGTAGGATCAGTTCCCTTGGCGCTTCACCGCCGACAGATCTTTCTCGGTGCGGTCTGCTTACCTCATGCAGTTTGCGGGTCGGGTGGGGCGCCCGGACCTCAATCGTGCCTGGAAGTTATGGGCCCCGTCAAAGTGCAAGTTCTTTCTATGGACGCTGCTCCATCGTCGCGTCTTCACGGCGGATGCCCTGCTTCGCCGCCAACTACCGAACAACTACTTCTACCCCTTATGCAGGCGGAGCCTCGAGACCCCCGAGCACCTCTTCTTGCAGTGCCCTTTCTCCCACTACGTCTGGGCCAGGCGAGCAACCCTGCTCAACGCCCCGCGTCTCGACCCATCTCGGTGGGCCAACGATAACCGTGTCATTAGCTGGTGGTCCCATGACATCCTTCAGGGGAGCTCGGGCATCCAGCTACGGGGCGCGCTCTCCATCGCCTCGGCAACCATTTGGAGCCTCTGGCTAGAGAGAAACGGCAGAATCTTCAGGGAGACCGACAGAAGCACTCAAGTGTTCCTCCACCAGCTTTTGGATGACCTACAGCTTTGAGAGGCCGCGGCCGCGCCTTTTGTAATTAGTTAGTTTTGGGTACTTTGGCCTACGGGGGAGGGGCCCTTATCTCCCCCCCACTCTGTAAAACTTTTTCTTCTACTAAGCAATACAAGGCAGCTCTCCTGCCCTTCAAAAAAAGATGCATTAGAGATTGTACAAACAAATACGAAAAAGGTCTGAATAACATATTAGGAAATAGCTTATGAAATGTGACTGGGGCTTTATAAGTCTTAATTGGCTATTCTAGACCACCTAAGTGGTGAGGCAAAGAAACATGATAACCAAACCACATGATATCGGACAAGATAACACAACAATTGCCAAAGAGTTTTTACCCTAATAAAAAATCCAAAAGCTGCACCCCTTTGATCAGAGGCTCAAACTGAAAGGACCTACATCAATCCCAATACATAATAAATAAAGATCCTATGACCAACAAAGCTATTCATCATTCATGTATAACAAATAGTGATATTGCATGAGAATTCATGAAAGTAAAGTATGAATTTGACCACATTAGATGAAACTACTCCCTCCGTCCCATAATAAGTGATGTTTTGGCCTCCCACATTTGCCCCACAAAAGTGATGTTTTAGCCTCCCACCCCATAGATTCTCTACCATCATTACAAAAGTACTACTAGATTCTCTCCCACACTATTAAATACTCTTCCCACACCCTAGATTCCCACCTATACAATCTTCTTTTTAGTTTTGTCAAATATACCTTAAACATCACTTATTGAGGGACGGAGGGAGTATGCCATAGCATGGACCAGGCTCAGAGCATCTATATCCTAGGACCTTTTTAAACCAAAGACTGCACCATGGGCCATCGCCAACTCCAACAAGGACAACAGACAGAGGGAGTCGACTGCAAATACAGAAGACATACCAAAGTTTAGTTATCAGGGTGTGGACTTCCTACTAAAAAAATGGGTGCGGACTTGTCTAAAGATTAACGTTTTTACGAAAGATATGACACAAATCACCAAGGATATAACATGGTAACAAAAACAAATAAAATAGGTTGCGTCTTGGTGAGTATTTAAATTTTCTAGTATCACCTGGCCTGTATTAGCGACTGAATAGTCCTTTCTTCTAGGTAGTTTTCTGATCTTATTTCATCCGGGTAGCTTGTGCTATGAGCTCCAGTATTTCTTGGAATCTGGCGTGTCATGAGCAATATAAGCATAAGAGCAAATTCATGACAACTTAAGCACAACAAATTAGAATCTTCATCCGATTTTTTTTTCTCAGTATTAAAGATATGACACAATTCACCAAGGATATAACATGGTAATAAAAACAAATAAAATAGGTTGCATCTTGGTGAGTATTTGAATTTTCCAGTATCACCTGGCCTGTATTAGAGACTGAATAGTCCTTTCTTCTAGGTAGTTTTCTGATCTTATTTCATCCGGGTAGCTTGTGCTATGAGCTCCAGTATTTCTTGGAACCTGGCGTGAATGACTCATGAGCAATATAAGAATAAGAGCAAATTCATGACAACTTAAGCACATGAAATTAGAATCTTCATCTGATTTTTTCTCTCTCAATATTAAGATAAGCACAGAAATTCCTTATAATATAACTCTTAGGTAAAGCAAGTCCTAGTGATATGTTGTTTGCTGAATTGTCCATTGTAGAAGTTGAGTTTGAAGGAGTATCACGGTCATAAGCAAGCATGCTATTTAGCATTTGCTTCTATCGGAGGAATATATTTAAAGCCAAATAGCTCCTCCAGGAGACATACATTTGGCACAGAAAACACAAAGGTAAAGTTGAAGATGAGTGGATGGCCATCTATGTGGAGAACAACCAATCGCATGAGCACCGGCATTAGCACCAAAGGACAGGGCTGCACATGGAAAGTGCAATCCGAAATAAGGCAATGGAGGCGCGAGAAGGCGGATCGAGCAGAACTCACCGGCAATAGGAAAGGATGAGACAGTGCCGGGGCATGGCAGGCGTTGTAGCAGGCAGGCCCGACGAAACTGGTCTCCCCCGAGGCCACAATCGGTGGATCCGGCCTCTCTGCTGCTCACCGTCGCTGCAGGCAGAGATGCGACCAGCCGTAAGCGGGAGAATCGGGTGTATGACGTCCAATTCGTGCGCTTCAGCGCACTCGACATTAATTTCGTGTGTCTTGAGCTATATGACACTCGGCGCATAAATTTCTCTCACATGACATTTTTATCATTTTTGACCATTTTCCTCATTTCTCTTTCCTTTTCCTCTTTTTCCTCCATTTTCCCACCATTTTCTCATATGGGACCCACTTGTCATCCTCCTCCTTTCTTCTTCTTCCTCCTCCACTGCCTGTGTCCGATGGGGGACGGAGGCGGCGCAAGCTTCGGGAGGAGGTGGCAGCGGTGGCGTGAGTTTGAGAAAGGAGGTCGAAGACGGCGGCGGCGCGAGATCGAGGAGGCAACGTCGCGAGCTCGATGCGGCAACGGCGGCGTGAGCTCGAGGCGAGGGCGGCGGCGTGAGCTCGAGGAGGAGGGCGACCGCGCGAGCTCGATGATGCGGCGGTGGCGTGAGCTCTAGGCGGCGACAACTTCGTGCTAGGGCGGCGATGTGAGCTCGAGGAGGGGGATGACGACGCGAGCTCGAGGATGCGGCGACGACGCGTGCTCGAGGAGGAGGGCGACGACGCGAGCTCGAGGATGCGGCGGTGGCGCGAGCTCAAGGCGGCGACGGCAGTGTGAGCTCGAGGCGAGGGCCGCGACGCGAGCTCGAGGGAGGAGGGCGGTTGCGGCGCGAGCTCGAGGAGGAGGGCGGCGGTGGCGGCGCTAGCTGCAGAGGAGGTCGGCGCCGTGAGCTCGAGGAGGAGGCAGTCGTCCCCCATTGGGCGCCGGCAGTGGAGGGTGCCAGCAGGCAGCAGTGGAGGAGGAAGAAGATGGAAAAGAAGAAGGGAGGAGGATGACAAGTGGGCCCGTATAAGAAAATGGTGGGAAAAAAGGAGGAAAAGGAAAGAGAAATGAGGAAAATGGTCAAAAAAAGATGAAAATGTCAGGTGGGGGAGAAATTCGTGCGCCGAGTGTCATATAGCTCAAGGCACACGAAATTAATGTCGGATGCAATGGGGAGCACGAATTGGGTGTCATACACCCGATTCTCCCGCCGTAAAGCAGGGGCCCGGCAGCCCTGAGGGCCACCGTGTCCAGATCCGGCCTCTCAAAGGCCCAATGTCATCGTCGGATCTGGACTCCACGAGACTCAACGTCGAGGAAACAACATGGGATTGGGATGGACGGGTGGCCGCGCCGGAGAGGGCGGGGATGCGGCGGCGCCGACCGGAGAGGGCGGGGATACATTGGTGACGACCGGAGAGGGTGAGGGGAGTCTGTGGCGGCCGGACAAGGGAGAGTAGTGCGGCAGCGGCGGCATGGAGCGAGTGCGGCAGCGGCGGTAGGGAGCGAGAGTGGCGGCGATGCCAAGAGGAGAGAGCGGTGACAGGGGGAGAGGGGATGGGGGCGGCAGTTTCGGCTGGGAGAAGTGGAGAGAATAGAGGGACATGGATACAAAATTATAAAATGGAGAGATCCTCTGAAAATTCATGTGAGTGTGTACTCAGCATGTGCATGGATGGCAGGTTGATTCATATAAAACCCGAGGGTTTTTTGCAAAGACGTCTACATGGTGCGCTGGAGCTACTGGAGCTGTTGGATCTAGCCGGACGCGCGATCAGACGGGCGCCGTAATTCGGGTGACGTGGCCACGGTAGTAAGGAGCTATTTTAAGCCCTATAGTATCACTACCAGAGAATAGACATTCACAAGCGGTTCAAAAAACCCGGAGCCAGCCTTTAGAAGCGGTTTATTAGATACAAAGTTAGGAGAGCACCTTTAGAAGCAGTTCGGGAGTGGTTTATGTCTCCAACCGTTTCTAAAGCACTACGAGCGGTTAGGGACACGAACCGCTTGTAATGCTTGGGCTTTAGCAGCGGTTCGTGCCCCCCCAACAGCTTATAAATGCCCATTTTTCAAATAGATAAATGGAAAGCTCCCCCTATCTCAACAGAGATCACGTGCGGGTGGGTTGGCTAGCTGAGTGAGGTGTGGGTCACGTGGAGAGGTGAGGTCCTGGGATCGAATCCCACCTGCCCCGCCTTACCAACCGCTTGTAGAGCTCCTTTCTCTTGTGATGCTCCACGATGCATCATTTTTTAATGAATAAAGAGGGTGTGGCCGGACGGTATAGCGTGGGTCTTTCTTTACTCTTTGCTCTCCTTGCAAGAAATGGGTCCATGGACAGTGCTATATGCTTCTTTTCACCTCTGCAAGAAAAGCATATCGTTCTCTCCGTATTCTAGCTCTCCTCGCAATAATTATCAAAGACATCTGCTATCGGAACAAGCGTAGGGGACTACTTCACTTCTAACCATGTAATCAGGCAATGTTGCTTAAGACGCCACAGGTAGTCGTTACACTACACATATATATCCTCAGGCATTTGGCTGGATATAACCGAAGGATAGTCCGTTCTCGCCTGTATAGTTCGTGCTTTCATTTTGGATATAAGGTATGCGCCCACATTTTGGATTATCCAAACTCTCAAGGGCAAAAAAAACTAGCCTTCGTGCCGTCGTTTGATCTGTTCTCACGTACGACAACCTTCTGGTTGGTTTTTGTTTCTACATTTGAATGAAAATTAACTCTCATGCTAAGCTATAGTTCGGCACCTGTCATTTTATACATTCGTGCTTTCTACATCACAGATAATAGTTGCATTGTTACATGTATTCTTCCAATCAAGCATAACGCTCTAACCTTTTCTTGCAGGAATTTTTCAATATTAGTTTAAAAAAAAATGTTCAGCATTTCAAAAACATACCACAAAGTGGAACTTAATTAAACTATAAGCAAGGCAGTTGGTTTATGAGTTCGTGCAACATTCTACTAGAACTACAATATCTTGTTTAGCTAGTCAAGAAGTTTCATAACATTAAATGGTGTTATTACATACTTTAATGTAAAAACAAAATGCGTTTGAAAATTCCATCCTACAGTCGGTACGGGAATTTTCAAACGCATTATTTCTTTACATTAAAGTTGCTATTCCAAGCTTTTTCTCCATTCTAAGAATTTGCATTAGGCTCCTTCAAAAGCTTCATTTAGTGCGAATATGATACAATGTGGGTATAATAGAGGCAAATAATGTAGCAAACTATTGACTACTTTCTTGTTATACATGTGTAAAGCCGAATAAAGCTTTCTATTTGTTTTTGTAGGATTATGCTGTTTTACAAAATCCACAACCAATTATACAAATGTGGCCTGAGACATATGGAATCTAGCATGCATGCAATGGAGAGATTTATGAATTTATTCTATGAGTGGGAAATCCAGCTGCTTGTGCTTTTTAGCTTCACACTACAATTCTTCCTGTTCTTTGCCGGCAGCCTTCGGCGGCATAGCACCAGCGGTTTTGTAAAGCTCACAATTTGGGTATCTTATTTGGGAGCGGACTTGGTAGCAGTTTACGCGCTCGGCTACCTTTCGCGGTATGATGAAATTACCATTGAAAGGCACATAGTAAGGAGAAGTGAATCATTATCTTTCTTTTGGGCGCCATTTCTTCTCATCCATCTTGGTGGGCAGGACACCATTACAGCTTTCTCCATGGAGGACAACAACTTGTGGTTGAGACATTTGTTGAATTTGGTGACCCAAGTTGTCTTAGCTTTATATGTTTTCTGGAAGTCCATTGGAAGACACAATGTGGATCTACTAGTTTCAGGTATCTTTGTGTTTGTTGCTGGAATTATCAAGTATGGAGAAAGAACATGGTCTCTCAACTGTGGAAGCCTCAAAAGCTTTGAGAGCTCAACTGATCTGTATTTGAAACAAATGCCTAAAGAAATTTTTGGCAGCACTGCTTATTCTAGGATTGTTTGTGTTGCTCTGCGTTCAATGCCATTTGTCCACGGTATCTTCTCCGCACGCAACTTGTTTGACACCAGCCCCTTGTTTGAAGACTACACAATAAGAGATACCAAGAAAACGCTTACGGTGGTGAGGCTTCAGCTAGGCATGATGTATGAGGATCTATACACAAAGGCTCTTGTGCTTAGAACAAGGAGTGTCATCATTCTAAGATGCATCTCTCAGATATCTGCTATTGTTGCTTTTGCACTCTTCCAGGCAATGAATAAACGCAGGTATGTAAAGGCTGACATTGCAATCACCTATACGATATTTACTGGGGGCTTTGTCTTGGAAGCCTGCGCAATCTTCATTTCCATGATGTCACCATGGACATGGGCATGGCTTAAGGCTCGAAAGTGCAATGCACTTGCCAGATTGTCATGGTTCATTTTCTCCAGTGATATTGGATGGCCGGAGGAGAAGCAAAGATGGCCAAAATCGATGGGGCAATATAACTTCCGATGCTGGTTGCCTGATAGCTACAAGGCAAGGACATGCAGTCAACGAGTGATGACCATGGTTAGGAGGTTTGCCAATTGGGTTGGTGTTGGAAAGAAGCAGTTATTTTGGATGAGCAAGCTGTTAGACACAGAGCAAGCAGACGTGGGTACCATGATGATGGGATATGTTGCAGCGGAGGTTAGTCTCTTGCATGATGAATTCTACTTTGGACCCGAATACAAGGGGCCTCGAGCATGGCCGAAGCTCGGCCTGCTGCTGGAAAGAATACAGGCTAGCCTAGTTACAGATTTTGGCCAAGCCATTGTCTTCATGCACAAGCTGACAGAGGTACACTTGAGCAAATACCATCCTAAGCAGCCTCCATCGGAGTCGGACCTGGTGGAGGCGGATAATGATATACCTCTCGGTGTCGTGGAGGCATGTCGAAAGTTGTCCAACTACATGATGTACCTCTTGGTTGCCAACCCTTCCATGCTGCCCCTCCCCATCAGCGCACAAGCCACGCTGGAGAGCTCTCAGCAACCTCAGGTACTGAACCTGCTGACCATAGAGGAAACACTGGATGAGCTGGGTCTCCAGGCAGACAGGGAAACGCTGGATGAGATTGGAAGCTTGTGGATGAGGTTCCTCCTGTACGCTGCTGGCAAGTCGAGGGTGGAGATGCACTTGGCGCACTTGAGCAGCGGAGGGGAGCTCATCACCTTCATCTGGCTGCTTATGGCCCACTACGGGATCGGAGAATCCCAGATCAGGAGGATTCGGATCACCAACGATGTTACCACCGGAAACGCAGATGTGAGGGAGGTATACGCCTTCTATGTTCCTGAACAAAATCATCAACCGCGCCCCCGTATGTAGGAGCTGTCAAATAATGTCCTACAAAAAAAGGCACGCCCTTATATATATATACACACACACACTAGCAAATATGCCCGTACGTTGCAATGGGAGAAATAATTTTTTTTAATTGTTTGGATTGTGCAATTTAAATCATATACGTAGAAACACCTAAAAAATAGTTTCATAATATACACCTATGGATAAAGTTGTATTTTGAAAACCATGTCAATTACTAACATGACTTCTTTTTATTTAAAGATCATATGGAGTATTTTTATAATAGTAATTGAGATGAATCAATGAAGACTAAGTTTTACTAATTTTTTAATGGGATCTCTTTGAATCTCGGCCCAATTTTGTAACTAAAAATTCAAAACGATGACACTACACTATGCAACTCGGCTTGTCCAAGGCTATACAGGCACCTTTGTGTGATTCCAAAAACCCGCCAACAAATGCATGGATATGGGCTAGATTACAATACCCATCACCCTATGCCAAATATACTATCACGTGAATTGAACATCACTTTATATATGTTGCCAATAGTACAAATATTTGAGGCTTTATATGCTTGCATGTTACTACGGTCGCTCATTTCTCGAGAAGTCGTTGGCGTTCTCGGGTCATCTTCTTCAACGACGATGTCTTGGTTCGAGCCTTTATCTTCCTCCAGAAGTTGTCGGCACTCATGAATGCGGTGTGACCGACATCGATATTCTGACCTCGAGTCTTGGTCTTCACGATATTCCTAGCATCTGCCGGCACTCACAATCCCGATAAAAATACCGATACGGTCTACGCGAAAACCGAGACACAAATAAATAAACAACAGTACATAAAATTGATAAAATTATGAAATAAATATCGTAAGTAAAATAGAACAAAATATGACTTACAAAATTGGTTTGAAGTCGTTCGGAGCTACGGTTTGTGAAATAGAAAATCGGGAAGCAACACTGTTCACCATGAACAGTATCAGGCTGGGATCTTGGTCCATACGGTGAGATAGAACAAATCCATACAGTGAGTATAGATGGCCAGATGGGCGAGCTAAATGGGCGACCCACGAGCTCATTGTTTTGGCTAAGACGACATTTAAAATAAGCGGTAGGTCTTGCCGACAAGACGACGAAGGCGTGCGATGCTTGGGCCGCGACTTGAGCCCGTGGGCCGGCACGGCACGGCCCGTTTATTTTTTTTTTGATTTTATTTATTGTCAATAGGCATATTAGTAAGTGTAGGCATATATGAACACAAAACTACTAGCGGCTGGTTGGTTTGCCAGCGTGACGTAGTACGCTGTCCAAGCATGAGGTCGCAGGCGTGGCATTTTTTGGCTCCTGCGTGCGCACTCCCTGCCATCTGCTCAGGAGCTGGCATGGCACGTTCAGGTCCTCACAGCCACCAGGCACCCACAGCCACACACACATATGGCGAGGTGAGAGAAGGAGAGATGGGGGAGAGAGAGTTTGGCAGTGCATGGCGGCGGCCTGGCAGGGTTCCTCCGGCGGCGCAACTCCGGGGAGCAGCAGCTCCGGTGAGCTTGGCCCCCAGGTGGATGGCGGCGTGAGCATGGCTCAAGCAGCGGCGGCCTGGGCGGCGGATCGACGGTGCTGGACGGCATGGTGGTGGACCTCCGACGCGCGGCAGGTGGCGACGGCCCGGCGGCGGCGAGGGCAAGGCGGGGGAGGCTGGGCAAAGGGACGGCTACCTTCGAGCTCCATTGACAGTGACGATGAAGACGATCCATCGGCCTGGTTGGTTATCTAGCTTTGATTCGAGTTGCTCCGATCTGATTGGTTTTGGGACTACATGTTGTGAGATTGCGATGGAATAGCGAGGGTATATATGTTGAAGAGTTTGGTTGTGAATTTAGAAGATTTCTGCAGCTCTGCTTCGATTGAGGTTCGATTTGTTTCGGTTCTGTCACGGTGAGCAACAATCTCAGGGGGAGGGGTCGATTCGGGTTTGATTCGGATTTGATTCGGGTCTTGCGGACGGGATGGGCGGGTAAAGTAAGAAATATCTGTATCGGAGGAGGAGAAGAAAAGAACGAAGAGTCAGATTTGAGGCGGACGAACGCGTTGAGTCTTGAGGAACAAAAGCAGTTGAGGCGGACGAAAAAAAAAAGACGAGAAAAAAACCTTGCTCACTTTAATATTAGATAGAGATAGAGATATAGGTGGTGTTTTTCTTTCTCCCTCTCCTGTATCTTTCCCTGTTCGATCGTTGGCCTAGTGAGCTATGGTAGTGTTTTTGGCGGTGGCCGGAGGTGTATTTAGCTTTGATCAGGGTTGCAGTGGAGCTCTACGGTTGTACCCCGTGTTTGTATGGGTTTTTATTTTATTTTCTTCTATTTATCAATAAAATAGGTCGGCAGTTCTTCTGCCCCTTTCAAAAAGATAGAGATATATATAGATGTAAATTACATAAGGCTCCATAGAGCCTAGGCTTCTTGTCTCGTAGTTTGTGCCATACAGATCGCATTGAGCTTAACGGGTAGGTACCTTTCAGCCCGTTATTTATTTGATTATCATTTCTGCCGGAGTAATTACTTGCTGTTTTTTTTGTTAATAGCCATTCGCCACCGCACGGTACTCGGCCTTGGCACTCGGAGACGGTGTGCTGCCGCTTGGACAACCAGGAGACTAAGTTGTCGCCGAGGAAGACGCTATAGCCGGAGGTGGACTTGCGGGTGTCAGGGCAACCCGTCCAGTCAGCGTCGGTGTAGACCGTGAGAGTAGTAGTAGCGGACCGGCGCAGAAGAAGACCAAGGTCCAAGGTGCCCTGAAGATAGCGCAGGATACGCTTTAGGGCGGAGAGGTAGGGCTCCCGAGGATCATGCATGAAGAGACACACCTGCTGCACGGCATAAGTGATATCTGGCCTCGTGAAAGTCAGGTACTGTAAGGCCTCTGCAAGGCTGTGTTAGATGGTAGCATCGGGTACAGAAGGTCCATCAGCAGAGAGCTTCGAGCCAATGTCCACGCGAGTGTTGCAGGACTTGCAAGAAGTCATGCCAGCGCGCTCCAATATGTCCAGTATGTACTATCGCTGGGAGAGAAGAAGACCACCAGACTGAGGCTGCACTGGAATGCCGAGAAAGTGGTGCAGGGGACCAAGATCCTTCAGAGAGAACTGCTGCTCTAGAGAAGTGATAATCTGTCGGAGCAGGACATCTGAAGAAGCCATCAATACGATGTCATCCACATAGAGCAACTGGTAGACGGTGTCAGAACCACGACTGTAAATAAAAAGTGAAGTATCTGACTTTGCCTCAGTGAACCCAAGTGAGCGGAGAAATGAAGCAATGGTGCTGTACTAGGCTGGGGGGGCTTGCTTGAGACCATAGAGAGATCTGTTGAGCTGACAGACATGATCTAGACGAGAAGCATCGACAAACCCTGACGACTGTGCATAGTAGATTGTCTCCATGAGAGTCCCGTGAAGGAAGGCGTTGTTGACATCCAACTGCCGGAGAGACCAACCTCGAGAGAGAGCCAGAGAAAGGACTGTCTTGATGGTGGCTGGCTTGACAATTGAGCTGAAAGTCTCGTCAAAGTCCACCCCGGGACACTGAGTGAAACCCCGAACGACCCAACGAGGCTTGTGTCTATGAAGAGAGCCATCTGCATGCAGTTTGTGCTTGAAGATCCACTTGCCGGTGACAACATTTGCTCCAGGAGGACGCGGGACAAGGTCCCATGTGTTGTTGGATCGAAGGGCCTCGAACTCCTTGGTCATCGCCTCGCGCCATTGTGGGTCAACTAGAGTGGCACGATACGACGTTGGCAGGGAGGCAGCACCGAGACATGGAGATTCAGCCGGTCGCGAGGCAGGACAATGATGCCAACCTTGCGAGTTGCAACGCGTGACCATGCGATGAGCGTTGGTCACAGGAGGCGGAGGGACCTCGCTGGCTGCAACCTGAGAAGAGGATCCAACAAGGGCAGCGGAAACACGATGTGCTGGCACCAAGCCCGGCAAGGACGGGGCGAAGGCACTGCTAGCAGCAGTGGTTATCCCGCTAGCAACAACCCATGGTGGAGAACCGACGGGGACAGCGGGAGGCGACGAGACGACCGAAAGAGGGACACCACTGGCAACAACCTGTGGAACGGGTCCAACAGGGGTAGTGATGACTGAAGAGACTCTGTTGGCAACAACCTGTGTCGTGAAGCCGACAGGGGCAGCAGAAACCAAACGGGTGGCAGCGCTGGCAACAACCTATGAAGGGGATCCAATAGGGGCAGCGGTAGCCGAAGGCAGAAGCGTAGAAGGGAAGGCTCTGCTGGCAACAACCTATGGCGATAAGCCGACAGGGCCAGCAGAGACCGACCAGGTGGAACTGCTGGCAACAACCTGTGGAGGGAATCCAATAGGAGCAGCGGTGGCGGAAGGCAAAGGGCAGGCTCCACTAGCAACAACCTGTGGCCGGAAACCGACAGGGGCAGCAGAAACCGCACTGGTGGCACCGCTGGCAACAACCTGTGGAGGAGATCCAACAGGGGCAGCGGTGATGGCCGACAGTCGTGTCGATGTGGCCGAAGTGGCCGACGTGACCACTGGTGGGACAGAAACAACTGTCGTCATAGGAGTGGCCGACGTGGCCACTGGTGGGGTAGAGACGGCCATCATCACAAGAGTGGCCAATGTGACCACTGGTGGGGTAGATACGACCATCGTCGCAGGAGTGGCCGATGTGACCATTTGCGGGGCAGAAGTATCTGTAGTGGACGACGAGCGATGGACCCCTATGGGCATAGGAGGAGGGCCGTCTGGTTTTAAGAGAAAGTCGAGATCAGGAGGAGTGGGCGGGGTGGAGGTGCCAGCGACGAGGAGGAATCTCAACTCGTCAAAAGTGACATGCCAATAAATGATGATGCGGTTGGTCGTGAGATCGAGACAACGCCATCCTTTGTGATCGGATAGATAACCGAGGAAGACACAAAGGGTAGAGCGAGGGGCGAGTTTGTGCGGGGCAGTGCTAGAGAGGTTAGGGTAGCACGCACAGCTAAACACGCGGATATCATCGTAGACGGGGTGTATGCGGTAAAGGGCGAACCAAGGAGTGGAGTGAGAGAGGGTGGAAGTGGGACGAATATTGATGAGATAGGTGGCAGCTTGGAGAGCCTCAACCCAGAAGGAAGGGGGAGGCTCACCTGTAACATAAGGGAACGCATCACATCGTTGGTGGTACAAATGGTGCATTCTGACGGCGTGTTCTCCGCTTCTGATGGGAGCACCGCTTCTGAGCCATACACCAGGAAGAAAGGGGTCTCGCCGGTGGCTCTGTTGGGAGTTGTCCGCAGCGCCCACAACACGGTGGGACTTCTTCCGCCCGGCGCTTGCAGCGCTTCTCCGAGACGGCCGAAAGCCCTTGTCTTGAGTCCTCGAGTACTTCGCGTTGCTCGCTCCACTTGCCCATTGCTCTTCGGATGTGCAGCGGAGGCTAAGCAACTTGGTACCCTCTTCGCACCGATCTTGGAAATCGGCTTTCTCTTGAAGCTAGCGCGTCGTTTGGTGATGATGATCTGTTGGCGGCCAACCCGGACGAAGATGCTCTTCATGAATTTTATGGCTGCGGCGGACGTGATCGCCGGACGGCGATGCCTCCACCCACTTAGTGAACTTGTCGATGGCGGCGAAACGGATGATGTGTAACCTCCGGTTGCCGCGAAACGGGCTCAGATGTCCGGCCCTGATCGCGAACGGCCAGAGAAGCGGAATGATTTGCGGCGCTGGGCGGTCGGTGGATCGCTTAGCATGAAATTGGCACGCCGCATCTCCTCGCGGCTCGAAGGCATCACGGAGGCGATAGGCTAATAAAGCCGTGGCGGAAATATTTCCCAACCAACGCCCGGCTCCCCCAAATGGCTCCTGCACATGCCTCCATGGATCTCAGAGAGAATTGCACTCTCCACCTACCAGGGCGTAGCGCTTGGCCTTGCGCGCTATCTTCTCAGCCGACGCGTCATCGCCGGGGATCATCCCGCAGTAGGCTAGGATCTGATCCATCCACTGACCTTCCCGGACGAGTGTGACGACGTTAGCATTGTCGCCGACGTACTCTGCCTGGCCTGGCATTTCCGCCTCAACCGCCTCAGCAGTTCTTCCGCCTCCTCCCTCCAACCGGGGAGCTGTGGCAGGATTGGTGACGTCTCCTCCAAATGTGGGAGCTGCGTCAGGGAAAGCGTCGTCCCCGCCAGGATTGGGGGCTGCGACAGACGGCCGCGTGAGTCATTCTTCAAAAACCCCAGCCGGAACAGGTGCCTTAGAGGAGGCAATCTGGGACAGTTCATCCGCCATGTAGTTGTCGCGGCGAGGGACGTGCGCGAAGCCCAAACCCTCAAAGTGCCGCTCCAACCGGCGCACCTCCGCCAGGTAGGCCACCATGACGGGATCCGAGCAAGTGAAATCCTTTCTCGCCTGGTTGATGAACAGGAAAGAGTCGCCCTTTACTTGCAACCGCCGGATGCCCAGGGTCGAAGCCACCCTGAGCCCGGCGAGTAATCCTTCATACTCCGCGACGTTGTTGGTAGCGCGAACTCCAAAGACCACCGGCCGGATAATGTCGCCGATGGAAACACGAGCGACACACCCCACCCCTCAAGCGGAACGAGCCGTCGAAGAAGAGAGTCCACGGCGAGGGTACTGGGACGTCTTCAGCTTTTGTGTCCGCCAGAGTCCATTCGCTGACGAACTCCGCCAGAGCTTGCCCTTTGATGGCCATTCGGGGAGCGAATTTGAGGTCGGTCTGCCCGCCTCCATGGCCCACTTGGCGTCGACCCGTCGCCTCGCAGATTAAAGAGGATCTCCGCAAAAGTACTTGGTCAAGACGGTGATCTCGCCGAAAGTAGTGTGACTTAGGCCGGACGTCGGCAAGACGTGAGAGCATCTTCGGTGTTGTGAGTACCTTGTTTCAGCGTCGTGGAGGATTTTGTGATGTAATAACGGGTTAGGCGACCAAAGACGGGAGGGGATGTGAGATACTTCTTTAGCCCGTCGAGCGCCTCCTGCGCCTCCGCCGTCCACTCGAATGGTTGGTCTTCTTGAGGAGCTTGAGTAGTGGAGACTTTTATCCCAGGCGAGCTATAAAGCGGCCAGGGAGGTCAAGCGACCCACCAAGCATCGTGATCTGCCAAGTAGCGTCGGGCTTCATGTTCTCGATCGCGCGATCTTGTCGGGTTCGCCTCAATCCCTTTGGGAGACGAGAAGCCTAGCGGTTTGCGACGGAACGCAGCGAATACACATTTCGGGGTTGAGCTTGATGCGAGACTTCCTTAAGTTGGCGAAGGTTTCTTCGGTCGCCAATCAACTCCTCCGCTTCTTGGACTTCACCACGGATCGTCGACATACACCTTCAAGTTCCGCTCTATTTGGGCGTTGAGCGATGTGCATGGCCTACGGTAGGTTGGGCTGCATTCTTCATCCGAACGCCATCCTTGTAGAAGATGAAGCGCCCGTGGGCGCCACGGAAAGCGATCTTGTCTTCATCTTCTTCGGCCATGCTAATCTGGTGGTACCAGGAGTACGCATCCAAAAAGCACAGCTGCTCGCACCCCGCCGTAGAATCGACGATGAGATCAATGCGGGCGTGTGGTACGGATCCTTCAGCACGCCTGTTGAGGTCGGTGAAGTCCACGCACATCCTCCGCGCCTGTTGGATTTCTTGCGAGGACGGGTTCGCGAGCCACTTTGGACGGGCGGCGTTGCGAACCGACCCCGCGCTTAAAGCTTGTCCGCCTCTGGCGGATAACTTCTGGCGCTTCCACCGGCGCTTCCGGACCTTTTGCATGACCGGTCGCATGGCGAGAACGTCGTCAATTTGTGCTCAATCACCTCGCAGGGACCCGACCATGTCGGACGGTTGCCATGCAAACACGTCTGCGTTAAGCTGAGGAGGAGACAAGCGCTTCCTATTTGGCGCCGAGAGCGCCCGCTGAACGGTCTTCGCGGGTTTGACTCGCTCAGTGAGACCAGCCTTAACCTCCATGGACGAACCGTGAGGCACGTCTTCACGGAGGAGCTCCTGAGTCAAAGCCTCGGCCTGGCGCCCGTCGCCCGCCAAAGCGAAACATCCTTGTCGCAATGTGGGCGTCTCCGGCGATCCACTTTCAATCTGATGGGACGGTGCCTGGGATCTTCACCACCATGTACGCATAGTGGCAAGTCGCCATGAACTTGGTCGGTGCCGGCCGACCCAGTAAGGCGTTGCCAGGTGAGTCGAAGTCCGCCACCTCGAACTCAAGAATCTCGGTGCGGAAGTTGTCAGACCTCCAAGCGTCACCGGAGGTCGACGCCCAATGAGACGGACTCGGCCCGTAGCGATGATGTCGAAGAACGGGCGCCGGCGAAGCTCTCTTCTTTGGATCTGAGAGCCTTGGCGACCCGGGCGGATAGGAGGTTGAGGAACTCGCTCCGTCTACCGGCGCCCGCCCTAGCTTTACATCCGGACCGTGGCGCAACCACGATCGGGGAGATGTCCAGGCCGTGATGCGGGTGGTCATCGGCTTTGACCGAACGCGATCGGTTGCTTCGACCACGCCACCGCTCCCGACCCAAAGCCGCACGGCGCGGCGACACCTCCTCATCGTGACGCTTAAAGCTAGCGTGGGGCGGATAGGTGGCCGATCCGCCGTGGATGACGGCAACCAGCGCTCCTTTGTTGGAAACCAAGCGAAGCCGTTCCTTGCCCTGCCTGCCGCCGGACGCTTCGCTTTGCTTTCGTGGACACGCTTGTCCGCCCAACTTGTTGACGACATGGCAATCCGCCAAGTCGTGGGGCTGATGCGGTGGAAGCGATAGTAAGCCCTCTCGCTCCGCTCGCGGGGGCGGCGGTCGCCCGTCGTCGCGGCCGCGGCCGCCGTAATCACGGCGGTCGCTTCGCCGCCCTGCGAGACCGTTCTCGCGCCCGCTTGCCTCCGCGCTGACCTCCTCCTTTCTTCGCTTTCGCTCGCGCGCTTGCCGTGCCGCCGCCTTCTTCGTCGTTGTCGTCGCGCTTCGTGGCCATGACCTGCCAGTCTCGGCCGCCTTGCGCTTCTTCTTGTCCCTTGCCGGGGTTTCTCGAGGTCCGGCCGCCGCCCGCGGTATCCCCTTGCGTCACGGTAAGGCGAAGCTCCGCTGAAAAGCGACTTGTCGCCAAGGTGAAGAACTCTTCCGTCGTCTTGATCTTGCGGGTGGCCATCTTCTCCTTGACCCTAGGGTCTCGGCGCCTCTCTGAATGCCGTGACAACGGCGTCGATGGAGATGTCGGGAATGGTGTTCGAACCCGTGAAGCGCGGATGTAGTCGCACAAATGACTCTCCCTTGTTACGCTCCCGTTGTGGAGGTCGTCCTCGACTCGGCTGCTCAAGCGTGCCACGGAAGTTGGTGATGAAGAGCTCGAGAGCTCTTCCACGACCCCACCGGACTCGGGGAAGGTTCATGAGCGAGGCGGGCCACGGTGAGGACTGCGGGGAAGTAGTTCGCGAGAACCTTCCCCGACCCTCCAAATTGCATCACCGTAGTGTAGATCTGCAGAACTCGTCGGGGGTTGGTGAGCCGTCGTACTTCTCGATGGGGTGGCGGAACCTCTCCGGCCACTAGACTTGGTGACTCCTTTGAAAAGGCGGCGGCCGACCGACCGACCTCTGCTCTGGATGCGCCTCGGCTCGCGGTGCCCGCCGTCCGGATGGCGCCAAGAGGCACCTCCTTCCCGGCGGAGGCGGCGTCGCATGAACCCTCCACAGTCCCCACGCGGCGGCAAGATCGTTGTGATCGCGCCCGGTCGTGTCGCTGCGGAGCTTGTCGCGTTGAGTCTTCTCCTTGTCGCGGATGGCGGTCCTCCAAGTGGGACCAGGAGATCCCGCTACCTTTGACCGCTGCTGGCGAACCCGTGAGGAGTCGCCGCTCCTGTCATCTGGCCCCGCCCTCCCGCCAGAGATCTGCGGAACGCAGGGGCAAGAAAAAGCGGAAGAAGCGGAAACGCCGGTCCCGCGCCTCCGGCTGCACCGCTTGCATGGCGCCGACGCAAGTGGCCAAATCGCGACCACCAGAGCCGCCGGAGTCGGAGTCACCAACACCGGTGGGTTGTCAGCGAGGCCCGCCGCATGGAGGTTCTATCTGCCGGAGTGCACTCTCCAAGGCAGCGCCGCCTAGCTTGGTCGGGCGATCGCCGCCGGTACCGATCCACCGCCATTATGGCGGCAGGGCTCTAGCGGCCGCCTCCTGGTCCGTCGCGGACTGCCGATCCGCCATTGATGAAGTCGAAGAGTAAGAACTGATGCTAGCTTTCCCCTACCTGGTGCGCCACTGACGGCGTGTTCTCCGCTCAACCACTGCGGATCTCACCCCTAGTCGATTTCTATCGCTAGCCGATCACCGTGCTCGGTTCGATTGGCGGTGGGAGCAAAGAAAGAGCAACACAGGGGATTGCCTGAGTTGGACCCTTGGCGGGTAATAGTCCTACTCTGCTGAGCCTTCGCTTACGTTGTTGTGGTTGAATGGAATGTGGTTACAGAATGCTTGTGAACTGTGTGTTCAAAGCGCACGTACCCCCTCCTCTCTCTCTCTCTCCGCTCCTTTTATAGAAGCCTCGAACCGACGGAGAGAGCGAAGGGTAAGCGATAAGATACTCAAGATAATCGACAAGACACGACGCGGAGAGAGCAACGTCTTCTTTGCTGACGCGAGCGGCGCCGCCTCGCGTGCCGCAGTGGCCTCGACCCGCCTGCCACGCCCGGTGAGTCTGCGGGTGGGGCCCACCGCTTTCCCGACAGCAGGCGGCTATCTTAAACAAACCTTCTCTCACGGTCAATTCCTCGAGCCCGCGGTGGCGGCCTTTCGAACTGCGAAATCCTTATGCGGTAATCATCTCTTCACCGTTCTATCCGCGCGTGATGTCGCGTCATCGCTCGTCTTCGCAGCAGGAGAGCTTCGCCCGAAGACTCCTTCCGCAACGCTCCTCGCCATGTGGGCCCCGCTTGTGATGGGGGGCCTACGTCTTGCCGAGGCTCGCCAGCGCGCCGCTTTGGTCTGTGAGGCCCTCGCCCGGCTGTTGATGGGCTCGCCACACGCTAAAACCTAGTCGCCACGGCGTGTGGGGCCCTCACCTAGTCTTCTAAGGGCTCGCCAGCATGGCGGCTCGCACCTTTCGCCCGCGCTGGCGTGGGCCCGCCGAGGCGCGAGGGGCTCGCCACGAGCCGGAACTGATCGCTCACCGACGACGTGGGGCCGCCTTAATCTTCTCAGGACTCTTCACACCCTGGTATTTATTACACCGACACATTCAGCCTTACCGTTCTGTGGAGAAGTGTAGGGACAAGACATGCAAAAAACAACACCGTTGGTGAGAAAGAAGGATCGAGAGGTGGAGTTGTCAAACTCGTGTCCATTATTAGCTTGGACACACTTGATGGTGGTGCCAAACTGAGTCCGAACATGGATAAAGAAATGAGAGATGGTGGGGGAAGTGTCGGACTTCAGGCGGAGCGGAAAAGTCCACATGTAATGAGAGTAGTCAACAATTATGAGATAATACTTGTAACCGGAGACACTAGAAACAGGAGATGTCCACATGTCACAATGAACTAAATCAAACTTGAGAGCAGCTCGAGAAGTGGAAGACACAAAAGGGAGATGAACATAACGACCAAGCTGACAGGCGTGACAGAGGTGGTTGGGAGGATCCTTAGGGCAGGGGATAGCAGATGAGCTAGCTAAACGGGAGAAACTCGCATGACCTGGGTGACCAAGGCGACGATGCCAGAGTGAGGTTGTGTAGGTGCTTGTAACTAGGGGTGGAAACCGATAGTAATTCGGATACCTTTTTTTTTAATCTTTTTTCTTCGATGATAAACAAATAAGACATAAAAAATTTCCATCTGAATTCATATTCTTGTTTTTGGTGTTGAGCTTGTTAAAATTCATAAAAAATGAACCTCAAATTCATTCTATATCTACTCAAATGATAGAAAAGAAATTCGGATAGCGATTCGGATTCGGATACGGATGTTTTCTGACCTTTTTCTCTTTGGGAAGCAAATAAGACGTATAATTTTTCATCCGATTTTGTATTCTTGTTTTTAATAATGAGCTTGTTAAAGTACATAAAAAATTAACACCAAATTCGTTCTATATCTATTTAAAAATGCCAAATTTGTTCAGACAATTCGGATATCCATATCCAGCTCTGCTGGTAACAAATGCCTAGGGAGAAGGGGCGGTGGGGGTGGAAAGAGTAAAGGTCACCGGAGCTATTGCACCTGGCAATGATGCGTCCGGTACGAATATTCTTTACAGACAGGCCTACTGGGTCGAACTCAACGGAGCACTAGTTATTTATGGTGAACCGACGAACAGAAATGAGATTTTTTATTATGTGTAGGGTGACGAGGATATTACGTAGAGTGAGATCCCTATCACCTACACGAAAAGAGAGATGACCAGTGGAGGTGACCGGTAGGCGAGACCCGTTGCCAACAATGATGCTGGTCGGGGAGGGAGGGTAGGGTGGATGGGATAGAGTGAGATTACCAGCATCGGCGTCCGACGAGCTATATCTCGCCAGTTTCTCCACCAAATCTGATGATCCAAGTATCCATCTGGGCCGCCTCGACGAACTCTACGCCATGGTGGGATCTACAACTCGGTTTGGGCAAGGCACAGGGAGATCTACCTCGAAAACCTCCTCATGCTATGGTTTTTGCAACGGCTAGGGTTTGCTTTGTGGCTTGCTCGGGTTGGGGTGCTGAGGGGGGTCTTGGGGTGCTTATATAGTGTGTTGGTCGACCATGGGCAGGCCTCCAATGAGTAGAACTTGAGTTGGGTTCTAATTCTAATCCGAATAGGTTTAGAACTCTCCTAATTTTGGTATTTTTGCAAATATGCGAATTTTAACTTGGGCTTCTGGCTTTGGGCGGGTTTAGGCCTCAAATAACTATCCAACAAGTTTGAGCTTGGTTCTTACACGTTCGCTCGTCATTTCATTCGTCCGACGAGCTCCCGGCAGAACGGTGTCACTCTGCGGAACACACGGGCTAGCCTTGGGCTTTGGACTTGAAATTTGGCGGGTGGCTAAATAGTGGCCTTTAGGATTTATGGGGATTTTTTTAGAATTTTTTAAAAAGGTTTTCTAGGGTTTTGGCTTAAACCTAATTTAAATTAGTTTAAACTAGGGTTTCGTATATAACAATTCCCTTTTAATTTATTTTTGGGATTTTGAAAATGCAAGTGACATACGACAAAATAGAGGAAGTCACACAAGAGAGGTTGTTCCTCTTTTTTGATGTGAAGGGACGGCGCTGCGTATGCGTGGGGGAGGGGTTGATACTTTTTTTTTGTGCTGGGACTAGGGTTTTTTTTGTCCTTTGTGAGCTGGCACATTTACTTTTTTTATTTAAATTATATCTTTGTTATGGCCCAAAGCTGAGAAAAAAGAATAGCAACAACCCGTTGCAGTTTGTTTCAAAGCGAAAAAAGAAATTTGACTGTTTTTTTCACCAGAACAGTTGATTGTAGTTTTACAACCCAAAACAACACAATAGCATAAAAATCACCTGCGCTGTTAACTACCAAAATAGTCGACTGGGTAATAAGAAAAGGACACAGTCGACTGCCATAAAGACAGTCCCTTAACTTAACATCTGGGTTCGTTACTGTCGTCTTTGACTTATCTATCTATTTACTTACCTTTATTAAAATTTTTAATTTTTTTGAATTTGATTTTTCTATCTCAAAAAATTGTGTTAAAGCTCTAAATGAAAAGTTAAACAAATTGGATCAGACTTCGAGGCTTCCTTGAGCATGTAAATAAAATAAGTAGATAGGTCAGATAAATATATAAGTCAAATAAGATAAAATGAGAAGAATAGAACCTAGGCCTTGTTCTTTTCAGCGTAAAGCTGACTCGAGTTTTACTGTAGCAAATTTGTAATTTTTCAAAACTTTTAGTGTTCATATCAAAGATCTTAAAACTATTTTTAATTATTTTTCAGCCTCTTTAAACCCCTTTTCAAGTACTCTTAAGTTTTGCTAAGTAAAACTCAACTTTACTCAACGCTGAAAAAAGCAGGGCCCTAAGCCCAACCACTCCAAATATGATTTAAAAAATTAGGATTCACCTCTACTGCCACTTTAAACAGAAACCACTTTTTTATTTATCAGAAAACCTATGAAATTTCATTTATGTACCAATTAATCACAACTCACAACCTTTTACTATGTTATTTTCCTTCACCTCAAGATCAAAGAGCATGTCTATATCGTCTTCCCTTTCATGACCCTTTTCTCTCTCTCCTAAATTTGCCATAAAGGGCTCTACTACTTTTAATTTGCATTATGGTCCATGCATGTCTGTGACCGTCTGATTGAACAATTGTACTGCTCGTTGGTTTGCAAAAATCCCTTTTTGTTGTTGTGCATTAACCTGTCATCCCATTTTCGCTCGTTTCACCAAATGCACGACCAAAGTACTTTAAAATCTCGTGAAAGTAATACACCGTGACATATATTCATCTCAACACCGAGGTACCCTCCATAGGAATCTCAACAGTTCCCCCACATGTCCCACCCAACGTCACCCTTCCCCTTACTGTGGTGTTTGTGCAGGTCTAAGGCAACTAGATCCAGATAGATGGCCACCGAAGAGCAATAGGCTAAACATGAAGGATTGGGCTCATTGGATCCCGATGCATCGAGGATTGATTAAATAATATCTACATGGCATAGAGATCCTCTTAACAAGTGGGCCACCATACCTTGGGGGAAAGGGTTACATGCTGCCTCCAGGTCATGCAGCAAGAGCATGAGACCGTTAAGATTGTCTATGAGTATCCTTTCTCGTGATGGCTTCGACGACCTATGAAATGAAAGTGGAGCAGACTATGTCATGTTCTGGTCTAATGAGCAGGCATTTATGGGCATTGGTCTGAAGACTTGGGGCATACTCGGCTGACTTAGAGATATCCTAATATATTTTTTCTGTATATCGATAGAATTTCATGTATATTTGTATTCAATCACGCAGATCTACAAGGGATATCACATGTACGAGATAGGAGGTAGCATAGTATAAATATGTTCCCCGGTCCCGAGGAGGGCAAGGCAAGTTGAGTTGAAGACATAGGGAGACATTGTAATCGTATGTCATTAGATTTTAGGGGCCCGAGGCAAGTTAAAGCAAGTGATGTTTATGACTAGTGTAGAAGAATTAAAATTGATATTAATTTTTTCTACGGTTCTTTTTCTTAGTTCATTCTTTTTTTAGTTCATTTTTTATAGTTCTTTCTTTTATTACTTTTTCATATCTAGATAAATATTTTCTAAAAGACATTGCACCAACAATAATAAACACAAAATATAAGAAGCTTCAGATTAAGAAAGAAAACAACTAGGCAAGGTTAGCCGATCACCGAATTGTGTCATCATCGCAGATAGTTGACATCAGCATCGAGTCAATCATCCAACTCACCAAAATGGCATGTTCATGACAACAAGAATCTAGGAACTGGTTCAACCACACACCAGGATCGACCTCGGTAGATCACATCGTGCCCAAGTAGGCTAGCGAGGCAGTGACACCATGGCGACACCCACATGTTAGGTAGCACTAGTACTAGCATGTCATACTCGCCAACATCACAACCTCCTCCGATTCTTGCTCTCCTTCCACAACGCTACCCCAACACAGCCCTTCCCTTGGCCATTTCCTATTGCTCCCACCTCCTCGACAACGACTTGCGTGAGAAGCTGATGGTGTGCCTCCAAGAGGGGCGACTCCCAAGGCCGTCCACAGCGGCTAGGATCTTAGGAGAGTAGGAGGGACCGAATGAGAGTGAGAAGGAGATGAAGGCGGTCATGACGGAGAAGGGCGCCAAACTGAAAGAAAGAGATCTTTCTTGAGTGATAGGAAAGCCTTGTGTTGTCCGGCATGACGGAGGCTATCAATAATGTTGGTGCGGCCATTCGAGAGATGAGGTGCATCCTGACTTGTATGGTGCTGTTACGAACATAATTGGATTTTTGAAGGATTTTTTATTTGTTGCATTCTCTTACTTGGTGGATAACAAGGTGCAAGGTGCTGCATTTGTGAGAATGAATGATAACCACCACTTCATGTGGCTATAAACAACTTTTGTGCAAAGAACAATATATGAAAGTGTTGATTGTCTCCATTTTAACTATAATGTCAAAGACTGCAATATATATGCTTATGATGTCATTTCAAATGTGATGCACAGGACGACTTCAGTTAGATGGATAGCTTTTGCTCACTGTTATACTACACAAATTCTCCTACTTTTTGCTGCAATACATGGATGACTTAGGTTGCATTAGATGCAATGTTGCTATCATATTACGTCCCCCGTCAATGGAGCTTATGTTATCATGGATGTGCCAAAAACACACACACACACACACACACTCACTCTCTCTCTCTCTCTCTCTCTCTCTCTCTCTCTCTCTCTCTCTCTCTCTCCCCATCCAGGAAGTGCATCCTCTGTAGTTGGGGCAGTCCTCTGCAATCCCTCTCTGACATATGGGCCCCACCAAACCGGGACCCACATGTCAGGGACGAACTGCACAACTGCAGAGGATCCCATTCCCACACTCCATGGAGCCTTATGTAATATATATATACACACACACACACACTCTGTTTTCTGCATATACATATACATACTCTGTTTTCTTGCATACAAACCACCATATAATATAGGGTTAATATCATACGTGCCATTTTTCGATGCCCCAAGACCCATGATTGCCATTTTTCGATGGCCTCGACCAACAATGCCATTTCAGCGAGTTTAGGCTCTCAAGCGTGCCATTATAAGGCTTTACAAACTGTCACAAAAAATACACAGAAATACGGTGGGTCCCACATGTCATCCGCTAGCCTCTTCTTCCTCCTCCTCCTCCTCCTGTCTCTCTCTCTCTCTCTGTCCGGCCACCACCACCCTCGGCTCCATGGCGGCCTGCGCCTTCGCCCGGCTGCGCCCCATGCTGGCTTCGGCCCGCTGAGCCGCCTATCTGTGCCCCCCATGCCGAACTCGGCCTCGCTGCCGTCGCCCTCAGCCCTCGGCTCCCTTGCCGTCTCAGTAAATCACTGTGCCCCTGGAACTGCCCAGCGTCCGGTAGGGAAAAAAAAGGAAAAGGAAGATAAGTGCACGGGAAGCTAGAGAGAGGCTTGGCCAGGAGGAGGTGGCAAGTGAGCTAGCGGTGGCGCAGTGAGCGGCATGGCGCTAATGGCGGCGGGCTAGAGGCAAATTGGTCGTGGCACTAGGGGTAGTGCGAGGAGGCCTAGGATGCTCGAGGAGACAAGCTATTGGATCAATTGGGTTTGTCTGAGCTTAATTGAAGTTTTGGCCGTGGTGGCGGAATTGGGGAAAACATATATTAGAGCTCACCTGGTGCTTCTCGGGGCGTCGACTTGGGGCGAGGTTCAGGGGCACGGCAGAGCTACTGGGAGGTTCACCGGTGCTTCTCCACCAACATGCCATGAGCTCGCGCCTCCTTGCGCCGTGGCAACATGAGGAGCAGCACGGCGTGAGCTTGTGGAGGAGGAGGCGGCGGCGCTGGCCGAGCTGGCCGGGGAGCAGCTCACCGTGGTCTCCGTGGCGCGGCGGTTCGTGACGGGCGGCTGCGTTGTGTGGCATGGGGCGAGGCGGCCGTGGAGGGAGAGAGAGTGAGGAGGAAGAAGAAGCAAGAGAGGATGACAGGTGGGTCCCACCTTGTCAGACCGTATTTTTGTATTTGGACCCATATTTCATCAGCCCAGGCTCGGTATCCCCCTATAATGGCATGTTTGGCATGGATGAGCTGTTAAAATGGCATCTCTGCTTGAGGCAATCGAAAAATGGCATCCGTGGTTCCGGGCTGTTCAATAATGGCACCAGTGAAATTAACCCTATAATATATGCACTATTGTGATTAGTAATTTCATAGTGCCATGGCATATCTGATATGGACTCAACTTGTGGGCGTTAACCAAAACTAATGTAATATATGTTATGTTTCTAAAATTGCTCTATGATTTTTTTTTGCTCATGGTATGTTGGTCGGCTAGGAATAAAAATGCAATTGTGATATGTATTGACTTTTTGCATATTTGTGTTGGCTGTCCAAACAGACCGTAAAATATTATTGCGGCCAACCTTAGTGTCTATAAATCATCAAGAAGTCTCTATATTAGCGAGTCTCTCTCCCACGCCGTCTCTATATTTAGAGACTTTCTATATGATCAGGGGATTCAAATATAGAAAATGAATAGTGATTTAGACAAAAGATATACAGAAGGTACATACCCGAACTATTAACAAAGTCCACTTAATCCTCCAAACTATAAAATAAGCCATTTCACATATCTCAACTATTAAAATTAGAACAAACATCAACATATGGTGGTTTTAAAAGTGATTTTGCTATTTTCTAATTTAAATAAAACCATTTTACCACCTCAAATTATTAATAAAATTTAAAATAAGTCCAGTGAACCTCCTAAACATCAAAGAAAATCACAAACAAATCGATATTTTTAATAAATTTCTTTAATATTATTTTACAGGCTTAAGGTTATTCATATTATTAAAAATTAATTCAAAAGTGGATTGAATTGTGGTATCCTTTTTATCGTTACTTAAAAAATCAATTCAGAAGTGTACAATGGATTTATTCAAATTATAAATGGCAAAACACCTTTAAACCACCATATGTTGATGTTTGTTCCAGTTTTTATAGCTGAGGTATGTGAAATAGACCATTTTATAGTTTGGGGGTTAAGTGGACTTCGTTGATAGTTCTGATATGTAAAATGGACTTATTCTTATATAGAATGAAATATGGAGATTGGTCAAATTATAAAATGGCAAAAGGTGTTTAATTGGCCAAAGTGGTAAATCATCAAAAGGTATATATACCTTTCAAGTGGCTAAGAATTAAGGTCATCTGAGTCGCAAGACTAATATTCTTAATCAAAATCTTCTCCAACCTCACCAGGGATGGAATCGGATCGGATATTGCCTTTACCATACTCGTCTCCATATTTTTTTTAACGAATTTGACTATCTGTCGAATACGAATAAGAATTGAATAGTATAACTAATACAAATATACAAATACTAGTACAATGCCCTGCTCTGCCATGGACAATAAAGGGATGAAAGGAAAACATAATTCGTAGAAAAATATATAAGCACAAAGGGTGATTTGGAGGAAAATCGTTACATGTGAAATCATCTCAGATCGAGAGTTTGGCAATGAAAATATAAGCAAATAATATAAAAAGTGCATAAGCAATGTGACGGCGTGTTCTTCACCGAACCACAGCGAATCACACCCCTATCAGATTTCTACTCTGGTAGCCGATCAGCTCAAGTTCGATCCGATTCGAGCGTCGGGAGTGGCAAGGAGCGACACGCAGCGATTACCCAGGTTCGGACCCCCTGACGGGTAATAGTCCTACTCCTGCCAAACCTTAGCTCTTTTCTTGTTGTGGTTATGTGTGGAAAATGGTTACAGAATGCTTCCTCTTCCCCTCTTCTCTCTCTAAACTCCTTTTATACATGCCACGGGTTGGCGAAGAGAGTAAGGGAGCGGTACAGTACACTGACAAGACTAGAGAGACAAGATCGGAGAGACGAAAACGCGCTGCTGATGTGCCGAGCAGCGCCGCCCATGCGTGCTTCGCAAGTGGCCCTCTGACTCGTGTGAACGCGCCTACGAAAGGATAGGCAGGGCGCAGCTCCCACCGCCTGACGCGGGCGGCCAGCCTGATGACGGCAAGCTCTCTCTGCCGGTCGATTCTCGCAGAGCCACAAGGATGCTTGGTCGGACTGCGAGAGGTCATCAGAAGCGGTAATCATCTCTT
Organism: Raddia guianensis; assembly: GCA_036346415.1. NCBI lineage: Eukaryota > Viridiplantae > Streptophyta > Magnoliopsida > Poales > Poaceae > Raddia > Raddia guianensis. The sequence goes on from CM070544.1 coordinate 27,707,777, forward strand.
CCTCGGTCCATCCGCGCATGACGTTGCATTTAATGCACCTGTCCTTCTCAACGGGGAGAGCCTTCTCCCCGAAGACTCCCCTTTGGACGTTTTCTGCCGTGCGGACCCCACCTGCCAGTGAAGGGCCTCCCGCGCTCTGGGGAGTGCTCGCCCGCGCGCTGGGGCCTGATCGCCCGTCTGACCCGTGGCGGCCTCGCTGGAGCGCCGTGGAGCTTCGCCCGCTTATTTGGGGCTTGATCGCCCGCCGACGCGTGGCGGCCTCGCTCGAGCTGTATTGCCAGGAGCCGCCCACGCGATGGGGCCTGATCGCCCGCCTGACGCGTGGCGGCCTCGCCTGGTCTTCTTTAGGACTCTTAATACCCTGGTATTTATTGTACCGATAGTAGCCCCAGGTCCACCGTGATACGTGAACCGTCGTGCCAATATTTCGCCATTTCCCGCTCGATGGGAGATGAATCGTGGGGGGCCCACCACCTGCAGCGGCCGCCCGCTTGATTCTCCACCTGCGCACGATTTTCCTCGGGGAACCACGCCGCTTTTATTGGCCGAGGCGTGGGGTATAATGGCGCGCAGCTGAGTGGGACGAATCAAACCGTCACTCTTGCCCCTTCCATCTATAAATGCTTCACTCCTTTGCGCCACGGCTATTCCTTTCGCACGCCAAGTTCTCAAACCGCCGTCTGCCTTTCTTGCCGTCGCTGTAGAGCTGTCTCGCCAGCGCCACCACACTCAGCCTTCTTGCCGCCGTGTTTCCGCCACCTTCCCGTGGCTCCAGAGCGCAGCAAGGGTCACCGTGGAGACGCCACTCTGGCCGCCACCTCGACGCCGGCCGCACCGCCGCTCAAGCCAGCTTTGCCCGCCTCCGTTGCTGATGAGGAGACGGTCGCGGCTCCGGCTGCTGTCCGCCGCCCGCAGCCGATTCGCGCGCCAGCACCATGGTGCCAAGCCCCCGCCACGGGGAGATCATCACCTTCACCTGGGCTGTCTTGGCGGGGCTCGTTCCGCCGTATTCGGAGTTCTTCCTAGGGGTGCTTGCCTTCTACGAGATCCAGGCGATGGACCTCCCCCCAAATCCATCGTGATGGTGGCTATCTTCGCTCACCTCTGCGAAATGTTCGTGGGGGTGATGCCAAACCTCCCGCTCTGGCGCCGGCTCTTCACATTGCATGTGAGCTCGCGCTCGAGCGGGGCCGTGGGGAGCTGCTACTTCTCGCTCCGTGACTCCACCGCCTTCATCCTGCTCGCGCTCAAGTCCAACTGGAAGGACTGGCCGCGGCAGTGGTTGTACGTGGAGGACTCCAGCGGCTGTGACGAACTCATCTTCCCTGAGGGCTTCGCAGAATCCCTCGCCTACTGGGGGTCTCTGCCCGACGATGCCGCGGAGACGGAGGCAATGCTGGCGCGCATTGCTGACCTCCGCCACAATGGGCTCATCGGAACCCATGTGGTGGCAGACTTCTTGCGGCGCCGCCTCTGCCCGCTTCGCATGGGACCCGCATCATCCCTGGAGGTGAGTGCTCTTGCTTTCTTTTTGATCTTCTAATCTTGTGGAACATCTTTTCCATTCTTCTTGATTCTTTGCTAATTCGCAGCTTTTCCTTTTTCCTCTTTTTCCTATTGTCCAGCCGCAGGGAACGTGTCAGAGGAGGTGCTCCGCCAATGGCTGGCGGGGCTCCTGTCCGCGCCAACCGGCGACGCCCCTCTGTCTGCGAGCATCCACCCCTCTACGACTGGGACCCACGAGAGCACAACCGTACTTGCGTGTGCTGCCTCCCATGGAAGTTTCTGGTCCTGCGGTTCAGGTGGTCCAGCGACCCCTGCAAATCCGCGATCAACCCTCGACGACCGCAGAGGCTCCTGCGGCCGCCGCTCTTTCTGTGGCCATCGCGCTTCCCGCCCCGACCGACACCGACAAGGCGGCAGGAAGCCGCCTCATCCTCTCTGAAGGCAGCGGCGGCGAGGGGAGAGCGAGCCCGAAAAGGCCTCGCCCCGTGAGCCCTGGGCAGCCTCCACCTTCTTTGGCCCCCTCCTGTGGGGGCCCCGCTGCTGATGTCGTCGCTCTGCCACCTGGTGAGAGCGCAGCGACTCCTCCGGAGCCGACGCCGCCTACGCCGGCTTTTTCTGCGCCGGCACCTCCTGTGCCGGTGCCTGTCGCGTCGGCACCTCCTATGCCGGCGTCCGCCTCGATAGCGTCGCCTGCGGTGATTCCGCCGCCTCCTCCGCCTCCCTCCTTGGGAGGAGGAACGGCTGCGCCGATCCCGCGGCCGAGCGACCTGAGGCTACCTCCCTCTGCCCTCGCCTTTGGTGGGTGTTCTTTCTGCATGCATGTATTTTCACGTTAGGGTTAGCATGCTGCATATTTTCCGCATACCTGAACCCTTTTCTGGTTTTTCTTCGTGGGGATGTGTCGGATCACGGGCTTGAGCTCCGGTCTCGCGATCCACTTTGCCCGGCTTCCTCCCGATCCCTTCGACGGAGACAGTGCCTCCTGCTGCGGAGAACACCGTGACACCGACGTCGAGGGTAGACCACCTTTCGGCCGCCGCCGCGGCCGACACCGACGCAGTCTCTACCATCGCTGCTGACATCGGGCGCTCCTTCGAGGAGCTCCGCGCCCTCGCCCACACCTAGGCAGTGCGAGAAGGCGCTCTGGCTTCGGCCACACAAGCTATCGGCGAGCTGCGGCGGATTCTCGACCAGGAGCTTGCTGCGAAGGAGGCAGCGACCCGCGAGGCTGCGGCAGCGCAAGCCGCCGCCGCCTCTGCCGCCAAGGAAACTTCGAACCTCCGCGCGGGGCACTCTGAGCACCTCCGGGTCCTCACCGCCATGCTGCGGACTGCTTACCACGGGCTGGCGGAGGTCCTAGACCCGCTGGGGGTTACGTTGTAGCCCATTGGAGAGAGACATTGCTTGTGATCGCCGACTTGATGATGGGGGCCGCCAAGACTCTTAGCCAGCGCAAGTTTAAGCGTTCGCCTTTGCTACTAAGGGGCCATCAGCCTTAAGTACTTTCTCCCTACAAGTTTCCAACAGAATATTTTCTAACAGACTTTTTAAGGCGAAAAGCAAATGCTCACAGAGTGACAGAACTTATCTTTATATTGCAGGTGGCTTTGTACATCGTAGCCCCCGAGGCGAGCGGTGAAGAGGGAAGACCTCGCCGCTCGGCTCAAGGAAGGCCAAAAGCTTCAAACTTGACTACCTCTGGTAGAACTTCCTCGGTACTCGGCGTTCAGTGTTCGCCAATTCGCGACCGTCCTCGAAGGTGAGCCTGACTGAGCCTGGACGAGATACTGAGACCACCTTAAAGGGGCCCTCCCACGGGGGAGACAGCTTGTTGCGACCTGCCTACACCTGAACTCTGCGCAGAACGAGATCTCCCACTGCCAGTGCTCTCTCACATACTCTTGTTGCTTGATAACGGCGCAGGGATTGCTGATATTTGGCGGCCCGGATCGCCGCTCTGTCTCTGATCTCCTCCAGGAGATTTACTTCATCTGACGCCGGTCGAGTCACCATCCTCGCCAGACGCCGCCACCTTGGGATCCGGCGAGCTCCGACGGAGCACTTGCTTGAGCCATACACGGGAAGAAAGGGTCTCACGGTAGCTCTGTTGGGAGTCCTCCATGGCGCCTAAAAGTGATGGGGACTTCCTCCGCCTGGCTATCAAGCGCTTTTCTAGGCGATCGAACGCCCTTGTCTTGAGTCCTTTGAGCACCTCTGCGTTCGCCCGCTCCACCTGCCCATTGCTCTTCGGATGAGCGACGGAGGCGAAACACAGCTTAGTGCCCAGCTCTTCACACCAATCTTGAAAGTCAGCACTCTTGAACTGAGCGCCATTTGTCGGTGATGATTCTGCTTGCGACGCCAAACCGAACCAAGATACTTCTCATGAATTTTATGGCTGCAGCGGAGGTGATCACCGGGACCGGCGAGGCTTCCACCCACTTGGTGAACTTGTCGATGGCGCATTTAACGGATCGTGTAGTCCCGGTCGCCGCGTGAACGGGCTCAGGATATCCGGCCAAATTTGCGAATGGCCAGGAGAGCGGAATGGTTTGCAGCGCCTGGGCTGGTCGGTGGATCTGCTTGGCATGAAATTGGCACGCTTCGCATCTCCTCACCAGCTCGAAGGCATCCTGGAGGGCAGTAGGCCAATAGAAACCGTGGCGGAAGACCCTTCCAACCAACGCCCGGCTCCCTGAATGGCTCTCGCACATGCCTCCATGGATCTCAGAAAGGATTTCGCTCCCCGCTTCCCGAGTGACTCATTTCAGTAGAACTCCGTTAGCCCCCTGGCGATACAGGTTCCCACCTACCAGGGCGTAGCGCTTGGCCTTATGCGCTATCTTCTCAGCCGACACGTCATCGTCGGGGATCACTCTGTCCCGCAGGTAGGCTAGGATAGGATCCATCCACTGACCTTCCCGGATGAGTGCGACGACGTTAGCATGGTCGCCGACGTACTCTGCCTGGCCTGGCATTTCCGCCCCAACCGCCGTAGCAGTTCTTCCGCATCCTCCCTCGAGCTGGGGAGCCGTTGCAGGAATGCCGATGTCTCCACCAGATGCGGGAGCTGCATCGTGAATCATGTCGTCCCTACCAGAATCGGGGGCTGCGACAGACGACCGCATGAGTCTTTCCTCGAAGACCCCAGCTGGGACAGGTGCCCTTGATGAGGCAATCTGGGATAGCTCATCCGCCATGCAGTTTTCACGGCGAGGGATGTGCGCGAAGCCCAACCCCTCAAAATGCCGTTCCAATCGGCGTTCTTCCGCCAGGTAGGCCGCCATGGTGGGATCTGAACAGGTGAATTCCTTCCTCACCTGGTTGATGACCAGGAGAGAGTCGCCTTTGACTTGTAGCCGCGGAATGCCCAGGGTTGAAGCCACCCTGAGTCCAGTGAGGTGTCCTTCGTATTCCGCGGCATTGTTGGTAGCGCGGAACTCCATCACCACCAGGTGCCGAACAATGTCGCCGATGGGGAGACACAGACGACGCCGCCCAAATTTCTCCAGCAGGAACGAGCCGTCGAAGAAGAGAGTCCACGGCCAGGGTGCTGGGGAATCTTCAACTTCTGTGGCAGCCGGAGTCCATTCGCTGACGAACTCCGCCAGAGCCTGCCCTTTGATCGCCGTTCGGCGGGCGAACTTGAGGTCGAACTCACCCAACTCCATTGCCCACCTGGCGATGCGGCTCGTCGCCTCGCGATTGAAGAGGATTTCTCGCAAGGGGTATTTTGTCAAAACAGTGATTTCTCCTCAGGAAGTAGTGGCGTTACCTCACGGATGCGTCAAGACGGCATATAGCATCTTTTGGTGCTGCGAGACCTTGTCTCGGCGTCATGGAGAACCTTGCTGATGTAGTAGATTGGGCGTTGAACTCCTTCTCTCTTTCCGCCACCAGTACCGCGCTGACCACCTCCGGGTTCACCGCGACATATAGGATCAGCGGCTCGCCTAGATCTGGGGCGACCAGCACGGGCGGAGAGGTGAGGTACTTCTTCAGCCCGTCGAACGCCTCCTGCGCCTCCATGGTCCACTCAAAATGATTGGTCTTCTTCAAGAGCTTGAACAGGGGGAGACTCTTATCCCCCAGACGAGCTATAAAGTGGCCCAAGGAAGTCAAGCAGCCCACCAAACACTGCATCTGTCGAAGTCGTGCCGGTGGCTACATATTCTCGATCGCTGCGATCTTGTCAGGGTTCGCTTCAATCCCCCTCTGGGAGACAAGGAAACCCAACAGCTTGCCCGACGGAACGGCGAACACGCACTTCTCGGGGTTGAGCTTGATGCAGTACTTCCTCAGGTTGGCAAAAGTTTCCTCCAAATCGCCGATCAGCTCCTCCGTCTTCTTGGACTTCACCACCAGATCGTCGACGTACGCTTCCAGGTTCCGCCCAACCTGGGGGCGGTGAGCAATGCGCATGGCCCTCTGATAGGTTGGGCCCGCATTCTTCAATCCGAACGCCATTCTTGTGTAGCAGTAGACGCCCATGGGCGTCACAAAGGCAGTCTTGTCTTCGTCTTCTTCAGCCATGCTAATCTGGTGGTACCCGAAGTACGCATCCAGAAAGCACAGCTGTTCGCACCCCGCCGTGGAGTCGACGATGAGGTCGATGCGGGGTAGTGGATACGGATCCTTTGGGCACGCCTTGTTGAGGTCGGTGAAGTCCACGCACATCCTCCATCGCCCGTTGGATTTCTTGACGAGGATGGGGTTTGCCAGCCACCTAGGATGGGCGACGCTCCGAACGACCCCCGCCCTCAGAGGTTTGTCCACCTCTTGGCGGATGACGACTGGCGCCCACCGATCGCTTCAAACCTTCGCATAACGATTCATAGGCGGCGAGGCGTGGCCAACTTATGCTCAATCACCTCCCTGGGGACCCCAGTCATGTCGGACGGTTGCCAAGCAAACACGTCCGCATTAGACCAGAGGAAGGAGACGAGCGCGCCTTCCTATTTGGCGTCGAGAGACGCGCCACCTGAATGATCCTCGCCGGGTCTGACTCACTCAGGGAGATCATCTTAACCTCCGCGGACGAGCCGGGGGAAGCACGGATCTTCACCGGAGGAGCTCCTAGAGTCGAGGCTTCAGCCTTCTGAGCACGGACTGCCCCCGCCAGAACGAGAGCGTCCTTGTCGCAGTGGAGCGCCTCCGGGCGGTCCACCTTCATGATAATGGGGCCGGCTGGCCCCGGGATCTTGACCACCATGTAAGCATATTGGCAGGCCACCATGAACTTGGTCAGCGCCGGCCGACCCAGAATGGCATTGTACGGGAGGTCGAAGTCAGCTACCTCGAACTCGAGCACCTCCGTACGGAAGTTGTCGGAGTCCCCGAAGGTTACCAGGAGACTGACGCGCCCCAGAGGGACGGATTCAGCCCCCGATGAGACGCCGAAAGAATGGGGGCGCCGGCCGAAGCTCCTGCTCCTGAATCTGAAGTGCTTTGGCAACTCGGGCGGATAGGAGGTTGATAGAACTTCCTCCATCCACCAGCACCCACCCCAACTTAACATTTCGGACCGTGGGCGCAACCACGATCGGGAGATGTCCCGAGCCGGCGGTACTGGCGGGATGATCGGCCTGACTGAATGTGATCGACTGCTCCGACCACACACCGGTACTGGTGACCCTATCTTAGAACACGGCGGCGACATGTCCTCATCACACGCTTGAAACTGGCGTGGGAAGGATAGGTGGCCGACCCGCCGTGGATGAAGACGACTTCGCGCTCCGCCTGTTGAAAACCAAGCAGAACCGGATCCTTGCCCATGTCGCTGGCGGATGCTTGCTGCTGTTCGTGGACCCGCTTGTCCACTATCATGCTGACGACCTAGCAATCAGCCAAGTCGTGGGTGTTGCTGCGGTGGATGGGACAGTAGGTCCTTCCGTCCCAATCGTCGAGGCGACCTCCTCGCCCTTCATCGCAGCCTCGGTGACCGTCACGACCGCCCCTGCGGGGACCGCCTTTGCCGCTGCCGCGACTGCCTCCTTTCTTCCGCCCGCCATGCCCGTCGCGCGGCTGGCTGCTGTCGTCGTTGTCATCGTCGCGCTCGGCGACCAGGACCTGCCCGGCCTTGGCCGACTTGCGCTTCTTCTTGTCTTTTCTGCCAGGACTTTTTGAGGTCCTGGCCTCGCCACCTGCAGCGGCCCCGCCCTTCCCGCCGGGCGGAAGCGGGCCTCCGCCTGCAGGGCGCACTTGTGGGCCAAAGTGAAGAGCTCCTCCGTCGTCTTGATCTTGCGAGTAGCCATCTTCTCCTTGACCTTGGGGTCTCGGGCGCCCCTCCTGAAAGCCGTGACAACGGCGTCGATGCAGATGTCAGGAATGGTGTTGCGAACTCGGTGAATCGCGGATGTAGTCCTGGCGACTCTTCTTCTACGCTCCACGTTGTGGAGATCATCTTCGACTCCGGGCTGCTCGACAGTACCCTAGAAGTTGGTGATGAAAAGCTCAGTGAGCTCCTTCCACGACCCTACTGGCTCCGGAGGCAAGTTCATAAGCCACGAGCGGGCTTCGCCGGTGAGGACTGCAGGGAAGTAGTTTGCCAAAACTTTCCCCGATCCTCCAGCCGGCTACATCACCGTGGTGTAGATCTGTAGAAACTTGTAGGGGTTGGTGGAGCCGTCATACTTCTCGATGGGGGCCGGTCGGAACTTCTCCGGCCACTGAACGCGGCGCAGCTCCTTCGAAAAGGCGCCGCAACCGACGTCTAGAGTCTCCTGCTCCTGCGCGCGCCCCTCGTCTCGCCGCCCCCGACGCCCAAATGGCGCTGGAAAAGCGCCGCCGCCGTTAGCGAGGTGGTGTCGCGAGCCCCCCTGCCTCCTCCGATGAAGCAGCGATATGGCTTGATCGCGCTCTCGATCGTGCCACCGGCGAAGCTTGTCACATAGGTCTTCTCCGTGCTGTAGATGGCGGCCCTCGAAGTGGGCCCGAAGGTCCGGCCCACCGCCGCGTCTGTCTTGTCGAACCCCCGAAGGAGTCGCCTGGCTCCTGCCATCCTGGCCCCGCTCCCTCCCGCCAGGAGTTCCGCGGGAGGGGTGCGGAGAAACAAAGGAATGGGACGAAGTGGAAACGCCGGTTCCCGCGCCCCCCAAAGCTTGCATCACAGCCGCGGCGGCGGCGTCGACGTAGCGGGCCAAACTGGCCAGCCACGGCGCCGCCGGGGAGTCCGGAGTTACCGGAACCGACGGGTTGTCCAGAAGGGCCTTGGCCGCATAGAGGTTTTGTGCCGAAGAGCACTCCTCCATGGCCAGACGTCGCCTAGCCAGACTGGGACGGCTGCCTCTCGCCAGTGCCGATCCACGGGGAGGCCGCCGCCCGGTAGTCCGCCGTTGCCGCAAATCATTTTGCGCAGCAGCTCTGGCGGACACTTCCTTATCCGTTGCGGTCTGCTGATCCGCCATTGCCGCCTGAAGAGAGGTCAAAGAACTCGAACTGACACTAGCGTCCCCTACCTGGCGCGCCACTGACGGCGTGTTCTTCACCGAACCACAGCGAATCACACCCCTATCAGAATTCTACTCTGGTAGCCGATCAGCTCGAGTTCGATCTGATTCGAGCGTCGTGCGTGGCAAGGAGAGACACACAGCGATTACCCAGGTTTGGACCGCCTGACGGGTAATAGTTCTACTCCTGTCGAGCCTTAGCTCTTTTCTTGTTGTGGTTATGTGTGGAAAATGGTTACAGAATGCTTCCTCTTCCCCTCTTCTCTCTCTAAACTCCTTTTATACACGCCACAGGTTGGCGGAGAGAGTAAGGGGAGCGGTACAGTACACTGACAAGACTAGAGAGACCAGACCGGAGAGACGAAACGCGCTGCTGATGTGCCGAGCGGCGCCGCCCATGCGTGCTTCGCAAGTGGCCTCTGACTCGTGTGAACGCGCCTGCGAAAGGATAGGCGGGGCGCAGCTCCCACCACCTGACGCGGGCGGCCAGCCTGATGACGGCAAGCTCTCTCTCTGCCGGTCAGTTCTGCAGAGCCACAGTGATAGTTGGTCAGACCTGCAGAGGTCACTGTAGCGGTAATCATCTCTTCCTCGGTCCATCCGCGCATGACGTCGCATTTAATGCACCTGTCCTTCGTAGCGGGGAGAGCCTTCTCCCCGAAGACTCCCCTCTGGACGCTTCCTGCCGCGTGGACCTCACCTGCAAGTGAAGGGCCTCCCGTGCGCTGGGTAGTGTTCGCCCGCGCGCTGGGGCCTGATCGCCCGCCTGATGCGTGGCGGCCTTGCCTGGAGCGCTGTGGAGCTCACCCACGCGGCCTCGCCTGGAGCGCTGTGGAGCTGGCCCACGCGTTTGGCCTGATCGCCCGCCTAACGCGTGGCGGCCTCGCTTGGTCTTCTTTAGGACTCTTAATACCCTGTTATTTATTGTACCGACACAATGAAATTTATGTTTTACCAAAAAAATGTTTAGTGTGGAGGACTAGAGGTATCCACTTTTGGCCATGGACCTTTTACAAAATGGCATTTTGATAAGAATGAAATTATACATTTCTCAAAAATAAAGAGCATAGATAAAGGAATGCAGTTACAAGAAACTATAAAAGGATAGAAAAAGAAACCTAGTGTTAATTCTCTTTGATTTATAATTATAGATGTTCTCTTGCTATATGAGAATTAGCTTATACTTTACCTAATCGACATTAACTATATGCGACTTGTGTTACTGTTGTTGCCATGAATCTAAGGGCATAAATAATATGAACATGGGGTGCTTGCAGCTTTGCACGCGCACACACACACACACACACACACACACAAAAGATGCATTGTATTAGAATTGAAGGGAAAATGTGTAGCTTTAAAAATTCTATTGTTGCTACTATAAAAAGATTACACAAACCGCTAAATATCCATTCAGATAGATTCTAGATAATAAAATGGCATAAGATGCAAATACTGGACCAATGAAGAAACTGTAATATAGTATCAGTGATAAGGTGATAAATATTGACATGTTTTGTTTTATATTGAAACTAAATAAAATCTTTACAAAAGTTTCTATATAAAACAAAGAGTCATCAATTAAAAAATATAAAAATGCCCGGACAATTGAGCATCCGAAGCTGTTGTGTTGGCATGAGCTTCCTTCTTTTTCATATAAACCATGACAACACAATGATCTTAATAATAAAGAGCTATCCACTCTCTTCATCCACTAATGTTCAACGAATAAGGTGAAAAAGAGATCCGAATTGATCGTCGATAGCATAACTACCATTAGCAACACGCTGTTTTCTCGATTGGGTCATGCGTGTAAACCGCTTTACATGCATGGAATCAAAGCGCCGTTGTATCGATCGATGAAAGCATCGCGTGCAATGAAAAGGTGTGCTAAACCCGGTCTCCGCTTGATTTTTGTAATGCGGAATCCACGATGTCGAAATAAGCGTTCACGAGACACCTTGTCTTGGTCGACCTCCCATGTTGAATACCATAATACCCATAGGCTTTATAACAGCTATCCCTTCTTCAACTACCCGAGCAATTAACCTAACGACAAATTGGTCCTCGACAAAACCCTGGATGTAAAGAGTAAGATATGCAGAAAGTTCAGAAATAAAACAAATGAACAAAAGGGTGACCGAATTGTACGATCAATGGTTTTAATGAGTATTAACTCAAGAACATTATATGTAACATCATAGTATAATGATCACCGAATGTGTGATAAGCCACAAAAGATATTTTTAAGGTTACCTAAAGAGCACAATAATTACTCAATGAATACAAGAACTCCTCACTTGAGTTTTCAGTAATAATCTTTGGCATTGATTCCGGATTTGGGTTAAGAATTTGAAAATAAAATTAAAAAAAATGAGTTTTCACATAGTTCTTGTTTAGCGTCTACCATAATTTCCTTCTATAATATAAAATGATAACTAATTGTACGTAACGGAAGCAACTATACCTTGAGAATAAGTAGCAGCACATATAACTATGAAATGTGGGTGGGATAACCATACTCGTCGCTATTTGGTCGGTGTAGAGGATCATACTGCATCATATAATGGAGATGGCATGCACTGTCAGATTATGAAAGAAGAAAAATGTGTTTTGCCGTTTAAAAGGAACCATGCAACAATAATAAATGAAACGAAGACTATATATTCAATACTCGATGAATGCCAATATGCAATAATAGCATGCAATAATATGCAAAATCTGCTTACGACAGAACAAATCAGACATTAGTAGCCTCTTATATGTGAAAGCACCTCAGAATTAACAGGCAATCTATAGACATCTCAGAATTAACAGGCAATCTATAGAGAAGAACCTTTCAAGGAGAAGACACCAACCTTGCAAGGATAGTGGAGTAGTAAGTTGTGGTTGAATTTCGGCACTGCAAAAGAAAAGAAGGGGAAACTAAGTTCTTGCTTTTTGTAGAACGATGCCAACATTTTGTTCAGATATCTATATATAGACACAAAGGCCTAGTTTCCTGGCTACCTAGCATTAGGAAGCTAAGCCATTCAACAAAAAAGGCGTATTATGTTTCAAAGAATCTAAAAACTTACAATAGTGACTTAGCCCATCACCATCATTGCCTCTTATCAATAATGTCTCGCTAGTCGTCAGAATCACAAACCTGAGTGGAATAGTGATGCAGCCCATTAACCCATGATAAATCCATCCCAAACAACAAACCCCTTGACAAAAAGGGCTGGTATTTTTGCAGAGATCTCGAGCACTATGTCCTGAATGTAAGAAAGAAAAGAACAAATATTTTAAGCCTCTAAAACAATAACGACATCCTACAGCAGCTGGAAACTACTACATAAATAACAAGTTAACAACCGTCATAAAGAGCACATTAGAATTTCGTCTTCATCTTGGGCTATACATAAAAGCAATGAAGCTTAGAATACTATCACACTCTGGCTAAACAAAGCTATTATGTTGCAGGCATACATGTGAACGACATAATAATCTGGTCTAGGGATATCGCACAAAAAAAAGGCCTATCATTTAAATGATCATGTACGTACTATGCACTTTAGCTATGAATGTTCAAAGCAAGGAGAACAAAAGGAAAACATGCTATGAAACACATCCAACGATGGAAACATAAAGGATTTCCTTTTTCAAGATATATATAACAGCAAGCACTTGTTCAATATATATTACAGTAAACGTAAAGGACTTTCTAGAGATAATGACAATGCACATAAACCTAAAATGCACTAAACAACTATATCTTTGCCTACCATTTCTATAGAGATTTGTGAGGTAGCAAGGATAGTAATAGCATATATATGTATTTGAATGCCCTTATTCGGTAGGGCTATAGGGATTAGATGCAGTTTACCATATAGGATGCATGTAAATCATCACCTACAATGGGAGCACACAGCAATAGTTTTGGAGCTGGACATCCGAGCATTGGCAAGGGAGCAGTGACGATTCTCTTCATGGGCAAACCAACCAATAGAAGCAAAAAATCAAAAGCATTGTCATGTCCTATGAATTAGCATCACCAAATCCATCCAGTGATCCAGGTAAAAAAAGAGAAATCCCTAAAAAAAGAGTCATCTATAAAAGAGGAATCCCTCACTAAAATAAAAAGATGAACAAAGATCGGGGAAGAGGAAATACCGGATCTGGTCTCCGAGTGGCTCCTAGAGACGACCAATGATGGTGGCGCAAGGTGTAGCTCCGACTTCTTCCGCCCTCCATGGCGTCGTGGGCTAGAGAAGACGAGAGGGAGAAAGCAGAGCAGAGCAGATGGGTACGGGGAGGGAGGAGGGAGGGGAGACGAACGGGCGGAGGTGGCATGTCGGGTTTGGGCAAGAGGGAAGGAGGGGTTCGGTCGGGGCGAGGGCGGCGGCGGCGGCGGTCGGGGTCGTCGGATCCGACGGTGGCGGTGGTCGGTGTCGTCAGATTTGGCGGCGGCGAGGTCGGGGAAGCCATATCCAGTGCCGGCAATGGTGAGGTTCGCCGGATTCAATGACGGTGGCTGTTGAGGTCGTTGGATCCGATGGGGGAGGACCGGAGGAGACGTCGACAGCGAGCTCCCACCGCTAGGGAGAGGGATCGAGCGGCAGGGTCGATGGGGAAGAGGAGGAGGAGGATAGCCATGGAGAGGAGCAGAGGGGTGGTGGCGGGATCGGGCGGTGGCAACGATGGGGAAGGGGAGGAGGAGGCGACACATGGAGAGCGGGGCGGGATCGGGCAGGAGGTTAGGGTTTTTAGGATGCATACGTGTGGCGGTGAGGGAGCGAGGGGCTGTGTGTTGCGGCTGGGTCTCGAGCGAATGCACGTGGTGCGTTGGATTGGATGTCATCTGAGGGCTCAGATTGTAAGTTCGAACTACCACCACGACCACAAAGTGCTTTAAGATAGTAGAGATATGAACTGGATATGTACCTAATTCAGATCGAATACAAATAACCTTTAACTTTGCAGTAAATTTCGACATGATAAATTTGCAAATACCCTCTCCACCGCTATGAATATCATCAAAATATATATGACAAAATTAACAACTCTAAAAACATGTATAATCTTGAACCAACAATCATGAGAGTAGGCCGACATAGCATAGCTGTTGACATTGACTGTTGGGCTCAATCGTATGTGTATACGTATCCAGTTCAATTTTGTAAACAATATTCGTATTCGTATCCGGCAAAATAAACCGGATAGTATTCATATTCATATCTGTTTTGTTTTTTAATACGAATATCACAAATACGGATAAAACAGTTTTTCGAATATGAAAGCCGAATATGTTACAGATTATTTGTTACTAGATTCCACCACTAGACCTCACTATGGGCCCGTGGGGGCATTCTTCTGCGAGTTTTTCTTCTATATAGCCATATAGGTTAGGAGTTACTTTTTTCTTGCCTTATTTTTACGTTAGAGAAAAAATCACCCTTCTTTTGATGGTACACAATCAAATACGAAGAGGCTGTTGGGATACCTAGTTGCCTACATTTAGCCTGGTCTAGTTCAACATGTTGAGGAACCACCCGAACCCTGGACCAGCCGAAACCCTAGCATCAAGCATAAATAGGAGAGGTTTCAATTTATTATGTATCCTTGAGAAAAGCAATAAAGAATCATTCCTCGCTTACATCTCTATGTTCATCTGTGATTGTTCTTCGTCGTCTACGATCTACGCACTGCTAGGCAATCTCGGACTACACTCGGTAGCGTGGTTGTCTAACACGTTATCAACACAAAGCTATGACGAACGACGCCGGAGATCGGTCGCCGACGAACTGCATCGATCTTCTTCTCCTCCGTTGGCTTAGTCGGGACCCGTCGATCTGTCCTATGCGACAGTTCTCGCATCCCGTCTTTGCTGCAAGAATCGAAGGTATAGATCGGTTTTTCCACGGGTTCTCGTTTGAATTTGTTAAAGAAATTGAAGGGATCTTGTAGATCCTATCGAATTAAACTGCCGGTTCTCCGAATCGGCGACGAACGAACGCAAAATAAGAATTGAATCTACTAAAGAATTGCAGAGATCTTGAAGATCCCGATGAATTAAAAACTACTGGTCTTTGGATCTATGACGAACAAGCATGAAACAAACAGTGCACAAAGCACATAGCGTCCAGCAGCAAGACGGCTTCGCCCGCCGCGCCCGTTCTTGGCCCGTCTGCGCCATTGCACCCGCGCCGCGCCGCCGCCAGCGCGCTGCAGCCTGTTGAGCCAGCGCCCGCCATCGCTGGCCGCCGCCGCCGCTGCCAAGGCCGCTGCGTGCCGTGCCGCTTCGCCATGGCGGCGGCTAGGAAACCCTAGCCGCCTCTAGCAGCCCCGCTGGGCGCGCCACTTCTGGGCGCGCCAAAGCATGCCGCTGGCCACGCCACCTGATGTGGGCGCGCCTCTCCACCAAAGAAAGCAGCTTGCTGGGCCGCCGCTTCACGCTGGCCGTCCTGCCGGCGCCACCCGCCTGGTCCACCGTGCAGAGCCGCCCGCTGGGCGTGCCCTTTGCAAGCCGCCTCCCCATGCGGGCCGCCCGTCTGCAGCCGTCGGCCCCGCTGGCAAAGCACAGCACTGGCGCCACCTTAGCAGTCCGCCTCATTGGGCGCCTCGGCCAAGACTTTGCAGCCAGCTATGCCGTCAGATGTGGGCCTCTCGGAAGGCCATGTGGGCCTTGAATTTTGAAGCTGTCCCTGAAGCAGGCCGAAGAAAGAAAAGGAGGAGCGGGCCGAGAAAAGAAAGAAAGAAAACGAAGGCCTTTTTCGGCTAAAATAGAATTAAAGAAAGAAAAGGGGCGTTTTTAGGCTGCTGACTAAAGAAAAGAAGGTCTTTGGCCAGAAAATGAAGCGTAAAAGAAAAGAAAAGAAATGTTAATGAATGGGGATTGAATTTTGAATTGCATGTGTATTTTTCGCATTGCAAAATTACACTTTGCCCCCTAAAATTTATGAAAAGAAGGGCGCGGACTAGGCATGAAATAAATATGAAATAGGGGCTTCTGGACCGGTTTTGAACGGACCAGACCAAAAAAAAAAAGGAGAATGGGCCGGGGCAGACCAGAAAGAATGGGAAATAAATCTGTTTGCCCTGTAATTTTATGAATAAGTCCTTGGATTTCCTAGAAATTATGAGAAATTTTCTAGGCAATTGTTTTACAGAAAAATCCTTGGCATTTAAAAAATTACATGAAGTATTTCTAAATTTAAGAACATTGCAGAAAGCCCCCTAAGAATTATGGAAATTGCACTTTGCTTTTCCTAAGCATTGAAAATTCCATAAAGCCCCTTGGAATTAGCAGAAATTGAAGAAAGCATATATTCAGGCATAGAAACACCTTGGGAGTTCAAATTTTGACCCCGGTTTTGAATTTGCAAGCTTATTTAGCTACTGTTAATTACTTTTGTGCAATTATCTCTTGAATTTGCTTTTGTAATTATCAGTTTTTGCCAGTTTATTATATAAATTGGTAATGGCATACAAGTAGGAATATGGGATATACATGAGAATTTTGAATTGAAGTCTATCTAGCACCACTCTATCCACTAGATTATAGTGATCTTGTAAATGAATTTTGAAATATGAAATTGTCGGGTATCATAATTTATGAATTTGAGAAACTGGCCTCTTGTGGCCTGAATTATCTCACTTGGACATAAGACGTGATGATTGTATTCGGTCCCTAGAAACCCAACACTGTCAATCGGTTTAGGTCCTTGCAAGGGAAAGAAACCTACCGATGAGCAGTACGAAAGCACTGCACTTTCTTAGACACCACCTCCTTACCAAATTTTGCATGCATGGTTGAGGGGGAGCACACTTATGCTATGTGCCACACTTTAGAAGTGGCTTATGAAGCTCAAGCATGCTATCCTGCCATAAGTATAACAGGATTTGGTGCACATAAGGTTTGCAGATTATAGAATTATGACCGAGTACAACTCAATATGCATAGAATTTATACGATCCTTCTCTATGTGACAAGATCACGAATGAGGGGATAGTACCTCCCACTTTTCACCTCAGTACAATTAGAGCAGCTACTAGGGGTGAAAAGCCCATTCGTTGGAAGAATGGAAAGAAGGGAAATTATAGAAATTGACCTAGAAAAGAAAGTCCATTGTCCAAGTGACATAGAATATAAGAATAAAGTCACACAATGCAAGCCACATGACCACTAGGTCAACATGTGCTATAAATGTGGCATTTAGGGGCATTGGTCGAAGATTCGCCGCAAACCTATTGATGAAATTGCGGCTTATTAGACCGAAAGGAATTTCAAAGCAGTAAAGGTGTCTCACTGTGGCTAGAAAAGAAACCTATTGGTAGAATACACCAATGAAGAGATAACTTTGCACTGCCTCTTAATCGTATTGATGTCACAAGAAGTGAATAAAGAAGAGAAGATCTCGACAAATAGAATTGACGCTAAGAGAAAGTGCATAACTGTAGCATTTAATTATGCAGGAGTTGCACTATTAACATTCTCTCTGTAGATTGTGGTCGCTAATAAACATTTTATGAATTTTAGCATAAAGATTCTGAAGCTCTCGAAGAGCACACTGTTTGAAAGAAAGAATTGAAGTTCTCAAAGAGCAAATCTTAATTCTCATGTTCATTATGAATTTATCCTATATTCCAATATATACTCTGAAGTTGCAGTCAATATTTGAATTATATGAATTATGAATATTGCCATTGCCTGATTGCAACTATGAATAGAACTAGTGTAGTGCCCTATGGAGATATGAATTGTTGATAGTTTAGCAACACCAATAAATTTTAAGAGACGACATAAAATTCTATGGGTCTTACATCAACACTTTAAAGAAGCATTGTTTTTCCCGGAATCCATTTGAACTCTCTTGATTTGAAAGACACCTATGCCGTCGGTTTCCGGGTTGAGACCAATGAAGAATGGCAAAAGAATTGTTATGCATTGTGAAGCATAATGGATGTGAGTAATGAATATTAGAATTTTCCCCTCTCCATTTGAATTTGGGCTATACTACATTAGAGTATTTAGAAGCTCTAATCTCTTCCATCTAGCATCGTAGAATTGCCATCTCAAATATAGAAAAGATGAGGTGCAATCAACTCGCAAGAACATGGCATTAGTATAAGAATTTCCTGAATCATAAAAGGATAAGTCGAGTTTTCTCCTTGCCTACAATGCATCTAGGAGAGGCTCGCGGCCGTATGCAGCCCTTGCCAAGGGCACTTAACGACATTATAGTGCTCATAATTGCTTTCTTGTGGTAAGGCATGAGTTTATTCTCTACACAAACCACATGTTCGTGAAGCTGATCTCGTAGATCATAAGAATTAAAGAACATATTATCTGATCATCACTATGAAGTTCGAAATAAGAAGGACATGCTAGCTGATTGATGATCATTGAACTGTATTGAATACTAAAGAAGAGCACTATATATCTCATGTCCGAGCGTCATGGACTTGAGATGTCCGGCAGCATTTGCTGAGTTGTCATATATTGAATAAAGAAATAGAAGCCCAATAAGCAGCCCTCATCAATTAATACAGGGGACACGTAGTCCCACAACATCAGACTAGTGCAAAGAAAAGAAATTTCCCAATTTTAAATACAAGTTTTATGTACCTATACCACACTTACAATGAATTTAAAAATGACTGAGGATTAATTCCCGTCATTAAGGGAAGAAATAGAACCCTAAAAACAAGAATGCCGGGAAAATATGTGGCTAACCTCAGACACCACTAATGCATTCCCGTGCATTAGCCGCACTAGTATGAATTTTAAAGCATTTAAGAAATTAATGAACTGCCTAATCATTTTTGTGATTTGAAGGATGTGATTAAGTCGCATTACTGACAATAATGCACCAGAGAGGGTCGAAATACTATAGAAGGTATTCCTCATTCTGTTCCGAGGCCTCAAGGAAAAGGACAGAAAATCTAGTTACGCATCTAAAGGTTACACCACCCATGACCGAGGAATAAGTTTCTTCATAAATAACGCAAAGGCGCTGAGTGAAACATTTTACTACCAGCCTTGCTTTGTACCATACCACTTCGTTTTCTTTACTTCTCCTTTCGAACAAAGGCCCACGGGGCATGCATGAGGGAATGTGCGGCGCAGAGGCCTAAGCACTTCTCCTTTGTTCAGATAATAGTTCCGTGGTGATTGCCTTCTTACATTCTTTTTGGTCCAGCCGTGTCTTACACTCAAAAGAGATGCAGGCTCAGGATCGAGTTTAATTGCTTTGGCAATATTCTTTGCAAAGTATATGTAGACATTGGCTGTGATTCTATTCAATATATCTCCGGAGTGCACAGAATTTATGGCCATTTCTTCATGGGGTGCTTCGTGCACTTGTGCTTGTTGCACCATCACTTGCTCTGCACCGCTATTTCCCAATCGCGGGGGCAAGGACCTTTAGATGGTTGCCGATGTGCGCATTCACATGCTCGTCTGCACGCCCTTCGGCACGCTCGTTTGCATGTCTTTCGGCTTCTTCTTAATTCTTTTTTCTTGTACTGGTAAATTCAAAACTGGGAGTGCCTTGCTAGCAGGCTGCTCACCAGTGCCAGGTCTCAACTGGCTCCCCTTCTATTTTCTTTGGGGCATTTTCGTGATCGGTTGTGGCAAGCTCTCTTATCCGTTTTTCTTCAGGCGTCCCCGGATACTTGGGACCTTATCTCAATGGCAGTACTCAACTGAAAGTTGAGAAAGAAAATGAATTGAAAGGATGTTGTAACTGGAAAGAGACTTGGATGGACTTTTATATGAAGATATATGAGTATCATTGTCCTGAACCAATATAGAGCGAATATAAATCTGTATTGTGTAATCCTTTACATTATCATACAGATTGGAAAAAAAGGAATAAAGTACATACTTGATGTATGAGAAAGAGATTAATGGATTGGCCATTGCAGCTTGGATTAACACCTTGAACATATGCCAAATGAATCTCGCTACACCAGTCAACCTACACGTTGATCGTGTTGTAAAGGTTTGATTTTGAGAAGGTGTATCCACGAAAACCCAATGGTTGGTCGGTCATTTCTTATAGACCTAGACCTGTACAAACCTAGGGATGAGGGGGAGAGTGTCTAGAAACACGAAGTTCTGTATCAGAATTTGAGTGGCTCATATATCTCGTGAATAGCATACGGCAGTACAATGCATTTGCCGGCTGTACGTTGCAGTTGTCGTTAATTTTATCAACTTGGTATAATGAAGAGAACAAGAAAGGCTTTTGAAAAAATCAAGGACATCTCCCGATACCTCTAAAGAAATTGAAATCTTGGAATGAAAGAATCAAGATATGGATATGAATATATTTCCTATGTGGTAAGAATTGAAATTAAGTAGAAGTCGTCAATGCAGACTTTTATGTCAATGTCGACAAACCACTCGGAAATCATAGCAATGAATGAAGACTATTATGAATATGCATGGCTTTGAAGAAGGTCATTCCACATTTTCAATCATGTGGATTGTACGCTGAATGAACCCCTAGTATCATTTATGAAAATAATGCAGCATGTGTCGCATAAATGTAGACTGCATATGTGAAGGGAATTTATTAAGTATACGGACCCCAAGTAAAGAATCAGTTTTCTGCATATTAAGTCAATTGATAATATAGCAGACTTATTTAATAAGTCACTCCTTACATCTACCTTTAAAAGATGTGTGAAAGGAATTGGAATGAGAAGACTTAGAGAAGTGCAGAATTCAGGGGGAGAAACTTCACATATTATGAATTGAAATCTTGAACATGAAGTTCGAGTACCCAACTTGAATGAATGAATGCATGAATTATGAAGAAACGTTGGGTGGATCTGTACTCTTTTTTCCTTAAGTGAGTTTTCAATGAAGTTTCTCACATAAGGTTTTTAACGAGGCAAATCCGTGCGCACAGCAAGCGTATGCTATGTACTCTTTCTCCAACATTTTTTCCATTGGATTTTTGTGGAGTTTTTGGGGCATATGCATCACGCGGCAAGGTCCAAGGGGAAGTGTTAAGGAACCACCCGAACCGGGCCGGCCTTGGGCCTGGCATGGCTAAGGGGTGGGACCCACTTGTATGGACCAGCCGAAACCATAGCATCAAGCATAAATAGGAGAGGTTTCAATCTATTATGTATCCCTGAGAAAAGCAATAAAGAATCCTTCCTCTCCTACATCTCTGTGTTCATCTGTGATTGTTCTTCGTCGTATACGATCTACGCACTGCTAGACAATCTCGGACTACACTCGGTAGCGTGGTTGTCTAACACAACTCACGTAACCACGTGATGTTTGGCTGGTAGAATACACTGTTAAAACCAGGTCTATCAGATGCAATTCACTGAACCTGAATGACTTGGGAGGAACAAGAGAATCGACCATTTATCCTCAGCCTGGCTCGCTACGTGCAGCCGTACGTCTCTTACTTCGCCGTCGTCCATGGGGGTGGAGCGTGCGACGGTCGGACGAGTCATTGCCAATGGACGCGGCAGCCAGGCGGAGCTCGCGACGGTCGGGTGGGGCGCCACTAACACGGGCGGCGGCCATGCGGAACTCGCGACGGTCGAGCGAGGTGTTGGCCGGGGAACCCGGTAGGTCCCCAAAATACAACAGGATTTCAACTGTATTCTGAAATAGTTCTAACACACAAACTTTATTACATAGTGAGATTATTTTACGATGAGGCTTACGACTTCTACTACATTTCCAAAAATTTACATCTCAAAACCCATTTCCAAAAATTTACATCTCAAAACCATGGCCATGGTTTAAGTGTAGAATAACTTAAAAATCTACACCGAATTCTTTCAGGTCCTCAAGAGAAAAGTCTTTTATAGAAAAAAAAGGGCCTACCCAAAAGTAGGGTAGCTGAAGAGCCGCAAGTAAGTACTTACGTCCTAACAGGTTCCCATGTGCAAGTCTATTAACTACATGCAATGTTTTAACTGAAATTTAACAGGTAGATTAATTTAAATATATACCTATTTCACATTTTATGATAGCTTTGTGAACATCCTATATTTCATCAACTCTTTTCTAAATTATTTTAAAATGTGGTTTTAAGATAATGACCAGATTTTTAAAATTTCCTCTTAGACGAAAACAATAGCTGCCTTACAACTACACCTCTAACATGATTTATGTCAATATTTAGAATAGCCATCACTCCTTCGATACAACTTGATATCCTAGAAATATGGTTCATCGATGATTTCGTCTTTAACGACTCCGTAGAATCTGTCTAGCTTTACTTGTAAAATTCAGTAATACGGTTTTGACGGGAATTTGTATCTTTTCCATCATGACATTAATCAGTTAAAAGCAATGAACAAACCAACCACCTGCCCCAAACAAGTATCCCCTAGACCGCGTCTAGGGCGACCCACCAATCTTCTCACTCAGCCCATTGTTTGTTCATGCTAAACTCCAACACCTTCACAACCTTAGACCAAGACCACAACCTCAACCATGACAACACAACCGCTTTCTTTACCAAGCTCAAATTAAGGATGCAACGAGGATCCTATATGCTATACGAAACTTAATCAATATTGTATTTATCTAGGGTTTCCTATAACTTAATGGGGGAAATCATTATTTTATATAGGATTATTTCTACATGCAAACATAAATTCTGAAGTAAATTGGACAATAAATAGTTAGCTAGAAAATAAATGTATAAATAACTATTAGGGAATAGGAAACCTGCCTAGTTCGACTAGATCTTCGGTGCCTGGGTTGACGTCCGGATATTCCTGCTCAGTTGATCTGGGGGTGTCTAAGTCGTTTTCTACTTGTTGGGAAAGAGGAATCGAAAGGGGAATTGGTAAAAATGCAAAAAGGGGAATGCATGGAGTATGAATGCATAAGAATTGCTTTTAATTATGGAAAAAGTCTACAGTATAGTGGTGAAGAGACTCTAGCCTCCCACGTGGAAAACTGTCTAGGTGAACCCCTGTAGTGCTTTTAGTGGTGCAAATCCCCCCACAGACGGTTTTGCCACACGGGCAGCCCACGTGGGTGACGCGCTGGCTGGACCTTCTTGCGAGTCGGCGCATCGTTTCCACTCGAGCTACTTAATCTAGTCAGCATAGTAATAGAGGGCAAATACCCCTGCAATTCCTAGGGCCAAACAGATGAGCTAACACAGTGAAAACCGGATGGGCATAGTGATAAAATAGCAAAATAGGGCAGTAAGGTAATTAGCATAGTTTGGCATCTCTGTGATGGGCATGTAGAACCCAAAAGCCATATACTTTCACCTTTATGCGATAACAATAGTGCATTGTTCACAAAACAACAAGTGCATTGTTCATATGATAAAACAACAAGTTTGTCTTCCAGTTTGATTGTGCAGTAGATTGTTGAGTTCCTTGGGGTGGCTGCAATATAGCTAAAGAGTGAAATATAGGAGAAATGGAAAAT
This sequence comes from Raddia guianensis, assembly GCA_036346415.1. Lineage (NCBI taxonomy): Eukaryota > Viridiplantae > Streptophyta > Magnoliopsida > Poales > Poaceae > Raddia > Raddia guianensis. Next base: position 27,731,147 of record CM070544.1, read on the forward strand.
GTTGTGATGACACGAAATTACCTTTGAAATTTTCTGCCTTGAAGTCCTTATGGGGGCAGAGCTTTCTTGTGTTCCTAGTGGTGGCTGCAAACCAAACTTGTGAGAGAATGAAAAATAAAAACAACATGGGCAAAGAAGCAGAAAAAGTTTTTGTAGCTTACAATGGCAGTTGTGGAAGAAGGTTGCTTAGGATTTTTTCTCTTACTAGAAGTAGGTTGTTGTGCATTGTTCCCCTTGGTGGGGCACTTGCATTATGGGTAGGATCTCTGCAAAAACTGCACATCATTTTGATTCCAACTTTAGATAGTTTGGTACCCTTTGGCTTCTCTGTTGGTTATCTCTTCCTCTCCTTCTTTGGCCTGCCTAGCATCTTCACATAAGTAGGTGGCTCTGGCTTTGGATGATCAGATTCAAGCCACTTTCCTTGTCTCTCTACTGGCTGCAAGCAGTGATCATATATTTGCAAGTATTGTGCAAGTTTGAATACAATAATTCAGTACTAAAAAGAGGATTCTCTTATAAATCTAAAAGGCATTTCTCTTATAAAAAGAGGAAGAAAAACATTTTATTTTTGAATTTTAGTAACGAAAAGAGAAAATTTTATATTTTTATAAAATACTACTTTGGATTTTAGAATTTTGAGAATTTTGGCAGAATTTTTGGAAGGGATTTGCTATTAAATCTAAAATATAAAGCGTTTCTAGAATTTAGTAAATAGAAAGGGAAATGGAATGGGCCCATGGAGTTTGGCTGGGAATTAGCCATGCCCATGCGGCTGGCATGGCTAACAGGCGGGGTCCACAAGGCAGTGGGGTGTGTGAGGTTGTTAGGTGGGGTCTACTGCCAGTGAGAGGGAGAGAGGGAAAATTGAAGGGAAGCGGTAGGAGGAGTTCGCCGGCGACGAGGGACGGCTGGAATCAAAGTTTGGATGCCGGCAGCATGCAACTAAGTATGAGGCAAGGCTAACCGTTGCGGTGGCGGAGTTTGGGGGTGGGCGGAGATGGTGGCGCAACGAGGTTAGTGTGATGGCGGAGGAGGAGGTCGTTGGTGGCGGTGTTTCGGTGATCGCTAAGGTTTGGTGATGACGGCACAAACTTGGCGACACAATGTGGCTCCTTTTGTGCATATGTGTTGAGGCCGAAGATGGGCCAAGGTAGCCGGGCGATAGTTCACCGGAGATGAAGAAGGAGGCGGCGCGGGGGGAGGCTCCGAGTGGTGATGGCGAGGAAAGAGTGGATGCAGAGGTGGTCTTCAGGCTCTGGAAGATCGACAGGTCCTATTTATAGGTCGGGCGCGGCAAGATCATGCCGGAGACGGCAAACCATGGCAGCGGGACAACGGGCAATTGGTGGCGTTCCGTGGCAAAATGATGACGCTGACATGGTGGATAAGGTCCGAGGTGACATGGCGAAGCCCGAAAGGGTCACAACGTGGCTGGATAAGCTTGGCAATGGTAGCGACGTCGATTTTTGGTGGACGGCGGAGGAAACAGCGGCAGAGGCGCTTTCAAGCGGCGGCAGTGACGTCTCGCGGAAGACGACAATCAGGAGCCGTCAGATCAAGGCTTGGTTAAGTCCTGTCCGTCGGATTTCCTTTTGCCGAAGGGGTAAGCGGTTTCGGTGACGTGGCTCAACGAGGGGCGTTGGATTGGGTGGTTTTGATCTAGGCCGTAGATAGCCACTTAAGCGCACCGAGAGGAGGAGACATCGAAGGCGTATTCCAAAAAAGGAAAGGCGTATTTTGGAAAAATTCAGAAATGGAAAGGGCCGGGAAAGAATTTCCATAAAATGGTTTTGGGATTTGGAAATTAATAGGAAATTATAGGAATCTCAGAAAACTATGAAGTTGGTCTCTAAAAATCCAGAGAAATATGGAGAACCTAAATATGAAATAAAACTTGATATTTTATGAAATAAAGGTCTCTGGATAATTAAAGAAAGGTTTTTCCTTAATGGTTAAAATGGGAATTTGATTAGGTAAATTCCTTTGGAAATTAGGTAGGATCTCTAGGAGATTAGAATTTTTTTTTTGAAAAAATTTTATGCTAGAATTTGGGTAAAATTTTAGGTATGTTACACGAGGCGCTGCGAATGCAAGTGGAGGCAAGGCGAAGTGCGTGATGGACAGGCGAGGTGCCACCAATGGGGCGGTGGCCAGGCGATGCTCGCAACGGTCAGGCGAGGTGCCACCGTGGCTCGGGGCAGTGTGGTTGACGCGTGAAAGTGTCACAATTGTCATATCTAGTGTGTAGTGCATCCATATACATCTTTAATGACAAAATGACACCATCCCAATTTGACACACATAACAGCAACCAAACATATGGTACAACTAGCTAGACTCTAAACTAAATTTGCTCTCCTCTGTTTTTAACACAAAAGATTCTCTATATAATTCCTCCATCTCTAACAGCATTTCTATATGGTGAATTTAATAAGAAAATGAGAGAGAATCCCACGTATAAAAAAATAGAGAGAAATTCTCTATTTTAAGTAAATAGGAACGCTGTCGGAGCACAAGCGAGCACACAGCAAACAACCGTACAGCCCGAAGTCAACCTAGCCCCACTCCACGCACACACGAACCACCTGAAAATGGCGACCCGCGACCCCGCCTCCTCGCCGCCGTCGCCGGGCTTGGGCGCCGTGCCCCTAGCGTCCGCCCTCGGCGACCTCCTCCGCCTCGTGCTCTCCTCCCACGTCGCCGCCCCCGATCCCGCCCGCTTCCCTATGACCCCCTCATACTGCTCCCGCCTCCTCGACGACGACCTGCGCGAGAAGCTGGTGGCGGGGCTTACGGCGTGCGTCCAGGAGGGGCGGCTCCCGAGGCCGCCCGCGGTGGCGGGGATCCCGGCGGAGGAGGAGGGGCCGAATGAGAGGGAGAGGGAGAGGGAGATTGAGGCGGTCGTGCTGGAGAAGGGCGCCGAGCTGAAGAGGGTAGCGCTTCTCCGCTCCGTTTACTTTCGGTTGCAGTGTCGCACCGGCTTTCGTTTAATTCTAGCTTTGGTTTGTCGACGTGGACCAATTCTAGTTTATAATTCCGTCAAATTAGGCCTGCTACTATGCTAGTTAGAGAAAAGGAGGAACATCGAAGGCGAAAGAGAAGAATGTAGGATCAACCATAATCTTTTAGGAAGTCGAAAATCATTGGGATCTTGACTGAAGCAATCTTTGAGGAGTTAAAGCTTTTGCATTCACATTAGTGTTTAAAACTTTTAGCGCAGAACGTTTGGCATCATTTTTTGTGACCAGTCATGAGGAGTGGCGTGACGGCACCTAGCAGAAGGCTAGAAGCCCTCATTTGTGAGCATGGTGTCTCCTTGTGGGCGGTGTACTGGCTTGCTGGAGTACCAAATGAATGAAAGAAGAAGGCCAAAGGATGCAACATTCAATATTTCTGTAATATGGATACCTGGCAGAATTTTTCTATAATATGTTTTTTCACGACTCATTTTGCCATCTTTATGCAATAGATGTATGATGCTGTGGAATTTGAGCTGCATGTTCAAGAACCATACTTTACTCAGCTCAAAGGTAACTCTGAATCTATACCATGTGTTTTAATATAGCCTGCATGCGTTATCCACTTCTGAACATCAAACTGATATTCATATTTTACTTTCCAAGTAATTGTATGCAACATCTATCATTTATATGTACAATCGTAAAGGCCAGCATTTTCTTGTTTCTTCTGTGTAATGTACAAAATCAAGAATCTGCATTCAGCCTTTGAGATGATAATGTCCATATGAATAATGCCCTAATCGCTTTTCCACTTTATTGTCTTTTAGAAATTTTTACTATTGGTATTGTATTGAATCTTGTACTCATCATATTGAAATAGTTCAGATTAAAGTTGTTGGGATTTAAATGATCTTTGTGGAAACTTGTAATTGGTGTTTAACTTTCACCTTATGATGAACCATTTTTTCCTCACTTGAATTATGTTCTGCAGCTGGAGCCAAGAAAGTTGAAGGGAGATTAGCTGCTGGTAATTACAACCGGTATGCACTTCTGATTCTTTTAGAATCTGGAACTGTACAAAATTCCAAGTTAATATATAGTATAAAGACCTTACAACCTCAGTATCTATCATCAACAAGGAACATCTTCTTGAATCATATTGTATAGTTTCTTACATTATTGGTTATTACATGTTTGTTTTATTCATGTTTGGGGGGTTACTCTGTTTTAGACTTCATTTCAGGGGAGCTTCACGTTCTCATTCAGCAGAATATTATATTTATATGTTTGAGCATACAATATGTGTTGCACTAATATGTGAACTATAAGTAGTATTCTTGACGTTCTTAAGTGCTCACCCCCTTCAGTGTCAATTAAAACCTACCACTTGGAGGCCTTTATATTTCCCATTCAGCTGCTGCAATAAAAAATTCTCCTAAGCTTGATGACTGTTATCTTAGCACAGCTGTTTGCTTTCTTATGACTAGGATCATTTTGTACTCAAATGCAAATATTATTCATGTGAACATGTTTTGCTGTCTCTTTGTCCTAGGATTACGCAAGGTTCTTTGCTTCTCATCAATAAATGCCTCTTGCTTAACACTGAGGTAGCCTTTTTTGCTACGTTCCTACTGTTTAATCTTTACATATTTGTTTATTTTGGTCTTTCTATCATGATAATCACATAAGCAACTTTCTGTTCTGGAAATTCTTTGGTTTTTACCAGTTGAGATGATGACTGAAGATTATTTCAGCTCAGCATCATTCATTTTCATTCAATCAAGATAAACATCCAATAGAAAATTCTGTTACTCATGTCACTCTTAGATTTTGTGATTCAATAATACATAAGTCGACAGATCGTTCATATTGACCTAAAGTTTTTTATTTTAGGTATTACAGAGTTGCAAATATCCCTTGCTTATTTTTTTTTCAGGCAGTTAGACAGTACAGTTCATTCTCTGAGATGCTGCAGGAAGAGATGATCTCAAAAGTTCTTCCTGGTATTTCATCAATTGAAGAAGGTAATTAATTTCATAATTTCATATGATTGCAGTGTTTCTTGTACTGTTTTCTGAAACTTAATTAATTCTTGTGAACTCTGCATCTTTAATTTTCCATGTGCTAATGCTTGTAAGAAACAATATCTTTGCATATTAGGGTGAAAAGTGTATTTTGGCACTTCTCATGCTTTGGCTTTCCAGCTGTAGAGTGAGTTTGTTCTTCAAGAGTATAGTGAGTGATATAAAACAGAATCAACATGCTTTTATTTTTATAGTCCGTTCCTGAACTGGAGTTGAACATAAAGGCTTGCACTAATTCTCAGCTCAAAATTTATATCGTAGTCATTTGATGTAATCAGAGGTTGGCAATAATACCAACGGCAATATGCTGTGTAACTGTACTATGCCGTATTTCTTATATTCTTAGCTCCTGTGACATTGACATGTGGGCCCTAGAGCCACATGTCAAAGACACACTGAGCAGCAAATTCTAGAATGTACATCTTTAGAGTGACAAGTCCTAGATTATTCCTTCTTAGGGGCCCACATGTCAAATGACACCACAGGAAATAATGGAAAATCCTAGATTTCCTTCGTATAAAGCTCCTTTGATCCTCAATATTTTTTTTGCTTTGAATGTATGATCCACTGATTGTTCTTGTTGTGGCAAGCAGCAGACTTAACACTTTAATTTAGCTGCAAGGATGCATGATGTGCATGCCCCCTTTTTAATCATTAGAGAATCCTTTATTTTGTCAACTATCTGTTAAGACTATAATCAGAGACCATCTTTAGATGGAGATAAGAGTCCTTGCTCTATGTGCGCTTTTCTGCCTTATGTAGACTTTCCATTGTACCGTATATACACAATCCCTTGATCTACAGATCAATACAAGTGCTATTCATAACACTATCAACTAAAAGTTGAACTGAGATCTTTCAATCTTCAAGATATTTCAGCAGATTTTGTATATTGGATTTGTACACATTCGTGAAATAACACAACCATTGAAAACTATCATAGCCTATCTTAAGGTTACAGAAATGATCATTGTTACACAGATGATCTTTTTTTTTTTTTTTGTAAAATGTTGCACGCACAGATATAAAAGATTTCAGGTCATACAGAAGATTGTTTTTTTACAGGTGTCAAAGTATATAGGAAATTCTATACAGAAGAAAAGGAGAACACCCATGGAGTATTGGCTATATCTGTTTCAAAGCCATCAGGCCAACCTTACATAACCATGGCAGAACTTCTTGATGTGAGTGGCACACTCCCCCAATTGGTTCAAGGTTTCTTCTGGCTATATTATTGCCATTTGCCACTTTCCAGAACACTTTTCATAGTGCTTCCAACAAAACAGTTTTTATGTGTACTTTTTTGGTATACTACGCTGCCATGTCTGATTCACTGTATATATTTTGAATAACATGACAATTATTATTGCTCTCAGAACAAGCCAGCTCACCTGCCTCTTTGCATGCCAATTTAAAACTTTGAAGCTAGGGATTTTTCTGAACGTTGATGGAAGCATAATGAGTGGTACACTAACCAGTAATGTTTGTAATGGATTTGGCTTTCTTTTATTGACATGTGCCATTTGTGTTCCATTAGCTGTCTCCGTCTTGAATAAGTGAATGATCATTACTTGTCATTCATCAGGGATTAGGTTATTATGGATTGGGTAGACTCCTTGGTATGGCAAAAACGGAAGGAACAGTTCCAGATGGATTACCTCCTCCAAAATCCATGTTGGTACCATCTTGTATGAAACTACACCAACCATCTGTAAGTTTAACCTTTACAACTCCTGACCATTTTTGTTGCCATGTTATCCCATCCAAATATCTTATCATTCTTTTGAATGGCACAATATCTCCACCTTGTTAAATTTATCTTGTACCTAAGATTGGTGATGCTTTACTCTGTTGGAGGTAAAAGGTTGTTCTTTAACTGATGCTGCAAGGGCACTGGCCAAACATGTTCACAGGAGTAATGATGGATGGTGGGGCGACCTCCAGGGAAGTGGTAAAGATATGGTCCAGCATAATGTTCATCATGTTGGAGATCGACATTATACTATATTTAAGTTATTGTTGAATTATTTATCTTCAGATCAAAACAAGAACCAACTTGCATTGAAAGTCATTGACCGTTTGTTACATGAGTTTTGTTGGATGAATGTTCATCTGACTCATACCTATGGGCCTGTTTTTGAAATTCGTGTAAATGAAGGTTATGGTGCCAGATGGTCTGAGGATGGTTCAAAGGTATATTTATGAGTTTCCTGTTTGTTTTATGATTCCATTAGACTTGGATGTAATAAAATGGAAAATATGCACCCAAATCACCTAATAGTTCCTTTTGTATTTGGTTTTACCTTTCCAGCAATCATTAGGAGTGACCAATTCTTTCCTCTGTCTCTCTTTTTCTGAGCAAATTTTTCAGTGCACTAACACTTAAACCAAAAACAAAAATGTTACTCTCTCGACCCACGGAAAGCTATTAAGTTAGAAGCTAACATCCTTGTGGTTCAAATTTCTTTAAGTTGGATGATTGGAGTCACGTCTTTATAATTACTGAGCACACATTCTCAGAAAGAAAACGGAGATTGAAACTGGAAGCTTTGGACATGTCTGCTGTCCTTCTGCACTTGTTATTTGATCTAGGAAGATGCCAAAAACGTCTGAATAATATACCAGATCCTACAAAATTTTAATCACACGTGATAAAGCAACTTCCATGTCTAATGTGATTCATTTGAAAGATTCGTAGCAGAGTAAAACATTTCATTCCAACAAGATGCCACCACTATGTACATCTTTGATATCTATTGCAGAGTATGGGACCATGATAGGTTCAGATTATTTAACTGCTCCTTGCCGCATGATGTGCAGTTCATTGGATTCTTGGAGCCGTACACTCCAGAAGGTTTTCTTAAGGGATGGAAACACTAGACCGCAAACTATGTATTGTTGGCTAGCTCTTTTGCATCACTGCAGATATGTTGCCTTTTCATAATTAAATGAACTTGTCTTTTTGAGTAGAGTGTCGTTCATCTTCTTGATTATGCTTGTTGCCTTTCTTACCTATAACGTTATTTTGTACTTGTGATGCCACGTAGGGTCTGCATAGCAACAAAGTATTTTCATAGTTTTGAGACAATACCATAGTTTAGTAGAAATCATAGCATTTTTTGAGTATTTGAGACTCCACTTTTAGCTAAGTTTTTCATGGTTTAACTCTCACTAGCTCTTATGTTTGGTCAAGTTTACCATCTTAAAAACCATCTATCCAAAAAGATAATAGTTCCAACTAATACAGAAGTTTTATTACATTTGGTGAAACATAGTTTTCATGTGTACAATTGTAAGTTTGTGAACACTATGCATTACAAAATCATGATTCCTTGAAACTATGTATTAAATTAAACAGGCTCTTAGTATGAAAGTATGCCATTGGTTGTTTCTATGTTATGTATGGCATGTGTCAAATCCTTGCTTTCGTAAAAAGGATGAAACAGAAAAAAAATGGTACGCACAAAACAAATGTACATTTGAGTTGTGCGCTTCAACAAAACTCATAACGAGTGAGAACGTGTGCTGCACCGGCTGTAACAAAATTCATAGCGACTGAGATGTGCCTGACGAGAAGTGTAATACATACAAATCTAAATAGATATCAAGATATTATGGAAATACTTGTTCTCAAATCCAGTTTGATGTCTAATATACAACCAATTGCCTATAGAACAGGCCAACATAATTTTGCTAAGAAAAATCTAAAAAAAAGGCCTGAATATGACGCTTGCGCACAACATCGAACGGGAAGGACGAGGGCAGAGTATTAAACCAAACTCATGCGTGCAAGCAGCCAGGACATTATACATGACCAAAAAACCCTGAATTTTTCACAAGCACAACGCAGTTCAACAGTTTCTAACCACCGGAATTATGCTTGTAGAATCTAGGCTTGTCCGCCGAAATTTTGAGTTGCAGCACTAACATGTCCTCGAGTATGAATATATTTCATTTATGAGACATTCATCTCAGTTGGTGGTCTTGGGCCTCTTGGCATAAAGTAAAGTAGCTTGAGTTCATAATCCAGGAAGATGCGTATGACTATATCTGCATCTGTCAGTTGAATAATGAGTAATTTCATGCCGACTTCTTGCCACCGAAAAAGAGATTCCAACTATAGGTGTTGCCTTTCTTTGCAGCCGCATCCAGTCGTTTTGCACCAATCTGGTCAAAAGTTTCACCAATAGATTAGGTGGGAATCGTATGGTGAAAAATATTTCATACTAATAGAACGCAAGCAATCTTGGTGTTAACCTGTTGCCAGTTGTCATGCACCATTTCTAACACAATCATGTATTCAAATCTTAATAATAGTAGTAGTTCAAAAAAAAAAAGTTTCCAGTATCTTGAGTTGTGTACTTATTTTGATTATTTTACAGAGCCATCTGTAAGCATGGTATTGATGATTGTTGTCTTCAAAGTTACATCTAGGAGATCATGTTTTCTACATTTCAATTTTTAGTCTCCTACATGCAACTGACCATTAGTTTTTTCTTATCATAACATGTATAACTTATGGAAGTAGACACTCTGAAGGTACTTTTATGATGAATGTTCATATATAGGTATTTAAGCCGATATAATTGGTAAAAGATCAAGTTTGATCACATGCTTCCTACTTTGGACAAGTTTGTGTGACCAAAGGATGAAATTGTGGTCGAAGCCTTTCTTGTTACGAAGACACTTGATCAGGGGCCATAAGTCAGCATATATACATGTACACGGGTATACACAAGGGCAGATAAGGAAAGCCCATAGATCCACACAAAGCCCATATACACTATACAGTAACAACCCCATCAAACTCAAGGTGGATCCACAACATTGAGTTTGGAGAGATGAAAGACATGCTGCGCCCTAAATCTATGCCCTGGTAAAGAAAGCTGCAATATGAAGCTCTGAAGGTACATATTGAAGAGCGATCACCTGCTAATGCACCTGTTATCGAACGTAGGAAACATCAACACCAATATGCTTCGTAAGCTTATGCTTTACTGGATCTTGAGCTATACTGAGAACGTCAGAACTGTCAGACTGCACTATAGTAGGTGTACCAGTAATAACACCAAAATCTACTATAAGTCGGCGAAGCCAGGTCACATCAGCCATTAGAGAAGCCAAAACTTGCAACACAGCCTTTGTACTAGAGCAGGAAACAGTTTGCTCTTCTTGGTTTTACAAACCTCAAGCGTTTGCAAATCAACAACATACTGGTCGACTCCATCCTTGTTGGTCTTCAATTAATCTTCTGCAATAAGTGTACCATTCTCTAAAATTGGTCCCATCGAACACCACAATCAGAAGTGGCATCGCAACGGTAACATGAGATGTTGCCATTTTCTTTCCCTTTTTTTCTTTTTCCCTTTTTTCTCTTTTTTTACTTGTAGATCCGAGTTACTTGCCCTGTCTTGTGGTGCTCCATCAAACGGGCACCTGAAACAGACGACGACGACATCATCCGGAGGTGCGACACACGCTCGAGAGGCGGCGCAAACGACGGCAACGTCACCTCACATGGATGTGCGGCACTCGGCTCGAGGGCAGGCGGCGTATTGGCCCGGAGAGGTAGTGCGCGGGCTGTAATTGGCGACGGTGTGTCCTAGAGAGGCGGCGCGCAGTGGGGCTTGGGCCGGGATTGACAATGACCCGAGATGGGGCGGCAGAGCGGAGTCAACAGCTTGAGATGGGCAGGCAGTGGCCCTAGATGGGGCTGCAATAGCCTGAGATAAGGGCGGCGGCAACAACCCAAGATGACAACATCCAGAGAAGATCAGATCTGGACTATGGGGCTGCAACGACCTGAGGGGAGGGCGGTGCCGGTGACCCAAGATAACGATGTCCAAAGAAGCTCAGATCCGGACAGAGAGAGGTTGCGTCAATGGTGTGGATCAACAGCGGCTACCGTATAAAACCCTAGAACGACTAGGGTTCGGTGAGGAGAGCCTAAGCTTAGATACCATGTTATGAAGACAGCTTGTATTGATCAGGGGTCATATGCCAGTATATATACATGTACAAGGGATAGGTAAGAAAAGACCATAGAGACACACAAAGCCAATAGAAGACCTATATACAGTATACATTAACATTTTCAACAGTAAGAAAAAATAACTACGCTAAAATAAGGTAGGATGGAGGAAATACCTTATCCATAAACCAGTATCCAATCGTTGGCATGTATTGTACTAAGTACATGACAGCCAGCACAGGCTGCAAGCAGAATTAAAAAGATAACATTAAATATTTAACAGCACTGCACTAATCCATGGTTCGGAGAGCCATAGAATTATGCACAATTTTTTTTAACTATACATAGCATGCAATATTGGTAGTACAGGAGTGGCAAAACGGGAGTTCCTTGAATATAGTACTACAATCCTGCTACATAATCCATGTTACTCTCTCCAGGCAAAAGGTTTTGTTTCGAACATCAACAAGGTCACCAAAAGGACCAAAATGCAACTGTAATCAGTACTACTTTCTTCTATTATAATATATTTATTAAACCTACTAAATATATAATTTTATGAAAGTTCTTTGCAAGATAAATATACACATTGTTTTTAATTTTCATATGTTTAAACTCAATATTGATAAAGGTTAATAGCCAAAATTTAAACGGCTTGACCAAACACATCCCAAAACAAGTCTCTTGTGCCCGGAGGGAATTGATCAGTACGATCCCATAACTGTAGGTACTGCACTATTACATGTACACTCTACACCATAGAAACCCGTGTGTTAGTAGTGGGCAGTAGACAATTGCTGTGATATCAAATATTGGTTGTAAAAGTGTGGACATATGCTAGCTATTATACATAGGTAGATCTGTAAAGCCTAGGGCCACAATTAATAAGAAAATATGATAAACTTAATCATTCATTTATTCATCCAAGTGTCCTAATCATGCTGCTAGCAGTCATGTTTAGAATGAAATATACCTGATATGATATCCATGCTTCTTTTAGCCCATGAGTAGCAGCAACAATTGTCAATTCAGCACATCTTTCGACAGGTACACGTTTCTGCAGAATGAAACTAGAATGAGTAAAGGGAACTTGCAATTTAGAATTAAAATTTAGACAAGTAATTGGTTACAAGATGCTATGACATGAGCAGGATGTGTTATCATAAGTATCAAAAAATGCATTGCAATACTTGTAGTAAAGTTTTCAGAGTGAGACATGAAATTGGTTACAAGATTCTATGACATGGCGAGATGTGTTATCATAAGTAAACAAAATGCATCCTAATAAATTTAGAGAAAGGATGCTTTTATTTGGACATGAAGAAAAGCTTTTAACAAATACAAAAAATGTCAACAATGAGCTAGCGCGCGCACATACTAAAACTTGAATGCACACAAGCCAACTGAGAAGAATTTGTCATGCAACTGCATCACAGCTTTTCTATTTCACCTCTTATTTGTAGACATGCTAAACATCTATAGCAGCCATGCATACCAAATCAAAACATTAGCTAGTAATGTATCGACTAAACACCACTAATTAGCCATCTACCAAACATGCATAGCAATAACAGGCATAAACAGACTTATGCGTGCATCTACTAATTAACTGGAAACTTACACATGCATACTGACATTCACATGATTAAGTCTAAAACAGGTTAGGCATATTTAGTGATTCAGCTACAATAGCCCATATATTCAGCTAATTCATGAAATTCTAATCAATTTCATTTTGGTTGCTAACATATTTTGGTTAAAGCGATGGAATGCATGCTTGTGGTCAGGGGCCACTCATGAGGTACTTCAATTGCTTAGATTTAGCAAGGTGAGAGATTCGCATGCCTTTCTAGATATCTAGCGAACTAGATTTTGTTTAGTCTGCAAGAATCAAGAAGGGCCTAGTAAACAAGGAATAACCTCTTTAGAATGCCCTTGTGATGTAGAGGTTGACCCAGAAGCTTGTGGTGTTTCAATCGGTCCAGGACAGACAACAGTGACCTTAATACCTTTTGTACATAACTGCAACATACAGTAAAAAAATGCTTTAGTAATTTTTTTAAAACAAAAAATATATAGAAGGCATAAAAAATCACAGAAGGCCATTCAACCTCAAAATCAATTTATATAAGAAAAAAAATCACACTGGAGTTTTGGCAAAAGGAAGAAAGAATTATCTGCAAATACTTGTTGATAACAGAAGTGATTGGCTCGGCTATAGTGCAAGCTTAATAAGTTAATAGTATGATGTTTAATACCTCTGAACGCAAGGAAGCAAAGTATCCATTGAGAGCATGTTTGGAAGCAGAGTAAAGGGCCTGACCAGGTGTGGGAACCTTCCCAGCAGCACTGCTCAGCTGTAAACAATGACATGATTGCAATAATAACCTCATAAAAACTATGTTGACCGTAAGTTCCAACTAATTGACAAGAACTGTTCAGACATACCACAACAAAATGGCCCATCCCTCTATCCAGCATTGAAGGTGCAAGAAGGCGAGTTAGAGTAATAGTTCCAAACACATTGACATTAAAAGTAGCCTGCCTAACAAGAAACATTTTGCGAGGGGTTAGGTTGCAGATAAATATACAAAAGTTCAAGTAGAACATAGTTCATATACCTTAAGACCTTCATCAGTTTCTTCCAGAGCTCCCCTTTTCTGCAATTTAATTGGTACGTTTGAGATGAAACTGATACAGGTATAGTGAGACTAAAGGAGAGGTTTGTTGTAAACAATATTCATGAAAGGCTGATAAGTGACACCAAGAAAACTACTTAATCCAATACAGTACATGCGAAAAGAAGGAAGAAAGCTAGAACTGTAACACAAAATGGGTCTGTTGATATTTACTGGGCGTTCAAAGGCTGCATTGTGGATCATGTAGTCTACCCCTGCATTGGAAAAGAGTGATTCTGCTTCATGTACAATTTCTTTCAGAGTTTCCTCACCAGATGATAAATCCATGGGTAACACTTCAACTCTGCTATCTGGATGCTTGCCTGAGAGAGAGAGAGAGAGAGAGATCAGTTCAGAACTTCGTATTATAGCTTTCCTGCTAAAAAAATTAAAGTAACATCACAGATAATTTGATAAATTCCAAACTTACTTATGATGTTATGTTTTACTCTCTCAAGCTCCTCTTTGTTCCGTGCGGATAGTACCAGCTTTGCCCCTAAACTGGCAAATTGCATTGCAAGAATCTCCCCTGAAATTACAACAGAACACTTATAGATGGTTGTGCTGAAATACTATGCTAATTTATCAACAAATCACATATATAAGCTAATATAGCATATGTCAAATTGCCAAAACTGAACTGATTCAAGATCATTCGTTGCAGCTAGCCTAAAGAATGTCTAGGTATCAAACAAGGACACAGAACAACAGGCACATCGATAACAAGGAATTAAACCTTCAAATTACCATACATCAATGAAACAAATTCCAACTTTAATGCCTTTCGATGTTAGTCCATACATCTTCACTCTTGCTCATTAAACTAAAAAGAAATTGGAGGTTCTAATATCTGGCACAAATCACAAATATAATAGCTCAGGCGCAACCAGAAGGCAGGAATCCACAAAACTATAGCTGAAGCAACACAAAAAAATATATTGCCGCATTCAAAACTAAGACTTAGCAGTCATCACCAGACTCTCGTATGAATGCTTATTCTGAAGTCATAGTCATTAAGATATCCATAATAATATCAGTTAGGACAAAGACACCCTCTGACCCTCTATAGTGAATCAACTACAGATCTAAGAAACATGCGCACACCAATGTTTGCCATTTTTTTCAGAATTAGATAGCTGCATCACAAGATTTGTAAATTAACAAATTAAACATCTCAGAAAATTATATTAAACAAATAACATTTATGCTGAACGCAGATGATAGCGGCATTGAAACATAACCATATTCAGGATACTGAACAGCTCAGCCAATACTTAAAAGTGAAGATGAAAGTTACTAAACTTCTTAGGAAATTAGTCAAAATAACCCCCTTGGCCAAACTAAAAGTGGTTTTGCTGATGTGGCGTGGTAAAAAAAATATTTTACGACGAACATTTGAATATTAGAAATAGCAAACACAACTTTTTACCATGCCATGTAAGCAGCCAATTCAACAAAAACAACTTTTGGTATCACTGAGAGGCAAGGGGGTAATTTATCCGGTTTTGATAGTTGAGGGTTGCCAAATATCCGGTTTTGGAGTTAAAGGCTGTTCTTGATACTTTCCTCAAAGCCCGAGGTTGTAAAATAGATTTCTTTCTTCCTTAATTTAAATTTCAAAATAGATGTATTACAAAATTGTTTCATCAACTGATACAATTCATCAATTTGGGGAAGTCACCCAGCATGCGAAGCAATACTCCTAAGAGATTAGGACATTCTCTTTAGGACACAATTCAATTTTCAAAGTTTCACAACCATAAGCTACACCTACAAGGCTTCAACTCTGGGCCATACCTTACAAACCATAAGAACAAAATATTCTACTTCACCAAACTCAAGAGATCAAGAAGCACATACCAATCCCTCGGCTTGCTCCTGTAACCCACACGACCTGGACAACAACCACGAAACAGAGAGCAAAGAAAGAGGATTTGGAAAAATTAATCCAACGCCGAATGAATCGTGCCACAGAAACAGAAACAGGCAAGAACCAAAAGCAGCAACCTTGCCGTCCACTTTCTCCCGCCGCGGCGGGCCGCGCGACACGAGCGTGAAATCACCTGCGGGCCAGCCAAGAACCACAGAGAGGTCAGCCCCATCAGGTGGCGAGGCGGGACGGGGAAACGAAGCATCAAGAGGGTTTAAACCGGGTGGGCCGGGCAGAACTAATTTGGATCGGGGGAGAGCGGGGAGCGGGAGGAAATGGGGCTGCGTTTACCATCGGCGGTGGCGAACTTGAAGAGAAGGAAGGCGGCGGCGCCGGTGAGGAGGGCGAGGAGGAGGAGGAGGAGCATCCTTGGCCCTTGCGCGGGTGCTGGAGGATGATTCTGCTGGATTCTTCTGTGGCTCTGAGGTGCCAGGTTCTCCGCGCTTGCTGTGTATTCGACTATTCGAGTGCGCCTGTGGATGCGTGGAGACGGAGAATTTGAGGCTGGCTCACTTGAGTCGCTTCTACTCGGTGGTTGTCTGATCTGCGTACATGCGTCACACCGAATGGACAAACAGTTAACGCGAACAAGAAGAAGAAAAAAAAGTAAAGTGTATGGCGTTTCCTAAATTATTAGTCGATTCTTATTTATATCCCTAATCTATAAAATTACAGATTTGCCTTTCTAATCTTTTAAGTGGGTTCGTTTCGGTGCAAAACTATCATGTGACATCCCTAGAGCTGACGTGGTGCTGACATGTCCGTCCATATCACATAAATTACTTAGCAAATTCTGAAAAAATTCTAAAAATCAGAAATCATAAAAAATACAGGAAATAGTAAAATAATTAGAAAAATTCATAAAAAAAAACAATTAGAAAAAAGAAGCACTTGAGGGCTCTCATACGCTCCGTTCAACTATAGAGGGATTAAAAGCTACCACACTATTTTTATGTTTCTTTTTAATATGTTTATGACTTTTCATATGTTTATGCTTTTTTTATGATTTTCCTTGATTTTTTATTGATTTTTATGATTCTTTTGATATTTTCCATATGTTTTAAATGATTTTCTTGTTTTATTTTTTCATTTTCATGATTTCTAAAATAATTTTCCCACATTTAATGATTTTTCATTTTTTTAATGATTTTTAAATGATTTTCTCGTATTTTTATGTTTTTTTAATGATTTCCCCTTTTTAAAACTATTTTAAGTGACATGTCAGCGTCACTTCAGCTATATGGTTGTCACGTGGCAAGTTTGGACCGGGGCGGATCTAGTTAAAAAGATTAGGGACTCAAGACTACAGTTTCATAGATTGGGGACATAGATGAGAATCGACTAATAGTTTAGGGATCGCCCATATATTTTACTCAAAAAAGACAGAGAGGTTTCATGCAATATACTATACCCATTCAAAAAAGATTTACCACTAACATGTGACAAGGATTCACACATCATTAATGGAGAGCGACAAATGTGGAATAATTAATGATACGATATGCCACTCCAAGCATAGCGCCAAAGGATTAGAGGTGACAATTGAATCGATAAGTCAAAGATCAACCGTAGATAATATTCATACAATGGATTTGCAACGAGTACCCATAAAGGATGTTGTTAGTGGAAGAAATGTCGCAGGGTTCAACTGTCATCAACCCTAAAACTATACTCAGGAACTTCAACTCGGGACTTGAACCTGGCGGATACTTGAACCCTAAAAGAGGCAAGCACTATTGCAATAGAAATTGATGAGGATCGGATCTATAGGTGGTCGGATCAAGAGAGGAGGAGCAATGCAGTTGTGCTTGGAGCTAGCAGAGCAGTAGCACAATCACTAACCGCTTGGTAGAGGTTAACAATTGGCCAAGGATGATGAGTAGGGGGCAGCGATGCTAGGTGCAGACCAAGCAGTAGTAAGGGCTAAGGGCATCAAATTGAAGAGGATGAGCCGTCGAGCAACAAGGGAAGGTTATGACGATGATGAGCAGGGGCAGTGCCTAGAGAAGGACGAGTGGACCAACGCGATCAGCAAAGATAAGGGGGCTGCAGTCGAAGCAGGCGGCTAAGGGACGACAGCTGGAGCAGGCGGGTGGTTGGTAGGCGCACGAGATCTAGGGGAAAAGGAAGAGGGAATCAAGAATCGTTATATGTTCAAGGTGTTGCTTGATCTTTCGGTGAGTTGGTAAGTTCAATTTGGTGGAGTGGAGGCTTTAACGAACCGGCATCCAACCACACAAGGATAGAGCTTGATGATTGCTAAACCACCAATTTTACTCGTTATCAACCACGCTAAGAACGCAATTAACCTAACCATAAGTCTATTCCTACTAGCAATCGAAGCAACAAGCCAAAACAAGAGACAATTTGAGCAGTAAGATAAAACTCACATCACTATAGTTGAGATTTTCAAGATTGAATCAATTGAGCAGCCACTACAAGATTGAAGATTGTTTCTCCAAGTGGAAGATAACAAAATGAGCAACACCTCGCTAAAATGGGTTCGATGCTACTGATATACAGAGGAATGACAAGTGGCTACAGTAACAGGGAAAACCTAGCAAGGCTAGGGGAGGGGAATATTTGGTTCATGCCAAAACTGCTATCCAGGCTTAAGTTGTGCTGCCTGTGCACTTTTCTGATGATTCTAGGAGCTTTAGAAGGAATTTATATGTGAGGTTGTATTAATTGGAAAGCTTGTGTTTTAGGCATATACAAATTGTATTTAAATGGCTTAAACAGACTCCAGACGTCCGAGTTAGCTATGCTTTGTTAGCGTAATTCAATTGATAGGTTTTTCCGGGGCCTAATCCGGTTGTTTGGCAATGGGGGTGTGCGCAGCTAGCTCACTCCTCTCCTCTCTGCTCGGCGCAAGAACACAAAAACAAACTATCGACGGTTGAGATAACGATCTCAAGTCGCTAAGGTTCTTTAGAAGTGAGATGGGAGACACGCCGAACAACCACGAACAGCAACGAACAGGAGATAGGGAGACAAGGGTTTTTATCCTGGTTCAGGCCTCTCGGGAGAGATAATAGCCCTACGTCCAGCCTTTCTTATATATCAGAAATGAATACAATAGGTGGCTCGACGAGACGAACAAGTCTCGGCGAGATTATGGGTGTACAAGTGCGACAATGCGAAGATCAGGTGCCTAACAGATGATGGACTGACCCCTCAACACGCCGTAGGGGCCTTGTTTATATAGTGCGGAGCGAACCGACCTACCGAGGGAATACCGGGCCGGGCTAACTACGAGATCGTAACGAACTCGACATGCCAAATATATCCCGAGGTAGATAAGGCATACTCCTAGTCTTGGGAATCACGACTTCTGCTCCAATCCTAGAAACCACGTCCGGGTCTTCACGTAGCCGTGCAGAACTCTTGTTCGAGTCGGACTCAAACACGAATCCTAGGCCGTTACGCACCGTGCCGACCAAGAAGTTGTTCGGCAGGACGCATATGGGCCTGATAGAACCTTCCAGGAGCCGGGCCTGGCAGTATTCGATTGGGCCGTCAGGAGTGGGCCATGGCAATGGGCGTGATTTTATCCCCGACAGCTAGCCCCGAGACTCAAGTGGAAGGACTCACCGAGTGGGGTCTTCCTCTTGAGACTCAAGTCACGAAGAGGAAATTTTGCTGCTACAAAGACATGTAACAATCGGCCGAACAGTTAGGGTTCAACCGAACATGACTTGTTCGGGACCGAGCAAACCGTCGACTGAAAGCAACTCCGTTTGCCGAGCGAGAATCACATCCGCTCGGCGAGCACTCGGTCTTCAACGCGACGCTGGAAAAAGCTACCGTTGGCGAACTCAACGGTAACTCATCTCATTGCTTGCAAAAAAAAGCAGTGACCGTTTTACCTAGCCGTTCTGATAAAAACTAGCCGTTTTGTGGCAAGCGGTTGCAAAGCTCGCATATGGGACAATAAAGCTCCCAAGCCGCCTCATGACTAGCCATACGCTCTCGCGCCTTTCCTTCCCAAGCCCTAATTCCAACGCGACTCAACACCGAGCACCCAAACTCCACCGCTAAACACGCTCGTCCAACTCGGGAACCGCTATGGCCAAGTTCGTTAGCTCTAGCGCATCCGAGGAGGACTTGAGAGTTTGGGAGGAAGAGGGCACATCGACACCGTAGTGGAGGTCGCCCGGGAGGAGGAAACTCGGAGCCGCTTAAGGAGAGTTCGTCAACTTCGACAGATTCGCCTTGCTCGGGTTGAGATCTCCCGAGAGCGACTTCGTCGAGGCCTTCTTGAACATCAGCGGATTGGAGGTGGCGAACCTCAATCCGAACAACATCCTCCAGATGGCCGTCTTCGCACACCTGTGCGAGGGCAATCTGGGCATTGATCCGCCGGTCGGGCTGTTCCTCCATTACTATACGGTAACGAGGAGCAGCTCCGCCGCTTCGGCGCTGTGGTGCTACTACCTCAAGCTCCGGGCCACCGCCGACGACACGCCGTACCCCCGTCCGCCGCTGCTTGACTCAATGGGCGCGTGGTGGACGAGGTGGTTCTACACCCGGCGGAGCGACGACAGCAAGCTCATCTTCACCGGGAAAGCTCCGGCGAAGGGAACACCGATGCCTCGGTCGGAGATGTCCGCCGAGGATTGGTACTTGACGAGGAAGATCCCCTCCCTCGTGAGCCTTGGGCTTACGGGCAGGGAGATCATCCGGGACTTCACAGCGAACAGGATCTGTCCGCTGCGGAGAAGACCCTATCCTTCTACAAGATAGAGGATGGGAAGACATCTCGGGAGAGCACGGTAAGTGCCTTTAGGACTCAACCTTTCTTTGATGCTTCATCCGAACAGAATCGATAGGACTTCACCTCCGGCAGAAAAAACCGCCGACGCATGGGTGACCGAATGGTCGACGCCATGTCAAGGCGACCAAGAAGGACGGCGAGGTCACCGGCGAGGTAGCCTATACTGTCCGTGGAACGTGCTTGTCCGCGGTACCGAGGTAAGTTGCTCGAACCCTCGTCTGTGTAGCTGGATTCGCACTGTCGTAAATGCTAACATTCTCATTCCGGACACACAGGAGGACCAGCTGATCTTTGGAGGGATCGTGGAGGAGCTCACTGGGTCGGAGAAGGAGAAGGCGAAGAAGGGCAAGGCCAAGGTGGCCACAAAGCCCAAGGCGGCGGCCGAGCCAACGCGGAGCTCGCCGCGCCACGGCGGACGCCTACCCTCGAAGAAGCCTGCTGCGGCAACGGAGCGCGTCGAGCAAACCAAGCAGCGGCGGCCGCCAAGCGGAAACGACCAAGCCCTCTCCTCCTCGCCGAGCAAAGCGACGAAGAGGTAAAGACTTGACCCTCTGGTTTAAGCGTCTGCAGAGCTCACCCGGGCCACTTGGCACGCGCCGCATCGGCTTCGCCCGAACGAGAAGGCTCGAGGAGGAAGTCGCGCAAGGAGAAGCTTCTTCGCTGCTGCTGAGAAAAGCGCCACCAACAGGAGCTGAGCTCATCGCCACGAGCGTCCGGGGGCCGAGATGAACAAGGCGTCAAGGAGCCCCCGAGGAAGAGGCGGAAGGTTTTGGCGAAGAAGATCAAGATCAAGCCCTCCACGGCAGGTATGTTGTAATGAAACTTTCGTCTTTTACAATTTTCCTAACCGCACCAGGCTAAACCGTTCTTTTTTTTATCAGCTGCCCAAGAGGAGATTGCCACGGACGACGTCGACGAGGCAATCGAGCGATCTCTGCTGTCCGAGCACCTGCACGGTGCATCGCGGACAGTGAGGTTGGCTAGCCTCAAGGACAAGCTGGTAGCATGGAGCCTGCTCCCGCCAAGTTCGACCACCACTCGATCTTGTTGAAGGGCGCATGGGAGTATTGGAAGCGGAAGAAGCGGCGGGCAGCGCCACGGAAAGCGGGCCCAAAGCGTTGGCTTCGCAAGCTGCCCGAGGTGGGACCGAGCAGGTCCTACCGGGCACTTCATCGTAGGGGCAGCTCGTCCCTGAGGCGACGGAGGCGACCGATGAGCAGGGCGAAAGCCCCGCCGCCAAGGAGCAAGAAGAAACCCACAAGCATGGCGTACAAGTTGCCCCGCCAGTGGAAGCTCTGGTGCCGCCCGGTAGAGCGGCTCCGACCTTGCCCGAAGGTGATCGAGCAGAAGAGGAAGAAGGATAGGAGCGCGGTGATGAAAGTTCCTCGCCCGCCGCTCCTGCTCCTGATCAAACGCGCTCCCACAGGAAGAAGGAGCAAAAAAGACGGCGGCGAGGGCGGCGCGCCGGTCTCATCCCACACGAGCGAGGCTTTGTGACGCATGGTCTCGAAAATCGCTTACGCCGTGGACTGAAGCGCCGACTTGGCAAGGTAAGTTCTAAAACCTAACCTGGTCCAGTCGAGCAACATCAGAGCGAAGTGTTTAACTTTTCTTCTCTCTCAGGTCTTCAAAGATACCATGAAGGAGCTCGAGGATGGAGTCACCGTCGAACGGAGCGCCGTTCTGACGGGTTTCCGAGAGCAGCTCCGGATGAGGGGGCTCAAAGGGGAGCCTTCCGCGCCAGCCAAGAGCCAGAGCAAGTTGGCGGCGAAAATAAAGAAGCTCAAGGCTCGGTTGACCGAGGAGAGGCAATCCTCGAGGGCTCTTCTGGAAGAGCAACTCCACGACGTGTTCGAATGGCGGAAGCTGCTCGTGAATCAGGTGAAGCAGTTCAAGGCCCAGCTCGCCGAAGAGAAGTCAACTTCCGCGGCACTCCAGGAAAAATCTCCACCCTGTGGGCGTCACAGGAGGAGGCCGAGGAGATGCGCGGGCTGGCCGCAAAGACTAGCACCGCGGAGAAGAGGGTCGAGGAGCCGGACGAGCAGCTCAAGACCGCCGAGCAATGAGCCACCAGAGGGAAGATCTGCCGAGCAACAAGGGCCTGCACTAAAGAGGTCGAGGCTCTTCGTGTGAAGGCAACGAGCAAAGCCAGAGCAGCAAGGAGGAATCCGACCGTCTCCGAGCTGTGGCCAGAGAGGGTTTTAAGGCCCAAGGGGAAGTCCTGCGCCTCAAGGAAGTGGTCGAGGAGCTCAAGGAGCAACTCGCTTCTAAGTAGCTGTAGGGCTGTAACCCGAAAGGGACTTTTGTACCTGCAAATTTTGTTAATAAAGAACTTACCTTTTTCCTGCAAAAAAGAGCAGCAAAAGATAAGAACGAACAGGAAACCAAGAGCAGGGCACGAAAGCGCTAGAAAGTTTAGGAAAACCGGTAGAATGCTTAGCCTAACTCCCAGCCACCGTTGTGCAGCTGCTCGAAAACCTGAGTTTGCGAACTCGAACAGGTGCACAAGAGAAAGAGCGACACCCTAGCCCCCGGTACGGACGGTGCTCGAAAACCTGAGTTTGCTAATTCGAGCGCGTGCATAGAGAGTTAGAGCGACACCCGTATCCTGATCGACTTATCCCAAAAACTGCTCGGCGACGTAAGTTAGGCAATTCCTAAGGTAACCGAACAAGGAAAGTGCCTCTGTCGCGGAGGGCTTACGAGAGCAGACTTTGCCAGGTAGTCGTGCCGTGGGCGGTAAGTGCCTCTGCCGCAGAGGGCTTACGAGAGCAGACTTAGCCGCAAGGCGAGAAAGCCTTTTTACGCAACCTTGAGTTGAGAGACTTGTTGAAACTGGATACGAGTAGGAAAAAATCCTTAAGATTGCGGAGCCAAGTGTTCGCAAGGCCGGGCAGCCATCAAGTGTTACCAGAGAGAGGGTAGTCTTGACAAGACAAAGGTGTGAAAAGGCCTCAGAGGACCGTGAAAATTTCACTATTAAATGGATTGAACTTTACATGGAGCCCGACAGACTTGGACGAACAAAGGCGCGAAGTTTGACAAAAAGCGCGAAGCTAAGCAAACACAGAAAGACCTACACAAAGAACTTACGGTCGGGTCGATGTTCCAAGTGTTGGTCGGCTCTCTCAAATCCTCCATTGTCGGTGAACGGCCCGGGCGGCAGCAAAGAAACGGCGGTGAACAGGCCCTCCCAACGGGAGTTAGCTTGTTGGCATTGGACGGAGTTCAACACGGCAGAAGCGAGGTCGCCTACCGCAAAGCCCTTGGTCGAACCGATTTGACAGCGTGCCGGCGAAGATCCTGCTGGTAGCGCGCCATTCTGACTTGTGCCCGGTCGCATGTGCCTTCGAGGAGGTCGAGATCGAGTAAGCGCTCTTACTCGTCGTCAACCAAGTTGACCAAGCTCGTGCGGGGCGAACCGAGTACTATTTCGGCGGGCAGGATGGCTTCTGCACCATAGACCAATTGAAAAGGAGTTTCCGGTTCGGTGGCCGTAGAAAGCGAATCGCCCGAGGACGGAAGGAACTTCGTCAACCCAGGCCTTGTTGTGCTCGCGGAGTGCCGCGAACACGCGCCGTTTGATACCATGGACGATCTGTCCGTTAGCTCGCTCGACTGCTCCATTGCTCTGTGGATGTGCCACGAGGCGGCGAACCTTGGTGCCCGGTGCTCGCAGATTCACGGAATTGCTCGCCGAACTCGGGTACCGTTATCGGTGATTAGCTTATGGGGGATCCCAAAGCGCGTGACCACGTTGCTTTTGAAAAAGCGAACAACCGTTTTGACGTGAAGAGACGACACAGGCTCTGCCTCAATCCACTATGTAAAGGTGTCGATGGCGACGAGCAAGTGTGTGTAGCTCTTGTACCCCTTAGGGAACGGGCCGAGCAGATCCAGACCCCATGTGGAGAAAGGTCAAGATGGGGGGATCGTTTGGAGCTCTTGGGCGGGCTTATGTGCCTTCCGGGCATGAAATTGGCAAACTTTGCACTTTGTCACGATGTCCCGGGCATCTTGTAACGCTGTAGGCCAGTAATAGTCCATGCGAAACGCTTTGTCGACCAGAGTCCTGAAGGAGGCGTGGTTGCCGTAGGCACCCTCGTGTATGTCCCTAAGAAGGAACACACCCTCCTGCTGAGAGATGCACTTGGAGAAGACTCCCAGAGCACCTCGACGGTAAAGGATGCCGCCCATAAGATTGTATGGAGCAGCACGCCTTGTAAGCCGGGAACGCTCGGCTTCGTGCGTGGGCGATGTCCCATCGCAAGATCTGGGACAAATGGCGTTGTCCGATCCATGACACCTTTCGATGACGGAGACAACACCACATCTCTGTTGCCTCGTCCGGAGACGGATAGAGGCTTGTGAAGGTGCTCGACGAGCACCCTGCGAAAGCGTGTTCTCATGAGGATCCAAACTTGGGCGGTTGGTCGGCCAAGAAGTTGTCCTTCCGGCACGAAGAGCACCTCGAAACCGAAAGTGCCGCCCAACTTCCTCACCTCAACCAGTATCGCGCCATTGAGTCATCGCAGATCGATACTCCTTTTTACCCGGTTGATGACCACCGTGAATCTCCCTTCTGGTTAGTCGTTGGACACCGAGCGACTTGCACGCTCTTAGTCCCGCGAGGAGGGCCTCGTACTCCGCAGCGTTGTTAGTTGCCGCAAAGTGTAGTTGGATAGAATACTGGAGTTGCTCTCCTTGAGGGGAGATGAGAACAAAACCAGCCCTCGAGTGTCCAGTGCGCGAGCCGTCAAAAAACATGGTCCAAGGAGGGTCATCAGGTTGCTCGGGAGCTTCCTGAGATTTGGGCGGGCAGGTCCATTCGGCGACAAAGTCAGCCAAGACCTGGGACTTAATAGCAGTTCGGGCAACAAACAGAATATCAAATTCTGCCAGTTCCATTGCCCACTTAGCTATACGTCCGCCTGCTTCCTTGTTCCTTAGGATTTCTCCAAGAGGGAACTTGGTCGGGACCAGTATTTGATGCGCCTGGAAATAATGAAGAAGTTTCCTGGAGGACATGAGCAAGGCGTATAGCAACTTCTGGACCTCAAGGTAACGCTCCTTAGATCCGTGAAGCACCTCGCTCACGTAATAGATTGGCCGCTGGATGCCTTCCCTTTCCACCGTCAAGACCGCGCTTACCGCTTGAGGCATCTGACCAAGATAGAGCAAGAGCCGTCACGTGTCGCGGGTGGTCAAGACAGTGGGTTGGACAGTATCGCTTTAGGTCTTGAAAAGATCGATCGACTTCTCTCGTCCACTCGAAACCATTGTGCTTGCGCAGGGCCTTAAAGAAGGGCAGCCCGCGTTCGCCCTGACGGAAAATAAACCTGCTCAAGGCAGCCATCCGTCCGGTGAGGCTCTGAACTTTCTTGACGGTAGTTGGAGCTCGCATGTTTTCAATGGCTTCGATTTTTTCGGGGTTGGCGAGAGATGCCTTGCATAACCAATTACATAACAGAAACATTCGGATCGAACACCAAAGGTACATTTCTCTGGATTTAACTTTATTCGATGCCTGTTGAGATTTCGGAAAGTCTCGGTCAGGTCTTTTACATGATCTGGAGCATACTTGCTCTTTACAACTATGTCATCGACATAGACCTCCGTGTTTCTTCCATATTGCTCGGGAAAGTCTTTCCATTAAGTTACTGAACGTGGCACCAAAGATTCTTGCAGACCGAAAGACATGGTCGTATAGCAGAAAGTGCCGAAGGGGGTGATGAAGGCAGTCTTCTCTTCATCCTGGGGGGAGATGCTTATTTGGTGATAACCGGAGTAAGCATCCAAGAAACTCAAGAGCTGGGCATCCGCAGTCGCGTCGACCAACTGGTCTATGCGAGGCAGCGGGAAATTGTACTTAGGACAAGTAGCGTTCAGATCTGTGTGATCGACACACATCATCCACTTGTCGCCTTTCTTCTTTACAATGACAGGGTTGGCCAGCTACTCGGTGTGATCAATCTCGCGGTTGAAACCAGCAGCGAGCAGCTTACCAAGTTGATCCTTGATGATCCCCTGTTTGAAGTCCAAAAAGCGACGAAGCTTCTGGCGAACAGGCTTTTTGTCCGACCGGACGGCCAGTTTGTGCTCGATATCCTCCCTTGGGACTCTGGGCATGTCAGATGACTCCCAGGCAAACACATCTGCATTAGCTCGGAGGAAGGCAATGAGCGCGCTTTCCTATTTAGGGTCCAGATTGGCCCCAAGGTGAACTGTCTTGGAGGAATCATCCACAGACAGCGGAACTTCCTTGGTCTCTCCTCTTGGCTGAAGGGAGACTCTAGGGCGTGCAGACTTAATCTGCGGAGCTTCGGGGCCTCGAGGTGGAAGCTGGTCGACCAGGGCGAGGGACTGCTCGTCGCAATCGAGACCGGCCTTATAGTTGCCCTTGATCGTGATCACACCGTTGGGACCCGGTATTTTCACGCAATGATATCCGTGATGAGACACGGCCATGAACTTGCCAAGAGATGGCCGGCCCATGATAACATTGTATGCGGATGGGAAGTCAACCACATCGAATGTGATCAACTCTGTCCGGAAGTTGCTTGGACTGCCGAAGGTAACGGCCAGAACGATCTGCCCCAACGGCTGAACAGCTTCTCCGAGAACAATGCCGTAGAATGGCATCGCGACCTCTTTAAGCTTGGAGCGAGGAATTTGCATCTCGTCCAAGACCTTAGCAGGGAGTAAGTCCAAAGCGCTCCCGCCGTCTACGAGTACACGGCCAACTCTGGCGTTGCTGATGGTCGGAGCGACCACCAGTGGGAGCCTCTGGGGCTTGGTCATCCCAGTGGGGCAATCCTCCTGAGAGAAGGAGATGGAAACCTCGGTCCACTTCATCGATTCGGGCTGAGGCTTGCCCTTTTCAACGTTGTGGACCTCCCGAGCAGCTTCCTTGAGGCTGCGCCGAGAGGTATAAGCCGAGGAGCCGCCGAAGATGACGGCGATATGGTTCACGGGCTCTTGATACTCGTCGTCGTTCCGATCACCATCATCGGTTTGGCGCTTGGCCTTATCGGCTTCACCTTTTTCGGGCAGGGTGGGCATTGGGCCCTTGCCGTTGTAGAAATCCACGAGATTCGCAGCCCAGGTCCTACAGTGGCGCGTATCATGCCTGTGATGCTGGTGGAATTTGCAATATCGGTCACTAGGACCTTTCTTGCCTTGGTTGCCTCCCTGGGCGGGCTTCTTGCCCTTATAGTTATTGTAGGGCTTTTTCTGCCCATCTTTGGGAGGAGGTGTGCGATCTATACCGGCGACAGTGTTGTTCGCATCACCCTTCTTTTTCTTCTGGGACTTCTTGTCACCAGGATTGTTGCTGCTCTTCTTCTTCTCCTCCACACCAGTCAAGGGCATTTCGCCCTTGTCGAACGCCTTTTGTCTTGAACACACTCGCAGCGTTGGCATAGCGATCAGCCGCCTTGAACAGGTCGTTGGTGATCCAGGTCTCATTGATGTCGAGATCCTGGATGAGCCGCTCGTCGTGGACTCCGTTTTTAAAGGCGCGGACAACAGATTCGTCCGAGATGTTCGGGATTGTGTTGCGGATCTTGATGAAACGCTTCACAAAGTTGTGGAGGGTCTCCCGCTCATCTGGATCATCCTGGTGCAGATCATCCTCCTTGCCTGCATTTAACGTAATAGCCTCGGAAATTGGCAATCAGAGCGTCACAAAGTTGGTTCCAAGAAGAGATGGAACCTTCCTGCTGATTGAACAGCCACGTCCGAGCCGCACCCTCAAAGACAGTCGGGAGGTAATTAGCCATGACAAGCTCGTCACCCCCGGCCGCCATGATGGCCGTAGCGTAGATGGAAAGGAACTCCTCTGGGTTCTGGGTCCCGTTGTACCTCTCCATGTGTCTGGGCTTGAACTTTGAGGGCCACCGAACATAGCGGAGCTCGTCGGAAAAGGCCCTGCAGCCCAAGGCGTAAGACCGGCCACGTTCCCCGGCAGAACCTAGCCTGGAGAAGACATTGGTCCTGTTGGTCGGGGGAACTCTTGCTGAGCGGGAGGTTTCTGCTTGGAGGAACTCTCTCCGTGATAAGTCCCCGCGCTCCTTCCTCGTGGTTGCGACAACGCGCTCCTTACGAGGGGATCGTCCGTGATCGTCGCGTGCACGTTTGCCCCTGTGGTCGCGATGACTACGGGGACTCGGCGAGCGGCGGCGACCACGGGCAGCTTGCTAGTGGATAGTGGTCCTTCGACGGTGACGGCGGTCACGCGATCGATCGGATCGCTCACTGTCCGAATCTACCCGGACAGGCTCACCGCGCTGCTCGGATGATGCCTCACCTATAGACTTAAGGCCCTCGGCTAATTTCTCAAGTAGCCACTTCATCGCTCACGAGGACGAGATTGTCCTGGTGAGCGGATCTGATTACGGTTGCCAGGGCCTGGAGCCGTTCCCGGCTCTGCTCAATTGGTCCTGGGATCCCTGAAGCATCAGCGTCTTGCCCGATTGGAGTCTGGGCACGTGGGGATTCCACCCGGGCAGGCTGAACTTCTACCGGGGGTTTTGGCGTAGGTGCGCGAGGCGGATCGCGTCGCTGACGCTTGCGCTGATTACGGATCTGCGCCAAAGTTTGGTCGATGGATTCGTCGAAAGTGCGGCGAACAATGTCTTGCTCGCGAGCAGATTGTGCGGCTCCATCTGGGTGCCGAGCGGAATTAACTCGCTCGATCTCTTCGGCCATCAGGACTCGTGCGCAGATCCCCGAGGTCCCCGTGCACTAGCCATGTTGACGACGCGGTGGCCATGCGCGCTAGACGGTGTCATCATTTGGTCACCACAGAAGAATCGACCGACATAGCCACGAATCCGATAGATCTAAACCGGCGTAAAGATCATCGGTTCCGTACTCATCGTCAATGACGGGAGCTCGACCAGAGATCATCTCCGGGGCGTATCCAGAGACCTCTGTCTCGGATACAGACATCGATCTAGGACGATAGGATCGATTTGAGCTGGCAGGGGAAGAAACATCATGCCCTTCTGAGTCGTAGTCCTCAGGGAGAATCTCCTTATCGCTGATAGAGTTTGACATACTCGATCTGCGTATCCCCACGGACGGCGCCAACTGTCGATGGTTGAGATAACGATCTCAAGTCGCTAAGGTTCTTTAGAAGTGAGATGGGAGACACGCCGAACAACCACTTAACAAAGAACGAAGCGAGAGACAGGAGACAAGGGTTTTTATCCTGGTTCAGGCCTCTCGGGAGAGATAATAGCCCTACGTCCAGCCTTTCTTATATATCAGAGATGAATACAAGAGGTGGCTCGACGAGACGAACAAGTCTCAGCGAGATTATGGGTGTACAAGTGCGACAATGCGAAGATCAGGTGCCTAACAGATGATGGACCCACCCCTCAACACACCGTAGGGGCCTTGTTTATATAGTGCGGAGCGAACCGACCTACCGAGGGAATACCGGGCCGGGCTAACTATGAGATCGTAACGAACTCGACATGCCAAATATATCCCGAGGTAGATAAGGCATACTTCTAGTCTTGGGAATCACGACTTCTGCTCCAATCCTGGAAACCACGTCCGGGTCTTCACGTAGCCGTGCAGAACTCTTGTTCGAGTCGGACTCAAACACGAATCCTAGGCCGTTACGCACCGTGCCGACCAAGAAGTTGTTCGGCAGGACGCATATGGGCCTGATAGAACCTTCCAGGGAGCTGGGCCCTGGCAGGCTGTTCGATTGGGCCGTCAGGGAGTGGGCCATGGCAATGGGCCGTGATTTTATCCCCGACACAAACACTAAGTTTTACCTAGATTCAGGCCCCCTGATCAGGTAATAGTCCTAATCCTACTCCTAATCCTGCTCAAGTTTCTTGCAATATGTGAACTAGCTAATCTCCAGGAGTCCAATTTCAGGATCGATCTTCTAACACCCTTTACAGACGCACCCCCAGCCCTTATATACCCGGGCTGGCGTGTGCTACAACGTACTACACAGTATGCATTAAATGATCATGCCACTATAGCCATGATTCTTCCGGTGCTAGTTTCACTGCCCTCTTTCTTGCCCCTGCCCTGACAACGGGACAGGTTGGATAGGACAGAGTGGCCCGCTTGCCCCGAGCACCTTTCTATCACATCGTAGTTGGCGCGAACGGGACGGCTACGGAGACGGCCACAGCGTAGCTGACATCACTAGCTGGGCGAAGGCAATCATGCCGCCCGAGCCTCTCCAACTCCACCAAACTAGTATCGTCGCATTGAATGATCCGGATTCGGTGAATCCTAGAGAAATCCTTAGAAAGAAAGCTTCCTTTCACCTTCGTCCTGTATCTCGATAGTGGGGCCCACACCCCTGCTAACCCTGCGCGTACGCCCATCCGTATGCTTGCCGGGCGCCACGTATCCTGGTCGCCCGCCTGTGCGCCGGATGCCGCGCGTCCTGGGCGGCGCCACCTTGGGCCAGCGTCCCACTGACCGGCGAACCGCCGCCCTAACTCCTCCAACTCCTCGATCTTGTCTCTCCTATTGCGCGTGGATCTCCCTCTCAATCTCTCCCTACCACTCTCTCTCACGGAGGCCATGGCCGGCGGCTGCCAAGGGGAGGGGTGGCGACTGGGAGGTGGAACCCTAGCCGCCCCTCACCTTCCTTTTTCTTTTCCTTTTCTATTTCTTTTCTCTCTCAATCGGATAAGCACAAAATAAAATCAAGACACATATATTTGAGGAACTATTTTTGGTATTTTATTTCTGAATATTTTTGTCCACCTAACACACCATGGGAGACCCTTGTCTCCACCACACCTCTCTCACCTAGGGCTACATGGTGGTGGAATGTTTCACCCAAGCCTCCACCCCCTCTCATTATATAGCCTGCTCCCTAAGCATATTCCCTCGAATATTCTGGTATCCCGGGAATATCCGGTACCGAGCCACACAGGGCCCGCACCCGGGTTTTCTCACAGAGGCTAACCCGTAACCTCTAGGGTCTTAATCACACCGGCTAACCCAGAACCGAACCAGGGTTTTCCACAGGCTAACCCAGAACCTGATCAGGGTGTTGATATCAGCTAACCCAAAACCTAACCAGGGTGTTCCACAGGCTATCCCAGAACCTGACAGGGTTTTTCACAAACCAGATAACCTATAACCGAACAGGGTTTTGCCACCGAGTAACCCAGAATCGAACTAGGGTTTTACAACGGGATAACCCAGAACCTTCCGGGCAACTTCCTCGGTCACCAGCTCATGCTTGGGCCCACCGAACTGACCAGCTTCACCACCATGGTTACCGACACCAGAGCCTCCAGCTACCTCAGATCCCTTGCCAAGGCTAAGCTTCTCGAGTACACCACCTCATGTGACCGCCTGGTCATTAAACCCGGTCGCTTGCACGCCTCCGGACGCACTAGCCTCTAGCTATCCCTACGAAGCGTCGGCCACGTACCCACTGATACCTGCATCACAGAGGTGAACACGTACCAAAACCATACACCTTACCTCTCCTGCAAGGTTAGCACATCACAAGTTCAACAACAAAACCGTGCACAAAACCGTATCCTGCTCGCCTAGTGACCACATGTCTTGCTCGTTACTTTCGCAAAAACCCGTCACTACATGACGTGTCCGGTCGGCATCGGACACTGCCCGCCAAACACTCAACTCGTGTCTGTTCTCAGCCCAATTGGATGGTCATGAGGAACCTAGGGGACAGTTGGATCATTATGGAACTACGAGTTCTGCAAGAGTGATCGAGTTTGGAACATTATGGAACTACGAGTTCGGCAAGAGCGAGCCTCGATGCTTTAGGGTACGATCACATCATGAGTGTGAAAGCATTTTGAGTTCAAAAGAAAGCTATAGTGGTGTTGATTTTGGTAGGGATGGTTTGAAGCGAGTTGGTGCTGTGAGCCCTAGTACTTGAGGCGAAGGATCTAATGGCGACAATTGGCCAGTGAGATGCTACAGGGATGTAGAGTACTTGTTGGTGCAAGAGATTTGATCAATTTGGATTATGTCCACACAATTTTGAAGATTAGATGTGGTAGTGAAAATTGGAGGGAGCTCACCGACGATGCTCATCGAATGGCAATTGTGTCTCGACAAGGAGGAAGAGGCAACGACAACCCAATGAGAGGGAGAAATAGGCGGTGGGCCATTGTGCCTTGTCTCGTGGCCGGGCGTGGCACTATGATTGGATCATTGGAGGGGCACGACCCACTTCCCGGCTCGTGGACCATCGGTCACCAACCCCCGCTTCTATATGCTCACCGGTGTAAAAGTATATCAACATGATATCTCTATATTTGGTAGTATAAAATTGAGTAAATTTCACCAGCGGTCCTTGAACTTGTCCCGAGTTCTCATCTAGGTCCCGGTACTCTCAAAATGCACTTCTGGCTCCCTGAACTTGCATGGGAGTTTCATATAGGTCCAAAATTGCACTTCTGGCTCCCTGAACTTGCATGGGAGTTTCATATAGGTCCAAAAGCCTCTCCAAAATCATAAATTTATTTTAAAAAGAATAAAAATGTATAGAAAATTATAAAAAATCTAGAAAATCATAAAACAAATTCTAGAAAATCATAAAAAATTCTTAAAAAAACATAAAAATTCATAGAATCCAACACTCTAGGCTCCCACATGCCACGGCAAGCTTCTCAAGCCCACACAACTGACACAAATGTCGGCTAGTTGACACACAAATTTATGTCTTACATGTTTTTCCATTTTTTTTAATGAAAATTTCAATTTTTTATGATTGTTTTAGAATATTTAATGATTTTATAATTTTTTAAATAATTTTTTATGTTTTTTTAAATTTTTTATGATTTTTTGGAATTTTTTTATGATTTTCTAGATTTTTTATAATTTTATATACATTTTTATTCTTTTAAAAATAAATTTATGATTTTGGAGAGGCTTTTGGACTTATATGAAACTCCCATGCAAGTTCAAGGAGCCAGAAGTGCATTTTGAGAGTACCGGGACCTAGATGAGAACTCGGGACAAGTTTAAGGACCGCTCGTGAAATTTACTCTATAAAATTTGTATCCGACACTGCCTTGTCTATAGAGATCATTCATTATCACTAGGTTGATGAAAGTGCATGTAGGCCCTATGTGGGTTTTGGTGATAGATGATAGACAATTAAAGTACTAATGTGTTTAATGAGGTCTTGGACATATTTTAGTTTTATGAAAAGGATGTGGACGTCTAATGGAGACTTTAAAGTCAAAAGGAGAAGACGGTGTGTAGTGTTGAGATTTAGATCATTTCTTTTTTATTTGAGTCTAAGGACACGCCGTGCTATTAAGAGGGTTGCGATAGAAAACCACTTCTTGATGTTCTAAGTGCTCTTGGTAGATGAATCTTGACACATTATTTCCACCAATCAAATTTGAGGGAGTTTTGCTCAAAAACATATCAGACTATCCGATGTTGAACCGGAATATCCGTTGTATATCGGAATATCCGATCCTTGGTCCGATTGACCCTATCTGTCTCACAGTCGCAAAAATATCGGGCTATCTGATATTTTCCCAGGAATGTTCCGATGTGGATCGGACTATCCAATGTTAAGTCCGATCGACCCCTCTCTGTCTCCAGTTCTAAAAATATCGGACTATCCGATGTTAGGTCCGATTGACCCCTCTCCATCTCCAGCTCCAAAAATATCGGACTATCCAATAATTTTGTCGGACTATCCGATATGAATTGATTTCTTTTTGATTGATCCTTATTTGAATATTCTCAAAATCATTCCAGAAACTCCAAAATATCCTTTGCGTCAAGTTTCGCTCACTTTCATATCAGACTATCTGATGTCTGTCAGCAGCAAATGGCTAGTTGGTGGGTAGGAGTATTTATTCCCCTCCTCCCCCATAGGCTAGGGTTGCCTTTCACACGCATTTCAGCTGAGCACTTATTGCAAACCCTAGCTCCTCACCTTTCCCCTTCACTCCAACTCAAATCTCATTGAGTGCATCTTGTGAGACTGAAGAAGCTAGATCTAAGGGCTTTGTGTTGATCAAGATTCATTCTTGAGCACTTGGTTCCATCTACAAGTTGATTTTCCGTCGGATTTGTACTCTTGGAGTTTGAGGGCTCCTAAATGGCTAGGAGTCACCCTACAGCCATCGGTACTTGGTGTGGTGGCCGGGGAGTGTTTGTGAAGGCCAGATTTGCCTCCGAAAGGAAAGGATTCAAACAGTGAAACCGGGAGTACTTGGTGCAACCCGAGAGGCAAAGGGTCAAGAGGGACCCCGGCTCAAGTATGACCGAGCCACCTCAACAGAACGTAGGATCTCCTCAAAGATCCGAACTTCGGGAACAACTTCTTCAAGTCTTCTTGTGAATTTGGGTTTATTTCTCTTGTTTCACTTGTTTATTGCTCTCTAACCCTATTTGGTGCAGGTGGTATCCTTGTTTTGCTAAAGAGCTTCAAACCCTAGCCTCAACAATATCGGATAGTCTGATTCCATATCAGATAGTCCGATCCATGTTGGACTATCCGATATAGCATTGGAATATCCGATATTATTTCTATTCCGCTATGTTTTAATTTGTTAAATGTTTGTAGAGCCTATTTACCCCCCTCTAGGCTACATCTTGATACTTCAGTAGAGCTTCTTGTCTACCAAATTAGGAGGTTTTCCACCAAGTCATGTACTCTATATAAACCATCCTCATGACTCAATACAAGCATCTCATCGTGTCATATTTTTTCCTCTTTCAACCTGGTTGCCTCATGCCCTTCGCTGCCTTCCTCTCTCTCCCCTTCTCTGTCCACGCCTCTGCTCTCTCTCTAGAGGTCTCGGGTAAGGTGAGCAACAGAGGCTAATGTGTGTGACCCGCTAGGTCTAGGTGAAAAATAAAAGAAAATATCATGTGCGCCATCTATGTGGCAACACTACTCCACACACGATCAGTCATATATAGTGACAAAATCGCACTCAAAACCTCACATACATTGCGTGAGACTTATTATTGGAATGGAAAACAAAGGCGGTGCAAATCTATAATATGGACTCAGCAACTTATAAAGTTACAAGCAATGCGGCCACTTGGCTGTCATCTCAAACAATACCCATATATGTAGATGGCCACTTGGCAATAAGCATGCTCTGCTTCAACACTGCCGACAGATCACTAGCTAGTGGCCCAATCAACCTGAAAATCTAAACAAGCAACATCACACCATACCAGCCAACCCGCCATTGCCATGGAGAACCCCAAGAAACAAACCTCACCATCGCACAGGCGGCTCGAGTCACTGGACCTCAGGAGGTCATCGTCCTCGCTGAACATGTCCACGTCTTCTCTGAGGAGCATCGGCCAGGAGAAGAAGGGCAGCGCCGCCGTCCATGCGAGCAGGAGGCCCGCCGCCACCGTGAGGTTCGCTCCCCCTCCACTGCCCCCGCCTTCGTCGGCGGCGGCGGCGGCGAGGAGCTCGCGTTGCGTGTCGTCTCATCAGGCAACGGCGCCAAGGCCCGCAACCGCGCGCCGCCCGGCTTCTTCCTCTGGGCGGAAGGGTGGAGCGTCGGCGCCTGCGGGCGCGGGGAGGGGGAGCTTGCCGGGCGGAGTGGGAGCAGCAGGTTCGTCGGAGTCGGGGACGAAAGCGATGAGGAGGAGCTGGGGGTGGGCAGCTTGCGTGGACGCCAAGGAGAGTGACGCCGGCGAGCCGACGCCGGCGAGGACTCAAGGGCGTAGTTCCTCGGTGAGTTGTTTGATCTTTGCGTGTTTTGGACTTTTGATGCGCGTTTCTGAATCAATCGCAATGCTTGCTTTGCTTCATGACTGCATGACCGCTGGAAAATTCCGTTTCATTGCATGTTCTTGTGATGTTCGTATGTTTTTTCATATGGATTGGTACGTGCAAACCTGTTGAGGTTATTTAATGGGAATTTGCACTGAGCCGTGACACATTTCATTGATGATATGTAGAATTTGTTCTTTTGGATTGATTTGAACAGCTGAACAATTGAAATGACTAAATTTCGAGAGCTTCTTCAAATAGTTTCGAGATTCAGATCCATTTTATTTGACTCACTTTTTGAAATTTCAGAACCATCTTTTAGACAATGAAAAAACGAATACAAAACCCCAAAGCACTTTTTTTTTTTCAAAATATAGATAAGGCGTTAAGCTGTTAAGTCCAAAAAAAATGAGTTTTTACTGTCTAAATGTATTGCGTTTGGTTCAAAGTTATGTGGTCGAATAAGGACATATGACAAACATTTCTAGTAGGGTGAGATTAATTCAAACCGATCAACACTATTTAACCCACCAACCTAGGACTAGCTAGCCTAACCAGAGTAAGATAACTTAATTCCTCTATAAAAATCCTAATAACCCAACCAAATAGTGCAGATCAACCGGATTAATTGCCAAATATAAAACTTGGATAAATCTGAGTTAAACTAATCTAGCTAGGTTAAGATTAACTAAATCATTTAATCTAATTCCGAACCAAACGCGATCCAAAGGTAAGACATCACTGGCAGATCATGGCAACAAACGAAATGCATCGATCACAATAGTTTGGATGCGTTGTTAAAAAAATATTCACTTTTATACACATAGTTCAGCTAAAAGTGATGTGACAGTATGACTGTGAGCAACTAGTTTGATTTCCTTGGATCATAGCGTTCACCATTCAATTTACTGCATCGATATTCTTACTATATATTAATTTGGTACTTGCCACAAATATGCTAGTGAAAGTGCGTTTGCATGGCTAACATGCTTCCCTTTCATCAAATGATGTAACAAACTTATCAATACTAATGTTATTGGCAATTTCACATCGATTATTATCTTTTCCATGTCTAATTAGCATGCATTGGCCAGTGGTGACGCATGCGTGTAACCTTTGTTGAGATGGACATCACAACTAATATCTCCAACCAGGGCAATCAGAAAGTTTCTAACATCCAATTCTACCATTCTTATAATCGAGTGAATCGCCTTTGAGTGAAATTAACATAAACGGAATTAGGTGCACCTAATGAGATTTATGGTGCCCGGCCGAATCTATGCCTTTCTAATGATCGTTAGGCCGCAGCAGCAAATTTCTCTCTGGCTGGCCTGGTTTCACCTGTCGGTGAACCATTTTTTATTATTATATTACTATTATTTTGCTGAGGTGGCTGTCGAAGATTGTGCAGAATATTTATTTACTCTTCCTTCCAGTTGAAATGTTGTGACGGCTGATGATTATATATGATC
The DNA here is from genome assembly GCA_036346415.1 of Raddia guianensis. Lineage (NCBI taxonomy): Eukaryota > Viridiplantae > Streptophyta > Magnoliopsida > Poales > Poaceae > Raddia > Raddia guianensis. The sequence goes on from CM070544.1 coordinate 27,768,761, forward strand.
TTCTTGTGAGATTGCATTGTGCAATGCGCCTTCGTAACCATGTCGATCAGAGCTCAAGAACCTACGTGCTCTACTTGCTAGTTACCTATGCTGACGATCATGTTTAAAAGGAGGGACCGCTTGGTGCAATACAAAATGATGATTGCATTATGCTAATCAGAAAATTACATGTTTACATCTAAATAACAAAAAACTTTTTCAATGTGCCACTGCGTTCAGGCTCCGAGAAGGCTGCCGAGACAGGAGAAACCATCGGATAAAAGATCAGAGAGCAAGATCAAGATCACCTCCAGGAAGAAGGCAAACTCAGACCCACCTCCAAAACCAGACGTTCAGGTTTCTCACAAGCCCGGGCTGCCCGGCGCTCGCCGAAGCCCCAGCACTGCCAGGAAGGCCAGTGATAAGCCTGCTACCAATGTGTCGATGAACAACAGTGCCAGGGTTACTCCTCCCGGTAGAACAACCGCGACGACGATCGGCGCGTCCTGGGAGTCGCTTCCCCTAGATCTCCAGAGCCTTGGATCGGTATGGTTCGTTTGTTCCCGGGTTTTGATAAATCGGCCGGGATAGAACGATTATCGGGGATAATTGGTCTTATCGGCCAACACCAGTAAATATCAGTATCGATCAAAACATTTAAACTCCTTGCATTATGGTACTATAGATGGTACTCCCTACATTTCAAAATATAAAGCATATAATAATTTTTTTACACAGACAAGATATATATCATCGATAAGTATAAAGTTAACAAAATTTAAAAATATAAATGCAACTATATCACATGTATAATATTGAACATATAGGTTGTTAAGCTTAATTGTTAGTTAAAATTTATAAATTTTGATTTTCTAAAATACATACATATGTCTTGTATTTTGAATTTGAAACGGAGACGGTGCTATCCCTATCTTTACTGGTTTCAAAATGCCTTGTGTGATGTTGTTCAGGATGTCATGAGCTATAGGGATGCTGCAGAGGTGGCTGCAGTGGAGGCACTGCAAGAGGCTTCAGCTGCAGAGGCCTTGCTCCGATGCCTGAGGTGATGGCTGATTATTGCCTCATGCGATCTTCACCTCGTTTCCATCGATCGTCGCTTCATCAGAAACTAACCTCGCTGACGACAAGTGACGAGATTTTTTGTGTGCAGTGCGTTCGCCAGCTTGACGTCCGCCGCCGCCGAGCAGTCGCCGCAGGAGACCGTCGATGAGTTCCTGGCCCTCCACGGGGCGCTCACCCGCTCCGCCGCCGTCCTTGGCGACCACCGGGGCCGCCGCGCCGAGGACTGGCTCGGCGCCGCGGTGGCCACCGACCTCGCGGGCTTCCAGCTCTACTCCGTGCCGCCGCCGCCGTCACCGGCCGCCTCCCCATCGCCGCCGGCGACGGCCGCAGAGGAGGTGGCGTCCTGGCTAGCGGCGTCGGCGAGGGAGCTCGGGGAGGAGGCGCGCGCGTGGTTCCTTGGGTACGTGGAGCGGCTGGTCGACGGCGACGTGGCCGGGACGCTGGGGCAGCTAAAGAGGGTGAACGACTGGCTCGACGGCAGCGGCGCCATGCCGCGGTCGGAGGGCGTCGAGGGGCTGAGGAAGAAGATCTTCGGCTACCTGCTGGGCCACGTCGAGTCGGCGGTGGTCGCGCTCAACGGCGGCGTTGGTCCTGCGGCCAAGAGAAACTAGCCCATGCACCGTACAATGTAACACAACGTATTATAATTGTGTCAATGGATCAATGTAACAATCCATATGTTAATGCACTTCCATTTAGCATTTAATATAATTGAATGGGTAATTGCATTTTTTAAGAGGGATAGAAAGGCATATAGTATGTCTTTTTTTTTAGTGAGGTAGAAATGAAAAAAATTAATATTTGCCACAGCAAAGATGGAGACGATCTAGGATTGTAGTTGTATTATCATAATTTAAAATTTGCTACCTAAGCAATTTGACAATTACAACTCTAACATGGGTGCTTTTCCCTTTTCAACGCATTTACCCATTTTCTCTTAATTCCTACCTAGGGGAAAGGACGTTCTTTCCTAATCTAGCTGACTTCGAATGGCACCATCCCCATATGGCCACATCGCCGCTGCCTTTAGATGAGATCTGTTCTCGTTCGACTACTTTTATAGGCTGATTAGTTGCCTTCTCAAATGAGCCTGACTCGTACCAGCTCAACCAGACTAGTGGGATGTAGGTTGATGGGATGCAAGAGATGTTTGTTTTGTTGTTTGCACAAACTGAAATAGGATAAAAGAGAAGATGTTTGGTTGGGTGCATCAGCGGCTTGTGAAGTCGCGCGATGCACTCAACTGCATCCCGTGAGCCTAGCTAGGGGAAACACCCAATTTAGCCGTATCTCCAGAGCCTGGCCTAGAGGGAGTGATTGCATCTAGAGAGAGGGTGATTGCATCTAGAGAGCCTGACCCAGATGGGTGAGAAGGCAACCAAACACCTTACTTTTGTATCTCTAGATGTAAAACTCCAGTGATGCAGGAAACAAACAACCTATTAGATGACTTGCACCTCTGGGCGGGCGCAGGAGCCCATTTGTAATAAACTAATAGCTTGTAAGCCCCATTGGGCGAAGGGGCGCATATTCCCCCTTGTAACCCCCTCTCTCTCTCTCTCTCTCTAGAGTAAATTGCACTTTTGCCCCCTGAAGTTGGACAAAAATCTCACTTGGCCCCTTGAAGTTGTGTTTGGGTGCCACAAAAGCCCCTAGAAGTTGGATCCCATTGCAACACAGCCCCTAGAAGTTGGCTCCGGTTTCAAAAAAATTAGCCTGCGTTGCAACTTCAAGGGGCCAAGTGAGACAAAACAAAGTTTAGGGACCAAGTGAGATTTTCGTCCAACTTCAGGGGGCAAAAGTGCAATTTACTCCTCTCTCTAATTAATAGATGGCATCTCTCCCGCCCTTTGTTCAAAAAAAATCATCGTTGCTGTCTGTAACAACCCGATTTCAGCAAAATTTGAGCTAAATTTTAAAAAGTCCAAATTGGACCCAAATTCTCTCTCACTCTCTCTCTCGTGTCCACAACCATGTTGTGCCCGTCCTTGGATTGGATGTCTAGCTGCGCTGATGGACCGGTTTGCCGCCGTCGCCCGCCGGTCCTCTGGTGTTCGCCTACTGAGTAGTCACTGCAATCCACATTGTATGCTCTGCCACATCTTTGTTATCTAAGTTGCATGGTCGAGCCACCCATGGTCGTGGGCCTCGATGTCAACCACTTGCTCTAGCCCGCCGTGCCATGACCACGCCACTCGGCGTGCACGCCATGTCCCATCGCCTGTGCCCTTTTCACATATCTCCATGACCTTGCACACCACCCACCACCCTCTTAATCTTGACGAGTGCACCCTTTGCCCGCCACCCCCATTTTTCCTAGGTTTGCCCGAACCGCCGCCATCGGTGAATCATCCAATTTGGCGAGCTCCTCTTCAATTCTCATGGGTTACACACTCTTGGTGGCACTCCTAATGATTCCCCTTCTTCAATTTTGTTGGGCCGCAAGCGGAATCCTCGGACGTTGTGTTCCCTGATTCAGTCGCTGTGACACTCCAACATCGGTGAACTGTAGTCCATCCCGGTCCTCACCTCCATTTCAGGTAGTTTATCAGCACTCCTAGGTCCCCATGAAAGCACTACCTCGGTAGGATCGACGTTGTAGTTGGGATGGCTGCTCGTTGGAGTTTCGTCTCGCCGCGCCGTGTCGCACTCTCGCGTTCGGCTATAGCCAGCCTCGTTTCCGGGTACCAATGGGCGTACGATGTTGCGCCAAGTACGACGCATCCAAGTACGCGGGCCGAGCTGCCCCACGCTGGGTCACTGACCAGCGAAGCCCAATTGTCAGCAAACCATTTCCTTTAAAATATTCCCATGAGTCCCTTGTGTCACTAACCAGTGGGTCTAGGGCCCACCGGTCCGGAGTAGGGGTCACCGTTTAGGTTGCTCCTCCCTAGCGCAAAGATGTATTTCGAAGAATCCGCCTTCGGCGTATCGCGAGCGTGGGCTTGCGCTCGGCTAACTGGGCCGCCGTCGTGGGCTGGCTTGTTATTATGCGCGTGATTTTTCCTCCGATTTAGCTAGTGAAATAATCTCAGTAAATAGTTTTGAATTATTAAAAATAGCTACTATCCACAAAAGGTTGTTTAAAAATTCGGACAGATGATTTGTTGTCCCTTAGAAAGACACTGCGTATGGTGTAGCACTTTGGAATAAAAAAAACATTTTGGTGCTGAATGAATTAACCTAGGATTTGACCGGATGATAGGGTTTGTTATGGTTAGATCATGATATTATCTCTAATATGCTTAGGCCATCTCCAATGCAGTTGCTTAGACAGGTGGTTAAAAGAAAAAACCAGATTTTTTTTTACCATGTAGGATAGAGAAGGTGCTTGCATGGATGCTTACAGAGGGGTATGGGTGCCTAATTAAGTACCATGCTTAGAGAAGTGCTTTGAGGAATTAAGCACCCATACAAGCTTCTATATATTAGAAATAAGTTTTTCTCCATAAATACTTAGTGACGTGGCAGCACTCTTTTTTTTAAGCACCTGCTATAAATGTTTTGCATTGGAGATGACCTTATTATCTCTGTTGACCTCTTTTCTAATTTTCTTCTTGGGGTTCCACGGGTGCATGCGCTCCGTCTGCGCACTTCCCATCAATAATAATAGATACAAGCGTGAACACTCGCGTCGTCCGCTCGACACGTGGCCGGCCTCCCCGCCCGGCGCCACCACGGCCATCCGATCGCGCGCGCCCTTCAGATCTGGCTGTCCGTTCAATTTTTACGCATAAAAGAATTTTTTGCTAGCACAAAACAACAGCGCGGGTGGTTCGCTGGGCTGGCGAGCTGCGCCGGCTTTCGCGTTGTCGCCTGCGGATCGAATCCCGCCCGCGCTGCGCTTTTTTCGTTTTTCTTCCCACGTCCATCCACGCCAAGACAATACAGACCAAGGCTGTGGGTGGGGCGGTAGGTGCACGCGGTCGGCGATCAAGACGCCGACCTCGGCGCGCCACGGCGCTGGATGGACGCGCTAGTTGCTTACAACCAGCGTCTGCATTCTCCCCAATAAATGACCATAATAACCTCGAGGATTAACTCCATAGAAAATGGATGGAGCCAACTCAGTCAAAGCCTGCAACAAACTACCCACTATCCCATTGTCGAGTCATACGCGTGCTCCACTCCTCCCACTATCCCCGCTCTGTATGTCTGCATGTTGTAAAAATGCTACTATCTTGGTTATAAAAACAAGTCGCTATTAATTTTTGTACACGTTTTTTACCATTCATTTTATTCAAAAATTTAGTTCAAACATGCATAAATATAAATCATTCTTAAAGTATCTTTAATAATAAAACAAATAACAACAAAGTAAATGATAATTTACATAGTTTTTTGAATAAGACTAATGGTCAAAGGTATATCCAAAAGTCAAAAGCGACTTGTTTTTATCAGGGCCGGTTCTACAATTTGGATGCCCCGGTGCGAAAATATAACAAAGTTACAAATAGGCCTCAAAATACAACATCATAAGAGAGAAAATTTAAAATTATGCACTTCTTTTTTAACTTATAAAAAAATCTTTAAAATTTAGAGAAACAAAATATTCATAACTAGTACTCCCTGTATTCTAAAATGTAAGACAGACAATTATAGATATATACTTACTGTATTGGACCAATTTAGGGGCCCTATTAGTTTGGGGGCCCTGTGCGGTCGCATAGTCTGCACAGGGTCTGGGCCGGGCCTGGTTTTTATGACCGGAGAGAGTATTAATTAACCACATCCATTGGGGGCTCAACTTTGGGGAATGCACATCACACACACCATTCACCATTCACTCAACCAACACGCACGCATTCACCGTTTAATAGCTTCTTGTTCATCTTTGATGGCTTGAGTTTCGAGTTAGCTTTAACTTCTCTAAAATCTTGGTATGTCGTTCAACCTCTCGTGAAAACGTCTTGCCCTTTCTTTTCTTCGTTCCTTCGTCTCTTTCTCACGTGGCTAAAGTTCTTTTATGGTCTGGAGCATGCCTTGCATTTCTAGACAAGCCTTACGCAACATCTCAATAATGGGGACCCACCTCGTTTGCATGAGACTGGAAAGGAGGCATAGTAAAGGCTTCTCTCCTATCAAGACATGTCTCTAATTCTCGCAGTCTCTTTACCGGTACTTCAACAAGAAAAGGATACTTGTCGTGCTATGTTTTCGCCCATGAAGGAATTTTTTTTTTGCTTGAGCAGTTTAAGGATCATCACCTTGTTGAGGAGTACCTCCTTGAAGAGATTTTGTATATCATCTAGATCAAACTCAACTGTCCTTGGATAGTTGAGTGGACAATTGAGTATTTTTGTACAGTCTATTCGTGGTTGTGTTTTATTTTGTTCTGTTGGATTAAAAATTGTCATTTTGTACGGGCTATATATGCGGTGTAACATTTTGTAATAATTTTTAAGGCTTTGTAGGGTTTTACTCAAAGATCCTAAAAAAAATTAATATTTTTTTACCTTTCCATGCCTGTTTTTATTTTTTTAAAAAATTTAACCCAACCAAACAAAACCCAACCGAACCAAAAAGGGTAGGGTGAAGGAATGGACAACCTCCCCTAGGCCCTCAATCCCTTCAACCAAGTGGTCCACCTTGGGTTCACAAAGATACTTGCTACTGATGATCTGAAAAGTGGCAATTACAGAGGGGAAGGGCACATTCCCTCCGCCTGCACATGAAGAAGTTTAAAAAATGAATTATTATTATTAGGGACGCTCTAGGCGTCGAGCGTCGACGAGACAAGACGCTGCTTAGCCGGACCAGCGCCCGTCTGTCGTCGTCAAGATCACGCGTGCATCCCACGCTACCAAGACGCCCGTGTGATTCGTAAGCAGATCTGAGCCTTGTTAGTTGTTGCTAGCAGTGCAGTTGATTAAATTTCCAATTAAACTTCTGATTTTTGTATAAAATTCAAACAGTGTTCAAAATGCGTGGAATAAATTTCATAATTCTTCTAAAATCGAGAGCAACCCATTTTAAATACTTTTTAAATTTTTTGATTTTTTCACTTTTTCAATTTTTTTGATGTGAAACTAGGAGAGGGCACTTATGAAATTTACATCTATACTAGCGAAACTTGGCTGTGTGCTGATGAAATTTGGCCGTGTGCTGATGAAATCTGGTGAAACTTGGATGAAACTTTGATGTAACCTGTTGAAACTTGGATGAAACTTGTTGAAACTTGAATTGACCTGACGAAACTTGAACAAACTTGTATGAGACCTATTGAAACTTGATGAAACTTGCATTAAACCTGATGAAACTTGACAGTTCGGCAAGTTTAACGAATATGAAATCCAAGTTTCAGTAGACGAAACCCAAGTTTTACCAGGTAAGTTTGAAGAGTTATATGGCAACATATATCTTGTTTTGTTTGTAAAAATACGAGGAACACGTTGGTGCAAACGGTTTGTTGATTAGAGCACCCAGTCAAAAATTATGGCCTTCAAAAGGAAAAAATGTTTGTGGGACCCACTGCATGCCAGCACAGTCTCATTCTAGCATGTTCCCGCGCGCCGCGCAGGCGTCCGGACGCACCGGCCTTTCGGGCGCAAGTGTTTCCGTTATTATTATCATATGGGTTATAGGAAATAACATGCTCTACTTCTAAAAAATAAAAAAAACTTCCTCTTATATATCCTCCCTCCTGTCTTTTCTCCTACCTTAAAAAAATGTGTACCCCTTTACGTGTTCATATGAATTTGACATTTCCCACATATATTTTTCATCTACTCATTCCTCCACCTCATATGCGGTTGATAGATTTATTTGACAAAAAGGTTGATTTTTAAGATTATTAATTGCCTTCTGTTGCATGGTTCACATCCACAGCCTTCGGGTTTGGTTGCATATCGACCCCGTCAGATTTAGCAAATCTATTACCAGCTTCAAGGTGCTGCATCTCTGAGGAGGAGAATCTCTGGAGCTGTCATCCAAATACTTATCATCACTGGAGAAATCTATCGCCCTAATAGCATCCTGCCCAGCGAGCTGAGGCTCCATATCCACCACCTTCCTTCCCTTCTTCTTTGTTTCATTTCCTGTGTGATCGTCTATGCTTGCCTGTTGACACCAATTTTGTCACAAGTTTATCCCGAGATCCGATTAAAGAATTAAAATGAAGCTATATTAATAGTTAAAATCCATCATTCAAATATATATTTGTATAAGTTGATATTGATTCAAAAGTTGTGAAATAACTTTTGAAATAAAAAAATATCATATAATATAAAGGGCAACACATATAAATGAAATTTGTCCATGAGCCCTGTGTCACGGCGCCCCGCCTACAAATCACTATGCATGGCATTGCATGTACGTAGTTGCATGGATTAAGCGGCCATTAACACGGTGATTAGCTGTGACTGTCCATGGTATGTACGTGACCGATGGCTGATACGTGAATTAGCTGGATGATGTGCAAATTAATCGAGGCTATACAACCCATAGTTGGCCATCATCCAAGTGCATAGTGTGTCCAGGCCATGCACGAATGTAGTAGCTACGCATGCATGAATTTGCCGGTCTCCTCATGGTTCTCCTCGAATCACACCTCGTCTCCACACCCAGATCAACGCCTCCTCCATAAGGCGAGACATGAATATGCTAAGAGCCGCCATGCGCCCAGTGAGGGCTTGTACCTCCTTTACACAAGTCGACGACCTCATACACTCGATGGCCTCAATTCTATCGAGGTTACCCCAATGTTCGCTGCGCATATCATGTACCCGAGCAAAAACACGGACCGAACACCTAACACACAGTTCTCAGAATTTGTGACATCCTCAATATTTTTATAGTATGTCACTTGTATTTTATAAACCCTAAAACTAAATTAAAGGGAATTGTTATATAAAAAACCCTAATTTAAATTACTTTAAAGTAGGTTTAAACCCAAAACCTTAGAAATTTTTTTGTAAAATCCTAGGAAAATTCAGGAAAACATTAGAAGCCAACACCTAGCCACCGCCCAAATCTCAAGCCTTAACTCCAAAGCTAGCTCTTGATCCCATGAAGCATTGCCTTTTTGCCGAGAGCTCGTAAAACCCACCAAATAATGAGCAAACGAGATAATCTTTAGCTGAAATTGTAGGGGAGCTTCTAGAAGCCTAAGCCGACTTACCCTCCAAATTTCAGCCCTAACCTACAAGGGAAACTTTGTTTTCTTGATAAACAAGCTTGGATAGGAATTAAGTCTCTATCCAACTCCCCTCACCCCAACCCAGGTCGTCCTTGACAATATATAAAACCCCAAGACCCCTCCCCCAACACCCCAACTCGAGAATCCACAGATCGGAAACCCTAGTCGCCAAGACACTTTTCGAGAAATCCATGTCTGTGCTGTGCCCAAACCCTAGATTAGATGGTGTCATGGTCTAGAGCTCATCGAGACGGTACAAATGGATATATGGATCGCCCAATTTGGTGAAGAAACACGCCCAGAAAAGCTCGCCGGAATTCTCGGGTGCCGCCGCCGCGCCGACATCGCCGCCGGCCGAGTCACTAGCCGTGCCGCACCGCTGTCCACGCCCAGCAGTCACCGCATGCCACCTGGCCCTGTCATCTGACACCCAATGCGTCGGCATCGCGCTGGATGCCACCGCCCGCCACTTGCCGCCGCCCCACTTGCTTGCCGCCACCGCCAATCCGCCCGCGCCACGCGTCCCCGCCGCCACGTTGTTTCCTGCCCACGCCTGCTTGTGCACGCCGCGACTGCCCGCTTGCCACGCGTCGACGCTTCGTTCGCTACCGCCGCCACCAGCCGCGCCGCTCCGCCAATCCAAGCACGCAGAGTGTCCCCATGTCGCCGTTGTGCGCGCCTGTTCGCCTGAAGCCGCCGGTTTTCATTAGTTTAACCGGTTTATTTATTTATAAAATTTCTGATTTTTCCACGTCTTCCAGGAATTGTTCCGGGATCATCCGAACTCCAAATTAGTTGATTTCAGAGCCACTAAATCTCATAAATAGCCTAGAATTTTTATATTTTATTGAGCTATATGTTCTGTTGATTTTTTACTGTTATTGTTAATATGCATATACGTGTAGATCGTCCGTATTTGCACTGCTTGGGAGGTTTCTAGGAGCCGTTCGGAGGAGAATCCCAAGACCCGGAGTACTAACAAGGCAAGATAGTTTGCATCTTGCTTCCTATTTTGCAAAAAGTCACCATGTTTACTGTTTTTATTTATTTACCTCATGCATGAAATGATTGGACCGGGTAGAACCTAAACATGTTCACGTTGAATCATCGTCCCTTTGAATTTTGCCTGTTTCTTGTTGTCTTAGATTTTCTAGCCTATCCTTGTGCATAGTTTGTGAATTTTGCCTGTTTATGCAAAATAACCACCCTATCATTGTTGTTATCTTACTATACAAACCATGGATAAATTTGTATTCAGGAGAAAACATAGGTTCGGTCTATCTTTAATATCAGGAGGATTCTGTCTCGAACTTCGATCAAGATTAGCCGACGCTCAAGGGTCGGATTGGAGCATAATCATACTTTTATTTCCGCTGCATATTTTAATTTCTGCACTCTTATATATTATGGACAATATATGTTATCTTTAAATTAAACTATTGTAATAAGTAGATGTGAAACAATTACTTTTACATTATATGCAATTTTCTTATTTATTTGAGATTGTGTGATGATTTTCAACAAGCTGTCGCTCACAAGTTGCTAGCATTGATCTCTAGGACTAGCAATCGATTGTGAGTGGATCCTGGTGAACCCGGGGTCACAACAGGATTCAACTTAACTTGATGACGTATGAGATTAGAAAAACTTTCTTGCAATCTGTTACATGGTCCCGTGGGAGTTTGCTCTTTACAACAATATCACCTACATAAACTTTTACATTGCACCCCATCTGATCAGATACCATCTTCTGCATCACCTGCTTGAATGTGGCCCTTGCGTTCTTCAGTTTGAACGACATAGTTGTTTAGCAGAAGGAACCGAAAAGGTGTAACGAAGGCTATCTTCTCTTCGTCTTCCCGAGCCAGAGCGATCTGATGGTATCTTGAATAAGCATCCAGAAGCTCATCAGGGTCGAGTCCGCTGTTGCGTTGACTAGCTGGTCTATGCGTGGCATGGGGAAATTGTCTTGGGGTAGGCGGCATTGAGTTCGCAATGGTCAACGCACGTTGGCCATTTGTTGCCCTTCTTTTGGCAAAGACCGGGTTTGCGAGCCTGACGAAGTGCTTGACCTCACAGATGAAGACGACTTGGAGCAGCTTGCCCAGCTGCTCCTGGATGATGTCGGCCTTCCACTTGGGGATGCGCCATTAGCTCTATCGTATGGGCTTCTTGTCATGCTGGACTGCTAGCTTGTGCTCAATCCTCTCCCTTGCGACACCGGACATGTCAGACAATTCCCATGCGAACACATCTGTGTTAGCCCGGAGGAAGGTAACGAGCTCGAGTTCCTATTCGGACTTGAGGGAGGTTCCCACATGGATGACCTTGGTGGGGTCGTTGCTGTTGAGGGAAACTGTTTTGGTGGGATCATGCGGCTGCAGGGCCACCTTGGGGCAACCGATAGGCCGCTCGACCTATGTCGGGCCACTCACCGGGACCATGGCTAGGGCGCTTTCGTCACAAGCCATGGTAGCCTTGTGGCTGTGTCTCACTATAATGACGTTGTCGGGGGCATCTTGATATAGTGGTATCCGTGGTGGGTGGCCGCCATTAGCATGGACAGCGCGAGGCGACCCAAGATGGAGTTGTAGGGAGCTTGGAGTCTACCACCTCAAAGGTGACATACTCTGTGCAGAAGTTTTGGGCAGTTCCAAACGTCACGAGCAGAACCACTTGCCCAATCGGTTGGAGGGACGACCCTGGCACGATACCATGGAATGGTATCGCGATGTTCTTGGTCTTTGAGCGTGGGACCTGCCTTTGGTGATTTGGTCCAACACTCAGGTGGTGATATATAATACTAAGGGAGCTCCCCCCGTCCACCAGAATGTGGTCAACTCGCGTGTTGCTAATAGTGGGGCGGAGCACTAGCAGGTGCCACTATGGCTTAATCATTCAGGGGAACAATCGTCCTCGGAGAAAGTGATGGCCCAGCTAGACCAGCACAACAGGTTGGCATCGGGCTTGCCCTGTTCGAGGTGGTAAACCTTGCATGCTGCGGCCTTAAACTCGTGGCGCGAGCTATAGGCAGACGTACCACCGAAGATGACGGCAACATGTCCGCGGGCTTCTTGGAAGCCATCGCCTGCAAGTGCCTGAGGGTCGCGCACTCCTTCGCCTGGAAGCTCGGGCATAGGGTCAAGACCGCTGTATCTGCAACAACCCAGCTATTATTTTCAGTTAAGCACGCATATCATAATTGTGTTCATTTGGTTTTATTGAGGTTCTTTGAAACTTTCCCTAAAGTTACATATAAGCACCAGGTCACCTGGTGGAACATAGGACTTTAGACATAAACAACTAGTGTACCAATGAGCCAAGCCACTAGAATAGTGAGATATAGATCGGCCAAGCCTTGGCGAGCAGTTACATAGCTTGCCGGGTACTTTTCTTAGCTAGCCGAGCAAGTAGGCAGACTGCCAAGCACTGCCGAGTGCTCCCATGCACTCATCGAGTTTCCCCAACCAGACCCGAGTGACGGGCGAGCAGGGCATATAGACATCTGGTGGCCAGGACATGAAGCCTTCGGGCGAGCAGGCGGACGAGCAGGCTGGCGAGCAAAACACACAACCACCAGGCGAGCAGAACACGTGGCCGCACGGCGAGCAGTCGGGCGACCACTCCCGACTAAACTTCACCAAGCTCGGGGGAGATTAACCAAGTGAGGAGAAGCCTGAGTAGAGTTAGGAGGGCTATCTCAAATATTAGAAGCTATTGGAGTGACCCGAATCCAATTTAGTCCTATTATTCTTTTTTGTCCTGAATAAAGACCCGATGACTTCCCTTTCATTTGATGAAGTGGGTGGTGGAGCAAACAGCGAACCACACGTCCCCAAGCGGTCTGTGTGTGGCGACCAAGTGGCACGCGCCAGCACGGAACAATGCCAAGTGACGAGGAAAATAAAATCGTCCAGTTGCAGCTCCTTCACTGTTTTCACCCATTTTCTCACCCAAAGCTTCTCATTTACATGTGGGAAATGGCCCCACTCGTCACCCACACATGGCAGCCCTATTTAAGGCCATAACCAGCCCTCTTCCTCCTTTCTACACCTTCATTAGTGTCCAGTTTTGCTGCTGCTCGAGCTGAGCAAACATAGCAGCAGTTCTTCCCATCTACACCCTCAAATCCGCCCAAATACTTGAGAGAGAGAGAGAGAGAGAGAGCTTGTGCATGTCAAGATCCAATCTCTCCATCACCTGAGCTCTCCACATCTTCGAGGGCATTCACATGCATGAAGGATTTGGTGAGTTCCCCGTCGTTTTGTTACCTCCCATATTCTGAACTTGCAGCACCAAGAACTCATTCAGTTCTTCCTCTTGCTACCATTTCTTGTATTCCCAAGCCTAGGGGAGTGTATTGGGAGCTTCCTCAGCACCTGGAGGAGTCGAGGAACATTAAGAGAAGCCACAAGAAGTAAGGAGGAGGTTGCACCAAGGACAGGACTCGTACAACAGCAAGCAAGGGAGGAGAAAATCGCAGCCAAGCTTCGTCCTCTCTGATCTATCCATCCATTGGATGTTGGAACCTAAGCAAGGCATCCCTTGCTTGGTAAGAATCTTGGAACACCTCTTCTCCATGTTTTGCATCATCTAATACCCAATCATAAGTTCATCTTTGAGCTAAACCGAGCCTAAGTACAGCAGTCCCAAACTCATTTAGTTTCAGCACGTCCCCAGAAACAGCCACTCAGTAAATAATTTCTATAAAATCGACCGTCGCTCGGATAAAAAAGTTGTCTACATAAAAATTGTGCGCTAGGAAATTCTCTACAACTTTCATGTTGACCCCGAGCTCAGCCGAGTGGTTATTCTACCCTAAAACCTGCTCATATCAAGCAGCAGACAAGGTGACCGGTTTATCTCGAGTGATTTTTAGCACCCCACATTCACATGACCATATCTCTCTCATCCGGACTCGGGGTGATTCTTTTTGTAAAACCTGCATTAGCTCATGAACTTTTTGAATATTATGTTGTTCCATGCTTCTCTGTGTTTGGCATTCTGTTTGCATTTTATTAGATGTGTTTGTTACCGAAATGACAGGAAACGACGTTCCGGAGGAGCCCGGACTTGAGCAAGCTGATCTCCCTCTCGACGACCAGCATCAAGGCACTTATTACTCCCCTCATTTGGCTCCATCATATTGAACTCTATTTACTTGCATTACTTGGGTTATGTTCTATCAACGTTTGCATGCTAGTTTCTATATGATATTTGATGGGTAGAGGCAGTTATGTCATACTTGTGGTCAGTTTATTAATAGGTTGATACATCCATTCCTTGATAGCCTAAGTGGGTACTATTATCTATGTTTGTATCATGAATGCTTAGCCTTGCCTAGAGTCAACATGGTTAACTGTATTACTTGAATATGATATCTCAATGTTCAGTATGGATTGATCCATGGTTTATGGTGATGGTTTGGTATGATGGATTGATGTTGGGTCTGAACGGTTGATAGAGATATGACGGGAGGAAGGACCCCGGTCATGTATCTCCGTTCGGGTGATTAAGGACCGAACATGGTGCCATCATTTCAAGCTACTATACATACGACCACACATGTGAATGGGAACACTTAGCCAATTTTATGGGCATGCTTGTACCATTGGTGATCATTGGGGATATTGTTGCTTATTCGCTTGTGTTTTGTGGGTGGGGACTGCCCAAAGGCCGCTTCTTAGATATGGGTAGCTTTTGTGGGGGTTCAGGGAACAGCTAGATAGAAAGCCCTAAGCAAAGTCCACAGCAACAGTTAACTCCGTTGAATCAAAACACAGCATGTGGAACATTGGGCTACAGTTGCCGGACGATCCAATGGCCTGGCATGCATGTCTAGGAGGCTTTGACATGGCTTGCTATGTTGTGTGGGTAAAGTCGTACACCTCTGCAGAGCTTTGAACTGTTTGAACAGCCGCGTCCCATGGCTAGGGATGAATGCTTGTTAAATCAAGACACTTCAGATAGCACTTGGGTTTTGGGTTGGATATGGTGTTGGCTGGGCTATGTTTCTGAACATCGGGTTGCTCGGGTTGATCGGTCGGATAGAGACCGGGAGAGGATAGAGCCCCGTTGATAGTATGGTCGGATAGAGACTTTCGGCGAACAGAGCCCCATGGACTGATCTTGATGAAATTAACAATGTTACACTTGATGATGTACTGTTGTTCCACAAGTCCTTACATGTTTTCCCAAATGCCATTTACCATCTACTTAAGTTTACATCTTTTAAATGCTCTTTCATGCTGAAAATTGTTATGCTAGCCACTCGTTTGTTATTCACTATGCATGGAGGAGGTTATAAGTACCTTATAGTGCTGAGTACCAGCTGTAGTCAACCAATGTGCTGCTAATTGTTGCAGGTGACAGCGGCCACGCACTTGGGTAGTACTATCAAGAGGGGAATTATGATGCTAGTGAGCACGTTGCTAAGTTTTAGCTTCCAGTCGGTTGCCCTTGGGTGGGCGGCATACCACGCTGGACTTTTTGCTTATAGATAATGATATGTCGTTGCTTTTTGAAGCAAACTATTTATTCCGCTGCATAAAACTCTAAACTATGTTAAACCTACTTGTATGGACAACAATTGTGTGGTTAACATAGATCCTGGGTACCCACACGGAGGGCCTAAAAAACCACTCGACAGGGGATGAACCAAGTCGGGTGGATGAGGACGGATACCACTCGGACTCTAGAAGGCTTGCCCGGCAAGGAAAGACATAAAGATAGAAGTCTATCCCTAATAGGAAAGATACACTTGTAATCCCAGATAACTATGTATCTGGCTAGAGGATAGAGATAGAAATCCTACCTCGTAACCAACCAGGACTCTACCTTGTAACCCTGCCCCCACTATATAGGGCGGGCAGGGAGTCCCTGGTTGGCATCATCTACATCTTCATCTCCACACCCATCCATGAAGAGACAACTCCATCCACATTGATCATCGGATCACCATTATAATCCCAGAGCACAGAACTAGGGTATTACCTCCACCGCGAGGGCTTGAACCTGTATAAAAAAGACCCCTGTCTTGTGCTGCCATCAAGTTTGGATCTTGTGCATCGCCCCATATATAATCATTGCTGACGATAACCCCCGGCTAACCACCAGTTGACAGTTGGCACACCAGGTAGGGGCAGCGTCAAGATCACTCTCATCAAGCTCGATGGCATTGATCAACGGAGTCGTCGTCGTCGTCTTCAACAAGGCCTTCCGCTTCGGGAGCAGACTACATCTGCAACGACTTCGGCGAACACCACCTCTTGGATTCGGATCATATCCAATCTGGGGAGAACTACAACAACACCTCCCACTCGGGTTGGGGATCGCCACGGCCATCTACTCATGAGTACACCAACAACTCACTTCCCGACTCAGATACGGCGATGGCTCGAAGACAGATTTTGGACGTTATCTTGTTTTGACGATTCCCGATGAAATAAGGGGAATTTGAAGTCGGGACTAGATGTGTTGGAAAGATAATAATTTCGTCAGCTTTCCGTGAATCCAAAGAACGCCCAAAACGGAGTTCGGATGTGTTCGGGGTGTCCATTTGAAGGCAGACTGGGTGGGAAGGTCGGGAATCTCAGCAAGCTTGTAAAGCCCATCCGCGGAGGCTGTGACATGCGGATAGGCCGAGGCACACCTCCAAGGACATCAAGGATCAGTAAGTAGCTTCTCCAAACAATCGACGACCAACACTTCTTCCGGACTCGGATCCGATCCAGTATGAGGAGAACATCGACATCGATTCGTCTGGACTCCCGTTCGGGTCGAGGAAAGCCACCGCCACCAACTCCCGAGTGGTGTGCCGAGGGCTCAATTATCGATTCGGATACGAAGATAACCTAAACAAGGACAAGTTCAAGACGGTGGATGCCTTCAGCAGAAAACCACACGTATTCGACGACCAAGTCACTCTTTTGGACTCGGACCAGATCAGATCTAAAGAGAGCTTCGTCATCACTATAATTCAACTCCTGTTCGGATTGAAGAACGCCACCGAAACCTACTCTCGAGTGTTGTGCCACGTGACTCAATTCCCAACTCGGATACGGCGATGAATTAATCATGAACTTCTACAACACTTGCACAGGTTCGGACAAGATCCAGTCCGGGGGAAGAATCGACATCGCTAAGCTTGGGCGTCCATTCAGGTTATGAAACATTGCTGCTACTTATGCATATATTGGTTTTCAACTTGGATATGAAGAGACTTAGACCAAAGATTCTCATGTGATGGCTGCGACTATCACAACGATTAACAGATTTATCATCGCCTTCATCCTCGGCAAGGCTTTTTTGCTTCGGGAGCATCAACTTTGTGACCGGCAAACTTCGGTAAGATCATGCCTTTGGACTCGGACTAGATCCGATCCGAGGGAGACTTCAGAAACACCAACCCAGATTCCTCTTCGAGTTCAAGAACTATGCCGCCGCATACGAACGTGTAATGCACCGGAGGCCTAAGCTTACTGTTTTGGACTCGGATTAGATCCAATCCGGCAAATATTTCCCCAACATATCAATATCCAATCTTTCAGACTTGGACAAGATCCGATTTGGGAGGGAATTCAACAGTGCTTCACTCGAACTCTCAGTTGTGTTGGGGAACGCCGCCGCCGCCTACCGACGAGTTGTGCGCCATGGGCTCAATTGCCGACTCGGATACGGCGAGATCCCGATGGAGAACGAATATCGGATGGTGACCGTCATCAACAGCAAATCACTCGTACTCGACGATTATAACGTCCATCGTGCGACGCAAGTTTCATCAACCGCGAGGCGAACGTGAGAAAAAGATGCGATCTGTTCTCGTTAATAACCAGGACGAAAATTGTATCGCAATTTCCTGTGTACTCAAAATGAGTTTCAGGATGATATAAGATGCGTTGAAAATCTTATCTCGTTATCTTTCCAACAAATCCAAGAACGCCTAAATCGGAGTTCGGATGCGACCGTGACGCCTGTTTGAAGACAGACTGCCCAGAGAGATGACGAATTTCGGCAAGTTCGTAAAGCTCGTCGATGCCAGCCACGGCGTGAGAATTGGTCGTGCCACATCTCGTGGGATGTTGAAGACCAGCGATGCCTTTATCGACCTTCGTCAAGCTAAACCAACCGCGTGGAGATCATTTACGACTACCGCCGACTTCGCCGACCACGGCAGAGACCTCAGTGAGCATGCGCTGTTTAACGTCGACCACAGCGTGTGCGTGTCGGTGTTGATTGAGACTTGAACGACTACTTCCGTTGACTTGGCTACATGTCTACGCCCGCGCTATGAGCACCTAGGACTTCTACTCGGTTGTACGCTATTACGCGCCACGAGCGCCCGGTACGGTTACATGCCTACACATACAAGTTTATGGCTCAGCGACACGCTACTCGGCTACACGCCTACGCCCGCGCTATGACCGTCCAAGTCTTCAGCTCTGCTGTACACCACTACGCGCCACGAGCGCCCGGTACGGCTACACGCCTAAGCCTCCAAGTCTACGGCTCGGCGATACACTGCTCGGCTGTACGCCATCGCATGCCACGAACGCCGGTATGGCTACATGCCTACGCATACTAGTCTATGACTTGGCGACATGCTACTCGGCTACACTCCAACGCCTGCGCTATGAGCGCCCAAATATTCAGCTTGACTGTACGTCATCACGCGCCACGAGCGCCCGATACAGATACATGCCTACACATCCAAGTCTATGGCTCGGCTATACGTCATCGCATGCCACGAGCGCCCGGTACAGCCACATGCCTACGCCACCAAGTCTTCAGCTCGGCTGTACGCCATCTTATGGCTCCAAGTTTACGGCTCGATGACACGCTACTCGGCTACATGCCCGCGCCACGAGCGCCAAGGTCTTCAGCTCGGCTGTACGCCATTACACGCCACGTGCGCCTGGTACGGCTACACGCCTACGACTACAAGTCTACGGCTCAGCGACACACCACTCGGCTACACCCCTACGCCTGTGCCACGAGAGCCCAAGTCTTCAGCTCGGCTGTACGGCATCGCAAGCCATGAGCGCCCGGCTCGGCTACACGACTACGCTTGCACCACAAACGCCCAAGTCTACGGCTCGGCTACACGCCTACGCCTACATCAGAGGTAAGTTCTCAATACCATAATCTTTTTATATAAATCTAAGTTGTTTCTTGACTTGCTCCTTAGTCGGTCTTCAACTAACCAGCAAGTCGGGGGCTACACCTAACAGGTGCACTTGCGTGCACGTTTGTTTCTTTCTCCTAATGATCGCAAAGGAATCCGAGTACTATTCTGAGTAGTGAAGCTTTGACTCACGAACGGCGAACTCTAGTCACTCGATACGCATGCATGGGAAAAGTGCATCAGCCAATTCCCGACGCCCGGGGCTAAACTAGTCGGGCAGAGTGCATAAAAAACGGAAGATTACTTTGAGGAATTAAGGATTAAAAAGGAAAAGGAACAAAAGGACATTAAAATTACATAAACAAAACGGTTGGATTTTTACATACATATAACTATTTTCATGATACTGCCTAAATCCTACATGTACATGCTAAGGGATTCATGGGTTTTTACCTCATCAAGTGCCATCTACGACTTTGTATACGAGTAAGAAGGACCTACGCAAGGAGCGACAACTACGGCTCGGTGAGCGCATGGCACGGCTGCACGCTTATGCCCGCGTCTTGACCGTTCAAATCTATAGCTCGATGAGCGTCCGGCATGGCTACGCGCCTACGCCCGCGCCTCGAGCATTCAAGTCTATGACATAGCTACATGCCCACGCCAATTTCGGTATGGCTATACGTCTACGCCAACTTTGATACGGCTATAAGCTTACGTCTCTGGCCATAGGCCACCCTATGCCTCGAGCGCTAACTACGGCCTTCCAGCTGCGCGTCATAACCAGTGGCTACAAGCGCGGCCGGCAAAGCCAAATTCTGCCTTGATACACCCCATGTCGGGACGATTACCGGTAGAGCTACAAAAAATATCCATCTCTTGTTATACCCATGTTGGGTCACTACTTGGTCACTGCATGTCAGATACCAGTGATGTCAGAATTGAGTTTCGATGGTACGCTCTAGTTGGGGCGACGCTGTACATCGCAACCCGGGTATGGATACCACACGGCCAAACTCTACCCTTAAGGTACGCCCTGTGGTGGGGCCGCTAGCTGTATCCCACTCTGGTCGGGTTCAGGTACTGTCTAGCTGATAACAATGGTATGCCCCATGTTGGGACACTAGCTGTGTGCCTACCAGTCGGATACAGGTATCACTAGGCCAAACCCTATCCAGATGGTATGCTCCATGCTGGGCCAATCGCTTTACTCTACGAGTATATGAACCATATGGTTAAAAACCATGGTATGCCCTCTGGGGCCACCAGCTGTATCCCACACCGGTCGGGTGCAGGTACCGCTCGGCTATTCGGCCAAAACCAATGGTACGCCCCATGTTGGGCCACCAGCTTTATACCACTCCGGTCGGATACAGGTACCGCTCGGCTTTTCGGCCAAAACCAATGGAACGTCCCATGTTGGGTCGCCAGCTGTACATCGAAAGACGAGTACAGGTACCACTTCATCAAAATCAAAGTGATGCGCCTTAGATTGGGCCGACCGCTACTCCGGCAATCCTGGGCTGGATATCATTAATAACTCTATTGATCTCTATGAGTCCTTCAAAGTCTCCTTGTAGATAACAGGCAAAAGCCAGTCGGCAAAAAGCATCAACAATCTGCAAGCACTCGGCATGAAGCATGACTCATCCAAGGTGCAGTAATGAGGAGCAGCAACTCGACTATGAAGTAGTCGGAGGCTACTGTGGTTAACATAGACCCTGGGTACCCACATGGAGGGTCTAAAAGACCACCCCCACCCTACAGGGGAAGAACCAAGTCGGGTGGATAAGGACGGATACCACTCGGACTCTAGAAGGCTTGCCCGGCAAGGAAAGACATAAAAATAGAAGTCTATCCCTAATAGGAAAGATACACTTGTAATTTCGGATAACTATGTATCTAGCCAGAGGATAGAGATAAGAATCCTACCTCGTAACCGACCAGGACTCTACCTTGTGACCCTGCCCCCCACTATATAAGGTGGACAGGGAGTCCCTGGTTCGGCATCATCTACATCTTCTTCTTCGCACCCATCCATGGAGAGACAACTCCCTCCACATTGATCATCGGATCACCAATATAATCCTAGAGCACATGACTAGGGTATTACCTCCACCGCGAGGGCATGAACCTGTATAAAAAAGACCCCCTGTCTTGTGCTGCCATCAAGATTGGATCTTGTGCATCGCCCCATATATAATCATTGCGGACGATAACCCCTGGTTAACCACCCATTGACAAGTTCATACCTTTTGTAATAGGAAGTTATGATCACGTATCTATGTGTTGTGCTATCAATCCAAACGATGATATGTGTGTGACGGTAGCTAATCTTGGGAGCCGTCACAGAGCACATATCCGGTACCCGAGTTCGCACTCGTTTTAATAGAGATTGCTTGTGCTATGCAGTCGGATTGAGTGCTAACGTACTCAGCTCACCTCGGGTTTTCCTTTATGTTAGTATTGAATCAGTGCATGCCACCATCAAGTTATATCTCTAATAAGCCGAGTGGAAACTTAGGGGTACTACAGTAGAAGTCTTCGAGCCGTACTGCCTACGTCCTGTAGTTGCGTAGGTCATGGATGTACTGCTGGTGCAGTCGGTAGAAGCATCCATTCGGAGGGTTCACCTCCTGGGTCGGTCAAGGCCTCGACAGACGACCTTGTACGTGCCCTAGGCTTGCGCGGTCCATGCCGCCTCCTACCAGCCTATGGACGAGGCGTCGAGCACTCGGGTAGGATGGGCGGCTCTGCCTCCACCGCCACGACATACTTCATGATAGTGTCCTTCTTCTTGTCGGCGTCGGCCTTGCCAAGCTCTCCCCAGCCTTGGCCGACGACTTTTTCTCCACTCGGCCTCACTTGCACTCTACCGCCTCCGTAACATTGATGTACCGCTTGGTGATGCGAAATAGCTTGGCCGCGGTATGGACGGGGTGGAGCTCGAGATCCTCCTTGAAGCAGGTGTTTCTCACCTCCTCCTTGAGGCCTAAATGATAGCCTCATCAAAGATGGAGGGGATGGTGTTGCGAACCTGGACGAACCTGCGGATGTAGTCTTGCAGGTCCTCGCCCTTCTTTTGAACCACCAGCTTGAAACCCTAAGAATGTCTAGAGTGCGCATAGCACCCTTGGAAGTTGGTGCGGAGCGCCTCCTGGAGTTGCGTCCAGTTCTAGATGGAGCCCTGTCGCTGGTTGAACAAGCATATCCTAGCCATTCCCTCCAAAGACGGTAAGGAAATAATTGACCCATGGCCTCGTTGCCATCTGCCGCCATGATGGCGGTGTTGTAGACGGCGAGGAATTCATCGGGGTTCTTGCTCCCGTCAAATCTCTCTATAGACACTGTAGCATCTAGGCCCCTCAATTTTTATTGATTGAATCATTGAAGGGTTTGGGTGATGATGACCTCAAGAATCTTAATTGGACTCACTTCAGAGCAACTAGGCTCATTTTGTGAGTATTCACCTTAGTGTGAGGCATCAAGCTCAATGACAAGATTGACATTTTTGCTAGTTTAAGCTTGGGAGATGTATCAATTTTATAGCTAGGTATTTTTTTGTTCTTTGCCGTACTATTAATGGGGGTTTCACATTATTACTCCTTTGGGTAATATTTCTCTCAATCTTATGAAAATAACTTGGAGCAATCTATTCCTAAAAACTTAGCCGTATTTCCTTTTTAGAAAGATTTCAGTCAACGTCGGACAAGTTATCAACCACCCTCTTTTTGTCCTGTGCTTCTCCAGAAAGATCCAATTTCTCGCCGGACAAGCCTTGCCTTGATAGTTCTCTTTAGTCCGGTGCTTCTTCAGAAATATTCTAGTTCACGCTGGACAGTCTGTTGCGACTAGTTATCTTTAGGTTGTCGTGCAGACAAAACCTTGTGTATGTACGACAGTCCGCTGCAATATAAACTTCCTTGGCATAGCACATAGAAAAATCTCAGTTCAGGCCGGACAGCCCGTCGCGTGATTGTTTTCCACTGAAAGTCTGTCCTCTGCAAACTTATTTTCTTCTATTTCAAAATTTCTATCGTTGAAACCCATCCATTGCTAAAGCAACTTTGAAAGTGCTTTTGCAAAATTTACTTTGCCTATTCACCCCCCTCTAGGCCAACTATATCCTTTCAGACACCGGCTTGAATTTTTGGGGCCGTAGGGCTTCGTGTGTTGGATCTAATCTTGATATGGTTTGTCTAGTTTGAGTAGGACTAGTTTTAAAGTAGAAGCACCAGAGTTAGAGTTTGTTTAGAATTAGTAGTTCTAATTTGAGTAGGAGTCTTGTAATTTCTCTAGCATAAATAGATGGCCAAGGGCCAAGCAAAGGTGCAAGCTTTAGCACCGAGAAAATACTGAGCCAACGTTTTTTTTGTTGCGTGATTAGTAAAGCTAATTAGTTAGGCCAAACACGAGCACAACATGTGGACATGCATGTGGGCGCTGTTCTAGACGTGCTCTTCATGTTCCTCGGTCCAGCAGTGACGTCCTGCAGTACATGAAGCTGTGCAGCTGCGGCTATTCATGTTCCCGTCGATCAACGATCTGTTTTCCGGAAGGATTGATCCTAGGATTTTTTTCCAACAGTTGGTATCAGAGCCTAGGTTCAACTCGGTTATCGCCATAAGATGTCGATAGCACCGCATGGAGCGGGAGCGTCGGTGGTGAGGCAGGAGGCCCCGCCATCAACGACGTACACGCAACTTGCAAGGAGCAGCTATACTATTTGGGCCATCAAGATGCGTGTAGCGATGGAGGCACAGGAAGTATGGTCTGCTGTCGATCCAGGAGGTGATACGTACAAGAAAGAAGGCGTGGAATACCGAAAGGATCGACTAGCACTATCAGCAATCTATAGTGCGATACCCAAAGGCCTCATGATCTCCATTGCCGGAATGGACTCGGCGAAGGCGGCATGGGAGGCGATCAAGACGGCGAACATCAGGCATGATCGCGTGATAGAGGCGAAGTTACAGTCTCTTAAACGCGATTTTGAGAATCTCAAGATGCTGGAAGGTGAGACCGTAGCGGCCTTCGCTACTAGGGTCTCGACGATCGTCAATGGCATCCGAGGACTGGAAAAAGATAAGGACAAGCAATTGTCGGAAGTTGAAGTGGTGAGTCGTTTCTTGCGTGCGGCCCCGAAAAAATACATGCAGCTCGTCATCTCGATAGAGCAATGTATTGACTTGAAGACTTTAACACTAGCTGATCTAATTGGTCGTTACCAGGCGTACAACGAATGGATCAATTGGTGATTCAGAGAGCCAAGGGAAACTGTTGCTCACCCGATCGCAGTGGAAGACACTGTCAAAGAAGGGATATGGGTTTTCTGGAGGTGGTGGAAGGAAGGCCGGTGATAAGGGTTCTAGTAAAGGATCCAAGTCAAAGAACGTTTGCAGCCATTGTGGTAGACATCGACGCGACAAGGGTGGTCGTGACGATGACGACTCGTAAAGTGATCTTGACAAAGAATGGTCGGTCAAGTGACCTGAGATGATGACAAGTCAAGCAACGGCAAACGGAACTTCGGAGGTGCAAAGGATAGGAGCAAGATCAAGTGCTTCAACTGCAATGTATATGGGTACTATGCATCTGAGTGCCAAAAACCTCGTCGTAATCGAGATTGGCACAAAGAGAAGGCGAATTTCATCCATAAGGACGTCGATAATGAACCATGCCTACTTCTCTCCACGCATGTGCAGAAGGTACATGATGTGATGCTTTTAAGTAAAGAGAAGGTGGTGTTGAGGTCATGTATCGAGGGTGAAACACAATCTACATCCACGAAGTGGTACTTAAGACAATAGTGCAAACAACCATATGACTGGGCAAAGGTTATTTTTCGAGAAGTTGGATGAGAGTTTCTAAAAACAAATCCAATTTGGTGATGGATCAATTATGGAGATAAAGGGGAAGGAGTCAATTCTTCTCCAGTGCAAGAACGGAGAACAACGTGTGCTCTCCGAGGTATATTTTATTCCAAGTCTCTCGAAAAACATTATCAGTTTGGGATAGTTTGTCGAAGACGGATGCAAAGTGATCATGCACCAAGAAGATCTATGGGTCTATGAGCAAATCGGAAAGCTTCTCATGAAGGTAAAAAGATCCAAAGATAGGTTATATATGACTCAATTGAACATATATACCAATGAGCATAGTAAAGAAGTGCATGAAAAGGTTGTACCATTTGAAATGTTCAAGCGGAGAATATCAAGTGCAACTCCAACCAACTTAACAGATGATACAGAGAAGGAGAAGGAGATAAAGATGGCACCAACGATAGTGAAGAAGAAGAAAAAGAAGATTATGAAGAAGAAGAAAACAAAGACGATGAAGAAGGAAAAGAAGAAGAAGAACTGAGTATGCAGAGGTGACTTGAAGGACAAGTTTGGGATGCAACCCGTCAAGATTGTGAACACGTCAGATGAGCATGAGGACTGTGCAAAGAGACATATTCATCAAGCTATTGGATTGCGTCAAGTTCGAGGAGTCGCGGCAGGAGATTAGAATCAAGATTAGGGGGTGATTGTTGGATCTAATCTTGATATGGTTTGTCTAGTTTGAGTAGGACTAGTTTTAAAGTAGAAGCACCAGAGTTGGAGTTTGTTTAGAATTAGTAGTTCTAATTTGAGTAGGAGTCTTGTAATTTCTCTAGTATAAATAGATGGCCAAGGGCCAAGCAAAGGTGTAAGCTTTAGCACCGAGAAAATATTGAGCCAACGTTTTTTTTGTTGCGTGATTAGTAAAGCCAATTAGTTAGGCCAAACATGAGCACAACATGTGGACGTGCACGTGGGCGCTGTTCTAGACGTGCACTTCACGTTCCTCGGTCCGACAGCGACGTCCTGCAGTACATGAAGTTGTGCAGTTGCGGCTATTCATGTTCCCGTCGATCAGCGGTCCGTTTCCGGAAGGATTGATCCTAGGATTTTTTTTTCCAGCATCGTGCAAGGCGCGGGAGATGGTCGGGCAGCCTAGGGCAACTGGCACCTACTCTTCGCTAGGGTAGCCTGAGACGGGAAAACACCTCGTTGCGACTGGGTGGTGGTATGATGGCCGTAGACACCGCGGGTTGTGGCTGGCACGAGTGATCCCGGCCTGCTGCGTTGCCAGGCGCCGCTACCTCTTGAGAGGTTGCGAGCATGCAGGTGGCTCAGGTTGGCGGTGAGAGGTCCACCAGACCGTCGGCGACGCGGGACTGAGATCGACCATTGTGAAGCCGCGAGGATCTTGCTCCAAGTCCCATACGACCTGAGTGATGGCTCGCGTCCGTTGCTAGGTATAGATCAAGGGGCCAAACTGGGCGGCTACAGGTGAGGCCAAGCTCCATGACTGGGTGGTCGGCGTGACGGTGGCAGCTCCCTAGCGAACACTTGCTAGGGCTCGTCCGACCGACCCACGGAAAAGCTCACAAGCGGCGTCACGGCGGCGCTGCTGCTCGTATGAACCGGGGTCCCATTGTCTGAAGCCGTGAGGATGCGACGGGAAGAAGCCTCATGCGAGGGAGACATGCCAGTGTCCCTGCTAAGGTAGCGTCACCGGTGGGCTCCACCTCCATGGTGGTTTCGCTAACATGCATCAGCGTGAGACCTTCCTAGCCCAGCGGAGGACCAGAGCGAACAGCTACCCCGAAGGTAGGCGAGGCCTCAACCTCCATCTCCTCCGCCCGGGATTCGACGAGGAGGTTGGCCTGCCACATTTCATATGACTCGCTGATGTCATCGATGTTGTCGTATCCATCGAAATCGAGGTTGAGAGCCTCCTCATCCTTCGGCGTTTCAACGAAACCGTAGGGAGAAGTCGAAGGAGGGTTGATGTCGGGGCCCACGGTGGGCGCCAGCTATCGACGACCGGGAGATGAGTTCCACTGGTTGAGCTTATGTATTTGGTGTGAGGCCCAATCATGGCCTTTCTCTTTCGGCTGCACGAGGCGTCCCAAAGCAGGCCGGGAGGTAGCCGGGGCTACAGGACAAAAACAAAACTTTTTTATCTCGGTTCAGGCCTCCACTGCCGGATAATAGCCCTACGTCTGGTCTCTGTTACTCTCCGAGCTTAAAGCAGGGAGGCCGAGCATAGGAAGCTCGGGCTCAAGTACAATAAGTGCTTTGGGCACTAAGTGTGTGTTCCTAGCGACGCGAGGGAAAGAACTCCCTCTTACAACTGTCACATCTTAGGCTGGGGCTCGTGTGCTAATTCTACTAGAGTCTTCTGGTGCTGAGTCTATGTCTGGAAGCCGGTGAAGATTGCTTGGTGGCGATGCTGTCCTTGGTCCCTTTTATAGGCAAGCCGCTTGTGCACTGTAGATCATTGTCGGTTCAAGAGGGCACGTGGGTACCTATTGGTCAATAGTAAGCAACCACTAGTTCGCCGGGTTCTTTGAGCAGTCAGCTAGAAAATAGAGAGTGCCCATCAGTTCATGATCATGGACCCTACGCCTTTTCGGTGTCAGGCGGCGTGGACCGCTGACCCATGAGTGGAAGGGTATCTCCTGCCGGTGGCTGTGGCAGCTGTGTCTTGGTAACAGGGTTGAGTTGACTTGAGGCCCCAACTATCGGTCGCCACTCGCCTCACAGCCTCGCCCATCACCCATCGTTGTGAGGGCGTCGCCGCCTCCCGTCGCTCTGAGGGCACCGCCGCCTCCTGTCCTACCTACCGTAGTCTCGCTTGGCCACCGCCTCGATTGGATTAGGGTTAGCAACTATGATTTGTGAGAAGCCAGCATGGCAGCGGTGTAGTGTTAATGAAGTGAATACCTCGGTTAGGCTTGGGCTAGGGTGTCTAACAACCAATTGGCTCAGAGGCTGTGACCTGCCATTTGCTACATGGGTAAACGGGTTAACGTGTATGGTTGGCAATAGAACATACCCATACCCGCATACCCAATGGGTGAAGGTTTTTCCCATTAACATACCCATGTATATGATTATTATACCAGACTCGTACCCTAATAGAGTAAGGCCATGTTCTTTTGAGCTGGTCCAAACGGCTGAAATGACTGAACTTCGAGAGCTTCTCAAGGTAGTCTTGAGATTCAGATTCATTTTGTTTAACTTATTTTTTTAAAATGTTATGACACACCTTCAAAACAGTGAAAAAACAGATTAAAAAAACTCAAAACATACTTTTTTTTTCAAAACGTAGATAAGTTGTTAAACTATTAAGCTGTTATGTTGTTAAGCTGAAAAGAACTGGGCCTAAATACCCATCGGGTATCAGGTATAGGTTTCGGGTACCCATTGCCACTCCCATAAATCCGTGGGCAATGGAGAGAGGGAGAAAAAAAATCTTTTTCCCCCGAAAACCGGCGAGTGAGCTATTTTTTTTTCTTTCTTTCTTTCTCGTTAACTCGTCGGGCCACAGCCCACAGGAGGGGGAACTGGGGAAGGTCCAAATACATGGCCACATAATCTATTATCTATTATACTAGTACTAGTATTTTATCTCTCTAGCTGTTTCTCCCCAGTCCCCACTCTGACGACAACGCAACTTCCCTCCCTCTCCCACCGCGCCGGAGCGCCGCTCTGATGCCGCCGCCGCCGCCGTCGCCGGAGCCCGCGGGCGCGGCGGGGCTGGAGGGCCTGCATGGCCTCGCCCTGGACACCGTCGTCGCCAAGGCCGGCGCTCGCCCCGCTGCCGCGCTAGCCTGCGCCAGCACGCGCCTCCGCGCCGCCATCGACGGCGACGCGCTCTGGCGCCGCTTCTGCGCCGACGACCTCGGCCTCGATGCGCCCGTCGACCCCGAGGGCCGCCCGCTCCCGTCCTTCAAGGTCTGGTGCTGTCTCGATCCCTCGTTCGTTTCGTGGCACCCGTTTGCGCATACACAGGAATGAGGGTATCTTAGGAATATAAAGGATAATCCTTGAAATTAAGAGTTTAGCACTTTAGTTCTTAGTTTTTCAGATGGAAAATATACGATGGATCAAGATTACGGGGCAAGGAAATATGTGAATTTTTGTTAGATAAAATAGTGGGGGTGATGTGGAAAAGTGCGAGGATGACGATCTGGAACTTTTATTTATCATCTCACTGTTTCCATGGATAGGAGAATGTCTTATATTGATTATTGAAGAGGACGGGCTCCGCTCTACGGAATTTAGAACAAGATAAATCCACAGACTTGCTACGGTCCTACCACTTTCAGACCCATGACACATCATTGGCTCCCTCTACAAAATTTAGAAGTAACATCAATATTATCAAAAAAAGAAGAAGTAACATTCCTAGCCATTTTAGAACACTGAGGGGCAAGCCCCTGCATGTTTTCTGCACCCATGGATGATTTTAATGTCTACTACAAGCTTCATCCTTATTTTGATATTTTCTTTTCTCTATTATGACATTACTGCCTACTTGCCTAGTGCATACTGGCAGATGTATGGTTTAGTGTTATACTTTGCTCTAGAGGCAAATCAAGTTCTAGTGACCACTAGGATTATTTCCTTATGTTTTGAATGCTCGTTTACAAACACCTAGTTCTTATTATAAGGACACAGCATAACTTGCTTTGCTAGGTTTATTTTCTGTTTGCTTGAAGTGTGCTGGTTATCTTTGCTATTATCTATTTCTTTTTATCGTAATGATGATTACTAATTTGTTTTGCCGTACTTTGTAGTGGTAGACATTGGATTTATCCTTTGAACCTAGTGTTCAAAATTCAAACTCCCAACTAGGGCAAAATAGAGGAAAGATTGATGTTTGTTTGATCATGTGGGATACAACTTGTTAGCTTGCTTTTAAATCGTATCATGATGAGGTATCTCATCCCTATGTTGATTGTTGCACTAGAATTGAATAGTGCTTGTATCTTGATATTTTTGTTGGCATTTGGTACTTGCTGGAGCTTAAATAACTGGCATTATTGGCATGTTTTGAGTGGCTGAGTTGAATGAATAAGTTTGAGCTGAATGTTATGATGGACCTCAAAAGTTTTTAGAGCCTCATTTTTTGTTATTTTTATTTAGTGGTAGATTCATGGTGATAAAAAAATGTACTGAAAAAAGGTAAATCTTTTTTCCCTAAAAAAACATTAATACTTTTCAAACATGCTAATGTCTTTCCGTTTGGTTGCATTTTTGCCTTTTCTTTTTACATCATTTCTTGCTCCTTATCTCTTATAATCCACCCCCTGTGGTCAAGAAATGATGTCTTTTTGGGGTACATGAGGTCAAGCTACTTTCACTTCATATATATTTTTAAATATTTAGATTGGTAGCATTGTTATTTTGTTTCATTGTGCTCTCTATTTTTCACTTATGAACCTTCAAATTTAGTCATTGCTTCTCACTGTTACCTTTTTTGTTTGGCTTATTATTCATTGTGCTATTTCTTCCCCATGACGATATACATACTTTTGAATTTCAACATATTCGGTACAGTCATCATGACAAACTGCAATTAACGTTTCAGGATGCCTACAAAGTTTGGCTTGAGTCTTTTGGTATGTACCCTTTACCTCTGGTAAAGAGAGTGAAAATTTTCTGGAGTTCATTGAAAAGTTGGTTATCTGAAAACTTTCCTGAAGCACTCAAAACATTGAGTAAAGGTGTCTCTGAGGCTCAGATAAAATCAGCGGAGGATAATCTTGGTTTCAAGCTCCCTATGCCCACAAAGCTATTGTACCGTTTTTGCAATGGTCAGCTGCCTTTCAGTGAAGATCATTATGAGAATGTACGCATGGCTCCTCATGGCCTAATTGGAGGCTATCTGTTTTATGACCACTTTGTGAATGTCCATTTATCACCACTTGAGAAAATTGTTGAAGAGACGAAAGATATTTATGAGTTGTTCAATGAGACATATAATTTTAGTGCGGCCAAGTTCATTGTAGTGGCAACTTCATGGTATCGTCCGAAAACATTTCTGCTTAATTGTTCAAATGGTGAACTTTATGTTGGCACCTTCAACTTACCTGATGGACAAATGATACCATGTGTACCAAAATCATTGATAAGGCCAACTAATAATGAGATGCCCCAGGATGGTTTACTATTGTGGTTAGAAGAACATCTTAGACGGTTGCAGAGTGGCATCATTCAGACCCGCATGCTTAAGACATCGAGGTATATCAGCTTATTTCCAGAAGCACCCCCATCGTGTACTTCTGCAATGACAAATGGTGTAAAGGTAACATCCTACAGATCACGCCATCATGTAACTCAGCTTGAAAGTTTGTGCTCTTGTTTGTGCTCCATACAAGATAGGTAGTTGTGGCAGATTATGTTTATTTTCTTATAATTACGTAGATGATATGGAACTCTGTTGATTGTTCTTATTCTTCACTGGCAACATTGTATACCCTACTGATTTCGATGTGCTATTTTTTTCTCCTATGCGGTAGTGGATTCTCTTAATTCTCGCAGTTAATCTTGTTGGAACTTTGGGGTAACATGTCTGATATGTATAGGTACGTGCATCTGCTGTCTTTGTGCCAGAACACCCTGACAGTGCTAAGGCTGGGGGTATGTTCACTTATTCCATTCGCTTGTCAGTTCCCGAGGCATGCATGCTAGGTGGAGTGTACTATTCTTCATGCCAGCTTAACTCACGCCACTGGATCATCCGATGTAGAGATGCAGTTGTTTCTGATGTGTGTGGAGAAGGTGTTATCGGGAAGGTATTTTAGAAGGAAAAAGAAAAACTATAAATTACTCCCTCCGTTCCAAATTATAGGTCGTTTGACTTTTTTGACACGTACTTTGACCACTCGTCTTATTCAAATAATTAGTGAAAATATGAAAAAAACTCAAGTCATTATTAAAATACCTTTCATGATAGACTAAATCATAACAAAAATAAATTATAATTATAATTTTTTTGAATAAGACGAATGGTCAAAATACGTGTCAAAAAAGTCAAACGACATATAATTTGGAATGGAGGGAGTATGTGTTTTGAATAGTACAGATACTTCTTGAAGAAAGGTAGTTAATTAGGGCTTTATGGCATGTCCTCTGCAGTATCCTTTACTATTACCAGGCCAGGAAGAGTTTGTCTACGAAAGTTGCACGCCACTGCCTGACTGGGCTGGATCTGTGGAGGGATCTTTTACATTCGTCCCAGGGAGGTTCGTTCAGTCTAACTAGATAAAGTTCACCTTGACATGAACTTATGTACAAATATTGCGGGTGTATTCTGTTCCTTCAATTATCAGTTATACTTATGTGCTACATATGGCTTATTCCTTTTCCTTTCCTGTTGATGTGAGATGTGGCGCTGTTTTTTTTTTTTCACCTTTTCACAAGGTTGAGCCGGCCAGAAGGGAAACCATTCGAGGTCACGGTGGCTCCGTTCCCTCTGGAAATACCAGATTACATCTTCTGAGGATTGTAGCTGATAATGATGCATTCGGTTCACTTCCCTGCTGCACCTGCTTGATGCAGCAAAGTTAGTTTGCTTGGAATAGTGCCGAAGTAAAGTAAATTATGACACTTCATGTTGGACCGATCGTGGATTGCCTGCAGCCTGCATATGTATTTGATAGGTTAGCAAGGGGAAAGGCGGATACAACTGCCAGGTTCAGTTTGCTGCTTCTACAGGTTCAGAGGCAACATCCTTCGGGATGATGAATTTTTTTTTTTTTTTTTACTTTGTTAGAAAAGGCTGGGATACCAGTCTAGCTGCGTCCCCGGTAGAACGCATGGTGAATATCGAGATGTGGTTTATGTTACGTTAACTTTGGAACAGAGCAGATGAAGTGTTTCATGTTATGTACTCGCGTCTAGGCCCAACGCGGCTGGCTAATTCGATTAGCTGCTTTCAGATCATGATTATAGCCATTTATTTAGAGTGCTTGTGTCCGTCGAGGTCAGGGGCCAATCTGACAGTATTGCAACCGACGAAAACCCTGTTCTCTCGCCTCCCATCCCTCCCCTGCACATATAGTGCAACCTGGCTTTGGTTTCTTCCCCCACAACTAGGGCTGAAAAACGAGCCAGAAGCTCGCGAGCTGTTCGGACTCAGCTTGTTTACAAACAAACACGAGTTGAGCACCATTTTTTACTTGTGTGCAACCAGCCGAGCCAGAGGTGGGCTCGCTCGAGCTTGTCTCATGGCTTGTACATCATTATTCATCAATCACCAAGCTTGGGCTCGTGGCTAGTGGTTCGGGCTCGCGAGCCACTACCGAGCTGAGCTTGTTTTTCAACTCAGACCCTTTGCTCAGCACGGCTCGGCACCTAACGAGCCGAGCCGAGCCAGGGGTTGGTTCATTTGGGCTCGGCTCTTTCCACCCCTACCCACAACACGATGTGTTGCCCTTCATGTGCCTAGGTCCGTCCTGCTTCCCTGTCTTTGGTCATTCTCCCGCTATTAGATCCAATGTTCGTCACCCACCACCTCCTAAATAGTCTCTGTCGATACAATGCACACCGGGGTTTGCTCCCTCTATCAGATTGGCGACATATAAGCATGCCACGCGGCGGCTCGGCGCACGGCGGCCGAGCATGGTCCTAGGCGCCACGGGCGAGCACGCCGCATGGCGGCTTGGCACCTGGCGGGCGAGCAAGGCCCCCACGCGCCTTGGGCGAGCATGCCCAACGGCAGCTCAGCACATGACGAGCGAGCAAGGCCCCAAGCGCCTTCGGTGAGCACGCCACGAGGTGGCTCGTCGTTGGCCCGACAACCCCGACAAGTGGCACCTCGCCAAATGGGTAGGCTTCGGGCCCCACTTGGCAGGCACGCACGAAGGATAGGAGGAAGCTTATCGTAGATGGCATGTCTCCGCTCAGTGTATTGGAGGCATTAAATGCGGCGATCCGACGTGGGAGAAAAGGTGATGACTGCGGTCACTGTGGTTCTGGTAGAAGCCCTGTAGCGGTCATTCCGTCACTATGCTGCAGCAGGTCTGACCGGCGCCATTCTTAGGTGGCTCTTCCGGTGATAGGCGGGAGCAGGTGAAGCAACCGGCATCAACGGCGAAGGAAAGCGGTATGCATAGTGAAATGACCCAATTAATGCTCTCTCTCTCCCTCTCTCTCTCTCTCTCTCTAGGCCGTCCCTCACAGTATAAAAGGGGGATCCGAGTAAGAGAGAAAGGGTTGGATCCTTGATTCACATGAACATTGTACGTTCTGCAGCGAGAACAGCCACAGACTTTCCAATGCAAGAAATCTAGCACAAGCAGGAATAGGACCATTACCCGTCTTAAGGGTCCGAACCTAGGTAAATCTGGTGTACCCCTGTGTGTATTCGATCAAGCAACCTAGTTAGCAAAATTCCCCCAGTAAACGAACACAATCACAAAATCTGTTAGGTGAAAAACCATCGACAGTCTTCCCCTCACTATTTATGATGAGGTCTGCGCTTCTCCAACACCACATCCATTGATTTTGACCACCATCCATTGTTGGCGGCGTCTTCATTGATGTCGGCTTTATTACCCTAATGACAAGTCATCATGTAATGGTCACCTGCCACCATCACGTGCATCCCTTCTTGTTGCTTCGATGGTGCCTTCAACATCTATTTTCGATCTCTCTAAACTTAAGGCATGAGCACCGCCCCTGTTACCGTAACGACGAATCATCGTGTAACGATCCACCTGCCATCGTCACGTGTGTCCCTTTCTGTGGCTTTGATGGTGTCTAGGGACAGACCCACCGCTGGGTCTAGGGGGCTCTAGCCCCACCTACTGTCCCAATGACAGTGGAGCCCCACCTATGAACCTACCTAATAATTTTGGAGACATAAGAGAAGGGAGCCTAGACGGACAGGCCAAAATAGGCCTTGGACGTCGGCCCATTTCTCGTCGGGCCATCCCACCGGGCCCTAACTCCCTCAGCTCTCCCTTCCCGTGGCCTCCCCCGTCCCCAATCCCTAATCCCGATCCAGCGCCTCCCTCCGTCTCCCGAAAACCCTAGCGGCGGCAGCTAGGCGGTGGGGAGCGGCCGACGGCTCTCCGGCCACCGTGGTCGGGTGAGGGGGCTAGCGAGGAGGAAGGAGCCAAGGCAAGCGCGCCACACATCGGCGATGCGATGACCACACGAGCGAAGGGGCGGGCGGTGGTCGTGGGCTCGGCGACGACAAGGAGGCGGCCAGCGACGGAAGGGAAACAGGCACCCGGCAGCGGCGGCAAGTCCAGGCATCAGGGGGGCTGGAGAAGGAGAGCGCTCTGGCGTCCGTCGAGCCGGCGAGGGCACCAGGGCACGGCGACCGGGGCTCAACGGTCAACGGCGAGACAGCGAGGGGCGGCAAGAGGCATGAGTGAAGAGGCGAAGAGCAAGAGCCGAATGGCACTCAGCTCGACATTGTTATAATTTCTCCCTCTATCGTACCCCCCAATCGTTCCGGCTGGATCCGCCCCTGATGGTGTCTCCACCGTCTTTTTTCGATCTATCTAAGCTCGGGGCACGAACCTTGTGAAACGTGGAGTTCTCCGCCCCATGCATGCGAAATTTTAATTGTGGTCTCGTGACATGATGCTTATCGTTGTAATGTGGAGTTCATCGTCTCTAGAGGAGAAAACACAGATGGTTCGTCTATTATTTTATCTAGCATGGCTGCTGAGATGGGCTAGTAGTAGTGTGTAGGTTTTCTTTTTTGCTTTTGCCACTTTCCGGAGGTCGGAAGGTCAGTTTCCGTGTTACCATGATTCCATGAAGCTTAGTGTTGTATTAGTTGCGTTTCTTGTTCAAATTTAAGCTATATAAGGGCATCTTGAATGCTTTCCTATTTTGGTCCTTATTTTATCCCCAAAATATTCACTATGGGAATCTCCCTCAATACTGAGGGCTGAAAACTTTCGTGATAAAGGCGGGAGCCCTCGAGATTAACTATTCACGAGAGCCGGCCCTCGCGAACAGGTGCTCAAGTTCGCTCCCCCACAAATAAGGACAGAACACGAGGGCCATGCCCTCGTGAATAGTTAAACGCGAGGGTTTTAGTAAGTCCTCACGACTCTCTGGCCTGGCAGCTGTATCACGCGGGCCCACAACCCTCGCAACATGTCTACGAGGCCCACGATGACGAGCGCGCGGGGGACGACCCACTTCTACTCGCGTATAAGCATTATATACAAGGGTTTTTTGAAAATCCTCGCTACTAATAAATACCCTCCTTCCCTTCTATGCTTAAAATATTTTTAAAAAATAACAAATAATAGTTTAAAATATATTTGAGTCACTAATTTTCATTTATGTAACATATTTTGCCATAAAAAATGTAAAACATAAAACGAATATTTCTGATGTTGACCCTTTCTTAGATCACACTATCTGTTTATCGATATACTGAACATTCGAGTAGACATTTCGGAAATTCAACACACCAAATTATATAATACATTATTTATGCATTACACCCATTACGCATTACCCGTTACACACTAATTAGCACTAGTCTCCTCTGGGGACTGATGATGACTTCGTCATCTCTCTGTCGGAGTTGAACTCGGCCAAGTATTCTTCACGGTAACCGGAGTTAACCAAGAATCTGCAGAAGAACGACGCAAGACCAAAATGTGTTGGGATTTTTAGGGCCTCTTATTCGCGAGGGCTAACAGAGGGCCCTCACAAGTAGTTGCTCAGGCAGCCTTACTCGCAAGGGTCAATAGCGAGCCCTCGCGAATAAGCCCCACGTGCACCAGGGGCGCGCAGGCGAGCAATTATTGGGGCCATATTTCGCGAGGGCCAACTATTGGCCCTCGTGAGTAGCTGGCGGCTACAGTTTGTTGCGATGGCCCTCTTTTCGGCCCTCGTGACTATATGCTTACTTACAAGGGCTTAAAAAGCCCTTGTGAGTATATGTTATCTTACGAGGACATTTTTCAGTCCTCGTGTATATTTTTTTGTCCTCGTGAAATTGGGAGATTCCGGTAGTGATTATACCAGTAGGAATAAAATATAAGAGAGAAAAAATAGAGTAATAATAGAAAAATGGATGAATATGAATGAGATAGGGGAAATATAGAGATGTCATTGGGTATGCCCTAACGAACGAGGGGTTGTCATGCTTTTTGACTGGGGTTCTATGGAAACCAGTCAGCCATTTACTTGTTGACGGGCCTGGTCCTGCCTGTGTGGACGCCCGGTCCAGCACCTTCCCTTGATACAGCCCAAATGTAAGCCTGGTCCAGCACACTGTTGTTGCTCTTTTTGTCACCATATCGAATTTGAATTTGATTTATGTTCTAATTTTATTTAATTTATTTGTTTATCTAACTTATTTTAAAAAATTTAAAAAGTAAAGATAAAATATAGAGCCGAATGCCTTGCGTTTGACTTTTGCTTTTAGAGCTCTTAAAATAGTCTTTGATATAGAAAGATACGGATTCAAAAATCAAACTTTTTTTAACTAAGCAAAGATAAGCGAAATATCAAAATTGGATACACGAAAATAATTATGAGTAGATTTAACTCCAAAATACTTCTGTAACCAACATTAAAAAAAATTAAAATTGCAACAAAAGGATCTTCTTAATGCACAACCAAACTAATTTGTGTTAAAGATAAGCATCGCAGAACCAGCTTAGCTACCAAGGAGGCAGGGCCGGCTCTGGGCCTAGGCCTGAGGGGCGACGGCCGGGCGCCCAGATCAGAGGGGGGCCCACGAATGGGTATGCAGCCCAGGTGCCATAGCCCAGGTCCCAGGTCCCACTCAGCCAAGGCCGATGCCCAGCAGGCAGCTGGCCGGCAGGCCGCGCAACGCAAAGGCAAAGCAAGCCAGCCCACTGCGTGCTTGACTGTGACTGCTTGCCTTGGCCCTTGTGCGATGCATGCGAAGGCCTCAAGGCCCAGGTGGCCAGGCCTCATATCAGATATCGATCGGCTCGGGGCTCGCGGTGGTTCGCCCGGCCTGAATGCCTGATTCGTGGGATTAATGCGACGTGCGATGCCGACGCCTCTTGACTCCTGAGTCCTGTCGCCCGTGAGGCACTGAGGCCGCGACGCCGACGCGACCGGGCATCATTTTGAGTTTGGTTCTTATTCGAGGTAATCATATTAGTTTCATTTTACTTACTCTTTTAGTTTGCAATATCGACATTGTTTTTTAAGAATTAAGTATATGTTAGTATGTTACTGGTACTGCTATTTGTTTTATCAATTATCATGTTACAAATGAAAAGTATGTTTCATCAACGGCCCAAAGCTAAAGGGCCCATAGTCTCCCGTTCGTCCTAGGGCCCTCGAAAATCTAGAGACGGCCCTGCAAGGCGGAGTCATTTGCAGTATTCACCCTACTGTAGCTGCATGGCGCTGTAGCGCTGCCGGCAGTGATCGGTTGTAACAAATGCTTGCCGCTTATATAATGCATGTAGTTTGTTATGCTGTTATGTTGTAGCTGTCCTGTACGTCATTTGTATCGTGTAAACAAACGATGATATTGTTATAATACTACGATAGTCGAATGGGATCATCCATTAAAGAATACAATCGTGTAATCACAAGATTAAAGATTCACGGATGTAGAGAAAAAATCAGACACCATAATCTTTATTGATAGATCATTTTGTTTATAATGTCATCTTTTCTTTATATAATGACTAGTCTATATTTTGCCCACAATGCCACTACTAGAGAAATTACCTAATTTACTGGCACATCAGTATCGGTTGGATTGAAACCAGATCGATAGTGCATCGATCTTGATTAAGTAGCAACAACAAACAATTCTATACTTTCAAGATGTCGGTTGGAGGCGACGATAAAGATACCTTTTGCAATGGGTATGCAGATTTAGTGGCGCAATATGGGATCATCGATGCGGTCAGATTACGAACCGATTACTAAATGCCCGTTCTAATAAACTTCAAAAGAAATGCATATCCTACTCTAATCAACACGCGTGGGTGGGTGGGTTGGTTAGAAGGGTGAGTGGAAAGTCATGTAGTGGCCTGAGATCCCAGGTTCGAGTCCTAGATTTGCCATATTTTTTTTAATATTTCAGTGGCTATAGTCGAGACAAAAAACCACGGGCCTTTAATCCCGAATTTTTTAATGTCCCGGTTGGGGAAACCAGCCATTTGCCTAGTAGTGTACCCTAGAAACCCTAGCTAGGCTTGGGCTTTCTTGTCAAGTTACGACACTCCCCCTTGGGCGAAACCGCAATATGCCAATACCTTGTTGAAAACTCCATCCAAAACCCAGTGAAAAAAAATTAGACAAAAGAATATATTGCGCAAGCATAGTGCATTGCAATATTGCCTCATTAAAATCTTATTATGGAAAACTTCAAAAAAATCATATAAGAAAAAAGAGTGCAATATTAGATTTTTTGTATTACTGCGATCTTTTGCTCAAAAATGCTCCCTCTGAACCTTGCAACTCGCAAAATCATCACATTCCTATTATATGAACACATTTATTAAATATCGAGGTACACAATGCCTTTGTTAATATATCTGTTAGATTATCACATGATTTCGTTTGAATTACCTTATTTTCACCACTCTTTTAGAGCTCATGAGGATAGAATAATTTTAGAATGATATGCTTTGTGATCTCAATCTTGATGTAGCCTGTTTTCATTTGCATCACGTAAGCAACATTACCCTCATAAATAATTGTGAGGGCATCGATGGTGTCAACGCAACATGACTTCTGAATGTGGTTTACCATCCTCGGTCAAACATACTCTTGTGCGGTGTAATATAAGGCGATTATCTCTAACATGGCCTTCATTTGCCTTCTTTTTCTAGAAACTCTGCCATCAAGGTGTTTTGTATGCACTCGGCTTCGACCGAAACTTGTGGGTTGTGGTCCCGTGGGTTTAGAGTCACCTATGTGTTGATCTGATTCACACAAGTCAGTTTTGGTCCCCCCCCCCCGTAGTTTAAGCTTGACGATGGCGGAGGGCAGCTCATGGTTGTGCTTGGTGGTGGGTTGTTATGACTGCACCCCCTGAGTCATTTTGTGGTTGGAAAGAGCAAAGTGTAGCTTCTTAATTGGGTTGTGGGTGGGAGAAGCGAAACACTACCCCTTGTTTGGCCACTAGGCGAGAGTAACGGAGTGCTATCTCTCGCTTGGTTATCTCTGAAGCTACATGATGACCCTCATGTGGCCTTGGGATGGGTGGGTTCTTCGCTACTCCCATGGCTTGCTAATTAGATCCGAGCGAGCCCTTCCTGACGCACCTTCCTTCAAGTCTCTTACCTTCTTCTTGGCTCTTGTCAGGGTTCGATCCTCGCTTTCAACTTTGTTTACACCTCGCTTCTTTTTGGACGGCATCACAACCAACTCCATCATCATAGTCGGTGCCAACTGTCATTGATCAAATCAGCTCATACATTTTTAGTTGTATAGGAACAACACTTTTGAGCAATGATGGTACCAACCGCAAATGAGGGGGTACCCCTATATTTATAGAGTCGGAACACGTTACCGGATAAAGTTACATGAGTGATTTTAAGGATGCCCTTACTTTTGTTGTAAAGACGAAGGTGTTACATCATGGGGCATCGCCCCCTCGCTACTCCTTTACCTAGCAAAATTGGAAGTGGAGTCCATTCCATCTAGAGTCTTGATGACCCGAGCAAGGCGGCTAGAGGGGGGTGAATAGACGCCACAAACTTTCGACGCTACCATTTTCACCAAAATCCGAACAACTTAACTATTATGTGTACACATAGCATGCATGACTAAAAGTCATGTAATAAATGAAAATTTTTCCATTCACAATCCTGGTTGTCAAATGTCGAAAATAGAGCAATCAATTCAAAGCTTGCTTTAAGAATGAAGATCAAGCCAAATGATCAAAATGACTTTCAGAAAAGCAAAAGCAGATTTGTTCTCACTTGGAGGAGATGGATGGTGGTTTTCTGTTACTCTTCATTTTTTGAGATTTTTTTCCCTATTACATAATTAGCCATGAACAACGCAGCCAAAAATCTCCTCAAAACTCTCCGTAGAAAAAAATGAAAATTGAAACAATGCAAGCTGCTTTCTGTAAAGCAAAAGCAGATTCTCTAGAGTTTGTTTTTACTTGAAGGAGATGGATGATGGTTTTCTTGTGCTCTTATATTTTTGGAAATTTTTGTCCCTGTTTACCAATGAGTTGTAAAGCATTATGCTAAAAATCTCCTCAAAACTCCTTCCACAGAAAATAAGAAAAAACAAACACCACGTGCTATCAAGAACTTCGAGCAGGAAGTTTGGGCCTCGGTTTTCACCTCATAGCTCCCAAACGGAGAAAATGATGTATGATTCACGCATATTTTTCAACTGGAATCATTCAAAAATGATTTTTCTAGATTTTCTAAAACAATTTTACTGACTACTGTGCGGATGAAAGTTTCTGTATAGATTAGCAACAAGTTAAGAACTTGATACCTCACCTCTCATATGGTTGCAAAGTGTGTATCAAATTATATTAGCAACCTCAAGGCATCATAGACTACCAATAATCAGTAAGAAATCATCAAAATTCATCTCCAAACAAGAGCTTCAAAAAGAAAAAACGAAACAAGAAGAACTAGTTGCAAATCAACGCAATATACTCATGGAGAAGAATGATTTCGTTGCATAAAAGTTGAGGATTATAAACAACACTCCATGTGATCACAAGCACTCTAGGTGCCACCCCTACACACCCAACTCACTCCTCTATTTATAGCCCAAGGGTGAGATGCCATAAATCTTAGAGCCCATCTCCACCCATCTCCACCCTTCATTTGAGAATGAGTGGTGTACAACTCACACACTACAAGACACACTCCTGATAGGAAATATTCTCCACATATTCACTCGGAAAGTATATTTGCAGCTTTCTCGGTCGTCAGCCCATGCCTAGGCCCACCGCTCCA
Source organism: Raddia guianensis (assembly GCA_036346415.1). Taxonomy (NCBI): domain Eukaryota; kingdom Viridiplantae; phylum Streptophyta; class Magnoliopsida; order Poales; family Poaceae; genus Raddia; species Raddia guianensis. Next base: position 27,810,821 of record CM070544.1, read on the forward strand.
ATCAACTTCGCCACCAGATTACCGACGCTGTAGCCGCCAGCTGCCTCGGATTTCTTGCCATGGCTAAGCTTCTCGACTACACCACCTCATGTGACCGCCAAGTCATCGAACTGGTCGCCTGCACATCTCCGGACGCACTAGCCTCCAGCTGTCCCCGAAAAGCGTCAACCACGTACCCGCCGATAACTGCATCATTGAGGTGAAAACACACGAAAGCAACAGACCTTACCTCACCTGCATAGTTAGTGCATCACAAAATTACCAACATCATAATCCGATCGTGACACCACAATTAGCAAGTCCTAACACACCACGTGTCAGCTTAACAAATTCCACCGGACCACGTCCGTTCAAAACTATTACCTAGTCCAAGCTCAGCACAATGGTCTAGTTTCAATTTCACTACAATTTCCACAAATGCACCATTAAAAATTCTTCAAAACACTTCAAATTCTATCTTGTCACATATATTCATTATCAAATCAAGGTCCCTCCACATGGGTCTCAACAAGTCTAGAAGTTGATATTGGTCTCCCCTTCTTCGGGCAAAGTCGCCTCACCCCTTAGGGCATGTACCATGCTCCAACTCAGCTGTGTATTAGAAGTGACACATCACATTTTTGCTAATGTGGACAATAATTAATGAAGGGAGAAGTTGGATCCATTGCTTCAGCAAGCATCGGCGCTAGGCGCGACATGTAGCGCAGCTGTAAGATCAAGCCTCCCATGGGCTAATTGATTTTGGTAATTGATGGCAAATAGGCCGTATAGCCGGAACGCTAAGGATAAGGACCTCTGTTTTTATAGTTCTTCTATTTTCCTTGTGTGCGTCTTTGGCTAGACTACATCTCTCTGGTTGCGAGGTCCCACCGAGCCGCAGTTTGAAACATCGGTGTGGGTCCCATGGGGTTCCGAGAGGTCGTGGGTACTCTCAGAGGTCGCAGTGCTTGGGGTTAGGTCGCCGGCTCGAGAGGTCGCCGTGCTTGGGGTTAGGTCGCCCGGCTCGTAGAGGGTCGCCGTGCTCGCCGAGGGGTCGCAGTACTCGTAGAGTGGTCGCCCGTGACGGGGAGAGGTCGCCCGAGCTTGTGGAGAGGTCGCCGAAATCAAGCGCACTGTCGGACGGCGTCCGACGCTCGTCGGACGGGGTCCGGCAGCGTGGATGTTTGGAGGGTCGTAGAGTCTCCTCTTGGTGTCACACTCACTAACAACATACCTGCCACACCCGCACAAAACAAACTCTTAGAGACCGATGCTAAGGCTATGAACGCTTTGTTTTGTGGTTTGAGCATGGAGGTCTTCGATAGAGTTAGCAATCTTACTAGTGCACACGACATATGGATCACACTCATTGAGATTCACGAGGCACTTCAGCTGATAAGGAGGGTATACTAGTAGTTGTCAAGGAGCGTTATGATCGATTGAGAATGCTTCCAAATGAAAATGTCAATGCTATGTTTACTCGGCTTAACCCCATCCTTAACGAGCTTAAGGGGCTCGGTCTGCTTGTTGCCAATGATGAAGTGTGCGAGGAAAATCTGCGAATCCTCCCCAAGAAGGACTACTGGGACATCATCACCTACCTCACCAACTGTGGTGATGTGGAGAAGCAGCTTCGGACTTTGCTTAGCAAGATCACCGCTTGCGAGATGATGCTCCTCAATGATCATGAGGACTCTCTGCTCCATAAAGAATCAAGTGATCGCCCTAAAGGCCGGTGGATCCAAGCAGAGTGGTCTCAAGTCAAGCCAAGCCGAGGATGGTGGAGAGATGAGTTGGAATGAGCTTGAGGAGGGCTTCCAATACTTCGGCCTGTTCATGAAGCAGGCTGGCCAATTCATGAGCAGAAATGGCTCTGGAGGCAAGAAGAGGATGAGCCGAAACACTCATGCGTCATACCGATGCTATGAGTGTCAGGAGAAGGGGCACATCGCTTCAATGTGTCCTCAGAAGGGTAACACCAAGTACAAGGACAAAGGAAAGGAGAAGGGCGATGGCGAGAAGCCGAGGCAGAACGATTACAAGAAGAAAAATCCTCAGAAGTCTGGATTCAAGGGTCGCTCCTCACAAGGCAAGAGGCTAGCCTTTGTGGGAGAATGGGTGACCGATGATGACTCGGCGACACGTCCGCTTACGGAGATAAGGAATCGGTGATCAAGAGTTGGCCACCATGGCGATAGCTGAGTCTGTGCCACCTCCTCCAGTCTTTGCACCAAGATGTCTCACGGCCGTCACCGAGGCTCGAGAGTGGTATTCTGAGGACGATGGAGCTTTTTCCACTACTTCCACTACATCGCAAAGGTTTCACCAACCTGCGGCACTTTCAAGTGCACGATGGCTCGACCTAGTGGCGAGGTGGCGACTCGATTCGACTCGATGTTGATGTTGAAGGCATGCGTGATTGTCTTAGGGAAGCTTGTGAGCGTTATAAGCATGAGACACTAAAGAATCTAGAGCTTGGTAAAAACTTGATTGCATTACAAACCAAGTGCAAAAATCTTGCCACTAGATGTGATAGCTTAGAATCTGAACATGATACTTTGCTAGGTTCTAACAAAAATCTGTCATCTAAGTGCAATGTGCTAGAACAAGAGCGCGATGCCTTGAATGAATCCCTAGATGATCTCATGACTACTTATCATGCACTTAGGGAGAACCATGAGACACTTCTGGCTAAGAATGATGAGTTGGTTGCTTTGCTTCTTGCTCAACTAGTTGATACACTGTTGATGCTTTGGATCTTTGCTTGTGCCATGCTGTTATACATTGCTATTGCACCTGTTATTGATTTGACTCTTGCTTGCCCTGAGGTTGTCCATGATTGTACTGTATTGGCTTCCACTTCTAGCGGTTCCTCTAGCAATGCACTAGTATGTACACCTGATAATTGTAAATTTGCACTAGCTGCTAGGGAGCTCGCTATTGAAAATGCTGAGTTGAAGTCTAAACTTGAGAAATTTGATAAAGGGCTTGGGAAGTGCTATGAGGGTAGCCTAGTCTTGGATAAGATGCTCAAGGAACAAAGAAAACCTTCCCAAAAGGGTGGCTTGGGTTTTATCCCTGAGAAGTCAAAGGGGAGGAAGAAATCAAGTGTTGCTCGAGCATCTACCCATAGGCAAGGTTACTATCAGGCTCATCCCAAGAAGAGGCGTGGTAACAACTTGCACACTAGCAACAATGTTTCTAGGATGAACAATGGGCACGTCACTTGGCAAGGACCTCCTAGGCACTATAACTCCACATGGCAGCAAAGAAATAATAGTGCTTGGCAATATGGTCCTAGATCCTATAACAACTGGCAAGGTCCTAGGTATCACAACACTTGGCAATCACCTAGGCAAAACTTCTAGAATAGACCTCCTAGGCACAACATTGGTAGGACACATCCATCTAGGAACCAAAACCGCAACACTCCCAACCACACACAACCAAGATTCCCTAGAGCACACACTGAGTTGTATGGTCACTACTTGCTCAAGAAAAATGATCAAGGTAGGATAACTGCTAGGTTTGTTGGGCTCAAGGCTGAGAATGAGCACAAGGCACATGTTTGGGTGCCCAAGTCATTGATTGGTCGCTTTGCTCGAGTTGCTTCTGGTTTGAAGGCTAACCCTCGGGGACCTCCTGTGTGGGTCCTTGAGTCACATAAGTGATCTTCTCTTATGATAGGTGAACTACCGGAGTGGAGGGTGCCATTGGATCATCGACAGTGGGTGCACTCAACACATGACCGGCAACCCCCGGTTGTTCACCTCAATAGGGGAGGAAGGCAAGATTCCCCCCAAGGTCACTTTTGGAGATGGAAGCAAGAGCAAGGTTCTTGGAGTTGGAAAGGTAGCAATTTCTTCAGATCTTTCAATTGACAATGTGCTACTTGTGAAAACTTTGAGCTATAACCTCCTCTCTGTTGCCCAAATATGTGATTTGGGGTTCCATTGCAATTTCTCACCTGAGGGTTTGTTGGTTATGGACAAAAATGAAAACCTTGTGTTTAAAGGCTTTCAATTTGAAAATTTGTTTCTTGTGAACTTTAATGAGCCTGCTGCATCCGTCTCGACTTGCCTTGTCGCCAAAGTTACCCTTGGTTGGTTTTGGCATAGGCGTCTTGGGCATGTCGGCATGGCTAATTTGAAGAAACTTTTCAAAAACGAGTTGATTCTTGGGGTGAAAGATATGACATTCGAGAGAGACAAGCTATGCAGTGCCTGTCAGGCCGGCAAGCAAGTGGCAAGCTCTCATCCTGCTAAGAATGTCATGTCTACATCTCGACCTTTTGAGCTTTTACACATGGATCTTTTTGGACCAACTACCTATGTGAGTATCGGGGGAAATCTCTATTGCTTGGTCATTGTTGATGACTTCTCCCGATACACCTGGGTCTTCTTTCTACCTAACAAAACTCCAACTGGAGATGTTTTCAAAAAGTTTGTAAAGATAGCCCAAAATGCTTTTGATTGTACCCTCAAGAAGGTGAGAAGTGACAATGGGACGGAGTTCACTAACACTACATTGAGTCGCTACGTGATGAGCTAGGGATTGACCACAGTTCTCGGCCACCTACACTCCTCAGCAAAATGCGGTGGTTGAGAGGAAGAACAGGACACTCATTGAGATGGCAAGGACAATGTTGAACGAGTACAAGACCTCCGATGCATTGCAGGCGAAGCCATCAACCTGACACATCCTTGCATCAACAGGCTGTATCTTCACAAGCTCCTGAGGAAGACATCTTATGAGCTTCTTGTGGGAAGACGACCCAATGTCTCCTACTTCAGAGTTTTTGGCTGCAAGGTCTACATCAAGAAGAAGCGGGAACACTTGGGCAAGTTTCAGAGCAAAGTGGACTTTGGGATCTTTCTAGGCTACTCAACGAGGGATCGTCCTTGAGTGTACAATGAGTCCAGTGGATTGATTGAGGAGAGCTGCGATGTCAAGTTCGGCGAGTCCAATGGGAGCCAAGGAGAGCATGAGAACTTGGATGATGTGGGTGGTGAGCGGTGGCAAGGCGATGGAGGAGATGCCGGCGGTGATGTGAGGCTAGTGGAGGTTGAGAGAGGAGACCGAGACGGTTCCACCACCTCTCACACTGAACCGGTGCGACTCGGGGAGGCGTTGCCTCAAGACAGCTCAAGTGTGGAGCAGTTCGAGGCGAGAGACAAGCATGTGAGCGGATGCGAGAATCAGATGAGTTACCATCTCAGCTGATCAAGACCCATCACACCATTGCTCGTAATCATCCAGCTGATCAAGTGATTGGGGACTTGACTCAAGATGTACAAACAAGATCAAGGACAGCCAGCATCTGTGAAGTCGATGCTCTGGCGAACTTCTGTGAGCACACGGCGTTCGTGTCTGAGCTTGAGCCAAAGAAAGTGGAAGATGCCTTTGAACGACCGGACTGGATCAATGCGATGCATGAGGAGCTGCACAATTTTGAGAGGAACAAAGTCTGGAGCTTGATGAAAAGGCCAAGCAGCGCAGCGTAATTGGAACCAAGTGGGTTTTCAAGAACAAGCAAGATGAGCTTGGGTGGTGGTGCGCAACAAGGCTAGACTTGTGGCTCGGGGCTTCACACGGATCGAGGTGTAGATTGTGGAGAACACCTATGCTCGATTGGCGCGTTTGGAAGCAATCGACCGCTTGTGGCATTTGCAACATGCCACAACATTGTGCTTAAGCGGATGGGCGTAAGAGTGCTTTTACGAGCGGATACATTGGAGAGCTAGTGTATGTGGAGCGACCTCCGTGGTTTGAAGACACAAGCACCACGATCATGTGTACAAATTGTCGAAGGCTCTGTATGGTCTCAAGCAAGCACCCAGGGCATGGTATGAAAGACTGAGGGACTTCCTCATTAGCAAGGGATTCACGGTTGGAAGGGTCGACACGACTCTATTCACTAAGGTGGTGGATGGAGATCATTCTGTGCGGTCTATGTGGATGACATAATCTTCGGTAGCACAAATGAGCTCCTGGTCACAGAGTTTAGCGACATGATGAGCAAGGAGTTCGAGATGTCGATGATGGGCGAGTTGAACTTCTTCTTGGGATTTCAAATCAAGCAACTCAAGACAGGGACATTCATATGCCAAGAGAAGTACATCCACGACCTCCTCAAGCGCTTCGACATGAGTGGCGCAAGTTTATCCGGACACCAATGGGGACGACGCCACCTCGACCTCGACAAAGAAGGTAAATATGTCGACCAAAAGTTTTACTGTTCCATGATTGGTGCTTTGCTCTACTTGGCGCATCTAGGCGGATATCATGTTTAGTATGTGCATGTGCGCTAGATTTCAAGCCTCCCTAGAGAAATGCATATGACTGCTGTGAAAGCGAATACTTAGATACGAAACACACACCTAGCATAGGCCTTTGGTTCCCGAAGGTGCGCGGTTTGAGCTCCTAGGCTATTTCGACTCAGATTATGCGGGTGCAAGATCGTCGCAAGAGCACTTCGGGGCATGTCACTTTTGGGAAGGTGTCTTGTGTCATGGGCGTCAAAAAGCAGAATTCCGTGGCGCTATCTACCGAAATTTGAGTATATAGCGGCGAGGAGTTGTTGTGCACAATTGCTTTACTTGACACGATCCTTTGTTTGACTTTGGGTTAAAACTTGACCATGTGCCTCTTCTATGCGACAATGAGGCGCGGTGAAGATAGCGTGCAACCGGTCCAACACTCACGGACCAAGCACATTGATGTCCGTCACCATTTCCTTCGGGATCATGTGACAAAGGGCGACATTGTGCTTGAGCACGTCTTGACGGAGGACCGACTTGCCGACATATTCACCAAGCCCGCGATGAGGCGCGATTACGCAAATTGAGAAATGAGTTAAACATTTTAAATAAGTCAAACATTGCCTGAGTTGGTCGCGTGTCTATGTCATTCATTGCAAATCTTTTGAAGCCAGTTTGAGCATTTAGGTGCTTTGCTTGTTATACTGGATGTTATTCATTTGACTACATGTTCATCACATGAAATTGATAGCTATAGCATGTGTTTACCCTGTCACTAGCTCAACTTGTGCTTAACTCAATATATCATGCAATTGGAAGCCATGAGTATGTGTTAGGAGGACTATAGCTTTAGTCTTATTTGATCGCTCTAAACTTTTTGGTGGATCATGTGCTTCTAAGTCTAGATTGTGTTCTTCCATTTTGCACATGTCTTTACTTCGCTAATTTGAGCAATTTTGAGAAAAATGTTGAGCCAAATTTTCAAAGTGTGCTAAAATATGAATAAGGCCAAAATTGGTCATACATGTCTTACCAATGCCTCCTCGATGAGATAGCTTGCCATGGCACTAGGCATGAACTTAGGGGGAGCTTTGGATGACCGAGACGTTCATCTTCAGTGTCCTGCTGGGTGGCGCCGCTTGTGTTTTGAGACATGGCAAATTCAAAATGAGCTCAACTAAAATGTTTTAGTCTCAAATAGGCACGGCGATCGCATGTGTAGCTTGGATTGCACCTTCTAGTGCTATGGAGTATCGTGTGTCCCCTTTGAGTTTTGGAGCAATTCTTGATACTTCTAGCTATAGTTCACCTTATACTTGCTCTAGGTCATAATAACTTGAAATTATACATCTATCAATTGTGCTCTAGTTGATCTTGTGACATTGTGACCTTGAGATGGCTAGATTTTGAGTGTGATGAACTTATGGGCATCGTGCACTAGTACAACTTTCAAAGCGCTTCACTTGCTAATCCCATACTTTACGGTCATTGATGCCAAAGGGGAGAAATTAGTGCAAATCCATGTTTTGGGCATTATCATGTTTTGGGGTGTTTACAAGTGGTAGACTTAGGAGATGCTTTGCTCCTAGGATGAAAAATTAGGATGGAGATGCTTTGCTCCATGTGATGTGATGGTACTATCGTGTCTTACAAGTGGTATACATTGATTTAGGGGGAGCTCATGTTTATGTGAAATACAAGTGGTATGCATTGATTTAGGGGGAGCTCATGTTTATGTGTACATTGCATTTTATTCGTTGGCCTAGTCTTTGGTATTGTGCTATCTTTGTGATGCAATGTTTGGACTAACCCATTGCACAGAGATTGTATTTGTGCCTTGTCATGTTGGATTTGCAGATGTTGTCATCAATTACCAAAAAGGGGGAGATTGTAAGATCAAGTCTCCCATGGGCTAATTGATTTTGGTAATTGATGGCAAATAGGTCGTATAGCCGGAACGCTAAGGATAAGGACCTCTGTTTTTATAGTTCTTCTATTTTCCTTGTGTGCGTCTTTGGCTAGACTATATCTCTCTGTTGCTGAGGTCCCCCGAGCACTGCAGTCCGAAACATCGGTGTGGGTCCCATGGGGTTCGAGAGGTCGTGGGTACTCTCAGAGAGGTCTTGAGTGCTTGGGGTTAGGTCGCTTGGCTCGTGAGAGGTCGCCTGCTTGGGGTTAGGTCGCCTGGCTCGTGAGAGGGTCGCCGTGCTTTCGCCGAGGGGTCGCCGGTACTCGCCGAGTGGTCGCCGTGACGGGAGAGGTCGCCGAGCACGTGGAGAGGTCGCCGAAATCAAGCGCCTTGTCGGACGGCGTCCGACGCCTTCGTTGACGGGTCCGGCAGCGGAAATTCAGTGAGCACGCTCAAAATCGACTAAGTCCCAGATGACACCGTCCCTGTCGGACGGCGTCCGAAGCCCATCGGACGGCGTCCGACGGCGTTTCGGCAAACGACCAAACACCTGGCGGGCAGCCCGTTCGTGTGCACCAGCGCCCTGTCGGACGCGTCCGGTAAGCCACCGGACGGCGTCCGACGAAGCACAAATTTTGGCCAAATCCTCTGTCGGACGGCGCCCGACGGGAACCGGACGGCGTCCGATCGGGCAATGTGAATCTCGCGATTTAATCTGAGCCGTCCATTTCTAGGGTTTCCCCTTGGGCCTATAAATAGGGGCTAGGTGCACAGGAGAAACCGGTGAGAGAGCCACCATTAAGCAGCCGCCTCTTGTCTTAGCCACCAAGAGAGCTCCTCCCATGGTTCCCATCTCCACCTAGGGTTCCATGTGCTTGAGAGATTGAGAGGGAGTAGAAGAGAGGAAGAAGAAGAAGAAGGTGACCCTAGCTCATCTCATCTATCTCCAAGGTTTTCCCCAACTCCCATGGTGTTCTTGCCCTAGTTTCATGGTGGGAGAGAAAGGGAAGTGGTGAGAGGCGTTCTCCGATCTAGTGCTCTTGGGATTCCGTCACGGAGAGATCGTAAATCACGCCACGAGCTACATCGACCGTGCCATAAACCCACCATTCGTTGGTGGTCACCGCCTTGTGTGGGGTGCATCCTCTCCATCCGTTGGAGCCCTCAAGTCCGCCGTGTGTCGACGGCCATCTCCGTATGTCGGGGGTGCCAAGGTATCCATGTGTCGGATCCAAATCCTCCATGTGTTGGGGGTACCTCATGTGTTGAGGTGAAATCCACCGTGTGTCGGTGGTCGGTGCCGTGTGTCGGTGCCGTGGGTGTGAGCTCTCGCGTGTGAGAGAACTTCGCCTCCGTGTGAAGGTTTGGAGCTCGCCTACCATGTGTTGGTGAAGAGCTACCACGAGTGGATTGAGGGCTAGGGACGAGAGAGTCTCGACTTCTCTGTGTGAGAAGTTTCCTCAACGGAGACATAGGTGTTCATGTGTTGAGCACCGAACTTGATAAACAACTTCGGTTTGCATCTCCTCGCCCACACATATTTACTTCGCATATTGAATTGACCGCTGGCTTGTGAGTGCCATCGAGCCTCCTAGTAGTCGCTTGTGCATTATTGTGATCACTTCCGCAACTAAACTCTAGGTCAATCAATAGCTTGGGTTCCTAATTTGACAAAGTAAACAAGCGAATCGAGAGAAGTAAAATTAGAGAAGAGCCGATTCACCCCCCCTCTCGGCCTAGGATCCTTACAAAGAATAAAATGGCAGGCACACATGCGACCATCTGAGAAAGAAATAAGAAGACGATGCAGACTAATCTGAGCGGTATACAGTACATTTTATATTTTAGTTTTTGCTATATTTTTTGATTAGTGTCTCCAATTAACGAACCGATTTCAAAAATGGGTTCCTGAAATTTTTTTCGAACAAAACTAGACCACACTTGCCATATAAATTTTTTAAAATAAAATTTTTATTTTTAAATTTTTAATAATCTATTGTTTGTTTTAAAATTTTAAAATATTTGTTTTAAATTTATAGCCACTTGATCAACACAGTTTTTAAACTCTATGCAACTATTTTAAATAACTATAGACAACTAGAGACAACCCACTGTATACACTATCTATAGAGTTGTCTATAGATGTCATGGCAATGTTTTAGAGACAACAGCTATTTCTAGTATTGTATATGCCCTTAGAGCATCTCCAATGATAGAGCCAACCTGCTGGCTATAAGATCTACATGGCATATCCACATTAGCTTAAGAGACTACTCTTCCAACAGATTGGCTATAAGCACATTCTTCAAAATGTAAATGGGACCCACGGCTAATTATTTGTACTTTCTTCCACCTTGGGCTTGCTTTCTTCCTCCCGTACTCTATTCTTTCCCAAATCCTCCACATGCCACTGCCTGCTCTCCCTCCACACTGCTCGCCGCCTCCCTCCACGCCGAGCACGTGACGCCCCCCGTCCATCTCCTCCACGGTGCATAGGGGCTGGCCGGCGCGCCGCCCTCGCTCATCTCCTCCACGTTGTCGGGGCACGCCACTCGGCCTCAACTCCTCCACCGCCGCGGCTACTACAGCGCGACGCGGCACGGCGATGGAGATGACGGCGGCTCCGGTTGCTCCGGCGCGGCGACGACAACACCTCCTTTTGGCGTGCCTCCTGCGAGCGGAGAGAGAGAGAAAGCGCGCGTGCGTGGGTCGGTGCATCGGGGCAGCTACTAGCGTCGGGCGCTTAGTCAAGCGCCGACTCTAGCCTGGGGCGCACCCTCTCTCCTCCACCTCATCTGAAAATCCAATGTGGAGCTCTTATAGCCTACTGAGATGTCCCCATTGGAGATGCTCTTAGGCTTCAATTTGGAAACCCCTCTTGACCTGCATTTGTGGGTACTAGACAAAGAGGGAAATTAATTAGATTCCAAGGCTTGGAGATCGCATTATGTCCTTCGATTCACGCACTCAAAGGGCCATCACATGGACTGGTTGCTTCATCCTCTCGTTGCCTGAGGTGGAGCTTACTGGCCTAATCGTCGCCTTCGCAACACCTTGCTCTTTACTCTTTGGCTCTTTTTATCTATGAACGGTATGCCCATTCCTTATGGCCAGGATTAAATGCTCTATCGAAGATACTCCAATGATTTTTTTTATGACCTCAGTTCTTGAAAATTGAATCTTACTTAATTCTTATATCTCTTTCTAATTCCATCCCTGCTATGTCTCTTCCCAATTTAACTTTTGTCAAACAAGATCAGAAGATCAGAGGACATCACAAATCCATATCTACCATTTATCTATATTTTTAACTTTTACTTCCTCCATCCTAATATATAGGACGCATAAGTTTTTTTAAGTTGTCCCGTAATATAAGACGTCTTTCCATTATTTTCTTGGGAAAGACGAGCAACTAACTTATAGTTAAGCTATTCACGCTATAAAGTGCATGCTTTTTCTAGCTTTAGCTATTAAAGCTATTATTTAAATGCATGGGAAGGAGATGCATGCTTCGAGTAACGAGATAATTAAATATGATTCACTCTCTTAAACGCTATTTCTTGGTCTTGATGAAAATTTTTATACGCCCTATATTTTGGGACGGAGGGGGTATATAAATTCTAACCTTTCATGGGTCTAGGAATCGCCGTATCCGTAATCAGTCACACTCATACAAAAGTCGAGGTGGCTTGATTATTCGAATATGGCCCGTGCTGTGGTCTCTCTCCTGCGACTCTCGGCCAGCTCCGGCGACCGACAGCCCGATGGGGGGGATCTCCTTTTGATTCGCTGATTCCATCGGTGAGTCCACTCATCTCCCTCCCCTTCCTCCAGATCTGCTCTTTTCCTTTCCTTTTTGGCCTCTAGGGGACTCCTGTGTGTGGGATTCGGGGTGATTAAGGGGCGTTCGTTGTATCGCTGCCCACCCTTGGTTCCACGACCGGGGCTCACCTTTGGCCTGGAGAAGGAGGGAGGAGGGATGGAGGCGGAGGGAGTCCAGTAGGTTTCCATGGCGGTGGCAACCCAGAAGGTGTCTGCCCCTATCTTGGGTGCGGTAGCAGTGGATTGGGGCAAGAACTCGATGGTGGTTGAGGAAGGAAATGGCGGAGGGGCCCTGGGCTCCGATCTGCCACGAGTGGCGGGCATCCCAGCTGGGGGGCCGACGAAGAGCGCCGGCATCTCTAAGGAGGTGGAGGTCGGCAGTGAGGGGACTGGAGGCTCAGGTGCGGGCTCCGGCGACCGGATGGCTGATATGATGGCACGGCTTCACCTCACAGCGGCGGAGGCGACAGCGGTTGTCCTGGAAGAAGAGGAAATCAGTGAGATGGTGGATCCGGCTCGTGCTTTGCTGGGTAAGGTCCTGGCGCCTAACATCCTCCATTTCCAGACCATTGCGGCAGCTATGCGGCCGGCTTGGGGAAATCCAAAGGGATTGGTTTTCAATCCAGTTGGGGACAATCTCTTCCTAGCAAAGTTTGGCTCAGAAGTGGATAGAGATAGAGTGCTTGAAAGGGAGCCTTGGGTAGTAGGAAAGCATGTTGTTCTCCTGAAGAAATTCGATGCGGATTTTAAGCCGCTGCAGGTTCGGTTCGATCGGTTGGCAATTTGGGCCAGGATCTTTGCCTTACCATACAGACTGATGAATGCTCGTATGGGAGTACTGGGGGAGGTTTTGAAGGTGGACGCTGATGATCGTGGCCGATGTTGGGGGGGCTTCATGCGGGTGCGTGTGGAGGTCTCTGTCGAAGCTCCATTACGTCGCTATGTGACTGTGTTCTCTCCAAAAGACAATTCTCTGGAATCTTTTGAAGTGAAGTATGAGCGATTGCCACTTCATTGCTATTCGTGTGGGATGTTGGGACACTCTTCCTTGGTGTGCCCAAACCCAGCGGATCGCGATGAGGAGGGTAACTTACCATATGCTGCCAAGAGGCTGTGTGTTCTAGAGGAGACAAGTAAGAAGTCAAGTAGTGCGAGATCGGGCAATGCTTCTTCTTCGAATGGTGCTTTTGGCTCAGGCTTCGATTCTAAGGAAATGTCTGGTGCCTCTGGCCGGGATGCAGCTTCTGGAGGTAGTTTTAGGGGGACGGCTACTCCGGATGGCTCTGACAGGGAAGCGAAAGTGACCTCCCCGGCAAAATCCAGGGGTAGGGGACGTGGTGGCGGCCATGGTGGTCGTGCCCCTCGTGGCCGTGGCCTGGGGCGTGCAAAGGGCCAGGGAAAGGAGCTGTTCCCTGCCCAGGACATCTCAGGTGCTGTGTCTGGACAGAAAAGGAAGTCGTCTAAGGCTCTGCTAGTAGAGGCGGGAGGTACTTTCATGGAGCCTGATTCTCCCTGCCTCGCCTTGGTTCTTTCATCCTCGACGAAGGTTCCAGTGGATGGGTCAGGGTCAGGAAAGGAGGCTGTTGAGGTGGATGCGACCAAGAAACTGAAACGGGTAAACTCGGGATCGGCGGATCTGGCGGTGGCTGTGGTTCAGCCCCGCCGAACGCGATGAGTCTCTTGTGCTGGAACTGTCGTGGCCTTGGGTCAGCCGCGACAGAGGGAGAGCTTCACTGGTTAGTGAAGCGGCACAGACCCTCCTCCTTTTTCTCTCTGAGACAAAGGTTGGGGAAAGGAAGGTGAAGAATGTGATGTGATCGTTGGGCTATTCTGGCTCTATTGTGGTGGGCAGCGAGGGCCTCAGTGGTGGGCTTGCGCTGTTTTGGTCGGATGCTGTCACAGTGTCACTTCGGTGTTTCAACCAGCACTGCATTGATGTGGTTGTGGCGGCCGTTGGTGAGGCACCGTGGAGAGCAACTTGTGTGTATGGAGAACCGAGACGCGAGCTTCGGCCTGTATTCTGGAACTTACTCCGTCGTCTTCGGGGTCAGTGGGCTGGCCCGTGGCTTTGTTGTGGGGATTTCAATGAGTTGCTTTGCGGGGAGGAGCACCTCAGAAGCAAAGAGCGCTCGGAAGGTCAGATGGAGGTGTTCAGAGCGTGCTTGGATGAGTGTGGTCTCTATGATCTTGGATCTTTTGGCACAAAACTTACCTGGTCCAACAGACGGAAGGGCTCTAGTAACACTATGACCCGACTTGATCGGGCGGTGGCCAATGAAGCCTTTTCTCGGCGCTTTGAGCAATGCCGGGTCGAAACGGTGGCAACCGCCACTTCGGATCGCTTTGCGATATTAGTAAGATTGGCGGACAGTGGCCTGATTCGGCAAGGCGGTGCTGGCAACAAGTGCTTCCGGTTTGAAGCCGCTTGGTTAGGGGATGAGAGCTATCAAGATGTGGTGCGGCAGGCCTGGGTTTCTGGGGAGAGGGATCTCCCCCCCGTTGCAACTGATGTGGGGGAGTCTACGCCGGTTGTCGGCTTCCCTGCGAGATTGGAGTTTGGTATCCTTTGGCTCGGTCCGTTTGAAAATCATGAAATTGGAGAGGAAGTTGAAAGACCTTCGCTCCTCTGTCATCTCTGAGGGGGTGTTGCTTGAGGAAAGGGCAACTGAAAGAATGCTGAATGAGCTGTTCGAAAGAGAGGAAATTATGGCAAGGCAAAGATCCCAGGTTGAGTGGTTGAGGGAAGGGGACAGGAACACGGCTTTTTTCCATGCCCGGGCCTCGGCCAGAAAGAGGACGAACTGGATAAGAGGTTTGGTGAGGGAAGACGGCTCGCGCTGCTCAAACACCGAAGATTTGATGGAGATGGCGGAAACTTTCTACAGGAAACTTTCCACCTCGGAGCCTTGCGAGGCAGCCGAGGAGGTTTTTGGTGTGATTCCTAAAAAGGTGGATGATACCATCAATGAAGAGCTTTGTCGGCCTTTCACTGATGAGGAGATTGAAGATGCCCTTTTCCAGATGGGCCCCACTAAGGCGCCGGGACCGGATGGTTTCCCAGCTCTCTTCTACCAATCCCACTGGGATCTTTTGAAGTTGGATGTCTGCAATGCTGTTCGGGGCTTCTTGGCTGGGGATGCAATACCTGAGGGGTTCTGCGATTCGGTGATTGTTCTGATACCAAAGGTACCTGCTGCTGATCACCTGTCTAAATTTCGTCCGATTAGCTTGTGCAACGTGCTGTACAAAATTGCTTCCAAGGTGTTAGCAAACAGGCTGAAGATCTTTCTACCTGAGATAGTCTCAGAGTTTCAGAGTGCCTTTGTACCGGGGAGGCTAATTTCTGACTGTGCTTTGGTGGCCTATGAATGCCTTCACTCCATCCGGAGACAACATGTCAAGAAACCCTATTTTGCCCTCAAGGTCGATATGATGAAGGCGTATGACCGGGTTGAATGGTCGTATCTTGAAGGATGCTTGGCGAAGCTAGGGTTTGCGCAGAGCTGGATCCAAATGGTGATGAGATGCATCACCTCGGGGCGGTATAGGGTCAGGATCAATGGGGAGTTGACACGGCCAGTGGTACCATCGAGAAGGCTTCGACAGGGAGATCCGATCAGCCCCTACCTGTTCCTCCTTTGCACGGAGGGGCTATCTTGCCTGATGAAGAGAGGAGAAGAGTGTGGGCGGCTGCAAGGGATTCGAAATGGCAGACGGGGCCCCCGGGTTTCCCACCTGCTGTTCGCAGATGATAGTATTTTCTTTGCTAGAAGTGATTTATGAGTGTCTAAACCTTTGAAATCAACCTTGCATCTGTATTGCCAAGCTTCGGTCAAAAATCAACCTTCAAAATCAACCATTTTCTTTGGTAATCGCTGCTCGGAGGCTATCAAAGAATCTGTCAAGAACTGTATCCAAGTGGAGTGTGACGTCTTGCAGGATACTTATCTGGGGATGCCCACTGAAATTTGTCGCTGAAAGAGGATCCTAAGGCCTAGAGGGGGGGTGAATAGGCAATTTTAATTTCTTTTCTTAAATTATTCTTAATTAAGCAACAAGTTAAGAATGACCCAATCCTAGTTGCAAGTCAAGTAAGCGGAAGCTATAAATAAATCACAAAGCAACTATGACATGGCATTCAAATGAACATAAGCAATGCGAGAGAGTAAATGCGGAAATTAAATGAGAGTGACACGGTGTTTGTTTGACCGAAGTTCGGAGCCGCAACTCCTACTCTCCGTTGAGGCTACCCCTTGCGCACAAGGACCGGCTCGCTCTCGAGCCTACCGCCTCACTCACTCCCGGTAGTCGTTCCGCCGCTTCGGCGAGGTGGACTCCGTCACCCGACACTGACTCGAGAGTAGCCACACGCCAAGGCCTACTCCCAAACCCTCGCCTCCACGAAGGATATTTTCAAAAGTAACAAGCCCGAAACGCCCCGATCATGCCGGATCGAAGGACTTCCATGAAGCTCGGTATTGGGGTTTGATGGATTGTGGCTTTCGATGATTTGTGGGTGGAGGAATGGCTCTAGATCACCTAATTGATGAGCTATGAATGTGGTAGGTGAAGTGGAGCAGCAAACCTCAAAGTAGCTGACCACTAGGTAGGTATTTATAGCCCCAAGAGCAAAACTAGCCGTTGCCCTCGGAAGAGGACAAAAGACTAGCCGTTAGCCTCTACGGACGCCGTTCGACGAGCACCGGACGCCGTCAAGCAGAGCCTCATGCTCACAAAAAACGGCTTATCGGACGCCGTCGGTCCCCACGGACGCCGTCCGACAACAGGATCGCATAAGCGCTGGAGCTACGGACGCCCCAGACGCCGTCCCCGCGAGAAACACCAATTTGAACCTTATCGGACGCCGTCCGAACGACGGACGCCGTCCGATGCAGAGTGTATAAATTGGGATTTTGGCTGGTCGGACGCCGTCTGGCTTTTCGAGACGCCGTCCAAGCGAGAATAGATTTTCGCTAGAAAAGTGAGGGAAATTTTGGTGGGTTTCTCTCTCTCTAGAAATCTCTCAAAGGGATAAATGGGTATTTTTAGAAGAGGTGGATTACGGAACCGAAGTTTTCGAGAATTCGCATGAGATCCGGCATAGTCCGAGATAT
Organism: Raddia guianensis; assembly: GCA_036346415.1. Taxonomy (NCBI): domain Eukaryota; kingdom Viridiplantae; phylum Streptophyta; class Magnoliopsida; order Poales; family Poaceae; genus Raddia; species Raddia guianensis. The sequence goes on from CM070544.1 coordinate 27,827,905, forward strand.
TGAACCCTTTTGAAATCCAACGAAAAACATGAAATAAACCTAACTACTCTAATCTATCGTGACCTCTTCTCTCGCTTGGGTCACGCACTTTGAAATCTTGGAGCGACTCGGAAAATTTACGCCGCTCAATTAGGGTTTGCAAAAGCGCCGAGTCTTCGCTAGGGTTCCGAGAAGTCCAAAAAACCCCCTAGCCCTTTAAATTGATTAATTTTATCATCAATGCCACTAATAAAAATTAGGGCTCAACGATGCTCACAATCTTCCCCTTTGTGGTACTTGATGACAACCCAAAAGAGAATAAAATTTTTGAGCTGCAAAAAGGGTTAGTGCAATACAAATATGCGAGCAATTTTAATAATTAAGAAACCACAACTCGACCACAAAGGTGTGCAAATAAAGGAAGCTCCCCCTAAATTCATGCATAAATTAAATTCAGAAGCCAACAAGGTTCAAAAGTCATAAAACCAATCAAGGTATCAACCACAAATTTCAACGAGTATCGAGGCAATAAAAAAATTACAGGTAAACACAACCTCGATCTCACTACCCACTACTAACCCTCTACTACTCTCTAACTTCTCCCCCTTTGTCACCAAGTGACACAAACGGGAAAAGATCCTACTCTTGCTGATCTTGGTCCATGTCGTCGCCTCCGTCAAGTCCGCCTTTGAAGAAGAACCCGGATCTGCGACGCTTGTACAAAGGCATATGTCTTGCAGAGGGTACCGACCGAGGAGAGGATTGATCATCAAAGAGCTGGGTCGGAGGAGGATTTTGCAAAGAAAAGTTGAGATGGCGAAGCGATTTCTCCACCAATAAAATGAATCTTACCGGGAGGAGGATATGACGTGGTGGAGGCACAAAGGAAGGAGCAGCCTGGATGAGGGTACACCCAAGGATGAGCCGGTGGTGGGTAGGCGGTGGGCGAGGAAAACTCGAGTCTGCTGGTAATCTCGATAATCTGTTGTGGGCATGTGAATACCAACCATATGGATTTGCCCTTCCGCATCGCATAAACATCGCCCCATAAAGCGCACGGTGACTTAAATTCGCAAACTCATCTCGCCAAGTACGTCTGCTGCCTCGCCAAGTCTGTCATCTCTCTGCTGGTGGTGCGCCACTCTTCTTTCACCTCGGTGTGAAAATTTCTCATATCTGTCATGACCCCTCATCTCACCTATCAAAGCATCATACCATGGAGGAGGGATGCTGAAGAGGAGCTCGCACAGTCTTGGCACAAATGGCTGCATTGGGGGCGCGAGGAGCAAAGAGGAGAGTGGTGGAGGAGCATCATCACGAGTCTAGCCAACTTGGGCTTGCTCCCAAGAGAATTCAAGAAGTTCTTCATCGATGCTTTTTGATTCTGTTGATCCAACTCCTTACTTCATCATTTGTTACATGCTCATTCCGGAGAGCAATAGACCAATATAGGAGCTAGAGGTAATGCCCTATTAACTTCTCGAAGATGGCGTCATCAAATTCTCCCAAGAGGGTAGCTCCAACATTGATGGTCTTGCTGTCGGAAGAAATAACATGAACCATTTGCAAATGGAAAGAATTTCATCGCGATTGCCACCTCGAACAAACAATGTGCTTCGAGTATAAGATTAATAAGGGCGGGGCTCGTCATGAACCGATTTGCCTTATCAATACTAATTTCTTCATCATCAAGATCCGGTACATAAATCGACTTGACCAAAGGAGGATATTTGCCCTCCGAAACCATCTTCATAGCACACCTCATTCAAATCGGTGCGAACTGGAGTTCCCAAGGCGTGATTCATCTCGACCATTGTGATCCTTTGAATCATCCATCAACTGAATGATAATAGTTTGACTCTGTCTCGTCTTGACAATCAGTAAAGTAGCAAAGAACTCACAGTTCCTTTCTTGACTCCAAGTCAATTTCTTGTTGGAGATCAATTCTGCTAGGCCTGGTGTGGTGCTAAATATGGTGTGAACCTCAGCCCCGCCATCTTTGTGATCTCGATCCAGTCTACGGTGAGGGTCCCTAGGACCGGTCGAGGGAGCAGAGAAGCACATGTACAATTGTTTACGAAACTTGGTGTAGAACACAGAAGTCCACGGTATCCTCTCTTGTTGAGGAACCATCTGGCATATGAGACAGACCTTTTCTTCCTCAGTGTCTCCATAGACAATTTCAGAACTTGATCATCCACAGGGTCGTCCTCGGCGACCACTGTCTCAGTAACATCCTCATCTATGGGGTCCTCAGCATAGGTGTCATCGTCAGCATCCTCTGCGGTGGCAAAGGAAGATCCCGCCATCCGAGACCAATGAATTCCCTGATCACGCTGCTGCTGAATATCTGCTCTAGTCACTTTGCTTGGGCGAGGAGGAGCGGCACTACTAGCCGTCTCATCGATATAATCCGGATCGCCCTACTCGCATTGTCGCGCCGACCACCGAGGTCTGCCGAGCCTTCCTAATTTCTTCAATGATTTCGACATGTTGAATCACTTCCTCTGACAAAGAAACCACTGACCAGAACAACCTCGCTGCCAACTGCCACTGACCAACGATCCACTAACACGGTGCCAGCCCACCACGGTCCAACCCTGAACACGAACGCGGGAAAAATCTATTCAAACCCTAGAACTCGGTAAACAACGAAATTTGGCAAGAAGAAAGGCGGAAAGCCGTTACCGAGTCCTAAAAGCGAAGAAGGAAGACGCCGTGCGCGAGGAGATCGCCCCCAAGGCCCTTCCCAGTAGGGGAAAGGAGGAGAACGCGACGGAGAAGAGGCGCCTGAACGGGCCGTCAGCCCAATCCACGCGGAGGATTGAAGAGGATGACGAGGAGAGGCCGCCGGTGGAGGTGGAGGTCGCCGAAAGTCGCCGGAGGGTCTTCCCCGGTGAGGAGAAGCAGCAGTGGCGGCGCCGGTTTGGGAGAAGAAAGGAGATCAAATGGGGAAAGAGGGAGGCGGAGAGGTAAGTTATAAGCAATTCCGAGCGATCAGGTTCTGTCGGACGGCGTCCGGCGGTGATCGACAGCGTCTGACAACAAGGGTACAGCGCTGATGAGGACCTCGTCGGACGGGTCGCGGAGAGGCAGACGGCGTCCGGCAAGAAGAATCTTGGCTCGAATCGACTTTATCGGACGGCGTCCGGTGGTTACTGACGGACGGCGACAAGCAATCGACTTCAGCCAACACAATACTCTGTCGGATAGCGTCCGAGACCTTTCGGACGGCGTCCGATGGAGGTGAAAATCGCAGCAGCTTGCTCTTCTGACTAGAGGGCCCCACCAAAGCGAGAATTTATATATATAAAAATAATGTTTTGAAGTGATGATCTCCATTTTGCTCAAAATTCAGAGGAAGATTCAAATGTGAGCAATTTGAAGTGATTTTCTAAAATTTTAATTTTGAAGGGATAAGAATATAATATGACAAATGAAATCAAGTCAAATTCAAAACCCAAATTTTGATCTTAGAGATCAACAAAATGTGCGAACCAAATTTTGCCTTGATTTCTCATATAGGCATGAAAATCGAGCATAGGGGTTCACTTTAGAGTTTAGGCACATGTTTTTGAATTTTGGTTTCTTTTCAAATATTTTCAACAATTTTGATGTCATATGATTTTCAAGAGAACAAATATGCATATGGAGTAAATTTTTCAAAGGGGTAAGATTTTCAAAACTAGAAGTTTGAAATGGTAAGAAGATAAGGATAGTCTATTAAGCTCAAATTTGTTTTGGCTTGAAATATAGGATAAGAATGTGCTCACCAAAAATCAAATTTATCTTTTCACCACTAGAGGGAGTTTTGAGATCATGAGTTGAAACTAAACTCCCCCTAAATGTGACAAGGGTCATAAGCAAATGAAAAAATCAAATAAGACCCAAAAATCACGAAAACCAATCAACACGCATTTGATCTATCTAGTATGTTGAGTTCATTCCTTAATTTGCAAAACCGTGCCTCATCTAAGGGTTTGGTGAAAATATCCGCCAATTGGTCTTCCGTTACGCGTGGGCAAGCACAACGTCACCTTTTGCAACGTGGTCACGAATGAAGTGATGTCGGATGTCGATGTGCTTTGTACGGGAATGTTGGACCGGATTGTTGGCTATTTTCACCGCACTTTCATTATCGCATAGAAGTGACACTTTTTCAAATTTTAGCCCAAAGTCACTAAGCATTCGAGTCATGTACAAGAGTTGAGCACAACAACTCCCCGCCGCTACATATTCCGCTTCCGCGGTAGATAGCGCCACGGAGTTTTGCTTCCTCGAAGTCCATGACACGAGTGAGTGTCCTAGCAAGTGACAACCCCCCGAGGTGCTTTTGCGATCAATTTTGCAACCGGCGTAATCCGAGTCGGAATAGCCAAGAAGCTCAACACGCGCTCCCTTGGGGTACCAAAGACCTAGACTAGTAGTGATTTTTAGATATCTCAAAATACGTTTTATGGCAATAAGATGCACTTCTTTAGGGGATGCTTGAAAGCGAGCACACATGCACACACTAAACATAATATCGGGTCGAGAAGCGGTAAGATAGAGAAGCGAACCGATCATGGAGCGATAAAGCTTTTGATCCACGGGCTTTCCATCTTCATTCAAGTCAAGATGCCCATTAGTGGCCATTGGTGTTTTGATCGATTTGCAATCGTCCATTGAAAACCGGTTGAGAAGGTCCTTTGTGTATTTCTCTTGACAAATGAAGGTCCCTTCCCGAAGTTGCTTGATTTGAAATCCAAGGAAGAAAGTGAGCTCTCCAATCATCGACATTTCAAATTCCTTGGACATCATCTCGCCAAAGTCCTTGCATTTAGATTTGTTAGTGCATCCAAAAATAATATCATCCACATATATTTGACAAATAAATAAGTCATTTTCAATTGGCTTTAGAAACAATGTGGAATCAATCGCACCGGTTTTAAATCCCTTTTCTAAGAGGAAGTCCCTAAGACGCTCATACCATGCTCTTGGAGCTTGCTTGAGACCGTATAGCGCCTTAGTGAGCTTATAGACATGGTTTGGATGTTTGAGGTTTTCAAAACCGGGCGGTTGCTCGACATAGACAAGTTCATCAATAAAACCATTTAGAAAAGCACTCTTAACATCCATTTGAAAGAGAGTTATGTTATAGAGAGAAGCGAAAGCCAAGAGTAACCGAATAGCTTCAAGTCGAGCAACGGGGGCGTAGGTTTCTCCATAGTCAAGTCCTTCAATTTGTGTGAAACCTTGCGCCACCAATCTTGCTTTGTTTCGCACCACTTCACCGTTCTCATCTTGTTTGTTGCGGAAGACCCATTTGGTTCCAATGACATTGTGATCCTTCGGTCTTTCCACAAGCTCCCAAACTTTATTGCGGGTGAAGTTGTTCAATTCTTCATGCATGGCGTTCACCCAATCCGCATCCGCCAATGCCTCATCAATGGTCCTAGGCTCAACAATAGACACAAAGGCGTGATGCTCACAATAATTAGCGGTATGAGAACGGGTTCTTACGCCTTGATTGAGATTGCCAATGACTTGATCTAGGGGATGATCCTTGGAGAGAGTGCGGTGTTGTTGGACGGGTACTTGTAGATCAACGTCTCCCCCTTGAGCTTGATCAACTTCAAAGTTCGCATCTCCGTCCACCGCTTGATCTTGAGTTGTTGGAGAGGTGTCTTGAACTTGATCATCGATGGAGGTGGTGGGGTGATTACTTCATCTTTTGGTGCCTCCGATGAGGTCGAATTTCCCCCAACTCCATAGCATCATGCGGTGGCTCATCACCTACATTTCTTATCAAATCTTGCTCATTTTGTGAGCCATTAGTTTCATCAAACTTGACATCATAGGCTTCCTCAACTAGCCCGGTAGAATTGTTAAAAACTCGAAAAACTTTTGAGCGAGAGGAGTACCCTAACATAATACCAACGTCACACCTCTTTTGGAACTTACCCAAATGAGTCCTTTTCTTATAGATGTATACCTTGCAACCGAAGACTCGAAAATACGAGATGTTGGGCCTTCGTCCCACTAGTAATTCATATGAGGTCTTGTGAAGGAGTCGGTGGAGGTAGAGGCGGTTGATGGCATGGCACGCCGTGTTGATGGCTTCCGCCCAAAAGCATGCGGCGTGTTGTACTCGTCAAGCATTGATCTTGCCATCTCTATCAAAGTACGGTTCTTCCTCTCCACCACTCCATTTTGTTGGGGAGTGTATGTCGTCGAGAATTGTGCTTCACACCTAACTCATCACAAAATTCTTCAACATTTGTATTAGCAAACTCGGTGCCATTATCACTCCTCACCTTTTAATAAAAGAGTCAAATTCCTTTTAAGCTTTCAAAGCAAATCTTTTAAACACATCACCGGCAAGAGATTTATTTGTAAGGAAAAACACCCAAGTGAAGCGAGAGAAATCATCGACAATCACATAACAATAAGAATTACCGCCTATGCTCGCATAGGTGGTTGGGCCAAATAAATCCATATGCAAAAGTTCAAGTGGTGGGATGTAGACATAAAAGTCTTAGTCGGATGAGAATTAGCCACTTGCTTGCCGGCTTGGCATGAGCTACATAAACGATTCTTCTCGAATTTGACATCCTTCACTCCAACAACCAAGTTATCTTTAAAAACCTTTTTCAAAGTGCCCATTCCAACATGTCCAAGACGTCTATGCCACAACCAACCAAGAGTGGTTTGAGAGATAAGACAAGTCTTGATTTGAGAAGTTTCACGGTTTGAAAAATCAACCAAATATAAGTTTTGAAACCGGTGCCTTGAATGCAACACTTTGATCCTTAGTGGAAACAACACGAACTCCGTTGATTGAAAAGAAGCAATCAAAACCCAAGTCGCACACTTGAGCAACGGAGAGGAGATTAAAGTTGCAAGCTTCCACCAAGAGCACATTAGAGATGGATAGGTCATTGGATATTGCAATTTTACCTATACCCTTTACCTTTCGCTTGAGTTATCCCCAAATGTGATCTTGTGTTCGGGTCCTTCTCCTCTTCAAGTGAGGTGAACATACTTGAGCTACCGGTCATATGTTGAGTGCAACCGCTATCAAATATCCAATGCCGGCCACCGCTCTTGTAGTTCACCTACGCACATAAATTCAAGCTTGGGTTTTAGGTACCCAAGACTTCTTCTTGGGTCCTTTTGAGTTAGTCATCAAGCATTTGGGCACCCAAATAGCCTTCACATCTTTCTTTTCATTGGGTGCACCAACATATTTAGCATAAGTAGAGCCATTCTTTCTCATAAGCATGTAACTAGCATTAAGTACTTGAGTTTTAGACATGAATTGAGATGATTTTGCAAGAGGACAAGCAATGGCTTTGTGTTTATCATTTTTACAAATATGGCAACGGGTCCCTCCCTTGAGAAAAGTTAGCTTGGGCTTATCCCAACCGCCCTTGGACAAATCCTCGGGATGAAATCCCAAACCATGCTTACCCAAGGTGTACCTTTGCTCCCGAAGCACCTTGTCAAGAGAGTTGTTCCCCACAAGCAATTTAGCCAAACTAGAGTCTAGTTGCTCAATTCTATCCTTTAGAAGCAAATTTTCCCTAGCTAGCTCATTAGCATATTTAGCAATACCACAAGTACCAATAGAACAAACATTCTCAATTGAAGGAGTAGCACTAGTGGATGAAGATGAGCTAGCATTGGGTGTGTGAGTGGGTGACATGGTAAAGGATGTGTAATGCGATAAGCTAAGTGAACCATCTATAGTGTCAATCAAGTCACACGTCACACCAACATTGCATTTTTCAATTGAGCAATCAAGCGAAGTTTCAACATCAACATTAGAGCTAGCAAGTTTATTTTCTAAAATTTCAACTTGCAAATTTAGAGCTTCATAGTCATCTTCTAGAGTTTCATGCTTTTCTAACAAGTTCTCAAATTCATTTGCAAGCTCTTTATGCACCTTCACTAGCTTCTTTCTTTTAGACTTTTCTTTCTCTAGAGCATTATTCAAATCATCAATCAAAAGTTTAAGCTCACTTTTAGAGAGGTGCTCATGTGTTACCTTCTCCTCTAATGCCATAAGACACATGGGAGGTGAGGGTTGTCGATGGCGACTCAGGATATCTTCGTGTTTTCATTATCGGAGGAGTCCGCCCAAGAACCTTCATCATCGGTGATCCATTCCCCAATCACCTCTTCTTGTATATTTGCGGTGAGGCAAAGCTTTTGCTTGGGAAGAGCCGAGGAGCGTTTTCCTTGATCGCAAGTCCGGCTAGCCCATGAGCTCTAGTATCTTCTTCTTCGGAGGAGGATTGAGAGGACGATGAGCTTGAGCTATCTTCCTTCTTAGTCTTTTGTCCGCAAGAGCTTTCTTCTTATCCTTTGATTTGTGATCACTCTTGCGGTAGTGACGATATTTCTTCTTGTCATCTTCCTCATCTTCCTCTTGATTCCTTGCCTTGTGCTTGTTCTTTTTACTTCTTGGGCAATCCCGCCAAGTGACCCTTCTCTCCACATTCATAGCAACGCATCTCGGAGATAGGTCTTCGCCTTGAAGAGGATGATCCGCCATGAAGCTCATTTTCTTGATCAACTTTCTTGACCGCTTGACAAGGAGGGCCAATTCTTCAATCTCCGGAATTGCATCATCTGAGTCTTCATCATCTTCTTCAATTTCAACTTTCTTCTTTCCACTTTTGGCTTTGGGGGAGAGCGATTGACTTCTTGTTGAGAGGAGACTCTTCACTTTCAAGAAGCCGCATCTCATATGAGTTGAGTTGCCCGAGAAGCTTTGTCGGTGTCATTTTCTTGAGCTCGACTTGGATGCTCGAATCAAGGTCACAAGTGGATTAAAACTAAATGGCACAACATCAAGCATCTTCCGACAAATGTCAATGTCTTCCAAGACCTTCTTCTCCTAACATCCGCAATTTCATTGACGATGGGGTTCAACCTAAGAAACATTTCATTAACACTTTCATTAGGAAGCATCTTGAATTGGTCAAATCTTTTTCTAGCACGAGATAGCTTCTCCTCAAGCATCTCGGCACTATCAGCATGAATTTCTCTAAGATGCTTCCAAATGTCATAAGTTTTAGAGAGATTGCCAATGCTATCAAAGACTTCGGAAGACACACTAGAGAGTAAAGCATTTCTAGCAATGGCATTAAAACGTTTGTACTTAGCATGAACTTCATCAAGAGCAATTGTTCCACGGAGGGTGGGATAGCCGGTCTCACAAGCGACCCACACATCATAGCTAAGTGCCTCTAAGTAACATTGCATCCTAATTCTCCAATAGTTGTAGTTTGTTCCATCGAAAATAGGAGCTTTTCCAATTTCTATCCTAGGCCCTCTTGAGCCATCTCCTAGCGGTTAAGCTAATCTAGGAGAACCTAGTCGCCTCGATACCACTTGAAAGAGGATCCTAAGGCCTAGAGGGGGTGAATAGGCAATTTTAATTTCTTTTCTTAAATTATTCTTAATTAAGCAACAAGTTAAGAATGACCCAATCCTAGTTGCAAGTCAAGTAAGCGGAAGCTATAAATAAATCACAAAGCAACTATGATATGGCATTCAAATGAACATAAGCAATGCGAGAGAGTAAATGCGGAAATTAAATGAGAGAGTGACATGGTGTTTGTTTGATCAAGTTCGAGCCGCAACTCCTACTCTCCGTTGAGGCTACCCTGCGACAAGGACCGGCTCGCTCTCGAGCCTACCGCCTCACTCACTCCCGGTAGTCGTTCCGCCGCTCCGGCGAGGTGGACTCCGTCACCCGTACACCGACTCGAGAGTAGCCACACGCCAAGGCCTACTCCCAAACCCTCGCCTCCAAGAAGGATATTTTCAAAAGTAACAAGTTCAAACGCCCGATCATGCCGGATCAAGGACTTCCATGAAGCTCGGTATTGGGGTTTGATGGATTGTGGCTTTCGATGATTTGTGGGTGGAGGAATGGCTCTAGATCACCTAATTGATGAGCTATGAATGTGGTAGGTGAAGTGGAGCAGCAAACCTCAAAGTAGCCAGCCACTAGGTAGGTATTTATAGCCCCAAGAGCAAAACTAGCCGCTGCCCTCGGAAGAGGACAAAAGACTAGCCGTTAGCCTCTACCGGAGGCCGTCCGACGAAAGCACCGGACGCCGTCCGACAGAGCCTACTGCTCACAAAGAAATGGCTTATCGGACGCCGTCCGGTCCCCACCGAACGCCGTCCGACAGCAAGGATCGCGCAAGCGCTGGAGCTATCGGACGCCCCCCAGACGCCGTCCGGCAGCGAGAAACACCGAATTTTGAACCTTATCGGACGCCGTCCGGTAACGACCGGACGCCGTCCGACAGAGTGTATAAATTGGGATTTTGGTGGTCGGACGCCGTCTCGCTTTTCGAACGCCGTCCGACAGAATAGATTTTCGGCTAGAAAAGTGAGGGGAAATTTTGGTGGGTTTCTCTCTCTCTCTAGAAATCTCTCAAAGGGATAAATGGGTATTTTTAGAAGAGGTGGATTACGGAAACCGAGTTTTCAAGAATTCGCAAGGATCCGGCATAGTCCGAGATATTCGAACCCCTTTTGAAATCCGACGAAAAACATGAAATAAACCTAACTACTCCTAATCTATACGTGACCTCTTCTCTCGCCCGGTCACGCACTTTGAAATCTTGGAGCAGCTCAGAAAATTTACGTCGCTTCGAATTAGGGTTTGCAAAAGCGCCGAGTCTTCGCTAGGGTTCCGAGAAGTCCAAAAAACCCCCTAGCCCTTTAAATTGATTAATTTTATCATCAATGCCACTAATAAAAATTAGGGCTCAACGATGCTCATAGTCGCCCCTTCTCCAACTCTTTCAGAGCTCTGCCGGAGAAAATTTGGAAGAGGGTGAGTGGGTGGTCGGATCGCCCCCTTTCTAGAGCTGGCAAGGAGGTGCTCCTGAAGTCGGTCGCGCAAGCCATCCCAACCTATGTCATGGGTTGTTTCCAACTGTCGGTCTCTATTTGTGAGAAGATGAGAAAATACATTGCCAATCATTGGTGGGGCTTTGAGAATGGTACGAAGAAGATGCACTGGCGGTCCTGGGACTGGCTCTCGACCCCAAAATCCTTAGGTGGGCTGGGCTTCAGGGACTTCGTCACTTTCAACCAGGCCATGCTTGGGAAACAGAGTTGGCGCCTTCTCACGGCGCCGGAGTCTCTTTGCGCCCGGGTTTTGAAGGGGCGTTACTTCCCGGACTCCTCCTTTTGGGACGCCCCCCGCCCAAGATCGGCGTCTTTCACCTGGCGGAGTATCCTTTTTGGCCGAGACCTGTTGAGGCGGGGTCTTCGTTGGGGTGTTGGTAATGGAAACTCAATCAAAATCTTATCTGATAACTGGATTCCTGGCCACTCGCCTGGTCGGCTATGACCTCGAGTTGCTATTAGGAAGAGGCCACACGATCATTGGTTGCTCACTGATGATGGCTTTTCCTGGGATGTGGACATGGTGCGCTTTGCTTTCGAAGAGGAGGTGGCCACAGCGATTATGAGTCTTCCGATTAGTGCTCTTGGGGGCGATGATTTTGCTGCTTGGCCTCACGACAAAAGAGGTGTGTACACGGTAAGGTCGGCCTATAATTTTGCTCGATCTTCTCGCTTCCTGTATTCTCAGAGTGTGTGTGGGAAGGGACTATCCTCTACTCTTGAGAAGGACAGTAAGTGCTGGAAGGATTTGTGGAGAATCAATGTGCCAGGGAAGATGAAAATAACCCTTTGGCGGGCGGCCCACAATTGCCTCCCGACGGGTGCCCAGCTGAGAAGGCGTCATGTTCCGGCTGTGGATGGGTGTGTCTTTTGCAACAGGGATGACACTATCGAACACATCTTCCTCCTTTGTCCATTTGCGAGGGAGATATGGTGTGCTATTAAGGAAAAGTTTGGCTTCAAATTGCGTAGAGCCGAACTAGTCAACATGAAACAGTGGATTTTTGACTTCCTGGGGCGGGCTTCGGGCACGAGTCTCACTGTGATGGCAGTCACTCTTTGGCACATCTGGGGAGCCAGAAATGAGAAGCTGCACAACGGCTCGCCCTAGGACCCTCGTAGAGTGATCCAGAAGATTTTGGCTTATGTCGAGATGATTACATCGCATTGCTCCAAACCCGTACTAGCTCACAGGTGTGGAAGCCCACCCTCTCTTTCTAGGTGGACACCACCGCCGGCAGGTACGGTTTTTATCAATACGGATGCTGCTATCTTCCGATCTTCTCATGTTGGTCTTGGCTTCGTGATGAGAGATCACCGGGGTCAATGCCTTTTGGCTGGTAGCGAGCTGCTCCAAATAGCGGCTGCTCCTGAATTGGCGGAAGCTTGGGCCGTCAGGAGTGCCCTTCGTCAGGCTTTGGCCGAAGGTCTTGAGAAGATATGTTTGGGGACCGACTGCCTAACTATCGTCAAGCGCATCTGCTCGGTGGAAAGGGATCGGTCCCTGGTGGGCTGCGTCATTAGCGATATCAAGTCTTATGCTAGACTCTTTAGTAGCTGCTCTGTGGTGCATGTCCAGCGTTTGTCAAACCTAGTTGCTCACACTTTGGCGCGCAATGCGGAGCTTTTGGGTTGTAATACCTTTCGATCTGTAATTCCGGATTGCATCCGGGAAATACTTTGTGATGATGCTCCGTGATCTATGAATTATCGCATTCTCTCAAAAAAAAAAATACAAAAGTCGAGGTGGTCGATGATTCCAAGCCAAGCCAAGCATGGAGCACATCGACCTCCGCTGTCTACGCCTACATCCTCCCCTCACCCCACCGCCGCCGCCACAAGCATGGAGGAGTTGCCGCCGCGCCTGGGCACCTCCATGCCGCCATCGCCGTCCTCCTTCCTCGACCTTCCCACGGCGCGCGACGGCGCCGGGGGCGGCCTGCCCTTGCCGGTGCCGGACGACCTCGTGCTCCCGTACATCTCCCGGATTCTGATGGATGAGGAGGAGGAGGGCGACACGGACGGCGGGTTCTCGCGCCACCTCGCCGACCACCCCGCGCTCGCCCGTGCCCAGGAGCCCTTCGCGCGGATCCTGTCCGTGTCCGGCGATGGCGGCGGCGTGGATAGGGTGGATTCTGCTGTGCTCTTGCAGGGCGCGGAGGAGATGGCGGCGATCTTGGCGGCCGCGGATGGCGACATGGGAGGGAGTTCTCTGAGCTCGAAGGGCGCCTATGCGGCCGAGGCCAGGAGATTGTTCTTGAAGGGCATGGAGGAGGCCAGCAAGTTTTTGCCCAGAGGAGACAAGCTGTTGGGGGGAAGTGGCAATGTCAAGGGGTGCAAAAGTTGGGACGAGCATGACGGGAGCACGACGGAGGGGAAGGTGGTGGGCAGGGCCGTAAAATTGAGGATGGCTACCCAAGATGACGATGGCGTCTGCAAGTTGTTCGATGAAATGATGCTGCACGGACATGAGGTGCCCACGAAGGAGATGTTTGAGCTGAGCGTGGTCATGAAGAACTGCAACAGAAAAGGAGCACAGGGGAGTGAAGGAAGGGTCGATCTGCATACGCTGCTGACCCACTGTGCACAGGCGGTGACCATAGGTGACCGTTGTCGGGCTGGCGAACTGCTGGAGCAAATCAGGCAATATGCGTCGCCGACGGGGGACGCCACTGAGAGGCTCGCATCTTGTTTCGCAGTGGGGCTTGAGGCGCGCTTAGCAGGAACAGGAAGGCAGCTCCTCATGGCAAACCATGCCTTGGTCATGGAGACGCTCAAGGCCTACCAAATGCTCATGACAGCATGCCCCTTCAAGAGGGTGGCGTTCTCCTTCTCCAGCATGGTCATCTATGACGCCATGGCTAGTAGGAACAGGTTGCACATTGTGGATTTCGGCGTTTGTCATGCGCTCCAATGGTCAGGCTTGCTGTATTTGTTGGCAAATAGAGAAGGTGGACCTCCAGAGGTGAAGATCACAGTCATTGACGACCCGCAGCCCGGGTTCCTTCCAGCCGAGAGGGTTGAGAGGATAGGGCGCCGGCTCAGCACCTGTGCCACTGCATTCGGCTTGCCACTGAAGTTCCATGCTGTCACAGCGAGGTGGGACACAATTCGTGCTGAGGACCTGAACATCGAGCTTGGTGAGGTGCTTGTTGTGAACGACTTATTTATGTTCGGCAAATTGATGGATGAGAGCATTCTTACTGATGGACCCAGCCCCAGGGATGCTGTCCTCAGGAACATTCAAAACATGAGACCGGACTTGTTCATCCAAGGCATTGTGAATATCGCGAGTGGCCCATTCTTCTTGACAAGGTTCCGCCAGGCGCTGTTCTGCTTCTCAGCGCTATTTGATATGCTAGATGCCACCATCCCACGGGAGAGCCACCAAAGGTTGGTCTTAGAGCAGGATGTGTTTGGGAGGCGCGCACTGAACACCATAGCCTGCGAGGGTGCAGATCGGACGGAGCATCCTGAAACATATAGACAGTGGCAGGTGAGAAATCAACGAGCAGGCCTGATACAACTGCCATTGAAGCCAGAGTTTGTAAAGATTATAAGGGACAAGGTCAAGGTGCACTACCATAAAGATTTTGTGATTGATGAGGGTCACCAGTGGCTGTTTCAGGGTTGGAAGGGGCGTATCCTCTATGCCCACTCCATTTGGGTGGGCAGTGGATTCTAATCCTTCTTTCACCTTCACTGTATGTTCCAGTAGGATTCAATTCTCACACCAATATCTTTTCGATATCTTGGAAGCCCAGCGTAGCTACACAAATGCCGTCGAGGCTGTTAGCTAGAAGAAAATACTCGATTAGGGTAAAATTCCATCTTAGACCATCGATCATTGAGTCCAGGGAGAATAAGGGATCCGAAGAAGAGATCCTCTTCCAAGGATAAAAAGAACAAGAGGAAGAACAAGCTAGAAGCCATGAAGCATCCCTAAAGGCTAAACTATGATGAGCGTGCTCTGGCCCTTCCCAGGTAGCTCCCTCAGCATTGCCCTGAGCAAGAACCAAAGAAGTTTGCCCGGTTTAAAGCTGTGACCTTCAGCCTAATGGAGAAACTAAGACTGTACCCCTTTCTGAGGTGGATCCGATCAAGGTGGTGCATTTAGGGACCTCTTTGGACTCTAAATAGGAACTCAATCTTATTGTTTTTCTCAGGGCATGTACATGCATACCTGCCCTCATGGCCAATCAATCGCAAGTGCATTTTTTTTGCCGACCATAATATTATATTACAATAGCAAATGGATTCTGCGTCTCAATGCCACGATTTTGATAAGGTTAATCTTAGTGCTAACTACGGAAACAAAACAAAACGAGACTTTAGAAAATACATGGTTGGCATCCTTTGGTAGCCTCGCAGTTCAGCTACAGCGAGCTCTTCACTTGATAGAAGAGCAAGACCCCATGCTCATGGCATGTTCTTGACATTCTTGAGTTGGAACTTGGAGGGAGTTAAAGACTACCACGAAATCCTTCCATAGTCACCCCGGCGACCTTGGACATGCAGATGTGCTCTCTTGAGAATCGTCTCATATATCTAGGGTCCTAAGAAGAGTGATTGAGCATAGGTAAGGAATTCAACCTAATAAAAAGTCTATCCTCCGGAAACTTCACAGGTTCTCCAATTTCAAACTTAACAATATTTGGGAACAATTAGGAAAGCTCCTCATGGCCAGTTTTATCCGGGAATGATTGAACAAGCATTCATCAACATTCAACAAGGTAAAGCATGGACACGCATCAGACTTGACAGGAAGCACGCGTCGACTCGGGTGTCCCATTTACACGATTCCATATAGAGTAAATTTCACCCTTTCCCCGTAAAGTTGGACGAAAATTGAATATTTTGGGTTTTATATTTTAAAATTATTTTTCAGAAATGGTGACGTATTTTCAAAACTTCCAAAATTAGGCGTTGATCACCTGTGATATGGGCGATATGGTACTTGTCATCCCTCTGGCAGACAATCGGCCGCAAGAGGGGTGACTGGGGAGCCAACTAGTAGGGCCTAGTTGATGCGCTCACAAGTGGCCCGATCATCCGGTGAGAAGGATAAAACTATTTGGTCGGAGAAGTGACTTTGACGAACTAGCTACCAGCCACGCAAGGATAGGGCCCGACGATCGCTAAACCACCAAACCTACTTGTTATCAACCACGCCAAACGTGAGTGACCTGACCACGAAGGTCTATCCCTGCAAGCAATCGAGAATAAGCAACAAGTGAAAAACAATATGAAAGTGCAGATATGATTAAGCTCACACACAATAGAGTTGAGGTTCTGAAGCTCAGAATCGATTGGTTAATGAACACAAGGGATTTCGAGAGTGTTTCTCCAAACTGGAAGAAAACAACAAAATGAACAAAACATGCCTAAGGACTAAAGGAGCATGTCTTATATAGTGGAGAGTTGCTGGTTTGGCGAATCCAACACGCAACATTAGTTACATGGAGACTCAAGATACATTTAATTGTGGTGCAGCATCCGAAGAGTTGTTAGTTGGCTGTCCGTCAACTTCTTTTGACTGTTGTGTCCAACTTAGGAGGAATTTGAAGGTGAAGTTGGATCCGTTTGAAACATGGTGAAGTTATCTTTCCAACAAGTGCTCACACGCCCCAATTGGAGTCCATTTGATTTTTGTAGGTCTGTTTGAATTCAGACAGGTCATCAAAGGCCGAGCTAAACCCATTTACGTTCACACATAGCCTTCTTGCGTTCCCACCTTGCTAGTTTGTTTGATACAGCTCAGCGTAGGTTGGTGCTCTCCTTGTTGAAGCTCGCCCTTGCTTGTTGAAGCTCGGTGGAGGCTCGCGCTTGCTTTGTGGAAGGTCGGTGGAAGCTCGTGCTGCTCCACGCCATGGTTCCTAAGCACGAGTACCTCATCATGCAGCGATCTATCCTCTATGTTATAATTAGACAACCCGAAGGAACGAGTTCACATGTTGATTTAGTTGCCGAGCGCGTGCCCTTGTAATGGGTCCATTTATGGGAGACAATTGTGGAGTCAAGTGCGTATCCTCCATGGTGATGTCCTCATCACTAGCCTTTTGATCGTTGGGGCCATCTACGTCAACCCTTGTAGGTGTCGGGTCTTACGTATTGCCCATGTAAAGGATGATCGCCCATTGTATGGGCAAGTGGTATGCACCCTTCTCTGCCCATCATTGTCGGTGGCGGGCCTAGCCTATCACCAACATGATGGGCGATCGCCACCGGACGGGCGATCGGTGGCTTTTTAAGCCACCACGCGAGCCTCGGGAAAGTTTAGACTAGGAGAGAGAGAGAGAGAGAGAGAGAGAGAGAGAGAGAGAGAGAGAGAGAGAGAGGGAATGAGGAGAATGAGCAGAGCACAATCATGACACATCCATTCACATTTGGTCCACCACCCACGCTATGCCATCCACTCCCACCAGCAGAGACACTGCGGACTTCACATATCAATAAGTACGCCTTTTCACCCCTCTCACAACCTGATGCCATCTCACTGCCTCTATATAAGGCTTGCCTAGCAGGGGTATCCACACTTTCCAACATCATACACTATGCACGGAGAACAAAATGTCTGGGAGTGGAAGCTTAAAATGTAGAGAAAAGGGCCAATAAAAGTAATGAACAGGGCACCCACATGGGATTGGCCTTATGAAATCGCATACCATACCTTTTACCACCGCACGGGTTTTTCCACGCATGTGCATGTCTTCTGTGAAGCTATGAACAGACACTTGGGAGAATAGGTATTGGATGTGCTGCAACTACGCCTTCGATCCGCCGAAGAAGAGCTTAAAAAATAGGCACCTACACTACAAGGAGAAACCCCCTTTACCAACGCATCCATACGTTGTTAAAAGCTCCAATAGGTGTTGTTAGGATCTGTACCAACGCATTTAAAATGCGTGGCCACAGGGGCCGTTGCGAGCATCTATCTCTACGCATTTGAATGCGTTGGTAACATGCCCAGAAAAGCGTTGTGAGGTAACAACGGATACATGGCAACGCTTCTTATGCGTTGCTTTGTTGCATTAATAGAATCATGTTTACCCAATATATTTTTTATGCATTAATGCTTTGCAGTGGTATATTTATTTTTTACCTTAAAACTGGGAGCTCACATAGATAATAAATTATTTTACAGAGTAATCACTGATATGGGATTAGAAAAAAATATATTGCATTCCAAATAATTCTTGTACAAAAGATCCCAAAATCGGATCTACGTTACAGTTATATCACCTAACCACTAACGAAACATAATTTCAAAAGAAAATCTTTACATAGTAAATGTCTATACAACTACTGAGAAGTTGGCGCATTGATATTCTCCATCTCTGTCCTAGTCCATGCAATTGTAAGTGGATCTCATGGAATATTCTGCAAGATTAAATAAACTATATAAGGACAAAGGTATTATAAAATTTTTTGGTGTTCATAAACCATACAAGGGCCAAAAAAATATTATAACGACATTTTGTACTGCACATAAACTTCAACGCATACACAAGTACTTCTGTGGCATCTAATGCATATATCTTAAGAAATATATTTTGCGAAGCATTATTTGCACCTTAAAATATTTTAGGAAGCATTGAATGTGCAGAAAATGCAGCAGCAGGTGACCAATATTACAGATAGTGATGCAGGCAGAGGGAACGCCAAAGACAGCAGGTGACCAATATCAATCATTTGACCAAAGTAGTATCGATCTACTTGTTCAGCAATCCAAGTAGCAGAGGTAGATCGAAGGAGCACACACTACACAGTTGATACAATGCCAACAACCTACTAAGTGCAAAAAAAAATAGACCCCAATTTTGTTCTTTGAAAAATAAATAGACATCAATCTTGTGCTCGGAAGTTTAAAAAACTAATTAAATCATGGAACTAGGGATTAGATTATTAAAACACCTCAGCATTGACCTTTTACTTCCTCAGTTCCTCTAGCAGGTGCCTAAGAAAGTTTGGCAGTAATCAGCTTGTGTTCAACACTTCAAAATCATAAGAGAACAGTGCATATTGAACAAGCAAAATAGGTACTATACCAAAGTATATTGGAATGTATAGCAGGTTCTGCCTCTTCTAATTGTAGGAGGATTTTACAGATGACAGCACGGAGTACCTATACAAATGTATTAACATGTAGTGTCCTCAACTCATGAATCATCCAGCAGTCAGAACATGGTCCATTGGCTATTTAATCCATTAACAATTCGCTACTTCAGCGGTGTCAGGAGTCTACTGTTCATTCCACCATATTAGAAAAAGAAATAATTGACTAATGAATACCCTCATGTAACATATATATTAGTCCATAATAACAAATAGCAAGAATAAATTGTTAAAAAAACCAAGAATACCAATCACGATACAAAAGCATAGTGAGACAACTTACTGCATGACCAACTTTACAATTAGACTAGACCAGCGATTATCTTCTCCCTTTTGTCAAGAGTAACAACACCTAATATTGACCTGCAATCTTGCCGCTTCCGTCGGCTGTAAGGTGAGAGCGAGGAACTGATCAGGTGTTTAAGCATGGAGCAAAAAAAGATTATGCGTACCAGCTCAATAGGCACCACGGTATTTGGAGGTTCCTCGTGTGGAAGGGGACCAATCGTCCGCACGATCTTCTTAGACTAGGCGACAAGGCACTCGAGCACGGCGGCGCCGATCCCGTGTCGCAGCTCTTTGCGTGGATTCGACCCTTCTAGGTTCCAATCGTGCCCGTGCTTTCCGAAGATCGACCAACGGGCTCCTGGCTCCTTCCTAGAGGATCCATGCCGGTCGGTGCCTGGGATTAGAGATGGCACAGCGGCGGTGCTGGCAAATGAAGCCTAGGGTTTGAGAAGAAGGGGGACTTTTTCAGGGGAAAAACTAAACGACCGTGGGGTGGAGTTCTTTTATGGGCCGTGAGGTGTGAGATGAAGTTTGGCTGTCCTGTTGAAACGCTACATTTTTCCGTTGTGGACTATGCGTAGTTAAAGGGGTGTTTTTCTTGTAGTGCCAGTACAAACCATCCCTAGTTCATTCCATTTCTATTCAATGCTTATACTTACACATCTTATAGTCCCAACCGCCACTACGTGAATCTGAGCGATGGCTTGACATAGAGGTCAACCCTGATAACAAGAGGCTCCTTGAGGAAGCCAAACAAAATGTCGCATTGATTGAACAACTTCAAAAAGAGTGGGAGGCCGCACATGTGGAGGCACGTAGAAAGTAGCAGAGTAGGAGTGGCTGGAAGAGAGATGAAACAAGAGAGGGCACATTGTCGGTGTCTGGGAAACGCGCCTCGGAGGGCAGCGGGTCCACGGACCGGCAAACGAATTTGTAGTTGGAGTGAGGCCCAACGACAACCCTTCCCGAGAGCAGGGGTGGCGGCCAGAGCTCATGGGGCTCTAGCAAAGACGGTCTTCCGGACTCGCTGAGTGCGACTTGGCGATCTGGATACAGATCCGTCATACGGTGAGAAAGAGAGGGGGAGAGAAGGAAGGCGAAGGAAATACAAACCATGGAGACAAGTGATTTTTACACTGGTTCGAGCCCCCACTGCCGGGTAATAGCTCTACTCCAGCCTTGTTGATTATTAGGTGGGAAACAGTACAAGGGCGCCGAGACCGGGCTAGAGGGCGCCGGTCCCGGGCTTACAAGGGAATGTAGGACACTACTGAAGTGAATAAGGACTACGGCTACTGCTCAGGAAGCTTCGGATGCTTGTGTTGCTAAGGCTCAGCTTCAGGGTGGTTGAAGAGGGTCCCCTACTATGTTGGGTAGGCTTCTCCTTTTATAGGAGCGCGCGGGCTGCTCGGAGCTGATACGGCGGGCCCCGTGCCTTCCTCTGCTTTGTCCATCTTTAGTGGCGGCGCCCTTGTCTCATTCCGAGCTCCGTCCTGTCTGTGGCCTCCAAAGAGAAGCTGGTCTGATTAGTACTGGACACGTGTTCGTCTTGGTGCGCTTACACGGAGGAGCAGTCTGCACAGGGAGAAAGCACTTTCTCTTTATCCCTGAAATAGCATTGACTGGACCGAGCCAGCCTGCGTCGACCGTTGAGGGCATCGCGTAGCGTGGAAGCTGTTCTGCCTAAGGGGCAAACGACAAGGCCAGCCGCCCGCATGTCTCTCCCCGGGCTGCGGATCCCCGGGGAGATACAGTCCTTCTCGGTCAAGACCGGGGAAAGCATGGTGGGGCATGAAAGCTATCGCCACCTGCCCGCGGGGCCCTCATCCAGGCTAAGGATAGCCCGAGAGGTACGCAACGCTCCTGGTTAGGAACTAGGGAGGCGCGGTTGACTTGCTCAAGCCCGAGGAAGACCCTAGCGGGCTAGACGTCTCCTTTGGTACGACCGGGGGTGGCCTTTTGGGTTCCTTCCTACGCGCGGCAGGCCGGTACGGATCCGGCCCAAGGCCCATCTCGGGGTGGGCCGCTTACGAATCACCAACAGCCAGCCCTCGAGCCTCGGCGGGTCGCGTGGCGAGCCGGTCTGAGGTTTAGAGAAAACCAACCCCTACGCGCCGCGCGGGAGACTTGGCTAGGGTTTTTTGGAGCCGCTTGGGGCGAAAGGTCGAGCATTGAATTTTGATTTGACGAAAAAGTGGGGCAGTTACGTATCCTCGGGCACGATTCCCACGATCTCCGTTTCAACTATTGCCTTCCTTGATAAGACAATGTTTTGGGGGAACTACTACTGTAGAACATCCCCTTTGCCTCTATCTTCATCCCTCGATCTCTCCCTTTGCCTTCTTGCTTTCGGCCACCATGGTGCTCATCGGAGATAGCGTTCTCACGAGAGAGAAGATGGCGGAGTTGGAGAGGGACGGCTTTGTGAAGCCGGGGTCTTGGAGGCTTCCTAGCGCAGCTCGAGAGCCAGAGCCCGAGCTTACCGACCTATTATGCTTCGAGAGCTCGGCCATCTGCGGGTTTCGCGCACCGGAGTCACAGTTCATGGTGGACCTCTTCGCCTTTACGGAGCTGCTGCTGGAGAACCTGTCCCCGCAGTCCTACGTTCATTTGTCCATCTTCGCGCACCTGTGCGAGGCGTACTGTGGGGTGCGCCCAACGGTGAGTCTCTTCCAGCGGTACTTCGAGCTGAAGCCCGTCTGCCATCGCGTGGGCAACGGCGGGGTCTTCTATCTCACCACTCGCTGGACCTGGGGTAGCCAAACATACCCGGAATATGAGGTCAAGACGAAAGTCGATGGTTGGGCCCGGCAGTGGTTCTATCTGAACCGCGGGGCTCAAACTTGGAGTATTCTCCGGCCTCGCCAGACACGCCGATCTTAGCTCGTAGCGAGCCCCTGCCGGAGGATCAACTGATGGAGTACGAGATCGCGGAGCTCGCCCAGAGAGGCTTGAAGGGCTACGACATTGTCAATAGCTTCGTCCGGCACCGGATCAGCCCTCCGGGGCGCCGCGAGCGGTGCGTCGGCGAGATGGGCGGCTGGGAGGATCCGGACCGGGATTTCCGCCAAGTTGAGCGCCTGTCACCATGCTTCGTTTGATTATAGGTCGGGGCGCGTAGAGACCGCTCGCGATGCTTTCTAGGGCTCTCTACCCGCGATGTTGCGAGGATCGCGGGCATGTTGCTGCCCATGGAGAAAAATCCTCATCCCGGAAGATTCGTGAGGGATAGATTGTCCGCGGTACGTGCCTGCAGGTTGTTTGATTAAATTCCAGGCTGCGCACGCCCTCAGGGTCTTGACGGCTTGTGCTGACTCTTTGTACGCAGCGAACGTGGAATGTGGCCAAGGAGGCCACGAAGGCCACGGGCTCCACAGGAGAGCCCTTGGACGTACAGCCACTGGCGGCACGCTCGCCGTCAGTAGGACTACCGGCGGCGCCTGGCTGAGCATCGGCTTTGCCAGCGATGTCAGGCGAGGGAAACACAGCGCCGGCTTTGATCGCGGCAGGCACGGCATAGGCAGGCGTGGAGATGCGGGCAAGAAAGCGCATGGCGCCGGTACAGGTGAGGATTTCGTTTTTCACGCGGGCTAGGCATTGGGTGCTCAGCCGGCCTTAGGCTCTGTTTTTCGCGTGGGTCCAGTGCGCGGCGCTTACGAAAAAGATGAGGTGGTATCGGCCTGCCCAGGACAGCGACTATGAGGAGGTCGCGACCGCGGCCGGCCCGACGCCAGGAGTGACGTAGCAGTGGGGGCCCACGAAGAAGGTTGTCGTAGCCCGGCTTGGGAAGAAGACGGCCGTACCAACCACCAGCCGTGTTGGTGGGCAAGAGACGGAGCTTTTCCTGCGCCCTACCCCGGGGGTGTACGAGGGATGGAGTTTGAACCGGTAGCAGAAGTTTCGCTTGGTCGCTATCGCTCTGTCTCAGATGTCGATCGCTCGGGTGTTTCGATTGTAGTCTTGTGGCGCCGAGGTGGCAGTCGACATGCGGCCCCCTTTCGCCGAAGCCATGGCGACCGAGAGCGAACTGGTCAAGCCCGAAGGAGGGGTACTCCTGCCGCAGTTGTCGGAGGCCGCCGGGTTGTCGACGCAACCGAAGGTGCGGGGCAAGGAGAGGCAGCCGATTCGTGGGGGGTCATCGACTTGCCTGCCGATGGCGGTGCTGGACACGTTCGCCGAGGTCGCAGAGACGGTGAGGGTGGATGCGTCCGGGGCCTCACCGTGGGTTACCCCCTGCGTGTTGAAGGACGCACGGAGCATGGCTAGTGGCCAATCGATTGTCGGGGGATCGCCGACTTTTTTAAGACTCTGACCGAACGCTCCTCCAGCGCCCGACCGACGCATGCTACTGGCCTTGAAGATCCACCCTACTCCCGGTCTGACGAGAGAGGATCTCCTGGCGCGCCTAGACGCCGTTCCCGTAGGTGAGCTACATCTCGCTCGCCAGCGCGCCGAGGCAGTGGAGGCCAAGGTGGAGCAGTTGCGGCTGGAGACAGTAGGCGAGGCGACGTGCCCTCAACCAAGCCCGCTTATGGTGACCGGCGCGATTCTCATATTTTTGGCTCTCAAAGAGGGTGAAACTGCGGTGGAGGTAGAGCTCCGAATGGCCAGGGCCAGCCGGGCTCTGGCGAAGGAAACGATAGACAAGCTTAAGAATCGACTCGAGGAGGCGCAGGCCGTTGCTCAGCAGGCCACGCAGCGGGCCGAACCCTCGTGGGAGAAGTGGAAGCTCGCGCAGGAAGCTACCCAGCTTTATGACGAGCTCCTGCGATCGTGTCAGGTCGTGGAACAAGCGGTCTAGGCCAGGGTTAGACTCGAGAAGTCCCTGGCCGCTGCTGAGGCGGCGCTCAAGGCTCGAGCTGGAATGGGTGAAGTCCAGGCTCTCCCGGAGGAAGCGGACAAGATCAGGAGCGAGCTCGCGGCCACCCGGCGGAGGCGGAGGAGCCGAAGGCCGCACTGGCGGAGACTCGGGCGGAGCTCCGCGATGCCAAGTTGGCCATGGAGCAAGTGACAGCGGCGAAAGCCGATCTTGCGGGCAAAGTAGAGGAGGCGGGTGACTGCGGCTGGAGCGATCGCTCTGTTTTTGGCAGCATCACTGGGACTATCCATGGTGGCGGCGTCGCATCCTGTGTCGTCGGAAGGAAGCGGCTCGGAGCCCTTGGGCTGCTAGCATGAGGCGCATCTTCGTAGGCTTGATCGAACCGTGTGCGATGTCGTCGAGGAGAGAGTGAGGGGCGTGCTCGCCCTTAACATGAAGGTAACATCTTTGAGTTTGCACATTATGTTAAGGCGTTGATCACCTTATGACTTGATCTATTTGCTCTTGTTTCAGTCCTAAACCCTCCTTGCCGGCGTGACCTCACTGATTGGGGCAACGCGCGGGCAGTTCGGCAACGACAAGCCCGGGCTCAGATAGAGCGCGCGAGCGCACTAGCTGCCGAGAATGAGGTTCGCTGGACCGCTTGCATCGCCGAGCTGGAGGCAGCGCTCCAGGAGCATAGAAGAAGGAGTTGGAGGCCGTGGCAAGGCTCGCCCAAGACCTAGCCGAGGAGCACAATCGCGCAGAGGCGGTCTCCAAAGAGCTAGAGGCGGCTGTGTCTGGGCACGGCACAATCGTGCGTGGGCTTGAGGAAGCCTGCGACAGGCTTGCTGACGAGGTTGCCTTGCTCAGGGCGAAGTCTCAGGCTGAGGCGGAGTCCGTGAAGAAGCAGGCGCATGACCTCGCCGCTGCTCTGGCTAAGCTGCGCCAGGAGCAAGACGAAATGGACTCGCGAGCCCTGGAATTGCTTCAAACGTGGAAACGGATCTGTGACCTAGAAACCGAGCTGGAAGAGCTCTAGCTGCAGCGCTCACTGTAACTTAGCCCGAGTCTTTTTGTCTCTGAACTTCGCGCCATATGTTGATTATTTAATGGATATGCATAGTGTACTGTGGCCGAAGGACTTGGCCATTTTGTATTTTGTTCTCCTTATTGCTGTCAAATCGCACGCACTGTGAGCCCTACCACGCAAAGATGTTGTCTCGCTAATGCGAGGGCACGCTGCTGTGCGCGGACGCGTGGGTGGTACAACTCATGACGGTTCAAGTACCCAGCCCAAGCCAAGCGTCAGGTCGATTTGACGTTCTCGGGCCTCGTTAGCACAATTGGCCCGAATCCACGCACTAGGCCCTGACAGGCAGCGATTTTTCGTTCCGCTGACAGCGGGGCTGGCACAAGCGTCGCGTGGCGACTGGCGCGGTTGGTATTCAGCGAAGTGCGTCTTGTAGCGTCACTTCAGCTCGCACAGTATTTTAATTACTGTCGCCTTCGGCAGCCGACGCTTAGGGTAGCCCACGGCATGATGGGACATCGCGCCACCGCGTGCCTATAAAGTGAGGCGCAGCGCGCTGCGCTGCCTTCGCTCTTAGTCCGCACCTACCTTATACCAAAAAGCAGAGATCGCGAGGCCGGAACCCGAGAGAGAGAAAACAGAGAGAGAGAGAGAGAGAGAGAGAGAGAGAGAGAGAGAGAGAGAGAAGGCAGAGAGATCAGAGCCATGTCTTCCTCAGCCGCCTCAGACTGAGATGCGTGGTTGGAGGCGCCGACGGCGGACATGCCGTCGCTGCCTCCTTCGCCTCCTCCGATCCACCCGCGGTGGAGGAGGAGATGGCTGCGGGCCTCGTCGTTGCTGGCCAGGAGGCCGCATTGGCGAGCATGCCCAAATCCATGCTGACGAGGCGGCGGCCGCAGCACTGGCCGTCGTACTCGCGGCGGAGGAGGACGAGGAGAACACGGGGGCGGCGCAGATCGCCGCAGACATAGCGTACACCGCCGTGCTAGCGGCGGAGGAGGCCACTGCCGCGCGCGGCGGGATCTTTGCCGCAGGGAAGCCGTGGAGGGGGTCGCCGAAGCAGTGGCGGAGGACGCCATGGTGGCTCCGTCGCCACTCGTGGCCGCGAGCATCCATCGGCGGCGAAGCAGCACCGTCGCGCGCGCCCGCCGTCGGTGCTCTGCGTCGGCCTGTCATCGTCGTCGTCGCCATCGGCGGAGTCCACCGCGCTTGACACGTCGCCAGCGCCGCTCCTAGGCGCGGCAGATCCAGAGTAGGAGTAGGTCTCATAGGCATTAGGCCTTGGCCGCCGCTGTAGCTGTAGTAGCGCGGTGCCCCCCTTTTGAGGTAGCCCGGGAGGCCGGGCTCCCTTTTGCTTGTACAATCTCATCCTTATAAGATTCTTCTAGGAAATGCAACTTTTTCTTTGATGAATCTTCCCTGTCGAGTTTGATCATTTTCCTTCCTTACGCAAATCTGTCATGCAAAAGTAGGAGAACTAGGTGAAAAGTAACGGAATTCTGAGGTAAACTTAGGAATTTTAGACGAACGAGTTGATTTGAAACTTTTACTTTTGTGCACATAGCCATCCAGCCCCCGGGCCGCGGCCAAGTCCAAGTGCGATCTTGGAGTTGGGCATGGTCTAAAGACTAGAGTGACTTGAAAAAATTTCGCTCAAATTCCCAGCCCCGGAGCTTTGCGAGGCCGCGCGACGGTGCGGGCTTGGCGAAGTTAAGGACTTACGAAAAGACGTGAAAGAATTTCCAGCCCCCGAGCGTTAGGCCGGGGCCGAAATCCGTCATCCCAAACAAACCTGACATGGGCTTATTGTACCTTAGGCCGCGAGGGTTCCACACTGCGCGGTGCCTTACAAGGGTGCGAGGTGTCGGTTTATCCAGTCGTAGCAGTGCTCCGGAGTGTTTTATCCTTAACCGTTGGATTTCGGCCACGGGCTTACTTAAGATGGCCGTGATTGAGCCCAGCGTAGCTCGTAAATGGGGAAAGATGCGCCTTTTTTTGAACTTGAAATGAAGGAAACTTATGACCTGATTAAGCGTAGAAGCGTCGTAGAAGGGAGATGTTCCATGAGCTAGGGAGCTCGTTCCCGTCCTTGTTAGCCAGGCGCACCGAGCCTGTGTGGGCTGCGGACACTACTTTGTACAGTCCCTCCCACTTGAGGGTGAGCTTGTTGGAGCCTGCGAGGTTCTGAATGCGACGTAGAACCAGGTCTCCTACTTGCAGGGTCCTTGTATGTACGTTTCATGCCGCGTAGCGATGCAGGGTCTGCTGGTAGGCAGTAGCCAGATGTAGGGAATGCTCGCGGCGTGCATCTAGTAGATCGAGGTCGAACTGCCGCTCCTCGTCGTTGTCCACGAAGCTGGCAAAGTCAACGCGATCGGATCCTAGTCTCATTTCTGTTGGAAGGACGGCCTCCGAGCCATAGACGAGTCGGAAAGGGATTTCTCCCGTAGCCCGGCTGAACGTTGTCCGGACCGCCCAGAGGACTGATGGTAGCTCGTCGACCCAACCTTGTCATTTAGCCTTGAGGGCGTTGTAGACATGCTTTTTGATGCCTTGCACTAGCTGTCCGTTAGCTCGCTCAGCCGCTCCATTGCTCTGTGGGTGGCCCACAGATGCCAGGGCGAGCTTCATTTCAAACTCTTCGCAGTAATCGTTGAACTCCCGGCTCGTGAATTGGGTACCATTTATCAGCGATGATCCTGCTGGGCACGCCAAATCTTGCAACGATGCTCCGGAAGAAACGTACCGCGGCAGTTGCAGTGATGTTGGAGACCGGCTCGGCCTCGATCCACTTGGTAAAGGTGTCGTTGGCTACGAACAAGTACGATTTGCCACCGAGCCCTTTGGGGAATGGTCCCCAGAGGTCCATGCCCCAGACCGCGAATGGCCACGCTAGTGAAATTGTTTGCAGCTCATATGCGGGCTGGTGCGTCATCCGCGCATGGTATTAGCAAGCTTCTCAGCGCTTGACTAAGGCTTCTGCGTCGCTCATCGCAGTGGGCCAGTAGAAGCCCATGTGGAATGCTTTGCCGACAAGGGTTCTGTGTGAGGCGTGGGCGCCGTAGAAGCCCTCGTGTATGTCGGGCAGAAGATACTTACCTTCTTCTCGGGTAACGCACATAGAAAGCACGCCATTAGCACCCCTTCGGTACAGTGAACCCCGTGCAGACGGTAAGCTCGGGCTCGCCTTTTTAGCTGGGAATGCTCAGTTGCGTCCTTGGGCAATGTCCCGTGCTCAAGAACTGGATGAATGGCGTCATCCAGGTGGTGCTTTGCTCGAGGTATGAGACAGTACCGGATGTCTCGGTGTGGGGGGTAACAGATGTCCTCGTGGCCTCCTCTTCGGAGGGAATGGAGGGTTTTAGAAGGTGCTGCACTAGCACCCTCGGCGGGGCCGGTTCTTGTGAGAATCCGAGCTGGGCGAGCTTGTCGGCTTCGCCATTCTCTTCCATGGGAATGTAGCTAATTTTGAAACTCGTGAAACGCTTCTCCGGTTTCTCACTTCCGCTAGGTACCGCGCCATTGACTCATCAGTTGCCTGAAACTCCTCCCTGACATGACAAACAACGAGCTGCAAATCCCTTTCGCAACAAGCCGTTTGATGTCGAGCACAGCGCTTGCTCTCAGGCCCGCTAGTAGGGCTTCAAACTCCACTGCGTTGTTGATCGCCGCGAAGTGTATTTGTATGACATGCCGGAGTCGCTCTCCGTTAGGGGAGATGAGAACAAGACCGCATCCTGATCGGCCGGACTGGTGTGACCCGTCGAAGAACAAAGTCCACCGGCCTACTTCCCTCACTTGACCTGGAGAGCTTTTCTCTTGCTCATCCAGCCTGGTCAACTCTGCAACGAAATCAGCTAGGGCCTGGGCCTTCATCGCGGTACGGGATACGAACTAGATGTCAAATTCACCTAGCTCAACTCCCCACTTCGCGACCTGGTCTGTGGCCTCCGGGTTTCGGAGAATGTCCTTGATCGGGTAAGTGTCGGGACAATGATCTGGTGGGCTTAGAAATAGTGACGCAACTTGCGTGAGGCCATCAGTAAGGCATAGCATAGTTTCTGAAGGTTGGGGTAGTGCTCCTTAGGCCCGGTGAGCACCTCGCTCACGCAGTAGATAGGTTGTTGCTTCCCTTCTCGTTCCACTGCCATCACCGCGCTTGCGGCATTCGGTGTTACTGAGAGGTACAACAGGAGGACTTCCCCGAGCTTGGGAGTGGTGAGGACGGGTGGTGAGGCGAGGTACTGCTTCAGCTGTTGAAACGCGGCCTCAGCCTCCTCTGTTCACTCGAAACTATCGTGCTTGTGGAGAAGCTTGCAGAAAGGCGCGCTTCGCTCTCCAAGGCAGGAGACGAAACGGCTTAAGGCCGCCATTTTTCCTGTGAGGGACTGGATGTCCTTTACGCAGGTTGACGGCCTCTTCTTTTCTATGGCCTTGATCTTTCCAGGGTTCGCACCGATTGTCGCTCCGCCGATCACGTAGCCAAGTAACTTGCCGGACATGACACCGAAGACGCATTTCTCGTGGTTTACCTTGACCCGGTGCTGTCTCAAGCTGTCAAAGGTTTCCCGTAGGTCGGACATGTGGTCCCGGGCGTCCTGGCTCTTGACTACGATGTCGTCTACGTAAACTTCTATGTTGCGCCCTATTTGATCAGGGAGAGTTTTTTGCATGAGTCGCTGGAACGTGGCGCCAGCATTTCTGAGACCGAAAGACATGGTCGTATAACAAAATGTGCCGAAAGGCATTACAAAGGCGATTTTCTCCTCGTCCTCCTTAAACAACATGATCTGATAGTAACTGGAGTAAGCGTCCAGGAAACTCATCAAGGCTGAGTCCGTCGTGGCGTCGACTAGCTGATCTATGCATGGAAGGGGAAAGTTATCCTTTGGGCAGGCGAAATTCAGGTCACGATGGTCGACGCACATGCGCCACTTGCCACCCTTCTTC
The DNA here is from genome assembly GCA_036346415.1 of Raddia guianensis. Lineage (NCBI taxonomy): Eukaryota > Viridiplantae > Streptophyta > Magnoliopsida > Poales > Poaceae > Raddia > Raddia guianensis. The sequence continues at coordinate 27,857,988 of CM070544.1, forward strand.
TGGACCACGACTGGGTTCGCAAGCCAATCGGAGTGCTGTACTTCGCGGACAAAGCCCGCTCGAAGCAGCTTACCGACCTTGTCTTGGATGATCTTGGCCTTCCAGTCGGGAACACGCCTCTGACACTGCCTTACCGGTTTTTTGTCAGGCCAGACAGCTAGCCTGTGCTTGATCACCTCCCTTGGGACACCAGGCATATCGGACAATTCCCATGCGAACGCGTCCTTGTTAGCCCGGAGGAAGGTAATGAGCTCGAGTTCCTATTGGGCCTCGAGGTTTGTCCCCACGTGGACCACCTTGGAGGGGTCTGTCTCTGTGAGGGCGATGGTTTTGGTGGGCTCCTGCGGCAGCAGTGCCACCTTTGGGCGCGCTATGGAGCGCTCCTTGCTGCTAGGACCACGGGTAGGGAGCTAGCCTACCATGGCCTGCGCGGTCTCGTCGCAGTTGAGGGCCGTCTTGTGGTTTCCCCAGACAATGATGACTCCCCTTGGCGCCGACATTTTCAGGCAATGGTAGGCGTGGTGGGAGACCGCCATGAACATGGAGAGCGCGGGGCGGTCCAAGATGGCTTTGTAGGGCAGGTCAGTTTCCACCACCTCGAAGGTGATGTACTCAGTCCTGAAGTTGGCGGAGGAGCCAAATGTCACGGGCAGCACAACCTGCCCGACGGGGCGAAGGGACGAGCCTAGGACGATCCCATGGAAGGGGACGGTGATGTCCCTGATCTTGGAGCGCGGGACCTGCATGAGGCCTAGAACGCGTGCGTTGATGATGTCCAGCGAGCTCCTGCTGTCCACGAGGACGCGGTCGACACAAGTGTTGCCGATGGTGGGACACAACACCAGCGGAGCCACTGCGGCTTGAAGAGTCCTGTCGGGTAGTCTGTCACGGAGAAGGTGATGGCCTGGCTGGACCAAGGCAGGGACTCCATTGCGGGTTCACTGTGGGCTATGTGGAGGACCTCGCGAGACGCGGCCTTGAGCTCGAGCCGAGAGCTGTAGGCCGAAGTACCGCCAAAGATGACGGCGATGTGGCCGCGGGCTTCAGGGACACCCTGGTCCTGGCCGCCCGGCAGAGGTGCCGTGGCCGCGCCCTTAGGGAGCTCGGGCAGGTCGTGGCTGTGGCGCTGGTGGAGGCGGCATAAAAGGTTGGAGTCGTGGAACGGATCCTCACCTCTGTCCTGCTGCTGCAGATGGGGAGGCCGGCCTTGGGGCGGCCCCTCCAGCTGGGGGAGGTCGCGGCTGGATCTGCGGCAACGGGCGCTGTGGTGGCGGACGCACCGGCGTAGGACACTACGGCAGCGGGCGCTCGGGCTGGTCGGGCTCAACAGTAGCGATGAACTTGGCCGGCTGCTCTGACCGCTTATTCTTCTTCTTGTCCGCCTCCGCTTTGTCCAGGCCGTCACCGACCTTAGCCTTCTTCTTGGTGTGGGCGTGGCCCCTCTTGCGCTCAACCGCCTCAGAGACGTTGATGTAGAGGACCGCGGTGTGGAAGAGCTCGCTCGCGGTGTTGACCGGATGGAGCTCGAGGTCCTCAGTGTAGCGCCGGTCCCGTACTCCATCCTTGAAGGCCTCAATGATGGCCTCATCTGGGATGCAGGGGATAGTGTTGCGCGCTCTCACTAACCGGCACACAAAATCCTGGAGATTTTCATCGTCTCGCTGCACCATGAGCTTTAGGTCCTGGGGACGCCCAGAGCGGGCGTAACACCCCTGGAAACTTGTGCGCAGGGCATCCTAGAGCTGGGCCCAGCTGCGGATGGAACCGGGCCGCTGATTGAACAGCTAGGTCCAGGCCATGCCCTCGAGCAGGATGGGGAAGTAGTTGACCAAGACGGCCTCGTCTCCCCCCATAGCTCAGATGGCGGTGGTGTAGATGGACTGGAACTCCTCGGGGTTCTTACTTCCGTCGAACTTCTCGATCGGCCTGGGTTTGAACCTCGGCGATCAAGGCGCCTCACGGAGAGTGCGGGAGAAGGCGGAGCACCCTAGCGCAGCCTTCGGGGGAGAGGCATTCCAAAGCGGACCCAGGCGGGAGAACACTCCGCCCGGGGCGTGCGGCGAACCACTGCTGGAGGAGACTGTGTGGGCTCGGCGCTAGCGGCTACGGACTACGGTTGCGGCGGGAGTAGCTTTGAGAGCCCTCCGAGCGAGTTGCTGTCGCGCCGCTGCTCGGGCCTCATTTGGTTGAGGCCAGAGGTGACATCGCCAAGGCCCTCAGCGATGGCCGGACCCAGGTCATCCATGGAGAAGCCACGGGGATCCTTCTCCAGGTCGCGGATGACCCGGGCGGTTGTGCGCGCCTTCTGCTGGCTACGCCGGACCGGGTTGAGCATGACGTCTATGAGGGAGTCGACCGGCCGGGCTCGAGCTGGGGTGCGCGCCTGCGCGGGGTGTCCTCGCGGTAGACCTCAACCAGGGCCTGTGGAGGGAGTTGCGGAAGAAGTCCCAGGCCGCAGCGCGGCGGCGCTGCAGCTCCAGGGCCTCCACATTCCCGGCGTTGTCGTCGGCCGAGGCTACGAAGACGCGGCGAGATGTGCGCGGGGCTAGGGGAAATGTCTCGGTGTCGCCCGCGGAGGCGGAATCGCCCATCAGCTCGAACTCCATGGGAGTCTCACTGACATGGGTCAGCGAGGGGTCCAACTTGGGGAGCGACTCCTCGTGGCGAAGCTCTGCCCCTGGGCCGAGAGAGGTGTCAACCTCTATCTCGTCTGCCCCAACTTCGGTGAGGTATTCCTTTCGCCAGCCCTCGTACGATGGACCCAGGTCATCCAGATCATCGCGCTCATCGAACTCGAGGTCCAGGACCTAGTCACTGCTCAGAATCTAAGGCCTATCTGAGGGAATGGACCGCTGAGGGCTGCTCATGGGCCCTACGGTGGGCACCAGCTGTCGGTATTTCGGAAACGCGCCTCGGAGGGCAGCGGGTCCATGGACCGGTAGACGAATTTGTAGTTGGAGTGAGGCCCAACGACAACCCTTCCCAGCAGCCCGGGGCGGCGGCCGAGCTCGCGGGGGCTCTGGCCGCGCGGTCTTCCCGGACTACGCCTGTGCGACTTGGCGATCCGGGTACAGATCCGTCGTACGGTGAGAAAGAGAGGGGAGAGAAGAAAGGCGAAGGAAATACAAACCGTGGAGACAAGTGATTTTTACCCTGGTTCGAGCCCCACTGCTGGGTAATATCTCTACTCCAGCCTTGTTGATTATTAGGTGGGAAATAGTACAAGGGCGCCGAGACTGGGCTAAAGGGCGCCGGCCCCGTGCTTACAAGGGAATGCCGGACACTACTGAAGTGACTAAGGACTACGGTTACTGCTCAGGAAGCTTCGGATGCTTGTGTTGCTAAGGTTCAGCTTCAGGGTGGTTGAAGAGGGTCCCCTGCTATGTTGGGTAGGCTTCTGCTTTTATAGGCGTGGCGGGCTGCCCGGAGCTGATACGGCGGGTCCCCCTGCTTTGTCCATCTTTAGTGGCGGCGCCCTTGTCTCATTCCGGGCTCCGTCCTGTCCGTGGCGTGCAAAGAGAAGCTGGTCTGGTTAGTACTGGACACGTGTTCGTCTTGGTGTGCTTACACGGGGGAGCAGCCTGCACAGGAAGAAAGCACTTTCCCTTTATCCCCAAAATAGCATTGACTAGACCGAGCCAGCCCTATGCCGCTCGTTGAGGGCGTCGCGTAGCGTGGCGGCTGTTGCCATCTACCCAAGGGGCAAATGACAAGGCGAGCCACCCGCGTGTCTCTCCCCGGGCTGCGGATCCCCGGGGAGATACAGTCCTTCTCGGTCAAGGCCGGGGAAAGCATGGTGGGCATGACAGCTGTCGCCACCTGCCCAGGGATAGGCGGACTGTCCGCGGGGCCCTCTTCCGGGCTAAGGATAGCCCGAGAGGTACACGACGCTGCTGGTTAGGACCTAGGGAGGCGCGGTTGACTTGGTCAAGCCCGGGGAGGACCCTGGCGGGCTAGACGTCTCCTTTGGTACGGCCGGGGGTGGCCTTTTCTGTTCCTTCCTACGCGCGGTAGGCCAGTATGGATCCGGCCCAAGGCCCATCTCGGGGTGGGCCGCTTACGAATCACCAACACACGTGATGGGAGCGGACACGGGGTCCCGATCTTCTGGTGAGAAACGGCAAGGATAACTCGGTAAGTGTCACGAGACCTAAACGATCCGGCTGTTGACACGAAAAGTGATATCTTCGCGAACACACGTGCAGAAGCGTCAAGTCTGGGCTTGTGTCGCAACCAAGAATCAAGCGTGCCAGTCAATTTGACCTGTAAATTGACAAGGGATAAACTGTCAGTGACTTGGCCCTAATCGGCTTTAGGAACAGCCAGATCAGGTCTTAAGAATCGGCTTTAAGAAAGCCGATAATAAATCTATCGTCTTAATGCCTGATAGAGCAATAAATGCAAATGAATACTTAAGGATAAATCTTTAAATCTCTTTTGGTATTTTATAGGTAAAATAAGCAATAAATCTTTAGATCAACTTATCAGATTAAATCAATGAATAGATTGAATAGATTGGTCAAGCCAAGACAGCATTCAGATCTAAATCTAGATGTAAACCAATAAACCGATTTAAAGGTTTAGAACTAATATAGGTAAATGCAACGCTAATCGGCAAATAACTACACATGCAGAATCCTAAAACAAGTATACACAAGATCGATTGAACGAGGCAGTTGCATACATCGGATTCAGGAAAAGCACATGAGATAATTGACAATCGTCATTGCCGGATAAACACATATTATAGATCGATTGAACGAGACAGTGTAACATACGAAAACATATTAAAGGTCCGTAAAACCCGAGATAGTTTAACATGCTTTGTATACATGAGATCAAGATGATGCAGCCATGCATACGGATTACAAGAAGAGAATCGATTATCTCATCGAGATAGCTCTACCTGCGAGTTGAAGCCTTTCGACGAAGTCGATCGGATTCGAAAAGAGTAGTTGTGTTTGTGTATGTCGTATATCGTTTTCACGAAACCTAGGATCCTATTTATACTATTACAAAACCGATACCGATACTACCTAAAAAACCACGTCCCGATTGAATCTTCGTAATTCATCCGGAGTCTCGATATTATCGGAATTGCTTCTTCTTTTTGCCAATGAAGCACATCTTCTGATTCGGCCCAATAATTCCGATGATATTATCTGCTTTTCAATATCTGATTTTCTTGCCAAATTTGGGTGTGAACACCGGCTTCCAACCCCACAAGAAACTGGAAATCCCGGCGATTGGTAAACCACCACGACGATCGTTATCAATCGAACCAGAGGTACGACCGACCTGTCCACGAAGAACGATTCCTGCAGGCAACCGAAGAACGAGCAAGAACACAAGATAAGCAATCATAATTGCGAATATAAATTAAGTATAATGGGATTCATAAACTTAGCCCTGTTGGTCTAGCCGTCACAAGAAGAACAAGGCGAAATCTCACACAACCGTGACGAAATCAACTAAACAAAACCAAACTAAGATGAAGCACGGCATGGGACTTATATAGGACGGCGGCCAGAGGAGGGGCGCCCAAACAGGTGCCCACACGTGCTCAACCCTAACTCTAAGGGTACACGGGCTTTGGGCCCAAAAATACAGCATCGCAGAGCCAGAAAGTTTATGTCCGTCATCTTGTTTTCGCGAATCCCATTGACTCGGATTTAATTTGAAGGCGTGGTTGGATCCGTTGGAGAGCTTATCTCGTAAGCTTTCCGTAGAGTTCTTATTTGCCTCATTTGGTCGTCGTATGTGATCTGGGAGTCCGTTTGAAGGTGTACTGGTCCTGAGAATCTGAACCGGAGTAGGCAGCGAATTGGACGTCCTCTCGACTTGAGCAACCGCGTTAATGATGTCCTCATCAGCACGTCATGCCAGAGCCACACACCCTAGCTAGAGCATGGGAGAAGGAAAAATGGCCTTGCTGCATTCAATAGCATTTATAACTACGATGTGCTACCTTCTGTATTCGTTGTTGCATGTTTTTGTTGTTCGCCAACATCGATCTCCTTCCAATTCCTAATTGGTGTGTATTGTCGTATCTATTAATATTGTAATGTCATCTCGCATCCGCCTAATGTCCTTGTATTTTTGATTATTCCATACCCTGACATTCTATTGTTTTGCAATGTGAATGTAACGTTCAATATTTCATATAGAAACAACCATTGTAGCAATAGACATATTGCATGAAATGACTCTTAATTGCATACAACAAACATTAATCATAATGAATAAATATTTTTATTAAATGTGACGCCTTTATACAACCCATTTCAATAGTTGATTGTCTCATCCATCATTTCATTTTTCCAATATTTCATACGACTACCTTAAATACCAGTATCACACAATATTACAATTTTATTTTCTAGCCTCCCTTTCAATTGATTGGGGGGACCTATCACCCTCCGAGCGATTGCACATGGGATGGCGATCGGTTTGATGCTGTCACAAACGGCATGAAGGGACCGTGATGGGAGAATGGGTCGCCCGCTATATAGGCGATAAGTACGGATCACCCACCCCATGGGCGATTGGTGCCCTCAGTTTGCAAATTCGAAAAATAGACCATCATTTTTGCAAAAGTGATTAAAACATATAAATACCCAAAATTTTCAATGGAAATCTCACTTAGAAACTCTAAAGTGTCCATGGTAGCTATTGTATGTTGTCTTCGTTTTGCACCACAAACGAAGATCTGTTAGATCATTTGTTATATAAGTGCTTACGTGGTCATTAGTTGCCTGTTAAATGACGAGACGGATACCACATGTACATTTCTTTGTGAGATGGTATCCACATCGCCTCTCCCCAGCAATCTAAAAAATTCAACTTCTCAAAATTTTAAAAATTCAGCATTTCCAAAAACATTGAATTTTCATAATTCCAAAAGTTCGCATTGATATTAAAAGTCAAACTTTGTATATTTGTACTTAAAAATTCAAATTTAAACTTTTAAAATTATAGCCACACCTGCTTCTCTTAAAATTCACATACATGAAAAATTCAGATTCGTCAATTTTTCGCTAAATTCTTGTTAAAAAAGTTATCTTTTACAAAAACCATTAATTGGATAAATTTTAATTTCCCAATGAATTTATTTTAAAAATACTATGAAACCAAATTTTTTAGAAAATTAAAATATTGATTTTAAAATTTTAGATGTTTTGAAATTTTTTTTTTGAAATTGGGTGTTTCAATTTTTTCCTAAATCAATTTTTTAGAAAACATCAAAATTTGGCTTATGACAAGTTAATTTAATAAATATTGTGATGTTTATTTCTTTATTAAAGGGAATGTCATCTCACAAAAAGTTTCATGTGTCGTGGTCATGTCAACAATTAATGGTCCACTTATATAAGCATTTAACTGACAACTTAACGGAGCTGGATTGTGGTGGAAACGAAGATAATATATAAGGACTACCATGGACAGTTTTAAAGGCTCGGTAAGATTTCCATCAAACTTCAAGGGCAAAAGTGCAATTTACACTTGTATATGTATATATATGTGTGTGCATAGAGATGGATCGATGGATATAGATGGATTCCCCCATTCAATCTCGCAAAGAAACCACGAGTCGCCGTCGCCGCAAAGCCCTAAACCCACCTGGCCGGAACACCGATGGCTTCGCCGGTGCCTTGGACTAAGACGGCGAAGGCGTCCCGGCCATCGGCGACGCCGTCGGAGCTGGAGCGCCTGACGGCGCCGTCGCTGGCGATCATCCTCTCCATGGTGGGGCCACGCGCGACCGCCGCCTCCTGCTGCACCAGCGTGATCCTCCGCGCCGTCGGCTCCAGCGAGGCGCTGTGGCGCCGCTTCTGCGCCGACGACTTCGGGCTCCAGGCGCCCGTCGGCCCCGACGACAGCCCTCTCCCGTCCTTCAAGGTCGTGGCATCTCGCGTTGTTTCTCATTCCCCCGATCGATCGGCTCCCGCCCTCGTGGTTTATCGATTCGGTTCGGTTTTGTTGGTGATTTGATTTTTCATTTTTTTCCTATCGAAAAGCATTTGCAGCTTATGGTTATATCATCGTGTAGAATTGCTTTTCCGTCCTCACGGGATGCAAATTGGTTTTCCCAATCGCAACGAAGACGGATAAAAATTCTGTTCTGATCAGCGAAATACTTGATTTTACTGGTAACTTGATGGGAGAAAAAGATTGGTTTTTTCTTCTTGTTTTTAAAAAGTATTTGCAGTTTCTAGTTGTTCATTCATTGTTTTCCTAAATTCCTGGTTACTGCGCGGTCTCGGATCGAAGCTATGCATTATTAATTCAATCTATATTTCATTTAATTTCAAGGTGGCATGCGGTACCAGTTTGATAAATGATAATTATGATAAGTGTCCCGTTGTGATCTGAATAGAACATTTTACTAGTTCTATATTTTAGTCTATATATCCGCCCGCAGTACGTTAACATTCACCAGAGATGCTCCTCTTACTGTAGATTCAAGTTCCAACGGTGCCCTTCTTATGATTGATGGAGTTCTTAATCAAAATTATGTTATTTTTGCAGAAAGCATACGAGGCATGGTTCCAATCTTTTGGCATGTACCCATTGCCACTTGTGAAGAGAGTAAAAATTTTCTGGGCCTCATTCAGAAGTTGGTTGTCTGAATACTTTCCTGAAGGGCTTGAGACATTAGGCGATGGTGTTTCTGAAGCGCAGATAGAATCAGCACAATTTGATCTTGATCTTCAACTCCCTATTCCCACAAGAGTACTATACCGTTTCTGTAATGGTCAGGTGCATTTTGACCAAAATGTGATTTTGCATGGCATCATGGGAGGCTATGGGTTTTGCCGCAAGAAAGTTATTGTACGCTTGTTACCCCTCCATCAAATTGTTGTGACTACAAGGAGGCTTCGCTTTTCTCATGGTCACGGTGACAAATCTAACTACATTGTTGTTGCATTTGATATTAGAGGAGAGAAAGTTTTTCTCCTTGATTGCCTAAATAGCCAACTCTATGTTGGCACCGAGGCTTTCGAACAGTATGGAGATGTGATGCCATGTGTACCTAAATCATTGATAAGACATACTATGGATGATAACAACAATATGCCTCAGGATGGACTACTCCTATGGTTGGAAGAACATCTTAGACGCCTACAAAGTGGCTTCATTAAGGTGAAAGGTTGTGGTTCTCAAAAGATGGCAAGACACATAAGCATATATCCAGCAATACAACCTTACTTTTCATCAGCAGTTGCACATGGAGTTAAGGTGATTACATTATTGCCTTGTTTTATTTTAGTGCCTTGGCTTAATATGACAATTGCATCATTTTAATTTCTTTCATTCATGATGGGAGCAAATTGGTAGAGGTTCTCACATGCATCTATTTTCGTTTAACCACAAGCAGTGGGAACTCTATACATTAATTATTCTAAACCTCTATGGCAATGTATTTGTTCTTGTTCTAGAATTTCTACGATGCAATTAAAATAACTTTATTTGGTGGAACATACTTCAATATTTTGTAGCATTAATAGGATAGTTCAGTAGTCACAAAGAATTATCATGTTCTTGACTTATGTTGTTGTTTATTATCCTGATGCATCTATATTATCATAGCTTCAACAAGTAATTTGATTAACACATCTGCATTTTTCTAATTAATGTGTTCATACTACGATGAATTGATTCAGACATGGTTGAATTTACATATTGTTGTTCGATCTGGCCATTACTAACCCAGGCTGAACAAGGTGATCGAAATATGAATTTTGAAGTAATCTAATTCTTCTTGCTTATTGAAATGATGTAGTCTAATGTGGCCGCAGTGGAGTCCACCAGATTCTTATATTGAAATTGATGGACGTCTCATAATAAATACCTACACATCAAGTTCTGCATCTTTATGAATTATGGCAATCATAAAATAGCCAATATAAATGTGGCTTAATTATGAGATTTTATTAAAGAATTTAGACTTGTTGCGCACACTTCTCTGCTTGTATGACTACATATTTTCCCCAATATTCTTAAGAGAAAAATATATAAGTCACCTGACCAACGAACTAGTGCTAATAGTTATGACATTTAGAGGTTTGTATGTCTAACTATCATATTTACAGGTTCATGTGTCTGCTATCTTTGCTGTAGAAAGCTCTGCTCATGGTGGTAATCTACCCAAATATATCTACTGTTATCACATTATTCTGTCACTTCCTGAGGCATACATTATCAATGGCAAGTGGCATTCTTCTTTCTTGTTCCAATCTCACAACTGGACTATTCGCATTGGAGAGACTGTTATTTATGATGAGAATGAATGTGGTGATCATGGAAAGGTAGGGTTTACAAGGGAATGAAAACACCAAAAATAGTTGTGTAAAATTTCTCCCATAAAGGCATCTTACATTGGCTTGCTTTCGTTGTTTGTAGTACCCTGTCCTGAGGGAAGGCGAGCAATTGTTTGTCTTCTCCAGATTCATGTCACCAGTAATGGCGTTAGGCTCGATGGAAGGCTACTTGACACTTATTCCTTTGAGGTAATTCCAAATTAATTTTATACTCATGTTCAAATTAATTGAATATACAAAAATGTTTACTTATTAATTTATGCTCTTATCTTTCTTCAACTACCTTATTTGATTATATACCTATCTTAGCTAGATAGGTCGTTTTGAAGAGCTTGTATGAGCAAATACTAGAAGAAGTTGTTCCATTTGGTTCCTCTCTAGAACCACAAGTAATAATATCCTATCAGTGGTGGTTGCATTAAAAAATCAACAGTATTAATATTTTTAGTATCACTGAATGACAAGTTATCCTATATATCACTGGAGGGTTATTTATGGACACTCAATAAAGTATCAATTAATAGCAGTTATCATCATTGACGGTTTTTCGGTGTGATAGGCGTTGGGTGGGGTGGGGTAGGCCTCATCATTGGTGGTTTTTGGTCCATCCGCCAGTGATGAGAAGGCATGGATGATCATTTATGTAGTAGTGTGGGCTCGATAATAACTTCTAAGATGATATTAGATTTACTATAATGTATAATTATACATTTAGAGCATGTCCAATGGTACCCTAACTTTAGGATAGACCACTATTCAGCAGCTTTTCATCTCTTTATTTTATTGCTACAAGTTAACCCTAAGTTATGGTAATATTGGACTTGCCCTTAGCGTGGAATAGCTTATCCTATCATACCTCTGATGTGTTTGATTGATGATTTTGTCTCTTAGGTGCCGTAAGCCTAGTGGAAACCAAGTTGTTGTAAAGGTAGATCGTTTCACTCTGCAGCCACCTGGGTACATCTTCTGATAATTGAAACTAGTTCACTATACATATACTTGTATCTAATCGTTGTTATCCGCAAGGCTTGAACCGGCTGAATCATATATATGGCTAAGACATGCATGATTGTGATCTGCCTTAAAGCATGCTAACTTTCTTTTTGCTTGATGGAGGGTTATTTTTGTAATCTTTTGAATGATTGACTGCATGTTCTGTATTATAAAATATATTGCAGTATCATGATTTGTTGTGTCTCAAGTCTCCCACTTCATCTTTCATTTGTTTCCTTTTTTATTTGATGCATGTTGCATGTTTCTTACGTATAGGTTAAGCTCAACTTCTGAAGGTATAGTTCATATTCTAAACATGGGGTTGATAGTTTAGACAAACTTTTTTCCATCTTGATTTTGCCAATTCATTGCCTTAATGGAAAAAATTGAGTGATGACAAGAAATACCATGACAAATCTACCATAAACCATGGAAAATATTACAAATCAAGGTTTTTGGACTAATATAGCAAAGTAGATTTGATCACTTTACAGTATATACGCTTGCCGAGCAATATATCTGGGCGGTGATTCGGGATATAAATCTAATGTATGTCATATTTGTGCTAGTTATGAACCGATATCTGCGTAGGTTTTTGAACTAACACAAACAATCAGACATTTGTTCAGGTCATCTATGTGAATCGGCACAAAAGATGTCATCTATGCCAGTTTGTGGTTAGAATTGGGCACAGATAGATATATGTGCTGCTTCTACTTACGAGCCGGCATAGATAATTTGTGCCAGTTGTACGTACTCACGAGTCAGCACAGATACTCTACATATCTCTGTCGATTCTAACCACGAGATTCCACTGCCATCTGTGTTAGTTCTTGCCATGAACCAACATATAGTAGCTTTGGTAGTCATTATTAAAAGTTTCATGGGTTTGCGGCTACACAGAATTTACAATATTCACATGCAATCACAATACCATCATCAAATTCATATAAACAAAATTTAGAATATTCACATAAAATCATATACATCAATTTTATCAACACCATTCATTTACACATCAATTTATAAACATCAATAGAGACAATGAGATCCATATGAGCATCTACAAATATCAACATCAATAGAAACCATTAGATCCACATGACCATCCACATTGAGCACTTTGCATCCACATGAGCATCCACATTGATCTCGTTCAGTCTACGCTCACGAGCTCCATGGGGACGGTGGTGGTACACTACTCAAGAGTTGTAGAGGAGGGCAGGCGGCTTCACCGACCCCAAATTGTGGATCCATTGAAGAGTGAGAAAGTGAGAGGAAGAAGTACGCAAAGGAATAAGGAAGTGCAAACTTGGCAAAAGCTAGTGACTCGAAAAGCAATACGGAGATGCTCTCGGTATCAGATACTCAGTCCATTGAAGTGTGAATGTTAGATTTTGGAAGCTCTCATCATGTGACACACAAGGTGTAGTGGTTCTCTTCGTGTAAGGCTAGAGACTTTTTTCGCCTATGTGAGTGATGGCACGGGTTACCGTGTTGTTGGTTTAGGTGATATCAAGATCAAGATGCACGACGGAGTGGAGCGTGTACTTCAAGGTGTGAAGCATGTACCGGGGTTTACGAGAAATCTAATTTCACTCGGTACCATGCATAAAGAAGGGATGGTGTTCTAATCTGGGGAAGATGGAAAGACTATCAAAATGATGAAGGACGAGGAGATTGTGATGATTATAGAGAGGTCGGCGTCTCATCTGTATGAGGTGAGAGGGAGTACCATTGCAGCTGGAGGCACTGAGCCATAGTTGGCAACTTCAGTTCCAAGCGGAGGTGGGTCTGAGGCCAAGTCAAACTTGTCGGGCAGCTCGATGTGAACTACGAAGGAATCAAACAGAGTTTGGGTACAGGGGTTCGCACAAGACGTACAACTTCAAAGTGGCAAAGGTCATATTCGCCAAAGTGGAGTTTGTTAGATTTAGTGTCAAATATATGTGCAAGTAGGTTACATGGACTCTGTGTTGTAATAGGCATGATTGGTTTAGAGTTGGAGTCGAAAACTAGTCAGGTCTCCACTATATAAAAGGAGGCGACCCTGATGTAACCATTGAACAACTTTGTAGCGGCTTAGACTCGCTGGAGGTCGTGGCCGGCTTGTGGTCGCAACCCAAGATGGTCGGCTGTGTTATTGGGGAGGAGCGTCCACAATCATTGCCCCGCAGATGAGCTGAGAGGTGAACTGCGTTACCAAGTATCGTGCCTTCGGTGTCGTTTGTAAATCGCATCAGTTTTCTAACAAGGACCTTAATTAGTTAAGATTCTTAACATGCACTTCCTACTCCTCTTCTTCCCCATCCATCGCTAAACACGTGAAAAGTACATGTGTGTGATTGCATGGCTATTAACATCAAACCACTCTTCAGCAATCACTTTTGAAATTAACTAAAATAGTATCTTAAGTTCGCATACCAAATATCTGGTTTTAAAGTTATCGATATATATAGACAGAATTGCGGAATAAATTTAGATATTCAGGCCTTATTCTTTTTAGCTTAAATTATATTATAATATAATTTAGCTTGTCATTTTTACACAAACCAAATGACATACTATTTATAGTTATTTTTTAGACTTTAAATGATTCTTTTAAAGTTATAAATAATTTTTCATAATATTTTAGATCGTCCAAAGTTTTTCTCCAGAAGTCGCTTTTTTTAATTAGGGGCCGACTAGAACGCAAGCGCCTGCGTTTTGCGTTTCGTGCAGGCGCTCCATTTTTCAATAAAATTGTATAGAAATTTCACCGCACAGAAGTACTGAAAAAACAGTATAAAAAAGTGAAAAAAATTCCGTACACTATAAAAACGTGCATGGCGCCGCGTTTTGCCGAGGAAGAAAGCAAGTGGCGGTGGCGGTGCAATGAGTCGGCGGCGAAAGCACTGTGCAAAGAAGCGGCGGCGGCGACGCGGCGGCGGCGCGAGCATGGCAGCATTGTCAGCGGCTCTGGCAACGGCTACGAAGCGACTAACTGCGCAGTTAGCCTAGCAACGCGCCGGCGGCGGCGGCAGCGGCAGCGGCGAAAATTGCGCGCGCAAGCAGAGGCGCCGCGCGGCAGCGCTCGCCAGCGACATGAAGTCCGGGTGAAAGCAGCGCCGTTCAGGTGGCGTTCGACCTCATCGACACGCTAAGTACCTAGCGCGAGCCTCCGGCCACCGCGTGCATGCTCTGCCCTCCCCTGACCCGCCGCCCGCGGCAGCAGAGGCGTCGGCGCGGCAGCGCCTGCACGAAAGAGAGAATGCAGGCGCCTACAAGCAAGCAAAAGCAATTTAATTAACCTCGGCAACTTTCGACCCAAAAAAAAAACATGCATTCCGTTTACTCGAAAAGAAAAAAGTGTTTTTAATGAGGCGTTGCGCCGAGCGTGCCACCTGTGCTGCTCCCGTATGCCTGGTCGTGTCTCTCTCCTTCCTCGGTGACTGTGCCACGCTGAGCTCCTGCCTCCCGACACTCTCCTGAGAGTTGCCATCGCCCATCACCATCCTCGGATTCTCCACCGGCTCCGCACTTCCGCCCTCCCCATGGAGACCCTACCAGCCTCCGCCGCCGGCGAGGTCGAGACCCTCTGCGCGACCACCGAGGACGCGGCGGCGGGGGCCGAGGAGAAGGTGCAGCGCACGCGCAAGAGGAGCAGGTACCTCTCCCCTCCCTACACCGACCCCGTCGCCGACACCGCGGACAACGACGCACACGACGACGGGCCGAAGCGGCGGCAGGAGCAGGGCAAGAACGGGGACGCCGAGGCGTACTCGCTGCTCCTCGGGCAGCTCCCGGCTGCCGACGTCGCCGCCGCCGACTTGCTGGCGGCGCTCCACGGCGCCGCTCTCTTCGATGGCTACCCCTCCCCCTACCACGCCGGCGATGCGTCGGATGTGCTCCTCCGCTTGTTTGCTCTGCACAGGAGGAGCAGATCGCCGCTTCTCTCTCTTGATGCCAATGCTAATGCTGCTTGCGCCACCAACATCAACAAGGATGGTGATTACACATCTCCCCACCCCCACACACACACACACACACACACCTCCTGTCGTTCTTGGCCACAAGCCGTTGAATCATGAATGCACCCCGCGCCATGGCTGATGCTGGTACTGATTCATCCTCAGGCAAGAATGTCTTTGGAGCTATCAAGAAAGAAGAGGGAAATGACATTGGAGCTGGCACTGGCAATGCTGCTGTAGCTGCAATGGAAGCTGGACACAATAGGAGGAAGGTGGTAGTGGCATCCTCGTGTGATGGACCCAATGCCCATGGTGATTCTCTGGCTCAATCTACCATCGGCGCCTCCAATTCGACGCCGCCCAAGAAGACGAGGATTAGGAAGAAGAAGGCTGCACAAGCGCAGCAATTTGGCAATCCGGTGGCGCTCCTTCTGGACTTCACACAGGACGCCGTTCTGCCTTCCAAGGAGGAGCTCATCGCCGCGTTTCGCCAGTTCGGCTTTGTGATCGAGCCCGAGACCGGCATTGCCGCAGACACCCGGAGAGCTCGTGTGGTGTTTGGCACCATCGCTGAAGCAGATGCTGCCTTCAGCTCTGCTGGAACTCCTGGTGTGTTTGGGCCCCCGTTCGCCACACCACAGCTGCAGCACCTGCCTCCGATCAAGCTGAATGTGCCCCGGCAGCCTTTGCCTGTGCGAAAGCTTCAATTGACAGACATCAGGAAGAACCTCGAGAAGATGATCTCTTCCCTAACCCGCCCTTCATCGTTTGCGAAGGACGGCAATGGAGCAAAGCCGGCTGTGCATAACCTTGTGGGAGAAATGCAGGGCCTTTTGGCCAAAGTTGATGGGATGCTCAGTGCCAAGCCGCCTTCTTCCACCACTGTTCTTCATCGTCATTAAGCTACCTCTGCTTTGTTCGATGGTTGGATGTAAATATATTCTCTTCCTAGTCAGTAATCCAGTCTAATCGCCATTAAGCTAGCTCAGCTTTGCTGGATGGTTGGATGTATATATGGCCTCTTCCTAGTCAGTTGATCTTGCAGGTTGGTAGCTAGCTACATTTTCTTGTTAGTCGGTTAGGCGACCCATGCCAACATCCACCTGCAAGAATCCCCCTATCCAGGTTTCTCCTCATGCCTCACTTCACTTTGTACTAGAATTCAGTAGGATATGCAGCTCCCGTCCTTATCCCTTTGGCATGCTGATGACATTGTTCTGTTTAAATTTGCTTTTTATTTGTAGTTACGAGTGTTAGATTTTTAATCGCCGCACAAGATCTGGATGATATTAGAGACATGATATTTGATAACGCAGTTCGGTATCGCTGCCTACACCAGCATGACTATGATTATAGGTGTCCCTTCCCAATCAGCACAAGCACACCGGATCCCGTAGCCACAAGCCGACCACTAACTCCTGCGGTCCTACGCTATAAATTGGTCGTCATAACCGTAGCCACAGGCTGGCCACTGACTCCTGCAGTCCTGCGCTATAAATAGGTCGTCATGACCGATAACATCAGAGGTGTCTTCCTATTTATAGCGGTGATTAGGATACGAGTCCAATCTTGACATCACCCTCTCTAATACAACTCAAAATCCATGTGACCGACTATGTGCATGTATTCAACATAAACTCTAACAAACTCCGTCTGGACAAATACAATTTCACCATTAGATGCTTTGTATTGTCCTACTTGAACACCATGTACTCGGACTCGAGTTGATTCTATGCAACTTACTTCGAGCCGTCCAACAAGTCTGACTTGGCCTTTGACTCACCGTTTTGTGAAACAAACACCGCTATTCCCAAAAACGTCTTGTACTGTGGCTTCACCTTCAACTGCACTCCTTTCAATTAGAACTGATCTTCCTTGCAATCTATACAAATGAGAGACCCCTCTATTTTCATTCATCACAGCCGTGCAATCTTGCAGGATGAACGAATAAAGAGTATCTCTACTCAAGCGTTGCTGGTATTGAATTGAATTGATCAGTTAACATCTTCTATGATGCGTGCGCAACGGAATGATGTACGCTTATGCAAGTATCAATTGCTCTTGGTCACAAGATTGCTCCATAAGACCATAGCACACAACAATCCAACCAACCATGCCTAAATGATAGATAGAGGACCAGTGAGCTCAAGAGAGGAAGAACAATAGGATGAAATATTCCCAGATAAAAAGGTACAAGTATAGGGCAATATCATAAATTAACCCAATTTCCTATCTAAGAGGTGATAGAAATATTAACACTTTCAGGTATGTGTTAATTCAGGGATAAAATTATGAAACAGATCTGATAAATAAACAACTGCAAAAAAGAGTATATCGTAGATACATATGCACGAGCAGCACATGTATATCAATTTGATATACTCGCAAGCATAGCGATGAATACGTATGGTGTATCCTGGCTGTTGAACTAGACACGTGTGGCGGTGGTGTTAACGTTTGGGACAACGTTGCCACTACTGATGTTGTCTGCAACGTTTGGGTTGGTGGTGTTTGTCGACGGTTGGGATATCGGTCCCAAGTCAACTAAGGTTCTTGAGCAGGGGAGATAGAAGACATTGCGGCGAGGCAAGCAGGTCATCAACGAGCGGCCAGATGAATACGTGGATTTTTATACTGGTTCAGGCCTCTCCGAGGAGATAATAACCCTACGTCCAGTGCTTCTTTATATGAAAAAGGATTGCACGAAAGAACTCAGCTAGACGAATAGGTCTCGGCGAGATTCTGGGTGTACAAGAAGCAATATTCGATCTACACGCCGTAGGGGCCTGGTTTATATAGTGTCGAACAACCGACCTACCGGGGGATAATCGGGCCGGGCTGGCCGCGCGCCCGTAACGGACTCGTATACATGCCAAATATATCCCGAGATAGATAAGGTATATATCTAATTCTTGAGGATCACGACGCCTGCTCCAATCCGGGAAACCTGCATCCAGGTCTTCACGTAGCCGTGCGGAACTCTGTTCGAGTCGGACTCGAACAGGAAGCCTAGGCCGCCACGCACCGTGCCGACCAGGAGGGTGTTCGGCAGGATGCACATGGGCCAGATAGAGCCCTTTAGGGAGCCAAGCCCTAGGAGGTTGTTCGGTTAGGCCGTCAGGGAGTGGGCCATGGCAATGGGCCGTGATTTTATCCCCGACTGACATGAGCCGGTGAAGTCATCTTCGTGAATTAGGTCGGAGAAGAGTGCGCTGAAGGCGAGCAGTCGCACAGATGCGCTTCTCGATAACCTTATTCATCCTCCCTAGGTGCAGAAGCGATAGGACAGTGCGGTTTCGGAGACCTGCCCTCCCATTCGACGGTGCATGCCGGCGCGTGGGATGGAGAAGCCTGGTCACGACAGTGCAGCGTATGGGAATGGCAAAACCTAGGGTTTGTATCTCACTTATGTGTCTCGTGGCGGTGACAACGGTTTATATAGGGAGAAATGTGTTGGCCAACGGGACACGATCGAGATTGTGCTACGGTCGGTGCGCGTTCCCACAACCCGAAACTGGTCCTCAAAACCCTGAGAGCAAAAGAATAAACTGCAAAAGGAGGCCGCACTTGCGCAAGCACGAGGGCCCGATTTTGGTGGACTATTCACGCAGATGCCGTGCGCACGAGCTGCCCTGCCCCGTGCCCATCCCGGCGAGGCAAGGCGAGCGAGTGCGCACGTGTGGTTCTCTATTTCTCTCCCGTGACATGTTCTTGTGGGATGGAGCAAGCTCTACTATTTAAGCATGTCCTCCACTCCTTCCACTACCAAATATAGTACTAAAGAAATTTCACATGCCTCATGTCATACATGGGCCTTTGAGATTTTATAGGAATTATTTGTCTATTAAATTTGCCAAGGCCCAATAATTCTATTAATCCCCCATCAGATTTCAAAGTCTGACTGCCAATTTGCCTTTTCCCAAAGCTGTTAATATAACAGCGTTTCGGTGGACCTGTTAGGGTTGAACATCCACCTAGAACTCTAAACTACACTCATTCAAAACTCAACAATGGATTAAGCCTTAAATTTCAAGTTTTGTGCAAACAAGTTTCACCTGAAGACTTAGCTGATACTAGGCCGCCAATAGGTCACCCCTCGGGTGGAGCATATAAGTCGTACTCCAAGGTCTCTTCATGAGCTTATTAGAGATTACCCAAGTCTCATAGATGCGACTTCGAACAATCGGGCTCATATAGATGTGATCTTTCAAGATGCTCTGCAGGATGACATCTTCATTAATAAAAGCTAACAGAACAGATTAAGGCAAAAGCCAACCTACCATACAGATTTGAGAGTACGTATTGCATCTTCACATGGAACGGGTTAGGATAGTTATACTCTCCTCCAATTAATTAATTGATTTTTTCCCCAGAACTTAATTCATAGGATCTCCGATCTCATAGGTTGGGTTACCGCAATGGTACAACTCACGTGGGTGTCATATCAAGTTCCTTCGATGCAGTGTCTATCACATTCCGTGAGAAACCCTTCGTAATGGGGTCTACTAGGTTTTTTAGCAGTTTGGATATAATTCAACGCTATCACTCCGGAGTTTTTTAGTTTCCTGACATATTGGAGACATCTTTTAACATGCCTTAAGGATTTTATGTTATCCTTACAACTGTTTACTTCAACAATAACTGTTTGATTATCATAGTTCTTACGGATGGTCGGAATTGACTTTTCAACTATTGGAAGATCCATCAAGAGTTCACACAACCACTCTTCCTCAATAGTGGTCGTTTCCAAAGCAGTCAATTATGCTTCCATTGTTGAGCGCGTCAAGATAATTTGTTTGCAAGACCTCCACGAGACTACACCGTCACCAAGAGTGAACACATATCCACTTGTGGCCTTGATCTAGTCAGCATCAGATATTACATTTGAATCACTATACCCCTCCAACGCTGTTGGGGTACGCATTATAGTGCAATCCAAATTTCATAGTACCTCTCAAATAGCGCATAACTCTTTCGAGTGCTAGCCAATGATCATTTTCCGGATTACAGGTAAACTGGCTTAATTTGCTAATAACAAATGAGATGTCTGGCCTTGTAGCACTAGCTAGTTACATGAGTGATCTTATGATTTGAGAATATCTCAGTTGATCGATATCAATTTTCTTGTTCTTTCGAAGCATAATGCTAGGATCATACTGTGTCAGAGAAGTTTTGCAATCCAAAACATCAAAGCGATTCGATACCTTTTCCTCATAACGGGTGTCGGGGATAAAATCACGGCCCATTGCCATGGCCCACTCCCTGAAGGCCCAATCGAACAGCCTATTAGGGCCTAGCTCCTGGAAGGTTCTATCGGGCTCATATGCATCCTGCCGAACAGCTTCCTGGCTGGCACGGTGCATAACGGCCTAGGATTCGTGTTTGAGTCCGACTCGAACAAGAGTTCTGCACGGCTACGTGAAGACCCAGACGTGGTTTCCCAGATTGGAGCAGACGTCGTGATCCCCAAGATTTGGAGTTTGCCTTATCTACCTCAGGATGAATTTGGCATGTATGAGTTCATTACGATCTCGTAGTTAGCCTGGCCCGATTATCCCTGGTAGGTCGGTTGTTTAACGCTATATAAACAGGGCCCCTATGGCGTGTAGAGAGGCTAATCCAGCACGAGATTATCATACACACACACAATACTTTTTGTACACCCAGAATCTCGTCGAGACTTGTTCATCTCGCCGAGTTCCTCATTGTAATCCTCTTGGATATAAAGAAAGGCTGGACGTGGGGCTATTATCTCTTCGAGAGGCCTGAACCAGGATAAAAACCCTATGTCTCCCTGTTGCTCGTTGATTGCTGCTTGCATAGCTCGGCAGGTCTTCTATCTTCCTTTTTTCAAGAACCTTAGTTGACTTGAGATCGATATCTCAATCGTCGACAGTTGGCGCCGTCCGTGGGGAGTGTGGATCAAGTCTGTTCAAGCATGTCGAACTCACTCAGTGACTAGGAAATTCTTCCTGAAGGGTATGACTCAGAAGAGCAGGATGTCTCATCCCTTACAGATCGGATCGATCCGTTCGATCTCGGTCGCTTTCCGTTTCTGGGACAGAAGTCTCTGGCTATGTTCCGGAGATGGTCTTGGATCAAGCTCCCATCATTGACGATGATTATGGAACCGATGATCTTTACGGCGGATTAGATCTTTCGGATTCCAGGGCCATGTTGGTGGATTCTTCCTGTGGCGACACAGTGATGACATCGTCCAGTGTTCCCTCGCATGGCCGTCGCAGCATCAACATGGCCGGCGCAGGAACTTCGGAGAATCCTGCGTGGGCCGCGACAGTCGAAGAGATCGAGCATGTTAACTCTGCTCGGCAACAAGATGGATCTGCACCGACTGCTCGCGAGCAAGATGTTGTTCGTCGCAGTCTGGATGCTTCGATCAACCAAACTCTGGTGTAGATTCGCGATCAGCGCAAGCTCAGCGACGCACCCCGCCTCGCGTACCTACACCAGATCCCTCGGCAGAAGTTCCACCTGCTCGGGATGAATCCCTGCGTTACCAGACTCCGGTCGGGCAAGATGCGGATGCTTCAGGGATCCCGGGACCCCTTGATCATAGTCGGAAACGACTCCAAGCCATGGCAACGGTGATCAGATTCACCAACCAGGCCGATCTCGCCCGCATGGGCGACGCTGTTGCTTCTCACCTTGAGCGACTGGTCGAAGGCCTTAAGTCCATAGGTGAAGTTAACACCTGATCCGGATAGCGCAGTCTGCCTGTCCGGGTGGATTCGTACAGCGAGCGCTCCGATCGTTCGCGTGACCATCGTCACCATCAAAGGACGACTCGCCGCGAGCAAGATACCCGTGGTCGCCGTCGCACGCCAAGTCCCCGTAGTCATCGCGACCACAGGGGCAAGCGTGCGCACGACGATCACGGACGATCCCCTCGGGAAGAGCGCATCGTAGCAACCACGAGGAAGGAGCGTGGAGGATTATCACGGAGAGAGTTCCTCTAGGCAGAGTCCTCCCGCTCGACTAGAGTTCCTCCGGGAAACAGGACCAACGTCTTTTCAAGACTAGGTTCTGCAGGGAAAGGTGGCCGGTCGTATGCCTTGGGCTGTAAGGCTTTATCTGACGAGCTTCGCGCTGTCAGGTGGCCCTCCAAGTTCAAGCCCGGTCACATGGAGAGGTACAATGGGACCAAAACCCAGAAGAGTTCCTTTCCATCCACGCTACAGCCATCATGGCAGCCGGTGGTGACGAGCTAGTCATGTCAAATTACCTTCCGATTGTCCTTGAAGGTGCTGTTTGGACGTGGCTGTTCAACCAGCAGGAAGGTTCCATCCGCTCTTGGGACCAACTTTGTATTGTTCTGATTGCCAATTTTCAGAGCTGTTACATACATCTGGGTAAGGAGGATGATCTGCACCAGATGATCCAGATGAATGGGAGACCCTCCGCAATTTTGTGGAGCGTTTCATCAAGATCCGCAACACGATCCCGAACATCTCAGACGAATCTGTTGTCCGCGCCTTAAAAAACGGAGTCCGCGACTTGCGGCTCACCCAGGATCTCGAGATCAATGAGACCTGGACCGCCAACGACCTGTTCAAGGCGGCTGATCGCTATGCCAATCGCGAGAATCGCGCCAAGATAAGAAGGCGTTCGACAAGGGCGAGCTGCCCGCCCAGCCTGGTGTAGATGAAAAGAAGAAGAGCAGCAACAATCCTGGAGACAAGAAGTCCCAGAAGAAGAAGAATAAAGGTGATGCAAACAATACAGTCGCAGGTATAGATCGTGCACCTCCTCCCAAGGACGGGCAAAAGAAGCCCAATAATAACTACAAGGGCAAGAAGCCCGCCCAGGGAGGCAATCAAGGTAAGAAAGGTCCGAGTGACCGATACTGCCAGTTCTACTAGCACTATGAACATGATATCCGCCATTGCAGGACCTGAGCTGCAAAGCTCGAGGATTTCTACAACGGCAAGGGCCCCATGCCCACCCTACCCGAAAAAGGTGATGCCGGCAAGGACAAGCGCCAAGCCGATGGTGGTGATCGGGACGATGATGATGAATATCAGGAGCCCGTGAACCATATCGCCGTCATCTTCGGCGGCTCCTCGGCTTATCCCTCTCGGCGCAGCTTCAAGGAAGCTGCTCGGGACGTCCACAACGTTGAAAAGGGCAAGCCTCAGCTCGAATCAATGAAGTGGACCGAGGTCTCCATCTCCTTCTCTAAGGAGGATTGCCCCACTGGGATGACCAAGCCTCAGCGGCTACCACTGGTGGTCGCTCCGACCATCAAGAACGCCATAGTCGGGCGAGTCCTGATCGACGGTGGGAGCGCGTTGGACTTGCTTTCTGCTAAAGTCTTGGACGAGATGCAGATTCCTCCCTCCAAGCTCAAAGAGGTCGCGATGCCCTTCTATGGGATTGTGCCGGGAGAAGCAGTGCAGCCGCTGGGCAGATTGTTCTACCCGTTATCTTTGGCAGCCCTAGCAACTTTCGGACCGAGTTTATCACGTTCGACGTGGTCGACTTCCCATCGGCCTACAACGCGATCTTAGGCCGGCCATCTCTTAGCAAGTTCATGGCTGTGTCCCACCATGCATACCATTGCGTGAAGATCCCGGGCCCAAGTGGTGTGATCACGGTCAAGGGCAACTATAAAGCTGCTCTGGATTGTGACGAGCAATCCCTCGCCCTAGTCGACAAGCTTCCACCGCGTGGTCCCGAAGTGCCGCAGACCAAGTCTGCACATCCCAAGGTTTCTCTCTAGCCAGGGGGGAGACCGAGGGAGTTCCGCTGTCTCTTGATGACTCTTCCAAGACAGTTCATTTGGGGGCCAATTTGGACCACAAATAGGAAAGCGAGCTCATCGCCTTCCTCCGAGCTAGACGTGTTTGCCTGGGAGCCGTCTGACATGCCCAGGGTCCCAAGGAAGGTTATCGAGCACAAACTGGCAGTTCGACCAGACAAAAAGCCTGTTCGCCAGAAGCTTCGACGCTTTTCTGATTTCAAGCAGGGGATCTTCAAGGATCAGCTTGGTAAGCTGCTCGATGCTAGATTCATCCGCGAGGTTGATCACACGGAGTGGCTGGCCAACCCTGTGATCGTAAAGAAGAAAGGCGACAAGGGGAGGATGTGTGTCGACCACACAGATCTGAACACGGCTTGTCCTAAGGACAATTTCCCGCTGCCTCGCATAGACCAGCTGGTCGACGCGGCTGCGGATGCCCAGCTCTTGAGTTTTTTGGATGCTTACTCCGGTTATCACCAAATAAGCATCTCCCCCGATGATGAAGAGAAGACTGTCTTCATCACCCCCTTCGGCACTTTTTGCTATACGACTATGTCTTTCGGTCTACGCAATGCTGGTGCCACGTTCCAGCGCTTAATGGAGAAGACTTTCCCAGAACAGCGTGGAAGTAACCTAGAGGTCTATGTTGACGACATAGTTGTAAAGAGCAAGTATGCTCCAGATCATGTAAAAGACCTAGCCGAGACTTTTCGTAATCTCACCAGGCATCGAATTAAATTAAATCTAGAGAAGTGTACCTTTGGTGTTCGATCTGAAATGTTGCTCGGCTATGTCATAGGTTCGCAAAGGATTTCAGCTAACCCTAAAAAATCGAGGCCATTGAAAACATGCAGGCTCTGACTACCGTCAAGGAAGTTCAGAGCCTAACAGGATGGATGGCTGCTCTAAGCAGATTTATTTCTCGTCAAGGTGAACGCGGGCTGCCCTTCTTTAAGGCCCTGCGCAAGCACAATGGCTTCGAGTGGGCATAGGAGGCTGATAGATCTTTCCAAGATCTAAAGCAATACCTGTCCAACCCACCTGTCGTGACTACCCCGCGACATGGCGAACAGTTTTGTTGTACCTTGGATGCACGCCACAAGCGGTGAGCGCGGTCTTGACGGTGGAAAGGGAAGGCATCCAACGACCAATTTATTACGTGAGCGAGGTGCTTCATGGATCAAAGGAGCGTTACTCTGAGGTCTAGAAGTTGCTCTATGCCTTACTCATGTCCTCCAGCAAGCTTCGGCATTATTTTCAGGCACATCAAATATTGGTCCCGACCAAGTTCCCTTTGGGAGAAATCCTAAGGAGCAAGGAAGCTGGCGGACGAATAGCTAAGTGGGCATTGAAACTAGCAGAGTTCGATATTCTGTTTGTTGTCCGAACTGCTATCAAATCCTAGGTCCTGGCTGACTTTGTCGCTGAATGGACTTGTCCGCCCAAATCCTAGGAAGCTCCTGAGCAACCTGAAGAAACCCCCTGGACTATATTTTTTGATGGCTCGCGCACTGGAAACTCGGGGGCTGGCTTTGTTCTCATCTCCTCTCAAGGAGAGCAACTCCAGTATTCTATCCAACTACACTTTGCGGCGACTAACAACACCGCGGAGTACAAGGCCCTCCTCGCGGGACTAAGAGCGTGCAAGTCGCTCGGTGTCCAACGGCTAATTGTGAAGGGGGATTCACAGCTGGTCATCAATCAGGTAAACAAGGAGTATCAGTGCTGCGATGACTCAATGGCGTGATACCTGGTTGAAGTGAGGAAGTTGGAGCGGCACTTTCGATTCTTCGAGGTGCTCTTCGTACCCAGGAAGGACAATTTCTTGGCCGACCAGCTGTCCAAGTACGGATCCTCACGTGAACCTGCCCCTGCAGGGGTGCTTGTCGAGCACCTTTACAAGCCCTCTATCACGTCTTCGGATGAAGCAACAGAGACAGGTGGTGCTGTGTGTAAGGATCCTAGGCCGAGGGGGGGTGAATCGGCTCTTTTCAAATTTTACTTCTCTCAATTTACTTGCTTAGTTAGTCAAATTAGGAATAAAAGCTATTGATGGATTTAGAGTCTAGTTGCAGAAGCGATCACAATGAGATACAAACGACTACTAGGAGGCTCGATGGCACTCACATACAAACGATTAAATCAATGTGCGGAAATAAATGAGTGAGACAAGAAAGCGCAAATCGAGTTGTTTCCCAAAGTTCGGTGCTCAACACATGAACACCTACGTCTCCGTTGAGGAAACTTCTCACACAGAGAAGTCGGAACCCTTTCGTTCCTAGCTCTCAATCCACTCGTGGTAGCTCTTCACCAACACATGGTAGACGAGCTCCAAACCTTCACACGGAAGCGAGTTCTCTCACACGCGAGAGCTCTCACACCCCACCGGCACTGACACACGGCACCGACTACCGACACACGATGGATTTCACCTCAACACATGAGGTACCCCCAACACATGGAGGATTTGGCTCCGACACATGGACACCTTGGCACCACCGACACACGGAGGTGGCCACCGACACACGGCGGACTTGTGGCTCCAACGGATGGAGAGGATGCACCCATACACAAGGCGGTGACCACCAACGGATGGTGGGTTTGCGGCACGGTTGATGTAGTCGTTCGGTTGATGAAGCTCGTGGCGTGACGACGATCTCTCCGGCGGCGAAGTCCCAAGAGCACAAGATCGGAGACCATCTCTCACCACTACCCCTTCTCTCCCACCATGAAAACTAGGGGAAGAACACCATGGGAGAAGGGGCAAACCTTGGGATGGATGAGAGGAGGTAGGGGCACCTTCTTCTTCCTCTTCTCTCTTCTTCTCCCTCTCAATCTCTCAAGCACATGGAACCCTAGGTGGAGATGGGAACCATGGGAGGAGCTCTCTTGGTGGCTAGGGCAAGGGGTGTGAAAGAGGATCCTAAGGCCTAGAGGGGGGTGAATAGGCAATTTTAATTTCTTTTGATTATTCTCAATTAAGCATCATATTAAGAATTACCCAATCCTAGTTGCAATTATTAAGTAAGCGGAAGCAACAAACAAGTCACAGCGCAACTAAGACATAGCATCACAATTCATCACAAACAAGGCAACGGTAGTAAGTGCGGAAAGTAAATAAGAGAGAGTGACACGGTATTTGTTTGACCGAAGTTTGGAGCCGCAACTCCTACTCTCCGTTGAGGCTACCCCTTGCGCACAAGGACCGGCTCGCTCTCGAGCCTAAAGCCTCACTTACTTCGGTAGTCGTTCCGCCACTCCGGCGAGGTGGACTCCGTCACCTGTACACCGACTCGAGAGTAGCTACACGCCAAGGCCTACTCCCAAGCCCTCGCCTCCACGAAGGATGTCTTCAAAAGTAACAAGCCCGAAACGCCCCGATCATGCCGGATCGAAGGACTTCCATGAAGCTCGGTGTTGGGGTTTAAAGATTTTGGCTTTGGATGCTTTGTGGGTGGAGGAATGGCTCTAGAACACCTAATTGATGAGCTATGAATGTGGTAGGTGAAGTGGAGCAGCAAACCTCAAAATAGCCAGCCACTAGATAGGTATTAATAGCCCCAAGAGCAAAACTAGCCGTTGCCCTCGGAAGAGGACAAAAGACTAGCCGTTAGCCTCTACGGACGCCGTCCGACGGCACGGACGCCGTCCAAGCAGGGCAATCGCTCACAAAAAAAGCGGCTTGTCGGACGCCGTCGGTCCCACGGACGCCGTCCGACAAAGAAAGAATGCCAAGCGCTAGAACTACGGACGCTCTCACTTCTCTCCCAGACGCCGTCCGACGGCGAAAAAAGCCAGAAAATGAACTTCATCGGACGCCGTCCGGTAACCACCGGACGCCGTTCGACAGTGCGCATTGCAGGCTGATTTGGCTGGTCGGACGCTGTCCGGCGGCGCCCGGACGCCGTCCGATAGAGAGGGTTTTCGGGTAAAAGGCTTGAAATAGTGTGGGGGAGAGTTTAGGGTATTTCTTCTCTCTAGAAATCTCACAAAGGGATATTTGGGTATTTTTAGAAGTGGTGGACTACGGAAACCGAGTTTTCGAGAATTCGCAAAGATCCGGCAAGATCCGAGATATTCAAACCCCTTTTGAAATCCGACGAAAAACAGGAAATAAACCTAACTACTCCTAATCTATACGTGACCTCTTCTCTCGCCCGGTCACGCACTTGAAACCTTGGAGCAGCTAACAAATTTGTCGTTGCTTCAAATTAGGGTTTTGTAAAAACACCGAGTCTTCGCTAGGGTTCCGAGAAGTCCAAAAACCCCCTAGCACTTTATATTAATTAATTTTGACATCAATGCCACTAATAAAAATTAGGGCTCAACGATGCTCACAGGGTGGCTCTCTCCAGTTTCTCCCGTGCTCCAAGCCCCTATTTATAGGCACAAGGCGAAACCCTAACAATGGACGGCTCAGATTCGTTTTTCCGAGTTTCGGATCAATCCGTCGGACCCCGTCCGGTGCTCATCGGACTCCGTCCGATTAGGTTTAGTCCAAAAATTGTACTCTATCGGACCCTGTCCAATGGTTTATCGGACCCCGTCCTATAAGGTTTAGGCCAAAAATTGTACTCTGTGGGACCCCGTCCGATGGTTTATCGGACCCCGTTCTATAAGGTTTAGGCCAAAAATTGTACTCTGTCTGACCCTGTCCTATATGGTTTAGGCCAAAAATTGTACTCTATCGGACCCCGTCCTATGAGTTATCGAACCCCGTCCAATGAGGTTCAAATTTCCAGAGTTTACCAAAAAATTCATATCTTTTGCTTCCGAACTCTGTTTTTTATGATCTTGGACATTCCGGAAAGCTAAGAGAAAGGGCTATCCAACTAACTAAGTTTCACCACCTATTTATAAATGGATAGACCCTAAATTCTATAGAAGCCACTCTCCGGCACCCTCGGACACCTCTCTCTCTCGACTCAGGCGTGGGCTCGACTTTTAGCATTCTTGATGACTTGCGGACTCGACGGAAACTTAGAATGGCTTAGGCGGGAACCCAGGTGACTTAGGCTCTACGAAACCCTTGGACAGCTGGAAAATGGCTTCGGGAGACTTTCTGGCACTTTCGAAGACTTAGGCGCTAAGAAACCCGAATCTTGGACAGCTATCCCACTCAGGAACTCTCTCGAACCCTGGACACCTAGCATCTCTAGAACCCGCTCGAACTCACTCAGATGAACTGGAACTTGTGCTCAGTGGGACTTACAACCAGAAAGATGAGCTTGCAGACATCAATGGGCCGGATGGGCCAGAAGCAGACACGCACACAAGGAAAATAGAAGAACTAGCAAATAACATCCTTAGCCTTGATGCGATCCGTCGAGGCCCAATTGGCATCAATTACCAAAATATTAAGCCCATGGGAGGCTATTATCTCTTTGAGAGGCCTGAACCAGGATAAAAACCATGTGTCTTCCTGTTGCTCGTTGATTGATGTTCGCATAGCTCGGCAGGTCTTCTATCTCCCTTTTTTCAAGAACCTTAGTTGACTTGAGATCGATATCTCAATCGTCGACAATGGGAGTGTGAAAGAGTGGTCCCATCCTCAGCTTTGATTAGCTTGATGTTCAAAATTTCATCATCCTCTCTAAGATCTTTCATATCGAAATTTTGAGATAGAAAAGACGTAAACTTATTAAACAAGTCAATGCTAGTCCCGAAATTCGATGCCGTCCAGATAGATACACAAAAGAACACACTCACCCCTACCATAGTGGTAGTACACACACTTGTCAGCTTCATTAACAACAAAGCCGGCATGTGTCAATTTCTATCGAAATTTTTTTGCCACTGCTTTGGTGCTTGCTTAAGGCTATAGAGCGATTTAAATAACTTACACACCTTTCTCTCTTGTTTACAAACTACAAATCCATCTGGTTGATCCATATGGATTTCCTCCTCCAACTCTCCATTAAGGGAAGCTATCTTCATATCCATATCCATATCCATTTGATAGATAAGAAGGCCATGAGAGGTAGCCAATGATAGTAATACTCGGATAGTAACGAGCCTAGCAACAGGTGAGTATCTATCAAAGTAATCATGATGGGGACACTGGGGCGGCCCGATCTTCTAGTGAGACTCGTGGGGGTAATTCCGATCTGTTCGGAGAGGCGACCTTGACGATCCAGCTACCAACCTCACAAGGATGACAACCCGGCGATCGCTAAACCACCAAACCTGCTCGTTATCAACCACGCCAAGAACGCGATTGACCTGACCACGAAGGTCGTTTCCTACAAGTGATCGAAGAACAAGCAAGAAACAAGATAAACGCAATCTAAAATTGCAAATATGGTGAAGCACTTGGATAAATTTGAGGTTCGATAACTCGATTCGGGTGGTCTAGCCGATACACGCAGATTCGAGTAGGGACGCACACGGGTCTACCAACACATAACCAAACCCGCATCTAAACAGCGACGTCTACACCATATATAAGAGGAGCGGCTGCTAGGATGGAGTGCTGGACGTCCTAGGGTTTCCCTAGGGCGCCCACCATAATCTTACAAGGCCCGGTTTGGCCCAACTAGTTGATGCAGCATCTTATTTCGATGATTACCGTTGCTCCAGGACGAAATTTGATGTGAAAACAGATCCATTGGAAAGCTTATCCAAAGATTTCCGTAGAGTGGTAGAACGTCAAAAACGGACATCGTATGTGACCTGAGTGTCTGTTTGAAGTTCTGTTGCGCGCAGATGGCCGAACTGGACTTGTAGTGGAGCTGTGCTTTCTCTTAGGACGTCTTTAGAATGACAAGACCTTTATGACCTGAAGGAGTGGATTAGGTGGAGATACTCCTTTCTTGATTGCGCCTTCAAATATGGGTGGCGGCCAAGGTGGCGGCCATAATAACAGAGACGACGGCGCCATATCCGGATGCCAACTGTGTGATCGACCTGGCCAAGGTGGCGATCGATGGTACCATGTCAATGAAGCCATCATAGTAGACGTATAAGAAGTAGATGATGCAGTGAATTGTCTCCAACTTGTCATGATCGTAGTGGAAGTAGGGGAAGGAGTGACGGTCACATTCATGTGGACGATGTCCTCATTACATCATCTCCTTCCTTTTGCATATAACCCTTTCCAATAAGTCTAGCCTTGTACTTTTTAATACTACCATCAGGTTGAGTTTCTTTTTAAACACCCACTTACAAACTATGGGTTTGCACCCATAGGGTCTCTCTATCAGTTCCCAAGTCCCTTTAGCAAGGACAGAATCCATTTTGCTACGGACTGCTTCTTTTCAGTAGTCTGTATCCGAAGAAGCAAAGGCTTCTGAAATAGAATTGGGTGTATCATCCACGAGGTACACAGTGAAATCATCACCAAAGGACTTTAAAGTCATCTATCTCTTGCTCCTTGTAGGAGCTTCACTGTCAACCTACTCATCTATATACTCAGCTTGTGTAATTGGTTTAGAAATTATCTCAGGATTTTCACTAGGACTGCTATGCAAATTATTAATGGGAAATATACTCTCAAAGAAAGTAGCATCTATAACTCTACGATTGTGCCAACAGACATGTCAGGCAAATTAGATTTAACAATTAAAAATATATAACCAACACTTCGAGGTGCATATCCTAGGAGGACACAATTCACGGTCTTAGGTCCAAGCTTGCGCTTCTTAATTATAGGTGCATTGACTTTCGACAAGCACGCTCACGTGCGCATGTATGAAAGTGTTTGTTTTTTCATTTTCCGTAACTCATATGGAGTTTTCACCTCTTATTCTTAAATGGAACTTTATTCAGGACATGACACGAGGTTAGCAAAGCCTCCCCCACCATGCCTTAGGTAATCTCACAATGTCTAGCATTGATCAAATCAGTTAGAGTGCGGTTTTTCCTTTCGGCAACCCCATTTGATTAAGGAGAATAGGGAGACATCCTCTCAGGAATAATCCCATGTTCTGCACAAAATAAATCGAACTCATTAGAGAAATACTAGCCACCACGATCTGACCAAGTCTCTTGATTTCCCTATCCAATTGATTTTCAACCTCGACTTTATAGATCTTAAAGAAGTCTAATGCCTCATCTTTAGTTTTCAACAAAATAAACACAGCAGTACCTAGAAGTATCATCAATCAGAGTCATGGAATATCTCTTTCCACCTTTCGTCAACACATCATTCATCTCACAAATATTAGAATGAATGAGCTCTAGAGGTGTCAAGTACCTCTCCTCGGCGGCTTTATGAGGCTTACAAGGATGCTTTGATTGCACACAATTTTATCACTTAGAACCTTTAACAGTAGGAAATTTTATTATTAAATTCATGCTGACTAGCCAATACATGCAACCAAATTTATATGACATGATCATGAGTGCCAAACATCAGCCTCACTACCATTACCATTGTCACAAATATGTTCACAAACTTATTGCAGTGATCAGAAAGGAAAAAGTGGAACATGCCTCCACAATTATAGTCTTTACCAATAAATAGTTCATGTTTAAACACAACTATTTTATATTAGACTCAAACAATACTCTGTACCGATCTCTACAGAGAAGTGACCCGCTAACGAGGTTCTTATTAATAAAAGGGACATGTTGCACGTTCTTTAGTTGCATGATCTTCCCTGGAGTAAATTTCAGATCTACCAAGCCAACACCATGAACATAAGCATTGGGCACATTCCCCACCAGTACGGTAAAACCTGCTGTGACCTGATAAGAAGAGAACAATGAGATAGCAGCACAAACATGAACATCAGTACCAGTTTCAACCCACTAACTGGTAGACTGACCCACAAAAAGAATAGTAGGTAATTAAATTACCATATCCCCGACTCCTTCATTGTTGCTAATGGTCACGTTGACAGATTTTGAGTTCTGCCCCTGATTATTGAAGCATCGAGATGTAGACTAGAGGGGGAGGGGTGAATAGGTTTTACAAAATTCAACAAATAATTAGCACAGTGGAAAGTAATAGAGATATTCTTATATTTATATCAGATAGTCTGATATATAATCAAACTATCTGATGTAGAATCAGACTATCCGATATTGCTGAAACTAGGGTTTAAAGCCTTTAGAATTCTCAAGGATATCACCTGCACCACAAATGGTTAGAGAGCAATAAACAAATAAATCAAGAGAAGTAGACCCAAAATCACAAGGAAACTCGAAGAAGTTGTTCCCGAAGTTCGGATCTTTAAGGAGATCCTACGTCTCTGTTGAGGCGGCTCGGTCACACTTAAATCGGGGTCCCTCTTGACCCTTTGCCTCCCGGGTTGCACCAAGCACACCCGGTTTCACTCTTTGAAACCTTCCCTTTCGGAAGCGAATCCGGCCTTAACAAATGGACCCCGGCCACCACACAAAGTCCTGGTGGCCGTAGGGCGACTCCTAGCTGTCTAGGAGCCCTCAAACTCCAAAAGTAACAAATCCGGTGGAAAACTAACTTGGAGATGGGACCAAGTGCTCAACGATGTAGTTTGATCAACACAAAGCACTCGGATCTTACTTCTCCACTCTCACAAGGAAGCAATAAATGAGATTTGAAGTGAGAGAGGGTGAAGTTGAGGAACTAGGGTTGTAATAATTGCTCAGCTGGCGTGAATGTGAAAGGCAATCCTAGCTCGTGGGGAGGGGAATAAATACTCCCACCCACCAACTAGACGTTTGAAGCTGACATATATCAGATAGTCCGATGTGGCATCAGATAGTATGATATGAAAGTGAGTGAAATTCGAAGCAAAGGCTATTTTTGTGGTCCTAGAATGATTATACAGATATTGAAATAAGAATCAATCAATGTGTAGCTAATTCATATCGGATAGTCCAATAATATTATTGGATAGTCCGATATTTTTTGGATCTAGATACAGAGAGGGGTCGATCAGACCAAACATTAGATAGTCTAATCCATATCGGAACATTCCTGGGAAAATATCGGATAGTCCGATAGTTTTGCGACTTCGAGACAGTGGGGTCGATCGGAGCAGAGGTTAGAATATTCTGATATACATCAGATATTCCAGTTCAACATCGGACAGTCCAATATATTTTTGAACAAAAACACACTCAAATTTGATTGGTGGATAGAATAAGTCAAGATTCATCTATAATGAGCACTTAGATCATCTATAAATGGTTTTCCATCACATCCCTCTTAATAGTATGGCGTGTCCTTAGACTTAAATTAAAATAAACTGATCTAGGTCTAAACTCTACACACCATCTTCTCCTTTTGTCTTTAAAGTCTCCATTAGTGCCCCTCATTCATTTCATAAGATTAAAATCTATACATAAACTTATTAAACATATTAGTTCTTTAATTGCTTCTCATTTATCACCAAAATCCACATAGGTTCTAGATGTACTTTCAATTACCCTTTTTGTCTTTGCATTTTGGACATTGTTTAGCCCAGTGCCCAACCTCCTCGCAAATCCTGCAAAGCATCTCATTCTTGTTCAGCTTCTTCTTGAAATTAATGGTTTGTTTGAATATATTTTTTCCTTTGTTCTTAACATGTTGTTGGACCACATTGGCGTTGGAAGTTTCCTCGCCTCCATTACCAGGTGCATCCTTAACCCGAGCTTTCTCCTTAACATCAAGACAAACGATCAGATTCTCAACACTAATCTGTTGTCTCTTATGCTTCAGAGATGTGGCAAAATTTCACCACAAAAGAGGTAACTTGGCAATGATGCCCCAACCACAAACCTATCAGGCAATGTACACTTGAGAAGTTCGCGGTCCTTCACGATGCACTGTATTTCATGAGTTTGCTCAACCATAGATCGGTTATCAACCATCTTGTAATCGTGATACAACTCCATGACATATAGATCACCTCCAGCGTTGGTTACACCAAATTTAGCATTCAGTGCATCCCACAACTCTTTCGCCTCTTTTATGTGCATATACACATCACAATGACAAACGGCAAGAATGCTAAGAACAACTCCTACAAATATTGTGGTGGCCTACTGGAAAGCCCTTTCCTCGTCAGAAGTTAGGCTTTTCCCCCATAGGTTTGCCAGCCGCAACATAGTAGACGTTCATAGCCATTAGCCACAGAGTGACTTTCATATGCCATCTTTTGAAGTGCACACCTGGAAATTTTTTGGTTTCAGCGCACTGCCAAAGCCAACCATCGACATACCAAGTGCCTAATATAAGGTTTTTGGATTGATGGAAATACTAGAACTTTCATGTATGTATTAATCCAGAGATAAAACATTAAACAATCTGATAAATAAACAACTGTAAACAAGAGTGTATCGTAGATACACATGCATGAGCAGCACATGTATATCACTTTGATATACTCGCAAGCACAACGACGAGGAATACGTACGGTGTATCCTGGTCGCTGAACTGGACGCGCGTAGCACTGGTGTTAACGTTGGGAACGACATTGCCGCTATTGGTGTTGTCGATGACGCTCGAGTAGGTGTTGTTGTCGTCGGTGACACAAGCCGGTGAAGTCATCGTTGCAGATCAGGTTGGAGAAGCGGGCGGTGAAGGCGAGCATTCGCGTAAATGTGTTTCCCAAAAACCTTATTCACCCTCTCCCGATGCAGGAGCGCTAGGACGGTGCTGTTCCGGAGACCTACTCTCTCGTTTGACGGTGCACGCTGGCGCATGGGACGGAGAAGCCTGGTCGTGACGGCACAACGTATGGGAGTGCCAAAACCTAGTGTATGTATCTCGTGTATGCGTCTCCTAGCGACGGTAGTGGTTTATATAGGGAGAAACGCGTGGGCCAACGGGCCACGATCGATGCACACGTTCGCACAACTCGAAACCGATCCGCAAAACCCAGAGAGCAAATGAATAAACTATAAAAGGAGGCCGCACCTGTGCAAGCCGGAGGGCCCAATTTTGGGGAGCCATTGACGCAAGTGCCTTACGCACGCGCCGCCCGAGCACGCGTGGGTGGTTCTCTATTTCTCTCTCCCATGACATGTTCTAGTTGGATAGAGCAAGCACTATTATTTAAACATGTCCTCCACTCCTCCTAGCAATATGGTACTAAAAAAAATTTCACATGCCTCATGGTATAAATGGACCTTTGAGATTTTAAAGGAATTATTTGTCTATTAAATGGCTAGTTCCCAATAATTCCAACAAGAGTAACCATCCTTATCTTCAGTCGAAGGCAACTCAAGGATGAATCAAGCTAGGAGGCGAAGCCGATTGAGATCTGGCCATCTCTCGTCGCTTATGACCTAGGGCTTTCATCGGGGCAGGGGAGAACTGGATCTCGGTTGGGAGGTGTACAACGGTGGCCGTGGCGGTTGTGGTGGTGGTTGGTGGTGGGTAGAGTAGGGTTAGATTGGGGGGAGTTTAGGCCAGCGTTTGCGTCAGTGGTGATGGGCTTCAAGCCTTCCGCTCGTAGTCTTCGTTGGAGATACCATAAGAGTGGAGCCGTTTCCTTGTCTACTTGCGGCCTTCAGGCCCGACTGTCTTTGCCGGCAGGAGTGTGATGGTGGAGGATCAACGGGGTGGACGCTCCAGAGTCGATGATGGGTTCATGACGGTGCCTATTGAAGGTGGGTCTTTCCAATTTCATCTAAATGTCGTAGGTTTGTGACGGATTTTGTGCTATAAAAGATGGGTCTTTCGGATTTCAACTATATGTTTTAGGTCGTGACGGATTTTGTGCTATAAAAGACTATGCTGCGCTAGCCGCTAGGCCTTTCGATTTGTCTTTTGAATTGGCATGAGTTGTTCCGAAGAGCAGCTGTCGCCGGCATGCGGAGAAGGTTGAGCATCTTTGTTAATGTCACGTTCAGGTCCTCTGGGGACTTCAATGTAATGTTTTGTTTGGTCAGGGGCCTGAGCGTAAGATGGCAGATGATTCCCAAATGAACTGGTTGACGCTTTCTAAAAAAATAAAAAGGTACAAGAATCTACATGTAATTGTGTAAGATGCAAAGCTAGATACAGCCGGAAAAGATGACAGGGAAAAAAAAAAGTAAATTTCTCATCATGTTCTTTCAGGGTTTGACTGTGTATACAGTATCAAAATTAATACCACAAACCACATTAACATTTTATTGTAATTTGCTGGTTTGGATCCTAAAAATTGATCGACTTGTTGAGATCAATCCAACCAGCTCAACGAAAATAAACCAAAGGCCGAAATAATTTTGAGTGGTAAACCAACTTCATGTTTCATGTTTGTGTTTGCAATGGGTTGAAATATTTAATTGTCAATTTATATTCATACAAATGGTTCGTGGTGCACGGTAATTTTGTTAATTTGAGTAGATTTACTATAGCACTTGCATTCAAAATTGCATACAGTATATTTTTGCTGGAAAGCTTGGTCGGCAAAATATTGCTTCCATTTGTTGCTTCGAAGACTCTCAACTCTAGCATTAACAAAAAAAAAAATATCACGAGCATTAACAAACAAAAAAAATCTCACGAATCAACTGAAAGCTTAACCGCAGTGCCTTGCAGGCTGCTAGCTGTGGTTTATGCTTAACTCGACACAAAGTTTTGCACAAGCAGAAGACATCAAAATCGCCCTTGTTTGTTTCATCTTGTATTAGCACTAACAGTAAACATGAATCCCATCATCATATTCAGCATGAAAACATCCCTTCATCGTCAGTCTCGTACCTCGCCGCACGTATGTAAATTCCAATTTCACCAGCAACCAACTCCGGGCACACACACACACACACACGTGAGGTTTCATGACGGTCCATTAGGTATGGAAAAACATTTTACGTTGAAGAAAATGAGGATGCAAAAATGAAATACCCAGGGTTCAAAATTCGTAAATGAGATTCAAAATTCTTAAATGAAGTTAGCTTCCAGGAACAGGCATACAATTTGCAATAGGTTAAAGCCTCCATTGCGAGTTTTCTATTAACAGGCAAGTCCGTGTGTTCAGGTGGCCACCTCTCAGGTGATTCTGAATGCAATAATAAGGTCAAGGGAATCTACCACTACAGGTAGCTCCTGTTCTAACAGGTCCATCCCTTGTCCACTCTTTGTAAATCTGAAATCCAAATAATTTTTAGCATGAAGATTAATTAGTGCGTTACCATTATGGGGACAAAAACTAAACAAAAACTATCTTGGAAGAAATGTTTGACGAGTGGAAAGCGAGGCTAAACAGCAGGAGCATTCCATAAAATTATTGGTACAAAAATGAAAAAAAAAATTGTTGGTGAATATGCTTTCTCTAGAGGAAAGTTAAAAAGTGTGGAATGAAGAATACTTTGGGATTGACTCCCTCACACGTGACTGGGTCCCTATAAGACAACGTCTCTCTCTCCCCCACACGGCCACCCTTGCAACCCTCCTCCACACCTGCTGCCGCCGCCACCCACTCCGCACCCAACTCCCTCCCACCGCCATGCCACCCAACCCACCCTAACACGGTCGGCCCCGCTGCTTCGCAAACCTCCGCCTACACCACCGCCGCCTTTGGCCACCGCCTTAGCCAGCCAGCCACTCCGCCTCCTACACATCCACCGCCAGCAAGACCTGCCCACCCTAACCATGACGACGGTGACCCCGAGATCCACCTTCCATCAATTGACTCAGCCGCTGACTCCCCTACCCCCAGCTTTGGCGCCGCCCTCACGATCCCACCCAACTACCGGACCACCGCCGCCCTCACAAACCCACCCAACTGCCGGGCCGCCACCTCCCCCCCCCCCCCCGACCCTCAATCTAGGCCCGGGGAGCACTGTGAACCCCGAACCTCCAAACCCTAATCCCTAACCCGGGCGGCGCCGGCAGCCGGAGACGAGGAAGATGGCGGCAAAGCTACCGGAGACGAAGAAGACGATGGCCCACAAGTACATGTGCTCCCCCTCCCTCTCATCCCCCTCCAAATCGCCTGCAATGGAGAGGAATATAGCAGTCGCGTGGGTGGGTGAACTGCTACCCAAGCGACTACCAGCGAGCAAAACCGGAATACTTTTGTTGTGGGTGGCTAGATCCAAAAGCAGTGCTTGTCAACTGGATGCTAAAAGTAATGTTTATTCTGATAAGTCGATTTCTCTAGGATATATGTGCGATTCCCCGTTGGGAAAACACAGAATGTCATGTCATAGGACTGCTTGTTTGGGCTCAACTTCAGCTTCTACTTAAAAAAACCAAAGCCCAAACAAAACAAGTTTTGGGTATGCTTCCCAGACAAGCCCAAGCCCCAGCCCATTTAAAAGATACCAAAAAAGCCTCCTTACATTTGGTTCTGCGGCTTCTGTAAGATGGAAAAGCTCAAAAAGCAAACCAGCCCAGTAAAAAAGCGGACTCCTAAACAGGAACTTGGCTTCCCA
Source organism: Raddia guianensis (assembly GCA_036346415.1). Lineage (NCBI taxonomy): Eukaryota > Viridiplantae > Streptophyta > Magnoliopsida > Poales > Poaceae > Raddia > Raddia guianensis. The sequence continues at coordinate 27,897,293 of CM070544.1, forward strand.
ACCCAGCCGCTTCTCAGGGCAACCAGGCAGAAGCTGCAACCGGAGAAGCTCTAAGCCAATGTTGAGGCAGAAGGGGGAAAGGAAAGCAAGTATACACAGCAGCATCATGAAAACAGAATGATAATGTGATGATTAGTCAGCTATCCACATAATACCTATGATATGGGAAACATATAGGCAGCCATCATCTTCTTCTTGGTGCTGGCGCCCTTTGTGCTGCAGGTTGTCCCTGCCCTCCACCTCCTTGCTCCTCTGGAACGTTTGCTGCTGCCGTGATAGCATTCATGACAATGAGACCAAGAGGAATAATGTACATCCACTGCACAGCAGAAAACAGAAGTCAGATTACAGGGAAAGGCATAAAATAACTTCTCCAGATATGTGCCTAGACACCAAAGGAAGTTGATTAATATACACATGATATTTACAAGTGTCACTTACATATTTAGCCCAAAAAGACTTCTCAGGTGGTTTCACCACTTCACCAAGTCCATTTTCAGCTTCCACTAACTGATCTACAAACGATGGAGTCCTGCAGGTGCAGAAGTTGTTAGAACTTCAAAACATGTGTCATTTGAAGCAAGACAGCTTTAAGACTATTTTAAGGGTCAAAAGATATCATGGGCAATGATGCCTTATAAATGTAAATGATCAGCTATGAGATTATTTATTCATTTATTATTCTATTGGTATCAATAAAGCAGTTATTTACCTTGGTGCTTGCTCAGCAGTCTTCAGAACAGTGTGTGAATTAAATGTCCACTTGGATGGCTGAAAACGAATTTAAGCACATAAATATAACATTATTCTATTCATTAGTAAACACAGTATACAAGAGGCAACAACTAGATCATGTCCTGTTTTCAAACAAATGAACCCTATGTTGAAACAAAAACAAGATTATAAGTCCTGTTCACAGTGTGAAAGAACCGAGGTATGTTTTGGTACGATTTTACAGTCAAATGGTTACAGGTTCTTATTGTCAATTATTAACTACATGTAACTTGCATAAATATTATTCAAGCAAGATAACTTACTACTTTCAATGGCCGTGGATATTGGCATCCACCAATGGAACCATAATTAATTGCCAATATATTTACACCATCCTGCAAATAAGGCATAAGCAAAGCTTAACGTTAACCCAGAAGTTCTAATGATATTCATCAATAGAAAAGTAATTATTATTCAGTCTAACATTTTTTTCAAGTAAACTGTAAAAGATGCACCATTAAATTATACCATTTATTTGTAAACAACATTATAGATCTTTAAAAGCTTCATTGCACAACCATCTTGTGTGCCCAGTATAATAGTAAAGATGTGGATTTTCTAAGAAAAGGAGAGAGCAGGCCACCAGTTGTTCTAAATACAACAGTATGGGAATTGCTCAATGCAGATTTTTGCATAGGAAGCATATATGTAACAATATGAACTCGGTATGAATATGGTGCCCTGTTATGCCTTACAAGTTGCAACACAAAACTATTCAGAGGGGCATAAACCTTGTAATATACAACATAGCCTACGGTCTGATAAGTTACAGTAGAAAACAGTCAAACAGCAATAAAACCAATTCACACAATTTTAGAAATTATACAGAACATGTAATAATCTACAAGAACTGCACATAACTTGTTGAGCCGTACCAAATTTCCATCATGAAATAATCAACTCAGCAAAAACATATACGGGTACAAATGAAGAAATGGGAAGACTTACCATGTGGATAACAATATGTTCATCCAAGCTATCACGTGGAATGCATCTCTGAAAAGTGAAAAATATCAACAGAGACAAGACAGTTCAGGAACTGAAACACAATTCTAGAATCACAATAAACATTCCGATTCAGCAAAAAGATATTTTGATATGCTATAAGTGTCGCAGTGGCTTGTGCTTTTATCTTCTATCTAGTTTCAATCATCAGATTCATTTACTCTGTTTCAATGAAGTGTGCAAGCATCTTTTATTCCATTTTAAACTAAAAAAGCAAGCTGCGCACACAACATGCTTGAGTTGTCAACCAATTATTTGAAGTTTTCAATATGTGGTCAACTACCCATTGTACAAATATCATGATTCAAGAAAAACAGACTGAAGTTGATGAACCTACAGCTTTGATTGAGGAAATAACATAGTCTTTCTTTGAAGGGTCCAACACATTAGATGGAAGCCTAATCGTATAAAAACCATCTTCCTTCAGTAATTTCTGCAATCACAGGCAAATGCAGAAGCACCAAATAAGATGATAAACAAAAAAAAAAAGAACTAGAGGTAGGGTGGAGAGAAATAAGTTACCTTGAATGCGCCCTTTTCATCTTCAGTCAACTCATTCCTCGTAAAGCGAAGCTTAGTGAGAGTCTGATTCATATCAAGACTCAAATTATAAATATAGTTCCGCTTAATAATATTTCTTTTGTAGAAAAAAGAACATATTACACTAACATGTGGTTAACTTGAGAAAATTAGAAAGCAGTGCCAATATGGTTGATTTTTTTACTAACATAGTCAAAATATAACTGCTTGCAATAAACAAACATAGCCAACAATAGTTCTAAAGCAAAAGCACATTTCTTCTTGGACCAAAAAATGAAGAGGGGCAGAAGAAGTATCAAGTATACAATCAAAACAAATTAGAAATCAGAAGTCACGATAGGTCTCTTTGCTTCCGGTGAAGAAGCAACACAAAACCATTCTAAATCACCAAATTTTGTACATATGAATGGACCGTCAAAGGCACCAACTTACATCCAAATCAATGGTCTTTTGCAAAATTGAAACAAGAAATAACCTCCAAAAACAAATCAACTCCAAAGCAGACAAAACACTGCAGTGATTGTCAAGCGCCCAGCACACAATTTGCTGCGAATCCCATTTGCAAATACTGCACCCTGATAGAAAAATGGAAAAGTAACACAAAGTAAAAAAATACAAAGCATTCAACCTTGCATTTGGCTAGAAAACCAGATGTTAGGGTTTGCTCTATAAAATTTCTGATATCATATTGTAAACTCCCGGTTGGCCGATATATCAAGAGCTACTCTATTTTGTTGTTTGGGTGTTTGATTTAACCAAGCTGTCGATCAAGCTATTAGATAGGATTTGTCTATTATATGTGTTATACACATATGAGCTAGTAGGAGATGGAATTATTCCCTGGATTGTTGGGACATGCGAAAAATGATTCGCAACCCCATGAACTATCTCCCTCAAAAATACTAATGCAAAGCATGGGAGTGGGCATTGGTAATAACAATTTAACAGCAGCACAGAATACATGTACCATTGGATGTCACATGCTAAACAGGAACAGACTAAATGGTGGAAGCTAATTCAGAGGATCTGGAAGAAAATAAAAAAAATGTAAAATTGATGTGGTGTGCAAATGCTGTGGTGACACACGGTATCATTGGGGCCATTTTTGCAGGTGTGTGGTGCTATTTCATTATTGATTTCAGCAGCATGTTGCAAATCATGACTTAAGATGCTACAGGCAACAGTGATGGAAGAAATGGGAAAAGATTATTCTTCACATGAGCAAAGTGACAGGATAAAAATTCAGCCACTGTTATTACATATTGGTAATACAAGGACTAACTTTCTAGAACATTTTGAACAATTGAATTATAGGACCTCGAGAATCAAGATATAGAGCACAAAGTTCACACCTGGAGGGCTTTAATAAAAAAGGAAAAACCGCAAAAGGTCTCCAAAGAAAATATGAAGTGTGTGTCATTTATCAAAAAAAAAAAAAGAACATAATAGCAAAAGTAAATTGGGGGTGACAACTAACTATACTAACAAGTACTCCCTCCAGTCACAAATATTTGTATTTTTTTACATTGCACGGTATTAAAGATGTAAATTCAACCACTAATTACTATTGTGGTTTATTTTAATTAAAAACACTGAAAATATAATATTGTTGAAGTACTTTTTGAGGCTAATCTACCCATATAATTTTTACATACGAAATCTAATTATTTCAAGGATATTCTTGACTCGAGTTACAAATTTAATTATTTGTGACGGGAGGGAGTAACTACTAACTACTAAGCTTTGCTAAGCCACGTTCTACCCCTCTCACCCTAAATAGCCAAATAACAGACAGATAACACTCTCTCAAAAAAACAGACAGATAACACATACAGATAATAGGGGAAAGCAACCCCAACCACCAGATCGGATCTCCTGTTCAGTTTTCCTACAGATTACCAAACTGGATTCACACAATTCAACATATATGCCGGCCAAAAATCTAGAAGCAGCTGCACGGATGATAGCGTCATGGCATCAACCAATCAATCTAACGCTAATCATGCCCCAGTCACGAATCAGAACAACATGCCACCACCTGTCCCACAGATCATCCGATGAGAGGGAAGCTAGCGGCGAGGAGTGCTCAGGAGGGCGGACCTGAGAGCCGTGGGCGGAGGACTTGAGGCGAGCGGAGAAAGACCCCGCGGCGGCGAACCCGGCGCCGGAGCCGAGGTCGTGCTCGAGGGCGAACTGCACGGCGTTGGACTCGCCGGAGCCCGCGGCCGCAGCCGAGGCGTCGGCGGATCGGCGGCTCGAGGAGACCGCCGGCGCAGGCGGGGGCTGGGAGGGGGAGTAGGCGCGGACCCCCTCGAACTCGTCGTCGTCGTTAAGGAGCAGCTCGTCGGACTGGAAGGCGGCGGCGAGGGAGAGCACGGCGGCGAGGAGGAGGAGGCGGAGCAGAGGGCGGCGCGGCGCGGCCATGGCTTGGCAGAGGAGTAGATGCTGCTCCGGGGCTTGGACTCGAGCACAGATCCAGACGGTGGCAGTCTCATGATGGCACGAGGCGTTTGGCACTTTGCAGAGGTGGCTAACGGGCCGGCCTGGTTCATTTGGGCCTGGTTACAATTCACACTGGGCCAACCGGGCTAATGCGAGGGGTCTATAGAACCGGTTTGGTTGGAGAACGGGAAGAAGTCCACATTGCGTCCCTCAACTATTGAAAAAATTCACTTTTTCTCTCTCTGTGTTAAATGGATGAAATCTGGCCTTTCAATCTTGCATCAAACGGCCACAAATGAAATGAGGGAGGAAAAATAAACTCCTGCAATAGTTAAGGGAGGTAAATTAAACTTCTTCCTTGGAGAACGGTATGAACCGGCTGGCCCGGTTATTATCGACTATGGACCCAGACACCTAGGCCTTGTTCTTTTAAGCGTATCGTTGCGTTGGCATATTACTGTAGCAAATTTGAGAGCCCTCAAAATGAGATCTAAAGGTTATAAAAAAATAATTAAAAATAGTTTTAGAATCTTTGGAACAACTACTAAAAATCATGAAAAAATCGTCGCAAATTATGACAACATGTAGGCTATATAAAAATAATAAAATTTGCTACAGTAATACGCAACGGTACGATACGCTGAAAAGAACAAGTCACTAGTTGATGTGGGTTGGATCATTTTTTAACAAGCCTCTAAAAATATTTATGGAAAATAATATAAAAATGAGTAAAACAGTTGCAAGACACATAATAATAATATATATTTGAAATAAGAAGAATAGTTTTGTTGCTATGGATTTTAAAGGCAACGTATTCAGTGCAAATATCCATTGGGTGCTAACATGTTGAAAACAAATCTGTGTCATTAGATCCATAACAAATGGCTCAGATCCAGAGAGGTGGAAGCCCCTTTTCTTACTTAAACACTTTTATGAAAACTCCCCGACTTTCTAAGTGGTAAAGGAGTTTCCACCTCTACAGATTTGAGTCACTCCTCATAGATCCGATGAACTAGATCTGTTGTTAGCATGTTATCACCCAGTGGACATTCGCACTATATATATTGCCAAAATTAAATAGATGTGAAGAATTTTATCATGAAATATATATACACACACACAAAAAAATTTTTTTGCAAGAAATAGAAAAATCTATGTGCGGCAGTGAATCGGGCCAAATGAATCAAATCGGGCAACTTCCTTGTAAATCGAACCATGTCTACCCGATGGACCAAGGTCAAGTCCAAGCACAGTTCATTCTATCAAACCAGGTTGGCCCGATTCGTTTTATAACCTAACTAAATTGAGCCGACTTAATGAGCAATAACAGTCCCCTAGAATTTGCCTACTTGGTTCGTCCCATATGGCCAGCTTTAGGCGTTGCCACAAGTGCAATATGGGTTAATGTTGGACCCTCCTACGCTTCTTGGGTTGGCACCCAAAAGCCTAGTAGGCTTGCACGATTGGGTTGTCTGCATCATCGCTTGATTTGAATATTACTAGTACAGTGCTTGTGCATTGCGACGGCCTATAAAGGAAAAAAAATAAAAAGTAGAACATAATATAAAATCACAAAGGGAATTTACGAGGTAATCAGGTAAGTCAAGAGTCTACACCTCTGTTCAATTCATCATAAAATGTTGTCCTATGATTTTATAGAATGTACAACCCCCAGCAAGTGTAACAAAAAAAATCTAACCACCGAAACCTTTACCATAACCAATTATATTATTGATCATCGATGCAGTATGAAATGCAGTTTGACGGTGTGAATCACCTTGTAACGTATGATCAACACCAGCAACCAGCAATATTCTTTCCAACACTTATCAAACAAGCTCTCCAAAGCCTTTGCGGCTCCTAAGAATTAAGCTTATAATTTCCCTTTGAGTCAACCTCTTGACAGGTGCAAAAGGTTTGATGATAGCTAGACTCTTAATTGTTAAATACAAAGGGATGTAAACCCCTTTCATGCTTGGTAGAGCAAATGCAACATTTGCATCGTAGAAAACAGTCTCTTGGAGCAGGCCCAGCAGCAACGAATTTTTCAAAAAAAAACTACTTGCTGCCTGCAAGGCTATCCCCCATTAGTTCCTTCCTCCGAAGGATTGAGATGTCACTTAAAGGAGATGAATAAGCGTTACAAAATTTCCTCCTTTTGAAATACGGAAGCTGCTAACTCTGGACTGTCCGGTCCGAAACCTTGGGCAGTCTAAGGTACCCGAGTCTCCTATCCAGATTACCAGATACTCTAACCAGCGTACAGAGTTAAGGCCGAATCTTGAGTTCGATCTATAAATCCGAGCTACCACCTACACCAAAACTGAATCCACATCACAAGAAAAGGCAATAGCACACGAGGGTGCTACCAACAATCAAGTATAAACACAAATCAAGGTAAATCAAGTCAAGTTGGAGGGTAAAGGGAAAACTAAGAGTGAAATGAAGACTTGAAAATTTATTTCCAAAGTTCAAATCCTTGAGGAAATCCTACAGCTCCATTGAGGTATGCTCGATCACACTTAAACTCGGGTTCCTCACCGAGGTCGCACCAAGACCCCTCGGTTTCACTCCTTCATTTCTTCCCTTTCGGAGACGGAATCGACCTTCACAAACTTGCAGGACTCACCACACAAAAGCAATGGTGTCTCGTGGTCGACTCCTAGCCGTAAAGGATCCCTGGACACCTACTGTTGTCGCCGCACTGAAAGGTAGATTGGGGCAAAGTAGAGTCCACCTATGATCAAGGAGGCACTACTAATCATCCGACTGTCGATCTGCTAGTTGAAGGAGACACCAGGCAGGGGATGAGGGAGCCGCAATTGCCGATCTTGCTTTGCAATTAGAAGTACCACCACACAACCTTGAGGGAATGTTGCGTCGATGGCGCCATAGCCATAGCCTTTTATCTCGAGCGTGTGTCGTTGGCCATACCTATTCCGTCGATCACCTGTGTTGCGGCGAGGAGCGACAAGAAGTAGAGGGCGCAGAGGTTGTCATCAAGGAGATTGCATGGGCGGTGGTAGCTTTAGTGCACATGGTGCTGCGACAGAAGGCGTCCCTACCATGACAGGGTAAGAGAATCTCGGCATATCCCCGCTAACAAGGGAGGGGAGCAAAGTGGCCTGCGTGAGAAGGCGACGCAGACCAAAGAGGGGGTAGGGGAGCTAAAAACGTAGGGAGAAGAGCCAAGAATAGAAGGTGGAGCTGGGGAGAGAAAAAATAGGATTGGTTTGGCGATAGTCTGCAAGAGGTGGGGCGATTTCAAAATTCGAAGAGAACGCACCGATAATAATGTATCAACTTCACTACCGGTTCGTGATATAAGCCGAATAGCCGATAGTAAATTATGGAAAAAAGATAAGAACGATAATTCAGAAAGGCTCGAGAGCATCATGCGTAGAAAAAATTTACGTGTCCAATGTCATTTCACGAACTTAATGTCATTTTTGTCGAGACAAGTGAAAGTGTCTTTCATCAAATTTTCCCCTCAGTATGAATATAATTCATCATTTGATTAATCCTTTTGCATTTCATAAAAAAATAAATTTGGACTATCACTAATCTCCTATCTTTTTTGCAGTTCATACAAAATAAATAAATTTTGAATATCACTAATCTCTTGTCCTTTGCGGTGTATAGAATCAATGATATCTCTCTCATTCTCTCCTGCCTCCTTTCCTAGCTCCAATGTATGACATGGCTGGATTCTCCAGCCAGTCCCACAAAATAGAAACCAAACGTTTCCCCGCGAATGGCGCGCCGGCGGCGGACGATCTCTCCTGGATCGATCTCTCCCGCCGGCGGCAGTATCCAGTATCCACCACCACCTCTCCCCTGAAAGCGATCCAAGAACACAGCAAAAAGAGGAAAAAAGAAAAGGAAGAACTTTGAGCTCGATTTCTCCATCCACGAGCTCCTAAACCTCTCCTGCAGTCCTGCATCACGGCTCGATCCGAAGCCGCACTTTCTTGGCGTGCATCTCGGCGAACTCGGCCTCCGATATCTCCGAGTTGGACGACGAGGTGAGGTGCCTCACCGAGTGGCGGTCGTCGCCGGCGTGGCGCCGGCCGCCGCCTCCGCCGCCGGAGGCTGCCGAGGCGACCGCGAGCAGCGCCGTGGCCGCGGCGAGCGCGGCGAGCGCCGCCCACGCCGCGCGCGCCCGCGGCGCAGCGGCGCGCACTGATTGCCGACGATGTCCGCGAAGCCGGCCTTCACCAGGTCGCAGCTCACCAGCCGCTGCGTGCCCGGGAAGATGTCGAGCACCTTCTGGATGGAGCTGGTGTACGTCTGCACCTTGTCGTAGTCGATCGCCGACGAGAGCTCCGCCTGCCGGCAGCCGGCGCCGCCGCCGAAGTCCGAGCACGTCAGCCTCCTCAGCATCTTCACAAGAAGCAAGCACAACCCCACGTCAATATTGGCAAACTGGGAGAAATTTTATGGTTCACAAAAATTGAACACGGGCTGTCTATCCTTTCGATCTAACCTTTCAGATGATCTAGTGTTTCAGATTGATTTTGAATTTTATAATATCATGGTAATATTTGATTATTTGTACTAAAATGATGGTGTATTGCTACGTGAGAGGCTTTCTGAAAGAGACAAGCCGGCTAGATATATTGCTATGTGAGAGGTTTTCTGAAAGATGGTTAGATATACTAGCATCATAGTATATTAGTCGATGTTTACCGTAAAACTGTTCTTCTCAGACGCTTTAGTTGTTTCTCAACAAAATTCTATAGTTGCAGTGAACCTTTTCTGCTTCTGTTTACCTGGGGGATGTCACCAATCGTGGTGGCGCCGGAATGGCAGTTCTCCGGCCGGTACTGGTACGCCGGCGGCCCGGTGAACGGGTTGCAGATGTAGTCCAGCTGCTTCACTGGAAACTCTGATTTTATCACGTAAATGTTCGAGTTCACCTAAACATGTCACAGCCACAACTCAGGAACGATCAGAATACTAATTCCAACTTCTGAATACTTGCTTCAGATAAGCTTGTTTGCTACCTGGTCTATGATCTCATGGATGCCTGCACCAACGTCGTGCAGGATGACGTCCCCGGAGAGCTTCTCGCTGCAGGGTATGACGCTGCCCAGCGTGCTGTTCTGCGGGTTCAGCTGGTACTCGTCGAGGGCGACGCACGTGTCGCCGGCGAACTTGTCGAGGAAGTAGTACAGGCCAAAGAACATCCAGAAGAGGGCTGTCAGTACCCAGCAGACGGCTATGCACCTGTTGCAGACAGTTTCATGTGATCAGAATGTCATGAGCTGTGATATTCACTGGTTTGTTGTAGCTTTAGATGGGGGGTGTCTGAAGGGTACTCACAAGTAGCACAATCTTTGGAACCTTAGAGGCCCTCCCACTGCAATACCAAAGCAATGTGATCACTTGGGTATAGCAAGGATAGACATGTTTGCATATTCAGAAGAAAATCTGATTGTGTTTTTGATAGAAAATTGAATTATGTTTCACTTACCTAGCAACACAAGTATCGCCAGAAGATTCAGTGTCACAGTTAAGATAGTTACAACTTCTCTGAAAAACCATTACTCGTGTTAGTTCCTGTGATGACTAAAAGGGGAAGATAAAACTACTAAGCAGTCAACATGTGCATCTTGTGATAAGTTCTTACAGTATTTTGATCCCTTTGCTGACCAAGCGCATGTTCTTCTCTGCCTTCGACTGAATCTCCACGGCTTCAGAGTTTAGTGCCTGTACCGTGGAGTTCAGATGATTGAAAGCTTGGCTGCTGTTGTTGTTATATAGCTTTGATATGTTCTGCATCATCTCGATGGCTCCTGTGATGTTGTAGATTGTCGCGGTTGCCTCAAGTGCGGTTCTACCGATGATCTCTTTCACAGACTCTGCTCTTGAATGGAATCTCACTGTGCCCCGGAGGGCGACTGCTGATGCAACTCTGAACATAAATTGAGTTAGTATATAACTGCCTGCATTTTCTGAAAACGTGGTCAGATGCACCACAGTTGCAGATAAAAGTAATGTACTCTTGTTGAGTTCAAAAGCTTACATGACTAAAACTGCAAGAAGAATCAAAAGTATCAGAAACCAAAGCTGGTATCTCTCAAGTAAATAGTCGATGACACCGTATTTTTGGTTCCTTTTGGTGAAGTAGGATATTAGAAGAACTATTGCCAAAACAATACCACCAATCAGCCATAATACTGCAATGACATATCCAGCTCTACCTGTAAATATGGTTGACTGAAAAAGGTAGAGACGATGATAATCAGTTAAATTCATCTAATTTTTTTTTGATAAAAAAAGTTAAATTCATCTAATTGATCGGACTTATTTCAGAGTATCACGTCATTTCTGCAAAAGTAAATTCATTCAGTAGCACGATGATCATCAGCAACCAATATCAATAACTCGGCACGGTTGCACCAAACATTTTTTTGGACTGCGGATTTTGTTCAGAGATGAGACACTTACACTCCAGTAATGCTTGTTTGTGATATTGTAACCTCCTTCATATTTTCTTAACCCGTCAAGAGGATCGATTCTCCTCGTTCTTCTTGAAAGAACGCTGTCTGATCTATTTTCCATCTCCATCAAAATCCTGCCCACTGATCAACAAAGACAATAAGGATCAACTACCATTCACAAGCAATAGTATACTAGTACAATGTCAACTAGAGCAGCAAAGAAATACTAAAACAAGGATATACCAGAGACAAGCACAACTCCAACAAGAACAGTTCATCAGGATATTTCTGTTGCTTTGGCATGATACTTTAAATGTTTATTTTAAGTTTGATTAGCATGTTACTGAAAAGGTAAAAGACTTGCAAGCTTTATGAGGAGGTAGAGATCAGGATTACTCACCTGCTCCATTGTGAGGTGAGCTTTTGAGGTGGTGTAGAGTGGTTTGAGCCTGGGCTTGTGCATGTAAACTGCATGTGATTGCTGCAAAGCAGCAAAGCAGGAACACTAACTGCTCCAATCTCCTCGATTCCATATCAGTAAGCTGCCATCAGAAAAACTCCAAACATTACTCCCAATCTCAATATGGACATTCAAAAGAACGGAAAAAACCGAAAGCCATCGATCTGCAGAGCAGTAAATTTCTGCATGTGCTATGCAATCAATCCGTATTGCAGTTACTGAAGCAGCGATTCATATCTGTGGTTAAAGAACGCGCAGATCAACCTGCCATTGCATGCTTTCCATATCATGTGGAATTTTCAGTCTGGCTAGAGCCAAAGTACATGGCCAGTTTCTTCTGAAGAAATCAATCGGCCATCGCGTAAGACCAACTTTCAAGAAGATGACTTAATTTCCTGGCCATATTTTCGACATCTGGATTTTCTGGCATGCCTAACCTAATCGGTTGAGTCAAACAGAGTTGACTGTTCAGTTCTTTAGACGAAGGATACATGCATGGTGGGAAATTTTACTCCCCTGAATACGGTATGACTCACAGTGATAATTGTACGCCCACGCGACTTTTCAGATGTCTGGTGCATATTGGAATATTGACATGCAATATTGTAAATTCAGAAATCAGAATGGAAGATGATCAGGCTCTAGCAAACTACTACTAATGTTTAAGTTGCCTGAATCCTGTTTTTCCAATACAATCTCACACATGCACGAAAATTGATTGGCAAAAATCATATTTCAGAAGAAGTGAAAAAGGCAAGAATTTCAAATCGAAAGGAGATGCACGACGACCCTGATCACAAGTAATTCAGTTTTAATCACTTCAGACGACCCACAGATAACAACCCCACATAAGCATCCCCTCGATCCCAACCCCAAGAAAAGAGCAACCAAAAAAACAGAGCTCCAGTTCGGAAACAAGCGAATGCATTTCTCGCTCAAGAAACTGAAATCATTGTAAAAAACACCACGAACATCACAGAAACAGAGCACATGAAATCCAGAGTACTGTACAGCTTCTTACACAGAGCATAGATAAATCATGGGACTCACCTGATGCAAACCTATCTCCTCCTTGTCCCATGAAAAAACAGAACACCTCCTTCTCCTTCTTCTCCTTCTCTTTCTCCTCCTGCCCCTGGCTCTTCTTGAAGCCGCCGCAAGAAGAAGACCAACAGAGTCAGAGACTGCACCGCCAAACAAGCACCTTCATCTTCCGGTCCCTCTCGCCATTAACGCCGTCTTCCAGACGTGGCCTCCCTTTCCCGCTCAAACTTCAGCCAGGCCGCCAAACACCTCTCTCTCTCTCTCTCTCTCTCTCTACACCGTGTGTGTGTGTTTGTGTGTCAAACGAGGCCAACTCTGACCTCGCTTTCCATGGCGACCAGCAGGGCGATCACACGTAGAGGTCGTATTTATACTTATACGTGATCAAAGGGAGAGAGAGGTGATCAGGTGAGACTCTGATCAGATGAGATCATGAGACGGGCACAAGCAAGGCAAGGGGTAAAGCGCCGTCCTTTTCTTGGGCATAGAGGAACTGGTAGGATGCTGCTGCGGCTGGATGGAGCCGCGCCGGCATGCACACACACATGCATGCAAATCCCCCAATCCAAGGAACGAATGTTAGGGAAGAGGGAAAACGTATTGAAACGGAGCTCGTGCAACAACTTTTGCTTCGAATATGAAAGATTTTATTTTTTTGCCAGCTCCGTTTCTTTATTTCTTTCTTTCTATCCTTCCTTTCTGCGTCCAAGCCGTGTGTGGAAGGAATTGGCGACTGGAGCAGGAAGACGGGACAAAGCTGTAAACCTCGGGGAGGTTTTGCGCGAACGCCCCCGTATTTGGTAATTGATGCAGTGAGCCGGCGGCGAGCGTGTGTCTGAGGATCGAAATGCAAATACTCCCTCCAGTCATAAAAACAAGTCACCGATGACTTTTAGACGTGTCAAAAAGTCAACGGCAAGACTTTTAGACACATCTCAACGGCGACTTGTTTTGAAAGATGTGTCTAAAGTCAACGGCAACTTGTTTTTATGACCGGAGGTAGTATATCCTAAGAGCATGTACAACAGTTCACATCTGCAATATGTAAGCCACCTCTAAGGTCTGCTATATAGCATATGTGATAAATATAGAGGAGAAAGAGCATGCATGGATATTTGACCTGTATTTAAAGTAAGACCCAACTCTACATGAGAACTAAGAAACTTTGTATGTGAGCAAATTACCTATAAAACGTGCAGTCGTATCTACCATTGTATATAATATCTCTAATATTGTCTATATGTGACATAATAATAGTTAGAGACAATTAGTATCTCAACCATTGCACATGCTCTAAGACGTGTTTGGCTCACAGTAAAAATTACCCCATCTAGCATTACCAATATTTATCGTAAACGTTAAAAAGCTAGTTTTCTTCCAACCTCTTATTCGCCAAGTATGGGCACAGGCATGAACTAGAGTGTGCCATTTTATAGGGAATCTTGCCACTAGTTTTGAGTTTTGACATTGCTTGTATTGGCCAACATTGAATACAAACCAAATACTCTATACCTAGAGGGACTTCTTATGACAAGATTTCTATCGTCCATAGATCTATGACCTAAGGTTACGTGAGAGATGGACATGCCCCAGAAGATTATAAAGTTGTAGCCTTTACGAAAATATAAAAAAAATAGCAAAAATAAGTCGCAAAGATGACAATTCAAAATTTAATGGGATTTTATTGTAGGTAGGTGTAAGAAACATTATATGTAAGGCAAGTAGGAGATACCTTTGGTGAATGAGGTCTTATGAAACCTCCAATCTTTAAATCCAAGTAACGCTACTGGTAATAGTGTATGGTGGTGGATTAGCGAAGGAGGAGATGGTGATGAATTGGTTGTGCAAAAAAATATGCTATAATTGGCCCGAGCAAATATTGATATCTAGTAATAGACGAACACATACAAACTTATGAAAATAAACATGTGACGGAAGCAAGGTACTCACAGATACATTTAATAATAGATGTATATCTAGAAATTACTATTATATCTTGCACAATAAAAGTACGCAATTATAACGATACACATAAAATCTCTGCATTTATAAAGAAATTTCGTTACAAATAAATATGGATTACAAAGATGTACTATAGCTTCGCCGGCATCGATCCAAGTCATCCAAGGTTATAAATGATCACGCGCGATCGGTCTACTATTGCATTTGCAGCACGCGGGGCTACATATACAGTTTTTCAAATATCGGAGGTGGTGCACGCGAAAAAAAGCTGCAGCGAAAAGGATGCAAGTAGTGCAGCCGTGGAGAAGACGATTCTGCCGTGTTTCTTTCGGCTCGGCTTTTGCATCTTTCCTGCCCGTGTTCACACAATGGTCAAGACGATTTTTTACGCATGGCGAAAAAAAATTAGAAGTAATAAAAAAATCAAGGAGCTAATTAAAAATGTGGCGCCTTGGAATAAACAAGACTAATCAAAATTAACGGAAAAGTGGGGACGTTGATTACGCTAGTTGGGCTTGGAAAGAGCAAAGGTCTCCTGTTTGGAGATGACCTACCTACGTTGATGAAGAAAAGTATCTTGGGTGGGGGCTCGCGTAGATCAATCAATCAGGATTTTATGCGGTTTAGCCGTAACTAAACCGACTAAGAAGGATGTGATATTTTTTCTTTCGGTTTAATGGATAGTATTTATGTCATTTAAGGCATTATTTGGGAAACGAAGATCTCCTTCATGCAATACAAAATGGATGATTTTCTTGCTCAAAAGGAATGAACGACAATTTAAACTAAAATCCCCACCAAAATCATGATAGGATTGATGAAACTCCCTACCAAGTTATGGTAGGATGAGCCTACGATGAGGGAGGAACGAGCCAAGTTGGCGTCTAGATGGCGTCGGCGGTAGCAACGGCACGTGGCAAGGCATGGCCGAGGTGCTCACGTCGACGGGACGCGCGGCGCGGCGACTACACACGCTGGCGAGACGATGTGTGCGTGGGTATGACGCATGCAGTGCAGCGCCGATTAGCATCCAATCTACTAGACTGATACATAAAATCCTCCAAACATTTCTAATCTATTACGAAAATTCATGCAAAAAAATTGAATCTTCTAAAGGGAAAGGACGGAAAATTTCCGATCTGTTACAAATTACATGCCAGATTGCAATCTATATTTCAATTCCTACGAGAGATCGATATCTTCTTGGTATTCGATAAATTCGTAGACTGTCGCGTAGGACAAAAGTCTCGTAAAACTATTTGGCAATCCGAGTGGAAGACGGCGTGGGGAAGGATTGATGCAGATCATTCCTCGCCAGCCTTCGTCTTCTCACAGAGTGTGTTGATGACATGTTAATTAAAAAACCTTGTGGCCAGATGTAGTCTAAGGCCTTGTACATTTCAGCTTAACGTAGCGTAGCGTAGCGTTTTAACAAAATTTATCTTTTTTATATAGCCTATTTGGTGTAATAATTTGTAATGATTTTTCTCAGGTTTTTAGTAGTACTCTTAAAGATTCTAAAACTATTTTTAAATTATTTTTAAATAACATTTAAACCTCTCTTTAAAAACTTTTAAATTTTGCAGAAACGCTACGCTACGCTACGGTAAGCTGAATTGTACAAGGCCTAAGGTATAACATACGCGGACAATCCCAGAAAGAATAAGAATACATATATGTAGGGTGAAGCTTATCTTCTGATTAATGCACATAATTTAGGGGCTCCACCTTTTCTTATGTAGTACTGCTAGGGTCTTGGCTATATCCAGCATATGACCCACCTTGGGGACGATGGCCAGCCCTAGCGCGTGTGCTACGTGCCGGCCCTAATTAGGGCTCCCAAGGTGGTTTCCCAAGACAATAATCAAAATTTCATGCGGTTTAGGAGTAACAAAACCGACTAAGAAGGATGGGATATTTTTTCCTTTCCTTTTAATGGATAGCATCATGTTATTCATTTAAGGCATTATTTGGAAAACAAAGGTCTCCTTCTAATGCACACAAAATGGGTGAATTTTTTTCTCTTAAAAAGAATGAACGACATTTTGAACTAAAATCCCAACCAAATCATTATACGATCTGTAAAAATCCCTACTAGGTTATGGTAGGATTGGCCTATGACAAGGGAGGAGCGAGCCGAGCTGGAGCTGTTAATTGTCGGTCTTGTGCCTTGTCATTCGTCGAGACTTGGGCCGCTGCACCAGAGGTGGAGGAGATGTCAGGAGAGGAGTTGACCGCCAATCCGGATCCCCTGCAGTAGCAATCGGGATTCCCTATAGTATCATGTATAAACGCATGGCATGCATTTTGAACTGAAAACAGATTATAACTTATATAAATATGTCATATGGTATCCAATTTGTATGAAATAAATTTTGTAATTCATTTAAAATCCTTTCAAAAATGGGTTGTTTAGGATTTTAGATGAATTACAAAATTTATTTCGTACAAATTAGATACCGTATGACATAATTATAGAAATTATAATATGTTTTCAGTTCAAAATGCACACCATGCATTTATACATGCTACTGCAGGGGATCCTGATTGGTTGACCGCGGGTGAAGAAGGGGAAAGAGGTGGTCACTATAAGAGGTAATCGGCAATGTGAGATCAACAGGGGAGGAAGGAAGAATAAAATGGCGATTTCATTAAAAAAAAATGTGCTAGGTCAGTGTCCGACCTGTACAGGTGTTTTAGATCGTATGTTGAAAAGATCTCATTTTGGAAAATGGGTGATGTCAGTTTTATAACTTTGCAAATCTCAAATTTGATAATTGAGGAGTGACATATATCTGATGAATCCTTTCATTTATTTCTAATGCTTTTTTTGTTGTAGTAGGCCGTACTCCAGAAGCTTTCAGCTAGCAAAGAAGTTTTGTACTCCCTCTAGTCATAAAAACAAGTCGCTGTTGACTTTTGGACACACCTTTAACTATTTGTCTTATACAAAAAACTGCGTAAGGTATTATTTAGTTTGTTGTGATTTATTCTATTATTAGAGATACTTTAAGCATCATTTATATTTGCGCATGTTTGTACTATATTTTTGAATAAGACGAATGGTAAAAGGCATGTCCAAAGGTCAACGGCGACTTGTTTTTATGACCAGAGTAGTATTAATTTGTTTTTTTTCCTATTTTACTATGTTTGTACTGTAAGAAGGTTTCAACAATTCAATATCACTAATTAAAAACAGTTGGAGACAAAGGTGCATAGGTGTGACTCATATTCTAGAATTGGAGACTAATTGAATTCTCGAGCAATAAAAACAATGTAACATGAGAGTATATATGTAAGTGCAACACACTCATAAACTGAATGCATTGATCATAATGTGGAAATACATCATTAATTTCATATTCTTTTAGTTCATACAAAGCACAGACACTTATTGGTATTTGTTTTTCTTATTTTTAGTGTGTTCACATTGGGGCATTTCTAATGATACAACTAGTTATAAACAAGCTTCATGTTATATGTAGTCAGCATAAAAACAACTTCTTCAACGCCTTAGATATAGCATTGTCTCTAAAAATCAATAATAGGTAGCATGCACCTTGTAATCCGCTATAGACTAAGAGTTAGGCTCTATTTCTTTTCACTTCTTCTCTTCTCCACATAGGCAAACATCTTTATATTCTATGAGTGTTTCCATATTTTATTGGTGGGGCCGGGCAACTACACGATGACCAAAGTTAAAGTTGGTGGAATGACAGCGGGCCACCGGTGGAACGGGGTAGCTTTGGAGCCACATGTCTCAATCAACGAAGTATTAATTAATCGGACATATGTACTACTCCTTAGTCTCAAAATGCTTATAAATCAAACATCAGGACCCTTATCCATATTCGAAACATTACCAATGTGTTGAACTTGGAGCGGTGGTTTGGATTTTTTTATTTTTTTTTGAGAAAGGGTGCAATCATGATCGTACACGCATAAACTCACACCACCACACATATCGTACATCCAAACGCATACGCTGAACACACGTTAAAAACTATAAATTAATATCAAAACTACATGAAAACACGCCGTGCGCATGTCTACTCCTGCTACTACTAATTACCTTTAGCGTGAGAGAGAATCAGAGAGGTCGAGTTCATACAATCAAGACGCTACCAGCCGCTCAGTTCTTGAGCCGTTGTTCGGTTAATACTACAGTTTCATGGTCCTTAGAAGATCCCATCCCCAACTCCTGCCGACCGGCGTAAGTACGGCGTGCGTGTATGCGTGGCAGCGACGGAATTTGACCGGCAGCTGTAGCATGATTTATCGCAGCACGGCCGCGCGCGGTTGCAGGCAGGTTGACGCGGTGGAAAGCCGGCGGGCGGCGTCGCTTTCCGCCGGAGGCTCGCCGTTGGTGACCGTCGCCGTCACATAAATTCGCCGACAGCGACGTCGGCAAAAGAGGGTCGCCACTTCGCCGTCGGAGGTCAAACTTGCCGACTAGACTTTCCTCCTCCTCCGACCTCGTAACCCTCTGTGACTCTGTGTGCTGAACGTTGCAATAGCTGAGTTGAGACTTAGAGATGGCTGCGCCGTACATTTGTGGCAGTTTCCAGCCCAACCGCTTTACGAGATCGATGTGTAATCGTGTCATAAGATTTAGGCCTGGTTCTTTTCAGCGTATCATTGCGTTAGCGTAAGACTGTAGCAAATTTGAGATCTCTCGAAAAGAGGTCTAAATATTATAAAAAATAATTTAAAAATAGTTTTAAAATCTTTGGAAGGACTACTAAAAGCAATGAAAAAATCGTTACGAATTATTACAATATATAGGCTATATAAAAATAACAAAATTTGCTATAGTAAAACGCATCGGTGCGATACGCTGAAAAGAACAAGGCCTAGTTTCATAAGATTTTTCCTAGGTAAATGCGACGTGTGAAAAGATTCAATTTCATGGCTAAATCGAGCCTACACACTCGTGACACGCAATTTGGCTGATGAATTAGCCTATGAATTATGTACGCTACAAAAGCTTACTGGAAAACTAGCTGAGCTCAACTTGCTCGATTCGAGCTGGGCTCGACCCAAATGAGCTTCATCGAACAAAGTTATTGACAATCAACTAGGCATATCCAGAACTTAGGGTTCATATTCTCTCCCTTGGTACCATATTAGAGCTCAGGGCGTGCCAGCTAGTCTTCTAAATCTAAATCTAAACTACTCTATAATTAAGCAGTTGGCCTAAATCCAACTACAAATCACATCCGTTTATTTCCTCAATCCATCATCTTGTTAGATTAAATTGGGTTGGCCCGTTTAATTTAATTAATTAAAATTCCAAAGGCCCATGTGAAAATACTAGGAGTACCGTACAAAAAATTGAGAGAGGGATTGACTAACTTATTTGGGTCATGTGTCTCTCAATTGCGAGGTTAGAAAAGGAAAAGGGCTTGCCGCGCGCGCTCTGAGCCAAGTCGTGTCGTGTCGTGACTAGACGTGACGTGCGCGCTGCGCGGATGCGGAGCGTTTTACCGTTTCTGGTAATTGTTTGGTCTCTTTTAGTACCAGTAACCGACGTGGTTGATGACTGGTAGTAAACGACGTCCATTACGTAACCGACGTCTTAATGGCAGGGTTGATGACGTCCGTTATGTAACCGACGACGTAATGGCCAGATTGATGACGTCCGTTACCAGTGCTTTATGGCGTTCAGGTTCGACGAACCTTCTCTTCCTGGCGCCTATAAAAGCATGCGCATTCCTTTCTCAAGGCAGAGCTCCCTCTCCCGCACATTCCATACTCCACATCCTTCCATCAGAAGGCCGCCGTTTTGCGTTCCGCCTCGGTTCCTTTGCGCGCACAAGGAGCCGAGGAGCGAGCCTCGGAACCTCGTCCTTCTCGTGGTCCCGCCGGACGAAGACCGATAAGGTTTTGGGGAGCGTTCTCACGCGATCGCCGAGTCCTCATGTCGTGGGAGCAGCCTCTCGAACCTCGTCCTTCTCGTGGTCCCTGGGACGAAGACCGATAAGGTTTTTGGGAGCGTTCACACGATCGCCGAGTCCTCAGATCGTTGAGAGGCGCTCAGACATCTACAAGGCACCGACGTCCGACTGCATCGATCTCTACACTACATCAACGCTTCTCTGCAACAACTTGTGATCGTCTACATCAACCGTCATGGCGGCTGAGAATGTGCAAGTTATTCCTCCGCTGGCGCCGGCGCCTGTGCATGTAGTGGCTCCGGCTTCGGCTCAAGGGTATATTTGTTTATACCGTGCTATTGTCTTTTTGTTTTCTTGTTTATTAGCCTTTGCGTATGAGATATATATTTTTATATCTAGTACCTTTGGTTTTGAACTGGAAATCAGTAATTGTTTAATTATGATTTACATAATTTTGTGGATTAAAATATTGAGAAAAATCCTAATATTTTCAACAATCCAAAAACCTTATCCTAGAAATTTTTCGTCCCTTGTTTCGCTGCCGCGCTTAAGCCAACTGTGTTTGACGGTGTAAATTACAAGCGTTGGTGCACCAAGATGATTTTATAGTTGACTGCCATGAACGTCTATCATGTTGCGCAAGGCAAGCCACAGCCTGAGGGAGGTCTCTCTCCTGAGCAAGAGAGTGCCTTCGCGGCTGCGGATAACTTGTTTAGAGGCGCCGTGATTAGCGTTCCTAGGGAAAATCTTGTTGATGTGTATATGATTTTGCCTAGTGGTAAAGAACTATGGGATGCACTAGAGGCAAAGTTCAGAGTTTCTGATGCGGGCAGCGAACTTTATATCATGGAGCAGTTTCATGACTACAAGATGGTCGATGACCATTCTGTAGTAGAACAAGCTCATGAGGTTCAAGCGCTTGCGAAAGAACTTGGGAACTTTACATGTGTATTACCAGACAAGTTTGTGGCCGGCTGCATTATTGCAAAGCTGCCACCTTCTTGGAGAGACTTTGCCACTACTCTAAAACACAAGAGACAAGAGTTTAGCGTTGCTGGTCTCATTGGGTCTCTAGATGTTGAGGAGAAAGCGAGAGCAAAAGATACACGTGGAAAAGGAAATGAAAGTTCTAGTGTCAATGTGGTACAAAAGAAAAATTTTCAATTCAACAAGAAGAATAAGAACAAGTCTAAAAAGCCTGACAACAAGAACAAAGCCAATCAAACTACTAGCTTCAAGAAGAAGAAGAATAAAGGGAAGGGAAACTGTTTTGTCTGTAATGGTACTAATCACTGGGCTAAGGATTGCCCTGATCGTAAAGACAAGCAGAAAAAGTCCGCCAACGTTGTTATTGGCAATACTGAGGCAGGAACATTCGGATATGAAACAGTACCTACTGTTCTCTCAGTATGTCGTTCACCTGATTGGTGGATTGACACAGGGGCCAATATACATGTTTGTGCTGATAGATCCCTATTTTCTTCTTATCAGGTCGTAGGGGCTGCCTCCGTGTTGATGGGGAATGGATCGCAGGCATTTGTACGTGGAGTTGGTACAGTTGACTTGAAGTTTACTTCAGGCAAAGTGGTGCGACTGAGGAACGTACAACATGTGTCCGCAATAAATAAAAACCTTGTTAGTGGGTCTCTATTGTGTAGAGATGGTTTTAAGTTAGTTTTTGAATCCAATAAATGTGTTGTTTCTAAATTTAAAATTTTTATTGAAAAAGGCTATGAGAGCGGAGGCTTGTTTCGCTTGTCTTTGTTGGACATGAGTAATGTTGTGAATCATATTTGTAATCATGAGACTAATGTTTGGCATTCACGACTTTGTCATATTAATCTTGGTTACATGATGCGGTTAGTCAGTATGAATTTAATCCCAAAATTTACCCAAGTCAAAGGTTCTAAGTGCCAAGTGTATGTGCAATCTAAACAACCTCGCAAGCCTCACAAGGCAGTAGAGGCGAGAAACTTGACACCGTTAGAACTAGTTCATTCCGATTTGTGCGAGATGAACGGGGAGTTGACAAAGGGTGGTAAGAGGTATTTCATGACTTTGATAGATGATTCTACTAGATTTTGCTATATGTATTTATTAAAATCAAAAGATGAGGCTTTTCACTATTTTAAAATCTATAAAGCTGAAGCTGAGAACCAACTTGATAGGAAAATCAAACGGGTTAGATCAGATCGTGGTGGAGAATACTTTTCTAGTGAGTTTAATTCATTCTGCGAGGAACACGGAATAATCCATGAGAGACGCCTCCCTATTCGCCCCAGTCAAACGGGGTTGCCGAAAGAAAGAACCGCACTCTAACTGATATGGTTAACGCCATGTTAGAAACAGCGGGACTTTCTAAGGAATGATGGGGTGAGACTATATTGACTGCATGTCATGTCCTAAACAGGTTCCTAGAAAGAATAAAGAAATCACTCCATTCGAGGAATGAGAAAGGAAAAGATTAAATATCTCTTACTTACGCATGTGGGGCTATTTGGTTAAGGTGAATGTGCCAGTTCCAAAGAAGCGTAAGCTTGGACCAAAAACCGTTGATTGTGTTTTTGTTGATTATGCTATTCACAGCGTTGGGTATAGATTCTTAATAGTGAATTCTAGAGTACCCGATATGTATGAAGGTACAATTTTAGAGTCCAATGATGCCACATTCTTTGAGGACATATTTCTAATGAAAGAGACACTTAGCTCATCTAGCCAAGAATCTATCTTCTCTCCTAAACTCACCACTCATATACAAAATGAGCCCACTTTTGAGGAAAATCCAATAGATGAAGACAATGAAGTAACTCGTAAGAGTAAGAGACAAAGGACTGCAAAGTCTTTTGGTGATGACTTCATTATATATCTAGTGGATGACACTCCAAGAACTATTGAAGAGGCTTATTCATCTCAGGACGCTGACTATTGGAAGGAAGCGGTCCAGAGTGAGATGGATTCCATCTTGAGTAATGGAACTTGGGAAGTTGTTGAACGTCCTTATGGGTGTAAACCTATAGGATGTAAGTGGGTGTTCAAGAAGGAGATGAGGCCTGATGGTACGATTGAAAAGTACAAGGCAAGGCTTGTGGACAAGGGTTATACCCAGAAAGAAGGCGAGGATTTCTTCGATACTTACTCACCTGTTGCCAGATTGACCACTATTAGAGTATTACTATCCTTGGCTGCCTTCTACGGTCTTCTCGTCCATCAGATGGACGTAAAGACGGCTTTTCTTAATGGAAAGTTGGAAGAGGAAATCTATATGGATCAACCAGATGGATTTGTAGTAAAGGGTCATGAAGGTAAAGTGTGTAGGCTGTTGAAATCTTTGTATGGTCTTAAACAAGCACCTAAGCAGTGGCACGAGAAGTTCGACAGAACTTTGACATCTGCCGGCTTTGTTGTGAATGAAGCTGACAAGTGTGTGTATTACCGCTATGGTGGGGTGAAGGAGTGATTCTGTGTCTGTATGTTGATGACATACTGATCTTTTGGACGAACCTTAATGTGATTAAGGAAGTCAAGGACTTTTTGTTCGAAAACTTTGAAATGAAAGATTTGGGAGTAGCGGATGTCATCTTAAACATTAAATTGTTAAGAGAAGATGACGGTGGGATCACACTCAAGCAGTCCCATTATGTAGAAAAGGTCTTGAGTCGTTTTGGTTTAAGAGATTGCAAACCTGCTCTAACACCGTATGATCCAAGCGTGCTATTACGGAAGAACCAAAAAATAGCAAAGGATCAATTGAGATATTTCCAAATCATTGGCTCACTGGTGTATTTAGCTAGTGCTACGAGGCCTGATATCTCGTTTGTTGTGAGCAAACTTAGCCGATTTGTTTCAAACCCGGGAGATGGTCATTGGCGTGCTCTAGAGAGAGTAATGCGCTATCTAAAGAGAACATCAAGTTACGGTATTCACTACATCGGGTACCCAAGGGTACTGGAGGGTTATAGTGATTCTAACTGGATATCTGATGCTGATGAAATAAAAGCCACAAGTGGATATGTGTTCACTTTGGGTGGTGGAGCTGTTTCCTGGAAGTCTTGCAAGCAGACCATCTTAACTAGGTCAACTATGGAAGCAGAACTCACAGCATTAGACACTGCCATTGTTGAAACCGATTGGCTGCGTGAATTTGTGATGGACTTACCGGTGGTTGAGAAACCGGTGCCTGCTATTCTCTTGATCTGTGACAATCAAACGGTGATTGCCAAGGTCAACAGTTCAAAGGATAACATGAAGTCATCAAGGCATGTTAAGAGGCGGTTGAAGTCTGTAGGAAAATGAGAAACTCCGGAGTAATAGCGTTGGACTATGTCCAGCAGCTAAAAACCTGGCAGATCCTTTTACAAAGGGACTATCACGGAATGTGATAGATGAAGCATCGAGGGAGATGGGCTTGAGACCCACATGAGTCATGTCTTAGTGGAAATTCATCCTATGTGATTGGAGATCCCGTGAAGTAGGATGTTGAAACAAGCCAGTGACTGGCTGAGAGGAGAGTACTTTTGTACATAGCCCACTCCGTTGGAGATGCAATACTCTCCTATTCTGTATGGCAGGTTGGTTATACCTTAATGTATTCCGAGTGGCTCTTTGATAAGCAGAGATGTTGTCCTACAGAGCATCTTATAAGGAATACACCTATATGAGTTCGACTGCTGGTCACAGTCTATGAGATTGGGTGATCTCTAGAAACTCATAAAAGGCCATGGAGTTTGACTTATATGCTCCAAACCGAGGGGATGCATTTAGTAGCCTAGTATCAGTAAAGGACTCTGGTGAAATTTATTCACACAAAACTGTCAATTCAAGGCCTAGTCCATTGTTCAGTTGTGGATGAGTGTAACCTCTGTTCTAGATGGAAGTTCAACTTAACAGTCTCCATTGAAACACTGGTATATCAAACTACAGTGGAACTGAGAGTATTTCACATTCGCCTTGGAATTTGGTGGGGATTGTTAGATTAAATTAGGTTGGCCCGTTTAATTTAATTAATTAAAATTCCAAAGGCCCATGTGAAAATACTAGGAGTACCGTACGGGAAATTGAGAGAGGGATTGACTAACTTAAATAGTTGGGTCATCGTCTCTCAATTGCGAGGTTAGAAAAGGAAAAGGGCTGCCGCTGCCGAGCCGCGAGTGTCGCGGTCGTGGTCGTGGTCGTGACTAGGCGTGGCGTGCGTGCTTCTGTTTGGGATCTTTTAGTACCGTTTACCGTGGTTCGTAATTGTTTGGTCTCTTTTAGTACCGACGTCTTAATGGCGGCGTGGTTGATGACTGGTAGTAAATGACGTCCGTTACGTAACCGACGTCTTAATGGCAGGGTTGATGACATCTGTTACGTAACCGACGACTTAATGGCCAGATTGATGACGTCCGTTACCAGTGCTTGATGGCGTCCAGGTTCGACGAACCTTCTCTTCTTGGCGCCTATAAAAGCATGCGCATTCCTTTCTCAAGGCAGAGCTCTCTCTTCCGCACATTCCATACTCCACATCCTTCCATCTGTAGCATTGCCGTTTTGCGTTCCCGCCTCAGTTCCCTTGCGCGCACAAGGAGCCGAGGGAGCAGGCCTCCGGAACCTCGTCCTTCTCGTGGTCCTGCTCGGGACAGAAGGCCAATAAGATTTTTGGGGAGTGTTCTCACGCAATTGCTCGAGTCCCTGGATCGTTGAGAGGAGGCGCCTGCACATCTACACGGCACCGACGTTCGACTACATCGATCTCTACACTGCATCAACGCTTCTCTGCAACAACTTGTGATCGTCTACATCAACCGTCATGGCGGCTGAGAATGTGCAAGTCATTCCTCCGTTGGCGCCGGCTCCTGTGCCTGTAGTGGCTCCGGCTCCGGCTCAAGGGTATATTTGTTTATACCGTGCCATTGTCTTTTTTGTTTTCTTGTTCATTAGCCTTTGCGTATGAGATAGATATTTTTATATCTAGTACCTTTGGTTTTGAACTGAAAATCTGCAATTGTTTAATTATGATTTACATAATTTTGTGGATTAAAATATTGAGAAAATTCCTAATATTTCCAACACATCCAACGGCCATAATTTTTCAAAAGTTTGCTATCAAGTATAGACCACAGACTCTTACTCGATACGTATAGACCACAGACTCTTGTCCATAACTCGATACGTATAGACCACGGACTCTTGCCCATATATACATATACGTATAGACCACGGACTCTTCAATCGATACGTATATACCACGGACTCTTGACTCGATATGTATAGATCACAGACTCTTATGCATAACTCGATACGTATAGACCACGAACTCTTGCCCATATATACATATACGTAGAGACCACGGACTCTTGACTCGATACGCATAAACCACGGACTCTTGACTCGATACATATTGACCACGGACTCTTGCCCACAACTCGATACGTATAGACTATGGACTCTTGCCCTTGCCAATATATACATATACGTAGATACCACAAACTCTTAACTCGATATGTATAGACCACTGACTCTTGATACGTAAAGACCACGGACACTTGCCCACAACTCGATAGTATAGACCACGGACTCTTGTCCATATATACATATACAAGGGATTAATTTTTATTCTCCCATTATAAATCTTCCTAATTTTTTCTAATTCTTCCTAGACTATAACTAACAGACTAACACCCGTAGAGACCATGGACTCTTGCCCATATATATACATGGGATTAATTTTTATTCTCCCGTTATAAATTTTACTAATAATTTTTCCTAATTCTTCCTAGATTAGAACTAACAGAATAGCACAGTACACTATAAATAGGGTGGGGCAGGCACGTACTCCCCCAATTATACATACTCATACATATGAAACGTATGCCCGGGCCGGGCGGTGGAATAAATTCAGGACTCGTATAGAAGTACGGGTATTACGTAGCTCTCTTAAGAATACGCTCCAGCATCCTCCCCTCCATGTCAATGCGTGCGGACGTATACAACCTTTTAATTAAGCTTGCATCACGATACATAACAATTGTAATGCACATATATAATTACAATTTACAACCTGTTGGCCCATCGAGAGAACACATGCTACTTTTAATTAAATGAGTGTCACACATATTTATGCGTACATCCATGCACATAATTGATCTGTTAATAAAAAACAATTAGTTGCATGTTATTGCACCCGTTAATTAATCTATATCTATATCTTGATTATCAGTTATTCAATTTTAATTGTTCAGATGTTTCATGAGAGACGTTAATATTAACCAAATGAGACAACCAATGCAATAAGGAATGCTTCTACGCCTGCTCCATATAGATATAGACAAATAGAAAAGATCGCACGTGTCCTAAATGTTACTTTTTATTTTTTTACAAATTGTTGCTACCAACATTGTTCCGACGTGCTTTGCACGTGCACGCTTGCTAGTATGATCGTTAATTGGTAAGGTAAAAAAATCAATTGACTTCAACTAGACGATTAAATTCAAGATAGATAAACTTGTCAACACTAAACCGATGAGATCATCAAAGCAACAAGAAAGGATAAACACGCTATTGGTCGATTTGAAAAACCAAATAAGCGGGTAAATGAAAGTACAATCCAAATCTTTGCACGAAATGATGATGCGAGACACTATCAGTAAAGATAGTATTATGATAAATCGAGTGAGAAGATTGGACTTAACCGAGATAGTGCTTGGGATTGTATAGTGTAGCCAATGGAGAACATGATGCACAATAGGTCGACCAAGAACAAAATACGATGAAACTAAAAATAACAGGCATGATAAAAAGTATTTAATTGATTGGTTAGGGACCCTTTACATGTCTCGAGGGACCTCATATTTATACTGCTTTCTAACCTAGACTAACTAAAACATGTATTGGTGTTGGATATAGACTCGAATCGATATCTTTCTATTACAATATATATTTTTCAATATATCTAGACTTAACCAACTTGAACTCTTCTATTTAAATTAATCTGGACACCTCCTTCCTTATCTGCGCAACAACCTTAAACCTTTCCTTTTACGGCCGATCTAACACCTATTTCATCTAATCCAACCCAATTCTTGAAGCTTCAAGAGCATGGCACTGCTAAAAAACTGTGCTTTTATACCAGCACATCAATACCGGTTGGATTGGAACTGACACTAATAGTGACATCAGTACCAGTTCGTAGTAACAGTGACGGTTGGATGCAACAGTAAAGATTTCTTTCACAGGCGGGTATAAGCCAGCTGGCACGCGGGCTCATCAATATCGGTTCATAATATTCGTTTCTAAAAAGGCAAAAGGTATGCATGTGCTAGTTATATTAGAGCGCGTTTGTGGGTGAGTTGGCTAGAAGAGTGAGACATGGGTCACAAGGGGGCAAGAGATGCAAGGTTCGAGTCGTGGTTCTTCCAATATTTCATAACTTTTTAAAAGCAAGTCTATGCCCCTTAAGCATAGTCCCGGATTAAAACCGATACTATCAGCGTATTTCAGCTGACAGGTTTTTCAAGGACTACTCTGGTTGATCGGCAGTGGGGTTTGTGTGGCTAACTTACTCCTCTCTTCTCTCCTGTGCAAGAACGCAAGATCAAACACCAAGTTTACCCAGGTTTAGGCCTCCTGATAGGGTAACAGCCCTAGTCCTACTCAAGCTCCTTGAACGTGAGTATTGGCTACCTTCGGGCGATCGATCCGAAAAATGATCAATCAACCCCCTTTACAGATGCACTGGCCCTTATATACGGTGGCACAGATCCTGACGTCTTGAACAATATACATTAAATGATCCTCGCCATTGTATCTGTCCCATCACTGACCGCACGTCGAAGTTGTCACCCTGCAGCGTCTGGGGGACAGGAAGTAGGTGACAGGGCGGGCGCCTACCACCGCTTCCTTGTCATAGCACCTCATCGCACGTGCTTGTATAAGCTACTGTGTAGCTAATGCCATGAAGTGGCGGGGGCAATCATTTCGTCAGACCCCCTCCCACTCTGTCAGACCAATTTCATCGCATTGAATGCCCTAGATCCAAAATGATCCGTGCTCGTCCTTAGGAGGGAACATTCCTCCCACTTTCGCTCCGCACCCTTTGACAGTGAGGCCCTACACCTTCCAGTTAGTCCTGAATGCACCAGTCCTAAGCATGCTGCTCACTGGAGCGACAAGCGTACTGGGCGCTGGCTTCGGGGCCTGCTCGCCCACCTGCCCGCCACCGCACTATGAGTCCTGATCGCCTGGCATTGGGGCTTGCTCGCCTGCCTGCTCACCGGATTGACGCATGGCCCGATCGCCAGGCGTCGGGGCCTACTTGCCCGCCTGCTCGCTAGATCGTCACATGGCCCGATCGCCCGGCATCGGGACCTACTCACTCGCCTGCTCGCTGGGTCGACACGTGGCCAAAGTAGACAACTCAATTAACTTTACCTGGAACCAGACCTTTGTCGGTGCAATAAATATCGGGGTATGAAGAGTCCTAAGGAAGGCCAAGAGCGCCGGGCGAGGGCCCCACGCGTCAGCGGGCGACGAGCCCAGCGCAAAGCGAACCCCTCGAGAGCCCCTCGAGCGCCGGGCGAGGGCCCCACGCATCAGCGGGCGACGAGGCCCGGCGGCGTGTCAGCGCGGGGCCCAGCGTCGAAGCGGGCGAGGCCCCGCGTGCCCCAACGCATGGGCGAGCCCCTCGAGCGCCGGCGAGGCCCCCCGCGTCACAAGCGGGCGACCGAGTGCCCCGGCGTGTGGGCGAAGTCCCTCGGCGTGTCAGCGGGCCCCGCGTTAAGCGGCGACGAGCCCAGCGGCGTGGGCGAGCCTCTAAGGCCCCCCACATCAGCGGGGCCCATGTGGCGAGGCGTCCGGAGAGAAGTCTTCGGCGAAGCTTCCCTCTGCGAAGGGCGAGCGCATTCAATGCGACATTACGCGGATAGGCGAGATGAAGAGATGATTATCGCCCGCGGTGACCTCTGCAGTCTCGATCAAGCATCCTTTGTGGCGCAGCGGAATTGACCGGCAGAGAGAGAGTTTTCCATCTTCAAGCTGGCCGCCGCGTCGGAAGAAGCGGTAGGCCCGCCAGATCTCACTGTTGTGTTCCTGCGGGTCGGAAGCCACTTGCGAAGGCGCATAATGGGCGGCGCCGTCGCGCATGATAGCAAGACGTTTTCGTCTCTCCTGTCCTGTCCCGCACGTCTTATCAGTGTACTAAGCTTACTGTACTGCCTACCCCCTCGGCTCTCTCCGCCAGCTCAAGGCTTGTATAAAAGGGGAGGAGAGAGGAGGGAGATGGGGCTCGAAACATTCTATAACCACATTTCATACAACCACAACACGGAAAAGAGCTAAGGCTCGGCAGGAGTAGGACTATTACCCGCGAGGGGGTCCGAACCTGGGTAATCCCTGTGTGTCGCTCCTTGCCGCGTTCCACGCTCGAATCGAACTGAGCTCGACCTGATCGGCTAGCAGGATAGAAATCTGATAGGGGTGTGATCCGCAGTGGTTGAGTGGAGAGCACGTCGTCAGTGGCGCGCCAGGTAGGGGCTCGCTAGCATCAAGTTCGAGTTCTTCGACCTCTCTCCAGACGGTGATGGCGGATCAGCAGTCCGCGATGGACCAGGAAGCGGCCGCTAGAGCCGCGGCCGCGGCGTCGGCTATGGCAATGGCGGTGGATCAGCCGGGCGACAGCCATCCCAGTCTGGCTAGGCGGCGTCTGGCCTTGGAGGAGTGCACTCCAACACAAAACCTCCATGTGGCCAGGGCCCTGCTGGACAACCCGCCGGTTCCGGTAACTCCGGACTCTCCGGCGGCGCCGTGGCTGGCCAGTTTGGCCCGCTACATGGATCCGCTTGGCAGTAGTACAAATCATGGGGCGCGGAACCGTGTTTCGCTTCCTCCCGCTCTTTGGTTTCTCCGCGTCCCTCCCACGGGTCTCCTGGTGAGAGGGAGCGGGGCCAGGACGATAGGAGCCAGGCAACTCCTACGGGGGTTTGACCGGGCAGGCGTACAGGTGAGCGGGATCTCCGATCCCACTTGGAGGACCGCCATCTGCGACACGGAGAAGACCTGCGCGACAAGCTCCGCAGGCGGCACGACCGAGTGCGCGACCGCGCTGCTGCTGCCGTTCGCGGGGGTCAGCAGGAGGACTCCCGTGGGGCCGCCTCCGCCAGAGAGGGCGGCGCCTCTTCGGCGCCGTCCGGACTGTGGGCGTGTGGCGAGACGGCGGCGTGTCCAGGAGCAGAGGCTCCGGCGTCGATTGCGCGCCTTTTCAAGGAGGCTGCGCCGAGTCGCGATGGCGGAGAGGTTCCGGCCCGCCGCCATGGAGAAGTACGATAGGTCTACCAACCCTGACGAGTTTTTGCAGATCTACACCACGGTGATGCAGCCGACTGGAGGGTCGGGGAAGGTTCTGGCGAACTACTTCCCCGCAGTCCTCACCGGCGGAGCCCGCTCGTGGCTCATGAACTTACCCCGGAGTCAGTAGGGTCATGGAAGGAGCTCTCCGAGCTCTTCATCACCAACTTGCAGGGCACGTTCGAGCAGCCCGGAGTCGAAGACGATCTCCACAATGTGGAGCAAAAGAAGGAGGAGTCGCTGCGCGACTACATCCGGCGCTTCAGTCAGGTTCGCAACACCATCCCTGACGTCTCCATCGACGCCGTTATCCGGCCTTCTTGAGGGGCGCCCGAGACCTCGTGGTCAAGGAGAAGATGGCCACCGCAAGATCAAGAAGACGAAAGAACTCTTCACCGCCCACAAGTCGCCCTTGAGTGAGGCTCGCTTCGCCCATTTGCAAGCGAGGGCTGCAGCAGCGGCGACGCAGGACCTCAAAAATCCCGGCGACAGGACAAGAAGAAGCGCAAAGCGGCCGAGACCGGCAGGTCTCGACCGCCGGCAGCGACGACGGCGGCGACGACGATGGCCGCCGCGGTGGCGTGGCGGCGAAGAAAGGAGGAGGTTGCGGCGGCGGCGGGAGAGCGGCCGCAGGGGGCGACCATGGCGATCGCCGTGGCGACGGCAGCCCCCGCGGTCGCGACGAGGGGCGAGACCGCCGTCGAGGGACATACTGTCCCATTCACCGCAACAATTTCCACGACTTGGTGATTGCCATGTCGTCAGCAAACTGGTGGACAAGTGCGTCCACGAGCAGCAGCAGGCGTCCGGCAGCGGCAAGGGCAAGGAAGCGGCTTCGCTTGGTTTTCAGCAGGCGGAGCGCGAAGTCGCCGTTATCCACGGTGGATCGGCCACCTATCCGTCCCACGCTAGCTTTAAGCGTGCGATGAGGGAGGTGTGCGCCGCCGTGCCCGGCGTTGGGTCGGCGAGGCAGCTGGTGTGGTCAGAGCAGCCGATCACATTCAGTCAGGCCGATCACCCAGCCAGTACCGTCGGCCCGGGTCATCTCCCGATCGTGGTTGCGCCACGATGCGGAATGTCAACCTCGGCGGTCTTTGGTGGACGGAGGAAGCTCTCTCAACCTCCTATCCGCCCGAGTCGCCAAGGCGCTACAGATCCAGCAGCAGGAGCTTCGACCGGCGCTTCCATTCTTCGGCATCGCACCGGGGGCTGAGTCCGTCCCTTCGGGCGCGTCGACCTCCGGTGACATTCGGAGGCTCGACAACTTCCGACGGAGATGCTCGAGTTGAGTAGCTGACTTCGACCTCCCGTACAACGCCATACTGGGTCGGCCGGCGCTGACAAAGTTCATGGCGGCTTGCCACTATGCGTACATGGTGGTGAAGATTCCAGGGCCAGCTGGCCCCATCATCGTGAAAGTGGACCGCCCGGAGGCGCTCCGCTCCGACAAGGATGCTCTCGCTTTGGCGGGGCGGTCGGCGCCGAGGGGTGAGGCCGACTGCAGGAGCACCTCCGGCGAAGATCCGTGCCTCCCCCGGTTCGTCCGCGGAGGTCAAGGCGATCTCCCTGAGAGAGTCAGACCCGGCGAAGACCGTTCGGGTGGGCGCCTCTCTCAGCGCCAAATAGGAAGGCGCGCTCGTCTCCTTCCTCCAGTCTAACGCAGACGTGTTTGCTTGGCAACCGTCCGACATGATTGGGATCCCCAGGGAGGTGATTGAGCATAAGTTGGCAACGTTCCCCGGCGCGCGACCGGTTATGCAGAAGGTTCGGAAGCAGTCGGTGGAGCGCCAGGCCGTTATCCGCCAGGAGGTGGACAAGCTTTTGCGGGCGGGGGTCGTTCGGAGCGTCGCCCATCCCAGGTGGGTTGCGAACCCCGTCTTCGTCAAGAAATCCAACGGGGGGTGGAGGATGTGCGTCGACTTCACCGACCTCAACAGGGCATGCCCGAAGGATCCGTACCGCTGCCCGCGCCGACCTCATAAATCGACTCCACGGCGGTGCGGAGTATGCTTTACGGATGCGCACTCGGATACCACCAGATTAGCATGACGGAAGAAGACGAAGACAAGACAGCCTTTGTGACGCCCATGCGCGTTTACTGCTACACGAGGATGGCGTTTGGATTGAAGAATGCAGGCCCAACCTACTAGAGGGCCATGCACATCGCTCACCGCCCCCAAATAGGGCGGAACTTGGAGGTGTACGTCGACGACCTAGTGGTGAAGTCCAAGAAGGCGAAGGAGTTGATCGACGACCTAGAAGAAACCTTTGCCAACCTGAGAAAGTACTGCATCAAGCTCAATCCTGAGAAGTGTGTCTTCGCCGTTCGGGCAAGCTGCTGGGTTTCCTCGTCTCCCAGAGGGGGATTGAGGCGAACCCTAACAAGATCGCGGCAATTGAGAACATGAAGCCCCCGACGCGACTTCGGCAGATGCAGTGCTTGGTGGGATGCCTGACTTCCCTGGGCCGCTTTATAGCTCGCCTGGGGGATAAAAGTCTCCCCTACTCAGGCTCCTGAAGAAGACCAACCAATTGAATGGACCACGGAGGCGCAGGAGGCGTTCGACGGGTCAAGAAGTACCTCACTTCCCGCCCGTCTTTGGTCGCCCGGACAGGCGAGCCATCGATCCTTTATGTCACGGCGAACCCCTAGGTGGTCAGCGCGGTGCTGGTGGCGAAAAGGGAAGGTGTTCAGCGCCCCATCTACTACATCAGCAAGGTCCTCCACGACGCCGAAACAAGGTATTCGCAATACCAGAAGATGCTCTACGCCGTGCTGACGGCGTCCCGGAGGCTGTGTCACTACTTCCAGGGGAGAGAAATCACAGTGCTGACCAAGTACCCCTTGCGGGAGATCCTCTTCAACCGCGAGGCGACGGGCCGCATCGCTAAATGGGCCATGGAGCTGGCGGAGTTCGACCTCAAGTTCG
The DNA here is from genome assembly GCA_036346415.1 of Raddia guianensis. Taxonomy (NCBI): domain Eukaryota; kingdom Viridiplantae; phylum Streptophyta; class Magnoliopsida; order Poales; family Poaceae; genus Raddia; species Raddia guianensis. Next base: position 27,932,112 of record CM070544.1, read on the forward strand.
CTCCTCGAACGGCCATCAAAGGGCAAGCTCTGGCGGAGTTCATCAACGAGTGGACTCCGGCGGACGTAGAAGCTGAAGGCATCCCAGCACCCTCGCCGTGGACTCTCTTCTTCGACGGCTCGTTCCATTTGGAGAAATTTGGGCTGGTGTCGCCCTGGTGTCTCCCACCGGCGATATCGTCCGGCACCTGGTGGTGCTGGAGTTCCGCGCCACCAACAACGTCGCGGAGTACGAAGGACTACTCGCCAAGCTCAGCGTGGCTTCGACCCTGGGCATCCGGCGGCTGCAAGTCAAAGGCGACTCTCTCCTGATCATCAACCAGGCGAGGAAGGAATTCACCTGTTCGGATCCCGTCATGGCGGCCTACCTAGCGGAGGTGCGCCGGTTGGAGCGGCATTTCGAGGGTTTGAACTTCGCGCACGTCCCTCGCCGCGACAACTATATGGTGGATGAGCTATCCCAGATTGCCTCGTCGAGGGCACCTATTCCGGACGGGGTCATTGAAGAAAGACTCACGCGGCCGTCTGTCGCAGCCCCCGATTCTGGTGGGGACGGCATGATGCTCGACGCAGCTTCCGCGCCTGGAGGAGACGTCGATGCTCCCGCAGCAGCCCCGGTCGGAGAGAGGAGGCGGAAATGCCAAGCCAGGCAGAGTACGTCGGCGGCAATGCTAACGTCGTCACGCTCGTCCGGGAAGGTCAGTGGATGGATCCGATCCTAGCCTACCTGCGGGACGCAGTGATCCCCGACGATGACGCGTCGGCTGAGAAGATAGCGCGCAAGGCCAAGCGCTACGCCCTGGTAGGTGGGGACCTGTATCGCCAGGGCGCAAACGGAGTTCTACTGAAGTGCGTCACTCGGGAAGCGGGGAGTGCAATCCTCTCTGAGATCTATGGAGGCATGTGCGGGAGCCATTCAGGGAGCCGGCGTTGGTCGAAAAGGTCTTCCGCCATGGCTTCTACTGGCCTACAGCCCTTCAGGATGCCTTCGAGATGGTGAGGAGATGCGAAGCGTGCCAATTTCATGCTAAGCGGATCCACCGACCGGCCCAGGCGCTGCACACCATTTCGCTCTCCTGGCCGTTCATGATGCAGAAATTTGCCGACATCTGAGCCCGTTCGCTGGCGACCGGGGCTACACGCATCTGTTCGTCGCCATCGAGAAGTTCACCAAGTGGGTAGAGGCCTCGCCAATTCCGGCGATCACGCCCGCTGCAGCCATAAAGTTCATGAAAAGTATCTTCGTTCGGTTTGGCGTCGCAAGCAGGATCATCACCGACAACGGCGCTCAGTTCAAAAGTGCCGATTTTCAAGACTGGTGCGAAGAGCTGGGCACCAAGCTGTGTTTCGCCTCCGTCGCACATCCAAAGAGCAATGGGCAAGTGGAGCGGGCAAACGCGGAGGTACTCAAGGGACTCAAGACAAGAGCGTTCGACCGCCTAGAAAAGCGTGGCAAGCATTGGGCGGAAGAAGTTCCCTACTGTGTTGTGGGCGCTGCGGACGACTCCTAACAGATCCACCGGCGAGACCCCTTTTTTCTGGTGTATGGCTCTGAAGCGGTGCTTCTGTCGGAGCTCACCTTCGGATCCCCAAGGGTGGCGGCGTTCAGCGAAGACGGAGACCCTGACCGGCGACAGGATGAAGTAAATCTCCTGGAGGAGATCAGAGACAGGGCGGCGATCCGAGCCGCCAGGTATCAGCGAGCCTTCGCGCCGCTATCAAGCAAGGCGGGTGTGTGAAAACATCGGCAATGGCGACCTCGCACTGCTCGCAGCAACCAGCGCAGCGAGCCGCAACAAATTTGTCTCCCCATGGGAGGCCCCTTCAAGGTGGTCTCGTCTCCGCTTGAGCTCGGTCGGGCTTGCATTCGAGGATGGTCGCGAATTGGCGAACACTTGAAACATCAAGCAGCTGAGAAAGTTCTACCCGTAGGTAGCTATTCCAGGAGCTCTTTTTTTGGCCTCCCTTTGGAGCCGAGCGGCGAGGTCTTCCTCCTTCCCCGCTCTCCTCGGAGGCTGCGATGTACAAAGCCATCTGCAAAATAAAGATAAGTTCCGTCTCTCTGTGGACATCCGTTCTTTTTCGCTTCCAAAAGTCTGTTAGAAAACATTCTGTTGAAAGCTGGTAGCGAAAAAGTACTTAAGGCTGATGGCCCCTTAGTTGCAAGGGCGAACGCTTGAACTTGCGGCTGGGTGAGGCGAGGCGGACGGAAGGCGGGTTCTAGCCTGGTGTGTCTGCTCGGTCTAGGCAATACGCCAACGACGGCACCAGCGACTAGATCACTTCCGGAAGCTAAGCTCTCGCCACGCAGCGATCAAGGTCGGTTTGCGAGAGGCCATAAGGGTTGAAGTAACCAGATGCCTAAGGAAAAAGCGCTCACTTTCAGCAGAACATTCTGTCTAAAAGTTTTGGTGGTCAGTTACTTAGCCTCAAAAAGTCTGTTAGAAAACATTCTGTTGAAAGCTGGTAGCGAAAAAGTACTTAAGACTGATGGCCCCTTAGTTGCAAGGGCGAACGCTTGAACTTGCGGCTAGGCGAGGCGAGGCGGACGGAAGGCGGGTTCTAGCCTGGTGTGTCTGCTTGGTCTAGGCAATGTGCCAACGACGGCACCGGCGACTAGACCACTTCTGGAAGCTAAGCTCTCGCCACGCAGCGATCAAGGTCGGTTTGCGAGAGGCCATAAGGGTTGATGTAACCAGATGCCTAAGGAAAAAGCGCTCACTTTTAGCAGAACGTTCTGTCTAAAGCTTTTGGCGATCGGGTGCCTCAGTCCTTCTTTTCGCAAGTGAGAATTTGCGCAAAAGTTTAATCGAGACTCATAGCAGAAAAGTAAAAGTTTGCATTGACAGGTTCTGTATACAAGACGAAACAAACAAGGGAGTTTAGCTACTCCTCGACATCATCGTCTTCTGCCGGAGCAGTGCCGCCCATCATGGATACGCGGCCCGCGGCGACCTCGACCGGGGATTGTTCGCTCGGGTCCAGCTGGCGCGAAGGTTCCCCGGTGGCGGCGTCGAGGTCGAACGCGGCGTTTTGGGCAAGGCAGTTGCCCAAGACGAACCGCGCTGCTTCGAAGGCGCCATGGCGACCATCTTCGATCGCCCGCATCCGCATCACCACCGGCAGGTCACGCAGGGCTTCGGCGGCGCAACCCATGCGCCCGGATCTTTTGTGACCATCTCCTCAATGGGCGTCTGAGGTAACCCCTAGTGGATACAGGACGTCCCGGAAGTCGCGGTAGACGGTCCGCAGCATGTCGGCGAGGACCGGAGTCGCTCAGAGTACGCCGCGCGAAGGTCTTCAGCGTCTTTGGTGGCGGCGGCGGTGGCTTGTGCCGCCGCAGCCTCATGGTCGCCGTTCCCTCGCCATGTCTCTGGTCAAGGGCCGCCGCAGCTTCGCCGGCGGCTTGCTCGCCGGAAGTAGCGCTTTCACGCCGCCAGTGTGGGCGAGGCGTATGCGCATATGAAGGAGCTTCGGCGTCGGCGGCGATGGCGAAGATGGCGTTGGTGTCGGTGTGGCGATGGCTCGAGGTCCTCCAGCCTCGGCAGCGGTCGCTCTCCACCGAAGGGGCCGCGGGCAAGCTGGGGGCTGGCGGATCGCGCGGGATGGAGCCTGAGGCCCCAGCGTCCGCTCTATCCCGCAAAGAAAAACCAGAAGGGTTCAAGGATGCGAAAAACATCTGGCATGCTAACCCTAACACGAAATGTACGTGAACGCAGAGAAAGTTACCTGAAGCGGCGCCCCCCAAAAGCGAAGGAAGAGGGGGGCAGTGTCAAACCGCTTGGTCGCGGAGCAGGCGCCGCCGCCCCTCCTCCTGTTGAAGGAGACAGAGGGGGCAGCGGAGTCACCGCGGCCAGCGCCGTCGAAGCAAACGCCGGCACGGAGGTGCGGCGCAAGAAGAGCCGGCGCGACGGCGGGTGCCGCGCAGAGGTGCCGACGAAGAAGAAGCCGGCGCAGAGGCGCCGGTTCGGAAGAGTCGCCAGCGCTCGCCAGACGGGCGAGAGCGGCGGCGTTAGCGGCGGGCGAAGGCGGCTCAGACTTGAAGGCGGCGCTTTTTGGGCTCACCTCTCCTCCTCGTCATCATCGTCTTGGGAAAGGATGAGGCGGCGCTTCAGAGCGCTTGGTCGAGTCGGCCGCCACGACGGGAGGAGCAGCAATGACGCAGAGCCAGCGATCGTTGGTGGAGGATCGCGATTTGCAGAGGTCCCGGGCCATTTGGATCGCGGGACCAGAAACCTCCATGGGAGGCAGCGCCCGCAAGTACGGGTTGCGCTCCCGTGGGTCCCAGTCGCAGAGGGGGCGGACGCTCGCAGGCGGAGAAATGTCGCCGGCTGGCGCGGACAGAAGCCCCGCCAGCCACTGCCGGAGCACGTCCTCCGGCAAGTTCCCTGCGGCTAGATGCACAAAAGGAAGAAGCTGCGAGTTGGCAAGCAATCAAAGAAGAGAAAAGGACGTTTCGCGGAGTAAAAAGACCCGAAAGAGTGGAAGAACAATCACCTCCAGAGGCGACGCGGATTCTATCGTCATCGCCATAATACTGCCAGGAGGGGCGCGCCCTCGCGTGAAGCGGGCAGAGGCGGCGCCGCAGAAAGTCCGCCGCCACATGGGTTCCGGTGAGCCCATTGCGGCGGAACTCAGCAATGCGCGCCAGCATCACATCCATTCCCGCTGAGTCGTCAGGCAGAGACCCCCAGCTGGGGAGGGATTCTGCAGGACCCTCGGGGAAGGCAAGATCGTCGCAGCCGCCGAAATCCTCCACGTACAGCCATTGTCGCGCCCAGTCCTTCCAGTTGGACTTGACCGCGACCGGGATGAAGGCGGCGGCGTCGCGAAGCGTAAAGTAGCAGCTCCCAACCCCGCTCGGGCGCGAGCTCGTGTGCAGCGTGAAGAGCCGGCGCCAGAGCGGAAGATTCGGCATCGTCCCCACGAACATTCGCAGAGGTGGGCAAAGATGGCCAGCATCACGATGGAATTTGGGGGAAGGTGCGCCGCCTGAATCTCGTAGAAAGCGAGCACTCCCAGGAAGAACTCAGAGTATGGCGGAACGAGCCCCGCCAGCACCGCCCAGATGAAGGTAATGATCTCCTCGTCGCGAGGGCTTGGCGCCATGGTGCCGGCGCGGAACCGGGCGGAGGCTGGCGGCACGAACACTTGGAGCCGCGTCACCATCTCCTCATCGGCGGCGGAGGCTGGCAAAGCTGGACCAGCTGGCGGCGCGGCCGGAGCGGCGTCCCCGCGGCGACCCATGCTGCGCTTAGGAGCCATTGGAAGATGGCGGCGCGTGGATGGCGGGGGGCGAAGAAACTTGGTGGCGGTGGCGAAGGAAAGCAGGAGGCAGCTCAAAGCACTTTGGCGCGCGGAAGGATTCGTCGTGGCGCCAAGGGACGAAGCATTTATAGGCAAGGGGCGCGAGCACGACGGTTTGGATTCCGTCCCCGCGCGCTGCACCATCATTGCCCAGCGCCCGGTTTTTCGCGAGAAGCGATCTTGTTCCCCAATGAAGATCGTGGCGCAGTGGAGAATCAGCGTCTGGCCGCCCAGAGGTGGGCCCCACGATTCGCATCCCGCCGCACATGAAACGGTGGAGTATCAGCGCGACGGTCCGCGTATCATGGTGGACCCGGGGGCTACTGTCGGTGCAATAAATACCGGGGTATGAAGAGTCCTAAGGAAGGCCAAGAGCGCCGGCGAGGGCTCGCCCACCTCGGCGTGTCAGCGGGCCCCCAGCGTCAGCGGCGACCAGGCCCCGGCGTGTGGCGAGCCCCTCGGCGTGTCCAGCGGGCCCCACGCGTCAAGCGGGCGACGAGCCCCAGGCGTGTGGCGAAGCCCTCTAAAGCCCCCCCCGTCAGCGCGGGCCCATGTGGCGAGGCGCCCCGAGGAGTCTTCGGCGATGGCTTTCCCTATCTGCGAAGGGCGGCGCATTCAATGCGACATTACAGCGGATAGGCGAGATGAAGAGATGATTACCGCCACGATGACCTCTCGCAGGTCGATCAAGCTATTCTTGTGGCGCAGTGGAATTGACCGGCAGAGAGAGAGTTTGCCATTTTCAAGCTGGCCGCCCGCGTCAGAAGGGGCAGAGCTGGGCCCCGCCCGCAGTCTCACTATTGTGTTCCTGCGGGTCGGAAGCCACTTGCGAGGCAAGCATGGGCGGCGCCGTCTTGGCTGAAGAGCAAGACGTTTCGTCTCTCTATCGTGTCCAAGACGTCTTATCGGTGTACTAAGCGTCTTCAGACGCCTACCCCTCGGCTCTCTCCGCCAGCTCAAGGCTTGTATAAAAGGGGAGGAGAGAGGAGGGAGAGGGGGTTCGAAACATTCTGTAACCACATTTTATACAACCACAACACGGAAAAGAGTTAAGGCTCGGCAGGAGTAGGACTATTACCCGCGAGGGGGTCCGAACCTGGGTAATCCTTGTGTGTCGCTCCTTGCCACATTCCACGCTCGAATCGAACTGAGCTCGACCTGATCGGCTAGCAGGATAGAAATCTGAGAGGGGTGTGATCTGCAGTGGTTGAGTGGAGAGCACGCCGTCAACCTTGATCTCCTTGGGCTTGATGTTGTTGAGTATGGGACACCCCGGATGGACTATTGGTCCCACATGGCAGCGGCATAGGGTTTCACCCCAGTGTAGAATACACGAACAGATACTAAAGGGCCTATTCAACTAGGACCGGTGCTAAAGGGCCTATTCAACTGTTACTAAAGGCCTCCTTTGTAGTACTGTTGGTCGATTGTCAAGAATTAAGTGTTAACACAAGCTCAAGCTTCATTCAAACTCCGTCGATCTTTTTCAAGCTTCGGCTTCCCTACATGTAACTATATTTATTGAGTGTAGTCGAGCGCAGGCTTCGTTTGAGCCTACTGGAGTTAGCCTTTTTTCTTAAAAAAATCACATTTTGTTAAGTCTATTTGAGGCAGAGCTTTACTTATTTAATTTTTATATTAAATAAGATATATATTGTCCCTCAAGAATACGTGGAAGGAAAGTGCAGCTATTATTATCTATGGGATAACATGTAATTTTTTCCTATGCACAGACGTCTTTTTCCAAAGATATCAATAAATAGTACAAGTCTGGGTTGAGCCCGTTGCTCCTCTCCACCTCGCCACGTGGCGCCACCCTGCCTCGCGAATCCCACGTCGCCCCGTCACCCTAGCCGTCCAATCGCGTGCGCCTGGAGATCCAGCCGTCCACTTGTTTGTTTATTTATAAAACGATTTTTTGTCCTTCTCTCGGCAGCGCAGGCGGCTTGGCCAGTTGGCTAGCTGAGCCAGCTCAGCCAGCCGCCCGCGGTTCGATTCCCGGCTCCGCTTCGTTTTCATGCGTTTTTCCCCGGGCTGGGCGCGCGCGGGCAGCACTCCCGCGCGCGTTGCGAGGTTCCACCGCGCGCCTGTTTTTTCCCATTCGCCCGTCGTGGGCTCGCGGCTCCCGCGCGCGTTGCGAGGTTTCGGGCGCGCCAGGGGCGCTCTGTCGCGGCTAGTATATATATACATCTGGGTAGCTAAGTAGGTTAGTGTTCATGCTGCTTCGATGAAAAAAAAATGAATTCGGTATAATTATTTGATATGCCGACGAGGTATTGTCCAATGAGAACGGGTGGAAGAAACGGTACTTATCCATTGAAGAACATACAACATTTTCCAGCCAATGCCTTTTTCGATGGTAGCATATAGCATATCTAGCATATCAGAATCCGTAAAGTTCATAGATTTCAAAGCGATAACTTGCATGTACATATAGTATAATCTTTACAGGCTTCCAGTTCAGATGCAAAAGGGAAACGTCGGGTTAGTCGGCATAGCTCTGCACTAATGCGGACATAATTAGCACGGCGCGGCAAACAAAAAGGGGTTTTGAAATAGTCATAAATCCATGTCAATTTGAAATTGAAAATTAAATTTGGGATAAAACCCATAAAATCTCTAGGTTAGGGTAGGGTAGCACTGCCCTTCACAAATTCGCTCCTTGCTCTACCCTTTATGTCTTTCTCGAATATCCCTCTGATCACAAAGGCTGCCGTTGTCTATATCTCGCATCCAACCGCATCATCATTTCTTGACATGTCACTTTTGACGAGTCGAACTTCCCCTTTGCCTCTGGCAACTCCACCCCATCCATCCCTCCTGATTTCGATTTCCACTTAGAGCAAGCCGGTCCTCCTCATATGCCCATAGGGTCCATCACTGTACTCCTCTGCAATTACCTCTGCCCCATCAGTGGTCACATCGGCCACTCATGCCACAACGACGCCCCTACCTACCGCTTTTCTACCTTCGGCCTCCACTGCCCCAGTTGGATCCCCTCCACAGGTTGTTGCCAGCGGTGCCACTCGGTCTTTTTCTGCTGCCCATGTCGGTTTCCACAGGTTGTTGCTAGCGGTGTCTTCCTCCTCCGTTTCTACCTTCAATCACCGAAACCCTGTTGGACCCTCTCCATAGGTTGTTGCCAGCGGTGTCACCTGGTTGGTCATCGCTGCCCCTGTGGGCTTTATCCTATAGGTTGCTGCCAACGGTGCCACTTCTTCGCCTTTGTCAAGTTCTTCCTTGACGCCGACAATCACAGCTGCCTCTGTGGATCTTGCTCCACAGGTAGTTGTTAGCAGTTTCCCGCAACATCGCTCTCCGTCGACACCATTGGTCACTGCTGCCCCTGCTGGACTCGTTCCACAGGTTATTGCCAGGGGTGCCCGTCCCTTGGCCAGCGGAATGCCTTTGCCTTCCACGGCTGCCCTCGCACAATCGCCCTCGGTGGTCACGACCACCACTATTCCCGTCCCTATCTCATGTGACTATAATCATCCTATGATCACTCGTCGCAAGTCAGGCAGGCAGTTGCGGGCCCCCGACCGTCTCAATCTGCATGCCTTGGTGCTCCCTCTGCCGCCCAAGTCATTTCGTGCTACACTCGTTGATCCTCCTTGGCGTGGGGCTATGACTCGGGAGTTTGAGGCCCTGCACACCAATAACACTTGGGACCTTGTTCTGAAGCTGGCTGGAGCAATGTGGTCATCGACAAGTGGACTTTCAAATACAAGCTCCATGCAGGTGACTCTCTTGACAAGTACAAGGCTCGTTGGGTTGTTCGAGGCTTCTCGAAGCACCCTGGGGTTGACTTTGATGAGACCTTCAGCCTGATTGTGAAGCCCGCCACCGTCCAGACTGTGCTTTCTCTACCACTCTCTCAAGGTTTGCCTATCCGACAGCTGGATGTCAACAACGCCTTCCTGCATGGCTCCTCACGAAGATAGTACACTGCGCCCAGGCGTCAGGTTTTGTGGACCCTTCCTGTCCAGATCATGTTTATCTGCTCAACAAGTCTCTCCACGGTTTTAAGCAGGCACCTTGGGCTTGGTACAACACCATTGCTTCCTTTCTCTGTTCCCTTGGGTTTGTTGAAGCAAAGTTGGTTACTTTCTTGTTCATCTTTCATTGTGGTGCTGACATGGTGCATCTGCTGCTCTATGTGGATAACATCGTGCTGACGGCCTCCTCAGACGATCTGCTCAGTCGGATGATCACTACCCTTGAGCGCAAGTTTTCCCTGAAGGATCTTGGTCCTCTACATCATTTTCTCAGTGTTTCAGTCCAACCTCAGTCCGGGGGTCTTATTTGTTGTCAGCGACAATACACACCAGACATCCTAGAGCGTGCTGGTATGACGTCTTGCAAACCGTGCAATACTCTAGTGGACACTCTCTGCTGATGGAGCCTCTGTGACAGATGCCACCCTATAACACAGTCTTACAGGGGCCTTTCAATAGCTGACGTTCACTCGGCCAAACATCACCCATGTAGTTCAGTAGGTGTTCTTGTTTATGCATGATCCTTAGGAGCCTCACCTCGCTGCTCTGAAGCGCATGCTGCACTATCTTCAGGGCACTTTGGATCTTGGCCTGTTTCTGCATCGGACTGCCTCCGCCGACTTCACGGTCTACTCCGACGCTAACTGGGCTAGCTGCCTAGACACTTGTAAGTCCACTTCTGGCTAAGGTGTTTTCCTTTGAAACAACCTTATCTCCTGGTCCTTAAGCGACAACACATGGTGTCTGACTCCAGCGCCGAGGCTGAGTACCATGCCATCACCAATGGTGTTGATGAAGAATGTTGGCTTTGCTTATTTTTTCAGGGCTCCACTCTCCTCTTCGCCACACCACCGTTGTCTACTGCGAGAACACACAGTGTCTCATTCCAGAGCCGAGGCTGAGTACCATGTCGTCGCCAATGGTGTTGCCAAAGAATGCTGGCTTCGCTAACTTCTTCAGGAGCTCCACTCTCCTCTTCGTCACACCACCGTTTTCTACTGCGACAATGTCAGTGCGGTCTACCTCTCAACGAACCCAGTTTAGCATCAGCGCACTAAGCATGTCGAGATTGACCTACATTTTATCCTTGAGCACGTAGCTCTCGGTCAAGTGTGTATTCTCTATGTCCCAACATCGTCACAGTACACTGACATCTTCACCTAGGAGCTACCGACTACAATCTTCACTGAGTTTCAACTCAGCCTGAACATGCGTGCGGCCGTTCCGACTGCAGGGGAGTAATGTCATAATTGGGTTGTTTCTTCTGTACCAGCCTACTCGTCTCCTACCATTCGGACTGCAGGGTAGTGCTGGACAATATCGGCCTAATGGGCCTAGTTTTCCATGGAGTGTCCTCGAACCTATTGTACACCCACTATATGGAATGAGAATACACTAACAATTCCGTAATTTCCTTCTTCCAACAATCAGCCCACGACCTATTTTATGTTTTGCCCTCTTTGGTTTCTTGGTCTTGCACATGGGCCACACAAGTTTTTGCACAACCCTCCTTCCTAGTGCTTTACCACCCTACAAGTTTCAAATTTCGCATGCAAGCCCTTTTTACAAAAACCATGAAACCTATATAAGAATATAGTGCTAAAGAAAACCTAGGCTTTAATTCTATCATGCACCTTGCTTTAGATGAAACTCGTTGCTATGGCTTGTTGTGTCTCCTTGGACACCCCATGGGGTTTATATAGTGTCATCCAATCCTACTACAAAAGGAATTATGACTCTTAGTTCAACTAGAACTCCTCTAAGTTTTCTTTATAGCACATCTTTTCAAATCCTAATCAGAGAAGGATATGAATCACCTTTTCAACAATCTCCACCTTGACTCTTATCCATTGAAGTCACCGTGCTCCTCCAAGAACTTGCTCAAAACTAGCTCTTTTTTGTTTTTTAAAATATATTTCCCACCTTGGTAGTGCCCCCACTACAAGGGTAGGCACATTACCCTAATGTGCGGGACGACATCCATGCTAGCCAACCTAACACCTCCACTTGAGAGCTCCTTTGTTGTGCAGTTTGGTTAACCTCAACTCCTCATCCTATGGCCCACCATGCCATAGATTTTTACCGCTTTCGAGCTACACCTACTCTCTAGTACCGCATGGTCAGTCTTACCATGTCTTTCTTTTTCCAACAGCTTGCACCTTCGCTAATGCAACTGCTGGTGTTTGCAACCATCTTTGCATTTCACACATAACCGCAGATGAAATCTAAGCACCCTTGGCCAAGATTTTTCTCATATCTCCCATTGGTTCCTCCATCTATTAATTGGTATCCTCCCTGGTTCTATGTACTTTCCAGGATTGCATGCCCTTTGCAGGTAACTCGCATAACACCGCCTTAAAATGATACCTCACATCCTTAAAGTTCAACGGACCTCCTAGACATCATATTCCTCCTTAAGCCAGGAACATACCAAACTCCCATCAATGTGTGACGTGCTCCATCATATGTCTCTAATGTAACTGTCCCCACCTTAGTAACTGCATAATCCTTGCAATCCACGAAGTAAACGGTTCCATACACCAGGTGTAGAGATGCTTCGTTAAATATCTCCCTCTCTGACATATATAGAAGCAACAACTTGAATCTAATATGCATCTATGATAAGTACCTATTTGACTGATGACTAGTATGTCTGATTCATCTCCTGCTACTTCCTTTGAGCATGCACCCTTCATCTGCTTCAATGTTGGATAGTCCTTTATCATGCTACCTTCCTTATTACACAGATAGCATAAATGTCTATCCTTGCCTTCACTCTTCTTCTTTCATTTACCTTTACTATTTTGTGTGTTACCTGTAACAGTTAATGCAAGGTCACCTGAGCATGAAGATTTTGATGGGTTTTTCAAGAACTTCGCCTCTAGAAAGTATGCTTCTATTTTCTTGAAGTCGATAATGTCTTTTGCAATGAGAATATTCATCACCAGTTGCTCTCGTTATGATGGTAGAGATGATGCCATTATCACGACCTTGTCATTCTCCTCGATTGCCTTATCCACCCCTGTTAGCTGTGTGATCAACTTGTTAAATACATTGAGATGGTCAACAAATTGTGTGCCATCCTCCATGCGTAATGTGAACAGTTGTCGCTTCAACATCCACCGCTTTGTCAGCAACTTTGCCATGTACATCTTTTCTAAGTCACTCCACAAATTCTTACGCGAGTCCTCCTGGATCACCAAGTACTTTAGCTCATCGAAAAGACATAGACGAACTGTATTGACAACCTTTTGCTCCATCACCTTCTAGTCTTCAGCTAATGTCTTCTCCGGCTTCGTTTCTTCGAGAGCATCAATTAACCCCTACCAGACAAAAACATCCTTTACAACACAATATCGTGTGTTGAAATTTCCTCTACCGTCAAATTTCTCTACCCCATTTCAATGTGGTTATCAATATTACTCTTGATTGTGCACCTCTGGATGCTTTACCTAGCCTTCTTGCAACTCATGTTAATCTAGTATTGGATTTGATACCACTTGTTATGCGTAGCAACCCTAGTTCTAGTTTGATGGAGAAATATCGAACACGAGAGAGAGAGATTTGGTGTAGCCGATTAGATCCTTGTCCTATATAAGAATGTAGTGTTAAAGAAAACCTAGCCTCTATTTCTCTCGTGCACCTTTCTTTGGATGAAATTTGTTGCTATGGCATGTTATGTCTTGTTGGGAACCTCCGGGTTTTATATAGTGCCATCAAAACCTACTACAAAGATGTCGTGACCCCGGTTTTACCATAATCCACTCACAATCGATTGCTAGTCCCAATAATCAATGCTAGCAACTCGTGAGCGATAGCTTGTTGAACATCATCACACGACCAGAAATAACTAAGAAAATAATATAATATGCAAAAGTAATTGGTCCACAACTACTTATTACAATAGTTTGATGACGCCGCATTGTCCATAATATGTCAAAGTTCAGAAATTCCAATATGCAACGGAAATAAAGGTATTATGATGCTCCAATCCGACCCTTGAGCGTCATGCTAATTCTGATCGAAATCCGGAATAGAATCCTCCTGATTCTTAATGTGGACTGGACCTGATTCTTGTTCTGAATACAAATTTATTTGTGGTATGTATAATAAATACACAACTACCCAGCAAGAATTATTATAATGATGCAAGGATGGGTGGTTATTTTGCATAAACACCTACACTAGTCAAGTTGTTAATAATGTTGCAAAACAGTTTTGTAGAGCAATTATAAGTGATATAGATTCCCAATAGAAACAACCAGAGCTCAGCTTCTCAAGCCCCTCTGCAAATCAAAGCTTGCCTCGAACAACAAAAACCCATCAAGTTATCGACACATGAGACTACCATGTACGACCTTCCTCCCCTCCCATGACCGTGGGAATGGCTAGCATGACAATTTTAAACTCTGTAGAGATGAGCACACTTTACTCATAAGCCTAGTGGTACTTTATGTCTCAGCTCTTCCTTGGTAGCCTAGACCATGTAATGATACAAAGCGATTCATTAGTCCCTTCTGTTAACACCGATACCCCTCTAAGGTTTCATTATTACTACGTGTCCCCCTTTTGAGCTAACGGACCCAAGTGTCCGATATTTCAAAGTACCGCTGTTAACAGTTTTTCCTAATTACTAAGTTAGGACTAACAGATGTTGGTCGACATGTCAGAGCTAACACTTATGGAGTTATAGTTGCGCTTGTTTGGTTCAATCGGATAAGCACACGCCATGGGTCCTTAGACCAAGTTGACTACCTCCACCACATATCTCATGCCATCGATACCACCCAACTTTCTACCTTGAGTCAACACACGCCACGTAAGTTTTAGTTGATTAGGTTGTTAATGAGCAAATTAGCATCCACCAGCCATACCAAGTTACAGGCAGGTACATGAAATAGCGAACCTAACCAACTACCAACCCATGAGCACTAGCATACTAAGCACAAGGATAAGCTAGGATATTATCTAAGGCAGCAAGAAATAGGCTACGATTCATAGGGTCAATGACGTTGTGTGAATATATTAGAACACGATAGCAGCATGACACGCAACAGCAAGGCATAGGAGCGGGCAGAGGGGACACGCGGTAGCGCGTGACTGGCGGGACAACTCGGCGCGGTCGACAACTCAGGAAGTGTTTGAGGGTGCTAGGGGAATAGATGCCGGTGGGGGACCTATGGATCTGCAAGAGGACTCGTCTTATACGGAAAGACGGGTTAAGTTTTTTTACGTGTTTGAAAGGTTTACTCGGAGTCGAGCTCTTAGATTCTGTAACGTGCAGCGGACTAACCATACAGAAGCGGAAGCTACATGGGAAAAGGAGGATGATTTGAAAACCGAATTAGAATTTTTTGAGCAAGCATACTCCGAATCTCGGGGTCGAGATTCACCTTAAAGGGGGAGGTTTGTTACATCCTCCATTTTATCGTATGCCACTTGTATTGTAAAAACCCTAAAACTATATAATAGGGAATTGCGCGCGGGGATCAGGGACATGAGGTAGCATGTGACTGGTGGGTTAGCGCGGCACGGTCGGCAACGCGAGGGAACAACACGAGAAGTGGTGGCCAATGGAAGAGCAGCACGTGGCGGCATGCCGGCGAAACGACGCGCGGCAACGGTGTAAGCTGACGCGTGGCGGCACAGCGTGGGGCCGGGCGTGTAGGCGCACAGTATCGTGGTGGTGGGGAGAAACGTGTGGCGGCGGCTAGATTATGGGCGTGGACTCCGGAGTGGTGGCGGAGGGATTCATGGGCCGTCGGCGATGTCGGTGGCGGCAAAGCTCCGGTTTCCTCCCAAACTTTGGCGAGTTCTATCTTTCTCGTTTCTTCACCAAAATTGGCAATCCATATATCCAAATTGACCATCTCTATGAGCTCTACACAATGGTGCCTTCTATTATAGGGTTTGGGTACAGCGTAGAAAGAGATACCTCAAAAAGGCTTCAGTGGATAGGGTTTTTTGTTGCTAGGGCTCCTATCCAAGGCTTCTTGAGTTTTGTTGTTGAAGAGCGGGTCTTGGGAGTTTATATAGTGTCATGGATGACCTGAGTCGGCCCTAAAAAGAGGAGAGTTGGATTCGGATTCAAATTCTATTCCGGGAAGAATTGGGATCCCCCAAATTAGGAAAGTGAGCTATCGATGAATTTTCAACTTGGGCCTCCATCCTTAGTCGGTTTTAGGCTTCTCGAAACTCCCCTAAATATTGGAGAACGAGATTCCCTTGTTTGTTCATGATTTCATCGCTCCGATGATATAACAGCTGAAAATTGACACGCATAAAATCATAAGCTAAATTATGAGTTTGGGCATTCATTGTTCTTCTAAATTTTCTTATGATTTTACTAAGCGCTTGGCTAAGGTTTTGAAATTTAAGCCTTAAAGCAAAATAATTTAACTAGGATTTTGTATATAACAATTCCCTAATATATTGTTTTAGGGTTTTTAAAGTACAGATGACATACGATAAATTAGACGATAAAATAGAGGATGTCACAAAAGAGAATTAGGAATACTAGTCCAACTAGAACTGGCATAAGTTTTCTTTGTATCACACCTTTTTGAATCCTAAATAAAGTAGGATATGAGCCGCTTTTTCAACAGGATTGGCGTTTTTGAAACATATGGCACAGAAAGCTTTTAGAAAACAATTCCGTTCAAATTTTGAAGTAACTCGAGTATCCCAGAACGGTTATTTCATTGACCATTTGGTGGACGGTGAAAACAACTCGGTTTTCAATCTAAAATTAAAATTTGCCGGTTATTTTATGTTTTTCATTCGGTTAATGAGAAAATGGTTTTCATTGGTGGTTCTGTAACGTAAACCCTACTTTCTCAAGCCCGGGCTAGGCCTGTATGCCCCCTTGGAAAACGACATATTTCAAAAAAATTTGTCAAAGAGCAGGAGAGCTATCATCTATTAATCAAAAGAGAAGTTTACAAAATTGTGGTTTTTAAAGAACTCCCTCAGAGGGCGCAAGGAATTAAGATATTACAAAATGCGCTCCTACGGTTGCCCATAGCCGCACGTCATCTAGAAGTTTTCGAAGGACAAACATCCGGAGGTTGTTCGGACAAGCAAAAAACATAGTTGTTGTGCTCGAGCTAGAGATGCCAAATGGTGCCGAGGCAATGGAAAGGGCCGCTTTTGGGTTGGCACCCTTGGCGATATCGATTTCCCACCAAAGCGGTAGCTCGGATTTCCATTGCCAGTGTGACGGGTCTAGTGAAGAAAGTCGAAGCGAAGTGACAAGGCACGTCCATATGAAGGAGCTAAAGTTGTATTATAGGAAGATGTACTTTGGAGTTTCTAGGTTTCTTAGGTAGAGGGGGCAGAAGTAGGTGTCAAGAAGTTGCCTTCGTAAAAGTGCATTGGTTGTCCATATCCTCCTGGCCAGAAGAAACCAGACAAAAAACTTGCACTTCGATGGGGCCCAGATCTGCCAGACGCTGCGCTACGGGGAGGTCGTGATGTGGCCAATGAACTGCAAGTTGTAGGCAGTTTTCACGGGGAAACAACTATCCGTGGAGATATGCCAGGTGATCAGGTCATCTTCGAGTGGCGTCAACGACGCCTGAGCGAGGCAGAGGAGTAGCTAGACGAGTTCAGTCACAAGAGAGGGATCCATATTGCGCCTCAGATCAATTAGCCAGTTGTTGTTCTCAAGCGGCTCCATGACGCTTCGCCCTTTTTTTGTGGATTCCGGAAGAGCCGCGATGCCAGTTCCTTGTGCGATGAGCTAGCAAGCCAACTGTCCTCCCACAAGGATAGCAAGGCCCCATTCCAAAGTGTAACTAAGCATCCAGCGTGTAGCAGAGCCGCATCAGCCTCTGTGGGAGGGTCTAACGAGCCCACTCAAGCCTGATAGGGCGACGTCTTGTTGAGCCACAGCCAGCGCAACCGAAGGGTCCGACCAAAGTGGGATAAGTCCAATAATCCAAGGCTCCCCAAGCTTGGTAGGCGAGCAGACCAAGCCCCAGTTGACCCTAGGTGGAGCCCTCAGGGTAGCGGATCCTCTCCAAAGCCATGCTTTCCTTATCTGGTAAATTTTCTTACTGACCGAGGTTGGGGGCTGATGACGGAGAGAACATAGGTCGGTAGGGCCGAGAGAATTGCTTTGAGCAGTGTAAACCTCCCACTCTTAGACATGAGAGGACCCCTCCAACCTGCCAGCCGATTTCCGATTTTGTCGATGAGGGGCTGGAAGTGAACGTGCCACAGTCTTCTGATGGAAAGTGTGATGCCCATATATTTTATGGGGAAGGACGCCCTTTCGGCTGGGAAGTCATGTAGGATGGTGTCGAGGTCCAAACAATGGCATCAGATGGGGACAACCTGGGACCTAGAAATGTTTGTTCGAAGGCCAGAGATGTTGCCGAACATTTGAAGGATGCACGCCAAAGTGGAGACATCAGTCTGGATCGGCTTTAAGAAGATGGCGGCATCATTAGCGAAGAGTACATATTTCAGAACTTGACCCCCTTTTGAAATTCGTATTAAGATTTTGTGACTCTCATCTACTGTCACACACATCCAATCCCATGTGTCGATATCATATAGTGCGAACTTATGCTCAGCTTGCATGCCTCGCACTATGTAATATTGCCACATGGGATTGGATGTGTCACACAGTAGACGAGAGTTGCAAAATCTTAATACGAATTTCAAAAACCGTTCAAAGGGTCCGCTGTTGTTAGGCCAGACATGTGGGGCACGACGGGGTTAGGTAGGTTGTTCACCGTTCGACAAGGGT
The DNA here is from genome assembly GCA_036346415.1 of Raddia guianensis. Classification (NCBI taxonomy): domain Eukaryota; kingdom Viridiplantae; phylum Streptophyta; class Magnoliopsida; order Poales; family Poaceae; genus Raddia; species Raddia guianensis. Next base: position 27,950,171 of record CM070544.1, read on the forward strand.
AACGATGTAAAATGAATTATCTAAATAAATCTAAGCTTCATCCTTCTTCTCTTTTTGTTGTGCCGACCCCTTTCTCTCTCTTCTTCTCGACCAAATTTGTGAGCATCTGTAGCCCTTTGTGTTAGTTGTGTATGGTTTTGGTACTGATGATAGACAATTAAAATGATCAAAATTTGCAATGGTGTTCATGATATTCTCAAAACCTTAGAGATGATGGTGGCATCAAGAAGCGCTGGACTCGGGAAGACGAAGACATGTCTGGGCGTGTGGCAAGGTCACGTGGATAGTTTAAGGTTATTGGTTTTTTTGTTTTTGTCGTCTTGTCCAGAGGGGTTCAAGACATTTTGACATATTGTCTCTTGGATCTTCGCGATGCACAAAGGTATCTTCTCTAAGTTTGTGTGCCATAGAGTTCGTGTCGAGGGAGGTGCGATTTTGTCAAGGCTAGGCCTAGGTGTTTCCTTATTTTCACCATATTGTCCGTGGAGGTTTGGGTGTGCTAGATTTAGGCCTAGTGCAGTCCTCCGAACGTTGTCCGGTCGTGGTCGGCCTTTGTCCAAGAATCTCTTTCCTTGACGATCTTTTGGGTGTTTACACCAGACTATGTCCAACGGAGTTTTCCTTTTTGAATCTTGAGCGCGCTTGGCCTGGACAGTGTTCGGTGGGAGCTAATCATGCCTGACCAGTCACAATGCATGTCTCTGGACATTGTCCGACCATCTTCGGACTATGTCCGGTTGGTGTATGTCAGTGAGGTGTCTGGGGTTCCAAGTGTCACCGGACCATGTCCCGATGGCTCCAGCCCTTGGGTTTGGTCCTTCTACGGACCATGTCTAGTGGGTGTCGGATAGTGTCCAAGGAAGTTGTGTTTTCTTGGGTTGGCGCCATTGGACGTTGTGTTTTCTTGGGTTGGCTCCAGACCGGTGTGTTGTTACTCCATCGACTGTTCGGTGGCCTCTCGACAGTGTCTGGAGGAGCCATAACTGCTAGTTTTTTTAGGATCTCCTTCTCCAACAGCTAGTTTTGCTCAGGGAGGCTATTTATAGGGGTCTCATGGTTCATTAGGTGAGGTCTTGGGCTTCACTTGAGCTATGGCATTTACCTCTTTGCATTTGAAAGCGCTAGAGCTTTAGGTTTCATCCTTCTATGTGTTTCTCTCCCTAAGTCAAGATGAGACGTGTGGTTCAAAAGGGAGCTGGTCCTTGAGCACAAGAGCTAGTCTCAATGGGGAGTAGGAGCTTGGCTCCGAATCTCACGGAAAAATCTCCTTTTCCTATTTACTTATGACATTTACATTTCCGCTTTAATTTCTGCACCCTATTTGCTTGCATTTGAAAGCAGCGTAACAGATTCATTTTTTTATCACATAATCCTTCTATTCATAGTTGGGGCTGAGTTTCTTTGAAGATTTTAATTTGATGCTTGTTACAGTAAAACCTGCTTTAAAAGGATTGATGCGCAATTGGCTCAATTCTCTCGATGATCCTTGGTCTATTGTTGAATTGTGATCCTTTGTAAATAGCTTTCATTTTATATTAATATATTCTATAGTGGGAGCCTCTCCCACTGCTGTTGTTGTGTCAAAAAAAAAAAAAACTAGCATCTTTGTGAACGCCGTTTTTACAAACGATGAAACCTTGTAATTTCTTCAAGCGGGTGCTAGTATGTCATGTACGAGAGCAGGTTGAAACTACCGGTTGGCCCTTTTCAGCTCAAGTACAAGGATGATGAGGATGAATAGTTGATTCTAGTGAGTGATGCAGATCTCCATGAATGCCTTGGTAGTCAAGTTATATTTTTTTCATTATATATTTTTTGAACTATTTATATTCGACACATGAAAATCATATAAATATATTCGTTTCAACACATCCACGGTATTACTTGCTTGCCAAAGTTGGCCATGTCAATGTTTAAAAATCAAAGCGTCATGTGTTTTTTGAAGTGGAAGGATTAGTACGTAGACATCACCAAGTCGCATATATTAAAAGTTCAAGTCGCGTTGGCTGGTGACCTTTTTCCGGCGGTGTCCCAGTTCTCTGCCTCTTGACATGTTCCCGCCCCTATCATCTTGACACTCTCTTTTTCTGAGGTGTCGGGTGGCGTGGACGGTGTCTTTCGAGTTAGGGGATGGCGTTCATGCACGCTATCCGGCTCTGCGTATTCGGCCAATGGCTCGGTTCTTCTAGTGCTTTCGACCTTCGGCAGTCTCTTTCTTATGCATTAGTAGGGCAAGTCTTGGGCGAAAGCCATGCCCTTTTGGGTTTGTGTTGGCATCACATTCTTTGTCGTTCCCTCGTTAGAGGCATTACCTTTCGAACCTTCCCTTTCTCTGGATGAACCCTAACGGTTTTGCGACAACTGCGGGATCTCCTCGTCGCTACCTTGCTGAGGCGTCGTGCTCACTGTCTTGTGCATTGAGTTTCCCCTGGATCTGCTGCTACAGGAGTCGTTCATCGTTGTGTGAGTGTTGTGGTGTCTCCCCTTTCTCCCTCTTTTGTTTTGGTCTTTGGCCTAGGTGGCAGTGGTGAGGCTGCATTCCTTCTTTCACCTCTGTTGGTGGTGTTTCCGGCGTTGACCGGAGGTGTGTCTGGATTTAGCTAGGGTTACAACATAGCGCTGTGGTTGTACCACGTGCTTGCAACGGCCTTTTAATTTATTTTCTCGTACTCATCAATGAAATAGGACGACAGTTCTCCTGCCCCTTTTTTTAAAAAAATGTTCATTTTTCTTTAAGATGAAAATACGATTCAATTCCAGGTATAAAAATATTTTAGAGCAAGTTTTGATTTAACCATTGATTTGCAAGATGGCAACATATCTAGTGCTAATATTTATTTAGTACTAACATGCTAACATCAGATTTAGGCCATTAGATTCATAAAAAACATCTCAGATCAGAAAGGGTGGAAACCCTTTTCCTACTTAAAAAGTCTGTGGGTTTTTGTGAAAGCATTTAAGTGAGAAAAGGGGCTTCCACCCTTTTAGATCTAAATCACTCTTTATCTGATGGTTCAGATGATCAAATCTGATGTTAACATGTTAAATATTAGCACTAAATACGTTGCCATGCAAGATTCATGTAGCGTAGATGTATTAAGTAATTTGCTACGTTATATCAAAGGTTATGGACACCCCTGTTCATATTCATACAGTACAGTGTACTATAAAATGACGTTGCTCGCTCATGCAGATTCGGAGCTAAGAGTAACCATCCTGTCTCCTTATGGCCTTGTTCTTTTCAGCGTATCGTTGCGTTTGTGTATTACTGTAGCAAATTTAAAAGCCCTCAAAATGAGGTCTAAAGATTATAAAAAAATAATTAAAAAATAGTTTTAGAATCTTTGGAACGACTACTAAAAGTCATGAAAAAATCGTCGCAAATTATGACAACATATAGGCTATATAAAAATAACAAAATTTGCTACAGTAATACGCAACGGTACGATACGCTGAAAAAAACAAGGCCTATATACTGCTGCTATCCTAAGACCATCTCAAACGATACTTTTTCCTTAAATACAGCTGCCATCCTAAGACCATCTCAACCGATATTTTTTTCGGTGGCCATTTTTTCTTGAAGAAATTCTGATTTCTTAAGATGTTTCAACAAAATTTCTTTGTAGTTCTCTTAAAAAGATATTTCTTCATGCATTTCTTTCAGAAGGAAATTTCTCCCCATTTTTTAACAATTTTTTTTAAAAGGATGCCGTTACAGATGATATAAAAATAAAATAAAGGAAAAAAATATGAAGAAGGGAATGGAGAAGGAATAATGGTTGGAGATAGCCTAATTGGTCCAAACCAATGAATTTTTTCTTAATGTTGGCAAGGAATTTTTGGTGTTATCGGCAGAGCACACAGCCAGGAATTAACCCTTTTACATATGGCAATACACTAATTAACTGGGGCGAAATATTAGCTATCAAATTATAGCACCTAAAAAAAGCTATCAAACTACAGAACCCTTCACAAAATCACGATCAGAATCTGTTTCACCCATAAAACAGAGTAGGAACAAGCAAACAGCAACAGCACCAAATTGACTTCTTACAGTTCATTTGTATAACTTATGGTTCTGTCCGCAACATCCTTTACCATGACATCTTACAATGACGAAATGAGTATTCACTGGAACAAATAGAAAGCACAGCTTAATGGGCACAGAACGAATCCATCTGGTAACGAGGTGTGATGCCACGTCAAGCCCAAACTTTGAAAATCTAACTAAACTTTCTGAGTTTCTCATCACGGTAATCGGAATAAATCCTCAATTGAGGGGCCAATGGAAAAAACTTCATTCACCCTTTGCTTCACATTGGGCCTAGCAATGCTAAATAATGCCATACCATTCTGAGTAACCTTGCCACAGCCATTCATATGCAGAACTTCAAGACGAACACATCCATCCTTCAGAGCCTGCAACCCTTGGTCACATAAGTTTCTGCAACGGTTCACATGCAGAACTCTCAGCTTATTGCAGTACAATCCAATTGCAGACCAACCAGGAAGCCCTACACCATGGCAAAGAGCAAGGCTCCACTCCTCAATCAACGGACACCCGCTCACTATTGTCGCCACAGAAATATCTGTAAGATAGCGACACATCCTGAGATTTAGAAAACGGAGCTTTTTCGCACAATCAACTCTACTCAGGGCATCAAGCCCAGCTGAACTTCTTAAATTGTTCAAATTTAGGTACTTGAGTCCACCACCATTGACTGCATCAAACAAGCCCTCTGGAGAAAGCATGCAAGACTCAGCTTCTAGATAAGAAAGAGAACTTGTGCAACCTCTGAATCCAACACCAGATAAGCCTCTGCAACCTGATATGTTAAGTGTGCAAATCTGTGGGCAATTCCTAAAGATTGCACCAATCCCTCCATCTGTAATGGCCATGCAGTAACCAAGGTTGAGATTCTTCAGAGCATGGCAGCCCTTGGAAAGACATTCCAAACCGAGATCTGTGATATTACGGCAGCGATAAAGTTCAACAGTCACCAAATTGGGACATCCGATTGACACTTGTGCTAAACCATCATCCGTTATACCAGAACAGTAGTACAATGAAAGAGACTGCAAAAGTGATCTAGAACTTCTTAGTTCATACAAAGCTGAGTCAGGTAGCTCTGTGATTCCCGCAAGGGATATCGAGTTAAGATAAAGACAACGGGTTAACATCTTTGGAAGGCACTGGGCATGCTCCTTGTATACTTTAGGGTTAAAAGAACAATGGAATATTAATGATTTTCGAGCAATGTTTCGAACCTTGAACCAAGTTTTACATGTTAACCCAAAAGCATTCCTGTCTGCTTCACTTTCAAGCTTGTTAAATATAGAAAGCAGACAATCATCGGACATGCTGCTTATATAGTTACCTAAGCTATCGTCCATTGTCCTTTTCCAAAGTTTGACTGAAATTAACAGGCTACTGAGTTCCGTCTGAAGGTTGGAGAGCCTGGATCTTTATTAAATACTTTTGGGATGCACGAGAGGATGAACTTGCTGGATCAAATCTACACAAAACAGGTGGCTCACCATAACCATAGCCAATAGATGCTCCACACTTTCGGCAGAGAAGCTTAGTTTTTGGCCGGTAGCTACGCCAGGTCAGGGGAAAGCAAGATATTTCGTCTACCTGAGTAAATCGGCTGAGATCAACTGAAATGAATGAAATCAGACCTTTCTTCAGAGACTTTTGGTACGAGGATCCTACGTCAGATGTGCTTCGGTTAGAAGAAGAAAGATTTAGAGGGTATCCACAAGATCCACAGCTGCCAATAGAAATGCAATTATAGTCACAAACTCACACAGACAAAAAAAAGGGAAAAGATTACAAAATACCCAAAATTTCAGATAAAAGGATGTATCATTAAAAAATTTAATAGATAGTATTAGATTGCGAAAATGCAAAATTAATTAAGCTGGTAGGTAGCTATTAATAATAGAACTATGGAACGTTAGTCATCTGGAAAGTAAAAAGGCTATTCATTCAACAATACAGAACTGAAGGTAAGCTTATTTGTGCTAAACAAGAACTGTGCTTACCGTTCCTTTAAAATTAAATTGTTCAATCCTCCCTAATAAAAAAGAGGATATTGTAAAATGTTGATTAGATTGAGGTTAAATAGAATTGCCAGACCCTGCATTGTTCAAACATCAAAGTGCATTTGTATAATAACTTGAAGTTACACGAGTGTCCGTGAGCTAAGAAAATATAATAAAAATGGAACAAAAAGTTATGATTTATTTTCAATTTCTAAGAAAACACATACTAGGAACTAAAGGTTAAACATAATACAGTAAACTGAAAAGTTTCCAGATTAGAAGTTCTAGCTAGTAAATAACAAAAAAGATTAAATACTTTCTTTTTCATATCTTGCCCTTAGTAATAACCTAGCTAACTTGTTGGATTTGGAAAATGAAAAAAAGCAAATGAGAAAAATATGTTTCTCTAAATGCCAAACGGCATATTTTGTAAAAGACTAGAACAACACTAGTACACTGCCTACCCGTGCGTTGCAACAAACTACAAAGAAAAGAAAGAAAAACATAAATCAAAACAATATATGAAACTAAAATCAAATTTAACAACATCTTAGAAAAGGACATCTTTCACGAGCCATGATGCCACCACAGGAACGAGAACGAGTCAAGGGCAGACCTAGCACCGGGTCTGGAGGGGCTCCAGCCCCTCCTACCCTTGTTGTGACAGTGGAACCCCCCCCTCTTAGACCCCCACCATTTTTAGGGTATGAAAAAGAAGATGGGTCTCGAGGTAGAAGATAACCCTGTTAGACCCCCTACTATTTTGTTCTGCGTCCGCCCGTACGAACGACCCATGGCTGCACAGCCATAGAGAGTGTCCACAACGCACGGGATTCAAGGATCCATGTCGTCCACTGTAATTACTCATCATTTTAGTAGAAATTTGCAAGATTTTTTTATAAGACATTGGCAAGGCCTTTTTCTAAAATTTTCCGTGTATCATAAATTGTTTTTTAGGGAAACAGAAATTGTGTTAGTATATGAAATTTTAGTATATGAAACAAAAATTCTGAACTTGGTGACAAAGATATTCATAAACATGCACTTTCATTATATGGAGTGAGGTTAAATAGAATTGCCAGACTACGCACTGTTAAAACATTAAAGTACATTTTTATATTTACTTGAAGTTACACGAGTGCCTGCGATCTAAGGAAATATAATAGAAATGGAACAAAAAGTTCAGGATTGTTTTAATTTTTAAGAAATCACAACACTAGAGGCAAAAGGTTAAACAGAACACAGTTGAGTGAAAAGTTTTCGGATTAGCAGCTCTAGCCAATAAATAACAAAAAAGATTAAATACCTTCCTTTTCCTATCTTGCCCTTAGTAATAACCACAGCTAACTTAGTGGATTTGAAAAATGAAAAAGAGCCAATGAGAAAAATGTGTTTCTTTATATGCTAAACGACATATTTGTAAAAGACTTAAACAATAATAGTCCCACATTTAATTTTGCAGTCCAATTTTTTTGCACTTACAGGTTTTGTTTTTCTGTTAATAAAAAAGAAACAAAGAAATTTTGTATTGTTTTATCGTATTAGATAACATAATAAACCGAGCACTTAAGGTAAACTATAGTTTTAGCTTCTTTAATATAATAAAAAAATTATAATGCATGTATGGTTTCAAAATTCAAACATTGCCAATTGCTGCAATCTAATATATTGCGACATAGAAACGTGCAAGATTGAAGACCACCAAAAAATCATCAGATCAATGGAATAGGTATCCTTCGTATAACAAGACAATACATCTTATCTGAGTACTTACCAAAATGAAAATTCCAAAACAAAAAATATTTGTATGAAGGCCACATAGAATAAAATTAATTATTATGATACAATTACATATAAAATGCAAGTAATAGGTTATAATTTCTGGCTTTCTGTTCATACAACTTGTATCAATTCTAAAGGCTCAAGATTTACTTCGCAAAATAATATTTATATTGCAACGCTAATAAAGCACAATTGTAGAGATGCAAAAACATTAGTGGCAGAATTAGACAATAATAGCTTACCGTTCAGATTTATATATGTCGGATGGATAATGTAAACATACCTATATCACTGCCATTATTGAAGAACACTAAAATCAAACCATGCCACGCCAAGTGATCCCTATCGTGTTCCACTTTTACGTGGCAAATTTTCATTGGTCAATTGTACGACTACAATACATGCGGCATATGTAATGCTGCGAGATCGCATAATGGATAATACCTACATTATAGTGCAAAGTAGCTTTTGGTTCTTAAAATGCTAACTCTGTGTCTTCACAAACCTTCCAGTTTCATACGGTCACGTAAGCAAGTCAGCAAGTACACGTGTAACATATCCATATGGCTTATTCACAAAACATAATGTTGGAAGGGGATCCCCAAGAAACCGAATGACGTACTAAACTGATCAATGCATGCACTGTCAAGCTAAGCTAATAATACGTTTATAAAATAATTCTGCTTCCACAACTCCAGCACCATAAATTTTCCTCATACCGCAAAGTTGACCACCAACCAATTCATTCAACATTCTTTTCTTACAAATGTCGCACACCATCCTATCAACTTCTATCACCAAAGTACCCCAATTTGTAGAGCAGGCACATGTAAACCATGAATTCTATCACCACGAACCAGTTACCTGCAATTTTGCTTAATATTCAATATATCCAAAATAAAGTAAACGGATAAACCAATCTTCCAACCAACCAAAAAAACTTTACGGATTCTATATTCCTGCAATTTGCTTACAATCCCCCATATTCCAAAATAAAGTAAACGGATAAACCAATCCTCCAACCAACCACAAAGTTTATGTATTCTTATATTCTTGGTTCTTGATTCTGATGCGAACAAAACACCAAGTTTCCCACTAAAAAGGACAGGAATCCTAGGAAAGCCACAGCCACATAGCCTAACGGCGCAGCAGCAAGAAACCCGCCCCACAATCCCCAACTAACACCCCCCAACCCACGCCGAACGGGGGCAAACTGCGCCAAGAAACATTGAATCGGCGGAGGAATCGAGGGAGGGCAGTCACCTGTAGACGACGTCGGGCTGGGACATCCTCGGGCGGCAGGGTCGCGTTGTGGCGCGGTGGCTCTCATGGATCGGGTCGGGGTCAGGAGGCGACGGCCATGGTCTTCTGCTCGCGGGGAAGGAGGAGGGATGCAGCAGAGGGGAAAGGAAGCCCGGGGGATGATGGTTTTGGGAGTTTTGGCAGGTTGGGCTTCCCGTTCCGGGACGTGTTCGTATATGGCTCCGCTGCACGTTGACTATTGTTTCTCTTTTTCCAGCTCAGCGTTGGGCGTTAACTTTTCTTGTGTGAAAAGAGTGCCAAGACAAAAAGTTGCAGTTTTTAATAGTGCCAACTCGAATCCTTATAGTATTACTTTATTTGCCCATGGTAAGGGACTGATTTATTACTCCTTTATGCGTCTAATATAGGTGAGGTGCAGTAGGTGGTTCTTCACGATAAATGGGCGACTTTATGAAATGAAGCGATGTTCTAGCGTGTAGGTATCGAAGTCTCAAAACAACGTTCTAATTCATCCTTTTAATACGTACTGTTGAGCTGAGTTAAAGAGGTTTGATATAAAACTTTTGGTGGATGCATATTAGCAACTTGTTTGTCTGTTTGACACGCGCTATATATAAAGGTGCTCTTTTTTTAATTTTTTCAAGTCCACAACCAAATTCTTTTTGAAAAGTTTCTTAAGATTGATTATGTCAACCAAGGGAGTCTTTGGCCATCAAGCGCATCGAGATAAAAGATTAATTGGAAATGAAATCAACAAGATAAAGATTTTTACGTGGAATTCCATTGAATATAAGGTCATCATTCAATACATGAAGCATTGACACCCCATCATGATAGAATACATACTTAAGACCCAAATCACAAAGCCTAGCACTAGAAAGCAAGATGAACATCAAAGAATTCACAGGAATCATGTCATAAATGGAGTAATCCTTGGAGACAGGGATGCTACCACCTGACCCCTACTAGGCTACTATTGTCTTCGAATGTGATTTCATGGATGGGGTCATTACCTCTCATCAATAGGGTGAACATACCAGAGTCATTAGTCATTTATTATTGTACACCCATAGTCAACGATCCACAACCAGCCTCCAATCTTGTAGTTCACAAACAATCAAGGTTTATGCCTTTACCTTAGCCATGGCTTCGCCACATCGCCCAATGGACGCTCACGGTTAAAACATACTACTAATTCGACTCGGTAAGGGCATTCAACGGATCACAGCGTGCACATACGCACATGGGCTGTCCAGATAGCGCAACGTCGCGTTCTCCCCACGGAAATAAATAAAACCCTTTTCCTTATTTTTAGAAAATGCTAATTTGAATTTTCTAATTTTTAAATATACCAAACACCTTTGAAAAATATGAAAAATTCCCCAAAAAAAATTTGAGCGTTTGGAAACTAGGAAAAATATTAACAAGCACTGTTCACATAATATATATAGTTTACTTATAGTTTTACTCCCTTTGTAAATTAGAAAATGATTTTTGGTTTTTTTAAATTATAAAATTTCATAAATAATTACTTGAAAACTAATTAAGCTAAAACAAATTATTTGAAAATTACCGATAAGTAAGCGTAGTCGTGCTGAAATAATGGGTTAATTATTATTTTTGAAGCCGACTTCACTTTTTATCAGTATAATCGCGCTGAAGTAATAAGTCAATATTTTAAAGCCAATGGTACTGTTTTTTTATGAAAATGGTACTGTTTTCCTAGTCAGTATAATCGTGATTAAGTGATTAACTGATGATGAAGTACTATTTGAAGCCGTTGATATTACTTCTTTTGCATAGTCATGTTGAGAATAATTTTATTTGAAACCGACCGTGCTCTCATATGGGACCGTGCTGTAGTACAAGTTATTAAAGCCGATTAAGTTCAGAATGTATATTAGGAAAAATAAGTTGCTACCAATATAAGACAAAGGGACCGACCGGTTGTCAGGCGCATGCACTGTGTTTTTTTTTGCAGGCGTCTGCGCAAAATCTGATATTGCAGGCGCTTTGTTTTGTTTTTTTTCTTTGTGGAAGTGTGCTGGTTCACTTTTCATTTAATGAGCCAGTCCAGCTTGCTTATAGTCTGTAACTTCAATTGGGCCTTATACCTGAACCAACCAACCCAACCCACTCCCTAGACATATAAAAAGACATACAACTATCCTATACCCTAGATCGGGGCATATGAAGCATGGCGATCTAACAAGTCGTGGCTGCGTGAAGAAAAACCAGATGAAAAAGAAGACGGTAAGGATGGAGACGATCCCAAAAAAATGTGAGTTCTCAACTACGATTGGATCCGTGGATCTTTAAGTTCTTAATTAACTTACTTTTTCTCAAGTTGTTTGTTGAACTTCCCCCCTGATTCATTTGGCCAGAGAAAGAAAGCATCTGGGAAAAAAGAAGAGAAAAGTTAGAAACAACCAAATGTAACTAGTGAAGATTAGTATGAAAATAGCAGTATTATAGGAAAAAAAATATAATTGTATACTACCTAATGAATGAAACATATAAAAGAGATTCCATAAGATTTAGAAATTATGGTAGAACAACTGGACAAATTTGTGAGCTACTTGATCAGTGAAACATATAAAAAACAATTGATTTATGAGTTCATGTACAAATGCAGGAACAAAGAAGAATTAAAATAACAGGATCAAAAGAATAAGATAAAAATCACAGTCTACATTATCTCAGGTATGTACATCAGTGGTAATGTACTGATATTTAGAAATCTTAAAATTGCAAAGACCTAAAAACATTTCGATTGCTTTAACCCAGGAATTTGATATGGGCACTGTGAACTCACAGGAGTAGTATGAAAGTTTCAGTGTTAATACAGCATGACCTGTTCCCTGTATTGATCTAACACCGAGAGAGGAATAATATTGAAACAATTTAACAGAAAAACGCCTAACAAATTCCATTCTCCTTGTTTTCCATGTGCACAACTAAGAATTTCACAAAAAAGTGGTCAAACATTCACCAGCCTCACTAGCCAAGTGACCAATTATGCAGTATATGGCACAAACTCTATTGAACTGACAAGCACGGACACAAACTTACATGAGGATGTGAATGCCACGGGCTACATGGGGGAATACATGAGATTACTACAAAGCCCCACTCCGTATGAGCTAATATAAAATACAAAACAAAACAAATTTGTAAAAAATATTATTATGCTGCAATGAATGCATTTCCATTATATCAAAAATTCTGCTTCTAACATAGTTTGAAACTATACATAATTCAATGATTATGACAACGAGCAGATTGAGTAGTAATGATTACATGGTTGTCAAAAATATGAACCATGAACATTTTCATAACATCCAAATAGAGCAGACAGTACCTCATAACAGTATGATACCAGATGAAAATTGCAGCAAGATTACAAATGAAGAGCCACATGGAGAAGAAGGCCATTTTATTGCTGACAGGGATGAAACTACTATCAATAAAGAAAATGTGATGGGTCATGAAGGAACCAATCTATCTATACTCTTAGATGCGATTGATGAAGCACAACAACACCATGAAGATGAAGAAAACAAAATGATATCAAGAGATGGAATGATTTTCACGGATGACAAGCAAGGTTAAAAGTATTACAACGACTACGCTTTCATCATGGGCTTCTCAATTGAGGTTGCACACATAAGGTTGCACCGGAAAACCAATGAGCTGCCAAAAATAATGTTGAAATGCAACAAATCCAGGAAGAGAATGAACAAACCAACCAATGGTAATAATAATATTAATATTGATGTCAATGTAGCACAAGGAGAGAGTACAAACACGCCAATGGCTACAAGGGCAAAAAAAAACAAATGTGAACAAAACAACAGGATGCCCCGCCACAATGATACTAACAAAAATTAAAGGGACATGGACAATCACCAGAGTGGACCTCAATCATAACAATGAGTTGAGCCCAAAGGAAAAAACTAAATTTCTTAACTCACACCGTAATATCACAGTTGAAGAGCAGAAATTAATCAAAAGCTTGCAAGAGGTGAAAATACTTACTAGAAAAATCATGAATCTAATGGCATACATAAGGGGCAATTTGGCAGCGGTACCATTCACAAAAAAGGATGTGAGCAATCAAAGATCAAAAAACCGCAACCAAACTAGCCAGGGAGATATGATGAAAATGGCAGAATACTTTGCAAATAAGCAAGCAGATGACCCAATGTTTTATTATTCTTTCAAAGCTGACAAATCTAATTAACAAGGTTCAAAGCATATTTTGGTGTGAAGGAAGACACAAAACAAACTATGAGTTATGGAGGGATTGTATCAGCTTTGATACAACGTACAAGACTAACCAATATGAAATGTGCTTTGCTTCTTTTGTTGGAATCAATGGAGATGATGACAATTGCTACTTCGGCTTCGCATTCCTCAAAGATGAAATAATTGGCAGCTTCTACAGGCTCTTCCACACATTTTTGCAATGCATGGGAAACAAACATCCAATTACAATCATAACAGATCAAGATGATGCAATGAAGGCAGCAATATTATAGGTGTTGACAAAAACTATACATAGAAACTGCTTATTCCGTGCACTGAAGAAGGCAACAAAGAAGACTAGCAACACTTTACAGGATAATTGAGACTTAAACAAAGAATTTTTTTGATGCAGTGAACAATTCACTGACAGAACAGGAGTTTGAAAATTCTTGTAATGATTATCAGCAGACATGATGTGCAACATATCAAATATTTCAAGGAAATGTGAGAAACAAGGAAACTATTTTTGTCTGCCTACTTCAAACAAAACTTTTCCCATTCGTTCACACTACTTCGAGAAGCGAAGGCACTAATGCAATATTCAAAGACAATATTTAGTTAGAGATAATATTAGCTTCTCTGCATGAGAATCAATTACAACAAGACTCAGTTACCAGGAATACAAAACTAAATGATTTTTGGTCAGATTATTACTTTGAAAAAGAAGCCACAAAGTTGTTCAACAGGAAGTTTTTTTTACAAATTCTAGCAGCAACTGAAACATACAGCAAAGTATCACTTGGAAGAAATATAAATTGAGCAAAATTATGCTTGCTACAAAATGGCAGCAACTACTATTAATAATGTTAAAAGCAGGGACTACATGGTGAAAATTGATAAGGACACTAAAACATACAGCTATATTTGCTGCAAAATGGAAAAGGATGCCATAATTTATACTCATATCCTAAAAGTAATTATATACATGAAAATTGAAGAAATCGCTGAAGAGTATATTTTGGACAGATGGACACCACAAAACAGGCAAACTATTATCACATGTGGGCTACAATCAACAAGCAAAAAGACGGGAGCCAATTGAAATTCAACATCCTCTTAAGAAGGTTGGTTCAAATAGCATCAAAAATCTCCTCAAACGATAAGAAGTACACATATCTCATTGTTGAAATGGAAATAATAGAGCAAAATTCGTTGGATATGGATGATAGCAACATCTAACCAGAGACGAAGGGAACAAGAAGTGCAATGACTGTGCTACAAGATACATAAGGGGTTAACCCAAAGGGAAGACCTGTGCCAGTACCTAGACAGAGAACACTTATGGAGCAAATGAGAACTAAGAAACAAATCATCACGTGCAACACATGTGGCGAACATTATTACAATAAGAAGACATGCAAGAAAAAGGTAAATTCATACAAAAATATTAGAAATTATAAAATAATTTGTATTACAAATGAACAAAATGTTACAATAGTTACAATTGCGGACAGAAGACAACAAACAAGATTAAAGGAGAGGAAAGAATCCAATGAAGTAGACTCCAACCAAAGGAGGTGAAGTAAACTAAAAGACCAGAAAATATGATCTGATAAAAGGATGTGGAGGGCAAAGTCCTTAACGAGATTACCCTGCAAAAGCTAACTTACACATTCACAAAGATAAAAATATCGTTTAGAATGGACATTGCAAAAAAGTGTCGGGTATAAAAATTAACATTCTATCAACCATTTGAAAATTATACGAATGTTTGTCGGTAAAACAGTACCACATAAATGCATGATCCATTGTTCAGTACAGCATACACATGCAAAAAATAAAGATTCCTCTATACAAAAAAAAAAGTTTGTGTATATAAACCCTAAAGCACTACCACTCTTCAACCGCTACGCAAAGCATGCTACATTTAAGAAATACAGAACAACAGATTCTGCATGATTCAATCTTCAGAATAGAACCTAAAAGGATTGAACAAAGCAGAAAAGCATCCCGAAAAATAAAAATACATGACCAGAAGTAAATTATAAACAACATAAGAAAATGGAAAATGATGAAATTTAAAAATTATTGAACAACATCAACATTTTTTGGGAGAGTAAAATAGCAAAAAACAATAGTAGCATACTCATTTCAATTAAAACACTAACACCCTTACAAGATAAACACTACTAACAGTAATGCATGATAAGCAAAAAAATATAAAACTCTAACAACATATAAAACTATAGTGACTAACTAGAGGCTGAGAAGTAAACATATCAACAGAGGGGGATCCATTATTAATTTAATATCCTGAGAAAAACATTTAGACAAATGAACACAAAAGCTTTCACACGTAGAAAAGAATACAAGACATATTCATCTGCACATACATACTTCAATAACAACATGGTCAACTGGAGATAAATGTCTAGGAACAGAGACTAAGTGGGGAAAGAAAAAATATAACATAATCCATGAGAAATGTGAAAAAATATTACAATTATGAAAAAAAATGTTTAGACAAAATTTAAATAAAAATAGAAGGTTTCATACCATGATCGACAACAACATCACCTGCTCCTTGTGAATTGTGTTGGCCAGACAGCTAAAAAATTAAAAATTCCATATTCAATATGCATGATTTACATGAACAGCAAGAAAACATAAATTTAAAAAAGCATTTAAAAACAAACGGAACTTACGGGGGATTTATTAGACTTTCTTCCTAGATCTTGTCCTAGTAGCGACATACCTTTTAGAAAGGATTTGTTGAGGATTATCATATTTACTTCTCCGAGTTGACCTTGGACTTTTAAGAATACCTGTTTTTCATATTGAAAGTCACAATTCCACAAAGAAAAATAAAACTAAACAATACAATTAAATCGATTATACCTAACTTCAATACAAATATAGACAGTTTCGATTAGATTTGAAAAATAAATTCAGTCAGGAAAAAAATAGAAGCGGTCATCATCAATGTTTTCCACATCTAAGAAACAAAAATATGTTGAACTAGCAAACAAAAATAAAACTTTGCATTGCCAAGTCCATGCTCCTATTCACGCTAATAGTGGTAAAAAATATTGCACAATAGCATAAGTAAAATTCCATATAACACAAATTTGGAATTTCAGTATATCAAATCTAGAATAAAAATTGTAATTAAATGGAGTAAAATTTGGAATACAGAATTCGGAATAACACCATCTAAAGATAATATACTACAAAACAGGTAACGTGCGATAAGAAAAAAGAATATAAAAATCTAACAAATATAGAAAAATAAAAAAATCAGAAAGGACAACATAAGGAGAAATGTAACAAAACACGTACAAAAGACAGAAAACACTTGATACAAGAAATGGAAAAAGAGTACATTTCAATATTACTATTGTTTTCATCAGTAGAAATAAAATGTGAATGAAACTAAAAGACATTTAATTACAAAATAATTTCGTGCAGCCACAACTGCATAACAAAAAAAATTAAATTAAGTTATCTGGAAACAACCTCTGTCCTTACGGAATCGTAGTATTGTTTTTTAAAAAAATATCTGCTTTATACATTCATAACATTCAAAAAATAATTGAAAATAAAAAATCCTTTGAAATTAGAAACATTTGTGCACAACAAGGAGATATAATGTGGAAGAAAACAAACCTTCCTTACCAACAAATTGAACATACGTTATTTCAAGTATATAACATCTTGACCATTCATAGATATATCACCTTCAGTGGGCTTTGACTGCTCAGCAAAGTCGCCAAGATTGGTGCGAACATCTTTCTTAGGCCTTGTTTGTTTCAGATTAAAGTTGAGTTGCGTTTTATTGTAGCAAATTTGTGACCCCTCCAAAATACATTTTAACGAGTTCAAAAAATTATGAAATTTTTTTTACAAA
Source organism: Raddia guianensis (assembly GCA_036346415.1). Lineage (NCBI taxonomy): Eukaryota > Viridiplantae > Streptophyta > Magnoliopsida > Poales > Poaceae > Raddia > Raddia guianensis. The sequence goes on from CM070544.1 coordinate 27,967,419, forward strand.
CTTTAAGAAGAACTATTTAATACCCCACAAGAATGACTACAAAACATTACATCATTTGGCTTATACAAAAATAAAAAAAATTCATTTAATTTAATTTAATTTAATCTGAAACAAACAAGGCCTAATATGACATTCCTCACCTAATACTGAAAAAATAAAATGCCAATTATTCGTGTAAAGATTGCAAGGGAAAAAATATAACAATGTACAAAAAGAAAAAAAATTAAATCATCATAGGCACTAAGATTATAAGTGTCTTGACTAGGGGTGGAAACGAGCCGAGCTTGAGCGAGCTAGCTCAGGCTCGTTCGTGGCTCGCGAAGCATCCGAGCTCGTGAAGAAGCTCGACTCGTGTTCATTTAACCTAACGAGCTGAAAACTCAGCTCGGCTCAAGCTCGTGAAAGCTCGAGTCAGCTCGTGAGCGCTCACGAGCTTTTTCATGACATATAAAAATACAACTATACAATCACCTATTACAATATGACAAACAAATATACAAAAATACAACTATACAATCACGTGAAAAAGCAAAAATAGAACAAACACCTTTAAACTGAAAGTCTGAAACATTTTGTCATAATCCACATAATGGCATGAACATCATACTAATATTAGTATATTACTAACATTCAAGCTCGCGAGCCACTCACAAACGAGCTCGCCTCAGGCTCGGCTCGGCTCGCAAGTTGTCACGAGCTGGAAAGTCTGCTCAGCTCGCGCTCGTTTTGTAACGAGCCGAGCACGAGCCGAGCCCGAGTTGCTCGCGAGCCTCGAGCTAAAGTTCCAGCCCTAGTCATGACATCCATCATTATACATAGGGAAAGCATGCCTGCACAAAAAGCAAGACAAATTTTTGATAACAACCAAAAGAATGAAGCAAAAAAGTACCCGTCAAATTCATCATTCAACATGCTGCTCATTGAAGCTTCACGAATATATTCCTAGACATCAAAAAGAATATGTTTGACACAATCTGTGGATTTTGAAACAACCTTGTGTATCAAATTATTGTACATTTGTGAAATGTCCTCTTTCATCTTAAAGGACACATGAATAGGCAAAACTGGAATTACAACATAAAACTCAAAATAAAGATTCTAATAAATTAGAAAAAATAACAAAATAAACAACCTTGGAAGGGAGACAATGGCCAACACAATTATCTAAACCCTCTCTGAATGAAACATCATCAGAAACACCACTTTTTCCAAACAATGCATAGCAAGGTTTTCATATATCTTTCACCTGCAAAGCAATTCATAATTAATAAAGAAATTTAAAACCAGAATGAAACACATAGATTATTAAAAATAAAAAACAATGAAAAAACATCTCCAAAAAAAACTTACAAAACGACAACCAAATAATTTTTTCTTCATAAATTCCAACTTAAAGTAACTCTTTACATAGTTTCCATGCCAAATATTAATTCGAGGAATATTTGGTGGCATCTCACGAAGTCCGAAATCCAAACAATCCAGATAATATTCCTGCGCAAAAAATAAATAATGATGTAAATAAAAGATAGTAATTAATGATACTTCAATAAAAAAAATTCTAAAACTCACTACCAAGAAATAAATGCAACCACCCAAGCTTTTGTATGGATGAAGAACACTCTATCCTTTCTGATGCTTTCAAATGTAACCATCAACCAATCATAAATAAATTTTAACCATCTAAATTCATTGATCTTACTAACATCAAGCAAGGCTCCTAGATACTTCAAATTAGGAAATCTTCATAAGTTTGGACACAAAAAGGTAGCTAATGAAACGACACTAAAGCTCATGACAACTAAGTCATCGGACAAATCGCTGTTTCTCTAGAAGATCACCAAAATAACTATATGTAGGAATCCTGCTCTCCCCAAACAACTTGAAGAAATATGATTTGTCTTTCTCTACAAGTTTACTAATTTCTTGGCCACCTATTGGAATATCAAGAACTAAATTTAAATATTCTAGGTTCAATGGTAGGTTTTTGTTGCCAACTACAATGTTAGAACATCTATGGTTAACATGATCTGCCAACCACTCCACAAAAGCCCTAGGAACCTTACATCCCTTAAAAGCAATAAGAGAACCAAAAGCAATTCCTCTGATAGCACTTTTCTGTGCATCAGACAACTTCTCAATAACACAAGCAAAATATGAAATGCTGTAATGGCTGGAAGGAACAACATTTCTGGCTTCTTTGCTCGATTTCATTTTCTATAAAAAATGAAAAGAAACACTCATCAGACAACAAAAAAAACTACTACTAATATTAAGACCCAGTTCTTTTAAACTGATCTTAATGACTGAACGGTGAACGGTTGAAATGACTTAATTTCAAGCGCTTCTCGAGGTAGTCACGAGATTCCGATCCATTTTGTTTGACTTGGTTTTTAAAGCGTTAGGACCCACCTTCAAAACAACGAAAAAACAGACTCAGAAAACTCAAAACATATGTCTTTTTAAAACGTAGATAAGCCGTTAAGCTGTTAAGCTGAGAAGAACTGGGCCTAAATAATGGTAACATAAATTACATAGAAGACAAATAATAGAAACACTAAAAACCATAACCTTCTTTTCGGAATGAGAATGATTATGATGACTCCTTTTCCTTGACACTTGTTTAAGCTGAAATAATACATACGAACATAGAAAAACATCCAAGTTATTGCAAATGCAATAATTTAGCAACCAAAAACCATTACAACAAACCATACATAAACAATCACACAACAAATGGAAATAAAAATATTGCACGCCAACTTACCAATTGACAAACTTTATCAATTGCCGAAGCATCAGAAGAAGAATTACCATCTGAACAATAAACCTGCATCACGACAATATATAAATAAATACAAACAAGAAAAATCACTGCAAATATAAACCACAAATTAAGTTATACCTCAGGAATAGAAATATAAACCACAAATTAAGTTATACCTCAGGAATAGATTCACTAGAGCTGCTATTCCCATGGACATATTCAGAGTTGGAAGAAGAACCACTGTCTGAAGATGAGTGATCTTGATAACAAATAACATTTCAAAAAATAAACTAGACAAAACCAAAAGATAAAATGGTTCAAAATTTGAAAAAAAAACAAAGGAAAATAAAATACCATTATCATCACCACCACTTGAATCAACAATGACAGCTTTCTTTTTTGAACCATCTTAATTTTTTGACGAGACATCTAAAGTAAATACAAAAAAATAATACCAAAAAAGATAAATAAAAATATCATGAACAAAAAGAAAACACCATCAATCCACCACCACCCCAAATCAAACCCCTAAAACCTCCAACACAAAAATATAACACAGATCCTATTATTCCAATACTTTCAATAAAAACAGAAAAACTTGTTAAATGCTTGAAGAGGAGAAAACTAATTAGACTTCGCAAAGATGCCACAAAACAATACAAAAAAAATGGACAATACCTGCCTATACATAACATGTTTAAAATAACTCAAACATGGGCTACATCACAGCAGATAGCCAAACATAACCATTAACCCAAATATTGGACAATAACATTTCACATGAAAAATAGGGTACTAACTTCACATTTAGCTAAAAATAAAATGCACATTGCATTGCCTAATTGACCAATACAAAATCAAAATTAAAATAAAATGTATCAACAAACATTGGTCTTCACCTATTTCAAATTGTGGTAATTAAAAAAATAAAAATTCCACAATTGTATAACTAAATTTCTACATACCACATCATTGGAAAAACAGTTTAAAAAACTCAAATAAACTACACAAACACGTTAATGAGCATATCAAACGAACAAACTAAAATGTGTATAAACGATGAATAGCATTGAAAACATTAGAACCATTGTTGCATCGCTCCAAAACCTATGTACAATAAAAATAAAACATCTAGCAACAAAAAACTTTCCCCAACAATCATACAAGAACATTGACAAAAAAGACTATAAAAAATACACATATGAAGAATCCCCAACAATATACATCCAGCATTTTAAGCATCCTCGACACAATAAACAAACTAAACAACAACACACTAGATCCATTGACAAAAGTATAACAACGACATTCAGATCTCAATTTCCACATCAAAACATGATTGATAAAAAACAAAAAAAAACACATTCGAAACCAACTCACCTATTGCGGGATGAAGAACAAACACATTACCTCTATTCTCTCTTAGGAAAAAAAATAACTAAACCACAATATTCACATATATCATTTCGAACATTGCTCAAATTTAGAACTGAAAACAAAACAAAACAAAACAATCCATTATTACAGATCTACACAAAATAAAAACACTACTTATACTCTACATCAAGAGGATTATCGCAATCCCGTTCCTTAAGAATTTACTAGAAATCGTCTACACAAAAACCGTAGCTGTTGGAGGGAGGGGGGAGGAACACGAATGGAATATTGAGGAACCACTAAATAAATCACTACCCAAAGTTGTTCGACACCGTAAAGGAGGAAACTAGAGAAGATTTCACACACATACCTCGTCAATCCGAGACTAGATCTACAACAAAATTACACAAAACCAGATGAACACGGACAATCGCAACGAGGAATCGAAGAATCGCCAGAGAAAAAACTCCCATTCAACAACCAAAACAAGCGTAAATGAAGGCCACAAGACTTAGTAACCGGCAGGAGAACAATACGACGATTCAAATAAATAAGGGGTATTGTCGGGATTTCGCATATTCCATGGACAATATGGTAATTTCACATGTATCATGCGCGCGCTGAAATTGGCCTCACCTCGGGCGATCAGATGGACGAGAGCAGCGTCTGCGTGATTTCGTCCCGCAAAGGCACCTGCGAAATAGTGTCGCCGTAAGACAAAAGTAAGGATTTCATTAACATTGGGCAAAAGTCAATATTTACATAATTCCTACACTATTACAAAAAAGGGACTTTGCTAATTTGATATCCTACGCAATGGACAGAACCCCACGCCATCAATGGGCCCGGGATGAAGGAACCGTCATTCACGATGGAAGTGCTCACGCAGCTGGAGCGCGGGCCAACGAATACCATTCCTTCCTAGTGATGGCCCTGCAAAATGGCACTTGTCTAATAGCAACAATCTTAGAGTATCTCTAGCAGGTTCCCTAAACTATTCCCTAAAACACTATTGCGGACAATCCCAGCCTCTATACCCATCCAGCAGGGTCTCTATCTCAGTCTCTAAATTTAGAGACTCCTAGAGACTCTCCAGAGATTCTCTATATCTTTTCGGAGATAGTGACTCTGTTGGAGATGGTAATAATATAGGGAACGAATAGTGATTCAGAGAAGGGATATAGAGAACGAAATATAGAGATGCTGCTTCAATGCGCTTACCCCCTTAGAGCATCTTGCAGCAGTTTAAACATCAAAGCGGCCAAGATCAACGCACGCTGGTGGAGCAAAATTTGAAACGCAACACAGGTGTCTTGGTAGGCGGCTGAAGCAAAATTCAAACGCAGCATAGACTATGCAGTTAGTGCGTGACGTAGGCAGCTGATCCAAGTGTTGTTGCACATGCTCTACTGAAGGGTCCATTCATAGTTATCTCTGCTGAGCGCCCCAGAGCTGTTCACATTGGCAATGAGAACGGTGAAGTACTCAGCAACTGGTGGAGCATCAGCCAGTTGCATTGTTCCAACCTTAGCTTCCTTTAGCATGTTTCTCATGTGAGTTTTTTTAAAACCACTGCATTACTTCAAGCGAAACCCGTTCTCCCTTGGTGTTTTGCCCACCTATGAGCTCTCGTCTTTATCAACGCATCTTAAATAGACAAAGCCGGCTTGCAGGCTCCCCTTGGCGCCACGCGTCGTTCCTTTCAGCTTGTCGGTGTGCCACGTTGCGATGTTCGTTCCCGACCGTTCGATCGCGTCCGTCAGTCGGATCTAGCCATCCATTAATTCTTTAACTATAAAACGATTTTTTCGCGTAGATGTAAACAAGGCGGGCTACTTGGCTGGCTGGCTAGCTGAGCCAGCTCTCAGCCAGCAGTCCACGGTTCGATCCGTGCTTTTCTCTTTTTTTTTTCTCCCAAGCGTCGGCGCGCCGCGCACGAGCCTGACTAGTTGACTTACACAGCACGGCTGATCAAGGCGGTGCACCACGCGTGGACTTCGACTTGCTGTAAGCTGGCTCCAGCTGCATCAGGTGCTTCCGGCGCTAGTCCCACATGACTGCATCAGGTGCCTCCGACTTGCTGTAAGCTGGCGCCATCAGGTGCTTCCGAAGCTATATAAGTTCTTAAGCTCAGTTCTTTTTCAGCTTAACGGGTGTTGCTTAACGACTTATCTACATTTTAAAAAGACATATGTTTTAAGTTTTTGAAGTTCGTTTTTTCGCTGTTTTGAAGGTGGGTCGTAACGCTTTAAAAAAAGTCAAACAAAATGGATCCGAATCTCGAGACTACCTTGAGAAGCACTTGAAATTCAGTCATTTCAGTCGTTCAGCTATTCAGCCGTTAAGATCAGCTCAAAAGAGCAGGACCTAAATCGCATGTCATCTTTGTTCTATGCTCAAACTCATGCAAGTCTCACTGATTTCATCATAACGGGGCTTGATAGGATCGCGGAGCTCTGATTTGATAAAACTCACGTTTTGTTTCTATCTTCATTTGGTGCCTGACCTCGGGCTAGTACTTGTTCCTACTAGTTTTAGTTTGCTGCTTGTTGTTTATGAATTTCTCCAAGAGTAGCGGGATGACCGGCGCTTGCCTGGACTCTTGGAGCTCTCTCTCCGGAGCTCCCCAATCTCCGCCTGGGTCTGGGACCTCTGGGTGATGCGAGCTAGCATAGTGGCTTTGTTCACTCATTCCGTGAAACTCGTGGTGGCAAGGCAACTTCGAGTTCTGCCTCCTTGCCAGTCATAGCTATTTCGGCGTCCATCGTTTGAGCTCGGGAAAGGTTGAGCTCCTCCTCAAACCTCCTCGCCTCCTCGGTTGCTCTTCCCGCCCCGCTTGGTCCTTGAAGCATGTTCAAAGCCCTTGCGGCACATTAATATGTGCTTCGAGTAGTGCGGCGCAACCACTGATTCAACATGGAAGGGGTGCCATAAGATGGGTCTGACCAGGGCCGTCTCCAAGAATCAAGGGCCCTAAAGCGAAATGCATAATGGGGTTCTAATTTTTTGAAAAATTTATATTTCTAATATAATTAAGGCATACTTTCACTCAATTATATAACTTCAACATGTATTATTTCGTACAATATTTATAAATATATTAAATATTAATGCTAAAAAGACTGACCTCATGTTCTTCTGAAAAGCATCATCCGTCTATTTTGAAATGAAATCTTCAATTATATATTCACAATTAATCTTCTCAAATACATTATTTTCAAGTGATATTGTCGCCAACCCATTGAGTCTTTCTTGTGTCATAGTAGAACGCAAGTAGGATTTCAACAAATTGAGTTTAGAAAAGCTCCTGTCCGCATATGCAACAGTCACAGGAATAGTTAACAAAATTGTGTATGCAATAGCATCGTTAGGATAAATGAGAAGCTTTTTAAAAAAAACTTCAGAATCAAGGACAGGCAGCGAGCCAGCAATGCGCTCATGCGCAGTTCGGCCTGGCCTCCTTATGCGTGGCCTCCTCCTAGGCTGGCCGCCTGGGTCGCTGACTCACTAGGACGGGCCAACAGTAGCACTACAGCAGGTCAACAGCCCAGGCCCTAGCACCGCAAGGCTCAAGGAGTCAAGGAAGCAGTTTTGAAAAGACATATAATTTAAGTTTTTGAGTCTTTTTTTGTTGTTTTGAAGGTGAATCCTAGTACTTTAAAAAACAAGTCAAACAAAATAGATTCGAATCTCGAGACTAACTCGAGAAGTTCTTAAAGTTCAGGTATTTCAGCCGTTCAGCTGTTCAGCCGTTTAGATCAGCTCAAAAGAACATGATCTTAGCTTTTTAGTCCACTATTTGTTCACGAAGCCACCGTTAAAAGCTCTTAAAAATAATATAAACAAAGTGATCCACTTTTAGAAGCATATTTAAGAACATCTCGAAGTCTAGCCTTGCAGCTCGGTCAGCTAAGCCACTCCAAACATGCTCTCCAATATAATAGTAGATTATAATCTAAAACTATAAGATCTTTGTTATGGGGCTTCGGGAGTCCGAATTTTTTTTGCTCCACTTGACTTTGAGGGCTTTGGGATGTTGAAGAAATGGCACCGACAAACCAAAACATTTGGTATGTAGAAAAGACTAAATTTCTGGTTGTGAATTATAATTCGATTAAAAGCTGAGTAATTCAGGTATATGATGTGTATAAAACAATGGCTGATTTGTAGAGGAAAATAAGGGCATGATTTCTCAGCCACTTGAAAACACGGAGGAGATTATTCCCAAAACTCTGTCAAGCTGCAGTACTTTCACCAATAAATTAAGACAAAGAAGAAACCGCAGCAATACAGCAATAATTTTTTCAAGATATGTGTGGGAAAAAATGTTCCAAATGCAGAAGTCAGTGATCCTTTACCTACTACTGGTTAGAGTCAAGACAATTGGTAAAAGTTCTTTACAGGTTGGAATGGGATAAAGTCTATTTTGTATCCGGAACTATCATGCGTTGTGTACATATCCTCTAAACTATGAAACCAGGTATTTTATCCTACAAAATCATGAAAAAGGTGTGGATGACACCCTGAAAGTGTTTTCATAGGTGGTTTTGCCACTGTAGCATGATGTGACAGTTTGATCAACAGTCACACAAAAAATAAATAAAAATCATTGTGGGATCCATTTGCCATTGTCATGCTCCTCTTCTTCCACCTTCTTCCTTTTGCAGCTGAGCTCCTCCACAGTGTCTGGATCAATGAGCTCGGAAGGGACGGTGACCTCCCATAATGGCCCAACCTCCTCCCCCTCTCGCCAGAGACCTCCCTCCTCACCCTGTTCCTCCTCCTCTCATCGGCGACCTCTCCTCCAACGCTCTACCTCCCTCACCCGCGACGTAAGAAGGGGGCCAAGGTAAGGAGGGAGGAAACCTCTGTGGCGGCACTAGGCGAAGGGGAGACGGTACGTCCAACAAGGCCGAGAGGGAACAAGGAGGAGGTGCAGTCGAGGGTGGTCGAGGGTGGGATATGCGGCGGCGCGCTTGGGGTGGCAGATGTGGTGGCTTAGTCGAGGGTTAGGGAGGTGGCTGTAACAGCCCAAATTGAGCCAAAATTTGAAACTCAAATGAAATTCCTCCAAAATTCAAATTTGAAAGCATTTCTTTGGATTGGGCTTTAGTTGGGCCATTTATTGGGCCGGTTTCTGGCCAAGCCCACCTCACCTCTCTCTCTCTCTCTCTCTCTCTCTCTCTCTATTTTCTCTCTTCCCCGGCGCCGCTCAAGCTCTCTCTCTATCTGCCTCGGTGTCGCCCTCTCCCGTGGCCATGTAGCGCGGTGTCCCACGCACACGTTCCCACCTAGCTCTCCACCGCTCAAGTTCGCTGTGTTGGCACTGTTGAGCCTCGGCTCTGCCGTCCTGTGCCATAAAAACGCCGCCACCGTCATCTCTTTCTCTCTTTTCCATTCTCAGCAACTCCGTGCGCCTCTGCTTGCTCCGTTTGATGGCCAACTTCATCGGGAGCACCACCAAGCGCTGTTGAGGTCGCCGGAGCCGCCGCATTGCTTAGAATTCCACGCCGACCCGAAGCTCTTGGCGAGCACCTCTCCATCGATTTCTCCCTCCACGGTATGATTTAATCCGATTCCTTCCGCCTATAGATTCTACACTGCCTCACGTAGTTTCCCCCTCAATCAATTCAGCAAGAACCTCGTCGGAGTAGCCTCACCGCTGTTGCTCTGTTTGGTGCCTCCACGGGGTCGCTCGTCGCCAAGCCAAATTGGCCGCTCCTTCCTCTCCAGGGCTTCGGTAAGCATGCTCTCGCCTCCCCAAAGCTCCCTTGACCTTTATTTTAGCTCGAGACCTATTGTAGCGCCGCCGCCAAATGTGAAGCTGAGCCATTACGCCGCCGCTGTCAATGGCGCCGCTGCGTTCGGTCACCGTTGGCCGTGACGAGGGCACTAGTAGATGCGTGTCGTCTCACTGAACCCGTAGATAGCACCTACACTCTCCGGCATAGCCTCTAGCGCCGGTGAACCTCGGACTTTCCTTTGGATGCATGCATCGGCGAGAGGAAGAAGACGATGACGTCATCATCAGCTCAAACACTGTGCATGCACGGGTCGCTGACAGCACAGACCCACCTGCCAGTCACTCTCTCCCTGCTCTGTTGCGTATCCGCTCTGTTCTGAGTCGCTGGCCAATGGGCCCTTGGCCACACACGTTAGCTTAAGTGGAGACACCTTTCGCTCTGGCGCCTTCGACGTCACCTTGGTAGCGTCGGCGCGGCGTGGCTAGGGCGGCGTTGTTCGATGGGCCGTTCAAACTTGTTGCTTGTTGCGCGCGTTCTCTTATCACAGATAGTGATGGGCTTGGCCCATTACTGTTTCAATGAATTTATCTGAGATTAGCTAATTAGAAATATCCCAAAAATAGATATCTATTTACTAAAAATAGTAGCTTAGCTCCAAAAATTCCTAGAAAATTACTAAAAATACTAGGATCAATCTGCAACCTAGGAAAAATATAATTTAGATATTGATCTATAAAATAAGCTCTGAATATATTAAAGAAGATATCTAGAGGCATATTTACATTTTTCAAAACGAATTCTTAGGAGTATTTTAGTAAATGCATCCTTAGTCTTCTTAATGCCATAACAATAGTACCTCTGTTTAGAATCGATACTCAGTCTTGCATTTTTTACATATATCTCAATTAGAGTAAATATTAAATTGAAATCTCCTTTTCCATAGACTAGCCTGCTCTTGAAGATGTGTTTCCGGACGCAAGTCAAGTGCAATCCACACTGATCACCAAGGCGAGTTAACACCCTAACTCATTCTTCAACCCAATTTTATTAAATTATCTTGATTGAAATATAAAAGTGCATGTTTGGTATGTTTTGAAAATGCCTATCTTGTTAATTATGATGTTATCATGCCCTGCCTTTGTTACACTTGTTTGTCGTACCATGATTTCTTGATATCATGATTGCTTGATTGCCCACATAATAAATAAAATGTTTAGACTTCTTAGTCTTGGGTAAAAACTTCTTATACCTGCTTAGTTCTTAATGATTTAATCAAGTATCCAATCCCGCACTGATGAACCAAAACTTATCAGTGGACACAATGACAACATACACCTTGATCATGATGGATTTTGCACTGCATGTGTACATGTGATGTTGATTTGAGTTTGGGATAATGTTGTTTGCTTAGCGGGGAAAACGGGACTGGGAATGATGGAAGAGAAGGGTGATGGGCAGGATGGACCCAGAAGTGATATCTGTGTGATATCTATATATATCTATGTAATAGATATAATTGTGAAGGTGGAATGTCCAGGTGGAGTATGGGCTCGCCTGGAGGGGTGCATATGTGTTATGCACAGTGGGAAGTCGCTGACCTTTTCTCTGAGGGGGAATTGGTTCCTAACACCACAACGCTTGGCCATCGCGAGGTAGTGCAGGATTGGTGGTTTGTGTAACCTTAAGCCAACCTGAGGGGAAGGTGAATTAGGTCGTCACTTGTGTAGTGATCTGACCCTATCTACAGAGGTGGACTATAGGGACCATGCCATCCGTTGAGTGGCAAGTCAACCGGAAGGGCGGTTTGAGTAACCAGTTCGCCGGAACTCGGTGAGATGGTGGTTCACAACGGGGATTGCCGACCCGAAAATGATGGTGTGGAGAAAGAAGATGGGATACGGGAATAATTCATTGATGGTGTCTATGTGGCTTGAATGTGGGATTAATGAACTTTTATTATAATCTCTCCTCGACATCTTTTTGGAGATGTCCTTTATAAAATGGCTAGGTATAGGTTTTTAACTAGATATGATAAATCTAAAATTGGCTTTCCGCAAAGAAAATAACTTTAACTCCACTATATGGCCTGTACCACTATCATGCATTGAGGACGGTGTTAACTTGCAAGTGCGGTTTGATTGCGCACTTACCCTCGCACCCACTCATTTTTTTAGATTACGGAGATCCGGAAGATGGTGATTATGCCTGTCATGAGGATGGAGATACAGCGTTCAAGATCACGGCCAACTTTAGGCTCTCCTACAGTCTGGGATCACATACGTAGATTAGGAATCTCATATGTAAATTAAAAACAAGCTTCCGCTAGCTAATACTCTTTTGTTGTATTATAAACAACGCTATGTCATCTTTTGTTGTAATTAAGTACCAAAACTCGGCTAGTACTCTCAGTTTGTAATAATTTTCATCCGTAATGTATGAGATGATCCAGCTATGTATTGTGAGGCACTAGTATGCTGATCCAGGGGCTAGTGCAGTTTCACAGAACGGGTTTCAAAGGTAAGCAAATTTGAGGTCCCGTTAGCAGCCACTGAGGATAGTTGGAGAGGCGGCTCGATTGGGGGGTGGGAGTTGCCCTGGTGACATCAGGGGCGAAAGAGGCAACACGGTAGATGGTGTGAGAGGGCCACCAACGAAGATGACAGGGACATGGCGCAGGAGCCTACCATAGGTCCTCGGAGGCGGGAGGCCACCTATGCCCTACTGCCTAAGATGCCACCACATCGGCCATCGTGGGTCACCTGCACCGACGTGCCTTGGAGCCCGCTGTGAGCCTCATGCGTCGACGTCGCCTCGGTGGCCGCCGCGCCACCTTGGTGATCGTTGTGTGTTGCCTGCACCGCACCGCCGCAAGATCCCATCCACTAGGAGAGGACAAGGGGTGTCGTGGTCGTGGTGAGGGGCGAAGAGGACCAACACCGAGAGTAAGATAGGAGAGAGACAAATGAGAAAGAAGATGGATTATGGAGGCTTCCAAGTGGACCCCACATATTTAATATGACTAAACTACCACCTCACCAGCCACTTGGACAATACTGCACGAAACCACCGCAGGGTTTTACTTGCACTTTTTTATTTTTGTTTTCGCGAGATAGAATATCTGTTTTTATGGTTCAGTGAGTTAAATAGACGAAGCACCATAGTTCAAATATAGAATAGACGTTTTCAATTGGACTATTAAACGACAACAGAGACCAACTTGTCCATGTTAATCACTCTCCAACTTGTACGCCGCATAAATAAAGAACATGCACACATCAATTTTGGGGAGTGAAAGCCAACAAACCACAGGATAAAGTAAGGTGTCCAAATCACCGAGAACTGCCTTGATGAACATGAAGATGTCAGCATCACAATGTGTTGATCACATGGATAACTGATGGACGAAGCATAGAAAACAACCTGCTCTGGCTGGTTAAAGATAAGACGAGAGGAGTGGGAACAGAAGACTAATTCAAACAAACAATGCATGGAGAAAATTGGTGGAAAATACCAAGAGCCCACAAATGCAAATCACATTCCAGATCCCTTTCCTTGTCAACTTGCTGTTCCAAGACATGGAATACTAGTCAGCTTTCCTTCTCATCATAAGACGATGGATCTGTGAATAGACCAGAAAGAAATGTCTCAGTTTTATAGGAAATGCATGTATCTAAAGAATATTCAAATTTCAGAAGTGACATACTCTAAAATTGGTAATGGCGTAGTTTCGTACCCAGTATTAGAAAGATACATTACCTGACTAAGATACAATAGTAGAAAGATACATTATTACACTTAAACAATCATAGTAATGCAAAGGTTTCCTCCTCTACAAGTCTGCATTGCTACAATGATGCTGAATAATAATATGCAGAATGAAAATATGCATAGCATACCTGCAGTCCAAGGTTCTAGGTGCCAAAAAAGTAGGTTGCATTTTTTTTCAAATAAATAAGGAAGAACACATACATGAGACACCGAGTTGCGAGTCTTAAAAAAATATTGGGTTGTATATCTCCATGATGACCCATTCCTCCTTCAGTGCAAACTTGCCATCCGTAATTATTTTATTCTGAAGTTGTAAAGTTTCTCAAGACCACAGTTTCTTCCCCCATGTCCTCAGGGTCATGACTAGCCAAGACAAGTGAGGAACATTTCCATGATGTTTCTCATACTTGCCTAACTGTTGTATTTTCTTTGCTGTAGCTGGTCTGGAATTCTTGTAGACATCTTAAATTTTTGTTGGATATTTTGTTTGTACCATCATCAATCATCTGTAAACTGTTATACTGTTTGGCCAAACAAGGACTGCTCTCAAGGCTGGAAAAGGATAAAATAATGTATGGATTGCTGAATTCTTTATCTCCATAAAAAGAATAATTGCATTTTGGAACAGTAAGCTGAGCTATGCCACATACCCAATCTAGGCCTGGTACAATGTATACTTAGTTGTTCAATGAAATTTCTGACATTGGTGATACACTGAACAAAAGAAAATTAATCACAATGGTCCCAGAGTTTTATTGGCATTAGTCACTACACTCGTTATCCCAAATAAAATCCAAGGTGCTCGTAATCATGAAACTCCAGAAAAACATAGGAGATGCATGTACACAGGTAAAGATTAAGAAACTAAATTCACAATTGTCAATACTGTATGTATCAGCACTCATATTAGCACATCTCCATAAATAGTGACACCTCATGGTTCATTTTCCTTCTTTTGTTGATACGCATTATTGAGTCGACCAACAATTTTATAGTGCAATCCATCCCACTCCTTTTCAGTTCCCACAAATTCACCATGGCAATCTCAATTGAGTTACCAAAACAATCTCTAGCCTAGAGTCACACCTAAACTAAGCCTTAGCTTCTACCTCTTTCAACCCATGGCTCTCCCTTACCAACAATGCAAGCCCATCCTTTACCTCCCCCTTCTTCTCCTTCTTCGCAGTGGCAGCCTTCTCCGCCTCCTGCTTCCGGTACTGCCAGGCCTCCGCAGGATCAGTAGTGATCACCCTCACATTTGCACCACCCCCATTGATCTCAAGCACCTCCGGGAGCCCATTGCCGCAACCCCTCGACAACCCCACATCCACTCTCACCGCCTGCGCGCTGCACACCGCATTGATACCCTCAGTTTGTATTGTGTGCCCCATAATCATCCTCTTTGCCCCAGGGATCATTCCAAGAACCCCCTCCAGCCTCTGGCAGTCGCAATTGACACCTTCAGAGAACCTCCTGAGCCAAACCACGGCGTCCCTGCCCTGGACATACTCCGGGGCCCTGGCATTGTCGCCGGCGTTACCCCGGATCCACTCACTGACCTCCGCATTAATCCGCTCAAGGCCGTACTCGACATTTGCCTCGAGGAGGCCGCCGTGGACGAACACCGAGTCGCCGACGACGAGGACGGTGGGGAGATCGGCCAGGAACCGCCGCGCGATGGGCCCGTCGGGGCGGAGCGCGGCGAGGCGGGAGCGGATGCCGTCCCAGAACTCCGGCTTGACGCCGGGGAATGCCTTGGGGACGCCGAGGAAGGGGTTCTTGGGCGCCTCGAGGTCGCCGCATCGGCGCTTGATGGCGAGGCCGGCGCGGTACCACGCGGCCCAGGCGGAGAACTCCTGGAGTGCCTGGGGCGTGGCGAAGCGGAAGTCGCCGGAGACGTTCATGACCTCGTGGTTGCCGAGAATCGGGAGGAGCGCGCCGCCCTGCGCGGCGGCGGATAGGCTGAGCCGGCGGAGAAGGTACAGCAGCCGGAGCTCGTCGCCGCCGCGGTCGAGCACGTCGCCGAGCTGGACGGCGAGGGTGGGGCCGCCGGCCCAGGACGCCGAGGGGGAGCCGGGGCTCATGGACGAGGGCACGAGCCCGGCGAGGCGGAGCGCGGAGAGGGACTTGGGGAGGTCGCCGTGGAGGTCGCCGATGGCGACGAGGCGAGCGGGGGAGGGGAGGAAGGTGGTCGGGGGTACGGCGGGGGCGGGAGCGTCGGGGGTCGAGGGGGGCGGGCTGGTGGGGAAGAAGAGGCCGGAGACGGCGAAGTCGACGAAGGCGTCGGCGAAGGCGGAGACGGCGGCGGGGAGGTCGCCGCAGCCGGGGACGTCGTGGCGACGGGAGGTCGAAGAGAAGGCCATTTCGGGCGTTAAGTTGCGAGCGAGTCGTGGAGATTAGCCTCGGCCTGTCTTAAATCTGTTTCACGGGAAACATTGGTGATTGTCAACGTGAAAAATATGGTTTCTTTTCCCAGACGTTATTGTTATTCTCGTCGAACTCAAACCTGACAAGGAGTTACTCCCTCCGTTATGAAATATTATTAGTCGTTTTGACATTAACACAGTCTTCAAAATAGAATTTTGACCATAAAAAATTTTAAAAATTTATTTATAATATATTATAAATTATAATATTATGAAAGTTTTTTTCAAGACAAATCTATCTATACGATTTTTATGCTCTTAATCTAAATAGTTTAAAAAAAATTTATGGATAAAGTTTTAAAATTTTGACTTTGAACAAGTTTAAAACAACAACTATTTCATAATGGAGGGAGTATTAATACTACCTTTTTAAACCATATACTCCCTCCGATCGTAAAAACAAGTCACCGTTGACTTTTAGACACAGCTTTTACCATTCGTCTTATTAAAAAAACTATGTAAGTTATCATGTACTTTGTCATGATTTATTTTATCATTAAACATACTTTAAGCACGCATGTTTGCACTCAATTTTTGAATAAGACGAATGGTCAAATTGCACGTTCAAAAGTCAACGTTGACTTGTTTTTATGACCGGAGGTAATACAATGCTTCAGACAGCTGTTGTCTCTAACTATTGCGATGTCACCTACAAACAACACTAGTAGAGATGGCTTAGAGGCAGGTAGAGATGGCTACATGTTTTTTACAGGTAATTTTCTCACACACAAAGTTTCTTAATTCTATTTTAGAGTTGACTCTTGCATAAGAGATGGCTCAAATATCTATGCGCACACTATTTCCTACACATCATTAATTAGCTGACATGACAATATTTAGAGATGGCTTAGAGATAGCTGAGGTTAGCTGTTGTACGTGCTCTTAGTCGGCAACATATGTCATAAAAAATGCATAAAAGTAAGGCTATTATATGGTTATTGTGCCCTCCATCCAATATAAAATAATAGTCGTTTTGTACATTGACACGATTCAAAAGGAAAAAATACCGATTTGGTTTCTCAATTATGTCCACTGGACCATTTTGATCCCTAAACCTCAATACCGAACTTGTGACGTCCTTCATGTAGCAAAATCGGACACAATTAGTCATTTAACCAGGTCAGTGGACGGTTTTAGGCTTTTTTCTTGTGTGGCATCCATGTATGATTTTTGCTAACTTGATGGCCACATGGCATCCATCTTATGTCTTATCTCTCACTTTATCTCTCAAATCTCTCCTCTCTCAAGTCTAATACAGTTGTTTTGACCAGTTAAAGGATCGGTCAAGCTCAGTTTTGCTAAATGAGGGACGTCACAAGTCCGGTATTGAGGTTTATGGACCAAAGTGGTCCGGTGGGCATAGTTGAGGGACTGAATCGGCACTTTTTCCATTTCAAAATACAACTTTGATTATAAAATTTCTTAAAATATTATTTATAATGCATGAAAAAAAAATATGATGAAAGTTCTTTTCGAAATTCTAAAAAACATGAAAAAATGTTTTACCTACGCAAAAAAAAAAAAGAAAGTTCGTAAGAAGGAACCTTGATTGGAGCAATAGAACCCATAAAAATTTGAGAATTTTCAAAAGAAAATAAAAATGTAAGGAATGGAAACACGTCTGGACAAAAAAGATCAACCAAAAAAATCCATAAAAATAGAGAATTTCCATAAGAAAACCAAAAATTGGAATTTCACAAAAATGGAACCATGGTTGCACCAAGAACATCCATAAAAGTTTAGATGTCTTTCAAAAAATTTATGTTTGAATTTAAAAATAATTTCTTTTTACCTATTCAGGCCATTTTTCTTTCTTCTCTATTTTATTTCCCAACGTCAAAAAATTGAAAAAAAATAACAAAACCAAAAGAAACTACCAAAATTTTAATTTCCAAAATTCAAAAAAAAATGAAATAAATTTGATTTTTCCTACGTCTCAAAAAAATAAAAATAGATAGTTCACAAAATGGAACCATGACTAGATCAAAAGAACGCATCAAAAATTGAGAATGATCAATATTCTGAAAAATAAAAATTTAAAAATAATGTTCCTTTTGCCCTTCTTCTTTTTCTTCTTCTTCTCATACTTACTTTTTAAAACCAATAAAAAGTAAAAACATAAAAATGGAAGCACGTCTGGGCTAAAAGCTCAACCGAAAAAATCCATAATAATAGAGAATTTCTAAAATTCCAAATAACTTAAATTTAAAAATTTTCTTCCTTTGCTTTTTTCCTCTCATAGAATTTCTTACAAACATTATTTCTTTACTTTTTTTCTCCGCTTATTTATTTAGATTTGTTCCATTAACCATGAAAGCGTGCGTTTTGGCATATACTTATAGATTGATGGATGACTTTGTAGTCTTTGAGATTTGACTGGGAGCAGAAGGCTTTGATTTGTATGGGCACAATTTTCTTCTAGTCGCTCCATCAAGTTTAGCAAGAGAGAATATGAGCATGGGCTTTGATTTGGCCTGGTGCGATGGTGACTTCGATGCTGGTGAGCATGGGCTTTGGTGTTGATGCCAAATGGCTAATCTTGATCTCTACGGTTTGGTTAAAATGACCCTTTATCACAATAAAAAGATCCTTGCGTAGCTGATTCTTGAGCAACAAAAATATGCAAACCAGTGGGCACGAAACAATCGAGTATCAAACTATTTTCTGTGATCAAGACTCAAGAGAGTAAGAGACGAGAAACAAAAAAAATACTTGAAGAATCGGAAATAGTGGTTTAACCGGAGAGAACGATAATAACAAATCACTACTTAAGGGCTTTCATAAAACACTCGTGGTCATGGTGATGGTGGTAGTTCAAACTTTCAATCCGAACCATCCAATAAATACTAACGTCTACGCATCGTTCGATCTCCTAGCCGCCGCCTCTAGGTTTCCCTGGCTCCCTGCTCCCGCCTCCCACAATCCCCACCCTGCAAAACCGCCCCTTTCTCGTCCCCCTCCATCTCGGCGTCTCCCCACACCCCGCAAAGCCGACCACAAAGCCACAGAATACGCACCGCTCCCCACCTCCGCCGACGCCTCCCTCCCTCCCGCGCACCCCCGCCGCTGCCCCGCCGCCGCCCCCCTCCGCCGCGCCCACCCTCTACCCCACTCTCCATCGTCCCACTCCTCCGCTGCGCCCGCGCCACGCCGCTGACTTTTGCTTCCTTTTAGGGTTTCCTCCTCCCGTCTCAAGGCACAACGGCGGCAATGGCTCCCCGATTCTGGCCTCCTCCAGTTCCCCCATCGCGTGGTACAGTGGCGATGGATCCCCACTCCAGATGGGTGCGCTCCCTGGGAGAAGCGGCGGCACGACGACGGCCTCGATGTAGAGTTCTTTTTACTCGGCTCCTCTCCTCCCCAAGGCAACGGGTGGCGGCGACGGCCTCGATTTGGGCCTCTTCATCCTCAGCTCCTCCCTACGATGGCGCCATCGATGCGGTGGATGGCGGTGGCAGCAATGGCTACCTCCTCCTCTACTATCCATGGTCAGCATCTCCCAATCATCCTTCTGTCTCCTTGGTTCTAAAGCAGCAGATTTGACATGAGGAGCACCGATTTTGTTAGATAGTCTTAGTGATCTGCATTTTGAATCCTCCAGGCTCCACTGATCGGGCATCACTGCATCATGCTTATCCTCATCACACACACAGTCTCCCTGCTCTCCAGGATTGCCCAATGTCACCTGCTTTACGCCCATTGCCGCTGCATCTCTTTTGACTAGCAGGTGTTCGATGGTATGCTTCCCCTGCCCTCTAATTTTGATATCTTTTATTTTTCACGGCTGCATATGCTGCTAGGTTAATAAGTGAAATCGTTCGTTGTATTGCAACATAATGTTCTGATGCAAAACTAAATTTTTTCTTTTATAAGTTACTTTACTATTTTATAGTAAGTTGGATCAGGCCATTTCAGATCCTCCAGGCTCCAGTTATCTGACATTAATGCATCATGCTTATGTGCTGTATTGTCACCAAGAATTGGACTAAAAATCTCTCGCAACCCAATTAACCCATTCATCTATACCAGGAATTATAACTATTTTCAAATGAACAATTAGTAAACCTGTTAGCAATTCATAACTACTGACAAGTTTCAACTAATGTATTAAATATAAAAGGGAACATCGCAACATGTGTTGTAGGTGCCAATTTGACTGAGAGAGGATCAGTTCACTGTTGAATTTGATCAGATGGCCAACAGATATATGCAATTTTTTCTTGAGTTATTAATATTGTTTTTTGTCTGTCATGGGTCCCCTATCACCAAAGGCCTAAATATATTAAATCAATACTGATCTCAATCTGAAAGTCTTTTCTTTTAGAACATGATAGCATGAAGTTAACACTTTGAAAACAAGTGCCAAGTTGTAATGATATGGCCAACAGCAATATAAGATTGTTTCCTTAACTTATTATTATTTTTTTACAGACGCCAACAGGTGCTCTTATTAGATAAGTTATGTTGATCTATTTTCATTCTTTAGATTTTACATAGGAATCAATCCAAGTGGTTCTTTGGTTGGATCATACCCTATGCATGCCATTTTCAAAGTGTTCCCTCTAGATTTTTAGTGCGCTCTACTGCTATACATTTGATTTAAGTAGCTATTTTTGGCAGTTTGACAATTGAAGTAATTTATCCGACGTTGATTGTCTTCAAAGCAGTTTGACCAAGATTTGTCGTTGATGTGCTATACATAAGCAGTTTGACGTTTAGATTTGGTTAGCTTTAATTTAGCATGCAGCACCGACCAATTTGTTATTTGCCTCTTCATGTCCAGCAGCATGACCATATGTTCCTGAAATTAAAAATAAATTGATACATAACTATTGTTCATTGTTAGAAACTGTTATATTTCTTAGCACCGTTGCAACGCACGGACACTCAACTCCTTACTGGCACGACTGGTGCAGCTGACGATGTCGCGTCTCTTGTTTCTTCAGAGGCCCGGACTGTCGGTAGGAAGTTCATTTGTTGCAATTGGAGCTTATCATGTGCCCAATTGCGCACCAATGTTTAATCCTTATCTCACAATTCATCGGTTTCAGAATGATGCGGTACTCTATGCTTTTTAGGATTCAGGTGAACCTAGCATTTCACCTATTATGGATTGCTTTGGACACTTACAATATTGATGCTGGTACTCGTTGGCTAAACTGTGTGGGACTATTGATTTCGAATGTGACTTAGCATTTCGCCTATTTTGGGTTACTTTTGACACTATTAGATTGATGCTGGTGTCCGTTGGCTAAACTGTGTAAAACTATTGCTTTCTGGTTTAGTTGGTGAGCTGACAGTATGTTCTATTACAGTTCAAGGAGCTAGCTCAGTCTTATGAGGTTTTGAGTGATCCTGAGAAGCGAGAGATCTACGACCAATATGGTGAGGATGCCCTCAAGGAAGGGATGGGAGGTGGAGGAATGCATGATCCCTTCGACATCTTCCAATCATTCTCCTTTAAAGGTATGCCTTCAAAGAAGCAGCTAAATTCAGTCTCCATGCCATCTTGGTTGTCTACATTGTGACAAATTCTATGTTGTGATCCATATGTGGTAGTAGTAGGGGTAGGAGGCAGCTAGAGGGGTGAGGATGTGGTTCATCCTCTAAATCTTTCTCTGGACAAATAGTACAATGGAACATCGAAGCTCTCTCTTTCCCGCAACGTGCTCTGCTCCAAGTGCAATGGGTAAGTTATAAGCTTCTTCACATTGCAGTTAGGTCCTCACATTGCGATTAGTAGTTTAAATTCTTACGGCGTGGTGTGTGTGTCATGCAGCAAGGGATCTAAGTCTGGAGCTTCAATGAAGTGTGCTGGTTGCCAAGGCTTTGGTTTTAAGGTCTAAATTCGACAGGTGGGGCTGGGAATGATTCAACAAATGCCAAGGCTCTGGTTGTAGTTAGAAGATTGGATGACCAAGAATAAATATTTTATTACTAAAAACGTTAGCTAAATCAACAACATTTTCTCTGGTAGTGTCACCCATAGCATCTCATTTTTTTCTATTTTCCTGTACTGAATGCCTCCTGTAAGTTACAGAACTGATCGTAGAACCTCTTTGTTCAATGATCTGTGGGTATCAGTGACCTCTAGAAGTGAGGATTATGCATTTAAGTATATATGGATGAACAAGTATGAAAAAACTTGTTTATATGTAAAGATGATAGATTTTGGATCATGTTTCATTTTGAAGCATAACTAACCGTTGATGCCTATTAGTAAAACACTTTATTTGTTAGTTCATAATTCATATGTTTACGATTCAAATGGACGCGCTTGATCAGACCTTTTGTATCTCACATATAATGTCTTTTCTTTAAATCACTCTTCATGCTTATATATTTTCTACTAATTATGTTTTTCTTTCATCCCTTTAGAGTCCGTGGCAGAGCACGAGCATTTTACTAGTCACTACTTAAGGGCTTTCATTGGCTACGCAGGGAAAGAATTGCAGGGCTGAAAATTCCTCAAGGGAATTTGAATGGGACTTTCTAAACCCAAGGAACTTCCACCCTCCCAGGTTTCCACCGTGAACTTTTTCCAAGGAAATGTCGACGCGCTGCGCGCGAATCCATCTCTTGCGCCACATGCATCCAACTAACACAAGAGCAGCACGCACACCCCCAATCCAACCTACTCAATACTACAAAGACTAAGATCCCTGTTTGAAAAAAAAACGTGAAGAAAATTTTATGCTTAAAATAATTGAAAAATGTTTGCTGAAATCATTATTGTGTATCATCGTATTAACTCTAGGCACTAAAAAAAAGAAAATACAGAGAATTTAAAATAAAAACCATATAATTCAAGGGGAATCTAGACAAATCGAAAAAAAATAGAGGAGGACATCAAAAAAATTTAAAACTATCAAATTAAAACATATAACTAAGAAAAAAAATAGAAAATTAAGACCAAATTTCATAAAATTTAAAATTTTAGGGAAAGCATAAAATAAGAGACTTAGGAATTTCAGAAAATGCAAAAAGAAAAACTATAGCAGCAACACAACTATTGCAAATAACAATAATTTGATGTACTATGATACATATACAAACTTCATCAGAAAATAAAATATACGTAATTAGAATTCAAATTTACATGCATCATGGTGCATAACAACATTAGCATCAATGACTGTACCAACACACCTTTCACAAAAGGGAATTACAACATGTAAATACTAGTTTTTAAAAAAAGAACATGTGAACATATGATACATATTCACCTAGCATTCTGGAAGCCCCCAAAATCAACATCCACACAAACAAATATAGATATTTTTCTTCGTAGCAATCTCTTTCTGCATCAAACAAAGCAAACCCAAGCATTGAGTAGCTGATATAAAAATAGTAAAGTACTGGCTATTGAAAATTAAGAATGGAATTAAGAAGCTAGTTATCATAGAAACATTTGTGAGCTCTACCCAATTTGTTAGGCAAATTTAATGCAATTAGGAGGCTCAATCTGCTTGATAGTAATAGAATACAAAATTAATAATATGTTAAATGCCATTTTTTTCAAAAGGAGTGTTGTTAAAACTTAAATTCCATCTGAAATGCTAACTAAGGCCGCATTGGAGACATGGTGCTGGCGTGGAATTGGCAAAAAAATTGGCAACATATGGATCTGAACATTTAAAAATTTGGAAAAGATATTTTGTGCCAATCAAGATATTGGCTGTGTTTCTTTCGGCGGTTAGATTATAATCTGAAAAGGCTGTGGTGTTTTATAGAAGATTTAAAGGGCCAAAAAAATTATAAAAATTTTTTTTTGAGATCTTTGAGACAAATTGTGCAAAGTTTCGAAAAAATAACTATAAAATATTTCAAAATATAACCATTACAAAATAACAAATTTTAAGCTGCAGCTTATAATCTGATTATGAGCTGAAAGAAACAGAGCCATTGTGTAAAACAATTTCAGCATGGTATAGAAGGAATAGGATTGTTTATTTCTATCTCTAAGAATTCTTGATTAGTTTCTACACTTATGTCCCAAGAAAACAGTCGTTCTTAGGTTATTTTACGCAAGATGCACTATACAAAAATTTTCTACATAGTTTGGAATGCTGTCATATGAAACTATCCTTCCAAATTACTTGTGTTGAGCTCCTGATATGTTCTTCCTTTCTAGGTACTGGCAGGAAACTTATCATAGGTCAATATTGCTGAAAGTAATGTTCAATACAATCCATATAGAGAACAGCGGGCAAATCACTTTCTAAGAGGTCAAGGTAGGGCTGAAAAATATCAGTGCCACAACCTCCAAGAACTTGAGTACTGTATTGTAGAAAGCAAAAAGGAGTGAGTAGAATGAGAAGAATGTACTCTATGTGCTATACATACCTACGAAGGTGGGAATCGATGTCGAGGGCTACGGATCTGTCAGGCGTTGGTATCAACATCGAGGGCTATTGATCTGGTTGTAGACTGTAGAGGCCGGAGATAAGAGCGGTGGTGGCGTCAACTTGTGGTGAGGACTGGAGGCGGCAGCGGAGAAAGGACGTGGCTGTGGGTACCAAAGGATGAGGCGACGGGGTGGACCGGAGGTGGGGAGGAGGCGATGGCAGGTGGAGCTAGGTCGCCGCAGAGCAAGCCAGAAGAGAGAGCGATGGAGAGGGGGGGAATCTCCACGTCCTTGGAGAGGGCGGAGATATCCCCGAGGATTGCGAGTGGACAAAGCCGAAAATCCTTGCATGGATGGGCACCCAAACGTGCTCACAAATGCCCCTAGGGAAATTTCGCATGTGGGTCACGGTCCCAAGGAACAGGCCGGCCGGGATCCCGACGGGGTTACGGGCTTCCAGACGAGGCCTGAGTGAGATTCAATTCGCGGCGCAATTGACAAATGTTAATGAACAACGAACAGGGAGGATCGAAGCTGTGAATCTATTTAGAGGCGACTCAAGATGCGGGATCCGTTGGGAGCCCAGCCGACGGATCCTCCTCCCCGCCTCGCGCCTCGCCTCTTGCTCACGACACCCCGCCGCCCTGCCTCTCCTTCCTCCGCCGCGGCGGCGCCGCCGCCCGCCTTCTCTGCTTACGCATTGCATCCGCCGCCCGCTTAACGAACGGGACGGTCACGGTCCTTGCTGCCGTCGTCGGCCCAGCCACCTTCGCCCCCTCCCTCGGTTCCGCCGCCGCCCTCACCCAACATCGACCAACCGCCGGTCCGCCGCCTCCCCGACCTTCCTCTAAACTCCGAGGAACCCAAATCCCCCAAACCCTAACCAGAACCCAAACGGCGGCGACGGCGAGGTCAGCTCCTCCTTCCTCCTCCTCCTCCTCCTTCCTTCCTTCCTCCTCCCTTCTTTCTCCTCTGCTGGGCGCGGGGACGGATGATCTCGTAGAGAAGAATTTCCCATCTATTTATTATATAACAAGATTGTCCACATCATAATCCTACGCATGCATGACTGGCCTGCTTTATTATTTATTATTTTTTTGGACTGCACACGTTTACGCTTCACGTGGCATGTTTTCTAGCCAAGTCTTTATCCGTACTAGTTGAGTAAGCGAGCCTATGGCCCGCCGAGGCGGAGTGAACATTGAAAAAATAAAAAGAAAAAGTAATAATAAATTATAAATATAGTAAGAGACAAATGATTTAATAATTATACAAATTAGCCATAGTGTACATGACCAACAAATTGAAGGAATAAATGCGAATGAGGAAAAGAACAGTTGGGCATTCAAATGGATATGAATGAGATAAAAGTAAGAAGATGCGGCAACCATGAAGTTTGCAAGCCTATAGTTGAATCTTGTAATGCATCATGTATCAACAGGTTCTTAAAATGACTATACAGTAGGTTTACTTATAGAGCATAATAAACTCCGACCCGATCCCCGCTGTTGGGCTATCTTTGTGAAAAGCATAGGACGACACCATTTGTGTTCGTTCATGAAGCTAGAATCCTAAAAGTGAGCAACAAAAGCACCCCTGCCCTTGATTCTAACATATGCAAGCGATGTCACCTTTTCACTGTTGAACTTTTCCCATTTCTTGCCATTAAATGTCTGTAGAAAAGTATCAACTCCAATTAGTTTTCAACATAATTTCAATTGGATAAACCAAAGAGGAGTAACAGTTGTTCCTCTAAAGAATAGAAGTAAAACATATAATTGGATGAAGAACATATGTGTATCTAGTACCCCCAAGCAAAAACACATTAGCTGAAAAAAATCTAAATGTATACGTGGTCATACATCCACTGACCACTGTTCAAAAAAGCACCGCAGAAATTATATATAGTCATTGCACTGTCATCTAATAAAAAGGCCCTCTTTGATTAGACTTTTAGTTCAGCTGGCTTTTGGCTGGAATAGGTTGAGGACCTTCAAAAAAGGAGCTTTCGAAAGGCTCCCCTGCCCACAGCAGACTAAACCAAAGGAAGGAAAGTATGACTATAATTGTTGTTACTAATATGCGGTGCTAACTTTGACTTGAATTTCAGTACCATGTCAGTGCTAAGCATGTCCCAATATATACATGATATAACTAAAATTTTAGAAAGCTCAAGGCAGTACATCTGCAAAACTTGATGTAATCTTTGTTGCATACTAACATAGATGCGCATTCAGTCTTGAAAATCAGTTGAGCAGATCAGGCAAAAGCATGATTCAATGAATTAACGATAGGGTTGGTGGCATAGCCCTTTTGACAGCAACAGTCTCATGAAGCTTTACAGTAGCGAGAAATGGTAGATGATCTGACGTATCATGACTATACAGCTATTAATGCACTAACTTTTTCTAAACCCGTTGAATGTAAGAGCACATACATTAGAATTGATAGCAAAGGAGAGCTAGAGCTGTTACTGAAGTCAATGCATCACATTCAGACCGTAAAGGAGGACCGTAGAGGAGTGCTCGCGGAGAAAAAAGGTTTTGGTCAGAGCCCGAGAATGGTTCAGCTAAACCATGTATAGGTAAAAAAAGAATTAAGGATAAAGCGTCATTGCATCAAACTAATGAAACAACTCACAGATGGACCATGACATACATGAGATAAATAAACAAAGAGTAGAAATAAACATTAAACACATGGTCGATCGATTGACGATAAGGGCACAAAGTCATCTATCAATCAATTAGAGGTGACACCAATAAGAAGCTATGGATGCTATCACAACACTAACAACCATCTAATCAAAGTATTACCTCTTGATAACTCAAACTACTCAAACCATCATGATCAGATCCCTGATTTAGGGACGTTTGTGGTGGCGGGGCATAAACAACCTTCAGCTTTAAATAAGAATCAAACCACTGAAATTTACATATAACAAACTCACCATTAAGATGTGGTATTAGTATTAAATCTTCAGTTTAGACATAGATGCTCATGGAAAATCTCTTGAAAGAATCCTGCAAAAACATTTAGATAGCTATAAACTTTACCAATATGCTGCATGACATATAAAATTAGCAAAAGCGTTAATTATGCAATAATTCAAAAGGTGTGTGTAGCCTGATAAGCAGCCCAAATATCTGCATTATCTATATGATGCATCTGAACTATAGAGAAATGAAAAAATTTGGTAGCTCCTCTGTAATAAAGGAAAAAAAGGAATGCTCCTCTGTAATAAAGGAAAAAAAAGGAATAGATGTTGATAAATTGTGAAGTAAATTGCGAAGTCAAAATATAATGAAGTTTGATTCACCCTGACTAATAAATCAAAATATAATAAACCGAACAACAAAATCTAGGAGCATCACCTTCCAACAATATGTTACACTAATATATATATATATGAATCAAATTTTGTAGGGGAAGAGAGGAAATTTATTAGCCTAGGATGGATACATGTTCTAAGAACTATATAGATCAACACAGCAAAATTGAAAGCAAGGGAAAACAATGGTGCGGCATGTTAAAAGCTAGAGGTAAACGAAGATCACCTGAGAAATGGAGGCAGCACCACTAAATTGCAGCTACCTATAACATGTCAACATTTGTGAAAATATCATTTATGTGCCCCAAAATTTTTCGCCAACAAAATGTAAAAGACATTCATCCAGATCAATGCCAGAATTCTCAAATTCTTATCAGTAACCGGTAATTAGATGTGAACCGTACAAAACCATAAAGACATGACCCAATAAACAAAAAAAAGCCTCTAGGTTTACCATGCAAATACGCAATGGAATAGACCATCCTAGCCGAGCCCACGGCAGGTGGCCGGCTTAGAGGGATCAGCACGGTGCGTTTTGGTTCCATCCCGAATATCTTCCTGCCTGGCCATCAGGTCCTCCGTCCTCCTGCTGACGCTGCCTACCACCAACAATGGAATTTAACATATAAAAAAAATCAAAACAGGTATTGTTTGTTTGTTCTGCTTTATGTTTAGTTGTTCTTGCTCTTCTGGACTCATTTTGTGTTCGCAGTGACAACAACCTGGTACCTCTAATCTCTATCTTAATAAAAATACAAACAGAACTGAACTGAGTGTTCCATAAAAATAGTACTGCCGAGTGTAGGGAAAAATTAAAGCAGGTGTATCAAATATAGATAATAGATAGCAACATAAAAAATTGTAAGTTCCATCTTACCATATTTTTTTTTCTAAGAGAACCAATCTATCTCCAGTAATACCACAACCTGAAATAGGTAAAACAGAAGAGCAAGTCCTTCTAAAGCAAAAACCAGCAGCAACAAAAATATAATCACATACCATCACCTTCCACTTTAGGAAAACCTATTCACATATTTATTGAGATATCAACCTGAAATGACCATCGCCAAGGCAAAAACAGCACAACATGACACCGAATATATTACAGTACATCTGATGATGTTGAGAGCAGGTGGGGAGGAGAAGAAGCGACACAGCCAACCTCATAGCTGGAGTAGAAGATTGACGATAAGGGCACAAAGTCATCTATCAATCAATTAGAGGTGACACCAATAAGAAGCTATGGATGCTATCACAACACTAACAACCATCTAATCAAAGTATTACCTCTTGATAACTCAAACTACTCAAACCATCATGATCGGATCCACGATTTAGGGGCGTTTGTGGTGGCGGGGCATAAACAACCTTCAGCTTTAAATAAGAATCAAACCACTGAAATTTACATATAACAAACTCACCATTAAGATGTGGTATTAGTATTAAATCTTCAGTTTAGACATAGATGCTCATGGAAAATCTCTTGAAAGAATCCTGCAAAAACATTTAGATAGCTATAAACTTTACCAATATGCTGCATGACATATAAAATTAGCAAAAGCGTTAATTATGCAATAATTCAAAAGGTGTGTGTAGCCTGATAAGCAGCCCAAATATCTGCATTATCTATATGATGCATCTGAACTATAGAGAAATGAAAAAATTTGGTAGCTCCTCTGTAATAAAGGAAAAAAAGGAATGCTCCTCTGTAATAAAGGAAAAAAAAGGAATAGATGTTGATAAATTGTGAAGTAAATTGCGAAGTCAAAATATAATGAAGTTTGATTCACCCTGACTAATAAATCAAAATATAATAAACCGAACAACAAAATCTAGGAGCATCACCTTCCAACAATATGTTACACTAATATATATATATATGAATCAAATTTTGTAGGGAAGAGAGGAAATTTATTAGCCTAGGATGGATACATGTTCTAAGAACTATATAGATCAACACAACAAAATTGAAAGCAAGGAAAACAATGGTGCGGCATGTTAAAAGCTAGAGGTAAGCGAAGATCACCTGAGAAATGGAGGCAGCACCACTAAATTGCAGCTACCTATAACATGTCAACATTTGTGAAAATATCATTTATGTGCCCCAAAATTTTTCGCCAACAAAATGTAAAAGACATTCATCCAGATCAATGCCAGAATTCTCAAATTCTTATCAGTAACCGGTAATTAGATGTGAACCGTACAAAACCATAAAGACATGACCCAATAAACAAAAAAAAGCCTCTAGGTTTACCATGCAAATACGCAATGGAATAGACCATCCTAGCCGAGCCCACGGCAGGTGACCGGCTTAGAGGGATCAGCACGGTGCGTTTTGGTTCCATCCCGAATATCTTCCTGCCTGGCCATCAGGTCCTCCGTCCTCCTGCTGACGCTGCCTACCACCAACAATGGAATTTAACATATAAAAAAAATCAAAACAGGTATTGTTTGTTTGTTCTGCTTTATGTTTAGTTGTTCTTGCTCTTCTGGACTCATTTTGTGTTCATGAGTGACAACAACCTGGTACCTCTAATCTCTATCTTAATAAAAATACAAACAGAACTGAACTGAGTGTTCCATAAAAATAGTACTGCCGAGTGTAGGGAAAAATTAAAGCAGGTGTATCAAATATAGATAATAGATAGCAACATAAAAAATTGTAAGTTCCATCTTACCATATTTTTTTTTCTAAGAGAACCAATCTATCTCCAGTAATACCACAACCTGAAATAGGTAAAACAGAAGAGCAAGTCCTTCTAAAGCAAAAACCAGCAGCAACAAAAATATAATCACATACCATCACCTTCCACTTTAGGAAAACCTACTCACATATTTATTGAGATATCAACCTGAAATGACCATCGCCAAGGCAAAAACAGCACAACATGACACCGAATATATTACAGTACATCTGATGATGTTGAGAGCAGGTGGGGAGGAGAAGAAGCGACACAGCCAACCTCATAGCTGGAGTAGAAGCGGAGGATGGGAGGAGCAGCGACGGTGGGTGGCTGAGGCCGGTGACGACGGCGGTTGTCCTGCCGCAGCCTCGACAGGGGCGGCCAACCCGGATCCGTTCTCCCGTTCTCCATGAACATATCGTCGCTGGATCCGAGTTACGGCGGGGCAGCCAAAATATAAACAACGTATCTCGACCTGCAATACGTGAAGATAGAAGCAGGTCTACAGCCAGACGATGAAATTAGTACCGTGGGGGGATTGTTTAACGGGAGAAGTCCTTAAAGCCCAAATCAGTGAGAATCCCCAAATCTCTCCCCAACCTCCGAACCCTAAATGCCTAAATCAGAGGAAAATAAGGAGTATTTTTGGGCAAACCTTTCGATTAGGGCAGATGGCCGGTCTCGTGACCTCACTGGCGACCGAAGCCCCACCCCAGGGCGCGCCGTCTCCGGATCCGGAGACCCCATGCTGAGAAAGATGAGAGGAGAGGGAGGCGGCACAGATGGGGGAAGGGGTGGTTCCGTTGGTGGGCTAGCTTGGAGGAGGAGAGCACATGGGAGAAGCGGAAGGCGGCGGCGGGCAGAGGCAGCGGCGGTGCCGGTGAGAGCGGCGGCGGCGGCGACGAAGCAGAGGCTGCAGTCAGGGAAGAGAGACGGCGACGGGAGAGCGGCGGCGGTAGCGCCGACGATCGGGGAGAGGGGGGAGATAGGAGGAAGCGGCACCAGGGCGGCGGGAGCGACGGAGCCGGGGAAGGCGGCGGCGCAGTCGATGCGGCTGGGGGCAAGAGAGGGGCGTGCGCTGTGGGGGTAGAGCGGCGGCTGGTAGGGGTGGGAGCGAAATGGGAGAGAGAGAGGAGGGAGATAGTTCGGGTACGTGTAAGATGAGTCTCGAACGGATGCAGCTGAGAGAGCGGACGCGCAGGCGAACAGGCACGTGGCGACGGAACGCTCAGGCGCGAGCGCTGCAGAACGCGACGGAGCGCGGAGAGCGCTGCGCGAGCGTGGAGGGTGCCCACGTGTCGAACGGACACGGCCCAGGCGCGAGCGCTGCAGAACGCGACGGAGCGCGGAGAGCGCAGCGAGGGCCACGTGGCGCGAGGGGGTACCAAAAATTTCAAATATGTAAAATATAAGTAATACTTAAAATACATTTAATAATAAACCAAATCATAACAAAATAAATAATATTTATATAAAATAAAGACGAATTAAAACCATGTCCAAAAGTACTATTTATGACTTTTTTTGTGAGCAGGAGTACTATTTATGATTCTAGCACCACCTTGCCACCTGCTTCCAGCGGCATGACGGCGATCCGCAACGTAATTACATAGACATGCACTATTTCTACCAAATATCGACGGTCAAGAAACTCTCTCGACAGCTATACTAAAGCAATCGGCACCATTGATATTCTCGATGACTCATAAACAATAGTCGAGGCACAACACGTACTATCGCGGTCTCATAATGTAACAGCCCATTCTATGGTTGGGAGCAAAAGGATAAAATTTTGAACAAATCATAACCAAATTAATGTCAAAGATAAAAATTCAAATTCAAAAGGAAACCATATCTCTTTCTTGCTCTCTTTTTGGGCATTCTACCGAACACCTTGCAGGCAACTCTCTCTTCCTCTTTCTCACCCTTTTCCACGTGGCCGCATGCCCTGGCGCCCTGCTCTGCTCTGCCTCTGCTCCCGCCTTGCGCTGCTGCTGTCTCTGCTACGCCGCTCGCACCGTTTTTGCCGCGTCGCGTCGCGCTGCGCCGTTCGCAGCCGCGCCTTGCTGCTTTGAGCTCGCCCGAGACTCCCCGCCGCTCCTCGCGACATCCTTTAACTATGGCCCAGCCTCATGCCTGCGCTAGCAGCTTTCCCCCAAAAAAAAAATTTCCCGTTTTCCCCAAATCGGTCGCCGTACGGATACTCGTCGATTTGGTGACCATTCTTCGATTCCTTTCGCCAAGAGCTCCTCCGCGAACCTCCTAACCAATCCCCACTACCAATTTAACCAGGCCATCACCGGAGAATGCTGGCGCCGGGAGCCCTGCTCTGACTGCCGCCACCACCCCCTCGGCGACCAACCACCAGGGACTTCCTTGGCCTCGGGAGAACCCTCGGGGAGCATCCTCAATCCCTAGGGATTCTCCTGCCCCCTCCATGCTTGCATGTACATGCTTGGAAGTTGATGCCATGCGGCCCGAGCCTAGCTCCGCCGCCAGATTGGGCGCCGCAGCTTCGAGACTCGGTGCACCTCACCGTGGGCACCAGTAGATGCGGACCGGGATGGGGATTCCATTTTTCTATTTTCCCCAAGCCGTCGTGCCCCCTAGCCCCTGCTAGCAAAGCTCCGCCGAGCTCCCATGGCTGTTCTGTGCGTGCGTCCAGAGATAGGAGACGAAGCACTGTATTTAAATTAGGCATCGATTGGTTCATTGCTAAGCCAATACATGAAACAATGACAGGTGGGGCCAAGATTTCTAACAAGTGCTTATTGGCTGTGCTCAGAAAATGTGTGACCGACATGTGGGCCAATGGCCCACGCGTCAATTAGTGAAAACGTAAACTCGAAAATACGCTTTCAGCCAAGGCTTCGCGTCCTCAGTCCAGGCAAGTTCGTCCCAATCCGGCCGAAGGCCAGCCCAAGGCGAGATTTGGTAATTAAACCCCGAAATTTGTTATTTCATGTGCCATAGCGTGTTGTAGAATTTATTTAAAATAGCAAACGACAATAAAAAAAATTATAAAATTTTGTACACAAATACTACAAAGGGTTTACTACCTAGGAAAAATATCAAAATAAATATTATAGTGTAAAAATTAGAATAATAAAATCGCATTATGTCCAACGACAACCTTTTTCCTTGTTTTACAATAGAACTTCATAATTTATTTAAAAACCTGTAGACATCTCCAAAATTCTTGGAAAATTTCGTGATCAATATTGGAGCCTGTAATAGACCTTATAAAATTATTATCCTAAATATTGCTCATGGATTTTCTCTAATTAAGTAAATAATAAACTTACAAGGTACTTTCCTGTATATAGAAAATGGCCGAAATGACTTGCTTGACTAATAAAATCTGAAACGAAGTAGGGAGAAATATGGTAAAACTATATAGAATATAGTATACTAGTATAAACCCAAAAAGGAATTTCAGAAACCCTAGAAAGGATAAATAATACCGAGTATGTTAATAGAAGACAGGAGCCCCATTAATTAAAATAGTACATGGTTTATTAAAAATTGGAGGAAACCTCTTTAGACCGGGAATAACCTTCAGACATAGAATAAGTATTTGGACCTATAAATAATATATAGCGCCACTCTCACCTAACAATAGACTAAAGGGAAGATATTTTAGGACCTTTACCTTTATTTATGCCCTTATCGGATTGTGGAAATGCAAATAAATCCCACATAACTAAATACCTTAATTTGGGATTATTATCTAGGGTTCTACTAATCTTAATAAGGTAAATATAATCGAACCGCTTTGTGAGATCATGCATGTCATGTCCTTTCGTTGAACAATCAATGTGATCTTCTTTAGGCTAAAAGCTAAAATAGGATCGTCGAAGGAAAGCGTAATTGCATTCATGCGTGCCACTGGTTATTTATAAGAGTTTATTTGCAAAAGACGTAAACGGTCCCGAAGAAAGGTTCGGAAACACCGAAGAAGCGTGTAAGTTCAAGCCTCCCATGTGCTAATTGATTTTGGTAATTGATGGCAACTAGGCCGTATAGCTGGATCACGTCAAGATTAAGGACATTTGTTTCCTAGTTCTTTTGATTTCTTGCGTGTGTGTGTAGCCTAGGACAACATGCCTGCAAATCGTCGTCTCTCTGGTTGCAGGGTCCCACTGAGCACAGGTCCGAAAACATCAGTCGTGGGTTCCATGGGGTTCTAATAGTGCCAGGTGTTAGTCTTGAGCGAACCATCTAGAGTTAGGCTACCTATCTAGGTTCAAGAGAGTTCGGGGGAGCGACAGCTGTCGGGTTTCGTAGCTTCTAAGCAACCCAAGCCAGATATTTGTTTTTAGGCACGAAACTTCCCGCCCAAGTGATCTAAACCTCCCGCCAATTTCACAAGTCGATAAGGTAGGCCCACAACCCTAGGTGTGATGTCGGACGAAGTCGGTAGAGCCAAAATCCAAGTGGGGCAAAAATTTCAGCCCCATCGGACGGCGTCTAACCACTGTCGGACGGCGTCCGATGAGCCCAAGCCAAAATTTGGCTAAGTCCCTAGACGGCTCCCGCACAGTTGCTGTCGGACGGTGTCCGAAGAGTAACTGGACGGCGTCCGATAAGACCAGGAGTGGAAATTTGGCTAAGTCCATAGATGACCCGGATGCACTATTACTGTCGGACGGTGTCCGACGAGTAACCGGACGACGTCCGATACGGCCGGAGATAAAAATTTTGGCTAAGTCTCTTGCGAGCCCAAAGCCCATCCTCCTTTGTCGGATCGTCAGACCAGTCATCAGACGCGTCCGATGTCGGCCACGCCATGAAAGCAAACACTGGCGAAGCTTTGTTTGTCGGCAGAAGAAGACTTCATCGGACGCGTCCGATGAACCTATCGGACGGCGTCCGATAGAGTACAAAAAATTGACCTGACCCTCATCGGACGGCGTCCGATGGATTGATCTAGATCTCGCGAAAACGAATCTGAGCCGTCCATTTCTAGGGCTTTGCTTTGTGCCTATAAATAGGGGCTTGGAGCACTGGAGAAAGGTGAGAGAGCCACTATTAGCAGCCACCCCTTGTCCTAGCCACCCATGAGAGCTCCTCCCATGGATCTCACCTCCTCCTAGGGGTTCCATGTGCTTGAGAGATTGAGAGAGAGGGTGGAGAAGAGAGGAAGAGGAAGAAGAAGGTGCCCCTACCTCCTTTCATCCATCCCTAAGGTTTGCCCCTTCTCCCATGGTGTTCTTGCCCTAGTCTTCATGGTGGGAGAGAAGGGATAGTGGTGAGAGACAGTCTCCGATCTTGTGCTCTTGGGACTTCGCCGCCTGAGAGATCATTGTCACGCCACGGGCTTCATCAATCGATCGACTACATCAACCCAAATCCTCCGTGTGTCGGAGGTCACTTCCGTGTGTCGGAGGTGCGTGGCTTTAATCCGTTGAAGGTTGTGTGTAAAATCCTCCGTGTGTCGAGGGTCGGAGCCATGTGTCGGCGCCGCGGGTGCGAAGAGCTTCCGTGTGTGGAAGAACTCATCTTGTGTGAAGGTTTGGAGCTCGTCTACCATGTGTTGGTGAAGAGCTACCGCGAGTGGATTGAGGGCTAGGGACGAGAGAGTCCCGACTTCTCTGTGTGAGAAGTTTCCTCAACGGAGACGTAGGTGTTCATGTGTTGAGCACCGAACTTCGGTAAACAACTCGGTTTGCGTCTCCTCGCCTCTTGTATTATCTTAATTGTGCATTGCTTGTGTGAGCCATCGAGCCACCTTTTAATTTGTTTAATTGTGTCATCATTTCCGCATCTTGATACTAGGATTTCATCGGTAGCTTGGGTAAAAACCGGACTAATCAATCACGCGAACAAGGTTAAAATTTGAATTAGGAGTCCGATTCACCCCCCTCTCGGCCTAGGTTTCCTACAAAGCGCTAAGGTAGCCTACGTAGGCTTGTTACTAAGTGCGTAGAAGCAGTTGCATATCATGTATCATGTTTTTTCCATATCTTAGTGTTTACCTGTGGCACATGGCCTCTTTGCGGTAGACCCCGGGATTAAGGAGGACTTTGGGACAAATCAAGATCCAAGGTTGGGATACAAGTGATCCAGGCAAGTTAACACTTACTTTTATAAATGTTTACTCGTATTAGGGAAAGATTGCGACTTTCCCTAGTGCGGACTAACGTCGCTAATATCATGTTCATTACCCAGTTTTCCTTAAACTATATTGTTTAATTACTAAAAATGCATGCTTATTAGATTGTCTAATTGTTAACCATGTAATACTTATACATGCCCGTCTTGAAATGTTTAGCCTTAATGACTACCTTGATTGTCATTACTCTTTTAGCCTATGATTAGTCTGGTAACCACTTTAACCCTATCTAATGGGTAAAACTTGCTTAGACTGGCTTAGGCTTAACGATTCTTCTAGCTAATCGCCACGAAACGGTGAACCGATATTCACCGGACATACATGATTCTCATTCAATATAATTTGACATATGACAGTTAGGCTGGTAGATGCATGTTGGGCTGATTGTGTTTGTGGGTATGGTTATGTGGGTACTTGGTTGGTTCTGGTCAGTCGGTTGGGAAAGTCCAAGTGTGTGGTGTGGTCAATGACCGTGGAAGTAGAGAATGATCAGTGGGTTGCCCTTAGATGACATGTGATGGATGATTAAGGCATGAGATGCCTTGTGCTGGGTTTAGCCAGGGCTTACCCAGGAGGAGCGCGGAGTAACACGTGTAGCGGAGAGATCGCTGCCATCTGCAGGATGGTTCCAACACAACGCGTGGCCATCGCGCGAAGTACAGGTCTAGGATCGCCAAGAGTGAGCGCTCTGAGGAGGCCCTCTGGGACCCTTCTCGATAGGGACCGGTATTGGTCATTACCGAGGGTGATAATGGCCACACATCCCCACGGTGACGGTCGGCTAGTGAGGGCCGGCAACCCTACTAGGCCCGGGGTGATCATGCCATGGCATGTGTGGTTCATAACAGGATTTGCCCAATCCTAGAATGATGGCAGAACTAGGAAGGGTCGGGGGCAACCAGAAGGAAGTCGAGTTGAATGATTAAGCTAGATATGTGTATTGGATCAGTTGAGTTGATTGTGATATTGGGCAAGATTTGGTCAAGTTTGAGTTGATTACTTTAAGGTTGGTTGTCAAGATCTGTCGGTTGGACTTGGGTTGTGTGCCTGGGTTATGTTTGTTCTTGTGTTGAACTCCATGATGACTATAAAAGACATTAATAACTGATGCTGGATAGGGTAATTTGAACTCATCCTAAAACTGGCTTTACTCAAACAAATCAATCCCTTACCTCCAAATAAAGCCGTCTTGGCACTATATGCATTAAGGGAAGTGTTAACCAGCCAGCGTTTGGATGACGCTGACCTCGCATATTTCCACTCTTTTAGATTAAAATTAAGGAGAAGGATTTGCTCAAGTGTCGCTAAGGAGATGACCCGGCTACGATGACTAGGATGCGGTTTAGGGTTTGCCCCAGTCGCCTGCAGGGATGCATAGCCGTTGGAGGATATTGCGGTTAAACTTATATGCTCTGCTGACTCTGATGGTTTACCTATAACCGTCGTAAGGCCTTTCGGCTTATTGGCTATTAAACCTGCGTCACTCAACTAGGTATGTAATTCTTCGAATAATGAAACGTATGTCTGTATGATACTCGGCTATGTATTGCACGCACTAGAATACTGATCCAGGGTCTAATGCATGTGTACAACAGCTCTCTGATAAGTATAAAATTGAGGGCTGACAAATAATAGTCGTCGAGCCAATCACAACTACCGGCATCCGTCATGACGAAACAAAAAAGTTACTATTTTTTCATGGTGGTCGAGAGAGACTCTTGGCGCCACGTGCAACCGAACTAAATTTGAAGGAGCAACGAGCATTTTAGTATTCATCAATATCTCATAAATCATCGTCTCATATACATAAGGTTCAACTATACGAACATTTAGACAGAGAAATAAGTTACAACTTAATCAATCTTTTAAAATGATCTATGTAAGCCTTATTCTAGGACACGGCCAGATTCTTTAATTTGGCACTCTGTCCAATGTCCTACTCTGGTACTGCCCGTCTCTAGCATCTATACCTACTTTATTTTTGTACTCAACTCATGAACCAGCATAGTTGTAGAATGTAGAAAAAAACCCTAGACACCTGTAACCATACTCTCAGCCAGCTCATCACTTAGCACTGTAGTTAGTTGGACACCAAATTGGGCACATCCCATTTTTCCACTTCATAGCTCACACATCTCATTTTTTTTCTCACAATACATCCACCTCCACACAACATACTGCCATGGTGACTGGCGATTGAGGGAGCAGGAGGCCACCAGGGCTAGGCCACCACCGGGAGCGGAAGGCCACCACCGGGAGCCCGGGCGCACACACAAGAAGGAGGCTGGTCGGTTCCCTCGTTGAGTCAAGGAAGGAGCAAGTAAAAGCATCAAAGAATTTCTTGCCAAGCTCTGATCTGCATTCCCCGTAGCCAATCCCTAAACCCAGGTTCTAATGTGGAATTTTTCTCTTAAATCTTGCATTTTCTTCCAAATACCCTGCATGCATAGCCTCTAATTAGATCTACACATGCGTATACTATTTTTCCCTAGAACCTGTGGTAAAGATCCAAAGAAAATTAACCAAAAGTATGGGGAAAATCAAGGGCTAAATCAGAGTTGAGCAGTGGAAGAGGGGGAGCAAAGAGATGCCTTGGTGATTGCTGTCGCCGTTGCAGCAGGTCGCCGCCGCCGCCGCTGGCTACATGCTGCCGCCGCCGCTGCTGCTGCATATGCGCTGCTGCTGCTTGCCGCTGCTCGCTGCTGTATGCTGCTGCTTGCTGCCACTGCAGGTAGCCGCTGCACTGCTAATCGCAGCAGCTACTGCAAGCCACATGCTGCTGTGTTGCTGCTATTGCTGCATGTTGTAGAGTCTGGTGAAGAGCAAAGGAAGAAAAGAGAAGTGCATAGTTATATCTAGAAGTTCTGAGTAGTAGATATAAAAGGAAAAGAGGATTTAGTTTGTGAGCTGCTAAGGGATTTAGTTTGTGATTTAGTTTGTGAGCTGCTAAGGGATTTACTTGGATATAAGCACTTGCACAAAGATAATTCATGTAACATACTATTCATGTAACAAATACGTACTAAGCACTTTTATTAAACTCACTGAACAAACATTTTCATTTATAAAATTTTTAACAACACCTAATACAATTATAATATGTAGTAGCTAAATATTAGCATCATCGTGGTTTCAGGAAACGTGTTAAATCAAGCGGAGGTTTATCCTTGAGAGAGTGAAGAGGCAGTTGAGTTTTATTATCCTTATCTTTTGATCATGTCGATTGGAATATTTTAATTATACAATTATTTTGGAAATATTGTCACCTCCAGTAGCTGCATTCAAATATTGTTTTCATAAATAAGTGTGGGCTGTTGAGATGAGAGTAGTGAGTTCCATCCAGGGTGATGGGATCACTTAGAGCTACAGGTGTGATGCCGATGCCATGCACTGCTAATATTATATAAGGTAATTATTCTATCATTTGAGCATTGAGCCGTATTGAACATATATATCGACCACGGTTTTATGAGATAATCAGAGAAGGTTAATATAAAAGGGTGTATTTCTTCCACATTGCATATATTAGATAACTAAGAGGGGAAGTGTGGCAAGTTTGCACATGTTCCCACCCATCTGGAAGGAATAAATTGATGACCAACCAAGGGTGATATATTACGCCAGCGATGTTTGCTGCTGAGGGTAGGGGCATCAACAGTTAGTTCAAGAGTTTGATGGATGGTTGGGATCGAACCGCCACAGCTTTTAACTTACTGGGTTAGAGATGTACATACCAATTAGATGTAAACGCTCTGAGCTTCAATGCAATTGGAGCAGCTATGGGTAAAGTGGTATACACTTGTGCAGGGTTGAATCATGATATCATGCCAATCTCTTGGAGTGGGGACTACGGGATTTATATCCATTCTCATACTCGAGTGATAGTAGTATTTTAAATTTAAAAGGAATCAATTCTTCTAAATAAATTATTTTCCTACGTGTCTCGGTTGACATTAAATCTTAGGAACTCACGGAATGATTCATCTTGTTTTTTGCTACCTATACTTGCTGAATACTGTGTATTCACTCTTGTATTTATACCCTTTTTAGATCCTAACTATGGAGAGAAATTTGGTGACTACGTCGCAGCTGCGGGGGCTGAGGGTTACCCAGAGGGGGAGGAGGACCCCGAGGGTTACTCGTATACGAGAATAGCGAGTAGACGACATTCATATAGGCAACATCATAATAACGGGTATTTTAGTTATCTGCTAGCTTGTTTACTACCGTTGTACAGCTATGGTATTGGGCTTACTTTAAAACTCTGAGTTGTACCTTATTGTTGACTGTTAGTTTGTAATAATCATTGACAGCCCTGCGTGGTTGCTGTATGCAATGAATGTATGTCATCTTCTAATGGTTGTTCTGCCGTAACACTCTGTTATGATGTATACTCCAAAATCTCATCCTGCTTGGTTGATTGTTGGAGTAAAACGTCCAGATCAGCATAGTTATCATGAATTAATGGTCTTGATAGACTATTAGCTTATGATAAATATGTGGGTTGCCACAGGTGGTATCAGAGCAATGGTTATGAGAGCCACGCATATAAACCAGGGCTGAACATGTTTAGGAAAACATTATTTTAGTTATATTGCCTCATAATATAAGTAGTAAACCTTATCATAGTTTATTTAATTTATTTGCATATGATCTATTAATTTCAGCATAGTATTTTTCTTAAAATTTGACTAACCCATGGGAGGTCCTAATTAGAGTATATTATTGCGGGATGTCGCAGTAGGATACCGCCTGAAATGGTGCATGGAGCTCATACTTTAATACTATGGCAAATAATACATGCATTGGGAGCAGCTGGGCCTGAGTACTTTCATGACATATTTGTTGATGGGGCTATACGTAGGGGTAATACTAAGAGGCATTCCCAGTAACTTGGCATATTACAGTGAAGACCCGATGCTATACTACTCTGGGGATATCAACATGTACATGCAGGATGCCGCTAGGGAAGCTATCCTAGTAATAGTTGAGAAATTTAGAGAGGCCTTAAGAAATACCGCCTTTATGAACTTTCCTGCCTACACTCATGGGTTTGACAATAGGGCTAGGTATTTAGAGTTTGGTGATGCTAATGCTGGAGATATTTACACATCCGCTTCAAATTAAGTGATGTGTTGTCCTTTTATTATGGCGGATACTCTTCAAAATAGTCGTGGAATGCGGCTAGGGGTAGGACAGAAGCCCAACTCTATCATGCTCAGCAATATAACACCCTCCTATAGCATACACTTTTTTATTTTATTTCACAAAATAATGCCACACCCAATAGTGATCCAGCCCCTAGTGATAATGAGCCACCTGAACCTCCTCCACCAACATAACCTGCTGCCACTGGTTACCTAGCTTATTCCTCAACCTAGCAGGCTATCCTCATCAACCCAGCCTATATTATCATGCAACCAACTAGCACATGCCATCATCTAGCTATCATAACTATGGATCCGTAAGAGGGGCAGAATCTGGTTCTAGTAGTCGCGGATTTGGGCTTGGGTCAATCTTGCATCCTTCTAGGAGAAGCAGGAGAAGGCGTGGAGATAGTGAAGATGAATCAGGAGGAGGTAGCACCAAAAAATAAGCCAATGATGCTATATGTAATCTATCTGTACGCTAGGCAAGTGTATCCATCTATCTAGGATACTACTGTATAATTATTTATACTATGTATTGGGTTGTGCTACTGTTCAGTTATCTTGTAATAGAATGTTTATCGAAGTACTTTATTTATGTACAACCTAAATGTTGCTTCCTTAAAAATTGGTGTTATCTTTTATGAATGTTAGGAATCTTAACTCATGCGTGGAACTAATAGATGGTTTACTACAATTGCTAATCTTTATTTGTTCTTGACTTCAGTTCATAACTTATGAGTATAGCAGTAACCATAAGTGGTTTTTGTGTGCTGTAGTGAGGCTAATTGTTTACTCTTTATGCCAATAAGTAGGCACTCATTAATGTGGATAAATAGTTTAAAATTAGTACATAACCTGATCAGAAATTCTATACGTTTGTTAGTATTTGAATGTAATTTTTATGTGAATTATTATGTATATGCACGTTATTCATATGTGCATAATTATACTAATCTAAGGCAATTAGGAATTAGGTAGAAAAGGTGGACATGAAGATTTTTCCTAGACTTTTGCCTGTGGCGTGCTCGAACGGGTGGTTCGAGGGTCCTTAGCACCAGAGGTAGGGATGAAAATGGTACGGATAATTTCCGACCGTCTGACCGACCGAGGCATAATAATATCCGAAAATGTAGAGCCGGATAATTTTATGGATATCCGAATCCTACAAGGCGGATACGGTACGGATACAAATAATATCCGATGGATATTATCCGATCTTTTCTTGGATAATATCCGATGGATATTATCCGATTAGCTAAATCCATCTATAAACTATCTCTATTATATTTCTATAGGATGAATGACTAACACATATAACAACTAGATGCATGTGATTTTACATTTTTTTGCTTTATCGGGTATGATACTTACACACCATCATTTTCATGACTATGAGACATAAATTTAAGTCACAAAGAGATAACTATATGTATTTGGATATACTTATTTCTTTAGTATATGTTTTCGCGTATTATCCGAGAGAGTATCCGCGTCCGATCCGTATTTGTATCCGATATTATTCGCATCCGTATTTGTATCCGGTACTATCCGTATCCGAATCCGTATCCGATCAAACTAAATGGATCAAATACAATATGAGTGGTTTCCGATCCATATCTGATCTGTTTCATCCCTAACCAGAGGCTTGAGCGTGGTTGGGCACGACAGACCCAAAA
The DNA here is from genome assembly GCA_036346415.1 of Raddia guianensis. Taxonomy (NCBI): domain Eukaryota; kingdom Viridiplantae; phylum Streptophyta; class Magnoliopsida; order Poales; family Poaceae; genus Raddia; species Raddia guianensis. Next base: position 28,010,801 of record CM070544.1, read on the forward strand.
TTTCATTTTTGTCGTTCTTTTTAATTTATTATTTTATTTGTTTATGTGTTGGAGTGCAGCGTTTTTGTTTCTTTCTCTTGTAGGTACGATGTGAGATGCGAGAGGCGCATCTGACCTCATCTATTGCTGCACTAATAAATACCTCGTATATGAAATCTGAAACTTGAACATAACTTTTTCTTATCTATGAATCTTCGTCATCTGTTGATACACTAAAATTGGCTTCTTTCACTTACTAAATGTTTACAATTAGAGTTAAAAAAAACATTGCATCTATCAATTGAATCAATATTTTTAGAATAAATAAAAACTAAAGCTAATGCATGGTTTTGGCATATTTTGGGAATTTCAGGATGGAGAACTCAACTCCCACAGAATTAAACCTTCTCACTCTTGAATCTTCTAATCCACCACCAGGTACTTCTCAACCCAATTCAACTCTTAATCTTAACCTACCACCATCCTCACACCCACAACCACCAACTGGACTAGATGCATCATCTGTTCCACTAACATCACCTCCACCAATGATCTTTGGCCAACCTTTGGCTTCAGAAAATGCTGTAAATAATCAGCTAGGAGCAATTTTTCGTTATATGGAGGATTCTCGTAGGATAGCTCAAGAAAACTAGAATCAGCTATTAGCAACTCTTCTACCCAATCTAAACCATGGAGCAGCTAGAGCTCAACAAAAGGGTGTTAGTTTGGTAGATTTTCTGCAAACCTGCCCACCTACTTTCTCCAAAGCATTAAATCCATTAGTTGCAGATGACTGGTGGCATGAAGTAGAGAGGAAGTTAAACACAGTGGGTTGTTCTGATACAGAAATGGTTCGATATGCTTCTTATTTGCTGAATGGTCCAGCAGCCACATAGTGTCAAACTTCTATAGAAACCGAGGTCTAAATCAACAAATCACTTGGGACATGTTTTGTGAAAATTTTCATGCCACTCACGTACCACAAGGACTTAAGGATATTAAGAAAGAAGAGTTTAGGACCCTAAGACAAGAAACAAAATAGTGATAGATTATTTGAATCAGTTCAATGAACTTTCTCGCTATGCGGTAGAGGATGCAGACAATGATGCCAAAAAAATAGATCGCTTTATGAAGGGTATGAACCCATATCTCCAAATGCATTTATTTATCCACACTATCGCTGAATTTCAGGATTTGGTAAACAAAGCCTTTATTCTAGTGAAGAAACTTGCTGTTGTAAATGAAGAGCGTAGAAAGAAAGCAAGGCTAGAACCTCATCCTTCTGTACAATTTAAACCTAGACCCCTGATGCCACCAAGAAGGCCAGTAATTCCACCACCCAGGAATTGGAACACCAACCCACCACCACCAAATAATACTCAGCCAAAAAACAGACCACTTAGATGTTCCAAATGTGGGGGTTCACATGCCACAAACAATTGTTACCGAAATAATACTGCTTGTTTCAATTGTGGCAAAGAAGGGCATTTCAAATCTGAATGTCCTTATCTTGGAAAATCAACACCATCTGCTGCAAAGCCAAATCTCATGATGAAGGCACCTGCTGCTGGAAACCAAAGAGCATATGGTTCAAATGTCAATAAGGGTGCTGGTCAGGGAAAGCCAATGACCAAAAATGCTCAATTGAATTGTGTGTCAGTGGATCAAATAGGAGAAGAAACTGATGTGAGCACGGGTACCTTTCTTATTCCTCCTTCAATTGCAATTATTTTGTTTGACCCAGGTGCAACACATTCCTTTATCTTTAAAGAATTATTGCTAGAGAACGAATTAGAATGTGTGCTTTTAAGTGAAGCATTAGGAGTTAAAACACCAGCAGGATTGATTAACGTAAGTTACATGCGAAGAAATCAATTGATATTGATCAATGGAATTCCCTACATTGCTAATCTGTACGTCATATATCTGACCAGGCTTCAAGTAATACTGGGAATGGACTGGTTAGCTAAACATGGTGTTTTAATAAATTGTGAGCACAAGAGTGCATCTATTAAGACACCTGATGGTTACAGAATTACTTTCTATGGGGATCGAGCCAAATCAAAGTCAACCATAGTAGCAGCAAATCACATAACAAGCAAAGATATATCCAAATATTCTAGTAGTTCAAGAATTTGAAGATGTTTTTTCAGAAGAGCTACCTGGGCTACCACCAGATAGGGAACTAGAATTCTCCATAGACTTAATCCCCGGTGCAACACCTATATCTAAGAGACCCTATCGAATGAATCGTACATAAATAATTGAACTTAAGAAGCAGTTGCATGAGCTAGAAGATAAGAGTTTTATCAGAGAAAGTATATCTCCTTGGGGCGCACCAGTGTTGTTTGTAGATAAAAAGGATGGAAGCATAAGGTTGTGTACAGATTATCGAGAACTAAATCGAGTCACCATAAAGAATAAATACCCTCTTTCTAGAATCGATGATTTATTTGATCAACTCAAGGGAGCTTGTGTGTTCTCTAAAATTGATCTTAGATCAGGATATCATCAGACTAAAGTCAAATCAGAGGACATTGAGAAAGCGGCCTTTGTTTTCTGTTATGGTCACCATGAGTAGACAGTCATTCCTTTTGGTCTAACAAACGCCCCAACAATGTTCATGAATTTAATGAATAATCTTCTCATGAGATACCTTGATAAATTTGTGATAGTGTTTATAGATGACATCCTTGTTTACTCTAAGAGCCAGGAGGAGCATTAACAATACTTAAGAAATGTGTTGCAAACTCTGAGAGAAGAACAACTTTATGCTAAATTTAGTAAATGTGAATTTTGGCTGTCGCAAGTATCATTCTTAGGCCATGTCATCTTTGGAGAAGGAATAAAAGTGGATCCTAAGAAAATTGAGACCATCTTATCTTGAAAAACCCAACCAACCAAACTCAAATAAGAAGCTTCCAAGGCATGGCAGGTTATTATCGTAGATTCATTAAGGACTTCTTGAAAATAGCAACACCCCTTACAAAGTTGTTAATGAAGAATCAGAAATATGTATGGACTGAAGCATGTGAAACAAGTTTCTAGTTACTCAAGGAATTACTAACTAAAGCACCAGTTCTTGTACAGCCTGAGGATAGAGTGGAATATGTTGTTTATTGTGATGCTTCTAAGTCGGGTATGGGTTGTGTATTAATGCAGAAAGACAAAGTCATTGCCTATGCTTTAAGACAATTAAGACCCCATGAAATCAATTATCCCACGCATGATCTTGAACTAGGAGCTGTCGTCTTTGCACTCAAAATTTGGAGGCATTACCTCTTTGGAGCAAAATGTACAATATTCAGCGATCATAAAAACTTAAAATACATCTTCACCCAAAAAGAATAGAATATGCGACAAAGAAGATGGCTTGAACTCATCAATGATTATGATCTCTCCATAAATTATCATCTGGGCAAGGCTAATGTAGTAGCTGATGCTCTCAGCCGTAAAACTTATTCCAATCACCTTTCTCTTGAGAACTTTCAGCCTGAGTTTATCAAAGAATTTCAAAAGATGGAAATCAACTTGGTTTTATCACCTTCAAATTCCAACAATCAGATGAACCAAATAAAAACGAATCAACCTTCAGAATTCCACATAGATGTAGAAGGAACTCTTAGGCTTCATGGAATAATTTGTGTTCCCAACAACTCTGCTATTAAATTAATCATATTGAAGGAAAATCATGATACCCTATACACTATACATCCAGGAAGTACTAAAATGTTTAGGGACTTAAAAGGAAACTTTTGGTGGAGAAATATGAAAAGACAAATAGCAGAGTATATTAGCAAGTGTGATACTTGTCAAAGGGTGAAGGCTAAACACCAAAGTCCTACCGGATTGCTTCAACCATTAAGAACTCCTGATTGAAAATGGGAGGATGTTTGTAAGGATTTTATCACAGGCTTGCCTATGACCAATACGAAGAAAGATACAATTTGGGTAGTAGTGGATAGGCTTACCAAATCAGCTCATTTTATTGCAACAAATCTAAAGTATTTTGTCCATAAGCTAGCTGAGCTTTATCTAGAAAAAGTGGTCACTCTCCATGGGGTTCCAAAAACAATCACCTCAGATAGAGGCTCCATATTTACCTCTAAGTTTTGAAAAAACTTACAAGAAGAGCTCTAGGGACTACATTAAATTTTAACACTGCCTATCACCCACAATCAGATGGGCAAACAGAGCGCATAAACCAAATCTTGGAGGATATGTTGAGAGCATGTGCTCTAAATTTTGGAAATGCATGGGACAAATTTTTTTCTTTGGCAGAATTTGCATATAACAATAGCTATCAATCAAACATACAAATGGCACCCTATGAGGCTCGATATGGAAGAAAATGTAGGTCACCTATTTGTAGGTATGAGGTTGGAGAAAAGTAGTTGATAGGACCTGATCTTATAAGACAAAATGAAGAAAAGGTTAAATTGATCAAAGTGCGGTCACAAGTAGCCCAAAGTAGGCAAAAGAGTTATACAGATAAACATCGAACAGATTTTAAATTTCAAGTTGGTGATATGGTATATCTTCGAGTGTCACCTATCAAAGGAGTTCACCGGTTTGGCATCAAAGGAAAATTAAGTCCTCGTTATGTTGGACCTTTCAAAATACTGAAACAAAAAGGAGCTGTTGCATATCTGCTTGAACTTCCTATTCATCTTTCTCAAATTCACAATGTATTCCATATCTCTCAACTCCGAAAATGTCTCAAGGAACCCTCTGAGCAAATTCTTGATTCTGATCTTCCTTTGCAACTGGATCTAACCTATGAGGAAATGCCCGTAGAAGAAAGAAAACTCAGAAACTGAACCATTCCTTTTTGCAAAATTCAATGGAAGAATCATCCTTTAAGAGAAGCGACATGGGAAAAAGAGGAAGACCTCAAACAACAATACCCTAATTTGTTCATGTAAGTCTGATTTCGCGGACGAAATCCATTTTAAGGGGGGAGGGTTGAAACAACCCGGTTGTCATAACCTTTGTCTTGGTGATAATCTAAAGTTGCTTAATTAGAAAATAGATTTTTATTATAAAACTAAAGCTAATCAAAAGTAAATTCTAAAACTAGAGGCACACCGATTTATATGCATTTGCTAGGTGTAGCTTTCATAACTCGGTCAATAAGCTTGAAAAACAAATTTTTGCTTTTAAACCCATCTGCATGATTACATTATTTTAGTATTCATCCATATCTCATAACTCATCATCTCATATACATGAGGTTCAACTATAGGAACATTCAGGAATAAAAATAAGTTACAACTTAATCAATCTTTTAAATGATCTATATAAGCCTTATTCCAGGACACAACCAGATTCTTTAATTTGGCACTCTGTCCAATGCCCTACTCTGGTACTGCCCGTCTCTAGCATCTATACCCATTTCATTTTTGTACTCATGAACCAGCATAGCTGTAGAGTGTAGAAAAAAAAACATAGACACATGTAACCATACTTTCAGCCAGCTCATCGCCTAGCATTGTAGCTAGTTGGACACGTAGTGTCCATGGGAAAAATCCCCCATTCCAAAGTGGGCACACCACATTTTTTCTCTTCGTAGCTCGCACTCATCTCATTTTCTTCTCACAACACATCCACCTCCACACAACTTACTGCCATGGTGACCGGCGATTGAGGGAGCAGGAGGCCACCAGGGCTAGGAGAGGAAGGCCACCACCGGGAGCTCGGGCGCACGCGCAAGGAGGAGCATTGAGCCGTATCGAACATATCGACCATGGTTTTACGAGATAATCAGAGAAGGTTAATCTAAAAGGGTGTACATTCTTCACATTGCATATTTTAGATAACTAAGAGGGGAAGTGTGGCAAGTTTGCACATGTTCCCACCCATCTGAAAGGCATCAATTGATGACCAACCTAGGACGATATATTACGTCAACGATGTTTGCTACCGAGGGCAGGGGCATCAACAATGAGTTCAAAAGTTGGATGGATGGTTGGGAACCGCCATGGCTTTTAACCTACTGGGTTGGAGATGTACATACCAATTAGATGTAAACGCTCTGAGCTTCAATGTAATTGGAGCGGCTATGGGTAAAGTGGTATACACCTGCGCAGGGTTAAACCATGCTATCTTGGAGAAATCTTTGATTAATCTACGGTAGTACCCTGCCATGCCTAGAAAGCTTCTTATTTGAGTTTGGTTGGTTGGGCTTTCCCAAGACAAGATGGTCTCAATTTTCTTAGGATCCACCTTTATACCCTTTTGGCTCATCATGGTGACTCAACGAGGGAACCGACCAGCCTCCTCCTTGCGCGTGCCCGAGCTCCCGGTGGTGGCCTTCCTCCTAGCCCTGGTGGCCTCCTACTCCCTCAATCGCCGGTCACCATGGCAGTATGTTGTGTGGAGGTGGATGTGTTGTGAGAAGAAAATGAGATGTGTGCGAGCTACGAAGAGGAAAAATGGGAAGTGCCCACTCTGGAATGGGGGATTTTTCCCTTGGACACTACGTGTCGAACTAACTACAGTGCTAGGTGATGAGCTGGCTGAGAGTATGGTTACAGTGCTAGGTGATCAGATGCGCCTCTCGCATCTCACATCATACCTGCAGGGGAAAGAAACAAAAATGATGCACTCCAACACATAAACGAATAAAAGAATAAATTAAAAAGAATGACAAAAATGAAATTTTGGGTCTGTCGTGCCCAACCACGCTCAAGCCTCTGGTGCTGAGAACCCTCGAACCACGCGTTCGAGCACGCCACGGGCAAAAGTCCGGGAAAAAAATCTTCATGTCCACCTTTTCTATCTAATTCCTAATTGCCTTAGATTAGTATAACTATGCACATATGACTAACGTGCATATACATAATAATCCACACAAAAATTACATTCAAATACTAACAAACGTATAGAATTTCTGATCAGGTTATGTACTAATTTTGACCTCTTTATCCACATTAAATGAGTACCTACTTATTGGCATAAAGAGTAAACAATTAGCCTCACTACAACACACAAAAACCACTTATGGTTACTGCTATACTCATAAGTTATGAACTGAAATCAAGAACAAAGGAAGATTAGCAATTGTAGTAAACCATCTATTAGTACCACACATGAGTTAAAATTCCTAGCATTCATTAAAGATAACACCAATCTTTGAGGTAGCAACATTTAGGTTGTAGATAAATAAAGTACTTCGATAAACATTCTATTACAAGATAGCTCAAGTATAGTTTGAATAGTAGCACAACCCAATACATAGTACAAATAATTATACAGTAGTATCCTAGATAGATGGATACACTTGCCCAACGTACAGATAGATTACATATAACACCATTAGCTTATTCTTGGGTGCTACCTCCTCCTGATTCATCTTCACTATCTCCACGCCTTCCCCTGCTTCTCCTAACAGGATGCAAGTTTGACCCAAGCCCAAATCCGTGACTACTAGAACCAGATTATGCCCCTCTAGCGGATACATAGTTATGATGGCTAGATGATGGCATGTGTTGGTTGGTTGCATGATCATATGGGGTGGGTTGATGAGGATAACCTGCTGGGTGTGAGGAATAAGCTAGATAACCAGTGGCAGCAGGTTGTGTTGGTGGAGGAGGTTCAAGTGGCTCATTATCACTAGGGGCTGGATCACTATTGGGTGTGGCATTGTTTTGTGAAATGAAATCAAAAAGTGTATGCTCTAGGAGGGTGTTATATTGCCGGGCATAATAGAGTTGGGCTTATGTCCTACCCCTAGCCGCATTCCTACGACTATTTTGAAAAGTATCCACCATAGTAAGAGAACCACACATGACTTCACTTGAAGCGGATGTGTAAATATCTCCAGCATTAGCATCTCCAAACTCTAAATACCTAGCCCTATTCTCAAACCCTGGAGTGTAGGCAGGAAAGTTCCTAAAGATGGTATTTCTTAAGACCTCCCTAAATTGCTCAACTATTATTAGGATAGCTTCCCTAGCGGCATCCTGCATGTACATGTTGATATCCCCAGAGTAGTACAGTATTGGGTGCTCACTGTAATATGCCAAGTTACTGGGAATGCCTCTTATTATTACCCTTACTCTAGGTATAGCCCCATCAACAATTATGTCATGAAAGTACTTAGGCCCAGCTGTTCCCAATGCATGCATTATTTGCCATAGTATTAAAGTATGAGCCCCATGCACCATTTCAGACGGTATCCTACTGCGTGACATCCTGCAATAATATACTCTAATTAGTACCTCCCACGGGTTAGTCAAATTTTAAGAAAAATACTATGTTGAAATTAACAGGTCATATGCAAATAAATTAAATGAACTGTGATAAGGTTTACTACTTATATTATGAGACAATATAACTAAAAGGATGTTCTTTAAACATGTTCAGCCCTGGTTTATATGTGTGGTTCTCATAACCATTGCTCTGATACCACCTGTGGTGACCCGCACATTTATCACAAGCTAATAGTCTATCAAGACCATTAATTCATGATAACTATGCTGATCTGGACGTATTACTCCAACAATCAACCATGGAGGATGACATTTTGGAGTATACATCAGAACAACCATTAGAGGCTGACATACATTTATTACATATAGCAACCATACAGGGCTGTCAATGATTATTACAAACTAACAGTCAACAATAAGGTACAACTAAGAGTTTTAAAGTAAGCCCAATACCATAGCTGTACAACAGGGGTAAACACGCTAGCAGATAACTAAAATACCCGTTATTATGACGTTGCCTATATGAACATGATCTACTCGCTATTCTCGTATACGTAGTAACCCTCAGGGCCCTCCTCCCTCTCTGGGTAACCCTCAGCCCCTGCAGCTGCGACGTAGTCACCAAATTCCTCTCCATAGCTAGATTCTAAAAAGGATATAAATACAAGAGTGAATACACAATATTCAGCAAGTATAGGTAGCAAAAATGCAAGATGAATCATTTTGTGGCCTTCCCAAGATTTCAATGTCAACCGAGACACCTAGGAAAATAATTTATTTGGAAGAATTGATTCCTTTTAAATTTGAAATACTACTATCACTTGAGTATGAGAATAGATATAAATCCCCTAGTCCCCACTCCAAGAGACTGGCATGGTACCATGATTCAACTCTGCGCAAGTGTATACCACTTTACGCATAGCTGCTCCAATTGCATTGAAGCTCAGAGCGTTTACATCTAGTTGGTATGTACATCTCCAACCTAGTAAGTTAAAAGGCGTGGCGGTTCCCAACCATCCAACAAACTCTTGAACTAACTGTTGATGCCCCGCCTTCAACAAAGAAATATCGATGGTGTCGATTGTAATAAATACCGGGTACAAAGAGCCTTAGGAAGGCCGAGAGGGCCCACGCGTCGGGAGGGCCCCACGCACCGCGCAGGCGGGTGCGTGGGGTGAGCCCCTGAGGGGGGGAGGGGCCCCACCAGTGGAGTGCGTGGGCGAGCCCACGAGGGCAAGCGGCGAGCCCCCTCCGGCAGTGAGGTGAGGGCCCAGCGCGCCCGAGGCAGTGCGTGGGCGAGCCCTCTGGAGACCAGCGAGGGCCCGCGCCAGGCGGGGCCAGCGGCGAGAGCATTGCGAAGGAGTCTTGGGACGAAGGCTCCCCTCGCCTTCTGAAGGACGAAGCGCATTTAATGAGACATCCGCAGCGGATAGACGAGAGGAAGAAATGATTACACTTCTGATGACCCTTGCAGTGCGGCGAGCGGCACATCACTGTGTGCGAAGAATTGACCCAGAGAGAAGAGTTGCTTGAGGAGGCCGCCGTGTCGGGAGGAGCGGCGGGGCCCACCCGAGACTCACGGTGTGACTATCGGGTCGAGGCCACTTGCGAAGCACGCGAGGCGCTAGCCGGCGCGTGGCAAGCGACACGTTTGTCTCTTCTGTCGTGTCTTGTCGATTGTCTTGAAACCTTTGACGCCTACTCCTCGGCTCTCTCCATGACCCAAAGTTTGTATAAAAGGAAAGGAGAGGCGGAGAAGGGGAGGACGAACACGAGCGATCATGAAGCATCCGTGCATTGAGACACTCTGTAAACACATTCTCTTTCAACCACAATCGAGAAAAGAGCTAAGGCTCGGGAGTAGGACTATTACCCGCGAGGGTCCGAACACAGGTAAATCTGCCAGTCGCTCCTTGTTGTGCCCGACGCCAAATCGAATCGAGCTTGATCGAGTTGGCTAGCAGACTAGAAATGACCAGGTGTGATCCGCGATGGTTGAGCGGAGAACACGCGTCGATGCAGCGCCGAGTAGGGAGGGCTAGCATCGATTCGAGCTCTTGACCTTTCTTGAGAGGCAATGGCGGGCGGCAGTCCATGACGAAAGGTGAAGCGGCCGCTAGAGCGTGGCCCGAGTCGGCCGCGCGATGGCGGTGAATCACCCGGCGGTGGCCGCCCGTCTAGGGTTGGAGCCTGGCGAAAGCGCGCCTCGGCCAAGCTAAGCGTCGCTGGCCTTGGAGGAGTGCACCAAAGCCTGAGAACCTCCAGCGCCGAGGGCCTTGCCGAAAACCCACGATTCCGGTAACTCCGGACTCCCGTGCGCCGTGGTTGGCAACCAGCCCCGCTATGTCGACGCCGCCTTGCGGCCGTGGTGCAAGTTTGAAGCGGGAACCGGCGTTCCGCGTCCTCCCGTTCTTTGTTGCCCTCGCGCTCTCGCAGATCTCTGGTGAGGGGGGGCCAAACGACAAGAGCGGCGACCCCCTACGGGGCTCGGCCGAGGCGAGCGCAGGTGTGGTATGATCTCCGGTCCCATCTCGAGGACCGCCACTTGTCAGCATGGAGAAGACTGCGTGGCAAGCTCGCATGGCGACGCGACCGGCCAGCGACATGCTGTCGCCGCCGTCGCTGGGACCACAAGAGGTTCCCCAGAGCTGCCCGGCCAATGAGGTGGCGCTTCTTGGCGCCGCCTAAGCGGCGGGCGGCGGCGAGGACGCGTCCAGAGCGGAGAGGCTCCGGCGTCGGGTGCGCGCCTTTTCTAAGGAGTCTGCGTCCGCGTCGATGGCCGAGCAGTTTCGTCCGGCCCCATCGAAAAGTCTGACAGCTCCACCAACCCCGATGAATTTTTGCGAGATCTATCGACGGTGATGCACGATCGAGGGTCGGGGAAGGTTCGGCGAACTACTTTGCCGGTCCTCACCGTGAGCCCTTCGTGGCTCATGAACCTGCCCGAGTCCGTGGGGTCATGGAAGGAGCTCTCGGGCTCTTCGTCACCAACTTCTAGGGCACCTTGAGCGGCCGGGGTAGAAGACGACCTCCACAGCGTGGAAGCAGAAGAAAGGAGAGTCGCCGCGACTATATTCGGGCGCTTCGGTCGGTCCATAACACCATCCCCGACATCTCCATCGACAGCGTAGTCACGGCATTCGTGAGAGGCGCCCGAGACCCCAAGGTCAAAGAAGATGGCCACCCGCAAGATCAAAACTACGGAGGAGCTCTTCACCTTGGCGCTGAAGTCGCGCCTTCAGCGGTGAGCTCGCATCCGGCCGGCCGCTGTTGGCGAGGCCACCACAAGGCGGCGAGGCCGAACCTCGAGGAACCCCGGCGGCAAGGACAAGAAGAAGCGCAAAGGCGGCCGAGACCGGCAGGTCATGGCCGCCGAGCGCCGACGACGACGACGACGACCAACGACCGCAGCGAATGGGCGCGCGCGAGCGAAAAGAGGAGGAGGTCGCCATACGGCGGGTAATACAGTCCCAGCAGGGCGGCCGAGGCGCGGCTATGGCGATCGTCGTGGCCGCGACAGCCCCATGACATGACGACGGCGAGATCATCGCCCCGCGAGTGGGACGGAAGGCCCCTCTGTCCCATTCACCGCAACAACTCCCACGACTTGGCGGTGCCATGTCGCCAAGAATATGGTGGACAAGCGAGTCCACGAGCAGCGGCAGAGCGGCGTCCGGCGATGGCAAGGGCAAGGAGGCGGCCGCTTGGTTTTCAAAGAAAGCGGAGCGAGGTTGCCGTCATCCACGGGCGGTTCGCCACCTATCCGCCCCACGCTAGCTTTAAGCGTGCGATGAGGAGGTGCGCGCCACGTGCGACTTTGGGTCGATGAGGCGGTGGCGTGGTCGGAGTACCGATCGCGTTCGGTCAGCCGATCACCCAACCAAGATCGCCGACCTGGGCATCTCCCGATCGTGGTTGCACCCACGGTCCGGAATGTAAAGCTAGAAATGGTCTTTGGTAGGCGGAGGAGTTCCTCAACCTCATCGCCCGGTCGCCAGCGGCGTTCAGATCGGCGGCTGGAGCCGTCCAACGCCCCATTCTTGACATCGCGCACGGGCCGAGTCCGTCTCACTGTCGATCTCCGGTGACCTTGGAACTCAGGCAACTTCCGCACCGAGATGCTCGAGTTCGAGGTGGCGGACTTGACCTCCCTTACAGCGCCATACTAGGTCGGCTGCATACGACTGTGTTCATGGCGGTGTGCCACTATGCGTACATGGTGGTGAAGATCCCGGCCACCGCCCCATCGCTTTTGAAAGTGGACCGTCCGGAGGCGCTCCGCTGCGACAAGGACGCCCTCGCGCTGGCGGGGGCGATCGGTGCCCAGAAGGCCGAGGCTTCGACTTTGGGAGCTCCTCCGGCGAAGACCCGTGCCTCCCCCGGTTCGTCCGCGGAGGTTAAGGCGGTCTCCTGGCGAAGTCGAGACCGGCGAAGACCGTTGGTGGGCGCCTCTCGGCGCCAAATAGGAAGGCGCTCGTCTCTTCCTCCGCTCTAACGGAGCGTGTTTGCGTGGCAACCGTCCGACATGGCATTTGGGGTCCCTGGAGGTGATTGAGCACAAATTGGCGGCGTTTCCCGGTATGACGGTCATGCGAAGGTCCGGAAGCGATCGGTGGAAGCGCCGAAGTTATCCGCCGGGAGGTGGGCCCGAGCTCTTAAGGGCGGGGTCGTTCGCGATGTCGCCCATCCCGGTGGCTCGCGAACCCGTCCTCGTCAAGAAATCTAACAGGCGTTGGAGGATGTGCGTGGACTTCACCGACCTCAACAAAGCGTGCGAAGGATCCATACCACGCCCGCGATCGATCTCATCGTCGACTCAAGCTCGGGGAGCGGCGGTATGCTTTACGGATCGCGCACTCTGGGTACCACCAGTTAGCATGGCGAAGAAGATGAAGACAAGACCGCGTCCATCCGCCATGGGCGATATCTTGCTATACAAGGATGGCGTTCGATTGAAGAATCACGAGCCCGACCTATCGTGAGCCATGCATATTGCTCACCGCTCCCAAATAGGGCGGAACACGGAGGTGTATGTCGATGACACGGTGGTGAAGTCCAAGAAGGCGGAGGAGTTGATCGGCGACTTGGAAGAAACCTTCGCCAACTCGAGGAAATCTTGCATCAAGCTTAATCCGGAGAATGCGTGTTCGCCGTTCCGTCAGACAGCTGCTGGGATTCCTCGTCTCGGAGGATTGAGGCGAACCGACAAGATCGCAGCTGATCGAGAACATGAAGCCCCGAGCGACTTGGCAGAGATCACAGTGCTTGGTGGGTCGCTGACCTCCTGGGCGCGATAGCTCGCCTGGGGATAAAAGTCTCCCATTGCTCAAGCTCCTAAAGAAGACCAACCGGTTGAGTGGACGGCGGAGGCGCAGGAGGCGTTCGGCGGTGCGAAGAAGTATCTTACCTCCCGCCCGTGCTTTGGTCGCCCCAGACCCAGGCGAGCCGTTGATCCTCTACGCCGCTGCAAACCTCAGGCGGTCGGTGTTGCCGGTGCTAGTGGCGGAAGAGAGGCGTTCAGCGCCCATTTACTACGTCGGCAAGGTCCTCCACGACGCGAAACAAGGTATTCCAAAGACCGAAGATGCTCTACGCCGTCCGACAAACATCCGAAGCTACGCCACTACTTCGAGGCGAAGTCACAGTGTTGACCAAGTATCCCTTGCGGAGATCCTCTTCAACCGCTGAGGCGAGGTCGCATCGCTAAACGGAGCCATGGAGTCGGGCGGAATTCGATCTCAAATTCGCTCCCAGAGTGGCCATCAAAGGGCAAGCTCTGGCGGAGTTCATTAGCGAGTGGACTCCGCGGACATGCCGGTCAAGGTACCCAGCCTCCTCGCCGTGGACTCTCTTCTTGACGGCTCATTCCGGAGGGAAATTTGAAATGGCGTCCCTGGTGTCTCCAACCGCGATGTCGTCCAAGCACTGGTAGTCTTGGACTTCCGCGCCACCAACAATGTCGCGGAGTATGAAGGCTTTCGTCATTGGCTCGGGGTGGCCGACCCTTGGCATCCGCTGCTACAAGTAAAGCGACTCTCTCTGGTCATCAACCAAAGCGAGGGAAGGATTTCTCTGCGCCGGATCTCGTCATGGCGGCCTACCCGGCGAGGTACGCCGGTTGGAGCGGCACTTCGAGGGTTTGGGCTTCGCGCACATCCTCGCCGCGGACAACTTCATGGCGGATGAATCTGGCCCCATTGCATCGTCAAGGGCACTGTTCCGACCGGGTCTTTGAAGAAAGACTTATGCACCGTCCCGTCGCAGCCCCAATTCCGGCGCGGGACGGCGCTTTCGACGCAGCCCCTCCGCCTCGAGGAGACGCCATCGATCCCGCCGCAGCCCCGGCCAGAGGGAGGAGGCGGAAGAAGCCGAGGCGGTTGAGGCGGAAATGCCAAAGCCAAAGCCGAGTGCGTCGGCGACAATGTACGAAACGTCGTCACACTCGTCCGGGAAGGTCGGTGGATGGATCCGATCCAGCCTACGTGGGATGGAGTGATCCCGGCGATGACGTCGGCTTACCGAGAAGATAGCGCGCAAGGCCAAGCGCTTCACATGCAGTAGGTGGGGACCAGACGCCAGAGCGCAAACGGAGTTCTCTTGAAGCGCGCCACCGGGAAGCGGGAGGAAATTCTCTCCGAGATCCATGGAGGCATGTCGCGGAGCCATTCAGTGAGCCGTTGGTTGGGAAAGCTTTTCGCCACGGTTTCTATTGTCCCACCGCCTCCGGGATGCCTTCGAGTTGGTGCGAGAGATGCGGCGTGCCAATTTCATGCTAAGCGATCCACCGACCGCCGGTAGCGCAAACCATTCCGCTTCTCTGGCCGTCAGCGATGCAGAAATTTCGACATTCTGGGCCCGTTTCAGCAGGCGACCGTGAGGATATACTCATCTGCTCGTCGCCATCGACAAGTTCACTAAGTGGGTGGAAGCCTCGCCGTCCCGGCGATCACATCGCGGCGGCTATCAAGTTTATGAAGAACATCTTCGTCCGGTTCGGTGTCGCCAAGAATCATCGCGACAACGGCGCTTCGGTCAAAAGCGCCGATTTCAAGGCGGTGCGAAGAGTTGGGTACCAAGCGTGCTTTGCCTCCGTTCGCATCCGAAGAGCAATGGGCAAGTGGAGCGGCGAACGCGAAGTACTCAAAGGGCTCAAGACAAGGCGTTCGACCGCTGGAGAAGCGGCAACAGCTGGGCGGGAGAAGTTCCACCGTATTGTGGGCGCCGCGGACAACTCCCAACAGAGCCACCGTGGGACCTCCTTCTTCACGGTGTATGGCTCGCGGCGGGTGCTCCCATCGAGCTCGCCTTCGCTCCCCAAGAGTGGCGGCGTTCAGCGAGACCAAGACCACGACCGTCGGGATGAAGTAAATCTCCTGGAGGAGATCCGAGACAAGGCGGCGATCCGGGCCGCCAAGTATCAGCAGGCGCTTCGCCGTTATCAAGCAAGGCGGGTGTGTGTGAGAACACTGGCGTTAGGCGACCTAGATTACGCGAAAATCCAAGTGCAAAGAGGCGCAACAAACCTCTCCCACAATGGGAGGCCCTTCAAAGTGGTCTCGATCTCCGCCCGAGGCTCGGTCAGCTCAGATTCGAGGATCTGGTCGTGAATTGGCGAACACTTGGAGCGTCGGCGGTGAGGAAGTTCTACCGTGAGTAGTAGATTCGAGATGCTTTTTTGGCCTTCCTTTGGAGCCGAGCGGCGAGGTCTTCTTCCTTCGCTTTCGCCTCGAGGCGTTAGTACAAAAGCCATCTTCAATAAGAGATAAGTTACATCTCCTTGTGGGCATCTGTTTTTTTTCCTCAAGTCTGCTAGAAAGTTGTGCTGAAAGTCGGGCAAAAAAAGTACTCAAGGCGATGGCCCTTAGTTTAAGGATTTAGCGCCACGACTCATGGTTAGGCGAGGCGAAGTGGACGGAAGGGGTTCTAACTGGTGTGTCGGCTCGGTCTAGGCAACGCGCCAACAAATGACACCAGCTGACTAGACCACTTCGAAGTTAAGTTCTCGCCACGCCGATGTCTAGGGTCGGTTAGAAGAGGCCATAAGGGTTGAAGTAACCGGATGCACGAGGAAAAAGCGCTCGCTTTCAGCGAAAGCTACATCTAAAGCTTTTGGCGATCGGTGGCTTAGCCTTAGAAAGGTCTCGTTAGAAAACATTCTATTTGAAAATTGGTAGCGAAAGTACTTAAGGTGATGGCCCTTGATTGCAAAGGCAAACGCTTATAACTTACGCCGTGCGAGGCAGACGGAAGGCGGGCTCTAGCACGGTGTGTCGGCTCGATCAGGCAATAACGGCAGCACCAATGACTAGACCACTTCAGGAAGCTAAGCGCCGCCACGTAATGTTTAAGTCGGGTTGCGAGAGGCCATAAGGGTTGAAGTAACCAGATGCCTAAGGAAGCAGCGCTCACTTGCGCGAGCGTTCATCTAAAACCTTTGGCGGCAGTGCCCCAGTTCAATTCCGCAGAAGTTAAAGTCGTGCGAAGTTCAAGTGAGAATCACAACAAAAGAGCAAAACTTTGTTCGCATTGATAGGCAATAATTACAAGGCAAAAGGGGGAAGTCTCGCTACTCCTCCCTGCCTTCTTCCGCTGGAGCGGCGCCCCCATCATGGACACGCGGTCGTGGCGGTGTCAACCCGCTACCGCTCAAACCGTCCGGTGGCGCGAAGGCTCCCGGTGGCGGCGCCGAGATCAAACGCAGCGTCTCGAGCAAGACAGCTTGCCCAAGATGAACCGCCGCCGCCGAAGGACGTCACGAGGCTTGGCTGGCTAAATCCACGGCGCCCACAGTCTTTGCGGCCGTCTCCTCCAATGGGGATGCAGGAAACACCAGTGGATGCGAGGCGTCCGGAAGCATGATGGCGGGGCGCGCAAACATGTCGGCGAGGGTCGGGGCTTCCAAGTGCTCCAGCGGAGGTCTTGATCTGCTTGGCGAGGCGCGTGGCGGCTTAAGGCTGCTGCCTCGCGGGCCATCGCCTCTTCAAGGGCGGTTTCTTGGCCAAGGCCCTTGCCATTCGCCAACAGTCGCTCCGCCAAGGCAAGGGCTTCCTCCGCATCGCTTCAGTCGCGGAGAGGTGCTGGCGCCAAAGGAACGACCTCGTCGGCCAGTCACGGCCGAGATAAGCGGCAAAGACCGGGCGAGTGGCGGAAGGTTCTCCGCCAGCGCCGGACGGACTTCCGCCGCTGAGCGACCTCCGTCGAAGGAGCGACGGCCTGTTGAGAAATTTGGCGAGTCGCGTGGAGCGGGCTCGATGCCCAGCGTCCACCTGTTCCAAGAGGGACAAAGCGGGGGTTCAAGTATGCGAAAACCGCGTGGCGTGCTAACCCTAGTGCGAAGTGTGCGTAAGCGCCAGGAAAGCCAACTCAAGCGGGCGCCTGAAGGTGAAAGCTGAGGGGAGCTCAAGTCGCTTGTTTGTGGCGGCGGTGGCGGCGCTGATCGCATAGCTACCGTGCCGAGCCAGCGCCAAGCGCGCGCAGTAAGCCGTGCGAGAAGCGCCAAATACAGAACAGCGCCGCCACAGGAGCGAGGCGTCGGAGTAGGAAGAAGAAACTGCGCAGCGGCGCCGCTTCGATGAGTCGCCGCCTCGCCCAGTGGCGGATGCGGCGGCGGTAGAAGCGAGGCCTCGGCTGTTGGAGCCGGCGGTGGCGGCGAAGCCGAGGCTTGAAGGCGCTCTCTTGAACTCGCCCTCCCGCTCGCCGTCGTCGTCGCCGACGGCAAGGATGAGGCGGCGCTCCAGAGCGCGGGCGAGTCGGCAGCCCACGGCAGAGCAAGCGGCTGTCGCGGAAGCTTGAGCGGTCGCCGAGGCTGCTCATGGATCTGCAGTGGTCCCCGAGCCACTTGGACCGCAGACCAGAGACCTCCATGGGCGGCGCTGCAAGTAAGGGTTGCGCCCCGTGGATCCTGGGCCGCAGAGGGGGCGGATGCCCGTCGGCAGGGCGATGTCGCCGGTCGGCGTGGTCAAGATTCGCCGCCAGCATTCCCGAGCACGCCGCCCGAGACGTTCCCATCAGTGAACACCCAAAGAAGCAAATGGGTCGGTCGTTAGCCAAAAATGGAAAGAAAGAAGGTACGAAATCTAAAAGAGCGCGAGGGTATTCACCTCCAAGAGCGGTCATGGTCCCGTCGCTGTCGCCGTAGTAACGTCTAGGGCGGGCGCGCCTCAAGCAAGCGGGCAAAGGCGGCGCCGCAAAAGTCCGCCACCACGTGGGTTCCGGTGAGCCTGGCGGCGGAGCTCGGCAATGCGCGCCGCCATCGCCTCCGTCTCGCCAGATCGTTGCATTTGGGCCCCCATCGGCGGTGGGCTCCCAGGATCGCGGGAAGAACCGGATCGTCAGAGCCACCGGAGTCCTCCACGTCTGACCATCGCCGTGCCGCCCTTCCAATTGGACTTGACCGTGGCGTGGATAAAGGCGGAGGTGACGCGGAGCGCCAAGTAGTAGTTCCAACCGCGCCGAGCGCGAGCCCGTGTGCAAGACGAAGAGTCGGCGCCAGAGCGGGAGGTTCGCATCGCCCCCACGTAACATCTCGCAGAGGTGGGCGAAGATGACCAGGCCATGATCGAGTTGGGAACAAGGTGCGCACTCGATCCCGTAAGCGAGCACCCCAAGAAGAATTGAGTACGGCGGGACAAGGCCCACCAAAGACGCCAGAGAAGGTCACGATCTCCCCGTGGCGAGGACTCCAAGCTGATGGTGCAGCAAGGAACCAGGCGGTCGGAGGCACGAAGACGAAGCCACGCCACCGATCCTCATCGACGGTGGAAGCGAGGCGTAGGCTCCGAAGATGGTGCGGCATCCCAGGCGGCCTTTTCTGCGCTTGGGAGCCATGGAAAATTTGGCGGTGGTCCGGGCAAAAGGCGTAGTAGCAATGAAGAAGGCAATGCGACATTTTGAAGACTTAAGCGTCGCGGAAGGATTGGCCGCAATGAGAGAAATATTTATAGGCGTGGCGCGAGCGCCGACGGTTTGATTCCGCCCCACGCAGCGGCCCCATCATTGCCCTGCTGCTTTTGGTTTCCAAAAGGCGTGGTTCCCAAGGAAGATGGTGTGCAGTGGAGAATCAGCGACTGGTGCCGCAGGGGGGCTCCCCCGATTCGCCTCCGCCGCACAAGAAATGGAAAAGTATCTGTGACGGTTCGCGTATCATGAGTGGACCGGGGCTCTTGTCGATGTAATAAATATCGGGTACAAAGAGCCTTAGGAAGGCCGAGAGGGCCCCGGAGAAGGCAGGAGGAGGGAGGGCCCCACGCGCGCGGCGTGAGTGCGGCGGGCGAGCCCCCGAGGGCAAGGCGAGGGCCCCACGCGGCCAGCGGAGTGCGTGGGCGAGCCCCTCCGACGGTGAGGCGAGGGCCCCACGCGCCAAAGGAGTGCGTGGGCGAGCCCCTCCGAGACCAGCGAGGGCCCCCCGCCAAGGGGGCCGGGGCGGGAGCATTGCGTATGAGTCTTGGGACGAAGGCCCCCTGGCCTTGAAGGACGGGCGATTTAATGAGACATCACGCGTGGATAGACAGAGGAAGAAATGATTATCGCTCTGATGACCCTTGCAGTCCGGAAGTATCCTTGCGGGCGCTGAAGAATTGACCGGCAGAGAGAAGAGTTGCTTGAGGAGACCGCCTGTGTCGGGAGGAGCAGCGGTCCCCACCCGCAGACTCACCGGTGTGACTATGCGGGTCGAGGCCACTTGCGGCACGCTGAGGCTGATTTGCTTGGCGTGAGGCGTGACACGTTTTCGTCTCTTCGTCGTGTCTTGTCGGTTGTCTTGAGAGCACTTGATCGCTTACTCCTCGGCTCTCTCCACCCAAAGTTTGTATAAAAGGAAAGGAGAGAGGCGGAGAAGGGGAGGACGAACCTGGGACAGACAGCAGAAGCATCCGTGCATTGAGACACTCAGAAACACATTCTCTTTCAACCACAATCGTAAAAGAGCTAAGGCTCAAGCAGAGTAGGACTATTACCCGCGAGGGTCCGAACTGGGTAAATCTGAAGTCGCTCCTTGTTGTGCCCGACGCTCAAATCGAATCGAGCTTGATCGAGTTGGCTAGCGACTAGAAATCGACTGGGTGTGATCCGCGATGGTTGAGCGGAGAACACGCCGCCGATGGCATAATATATCGCCCTAGGTTGGTCATCAATTGATGCCTTCCAGATGGGTGGGAACATGTGCAAACTTGCCACACTTCCCCTCTTAGTTATCTAAAATATGCAATGTGGAGGATGTACATCCTTTTAGATTAACCTTCTCTGATTATCTCGTAAAACCATGGTCAAAATGTTCGATACGGCTCAATTCTCACATGATAGAATAATTACCTTATATAATATTAGCAGTGCATGGCATCGGCATCACACCTGTAGCTCTAAGTGATCCCATCACCCTGGATGGAACTCACTACTCTCATCTCAACGGCCCACACTTATTTATGAAAACAATATTTGAATGCAGCTACTGGAGGTGACAATATTTTCAAAATAATTGTATAATTAAAATATTTCAATCGACATGATCAAATGATAACTTGTCTTGATATGGATAACAATATTTTCAAAATAATTGTATAATTAAAATATTCCAATCGATATGATCAAAAGATAACTTGCCTTGATATGGATAATAAAACTCAGCTGCCTCTTCACTCTCTCGAGGATAAACCTCCGCTTGATTTAACACGTTTCCTAAAACCACGATGATGCTAATATTTAGCTACAACATATTATAATTGTATTAGGTGTTGTAAACAATCTTATAAATGAAAATGCTTGTTCAGTGAGTTCAATAAAAGTGCTTAGTACGTATTTGTTACATGAATAGTACGTATTTGTTACATGAATTATCTTTGTGCAAGTGCTTATATCCAAATAAATCCTTAGCAGCTCACAAACTAAATCCCTTAGCAGCTCATGAACAAACTATGCACTTCTCTTTTCTTCCTTTGCTCTTCACCAGACTCTACATGCAGCAATAGCAGCAACACAGCAGCATGTGGCTTGCAGTAGCTGCTGCGATTAGCAGTGCAGCGGCTACCTGCAGTGACAGCAAGCAGCAGCATACAGCAGCGAGCAGCGGCAAGCAGCAGCAGCGTATGCAGCAGCAGCGGCGGCGGCAGCATGTAGCCAGCGGCGGCGGCGGCGACCTGCTGCAACGGCGGCAGCAATCAACAGCATCGCTAAGGCATGTCTTTGCTCCCCCTCTTTCACTGCTCAACTCTGATTTAGCCCTTGATTTTCCTTATGCTTTTGGTTAATTTTCTCTGGATCTTTTCCACAGGTTTTGGGGGAAAATAGTATACGCATGTGTAGATCTAATTAGAGGCTATGCATGCAGGGTATTTGGAAGAAAATGCAAGATTTGAGAGAAAAATTCCACATTAGAACCTGGGTTTAGGGATTGGTTACGGGAATCAATGCAGATCGGAGCTTGGCAAGAAATTCTTTGATGCTACTAAGAGCATTATTCCTAACCTCTAAAACACTATTAATATATGTATGTATGAATAGTGTTTTAAAGAGTGGGATAGAAGTGCTATTGGGGATGCTCTAAAATGTAATGGTTTCTTTTGCTAGCCATGCTCTAAACTGTAATGGCTCTTAACGAGTAAGCGGGGTCTTCGAGCAGACAGTAGGGCCAGCTAACCATTCCCATCTACCGTCAGTGTTGTACGTCCCTTGAAGGCCACCGTGCTAAAGGTGGCAAGTGTACCAATCTCACTAATTGTTTATAACCAAGTTTCTCTATACGCTCTCGCGTGAACGTGGACGCTCCTTGCAGTTGCTTCCTTTGCGCCCCGCAGTTGTACACACGGTGCGCGCAGCTACGTTCTGAACTTCGTTGCAACCGTTCCTGTACGTGCGCCGTAATCCCTCGATGCACATGGGCTTTGTTTACTTGGGGCTTGATTAGTATATCAGAGCTAATGACATTGTTTGGGTCTTAATTATCCTGGCTTTGTTTATTTGGGCTTGATTAGTATACCAGAGCTAATGGCATTGTTTGGGTCTTAGGGTATGTCTAATGCTACTTCTATTCTTTCCTCATTTTATCTTTAACTAAATCATTGTATCAATCGGTAGGTAACAAAATATAAGCGAGAAAAATATAGGGAGAGATAGGGTAATGATTTACTACCTCCGGTCACAAAAAGAAGTCGCCGTTGACTTTTGTGCACGTCTTTAATCATTTGTCTTATTCAAAAATTTAGTTCAAATATGTAAAAATATAAGTAATACTTAAAATACATTTAACAATAAACCAAATCATAACAAAATAAATAATATTTATATAACTTTTTTGAATAAGACGAATGGTCAATGGCGTGTCCAAAAGAAAACGGCGACTTCTTTTTGTGACCGGAGGGAGTAAAAGTAAATAAATAGTGATGAGATAAGTAAAATCTAGAGTTAACATTGGGTATGCCCTTAATTAGTCTGGTTAATAGCCGTTGAATCCATGCACACATCCATGTACACACTACTGCGGATCGGGGTAGGCCAAGCGGCTCGTAAGGCTGTCTGGCGGTTTTAGAACCGCTTGCGAGCAATCGTGATCGATGCCCGAGGGCATCACAAGCGGCCCTGAGCCGCTAGTGAAGCCCTCTGCAAGCGGTTCGCGGGCGATGGCGTGGGGAACTGGAGGCCCGTGGGGCTCTCGCAGCGGTTGGAGCCACGAACCGCTTAGAGAGCATCTCCAAGCGGTTGAATAACGCTTGCAAACGCTTGATTTAATTGCCACCTTATTAATTCATTTCGGAGCGGCGCAAATAGATATTTAAATATATATTTTGGAAGGGGATTTTTTTATTTATCGTTTAAATTTAAATACATATACGATGAGCATATAATTAGCGATCACACAAACTTAAATATATTTATATTAGATAATACATGTAATAGTGTACACTTTATATGCACTGGCCAAATTTACAAAGTTTATAATTAATATACATTGTGCAAAATGGACCAAACAGTTCATTGTTTTCTTGCAGTACTCTTCTTGACGCTCTTTGACGACGTAAAAGTCGTCTCTAGTTCGTTCGTATTGGAATATGGTTCTCGATAATGGAACTCTCCCTAGGAGTTAATGACCTCATCGAGAATGAAGCCGAATAGTTGTTCTCGTAATGCGAGCACCCGATGATGTGGTAACACTTCAATATGTTTATCCATGTCGGGCTGCCAATTCAAGTAAAGTGAAAAATAAATATTTACGTGCACCCATATAAATTAATGGAGTACATAAGAACGTTATTAAGTTGTTTCTAGATGCATGGTTGCGTGCAAATATATACGAACCTCTTCAGGAGTTTGAGGCTCAAGCCCGCCGTGGCACATCATTTGGATATAGTGGAACACATAGTAGCCACATAGGTTGTTTCCATGATTGTTGTTTTACCTATGGTCGATCGAGCAATTACGGATCAAGAATAACAAGAAATATTAATTGACAAAGGGCAATTACGCGTTTTAAGCGCACCCGATCGCTTATCTTGACATCGAATTCGTTCTTAAACGCCCTTTCGAATCTCTTGAAAGCTCGAGGAACGCCTTGTTAAGGAGGTCAATTATCCACCGTATTCTTTTTGCGGTTTTCTCCGTGAGTCTTGGACGATGATCATGCTTTGGTCAAGCTTTATGATTATAAGGATCCAGTGGAACCTATTTATATATTGCAACAGTTATGACATGTAATTAAACAATATATAGTGTGTCATCAGGTGCCTTAAGCAATATAAGAACGAGATGTTAGTGAGGACATCAGCACGTACTCTTAAAGTTGAATGGCAGAAGTATGTATGGCTTGTAGTGTTGTTGTACTAGTGCATGTACAACGTAGTCGTGGATTTCCTTTGGTTTTTCAGGGTATTGCCCGACTTCCTCGTTGACCAACCAGGGTCAAGGAAGCCAATCGAGTTAAACTACGCTTTCTAAGTCTTTGTATCTCCATTCTACAGAAAATGGGTTAATTGAGTTAATTAATTAGGGTTCTCGGCAAGCAGCATGTATAGATATATATATATACATCTTGTGGAGTCGACACTCACAGGCACCAGCAGGTTATGAAGGACACGTTGACGGCGTCTGCATGGTACACATTGTACCAGTCTTCAAAATTAAGATTTATCATTTGATCATTCCCTCAAAACAAATGTTCTTCTTGAAACGAGATGCAACAATGAGCATATCCCCTGGCGGACATGTGTTCGTACCATTCATACGCGCGTCGCATGTTGACCGGTAGTTTCCGTATGTCCTTAGGGTCTAGCAACGGCTGGCCCAGCTTAAATGGTCACCTGAGTTGTGCCGTTGGAAGATCATTAGTTAATCCACGGGCGGCTTCTATGTTATCAAGGCCAGCTTCCCTCATGAAGTCATACTCCATCTGCAGACGTTTTGCCTCCTCCTGTTCTTCCTTGCTCATGTATGTGTCCGGAGGTTGTTTACTCTTGAAGACGTGCTTTCTGATAGTTCTTTGGTAGTCGGTACAGAGAGGTGGTCGGTGCTGAACAGTTGTCGCGGAGAAATCCGCGATCTTTGGATCAATTCGTTCCTTTGGCGGTGGATTTGTTTTATCTTTATACCCCTGTATCCATGCGTCCACAGCTTTCATCGACTCTCTCTTTAGCTCCTCAGGCGTCATCTCATAAAGTGTTTTTTCGGGTTCCTTCATTCTCTGTCTGAATGGGAAACCGGCCGCCCTGCTGCTTGGTGTCATTCTAGCTGTAGGAATGCTCCTTTTGCTAGCAAGCTTCTTACTGGGGGAGATTCCAGCTCCGTTGTTTCCCTCGGAGGCTGCTGCTTCCTTTTGCTTTGAGGGGCTGGCGGCGGTGTTGGGCTTCTGCGCATAGCGCTAGCGGGTGGTGGAGTGCTTTGTCTCACCGGCGAGGCGTTGCGTGGTGGCGTGGCCTGTCTTGGTGGAGGAGGTGAGCTCCGTCTCGGTGGAGTGTTCTGTCTCGGTATAGATGTCACCTCCATACCATCAGAAAACACGATGTATTTCTTCCACCAGAGGATGATGTTATGGACGGCCTCTCCAAGCTTGGTCACATCGTCTCCTCCAGCAATATCGAGCTCCATATCCTCAAATCCGGCCACCACCTCGTCCACCGTGACCTTGGAGTATCCCGCGGGTATCGGGTTACAGTGTAATGCTTAGCCCGACTCCACCGGAAAGGCCATGCCGTAAGCCACCTTGAGAGTGAGGTTGTGCAGTTGGACGCGTAGCTCACATTGGCGGGACACGGTGATGTCGTCCACGGGATAACGGGCATGCAATTCGTCGGTCGACACGTTGTTTGACGCGTAGCTGCTTCGCCGACCGGAGGTCGGGGAACTAACCATGTTGTCCGGAGGCATGACGACAACCCCACCTGGTCTTTGAAGACTGGCGATTGCAGCATGCACTTCTCGCTTTAGGATTTCTGCCATGTTTTCCTTATGCTCCTTGAGCTCCCGTTCGATTTTGCTGACTCTGTTATGTTCTCTTACTTTCCTTCTTTCCCGGCTTCGGTATGTGGCTTGATCATTTGAGAAGCCAGCCATCCACGGCACCTGCTTGCCAATTCCTCGTGTTCTTCCTGGATGCTCTGCGTTTCTGAGTGCGTAGGTAAGCTCGTCATTCTCCCTGTCTACCACCGAAGATCCTGCACGTTGCTTCTCGATGGCTTCCACAATCCTTTCTTTCACGGGTTGCACTTGTGGTGCCATCTCCAGCTTGCCATCATCCTTCAGCCTCCCTCCGTGGCCCAAGGTCCAGTTGTGTGGGCAGAGCTCCCGGTCTTCTATTTCTGATACTATACCCTTTTTTCTAAGCTCATCTTCCTGCTTCTCCCATTTTGGCATAGCCTTGATGTAACCACCGGACCCGAGATGGTGGTGGCATTTTTTCTTCTATGCATTGGCCTTGTTACGCTCACTCGCGGCCTTGCCTTCATAAGCGGCTTGTACTCCTCGAATGCTTGTCAGTGATCCGCTAGCTTCGGATACTTATTGAAGTCTGGGGTTGTTTCGGTCTCCACGTACTTTTTACTAAGCTCGCTCTTCCACGACTGAAAGTATAACGTCATCTTGCTCAGAGTAAATTTCTTGCGCTTGTTTTCGTAAGCCGTCGGAATCGTGAAGTTTTCCTTTATATCCTTCCATAGCAGCTCTTTTGTAGCCGTAGGAATCTTGGGCCATGTCTTGATGCTAATAGGGACGTGATCCCTCACAATGACTCCACAGCGTTGTTGAAGGGGCAAGTGCCGACATAGGGCTTCGGGCTTCCCGGTGGTGAAACTTGAGTAATCACGCATTTTGTCGACGGCTTTTGTTAGGCCCTCGTATTTGCTTGGATTGGCTGTTGAACGTTTCCGGCTTAAAAAAAAACAGGAACACGTGTCAGAGGCTTATTGCTATGAGACATGTAAGAAACGGTCGTTTTAGTGTCCAGGCTATATATACCTCATGTACCGTCGACATTAGTTTCATCGGCGAGAGCCGGATGGTGATCACGGTTTTAACTGGCGGTTGGATCACCGGCTTGAGCATGGATGGCGTGATCACCGGCTTGAGCCGAGGCGGCCTGGTCACCGGCTTGAGCCGGGGCGGCCTGATCACTCATTGGATCCATCGGGTTGGCCTCAACATAGCTTATAAGGGTGCCCATCGCGATTTCGTTAAGTAGAAAATCATTTCCCGCATCGAAATCAAGATCATCGCGTCCGGAGTGCGCCATCTATCACTGTGCATGCACCCGAAATAATAGAACATTTAATACAACATGTATATCTCTTTTTATTTGAATACAACATTTGAATACAATATTTGAATACAACATATACATCTCTTAGATGTCATCCATCTCGACACCCATCAAAACGTACAATATTTGAATGTACAGTTTTGAAATGTACCCATCTCGACACCCATCAAAACGTACAATATTTGAATACAATATTTGAATGTACAGTTTTTAAATGTACACATCTCGACACCCTCTAAACTACTAGGTTTTAGCCTTAAATGCCATCCACAAATGCAAGGTGCTCGACGGCGAGGTCGATGATTTCCTTGTTCCCTCCACAGAAATTGGCAAAGATATTTTGTCAAGTTAACCAACTGAGAAAAACTAGAGCTACAAGCACAAGCAAATAAATCTCAACTTGAATATCGAAGCTGAACATACTTAAGCCATCTATCTCCTCCATTTTAATTTTTTGAAGTTTCAAATGTAGCATGTGCATGTCATCTTTAACAGCACCTTTTTAGCCACCAAGTTCACATACACATGCAAATTTCTTTAGCTGCATAAACCCAACTAGGAACCCTAGCTAAGCTTAGATAGGGTGCTTGGCGGTTGCCGTCGGGAGCTCCTAGAAAACCTACTCCAGCTCCCTAGCGCCATTTCGATTTCCAGAGCTGCAACCGAGGCCATCCAGCCCTTACACCCTAGTTAAAACCCCCATATCCCAAGCACATTGCAAATCAAGCCAAGCAACCAAGGAAGCAATGACCAACACAACCTCCAGAGCCCTTGCTGCTGCCCCAAGTCACAAGGCCGCAAGAGGGAAGGGAAGAGGAGGAAATGATCCAAGCAGCCAGGTGGGACAGCAAGGAGGAGGAAATGATCCAAGCAGTCATCTATTGCATTGCACTTTGGAGAACAACAATAACAAATTTAGCATGGCAGGGCTTCCTAGTGGCCATAATAGCAAGCCAACAGTGTTCATATGCACATTCCCAAATCCTAAATCCTAAATCACATCACAGAGCAACATCCACCAGCATCCCCAAACCCTAAATCACATCACAGAGCAACATCACAGAGTCCACCAGTGATCCACCAGCAGCATCACAGAGCAACATCCAGGGAGGGGAGGGAGCGAGGCGGCTGGGCAATCCGTCGAACAAACATGTGTGCATCACAGAAAGGGGGTGAGGAGAAAGAGGGGCTCGATACCTCGCCCTTCGTCTTCAAATCGGTGGGAGAATGTCCACGAGAACGGGATCGAGGGGCTCGCCGTGAAGGGGCTCGGACGGGCAGGGCGGGCAGAGCGGGCTGGCTGGTGCTCGACGACGAGGTGCGCGGTGCTCGACGGCGAGGTGCGCGGAGTGTCAGGGAGGCGGCGCGGAGGTGTAGGCGACGGCGTCGAGGACGACGGAGCGGTGGCGAGGACGGCGTGGTGGTGAGGATGGCGGCGATGGCTTTGGGACTTAGAAAAATTTGGGTGGAAAGGAAAGGGCGAGGAAAAGGAGTTATATAGTACAGCTCTCTACAAGCGGTTCGTAGTCTTAACCGCTTTTAGAGAATACTTTTACAAGCGGTTTGTAGAAGAACCGCTTGTAGAAGACGGTAGCGCGAAATTAAAATTACGGAATTTCACCCGCGAAACAGTAAATGCCTCTGCAAGCGGTTGGTGATACAAACCGCTTGTAGAGGTCACTTCTACAAGCGGTTGGTAGCACGAACCGCTTGTAGAAGTGGGGCACACGTGGCGAGCCTTGGGACTCTATCTAAAACGTTTAAGAAGGTTTGCGCCCTTTTCATGTTGAATTGAAATTTACTCTCACTTGGCTAGCGCGTGGCGTTTAAGTGCGGGCTCCCCGTGCTGGTCGCGGGTTCGAGCCCCACTTGCGTCCCGTTGCTTTATATTTTTTTAGAAATATGTACTGAGCCCATTGTTTTGTTCCAAAAATACTAAAAAATCTTTTTTTATATTACTTTCAGTTCTAAATATGTGCTTAACCCATTATTCTTTACAAAAATACTAAAAAATCTTTTTTGGCATTACTTTCATTTCTAAATATGTACTTAGCCCATTATTTTTTTTCAAAAAACTAAAAAATCTTTTTTACATTACTTTCATTTCTAATATGTACTTAGGCCATTATTCTTTTCAAAAATACTAAAAAATATTTTTTGGCATTACTTTCATTTCTAAATATGTACTTAGCCCATTATTCTTTTCAAAAATACTAAAATATATTTTTAGGCATTACTTTCATTTCTAAATATGTGGCCATTATTCTTTACAAAAATATTGCTTCCATCTTATAAATTCTTAAAAATGCTATTACATGATAACATAGTTCATACAACCACATAATATATTTAATATGACCACATAATAAGAGTCATCCTAATCATTTACATTTTTTGGCTTTACAATTCTTTCTTCATCGTGATCGCATGGCGATAAAGCGGAGCATCCATGCTGTGTCATCCAGATACTTATGTCAACATCTCATCGCAAATGGAGGGATCTCATCGAATCGATCGCACTCTTCCTCGTCGAACGCCCTCTACTCCGACAATCCTTCGTTTGCCATGGAGAACCACGTGTCGCTTTCACTGTTCCTTCTTCTTGTCTTTGATTTGATTCTTCTTTGGTCTGCTTGACATGTCCAATACGTAGAAGACCTGTCTCACCTCGTTCGCGAGAATAAATGGTTCTCTCAAGTAGTCGAATTCTTGGAGGTCGACGGTAGTCATGCCGTATTTGTCGACATTCATGCCGTCTGCGTTTAGTTTTACCCATTGGCACTTAAACAATGGGACCTTCAAAGGCCCATAGTCGAACTCCCATATCTTTTCTATGAATCCATAATATGTGTCCACCCTGCCTCTATTGTCGGCAGCTTCTATACGGACACCGCTGTTCTGATTTGTGCTATTGTTATCTTGTGATCTCGTGTAGAATGTGTAACCATTTATCTCGTACCCCTGCCATCTCACAATTTCAACGGATGGTCCCAGAGCCAGGTGTTGCAACTGTTCATTGTTGGACTTGCTCTTGAGAATATGGTTTTGTAACCATGGGCCGAAAGAATCCATGTGTCTCATTGTTATCCACGTATCAGTCTTCTCTAAAAACTGGCGACGTAGAGTATTCTTGTGTTGGAGGACATACGGGGCGGCCACTGCCGATTGCTTCAACACAGTGAAATGTGCTTGCTTAAGTGTCTGAAGATCGTTGCATACAACTACTTTTCTTCCAAGTGTCCCTTTACCTCGTAGCCTGCCCTCATGGCGTGATATAGGGACGCCGATGGGGTCTAGATCATCAATGTAGTGCACACAGAACTCGACCACCTCCTCTGTCACATAACCCTCGGCAATGCATGCTTCTGGCCGAGAACGGTTACGTACATACTTCTTTAGTACGCTCATGTACCTCTCGAAAGGGAACATGCTGTGGAGATAAACGGGCCAAAGAATCCCTATCTCTTTGCTTAGATGAACAGTGAGATGAACCATGATATCAAAAAAGGCAGGAGGAAAGATCATCTCGAGGCTAACCACACTTTGTACCACGTCAGTCTGCAGCTCACCCAGTTTTTTTGGATTAATGACCTTCTGGGAAACAGCGTTGAAAAACGAACACAGCTTTGTGATTGTCCCCCTTACCCACTCGGGCAGTACACCTCTTAAAACCACCGGAAGCAACTATGTCATCAGCACAAGACAGTCATGAGATTTTAGATGTACAATTTTGTTCTCTTTCATATTTACGAATCTCTTTACGTTCGACGAGTATCCGGAAGGGACCTTCACACTGCTAAGACACTCTATCACGCTTTTTTCTCTTCTTTGCTTGGAGTATAACTCACGCCAGAGGTACAGCTTGTTCGTACCTCTTTTTTCGTGGTGTAGGTCCTTCCCGACACGCTGGACTTCAAGGTCGTTCGAGCACTCATTGTATCTTTCGATTTCCGTCTGATCTATATAGCCTAGGAAGCTCACAGACGTTCTTGGTGATATGCATGAAGTCCAAATGAGTGACTTAACATCCAAATCTTCCTGTGAAGGCAAGTCCCAAAATATTGACTTCTTCTTCCATATGGGTGCATGGCCATCCTCATCATTCGCACAGATTTGCTTTCCGGACCCTTTCCAAAACTACCTTCGATCCTTCACCATAGCAAACACCGCTTGCCACTTCGATGCCTCTACCGGGAACGATGTTCTTCCACCCGTTAAATTCCTGCATTTCTTCCGCAACGCGGGCTCAACAAGAAACCTGCGATGCCCCATGTACACCATCTTCGAGAGCCCTTCATGTAAGTGCCATCGGTTTGATCCAAACACTACACACACGCCGTGAAGCCTTTGCCGATTAGGCAGACAGAGACCAAGTTACCGGCGACCGTTGATTGTTACAAATAACATTGCACGCAGTTGAAATACTCCCTTTATATTCGCCCGAGATCTTTACACCGCTCCATAACGCTTGAAGATCTTCTACCAAAGGTTTCAGGTAGACATCGATATCATTTCCGGGTTGCTTGGGGCCTTGGATCAACAACGGCATCATTATGTACTTTCTTTTCATTCATAACCATGGAGGAATATTATACACACATAGTGTGACTGGCCAAGTGCTATGGCTGCTGCTCATGTCTCCGAAAGGATTCATCCCATCGGTACTCAAACCGAACCTTATGTTTCTGACCTCGTCTGCGAAGTCTTTATACTTCCGATCGACCATCCTTCACTGTGAGCCATCTGCCGGATGCCTAAGCATTCCGTCGACCTTACGCTCTTCTTTATGCCAACGCATCATCTTCGCATGCGCTTTGTTTGCAAACATACGCTCCAGCCTTGGAATCAGAGGAAAATACCACAACGCTTTTGTCCGTGCTCTCTTCTTCACACGCACCCCATCTATTTCACCTGGATCGCCACGCTTCGTCTTATCTTTGGGGTTCCTTGCACACCGGATGTGCATCCAAGTCGGCATATTCACCGCGATATAGGACACAGTCGTTGCGACATGCATGTATCTTCCGTACTTTCAATCATAAGGGACACAGGACCAGTTTGGTTTGATACGTGGATTCTGGCAGGGTGTTTTCTTTCGGGAGCAACTTCTTTATGAGCGACAGCAACTCATCGAAACCCTTATCTGACACACCATTCATAGCCTTCCATTGCATGAGCTCGAGTGTAGTGTGTAGCTTTTTATGCCCCTGACCACAATTTGGATACAAAAAAGTTCTCTGGTCCTCCAACAATCCCTAATACTTCCTATATTGTTTGTCCTCTGTGATATCTCCCTCTGCGTCACGCAGCATCTGGTCCAGATCTGCCCCTGACACCAAATTGATCGCCTTGTGTATCTTCTACGTCCTCGTATGTCGTCGCGTCCGGCATACCATCATATGTCACTTCCTCTTCATCGGCTTCTTCTTCATCTTCTATGCTGGTATGCTCTACTTCGTCGTGGTGAGTCCAACATGTATAGTTCGCCGTGAAACCTCTCATCAACAAGTGGCCCTGTATCCGTCCTCGCATTGAGTGCTCTTTCTCGTTCCTGCAATCTACGTACAGACACCGTACGAAGCTTCCTAGAGGCAAGTCTCGAAATACGACATCGAGAAAAGCATTCACGCCATTGATGAACTCCCTTGTCCGACGATCCGCATACATCCATTGCCGGTTCATCTGCACCAATTAAATTAATAAGAACACTTATTATATTTTTCAAATTGAAATATTTAACTCGAAATAACTAATTGTTATATTTTTTAATTACCTCTAAACTTTCTTGATTTTTATAGCTAAACCAACTAAATCTCACAAATTAAAAAACTTTTTTCAAAAATATTTTTAATT
Organism: Raddia guianensis; assembly: GCA_036346415.1. Lineage (NCBI taxonomy): Eukaryota > Viridiplantae > Streptophyta > Magnoliopsida > Poales > Poaceae > Raddia > Raddia guianensis. The sequence goes on from CM070544.1 coordinate 28,043,579, forward strand.
ACATTTCATACACAAAAAAAATTATTACCAACCTAACAAAAAACCTACATCTATTTAGCTCTATAGCAAATGAAATAATCACTCTACCTACTATTTTAAACTAATGTGAAACTAAAACAATCCAATAAATCACCACATTGCCTCAAAAGATCTAGAAGGGAGAGCTAGCTAAGGCACCAGGCTAGATCTTGCTCTCTAAAACAAATAATCACCCCTACCAACTAATTTCAACACCTTATACATCATCAAAAAAGGATACAAAACTAACATGAGATTTAAAACCCCCAATAGATCTACATCTTGTCTCAAATTATCAAGAGAGAGAGAGCTATAGCAAAACAAATACCATTCAATTCAAACAAGATTATTTAATATTTTTCCACATCCAATGCAAAAAGATAAGCAACGTCCACATGAAAATGATGTTGAGACCATGTTTACTTACCTTGGAAACCTTAATTTGGAGCTATTAGCCTCAATTAAAAATTTTGGCAGCACCTCCCCTGTATGAACAGCTCGGCTCGTTAGTGCTACTGCGCGAGCTGCTCGGGGAGGAAGAAGGGGTTAAATGCACTGGGCGGGGAGGAAAAGCATATGCAAGCGGTTCGTGATACAAACCGCTAGAAGACTATCGTAAGCGGTTCTTATCACGAACCGCCATACGAGTAGTGCAAGGTTGGTGATACGAACCGCTTATAGTGTGATATCTCTGCAAGCGGTTTGTATCACGAACCGCTTGCATATGCCCTTTCCCGCCACCCTCCCACCCGTTGGCCACGAACCGTTTGTGGCGATTGGGTCGCAAGCGGGTTAAAACGAACCGCTTGTGATGAGTCGCTTTGGAAGCCCCAATCCGCAGCAGTGACAGGACCATGCACGTGGGCTTTATCTTATTTTCCTGGTTTAGGCTCAACTGATGGCCGGTTTAGGCATTCGTTAAGGTCTTAACCAATTAATCGATTGGTCTAAACCTCCATGTAGTTAATCAACATGTAGTTCTGCAGCTTCCTTTTTTTATACATGTATATCTGATATTTTTTTGTCTTATGGATATTTTATTTTACAAAGGAAATTTATCCATTCTTATGATTTATTTACGTATTGACATTGAGCCAAAATCAGTGTCAACATGACGCTGATCCGATGGGCTGAACCAGATGATCCTGCTGAGTTGTCGGTACGGTGGCTTGGGACTCTGTACGAGTTCACCGAAATATCCTCGTCAGATTGGTTTAAGGTCCGATTGGCCCGGAACCTGGACGAGCTTAGCCGAACAAGACAACAAATACCCAAAGGACGGAAAGGTCTCCAACAGGAATCCCTAAATTTGATCACCTATAGCCTCATATACAGGTTCCCTTTTAAAAAAATCTCACCGAATATTTCTTCCCTCTCCAACAGCGTTCCCTATATGAAGAATTGTATAGGGGGGAGGAGAGAGAACCCCTATATATAAGGGGATGGAGAGAAAAACTCTATTTTAGGGAATAGAATAGGAAATGCTGTTGGAGCACATAGGGGAAGAATTCATCTCCTATTTTAGGGTAGAGGGTGCTTTAGGGTGCACATAATGGTCAATGGTTAGTAGCACGGGTGTAAGGGTGTTAGTCGTCCATGCAGGCTCAGAACCTCCACAAAAATTTGTTTGCTTGCACTAAACCAAACACCATGGACTTATTTGCATCTAATATGCACTAATCACCTATATTTCTGCTAAACTGCTTGCTAAGTGAATGTGGGACGCGCGAATGCGGTCATGGGGTGCCCCTTTTATAGGCTGCCAAGGGAGGTGAGGCCTACCGACCTGGTGGGGCTCAGCAGGCCCATGCATAGTCCCCAAATTTCATACAAAGGGACCTAGTTGTAGGAGGAATCCTAGGTTTGGTGGAAATTGGTATAAAATGTGGGAGGTGAGGCTGGCCCTAGATGGGGTCGGCCAGTCCTCCACTTGCATTTTTTTTCAATGCAAAAATGATGTCCAAAAAATCCAAATTAATATAGTTTATAAATAAATACTCCATGTATGGATGCAAATGTAGGAGAATGCAAATCTGAACCTATTCTATGGATACGTACAGGTTGATCTTCCGATGAGTGCTTTGATTCTTACGTCCCCAAGCCAGACTATCTCCATTCCTCGGTCAGTTTTTGTCGATCCCCGCGACCGGAGATGTGGTCGCGGTGAACATTATTTCCTTCTTCCTCCATTCTTGCTTGATTTTTTGTGGTTTGACGGTGGCGACCTTTTCTCCACCTTCTACTGCGGCGTTATATTTTTCACCAATCTAGGGGCTGAAATCTTTTTTAGAGCGATTCTTTGTGCATGTCATTGATTTTCCCACTTTGATGATTTAGCCAGATACTCCGTCATTGTAATTATAATGTTATCCGCTTTTGGCTTTGGCGGTTGCACTTCGACCTTCTACATTCTGCTAGGGTTTTTATCATAAAATATGCTTACCTGCGAGCATTGTTCTACTCAAGGTGTGAAGGCGAACCTTTCCTCCCTACCATTTATGTTGCGCTGGATCTCCCCCGCACCCACATCAATTGTGGTGTTGGCTGTACTTAAGAATGGCCTCCCAATGATGAGTGGAGTGTTGGCATCGATCTCCATATCTAGTATGACAAAGTCCACGGGTATGAAGAAATTTCAGATTTTTATTGAAATATCCTCCACAATCCCGGCCAATTGGATATCGGATTGATTGATCCGCCAGCTGTAGAGACTTGACAGTAAGGGACAAGATAGTGTAGCTCCGCTTTTCAAATATTACTTTAGGGCATTCCCAATGCTATCTCTAAACTTTCCCTATCTCATTACTATTCATCTACTTTTTAATCTCTCCCTATATTTTCCATGTCTTATATTTTATTGCTACAGTGATTTGAGGAGAAAGTAAGGGGGGAAGAGGGCATGGTCGAACTAATAAGCGCCAATAAAGCGGGAGATTGTGGGGCATCCCAGATCTTTCTTTTTCTCCTGGACTGAATTCAAAATAGTGGCACTACATTCCTTGGTCAGTTTGCCGACCTGCATGGTTGGCAGTGGGTGTTTGTTGTTAAGGATGTCATTCAGATACCTGGCGTATGTATGCACCTGCATAGCATCAAATAGTGGAATATTGACATATAGTTTCTTAATTACCTCAACAAATTTTTTGAACTGCTCGTCCACTGTCAGCTTTTGCTGACAACGAGGGAATGGCAGGACCGTTAGGTCATAACATTCTTGAGGAGCCTTCTTGCACCTTAAATTTTCTCCGACGGTTGCATTTAAGGAGTTCCTTCAGCCTCCTCTTCATCGTGTTCCTCCGCATCAGGCTCGGGGGTAACTTCCTTATACTTCCCTGCATCTTTACAATGTAGCGGGTCTTGGGTGGACTTACCATGGACACTGCACTGAAATTTTCTTTTGGGTGTACTTCCGGCTATCCAAGTAGTTTACCCATATTAGGGTTAGGTAGAGATGCAACCAGTTGGACTATTTGAGTTTCTAGCATTTTGTAAAAGCTCAACTGGTTTTGGATAGCAGAGGAAAAAACTTCTAACTTTGAATCTATGTTTTCCATGATTTTATCGTTAGCAATAAACTTCTTACTAATATTATCATTGATTTTACCCTAACCTAACATAAGATCTTTAAAAGAAGGTTCATTACAATTGAAATTATTGTTACCTCCCTGTTACCTGTTGTTGAAGAAGAAATTGGGCTTGGAGCTCCTTCCTAGTGAATTAGTTTAGCTCAAAACCCGTTATTGTTGATGAAATTAACATCCTCGGGTTGTGTTTCGGTGCAATTGTTGCCCGAATGACCCATATTTCCACAAACTTCATGGGTTATAACGATGTATTGGGCTATGTTGGTTGTAGTGTTTTCTAGCTTCCTCATGATTAGGTCCTACTTGGACGTGTGCATGTCCACTCCTTCAATTTGGTGGATTCCTCGTGTATGGGTTTGGAGTCGTTCATCGCTCCACCCTTGGATGGAGACCATCTTCTCGATAAGCGTACGTGTCGCGCTGATGCTCAAAGAGAAGAAAGCTCCACTGGAGGCGGCATCGAGGTGCTCACGGGTTGTCCGGTTGAACCCATAGTAGAAACTTTTAATGGTAAACCAATCTTACATCTCATGATGAGGAAATGCTAATATATATACTCCTGGAGACGTTCCCATGCTTCCAGAATAGTTTTGTCAATGTGTTGCTGGAAGATCGAGATCTTGTTTCTCAGGGTATTGGTCTTGCCCAATGGGAAATACGTGGCAAGGAAAGCATTTGAACACTTTTCCCAAGTTGAAACAACCTCTTTGTTTGCATAGACCCACTACTTTGCCTTCCCTGCAAGTGATAATGGGAATAGGCGAAGGCAAACTGCGTTGATGGACGCATCCTTGATGGTGAAGGTGCTACAAATCTACAAAAAATACTGGAGATGAGTATTGGTGTCTTCAGAGGGATTGCCACAGAATGGGTTGCCCTGAACCATGTTGATCAGTGCTGGCTTCACCTCAAAGTTTCCACCTCCCACATTAATATTTGTTCCCATAGGAACATTGGAACCAGAGGGAGTGGAGAACTCAAGGATTGTCTTCTCGACCATTTTAGGCTATGAATATGATGTGGATGGGGCTGAAGGCTGCAGGCTGATCGGAACCTTAGAGGATCTAGGAGATGGTGGTATAATCCTTGGTCATATGCTCCTTACAAGAGTCTCTGGGTTATTTTGGAAATTATCCAGAAGGTCGAATTCTAGTCATGCGCTGCTCTACTTGTTTCACAGTCAAAACAGAACAAGGTAAGCCCGCTAAAAATTAGCAGTAGCTTAAATTAGTATAGAAAATTAGTTTAATGCACTTGCTTCCTCGGCAACGGCGCCTGAAAACTTGTTGGTGGTCCTTAGCCTTACAAAGATTAATCCACAAGCGTACGAGTACCAATGTAGCTTTCACTCGGAGTATTCCAAAGCATCGATTTCCACAAGGAAGCAAGGTTAAGACTATCGTGAATAGTGAATAAGGTCCATACTAATTAAAGTACCAGTTAATATAGCAGGGATAATAAGAAGATCGGAGTGATAGTCAATGAAAAACACTAGAGACTCAAAAGATAAAGAGTGGTTTAGTGAGTTGGGAGGACAGCGAGACAAGATTAGGTTTATAGTGTAAATTAATAAAAATTACTAAGGTTCAACAAAAAAGGTTCTAAACTAACATCGCTCTAGCAGAAGATAGAATTACTCATTCATCTTTGTTTACTTCGAATCTGGCGAATCCAGCACCACCCGCTATCACTTTAGAATCACAAATGACTATGGTCCTTCCCGTATGGCTCAACGAAGTCAACCTGAACGTGGTGGATTTCGCGGGATAGACATGCACTATCACCACCTGCTACCTACCATACAAACCGTGGGGTTGGGCGTCAATCAAGTTAATCCTAACTCTGAGCACTACGCTCACAGCTAACACTAATATTTCCCCGAGATCCTTGGAGAAACAACCTCCGTTAGTGAAGTCCGTCTCACATAAGCTATCAGACGAGATACCCTGCAAACACAGATGAACTAGAAGATTTTATTTCTATTTCTAGAGCACTTCCGCAACAATGATATGATAATTAAAGTAAATGCAGAAATATAAATGTTGAACTCAAAGTAGATAAAGGAAGATTATATTCAAATTGTATAAGTCGTACAAAGAGGAAAAGATGCAAGAGTTGTACCAGTATTTCCAAAAACTTCTCCAGAACCGCCTCGACTCGACACTAACTCCCAACTATACTAACCTAGCTCTAAAATGGAAAGTGATGGGAAAATGAGCTCCTTCTTGGTGTTGTGTGTTACCCCGGCCAGAGCACCTCATATTTATAGTGCCTACCTATGAGACCTAGGGGTACTTATAGACCGAGAGGGAGGTCGGTTGCTTGTTAGTAGGTCGGACGGCCAGCCGACCTCATTGGATGCACCGTTGATGCATCCTGTGGCTTAGATTAGCTCCTGGAGTCGGTGGCACATTGTCCCAAGCAATAATTGGATGCAGGGGGTCAGCTGGCCTGCATGGGGCCGCCCCTCTAATGCACCGTCTTGGCTCCTTGGATGGCCAGGATGCTCTCCCTGTGTCGGTTGCATGTCGGATGGTCATATTTTTGTGGGTAAAGATGCTTTCATCTTGTCATTGATTGCAACCAACGTTAATCCAATGCTTAAAATAGCTCCACATGCAATTGCTTGCATGTAGGTGAAAGGAGGTGGCTCAGCAGTCAGCCCTAACAAAGTGGGGCCGGCCTAGGGGGTTGGTCGGTCACACTTTTTCTTGATTTTTGCTCCATTAGGTCCCTGCGCTCAAATATTCATCAAAACTTGTAGAATCTAGTATGATCCCATTTTTATCGAATTGTTGGAGAGAGAATTAGGGTTTAGTGACTGCCAATGGTTAGCGATGCCCATTTGATGCGTCTATCCATTTCATTAAATATATATTGTATCGTCCCAAGGTTCACGCGCGACATATATTATCATCTGTATCACTGTATGGGCCGTGGCCAAGCAATTGCAGTGGGCGTATCCTTGTCAGCGACGTGCCCACCCGTCGTCTCGAGCTTCTTGGAATCTGCACAAGCACGTGAATTTGGCAGTTCGAAGAGAGCGAGACCTACGGTCTGCAGTTAAATTCAAACCCTGCAAAGATGTGCAGCGAAAAATCAAGCGAGATTCCGCGTCGACAACATATATAGTTTAATAGCTTACCACGCGCAAAAATTCCACAAAAAAGAAATTATTCCGCCCCACATGGCCACATGCGTGCCGGGGCTTAATGTTTAATGTGAACTCATTTATCGAAGAAAAGTACTCAACAATATAGTAATAGGATATGGATTAGAATATAAAAAATAAAAAAAAGAGGAGAGATAGATTAATAATTGTAAAGTTGATTAATAAGAATGAGATAGTCCGGTTATAGCATTAAACATGCCCTAAACTCCAAAGGTCATCTACAATAGAGTCTAACTTAGGACAACCTAGATGTTGGAACATGCTAGATGTCGTAGGATATGCCGCACGCGTAATCCCCCTGATTACGCGTGCATTATTGCTATTAATGGCCTTCCTATTCTACGTCTGGTCCAGGCTATATATTGTACCATGTACTCCTTCATTTTATTATCAAAAGATCAATTCCCTTATCCACCTTCCTACATGGTATCAGAGCAGGCTTTCCTGCCCCTATAATTCCGCAAAACCACATCCCACACCTCCTCTGATCTCGATTTTCTTTTAGACCCGAGGATTCTCCTAGGACTCGTGCTCCTGTTTTTTCTACAGGTACCTCGTCCACACGCGCATGCGCCTCTGCTATCTACCCCGTCGGCGGCCACGTCGGCCGCTCCTGCGTCGACATCCTCTGCCCTGCTAGTGGCCACGTCGCCATCAGCTCCAGCTGTCCCTGCTGGATTATCTCCTCAGGTTGCTGCCAGCGTGGTGCAAGTGCACCCTGTTGCCCCTGTTGGATCTCCTCATCAGGCTGCTGCCAGCAAGGTGCCCCTAGCTGCCTGATCGGCTCTGCATGTCACTGCCCCTATTGGACTCACTCCACAGGCTGTTGCCAGTGATGTGCCCCCTTCCAACGTGACCAATGCTCATCATATGGTCACCCGTGAGAAGGCCGAACTCTCTGTTCGACCCTGGGAGCGTCTCAAACTTCACGCCACTGTATTGTCGCCTCTCCCGAAGACATATCGTGACGCACTGCCAAATCCCAATTGGCGCGATACTATGACCCAAGAGTTTGAGGCTCTCCATGCCAACCACACGTGATCCCTTGTTCCACGTCCCCATGGCGCAAATATTTTCACTGGCAAGTAGATCTTTAAGCACAAGCTGTATGCAGATGGTTCTTTGTGGGCTCACCCAGCAGCCTGGTGTTGACTTCAACAAGACCTTCAGCCTAGTCGTCAAGCCGGCCACCATCAGAATTGTTCTCACACTGGCTCTCTCTCGCGGATGGTATATCCGCCAATTGGATGTCAACAATGCATTTCTGCATGGTACCCTCACCGAGACAGTATATTGTGATCAACCATCCGAGTTCGTTGATCCCTCCTTTCCAGACCATGTGTGTTGGCTCAACAAAACTTTATATGGTATGATGCAGGCGCCTTGAGCATGGTACAACAGGATCGCTTCTCATCTGCTCTCCCTGGGCTTTGTCGAAGCAAAGGCGGACACATCACTGTTTGTCTTTCATCGTGGCGACGACACTGTCTATCTTCTGCTCTATATGCATGATATTCTCCTGACTGCTTCTTTGACTGCTCTACTGGACAGGACCATTGTAGCTCTTCAGCGTGAGTTCTCCCTCAAGGATATGGGGCATCTGCATCACTTCTTAGGAGTTTCAGTTCAGCCTCAGTCTGGTGGAATGCATCTCTCTCAACGGCAGTACATTCTTGATATTTTGGACTATGCCGGGATGTCAGATTGCAAGCCCTGCAACACTCGACACTTAGTCCAAGATTTCTGTTGATGGAGTCCCTATCTTTGACGCGACTTTCTACCATAGTTTAGCAGGTGCTCTTCAGTATCTCACATTCACCTGCCTTGATATCATCTATGCTGTCCAACAGGTCTGCCTATTCATGCATAATCCACGGGAGCCTCACTTTGCTGCCCTGAAACGCATCCTCCGCTATCTTCAGGGCACACTTGAGCTTGGTATTTTCCTGCATGGTACTTGCCTGCTGATCTCACAGTCTACTCGGATGCTGACTGGGTTGGCTGTTCAGACACTTGTAAGTCCACCTCGGGCTACGGCGTGTTTCTCGGTGACAACTTGGTCTCCTGGTCTTCTAAACGCCATCACACTGTCTCCCGCTCCAGCGCTGAGGCAGAATACCGCGTCGTCGCCAATGGTGTGGCTGAAGTGTGTTGGCTACGACAGCTTCTCTAGGTACTTCAGTGCCCCCTTCGTCGAGCCACCGTCGTCTACTGCGACAACGTCAGCGCAATCTACCTTTCCACCAACCCAGTGCAGCACCAATGCACCAAGCATGTCGAGATTGACCTGTACTTTGTCCGAGAGCGGGTAGCTCTCAGCCAGGTTCGCGTTCTCCATGTCCCGACATCATCGCAGTATGCCGACATCTTCACCAAGGGGTTACCTAATTCGGTCTTCATTGAAATCTGGTCCAGAACTCCAGCCTGAATGTCTGTGCTGCTACCGTTCTGACTTCGGGGGAGTGCTAGTACTTGTTTCTTCGTTTGTACCAGTCTAAACGACGTCATCCGCCGTTCGAACTACAGGGGAGTCCGCTGTTCGGACTGCGGGGGAGTGTTGGAATATGCTAGATGCCGTAGGATATGCCGCACACGTAATCCTCCTGATTACGCATGCATTATTGCCATTAATGGCCTTCCTATTCTACATCTAGCATGTCCCCTCTCCAGGCTATATATTGTGCCCCGTACTCCTCCATTTTATTATCGAAAGATCAATTCCCTCCTCTACCTTTCTGGACTAGACACTATTAATCAACTATTCCCACCTTCTTTTTTTACTGTTCTTCTAAATTTTTCTCTTATATTTAATTTGTTACAGTTCTAGACGTGCCTACATTAGGCTCAATTGGTCATGTCCTGAAGCCATGTGCAATGTCGATGCTATTTCAGAATTCATCCATTATTCATCTACAATCCACAACCCTATTTTTACTATTTATCTCTGCAACCTTTGCTCTATTTTCTCAATTCCTACATATCTCTCTTACATTTTACTCTCAATCCTATGATCACCATTCACAATCTCATTTTCAGTGGAGCTAGCTACTAAAATAAAGGTATAGGGCCACCACAATAACATGCCTACAATTCCTCACCAACCAAATCAATTTAGATCATCCAAATTTTGTACGGTCGTCTCACTTCGCACCTCGAAAAAGCATAAATTATATTTCATAATTCACCTATTATTCATCTACTATCCACATCCCTATTTTACTATTTATCTCTGGAACCTTTGCTCGATTTTCTCAATTCCTACATATCTCTCTTACATTTTACTCTCGATCCTATTTTCACCATTCACAATCTTATTTTCAGTAGAGATAGCTACATAAAATAAAGGTATAGGGCCACTGCAATAAACATACCCATAATTCCTCACCAACCAAATCAATCTAGACCATCCAAATTTTGTGCGGTCGTCTCATTTCGCAACCTCAAGCAGGCATAGATTCTTTTTCAGAATTCACTCATTATTCATCTTCGATGCACAACCCTATTTTTACTATTTATCTATGCAGCCTTTGCTCTATTTTCTCAATTTCTACATATCTCTCTTAAATTTTACTCTCAATCCTATTTTCACCGTTCACAATCTCATTTTTAGTAGAGCTAGCTACTTAAAATAAAGGTATAGGGCCACTACAATAAATATCCCTACAATTACTTACCAACCAAATCAATCTAGACCATCCAAATTTTATGCGGTCGTCCCACTTCGCACCTTGAACAAGCACAAATTTTTTTTGTAAACCTCTAGACTTACCCTTATTTGCAATGCAAATCAAATCTCGACGGTCACTACAGGAATCTGTGGTTTTTTCGTTGGCCTCAATAAAATTCGTCGGCCAAACACTACTGGAAATTCCCAATTTCGCGAGGGCCAAAAATGAAACACGAGGGCCATCGCAATACCCTCGTAATAATAAAACAAATCACGAGGGCAGTATATCGCCCTCGTTAAAAAGTATATATTTACAAGGGCCTAACATAAGCCCTCGCAAAAAGAAGAAGACTCAGGTTACTCACGAGGGCCTTATTATGGCCCTAGCGAATAACGGATAATTCGAGAGGGCTCCAATATGGCCCTCGCGAATAACAGATAATTCGAGAGGGCTCCAATATGACCCTCGCGAATAAGGGGCTCAGCATCTGCTAGCGAGGGTCCTAGTCCAGCCCTCGTGACTTAATGGCCTACAAATTGAAAACCAAAAACTCATAGCCTTAAATCTCCTCACTTTCTTGTCTTACCTAGTTCTTCCTCAAAAACTTGGATAACTCTGGTATACCGTGAAGGATTCTCCCTCGAATTCGACTCCGAGAGACAAACGACGGAGTCATCATCGGTCCCCGGAGGAGACAAGTGTCAAATAGTGTGTAACGGGTAATAAGTAATGCGTGTAATTCAGAAAATAACGTATTATATAATTTGGTGAAATGAATTTTCAAAATGTCTACTAGAATGTTTAGTGTATCGGTAAGCTCAAGTGTGAGATAAGAAAGAGATAATATCGAAAAATTGTTTCAAGTTTTTATTTTTTTCTATTGCAAAAATGGTACATTAAAAATAGTAGTAACTCAAACATATTTTAAACTATTATTTAGTATTTTTAAAAATAATTTGAGGGTAGAAGTGTAGGAGAAAAATTATTAGTTGCGAGGGTTCTCAGAAAAACCCTCGATATATCCATTATCTGCGAGGGCTAATACATCCTCGATTTAAATGCTCAGAGACACGAGGGTCACACATCAACCCTCGAAATAATTCGCACCGACCTATCTCGCGAGGGCTTCGTGGCCCTCGTGATTAGTGCTGTCTCTCTCGCGACAGACATGGCCCTGGTAGCGGTGTTTGTTAGTCACGAGGCTATATGGCCCTCGCAAAAGCGGGCAGCGATGGTAGTTATTCACGAGGGCTTGCGGCCCTCGCGATTACTCGGCGCATGGCCGGCTTACAGGACCGACACGCCGCTGACTTTCGTTAGTCGCTAGGGCCGTTCGACCCTCGCAAAACTATGGCGCCGACCAAATAGTCACGAGGGCCAAATAGCCTCGCGATTAGTTGGCATATTGAGAGCATGTGCGCAAAGATCGGGGCCCACACGCGGAATCTTTTTTTCTAATCGCTAGGGTCATTTGGCCCTCGCGAAGAGAGGGATTTGTTGTTTACGAGGGCTTGTTGGCCCTCGCGATTTTACCGGATATAGATCTCACGATCCACTCGGACTTGGGCAAAAATCTGCCCAAAGCCTAAGCCCGCGCCGCCTTCCGCCGCCGCCGTCGCCGCCGCCGCCGCCATCGCCGCCGCCACGCCGCCGCCGCCATCGCGCCGCCGCCGCTGCCACGCTGGCTGCCGCCGCGGCCGCCGCCCGCTCCGCCCGCCCGCCGCCGCCGCTCGCCGCCGCCCGCCGCCGCCGCCCGCCGCCCGCGCGCGCTGCGCCCGCCCACAGCCGCCGCTTCGCCGCGTCCGCCTCCGCCTCCGCCGGCCAGTGCTGCTCCCATCTCCCCGCCGGCCAGTGCTGCTCCCATCTCCCCCGCCGCCCCCGCACTGCCGCCCCACCTCCCCGTCGCTGTCTCGCCCTCGCCGTCGCTGTGCAGGAGGTGAGGAGGAGGCCCGCACCACGACCAGCAGCAGCACGAGGTGCGGAGGAGCCCCGCACTACGACGCCGCACCCCGTCCACCGGAAAGGTTTCTTCGCGCGTTTTTTATGTTTAAATGTTAGTTGCGAGGGCTGCATGTGAACATGTTTTTTCTGTTTGAATGGTTAGTTACGAGGGCAGTGCATGGGCTTAAGCACGAGGGCTGTGGGTTTAGAGTTGATTATATGCGATTATATTATGTATATTAACTATATGCGATTAGGTTTAACGGGTTTAGTGTGCATGTAACCTAACGACGTCACCCGCTCGAGAACGATAAGTCGTAATGAAACCGAGACGGTGATTCGTTAAGTTTCATTACGAGATGTGATTCACGTTCGAATCGTCGATGGGCGACCCGTTTAGGCCCGATGGACGACCCGAATGACCGTTTGAGTACGATCGTCGTGTCGGCCGTGGATTTGGGACGAGGTTTGGTTGCATAACCCTATGGTTCTCCGGTGCATAATATAAGTGTCGGTGTATTAAAAATGATACCCGACCGCATTTTGCACATGGGGAACCAGAGGGTTATGTCGCCGAAATTTCATCCCTAATCCACGGGCGATACGACGCATCGTACTCGAACGGCCATTCGTGGGTGGGTTTAGAAGCCTTCCTAATTAGCCAAGTGTAAAAACCCCTGACGCAAGTACGTATATATATCTACTTTTTCGTGAAGGAATGGAAGAAGATAGGAGATGGATGTACGATGGGTGGGTGGCGAACGGACGACCCACAAATGCATGGTTTGAGGGGACTCGTCATTTCGTGTCCCGAGCTTTTCAAGGGGCGCAAGGCCCTGTCCGCTGTCCTTGTGCTGAATGTGGTAACTGTCGGAAGAGAACTCGTGACGAAATGGAGATGCATTTAGTGAAGAATGGGTTTAAGGTTGGTTATCATCGGTGGGTGTACCATGGGAGAGTAATCGTGTCTGGTTGAGCTCTTTGGACCCCAAGGTTTTGATGAAATAGACCGGATGGAGGACATGGTTGTTGATATTGGTCACGATTATGTGGGTGATGAACATGATTCGCAGCCGTGCATGGCTGATTTCTTTAAGCTTTTAGACTCGCCAAACAGCCTTTGCACGATGCAACGTCGGTGACGGTCCTTTCTCATTTGACACGTATGATGGTCGTGAAGTCGAAGTTCAACATGTCCATCGCATGTTTTGATGAGATGTTGGCTAGTTGGTGTGATGCCCCGCCCGAAAGACATAAGATGCCGGGACTGGTATGAGTGTAGAAGGCTACTGTCGGGTTTAGGAATGCCATATGAGAAGATAGATTACTGTGAGAACCTTTGCATGTTGTATTACAAAGAGGACGAAGGGAAGGCATGGTGTGATCATTGTGGAAAGTCGCGGTACCGAGACCATCGACTCTAATGGCAACAAGTCTCGTTCTAGTGTGGCGAAGAAAGTGTTGCGTTACTTTCCGTTGAAAGACCGTCTCCAACGGTGTTTCATGACAGAGGACACATCTCATAGCATGAGGTGGCATAAGTTGCACAAACGGAAACCTGATGTGTTAGTTCACCCGTCAGATGGAGTCGTCAAGTACATCGGGAGGTGGTCCCTGCCATTTTTCAGAAAGAAAGAGGTAATGAGTAATTCTTTAATTCATTTTTTATGTTTTTTCTCTATGACCCACAACCACAATGTGATGCAGTCTGAGAGGGCTGGGGAAGACATAGGTGCCTTGGAATCCTACAGAAGGGCAATGACACCGAAGGCACAACGAGAAGCTCCCAATCCAGATGTGGCACCACCACAGCGCAAGATAAGATTGTAAGTGCAATCTATATCATTATTACAATGTTTATCACTACTTGACTTGCTAATTTCAGTAATTTTGAATACAGAGGCAGTGCGTGCAAGCGTACAAGGAGACGCACGGCCTGCATAAAGGACCGTGACGCGGAGAAAGATTTGGATCAAGTAATCTACACGCATATGGGGCATAAGTCGACGGTCGCTACTGGGATGGGCTCCACCACATCGGTGACTTTGATCTTTATTTGTTCCATTCCTTTGGTCGCCGTGTTACATGACATCTACATACTAACCACACTATTACATTGCAGTGCTGGTGGATTCATGCGCGATGCTAGGTCTCGGCAGCGCTTGTGACGAGAGCTCACGAAAGGGAGATGGCGCGGAGAGAGGAGATGGCGGAGGAGAGGGAAAGGAGAGAGAGGAGCGACAGAAAGAGCTCCATGAGTTAAGGTTAACCATGGAGATGAATCAAAGAGCGGCTCAGAGCGGTGGGAAAGAGAACAACAATAAAGGTGGGTGAATTCATGAGGCTTCATTCAGGGGCAATTTAAATGCGGTATTCCCATTTAACCCCTTGCATCGCTTATATCAGATCCGCATTTATTTGCATTAACACTATATTGATCACCAATGTGCGTGGTGGGTCGAAAGAGACAGGTTGATCAAGGTGGCGGCTCTAGTTACGCACCTAATGGGGGACCGCGGCCCTTTGTTCAGGCCCAAGATGCGGTAAGTGTCGTCACTTCATCAGAGTCTAAGCTAAAGTGTCAATTGAAATAGAACTTAAGTTCTTAACGCTTTCAGGCTCCGCCCATCAAGTCGGTTGAGTCGATCACGATGCTCGGCGCGAGTGGGCGGATCTTTCAATGACGGTTTCTAAGCCTACTAGCACCCTTCGCTCTTCCCTCGCACAGAGAGTGCTCCTTCGGTTTTCCTCCACGGACGGTACTCCTTCCATCTTCCCTAATCCGGACAAAGAATCCGTGATAGATGGAGACTAGAAATGTATAATGGTAGCTAGAAATCCGTATGCGGATATATGCTTTGTGCTTTGTCGATGTGTCGAGGATGTGGATGTGTATGTCGATGTGTCGAGGATGTGGATGTATGGATGTCGACGTTTTATGCTTTGTCAATGTGTCGATGTGAATGTGGATGTGGATGTCAAGAATGTGTGGATATCGATGTGTCGAGGATGTGGATGTTGCTTGCTATATATATCTTGTGTTTATTGCTGTTTAAATTTGTTTCAAATTCATATATAAAAGCTTTTTTTTTTGCTGATTACGCTTATTCGCGAGGGCTAAATGGCCTCGTAAAAAACAAAAGAGCATCTATTCGCTAGGGCCACATAGCCCTCGTAATTAACGATGGCGGGGAGGTTATTCGCGAGGGCCACACCCTCGTGATTAATGTGAGTTGGTGGCTATTCGCGAGGGCCATATAGCCTCGTAATAAGGTGGCTATTCATGAGGCTACACGCCTCGCGAATAGCTGTGAGCTAGCTCCTGCTCGCGCCAGGGACCGTGGGCCCCCACACTTTTCGCCAGGGCTGGGAGACCCTCGCAATAAAGCTGCAGGCTAGTCAATCGCGAGGGCTCAATAAAACCCTCGCGATTTACTATTCCCGGGGGCCGTGTCCTCGTGTTTTGTTGTTATTTGCGGGGGAGCGGTCGCGAGCACCTATTCACGAGGGCCAGCCCTCGTGAATAGTAAATCGCGAGGGTTTCTGCCTTTCTCCCGAGGGTTTTTAGCCCTCGGTACTGAGGGAGATTCCCGTAGTGAAAAAAACTGATGAAAATAAAATCATAACAATGGGTATTACCCTTAAAATCATAATAATAAACCGATGAAAATAAAATCATAAAACCGATGAAAACTCGTCGGTATTACCCTTAATATTGTCGGTATTCAGCCGACAAAATTATACTGGATTCCTGTAGTGGGTGTTCTAACAATGGATTCCAGATTTGGGAATATTTATCTTCATCATAGGCTTCTTCATAAAAAATGAAAATGTTCAAAATGGTAATCAAATAATTTTAAGAAAAAGCTGCACATGGCATGCTTATAACACATCTCTAAAGAGAACCCCATGTTACCAATTTTCTGTTAGGGGCAATGTTAACAAAGCTTCCTAGTTCTAATTAAAAGTATGTTCACTACAGGAAACGAAACTTTTGTGGTCGGCCAAAAATCTTTTGTGGTCGGCTAAAATGCCGACGATAATGTTTTTCGCTCTATGTCGACGGCCAAAAGCGAGGCCGACGACTTTAATCAACAATGTCGTCGGCCAAAAAAAGGCCGACCACAATAGTCACGCCAACTCTCCCGCCTTCCTGCATATTTGAAATTTCTACCCGCTCATGTAAACTATGTCGGCGGTACAAATAATGCTGTCGACATAGAGGCACCCAGCTCACGACATCTTAACGTACTAACGAAACCACATCTAGGAGGGCCCACAAGGCAGATGTCTAAGATGGCCCAATAATTGTGGTTGGCCTTCTCAGAGGCCGACGACCAAAGTGGACTTTTGTGGTAGGCCTTCAAAAGGCCGACGGCAATGTTGGAGCATTGTGGTCGGCTGAAGAATAGACCGACCACATTGGTGCACTTTTGTGGTTGGCATTACCAAAAGCTGACCACAAAGACCCCCCGCCCCCCGGCTCCAATTTTCGGCCCTCCCGCGCCTCGGTCGGCACAGTCCTATCCGTCATTTGATGTTTTGGGGCATCACAACACATTGTGATTTCTTTCACGGGTACTCGTTGGCCTGCGTTGCGTTTCCGTTACAGGATTCTTCGACTTCGAGCTTAAAGTCCCTGGAACGAGCTGGCACTAAAGTCCGGGCCAGTAGTAAGAATGTGTCGAATCTGCAAGTCATGACGATATAGCCCCGTGGATATGCTTTTGATGTGTTGGGCATGCCGTAGAACCATAAGTAGCACATAGGTCAGTGTCGATCGAGGCGCGGCCGTGTGCGGCCGGCAAGCGGCTGAGGTGGGCCGGGGGGGTTTTGTGGTCGGCCTTCCCAGAGGCCGACGACAAAAGTGGACTTTTGTGGTCGGCCTTCAAAAGGCCGACGATAAAAGTAGACTTTTATGGTCGGCTGTAAAAAGGCCGACGACAATGGTTGAGCATTGTGATCGGCTGAAGATCAGGCCGACCACATTGCTGCACTTTTGTGGTCGGCAATACCGAAGGCCGACCACAAAGACCCCCCACCCCCCGGCTCCAATTTCAGGCCCTCCCGCGCCTCGGTCGGCACAGTCCTATCCGTCATCTGATGTTTTGGGGCATCACGGCACATTGTAATTTCTTTCACAGGTACTCGTTGGCCTGCGTTGCTTTTCCGTTACAGGATTCTTCGACTTCGAGCTTGACATCCCTGGAACGAGCTGGTGCTAAAGTCCGGGCCAGTAGTGAGAATGTGCCGAATCTGCAAGTCATGACAATATAGCCCCGTGGATACGCTTTTGATGTGTTGGGTATGTCGTAGAACGATAAGTAGCACATCGGGCAGTGTCGATCGAGACGCGGCCGTGTGCGGCTAGCAAGCGGCCGAGGTGGGCCGGAGGGGTTTTGTGGTTGGCCTTCCCAGAGGCCGGCCGTAAAAAGGCCGACGACAATGGTTTAGCATTGTGGTCGGCTGAAGATCAGGCCGACCACATTGCTGCACTTTTGTGGTCGGCATTACAAAGGCCGACCACAAAGACCCCTGCCCCCCGGCTCCAATTTCCGGCCCTTCCGCGGCTCGGTCGGCACAATCCTATCCGTCATCAGATGTTTTTGGGCATCACGGCACATTGTAATTTCTTTCACGGGTACTCGTTGGCCTGCGTTGCGTTTCCGTTACAGAATTCTTCGACTTCGATCTTAACGTCCCTGGAACGAGCTGGCGCTAAAGTCCAGGCTAGTAGTGAGAATGTGCCGAATCTGCAAGTCATAACAATATAGCCCCGTGGATACGCTTTTGATGTGTTGGGCATGCCGTAGAACCATAAGTAGCACATAGGTCTGTGTCGATTGAGGCGCGGCCGTGTGCGGCCGGCAAGCGGCCGAGGTGGGCCGGGGGGGTTTTGTGGTCGGCCTTCCTAGAGGCCGACGACAAAAGTGGACTTTTGTGGTCGGCCTTAAAATGGCCGACGACAATATGGGAGCATTGTGGTCGGCTGAAGAATAGGCCGACCACATTGGTGCACTTTTGTGGTCGGCATTACCAAAAGCCGACCACAAAGACCCCCCGCCCCCCGGCTCCAATTTCAGGCCCTCCCGCGCCTCGGTCAGCATAGTCCTATCAGTCATCTGATGTTTTGGGGCATCACGGCACATTGTAATTTCTTTCACGTGTACTCGTTGGCCTGCGTTGCGTTTCCGATACAGGATTCTTCGATTTCGAGCTTAACGTCCCTGGAACGAGCTAACGCTAAAGTACGGGCCAGTAGTGAGAATGTGCCGAATCTGCAAGTCATGACGATATAGCCCTATGGATATAGCCCTATGGATACGCTTTTGATGTGTTGGGCATGCCGTAGAACCATAAGTAGCACATAGGTCAGTGTCAATCGAGACGCGGCCGTGTGCGGCCGGCAAGCGGTCGAGGTGGGCTAGGGGGGTTTTGTGGTCGGCCTTCCCAGAGGGTGAGGACCAAAGTGGTCTTTTGTGGTCGGCCTTCAAAAGGCCGACGATAATATGGGAGCACTGTGGTCGGCCGTAAGAAGGTCGACGACAATGGTGGAGCATTATGGTCGGCTGAAGATCAGGCCGACCACATTGCTGCACTTTTGTGGTCGGCATTACAAAAGGCTGACCACAAAGACCCCTCGCCCCCCGGCTCCAATTTCCGGCCCTCCCGCGTCTCGGTCGGCACAGTCCTATCCGTCATCTGATGTTTTGGGGCATCACGGCACATTGTAATTTCTTTCACGGGCACTCGTTGGCCTGCGTTGCGTTTCCGTTACAGTATTCTTCGACTTCGAGCTTAATGTCCCTGGAACGAGCTGACGCTAAAGTCCGAGCCAGTAGTGAGAATGTGCCGAATCTGCAAGTCATGACGATATAGCCCCGTGCATACGCTTTTGATGTGTTGGGCATGCCGTAGAACCATAAGTAGCACATAGGTCAGCGTCGAGGCGCTGCCATGTCTTCTTAAACAAAGTCGCCGAGGTGGGCCGGGGGGGTTTTGTGGTCGGCCTTCCCAGAGGCCGACGACAAAAGTGGACTTTTGTGGTCGGCCTTAAAAAGGCCGACGACAATATTGGAGCATTGTGGTCGGCTGAAGAATAGGCCGACCACATTGGTGCACTTTTGTGGTCGGCATTATGAAAAGCCGACCACAAAGACCCCCCGCCCCCCGGCTCCAATTTCCGGCCCTCCCGCGCCTCGGTCGGCACAGTCCTATCAGTCATCTGATGTTTTGGGGCATCACGGCACATTGTAATTTCTTTCACGGGTACTCGTTGGCCTGCGTTGCGTTTCTGTTACAGGATTTTTTGACTGCTTAACGTCCCTGGAATGAGCTGACGCTAAAGTCCGAGCCAGTAGTGAGAATGTGCCGAATCTGCAAGTTATGACGATATAACCCCGTGGATACGCTTTTGATGTGTTGGGCAAGCCGTAGAACCATAAGTAGCACATAGGTCAGTGTCGATCGAGGCGCGGCCGTGTGTGGCCGACAAGCGGCCGAGGGGGCCGGAGGGGTTTTGTGGTCGGCCTACCCAGAAGCCGACGACAAAGGTTGACTTTTGTGGTCGGCCTGCCAAAAGGCCGACGACAATGTTGGAGCATTGTGGTCGGCCGAAGCTTAGGCCGACCACATTGATATACTTTTGTGGTCGGCATAAACTAATGTGGTCGGTTATAAGCCTGACCATAAAAGTGCCCAAAATTTTAAAAGTTAAGAGCGCGTGCTGAAACAAACAAGTCCTTGTTCCTCTCTCTCTCTCTCTCACGTGCTGAAACAAACAACTCCTTGTTCCTCGCTCTCTCACGGCTTGACCTACCCGCCCAGCCCCCACACTGTCGCCGCCCTCTGTCGACACACGCGCGCCCAAGCCGCCGCCGTCCTCATGCTGCGCCGCCCTAAGCTCCCCCGGCCTGCCCGTCCGATGCCGCCCGCTTCGACGCTGCCGCAGCCCTCACTCCCGACGCCGCGCCGTCCCCAACCGCCGCCGCCCTCACGCCCGCGCCGCCCACGCGCGCCTGCCCCTAAGCTCCGCCTGCCCCGCCGACGCCGCACGCCCCGCCGCCGCCGCCCTCAGCCCCGACGCCGCGCCGCTTGCAAGCCGCCGCCGCCCTCACGGCCGACGCCTCCTCCGGCCCGCCGCTTTAAGCTCCCACGGACCGCCCAGACGCCTTGCCTGGCCGCCAAGCCGCCGCCGCCCCTAACACCGCACCGCCTCGACGATCATGGCGACTCCCGACGCCGCCCAAGCAGCGTCGTCACGCCGCCACGCCCGACGCCGCCACGCCTAACGGCCGACGCCCACGCCGCCTACACGACGCCGCTGTCCCCACGCCGCCTCCAAGACGCCCCCTGTGTAGGTGCAAGAGCAAAACCACCCTCACATTCTCCTATTGCATATTGGGAACACGTTTTGCAAACTTCCTGTGGATTATATTTGTAGTAGCTGTTTTGCTAATATTGTGTACCTGTTGGTTGATGTGACTTTAATTTGCAGAAATTGAAGGCTTGAAAAGAAAGCTTTGCAGCAAATTTGCAGTGAACTCACCTTCCTTTCCACCTAGCTAGCAAGTAATGAGTTTGAGCCATTGAGTGAATTATTAGCTTTTTTTGTTAATGAGCATATCATATTAATAGTTTGGAACTATGTTGAAAAATGTTATCTATGACTATGTGGTCACTTTGTACCTTACTGAATCATAGTCATACTCATTCAGTTGTACAATTATCTGCTTGTTGATCTTCATTGATCAACTTCATTAGCTGCCTATGTGTTTTGTAGAGTGCCTTGATATCAATCTACAAGAAAACAAATCCGAACTGCTTTATCAGATTTATTCTAGCCCACCAATTTAACATGTTTATAGTCCTTTATTTTCTTGTTTAAGGCATATAATTAGAACATAATCTACCATACTTTGTTTTGATATGACCGCCCAGCCGCCGCCTCCTCCACGCAATTAGTGAGCTAGCTAATACCTATTCATTGCATATGTTAAATAAAATTAATTTGTGTCGTTAACCGAGCCAGCGTCAAACCCGTTCGGGGCCAATGCATATTTTCGTAAAGAACTCAGACGGTGATTCGTTGTGTTCTATTACGAAAGGTGTTGCGGTCTCGAACTGTCCACGTTTTGGACAGCCCACAGATGTGCGTTTGAGTACGGTGCTCGTGGCATGGGAGTGTATGGGTTGGAATTTCGACGGCATAACCCTGATGTTCTTCTAGTGCAAAACATAAGCGGTACGCTGCACCATCGCTGCACTAGGGAACCGCGGGTTATCTTTGTTGGAATTCGACCGTGCACTCTCGTGTCGCTGGTACCGTACTAAAACGCACATCCGTGGGTGGGTAAGCCCTCCTATTTAGCTAGTATTAAGCCGTCTAAACCTAAATTTTGAATGCATGCATGGACGTTGTTTAGTAAGCAATGGAAAATCGGCGGTGGATGTATGATGGCTGGATGAAGTCTTGACGGCACACAGAAGAGTGGTTCGAAAAGGCAACAGCCTTCGTGGAAGATGCATTCCATAAATTACCCAACCCTAATGCAGCGGTCGTGTGGTGTCCCTGTGCTGCATGCTCGAATACCGAGAAGAGGACCAAAAGGAATATTAGTGAACACCTCTGTAGGCATGGTTTCAAGCCAAACTATTTTGTATGGTTAGCTCATGGTGAGAGAAAGCGTCCGACACCTGTCTGTAGCCCTGTGGATTTTGGTGAGGGCTATGATGAAGTCGAAGTTGATAGATTGGACGAGCTCCCTAATGATGTGGCTCAGGCTTACGATCTCTCCCCCGAGGAAGAGTCAGAGCCGCTTGCCCAACAATTCGAGAAGCTACTTGATTCTGCCAAGTTGCCGCTGCATGAGTACACCGATATGACCGTGCTCTCTGCAGTGTCACGTCTGATGGCAGTGAAGACCAAATACAACCTATCGGCAAATTGCTTCAACGACCTTTGTAAACTGTTGGATAGCGTGCTTCCGAGTGGACATAGGATGACTCCAAATCTATACGAGTCAAAAAAAACTTCTCAGCGTGTTAGGCATGCCGGGCGAGAGGATAGACTATTGTCCAAATTTTTGCATGCTTTATTGGAAGACCGATTCAGGACTGACTCATTGTAAGCATTGCGATGAGAGTCGGTACGTGGAAGTAAAAGGACAAGATGGTAAAGTGAGACAGACGAAGGTGGCCACAAAAACCTTTCGTTTCTTTCCGATAACTCAACGCCTGCAGCGTCTTTACATGTCTAAGTCCACGGCACGACACATGAGATGGCACAAAGAGGACAAACGTAGAAAGGAGGGCATGATGATTCATCCATCAGATGCAGAAGCCTAGAAGCACTTTGATCAACAACACCCTGAATTCGCCATTGAGCCCAGAAATGTGCGAATCGGACTCTCCACGACAGGTTCACGCCTTTCAATATGACCGCCCAGCCGTACTCGTGCTGGCTAGTTTTTGCTATCCCGTACAACTTGCCGCCTCAAATCTGCATGAAAGAAGAGTACATGTTCCTTTCTGTTATCATACCTGGACCTAAGTCTCCTAGAAAAAATTTAGACCTATTTATGAAACCACTGGTAGAAGAGCAAACCGACCTGTGGAACAAAGGAGTTTTGACATATGATAGCTACAAGGGACAGAACTTTAGGATGTGTGCCGCATATCTGTGGTCATACACGATTTTTCGGCATATGGCATGTTCTCGGGGTGTAGCACGCATGGAAAGTTGTTGTGCCCAAAATGCCTGTGCAACACTGATGCATTCACACTAAAAAAAGGTGGTAAGGCTTGTTGCTTTGATTGTCACCGTTGTTTCCTGGAGCCGAACCATCCATTTAGAAAGCAAAGAAATGCATTTCGTAAAGGTACGACTGTGATGAAGAAGAGGCCACCAGAACGGTTTGAAGTGCAAGATATAATCGAATGGCATGACAATATCGAGGAGAAAGGGTACGACACAAACTATGGTAAGGAGCATCATTGGACTCATAAGTGCAGCATTTACAACCTTCCTTATGCAACAGATCTGAAGCAGCCTCACAATCTCGATCTGATGCACCAAGAGAAAAACATGTGCGAGGCAGTCGTGAACACAAACTGGGACATCCCACAAAATACTAGAGATAACAAAAATGCTCGAGAGGACTGTGCTTTGATATGTAATCGGCTAGACATGAACCGCGATGAGAATGGGTCAAAACCTAGGGCAAAGTACTGTCTTACGCGTGTGCAAATAAGACAGATTTTACTGTGGATTAAGAAAAATGTTAAATTCCCAGATGGGTATGCGGCGAGCATTCGTCATGCCGTTAGTATAGAGCAATGCAAGTTAAATGGAATGAAAGCTCACGACTACAAAGTTTTCATAGAGCGTCTGTTTCCGGCCGTATGGTGTGGATATGTTGACGACGCTATTTGGATCACATTATCAGAGCTTAGCTTCTTTTATCGAGAGTTGTGTGCAAAAGAGCTATCCGCATCGAGGATGGAGGAATTAGAGAAGGAGATTATTGTGCTCGTGACAAAGCTAGAGAAGATTTATGTTCCTGGTTTTTTTAACTGCATGCAACATTTACTAGTGCATCTGCCATATGAAGCAAAAGTTGGGGGGCCAGCACAGTACAGGTGGATGTATCCTGTGGAACGCATGATGAAAAGTCTTAGAGCGAAGGTGAAAAACAAAGCACGAGTCGAAGGAAGTATTGCGGAAGCTTGGCGACGAAGAATAAGGTTCACGTCTCTCAGCCGAGGTATAAGAAGGTACGTCGTAGAATTACTTCCACTCTTGAGGTATTTCTTGACCAAGACGGATGCAATGTTGGTAAAAGCACCACACGTGACTTGGATGCAGAGGAAAAAATTGCGATTCAGTTTATACGTGTATGACAACATGGATGAAGTGAAGGTGTACATCGAGTAAGTTAATTCATGTCTTAATTAAATTATAAATATATACTTTTGCCATAAATAATTGAAGAAAATATTGTAGTCAATTCATTCAAGAAGAGTGGAGAAGACCAGGTGATCGTTCGGGTGAACAAATTATGAAGCTGAAACGACGAGGTGGCGGACAAAACCGTCCGAACTTTCTAACCTGGTTCCATTACTACGTATGTTTCTTTCTCTTATATAAGGTAAAGTTTCATTATCATTTCAAATCCTTAAAAAATCTTGTCGCGCATGATTGTGCAAAGGTCAAAAACGTCCAACAGCGTGCAACGATCTCCGACAAATGTCACGTGGGTGCAGCCGTAGAATTAAGGTGTATGGATGCTATGATTGCCATGGTTATCGATTTCGGTCCGAAACGGCTGAGGCTGCTCGCCCAAATGCAACTACGGTAAATAGCGGCGTTGTGAGTTATGTCACAGACGACCTTGGTGGTCCAGACATTGAATATTATGGGATCATTGAGGAGATTATAGAAATATCTTACGAAAGCAACAAGGATCTCTCGCTAGTGCTATTTTGGTGCAGATGGTTCGATCCTGAAAGCGGGGTGCGGACTACTCCTGAACTTGGACTAGTTGAGATCAATCATAAGTAGCTGTATCAGAAGCCCGACGTGTTCATTCTCCCCGAACAGGTTGAGCTGGTGTTTTATCTGCCATACGCTCATCCGGATTACAAAAATTGGTGGATCGTCCATAAATGTCATCCAGTTGGTGGATTGCCTGACCTCACGGAAGAAGACTACGAACCTCGTCTAGACATGGAACCATTCCAAGAAAAAGATTTAACAAGAGAGCTACACGTCGATATTGATGATGTTCAAGAGATATCAGAAGAAGAAAACGAAGAGGAGGAAGATGAAGAGGAAGAAAACGAGGAAGAAGAAGAAAACGAAGAGGAGGAAGAAGAAGAGGAAGAGGACGAGGAAGAAAACGAGGAGGAAGATGAGGAAGAGGAAGCCGAAGATTTTAAGCTATTCAAATTTATAGGTTTATACTTATATACATTTAATTTCTTTCATTTAATATATTTATTTTATATTATTTCATTTCATTCGATTCATATACTTCTAATTCATGTCATCTAATTCGATTTTTGTAGGATGACTGGATCTTTGAAGAGGTTGGCTAAGAGGGCCAAGAAGGTGTGGGGAAAGGGGGGCAGGCGTAGTGCACCAGAGCACCAGGACGACGAGGTGGTGGCCACCGACCCCCAGTTGGGGGAGGGCGACGAGGTGGTGGCCACCGACACCCAGTTGGGTGAGGACTACGAGGTGGTGGCCGCCGACCCCGAGGTGGTGGCCCTCCACTCCCAGGTGGTGGCCCCCCACTCCCAGGTGGGGTCCGTGGAGGCCGACGATGAGGGAGATGGCAGGGCCAACGATTACGAGTGGACGGGGGCGTTGGAGGGCTACGAGGAGGAGTTTGAGGTGGAGGAGACCGACGAGGACGAGGGAGGGGAGGATGTCTACGAGGAGGATTGGAGGAGGATTTCGGACTGGCAAGTCAATGTGGATGAGGAGGAGGGGGACGACAACTGGGAGCCACCCTCGTCCTCTGGAGCTGAGTCCTCCTCGAGCTCCAAGAGAGGTCGCGGGCGCAGTAAATTACAAAAAGCCCCGCAGATCCAAGCGAGAGGATAGTGATACAGGTTGCCACTGGTGAGAGGTATTTGAGAACTATTTTTTTTTGGAGCTGATTTCTCGATGTCTCTTATTGCTAATCACAAACTTGATAAATACTTTTTTGAATTTGATGTGCAGGGGCTTGGTTTGCGTCAACAAGGGTCTGCAGGAGCCGGGCAACTTGTTAGGGGTGCTGCTCAAACAGCTCTACCCTAGGCGAGTAGGCAAGGGCGATGATCGACGCCCGGCGCTCAATTGGAGCGACTACTCGCTCGTGGAGGATGATGAGGGAGGAAGTATCGCCGATCACGTCATCAAGGAGTTCTGGGTAACATTCCAAATTTCATTTATTTATGGTTTTGTGTTTATAGCTTTATGAATTTGGTCATGTGTTCCTTTCATTTCAGGAGAGATACCAGCTTTTTCCTAGGGCAACCTAGGAGGACTACGAGGCTTGCCGCCATGTGCTCGACACAATGGCGACAAGGAAGATTAGGGACGCCATCAGGTTGTCTCGTTTGGATGCGGTGTTGAAGCACCA
Organism: Raddia guianensis; assembly: GCA_036346415.1. Taxonomy (NCBI): domain Eukaryota; kingdom Viridiplantae; phylum Streptophyta; class Magnoliopsida; order Poales; family Poaceae; genus Raddia; species Raddia guianensis. The sequence goes on from CM070544.1 coordinate 28,070,094, forward strand.
TGGCAAGAGGGGGATTAGAAAGATGTCAAGGGGAAGGGCAGCTCTAGAGTATCTAAAGGCTCAAGAGTACAAGCCTTGGTGTCCAGACTGGATGTATAAGTGTCCACGCGCCTGGAGAGACCTCTGCCGGATGTGGGCCTCTAAGGAGTGGATTGAGAGGTCAAGGAGGAACAGAGGCAATAGGGATTCTAACCCCGACATCTGCGCCACCTACCTAGGAGGACGAGGCATGGGTCACGTCGTGCGGGATATCGTAAGTCCACTTATCTTTTATAATTACAATCAACTTTATGGTCATTTCACATTGCATACTAACCTACAGGAGTCGGAGATGGGACTTGAGCCTTCTGGGTTCACCTTGTGGAGGGTTGCACACACGCCCCGTGTCCAACCTGACAGCACACAGTCACCAATGCCACCAGCTGCGCAGGAGAAGCTTGTAAGTGACTACCTCTTTTCTCTTCTCTACACCATTTCGATCGTTTTCAAACTAATCTACTTAATATCTCATTTTTTCGTAGGACATATATACAACAGCCATGAAAGAGAAGCACGGTGTCGACTGTGACCCCATCAACATGCCGGTCGACCCTGTGGTCATATACGACCAATTCGGTGGGAGGAGTCACGGTAGATACGCCATCATGGACTCCGTCGTGCCGTTTGACTCCTACAAGGCTGATATCAGAGCACGTCGACAGCAGGCCTCCTCTTCCGCCCGTGCCCAGCTGGAAGCCCAGAACAAGCTTATCGCGGAGATGCAGCAACAGAGGGTGGCGGATGAGCAGCGTTGGCAGGCGGAGTGAGAGGAAAACAACAGGAGGTGGCAGGCGGAGCGAGAGGAGAACACTAGGTGGATGCAGGCCATCCAGGATCAGAACCTCTTCATGATGCATTATATGCAACAGGTAATTATGATCGTACATGTAGTTAGGTTGTTCTTAATAATTTCCAACACTAACATATAATATCCGCAGGCTTTCCAGGGAGCGGGGACCTCTGGCCAGCCGCAGGTCGTCTTCACGCAGCCGCCGGGGGCCCCGACGACACAAGTCGGCGCTCTTCCCCCATTTGTGCCGCCAGCATCGTTTCCCATGCTCCACTTTGCCTCTACACCGGCGGCTTCTCCGGGGGTAAAGCTTTTCTCTAGTTTATAAAATATTTTTAAATAATCACACAAATGCATAAAAGTTAATAAATTACGGTTTCCTCTATAATCTTGCAGGTGTCTGGTTCAGCGGCGCCAGCGCCTGTGACAAATGCTCCGCAGGGAGGTGATTCTAGTGCCACAAGATCAGTCGAGGAGCAATTCATCGTGGACATGTTTACTGATCCATTCGCATGTTCGAATCCTTAGACGTGTTTAGACGATGAACTTGTGAGCTAGACGATGCGATCGATCGATGATGAACTTGTGAGATAGACGATGCGATCGATAATGTGAATTTTTGGACAATTTGTAATGATGACGCACTTTTGTTATTGGAACTGTGGTCTGTGATTGTGATTTGCATTCGACTGTGATTGTGAATGTGATTGACAAATGTGGTCGCTATATATTGTGATTGTTATGGGGTAAACTGTCGGGAATACAGTTTTTTGCAGGTTAAATTTGAGCTTTTCTATAAATTACCAGCAATTTTTATTGCTGGCACACTGTCAATGTCGTCGGCATAAATCCAGGCCGACCACAAAAGTCCTCCGTATTGTCGTCGGCATAAATCCAGGCCGACCACAAAAGTCCCCGTATTGTCGTCGGCATTTATCTAGGCCGACTACAAAAGTCTAAGTATTGTCGTCGGCATATATGAAGACCGACCACAAAATTCTAAGTATTGTTGTCAGCATATATGAAGGCCGACCACAAAAGTCCTGGGTATTGTCATCGGCATCAGTCTAGGCCAACCACAAAAGTCTGATTATTGTCGTCGGCCTCAAGTTTAACCGACCACAAAAGTCTAGTATTGTGGTCGGACTCCAGTCACGCCGACCACAAATGTGAAGCATTGTGGTCAACCCTCTAGTTATGCCGACCACAAAAGTTACCATTGTCGTCGGCCTCCAGTCTAGCCGACCACAAAAGTCTGCAACGTGGCACCGTCACCTAATCTGCGGGACCCACATGGCAGAGCGCCGTCATTGTGCCCGTGCCGTCCGGTATAGTTTTGTGGGCGACTCGAATAATGGCCGACCACAAAGATCCCTCTTGGGAGCTCTGCCCAGGAGCTACTTTTGTCGTCGGTTTTTCTTTAGGCCAACCACAAAAGTGACTTTTGTCGTCGACGCATTGTCGACGAACTTTTGTCGTCAGCTGTCCGATGACAAAACGTTTTGTCGTCAGTATTTTGACTTTTGTCGACGTCGGCATAGGCCGACCACAAAAGTCTCGTTTCCTGTAGTGGTTCGTATGGAAAAACTCGTAAAGTTGTCACAAACATCACAATGAACTTCTTCCCATTCTTAAGTAGTAAATTAAAAAATTATGGAAAGACTTAAAAAAAAATTCTTTTGTCATTTGATTTTTTAAAAAATATATGGGCAGGTTTCATTTGGATTGTCATTAATTCCACAGACAGCAATATGTTAAAAATATACTACCTCCGATCACAAAAAGAAGTCGTCGTTGACTTTTGAACACGCCTTTGACCATTCGTCTTATTCAAAAATTTAGTTCAAATATGTAAAAATATAAGTCATACTTAAAATAATCTAGTAATAAACCAAATCTTAAAAAAAAATAATATTTATATAACTTTTTTGAATAAGACGAATGATCAAAGGTGTTTACAAAAATCAACGGTGACTTCTTTTTGTGACCGGAGGTAGTATCTTTTTTCAGACAATAAAAGGCAAAATTATTTCAATCAATCCAGCATTTGTATTCAACAAACGTAAACTATATTCTAAAATACTTGTGAACACTTGGTAGGAAGCTTGGTGAGTCAAAAAGAAATTTAAAAATAGTTTTGGCAGCATTGAGAAGGATCACTAAAAGCTTTTAAAATAACTACAAAGTGAAATATTATTTGGCGTGTGCAAAAATGATAAATTTTTAGTTGTTACTTTTAGGTTTAAAATTTAGTGTAATTGAAAAAAGGATTTCGTGTTTATGGGGTTCTAAATAATTTAAATATCTAATTAATCTTAAAAGTTCTTATAGTTCCAAATGATTTAAGAAAGTTTAGGTGAACGCATAGTAAGGGAGCGAGTGGCCTACGATACGTGCGATATATGGATTGCCAGCAATATAGGATCAAGTTGATCTTTGTTTGTTTGAGCTGAAAATTGCTAAAAATTTTAATATGAAAAGTTATAACCCCTCGTAAGACGTCTTAGAGAGCTTTAAAAATTATGAAAAAAAGATGTTTTACAAACTTTAAGAAGAAATTTTTAAAACCCTACAAAAATAACTGCAAAGTATTACATAATCTGGCTTATAAAAAATAATAATTTTTCATTTAATTAATTTAATTTAATTTAAGCCGAAACAAACAAGGCCCAAGAATGGTATACATATCCAACTATCCAAGTACCTCGCACGAAACCACCGTGTACAGTCAAAGGTCTAAACTCACAAGTGATCAGAATGGTCTAGATATTTGCATGTACAGTCAAACGGTTGACCCGGAAATCTATGGCACTGAAAATTCTGCGGCCGTGATTGGAAACGATACTCGTTCAAGATTGTGCAGCTGACGATTACTGGTCGATGCCAAATCCAAATTAGGATGATCATCATGTATAAAAGGGGAGTCATCCCTGCAGCGGAAACCAAAACTTGTCGGCAGCAGCTTCAGAAACAAATAAAAAAAGCATGGGTTTCTTTGAGCGTAATCGCTCCCGGTTGATTGTGTTCGCTTTCGTCTTTGCCGTGCTTCTCGCTTCGCGCGGCCATCTCAGCTTCGCTTCTCATGAGGCACCGGAGGAGGAGGAGGACAAGAGGGTGAGGAGATCAACTCATGATTTCACATATGGCGTTTAAATTTGACCTGATTTCATTCAAATATCTTGCATTTTTGATCGTGCGTGCGTGCGTTGGCCGTGCACATTGCTCATCGCATGCAGTTATACATCGTGTACCTTGGGGAGAGGCAGCACGAAGATGCTGAGCTCGTCGCAGCTTCGCACCACGCCATGCTGGCTTCAGTTCTCGGGAGGTGAAAATTAGCTCCACTCATCCACTGGGCGTAGCTAGTGATGTGCTATTGTTTTTAGGCCTGTAGCTAGCTTAATCTGCTGTTTAATTTGGGGATTTTCGGGAGCAATTACGAATTACGAATCGATCTGCAGCGAAGTAGACAAGTGAAAGCAGAATAATACAGTCATATGACGATCGAGTGTAGACAGGGCGAGAGAGAGAGACGAATTGTTCGTCCATTCTTGTTCTCTCGACCTTCAAGTCTGAACTTTCTTGTTTTAAAAAAAAAGAAAAACAGGTTTCAACTTTCTTTGGCGAGGATGCGGAGTGGAGAGAGACAAAGAGATACGAGCTACTGGAGAGAGTGAGAGACTAGCTACTAGAGAGAGAGACGCAAGCTGGTTTGAGCTGAAACCGTTTCGGCCGTCTACGTCTACGTTTTGTGGTCACGACATATTCTAGATTATTAATCAATTAAACGGTTGTGGCTATTTCCACGGATAATATTGCCGTACGTGTTTTGTCGCAGATCTAGGGCCACTTGCCATCAGTTGTTAGTCTATTACTCTCATGGGCCATGTCTGACAAAACCTAAATCGTAAAATAATATAACATGCAAAATAAAAAATATAGATACATAGTGAAAAACAAGATATAAAAAGTGGTTGAATAGTGTCTAATTTGATCTAAGTTAAACCATATTGAAGATTGAAGATGGCCTAAATTTAGGACATAGTCCCCAAACCTTTTGATCACATTCTCGAGGGCTTGTTGCGCATTTGCCACCGCGCATACTGCCCACCCTTTTTTTGCCACCCTGCACGTTGTCACCCCTAATTTGCCATCCTCAGCAATTTTTCCACAGCTCATATGCCATTTTCACCTATTTACCACCATTTTCTCCCCCATTTCACCCTTCACCTCCAAGTCCGGCTGGCTCTAGGAGGGCGGCGGTGAGGGGCGTTAGCGATCTTGAGGTTGATGGCGGCGCTGAGGGAGGAGGCAGCGGCTGCTGGGAAGGCAGCTCTGGCGAGCTCGAGTGGCGGCGGCCACCCGGCGAGCTCCGTCTGACGGGAGCGGTAGAAAGGGCGATGACGAGCTCGAGGACGCGGCGGCGGTGACCAAGGCATGGCGGAGGAGCGGCTGCTCGTGCTCCTCCTCATGATCTCGAGCTTCGCCGCCAGATTGCCCTCACTGCCTCGAGCTCGCCGCGTTTGCCCGTCGCTGCCTCGAGCTCGCCAGATCGACCTTAGCGCCGCTTTCTCCACGCGCAGACCGCCGAGCTCCATTACACCGCCTCCACAAGCGCCGAAGCTCGTCGCCACCTCCACGTGCATGTTGCCGAGCCAGCCGAGCAAAGAACGCCGCCACAACGCCACCGTCGCCTCTGCTCCTCCCCACCGCACTTGGAGAAGAAGGGGAAGGGGGTGAAAAAGGTGGGGGAAAATGTGAGAAAAGGGTGGAAATGAGTCAAAATGGCATATAGGGTGTGAGAAAATTTTTGGAAATGGCAAATTAGAGGTGGTAGCGTGGGGGATGGCAAATAAAGGGGGGGGGGCACTTTGGAGGATGGCAAATAGGCAATTTTCTCCATTCTTGAATATCACTATTTATATACATATATTTACTCCTTGTACATATTAAAATTTACGGCTAGCAATATTAGATATGCTCTTATCTAAGTTTTGTGCCGTTAGTTTCAGTCCGGAATTCATGGATTTCACATATGAAACGGTTCAATTTCCACGTGGAGGAGTCATTTTCCCATTGTTCGGAAAAAGCCCTACGACGAAAAATTTCGATCCTTCTCTACATTTCCTAAGTAGACAAAGCTAATGGTTGAAATCAGAAATAAAATCAACAAATAACAGCATCGATGGTCAATTGAAGAACCCATAATATCTCAAGGCCTTACAGTTCAATGTCGTTTTTTTTTTTTCATTTCGTTAATTTGAAGCATGGAAGCGGCTTCCGAGGCGATCGTCTACAGCTACAAGCATGGATTCTCTGGCTTTTCTGCAATGCTCACAGGTTCTCAAGCCACAAAAATCAAAGGTCAACGAATTGCTTTACTTGCAGCACATGAATCGACTGGCGAGGAAGGTGATAGAAAAATTAATATCCATGGGGTTTGCTGTTGCAATGTACAGGTTTAGCTGGTGTGGTGAGCGTGAGCATGAACCAGATGCATAGCCTGCACACCACTCGCAGCTGGGACTTCATGGGGCTGCACCACGACCAACCAAATGGACTGCTTGCAGATGCCAAAATGGGAGATGGCATGATCATCGGTGTCCTTGACTCGGGTAATCTTTAACGAATTTTTTTTGTGGTATTTTCTTCTATTTCATCGTGCGGTCAATATTTTACATGCTGTTAATTAATTGTTTTCTTAGTCAATTCAATGATTTGAAACAATTTTATCGATATTCATATTATATAATTATATAGTATATGAATGCATGTGGTTTGCTACATACAGAAAAATATTATCATATAACATCCTCCATCTTGTTGAGTGGACAACATCATGGTTGACCTATCACTTCTGCCGTCGATCTGTTCGTGCTCCAACTTATGGTGCCTCTACCACTCTCACGTCCTTCGCATACAAACAGCAACCCAATCTTCTATAGGTTCTACTTGGTGGAATGAAGATGTCCATGATTGATTGCATCCAACCAACGAGATTGAATTCTTGCAATTGTTACATACACACACCTGTTGTTATCAACCATGGATGCACCCAACTGACCTAGCTCACTACAAAGGTCAATTCCTGCACATAGCATAAGAAACGAATAAGAACAAGGTTAAAAGCAAACAATATGAAATTTAGGTCCAAAGTTGAGTTTATCTTTTACCAAGGTAGATGTACTCGTCACTACCATGATTATTAGGTGTTTCTCCATAGTAGAAAAATAGCTGATAATAACCTAAAGAATTAAGAGAGGATCGACGGTCATGTACATACAATGTTTTCATCTAGTCGCTATACTACAGTATAGACCCTATAACGTAAAGAAAACAGAACAAAAGGAGAAACGTACAGAAATAGATCCAAAAGAGAGTGGTAGATAATGAAACTATAGGCTCAGGTACATCCAAAATCAATAGATTCAATAGAGCTAAATCTACTATCAAGTTTATAATTTCAACAAGATAATTTCAAGTTTATAATTTCAACAGGATAACATGACAAGGGTAAGTAATCTACTACAAAGTTGAATAAATCAAGAAAATGGTAAACAGACTACAAACTAGAAGATAAAAGAGAAAATTGCACCATTAGTCCCCAAACTTGTTCCGCCTATGCACATAAATCCATAAGTATCGAAACCGCTTATTTAGGTACCAAAACTTATGAAACCGTTGCAATCAGGTCCATAGGCTGGTTTCTTAGGCTGTTTTGGTAATGTGGACTGCCATGTCAGCACCCTTTGTCTAAAAAATGTCAGCGCCTACATGTCATTTTTATTTTTCTTTCTTACTTTTAATGTGACTCCTCCATTAAAAGTAGGTCCCACATTAAAAGTAAAAAAGGAAAGAAAAATACCACGTAGACGCTGACATGGCAGTTCACATCACCAAGACAGACTAAAAAACCAGCCTATGGACCTGATTGAAACAGTTTCGCAAGTTTAGATACCTAAATAAGTGGTTTCGATACTTATGGATTTATGTGCACAGGCAGGATAAGTTTGGAGACTAACGGTGCAATTTTCATTTTCTCAAGATAAAAAATCAACTAGTAAGTAGAATGAAAATAAACGATCTATTGACCTTTGCTAATGTGACTACCTGATAAAAAGGGTAACTAAGGAAGAACATCAAACTTAATCGAGACAATTTCTACCTGAGGTGTACCTGGAAACCGATCAAAAGACGATTTAAATATCAAATACAGCGAAATTACTCTAAACTATATCTAGTGCAAGAAAGTGACGTTATTAAAAAAGTAGAGTTGTATTGGTTGATTCTTGATCTTTTGCACGACCTCAAAATCAAGCATTTATACATGTACATAACCAATACACCTTATTGTGTTTGTCGTGTAAACATATTGATATATTCCTATTTTATCTTAAAATATTGTATCTCTGCCCTCTGTTTCAGCCTATTTTCCGTCTTGCACCGGCCCAAGAAGGCCCATTTCTCTTAAATTCTTTCCAGCACAGCGATGCAAGCCCAAATCCAAATTTCGGTGTTAACAATCCACATGCATGGCAGAGCCGTTGACCACGTGGGCGCCTCCCTTAGCTCGTGAGCATTAGACCATCTTCGATATTTTTTCTTCAAATCATTCCATCCTCGTTTCCTCCCCGCACATTATTTCCCTTTATTCCCCACCATCTCAAATAATATCTTTTTAAAAGAATTCGTGAAGAGAGCGGAGAAAGAATTACTTTTTAAAGAGAATGTACAAAGAAAATTTTTCTAAACAAACTTTTTAAAAACTATTAAAGCATACGAAGAGAACTTCAATCTCTTCATAAAAAAATGTTTCGAAGAAATACGTTGGAGACGGTGTTACACGGAGTCGCGGGCGATTGTAAAAAAGAATTGTTCCTCAAGAGCGTTGAGAATTTTAAAACTGCAGAAACTCGTCAAAAAAGAGGGCGGTTTTTACAAAAAAAAAAACGAAAACAAAATTGGAGAAACCCGTCTGCTCCAGTGCTCCTTTCGGTGGTTCCCCCTGTGCACTGTACTGCTGTGCTCCATGAACCCTGCCGCCGACCTGGAGCTTGGCCTCGCCGGCCGCCTGCTTTTACTCCGGCGATCTCCTGCGCTGGTATGGCTGGATCTCGTGATCTTCTTCTTCTCCTTCTTCTTCTTCTTCTTCTTCTTCTTCTCGTGCGCCCAAGGCGGATCTCGGGGCCTGCCTCTTCTTAGCGGTCGCATTCTCTTAGCTGGAGCACCGTGAGTTATTTCCACTCAACTACGTAGCAAGATGCACATATCTTACAAAAATACTCGCCTTTCTTGATCCGCATGATTAATGTTTTCTATTTTTTTTGTCCTGATTATTGATAACCCATCTACGTACCTATAAGATTGTAGTGGCGCATTATTTCTGCGGTGTTGCAAAGTACCGAATTGGTATTTTTGCGGGACTAAAAACTAATAGAAAGAAAACAAAAATTTTAGGTGATAATCGTCTTCCATTTGTTGCTGGCTTAAATTCTGTGGATTATAGTGCTTATTCCGTGTTGCAAAGTACGAGAAAAGTGGGAATTTTGCGGGTTGAAAGTCTGAAAGCCAATCGTCAATCCAAGCATAGACTAAAATTTTTTGTGATAATTGTCTGCCATTTATTATTGTTGGTTTGAATTGTTTGTGCCTATTGTTATAGCACTTTTCTTTAGTAAACTTCTTTCTGACTTCATTAAAACACAAGCAAAACTTGAGTTCAGCTCAGACAAAGCTCGAATAAGCTCCAGGAAGAGCTCGTGTAGACTTGGTAAAGTATAACTTCATCAAGAAAGATTCATTGAGTCGTGTTGTAAGTTCAAACTCGAGCCAAGCTGGAATTGTGACTAGAGTGAGCCAAGTTCTAGCAATTTGTGAGCCTCAGGCCTTTTTCTTCTCAGCTTAAATTAAATTAAATTAAATTTGATATTTTTGTACAAGCCAAAGCCAAATGATGTAGTACTTTGTAGTCCTTTTTGTGCAGTTTTAAATAGATCTTCTTAGAATTACTAAAATAATTGTTTTATAATTTTTTGGACTCTCTAAGACTTCTCTCAAATGATCATAACTCTTTTAGATTAACAGTCACCTCAGGCCTTAACCCAGTTCTTTTCATCTTAACAGCTTAATGGCTTAACAGTTTAACGACTTATCTATGTTTTGAAAACACATATGTTTTGAGTTTTTTTAGTCCCTTTTTTCATTATTTTGAAGGTGGGTCCTAATGCTTTAAAAAACAAGTCAAACGAATTGTATCCGAATCTCGAGACTACCTCGAGAAGCTCTCGAAGTTTAGTTATTTCAGCCGATCAGCTGTTCAGATCAGCTCAAAAGAACAGGGTAAAATTTTCAGCAACTTTAAACTGAAAAGAACAAGGCCTCAAGTTTTTTTTTTTACAGTCCTAGTCGAAGACAACTCCAGCGATGACATTTCTAGAATGTGGAGCAGTTCTCTATACCTAGGTCGTAACTCTTTACTCTTGTGAAATGGTTGCTAGATATGAACTATGAAGATTCTTGATACATATGACATAAATCTGTAGTTTTGTTGAATTTACTTTCTTTTATGGCCTCGCTATTTTTATTACAACTAATAAGATTGATATACTATCATTCAAGACTAATATATATTTTTGTGTTACATGCAATAAATTAACTGACCTATGTCAAGGTATGAACAGCTAGCTATAGATTTTATCATCGTCCATGTTTCACGATGTGAATTCCGTTAGTTTAACTTTGCAGGCATTTGGCCGGAATCTCTGAGCTTTCATGATGGTGGGTATGGACCCGCACCTGCAAAATGGAAGGGGATCTGCCAGACTGGCGACTCCTTCGATTCCAAGAGCTGCAATGGCAAGATCATCGGGGCACGGTGGTACGCCAATGACACGGACAAGGCACTGCTCGACGGCGAGTTCTTGTCCCCCCGGGACGCCAATGGCCATGGCACCCATGTCGCCTCGACGGCCGCGGGCAGCATCATCCACAACGCTAGCCTACATGGGCTGGCAGCAGGGGTTGTGCGCGGTGGCGCCCCCCGTGCCCGGATCGCTGTTTACAAGGTGTGCTGGGGCGTTTGGTCGTCAGGCATATTCATCTGCAGTGAGGCAGCTGTTGCCAAAGCAATAGATGATGCAATCCATGACGGGGTTGATGTCCTGTCACTCTCCATGGGAGGCTCTCTGTTTATCCCAGCCACCTTACATGCTGTTGCAAAGGGCATACCGGTTGTGTACTCAGCTGGGAACTCGGGGCCTTATGCTGAGACAGTGCAAAATATGGCTCCGTGGCTGTTAACTGTTGCAGCGACCACAATCGACCGGCTCTTCGCAACGACCATAACTCTTGGAAGTGGCCAGAAGCTTGTGGTACTTTTTTGCCCATCTCATTGTTCTCTTTATTTCATATCCTTCAAAAAGACTGTCAATGCTTGCATATCCATTTAAAAGATATTCCTAGAAAAAAAGTCCGCGCGAAGGTGGCATAGAGTATTATGCAACGCACGTGTGAAATATTTTCTTGATTGTTGCATGCCCTGAAAGAGAATTTGGAGCCCTTGACGTTGACGTAATATCCATGGAAGGTGGCTCTGTTATAAAGTCGTGCCAGTGTCATCCTGACTAGACGGTCCTCTATGTATATAGATTGATTTAGAGGGTGAACATGACTGTGTAGTGTGCATATTAGGTGGTAACAATGTAACAGCAACGATCCGAATGTAGTGCAACATGTGCAAATGTACATATATATGATCTGGTGGGTGCACTATCGAAGACATCTGGTTTTGTTATGCTTTTGGCTTAAAACCCATCCAAGTTTATCTCAGCAAATAGTTTTTTCCAAAATACTTTGAAATATCCCAATTAAAAGATTTTTGTGATATTTTGAAATAATTAATTGCTACATTTTTTTTGTGTATTTTTGGCATTGCAGGGACAATCTTTGTTCACTCAGGTGAAAGAGGCAAATCAATTTCACAACCTTGAGCTCTACTTGAACAACATGTATGATATCCAAAATTCTCTACACACTCTTCAACTTGCATATCAACATAGTATATTCTCTTATATGGTGGAATCATGCCAGTTTATGCCTGATATGGAACTGCTTCATTCAGCTATTTGATTTTGGTGCTTATGACACTTGCATATTTCTGCAGGTGCGATGTGACTCAAGTAAATAGTACAGCCGTTAAGGGGAAGATAGTTCTTTGCTTGGCAACCAACGTCATTTTTTCTCAGCAAACATTGGTTCTAGTAGGGGTAGTAGTGAGACAGAATGGTGGACGAGGTTTTATATACACCCAACGTAGCACCGACATTCTTGATATATGTGGAGCTATAGCCATGGGCACTCCATGTGTTGCTATCAATTCAGAGATCTCCTACCAGATATATCAATATTACAGGTATGTATTGATTCAGGGAACTACCAAAATAAAGATTCCAGTATTTACTGATGTGTTGAGTCAACCCATCCAACATCTCACATTACATACCCTGATATCCTTCCACTATCTATGTCCCTCTCCATCACGCTTCCTCCTCTATGTCCTACATCATATCCACTTCATGGTTGGCATGTCCTGCTGTTTGCACATCTCCTGTTCTCCTGTCAATGCATATATTCCATGTTTTAGTCCTTGGATGTCCTTGTTTTCATTCCAGTTAAGATTTGCATTGACACAAGACAGTATACCCATATATACCCCCTTAGTTTTTGTTTTTTGGAGTTACTCTTTCAGACAGCTTTAAATCATTCATATAAATATTGTTTTCATTTTGTATGCAAACTACATATGCAGATTAGTATTCTTTAATTCCTTTTCTACTTGCATATTGATCTAAACATTTCATTTTTGGTAAATCTAACAGCACCAGTCAAAGCCGTGAAGCAAAAATATCTTTAACTCAAACAATTGTTGCAAGTGATATTCCTTCTCCAAAAGTAGCAGCTTTCTCATCTCGGGGGCCAAGTCCACTCTACCCTGGGGTGCTCAAGGTATCTAAATTGGATTTATCATTTCATCCTTTATTGTTTTCCTTATTAAGACGGGAGAGCAGTGGCTCAATATGTTCCTTGTGGCCAGCTTGCATGCTGATTGTAACCTTGCTATTTCTTATTAACGAAATCTATTGGGTTCCCCTAAAAGAACATAACTGCTTTATTAACATTATACAGATCACGTTAACTGGAAAATAATATTGTAAGCGAGAATATGCGATGGGCCAACAGGGATATTTGTCAGCCTTATGTTGGATTTACCTTCCAATTCGTATATTGTTATGGTGTTACAGAGTTATCCCAATATAAATAGATTCACATGTGTGCTCAGTAGACATTCTTCAGATATTGTATTACATGATGGAGAGGTTAACTTTTGATGGTCCATCTTAAGCTTTGAAAATATTGCTCCTGTTAACAAAGGCCTTGTTTGTTTCAGATTAAATTAAATTAAATTAAATGAAAATTTATTATTTTTGTATAGGCCAAATGTTGTAATATTGTAGTTATTTTTTGTGTGGTTTTAAATAGTTCTTCTTAGAGTTCGCAAAATATTTTTTTCATAATTTTTTGAATTTTTTAAAACGTATTTCGAGTGGGTCATAAATTTGCTACAATAAAACGCAACTCAACTTTAATCTGAAACAAACAAGACCAAATTGTGAATGCTGTTAAATCTCAAGGCTGAGCCATTAGTTTCTTTTAGCCTTGGGGCAGGTCCAGTTCCTTTATTTTCCAGTTGAAAATCCAATTTAGGTTAATTAACTAACCCGTCGGCTTTCATTCTATTGAACTTTGTTTGTCCATTTTTTTTTTGCTTTCTTTGTAAAATTTTATCTGTGTGATATTCCATTTGACAGTTAAAACTTTAAACGGACCTGGTATATATCCATTTGACAGCCAAATCTGTTCAGTTTCTTGAATGGACTTGCATAGAAGCACATAAACTCTATCAGTGTTTATGACTTTATTTCCGTATATAGCATTACATTAACACAGTTCACTTCAAACAGCCTGATATTTCTGCCCCGGGAGTGAACATTCTAGCTGCAGCACCACAGATTGGTAGTTACAAAGAATTTGGGGCCGCCTACTACCTTTCATCAGGAACATCAATGTCATGCCCTCATGTATCAGGTATTATGGCCTTGCTGAAGTCACTCCATCCAGATTGGTCTCCTGCTGCTCTCAAATCAGCGCTCATGACAACTGGTATGTATAGTGATATTGATTGAGTTATAGGTTCTTCCATATACATGCTATACATTTTTTCTTGTGGAATGTGATAAATGTTTGGATTTCTTCTTTAAATTTTCATCCAGCACTTGTTAAGGACAACAACGGGCTTCCATTACTAGCAGATGGAGCCCCAACAAAGATTGCAGATCCTTTTGATTATGGAGCTGGATTTGTTAATCCAATTCAGGCACGCGATCCAGGGCTCATATATGACATCAGCCCTTCAGATTACCAGAAGTTATTTAATTGCACTGGTGGATCAAGCATAGATAGTAGTTGCCCAATAATTGAGAAATCATTACTTGACTTGAATCTTCCATCAATTGCAATCCCCAATCTGAAGACATCCAAATCGGTATCAAGAACAGTCACCAATGTGGGCCAAACTGATGCGGTGTATAAAGCATTTTTTGAGCCTCCTACTGGAGTGGATATGCTGGTCGAACCTTCAATGTTAGTATTTGGTAAGAATACAAGATCACTGTCTTTCAAGGTGACCTTCAAGGCAACACGGAAAGTCCAAGGTGACTACGCTTTTGGTAGTTTGGTATGGCATGATGGAGGCAGCCATTGGGTCCGCATCCCAATCGCAGTTCGTGTCATAATCGAAGATTCCTATTCAACTGTCTCCTAAACCATTGCTGTACATGCAAAAACTTGAGATGATACAAGTTTGATCTGGTAAAACTGGCAACGATTATGTAATCATGTAACAATGATGACGTGTTTATGATTCATATTGTGTACGTAAAGTTAACAATAAAATATTGATTCATCATGGTTCTAAGATACCTTGGTTTTTATGTTTGCAAATGAAATAAAATTTCATTTCGTGCCTATTTTTTCGTGCTGCTTTCGAATAAATAAGCTCGAAATGTTAGCACAAAATATGGTATATTGTTTGAGGAAAGCTCTGCAGCAGCCAGCCAGCAGGGTGTGCATACTAAGGTTTTGTTCTCCTCAACTTATCATCTATCTATTTACTTATGTTCATTTAAATTAAAAATATTTAATTTTTGAATTTATTTATTTTGTATCTCAAAGATTTGTCTAAAAACTCTAAAATGCAAGTGAAATAAAGTGGATTCGACTCTTGAGGCTATCTCAAACGTTTTTAAAGTTAGAAAATATACTAGATAAATTACTTTTGAAGTCAGAAAATATACTAGATAAATAGATAAGTCAAATAAGATAAGTCGGGAAAACAAGACCTAATTAACAGGCGCGCTGCATGCCCTCTTGTATCTGAGAAAATTAAGATATATCACAAAACAAACTAATAAGAAAGCATTATACCTTTTGTCTGATGTAATCATTTTTTTCTTTCCGAAATTACTTTCTAATGTTTAAATCTTTTTATAGGCCATTATCATGACATTACGGTACCTTTTGGAAGGGTTACTTTTTTTAGAATTTTTTAAGCGGACACAAAGTTAGAATAAAAGAAAAGAATGTATTATTTCCTCGTACAACTACTTGCGAACGCTAAATGTCTTAAAAATAGCTAGATCCTTTTGCGGACATCTGCATGAATACACGCTGTTAAACTATAGATATATATTTCGAAAGCTTTTTATTTCTATTATTTACTAATTAATAGAAAATTTAACATTTGTAATGTTTAAATTCATTTATGGACCTTCTTTTGTTTGATGTTATCATTTTTTTCATTTTACTTTTTGAAATTAGTTTCTAATGTCTAAATCTTTTTATAGACCATTGTCATGACATTACGGTGCCTTTTGGAAAGCTTATTTTTCCATAATTTTCTAAATGGACACAAAAGTTAGAATAAAAGAAAAGAATAAATTATTTCATCATACAACTATTTGTGAATGCTAAATATTTTAAAAACAGCTAGATCCTTGTGTGGACATCTTCATGAATACACGCTTTTAAACTATAGGTATAAATTTCAAAAGCTTTTCATTTCTATTATTTGCTAATTAATATCGTAAAAATTGACATTTGTAATGTTTAAATTCATTTATGGACCCTTACCATAAAATTTTGATTGCATTTTTGAAAATTTTAATTTTTTTTAAGGTAGCTAGAAACATCAGAATGAAAGAAAAGAATAGATCATTCTTTGATTTTTTCTATTTTTTTCTCAATTTTTTAAAAAGAATATACACTTTTAGGAATCCTTACCATGAAATCATAATCCATTTTGTTTAGCAGGCTAGAAAAGAAAACATTTTAAAAAGAATATACACCTTTAGGAATCCTTACCATGAAATCATGGTTTATTTTGTTTAGTAGGCTAGAAAATATACCATTTTTTTGCCCATTTTCTGTTTTGTTTTTTTTCCCGCGTGTTTGCATGTTGGGGAAAAAGGCGGCGTGTCTGCATGTTGGAAAAAACAGGCCGCATGCCTGCATATTGGAGAAAACGCGGCGTGTCTGCATGCTGGAGAAAACGGGAAAAAATTGACCACGGAGTGTCATGTGGTATTCGAACCAGTGTTCTGTTGCTTTGCGTTCGCGGGAGAACCAACCAAGCTATAGACTGGTAGCAACTTGCTTTGAAAAAGAACGGTAGAAAACAGAAGTGGGGAAGAAAAAAACTGCAAAAAATGGCGGAGCGGCTGGGATTCGAACGCTGCTCTGCGAACTGAACGCTAGTAGCAAAGACCAGTAGAGCAATCATCCCACGCTGTTTAGTTTGGACGAAAAAAATTGTTTTACAGATGAAGTTAAATTGGGCGGCTGGATTTACACGTTGAACATGATCGAACGGCTGCAGTTGAAGAGAGGCGCTGCTCTGAGCTCTCCCGAGCGCGGTGCGCGGAGAGGCGAGCCATGTGGCAGCGAGGGGCAGCTCCCCTTTGGCTTTGTACTATTTACTAGGAAGGTTTACGCGCCCCTATGGGGCGCATGTCTATGGAATTAGATAATATAGGGGCGCATGTCTACGGAATCAGACAATATAATTATCTTTTGTACAACACGGTCAAGCTTAAAAGCTAACTAAAGGATTTGAAAACAATATATATACCCTAGGAATCTAAAACATTGCAGCTTGTCAAGATCTAAAACAATATGAGAGGTAAAGTTCAGGATTGTCCATGAAGCAAGAGAACCACTGTCATATTCTTCTTTAGGAATGGAAACTATATGCAACTTGCAGGCTTGCACCAAATTTCTATAGATGAAGAAGCACTATAATTCCTATAGGTCAAGATCAAATGATGTTGTTTCTTATGTTTCATATATTCCATTTTAAACAAAAGGAACATGTTTTTTTATAAAAAAAAAAGAATTGCCATATTATATTAGAAGGGGCCATAAGCAGAAAAGCATCTGTGTGTCTATACTCTATATTAGAACTGATCTATATACACAAATTTAACTCTAATTAATCCATGCATTTTAACCTAAAAACAGAGAAGGAAAAACAAAAGGAGGTGGCAGAACTTTATCGAGCTAGACTGCTAGAGCCCACAATGCTTACTGTACCAATTAAACAGACCAGTTGCACATCTGCAAAACAAAATCATAGTTCAAATAGAGTTAACACATACACTAAAAATGATTATTTAAGAGCAGGTCTTATATGATACCTGAAGGTCAAGCACATCATCAATTTGTGGTGTCTATAATCACTACAAAAGAAGGTATCCATGTCTAACCAAAGAGGCTTTTTCATAGTATAAAACAAAAACCGTATTAGCTCTGATTGACCATATTTTAGTAGTGATAGAATATAAACTATTAAGTTGAGAAAATGTCAAGGATAAATAACACCACAATGGCTTTTTACTGTTTCTATTATACGCAAAATCGCTAGCATTGTATTAACCTACCTACTTTTTAGCCTAGCAACATCACGACAAGAAACGTATAGAATATAGACAAACCTCGTCTTGGAAGGTGGAGCATATGTGACACCACGGCAAAAGGAAAATGATGTGCTCGATTCCTCTTATTATCCCTCTTTCTGCCCATAACGTACTGATCCAAAAAAATGATGAACCGTGGGCCAACATGAAACCCTCTCTTTCATACGCACTTCAATTTTTGTTGTTGATCAGAACACACATGGCCTGTTGTTGACCTGCATATGAGAGCACCATACAATGTCAAGAACAAATAACCGATATAATCACCATAACAGGTATTAAAAGTTAGATTCTATTTGTCAAAATCGCACAAGCAAAAATAGGCATATGTCATAAGACTGAAGTAAATCCCTTGGAAGAGATGACATGTTATCATTACTGCATCTAATGGCAGTCTAGAAAATCATATAGAAATGTGGTATTTTCATAGGACACCCATAGCATAAATAAATCGAGCATCATTTTAGATCAATCATACCTTCGGCAAGAACTGTGGAAGAGCTCATTAGAGCTCGATGGAATCTGGGCAAAAGGAAGCCAATAGCCTCATTCGACCTGAAATAGAAAGACCTTTATTCGTACAGTACAAAAAAATCTGCTATAATAGTGGCAAAGAAAACCAGGCAAGAGAGGAGGTTTGTCTATATTCTAGTGAACAAATGTAATATGTATAGTTCAGTTGTATATAATTAACTATTCAAGAAATTCAATTGAAAAGGACTGGATGACATTTATGGTCAATAGAGAACAATATACACTTCAACAGCATATTCACGACAGATGATGCAATGGTGGAAGACTGGCTGATAAAATACATGTTTTTTTAGAAAGGGAAAACATTCATAGATAAAAACACATGCTTAGAAATGATATTAATCAGCACACATGGAGAACGAAAGAAACACGGTAGACTGTTATTAACAATGGGTCTAATAAAAGTAAAGAAGAACACATGATGCAATTAAGAAATTCGTAAAATTTACTGGATCAATTAAGAAATTCTAATAATTAATAATTAAGGTCTGCCATTTTACTGGATTCATTCAGTCCTGTCTTGGATGGAATGCCTATTAACTAAAATGAAGTGGTATGACTTCAGAAATGTGTGCAACAAAAAGTTATTTATAATAAAAAAATATCTGTAAATAGGGGAAAGAGCGCCTGCAAATAAATCTGTGCAGTAAGACACTTCTCAAGTGCAAGAAACTTAGTTGTAGGTCCATCCTCTTCATGTTGGATCACTGTTTGAAACCTACAGTGAAGGTCAGGTGAAAACCAGTAAAGTGAGAATGATTTGGTGGAGGCAAAACCAACATCAGGTTGAAAAGTACAAATCTAACAGCGTAGCACCAAAAACTATCTTGTTTTATGGGTGTGACCTACCAGCAAGGCAAGAATGATTTGGCGAAAGTAAAACCAACATTAGGTTGCAAACTACAAATCTAACAGCATAGTACAGAAATCTATCTTGTTCTATGGGTGTGACCTGTAGGAGTGTAAACTTACTAAATAAACTAAACTATCTCAACTCAATTGGTGATGAATTTTCAACTTCCAAGAGAGCAAGAAAAAATAACAATGTATTTTGTACTGGAACTATTTTTAGTAACTTAATTGTACATCCAAACTTTGTTGCACCATAAAGGAAAGGATTGCTTCAACAATATTTAGTTTACAACGAACAGCCATTGCAAAGGTCAGGCCATGAACAAAAAAGGCAACTCACTAAATCATAAGAGGCCGAAGTTTGAATTTATCGCTGCAACTAAAATTTCAGGGGAAAAAAATTGATGGATGCAGTTCTGTAAACAAACAGCATAAATAAAAATATAATTTGACAATATAAATAAGAAAAGAAGCATTGAGTTCTGCATTTTTTCCCAAACACATGAATGCGAACCATAAAGATATAAGTCCAAAAGGTTATCTCAGTGGGTGAAAGTTGATGGCCATGTTGTCATCATGCTCTTTGGTGCTTAATCACTGAAATGTCCTGCAAATTGGAGGGGAAAAATTACTGGACTAAGAAACAAAGCAAATATGAGCATTCATTTGGCTAAGAAAGGTAGTCAAATAAATAATAACATAGCAGGAAGGGAAATATTTTGATTAGATAATACCGATAGGTAGTGTTGATTTCTTGATTGAGCGAGCAGATGCAATAGACACAGAGTGGGCCGAAATAATCATGTTGTGTGTTCTTGTAAGACCGAACTGAATCAGATTCATGTAGGATTTTCAAAACCAAAGTGAATACCTTTCAGCACGAAAGAACTCACCTGTAAAAATGTCAAATAGAATTTGCTAGGTACAGACCAGGCACTTGTAGCGAATCGTACATCAGTCTCACACAAAAGGATGAACAGGCAGTGACAGCAGAAGAAAGGAGGCGGCCCTGGTTGGGGAGGGGAGACGGCGACGGCGAGAAGAGATCCGGTCTCCCAGTGCGGGCTCACCGTGGGGAGGCGTGGCGGCGGCGGCGAAGAGATCCGGTCTCCCAGGGGCGGATCCGGGCTCGCGGGAGCCCGGCGGCGCCGGATTAGCCGCGGCGGCAGTTAGAGTAGGGAGGGCCACAGCGGGAGACGGCGGCGCGGGAGGAGGCACGGGGAGAGGATGGCGGTGGCGGAAGGGAGAGAGGATGGCTCGGGGACGAAACAGCGGCGGTGGGGCGAGGAACCGAGGACCTGGCGGAGGCGGCAGGGTAGGGCGTGGAGAGACCGGGAGAGATGGAGCGCGGGCGACGGCGAGGGCGAGGGCGGGTCGGGGGGGGGGCAGGGGGCGGCTAGGGTTGCGGGATGGCCGAGAGGAGGTGGAGCGCGGGTTGATTCACGAAAGCACAGGGGTTTTTTTTGCAAAAACACATGGCAGAGCCGTTAATCAACGTATAAAGCCGATCGGACGGTCCGTGGAAATCGGGTGACGTGGCCGCCTGGCTGAAATCGGGCGACGTGGCCGCCTGCCCGCGCAGAACTGTAGCGCCGTGCTAGCGCTTTGTATTAAAGAAGTTAATAAAGAAGTTAATTAAAGAAGTTAATAATTAAAGAAGTTAAAGTTAATTGATTGATGATACGTACATGAACTAACAGGGGCAAAAAGTTGTTTTTACGTTTGCTTTCATTTATAAACATCATTTGAAGAATTTTTTTTCTCTGTATGCTCAGTTTTTCATTGCTGCGCTAAGAGTGGTACGGTGCATGATAACGCTAGGTGGCTTTCTCTGTTTCTCACATGTGCATGTGACTCTATTACTGGATGTACTTGAAGATTCGTGCTTAGCCACACTCACACCTCACACGCTCTTTTGCATAAAAGCCCTTAAAGTTTGGAAGAAACAAATCATGTAGTCTTTCGACTCTCCTCTATTCGCCGAGCTAAGCTAATTGCCACCCACCAGCAAACCACTACTCAGCCATGTGCCACCACGTCAGCACGCGCTAGGCTGGTTGCAAGCAACTCGGGAAATGGTCAGCAGTGGTGAAGTAGATAGGTGGGTAGGGATGCAAGTGGATTGTTTTGCGGGTATCAGCGAACCAACTTAATTCATTAAAATACACTTAGACTTACTTCGTACTGTGCTTTGTGTATTTTAGTGAATCAAGTCGGTTTGCCGGTACCCGCAAAACAACCCACTTGCATCCCTACTTTGGTGGCCGGCTCTACCAGGGCTGAGTAGAGAGATGGAGAGAAGAGAAGAGGCCATTTGGGAATCGAAAATGTGGGTGGTTTTAAAGAAAGAGCATGTTACGTGTGGATGAGTTTGAACACAAATCTTCAAGCACATCTGGTGAGCACAGGGAAAAAAATTTCGTGGAGCCGGGGTGCACCGCGTCTCCTGTGCATACCCGACGGCGATGGACGACGCGTGGACGAGCCGCCGATCCAACGAACGCCTCGGCTCTGGGTGGCAAAGAACGCAGCGGCTCACCGACCCACCAAGCGCTGCGTGGCTCTGGTGATGAACGCCTCTCCTTCAGACTCTCTCTCGGTCTCTCTCACTATGACCTCATGACGCAAGCAAGCACCGCCACCGCAAACTCCCGTCCGCCGTCCCTCCCTCGCGGCCCCGACTCGATGCTCCAAGACCTCTCTCCCCAACCCGATGTTCGCACCCCTAGATCGGAGATCCCCAACCCTAGGGTTTTGGCGTCGGCCTCCCACCACGACAATGGTTGCGGATCGGCGCCCACCGCCGACGCCGAGACGCCGACGACGACCATACTGGTCTCTCGCCGCCAATACTTCACCGAGCCCGCGACCATCGTGTGCTCGTCACCGCCACCATTTTATCTGATATTGCAGATGTTTTATGTTGATTGCATATGTAAATGCTATGTCAAGCACTTGTAATTTTAAATGTGTTGATGTATACAAGTGATATTTCAACCATGGTTCAGAATGAATTGTATACGGTTGAACCTCTGTTTTTAATTGTAATTTGAATTGTATATGGTCCTATACTCGTCTCCTAATGATACCTCATCTCCTTTAATTGTTGATGCCCTTCTGCAATTGTATATGGTTCAGAATTCTGGTTTGTTTGGCGGTGAAGACTCTTTAGAAGCTGATGGAGTACAGCAGTCCTGCTGTTTCTCTGGCCCTTTCTAATACTGAACCCAACCTTACCGACAAAGTTGTTGTACATGTCATAAGCTTTATCCTCTGATTCGAAAGACATTCCAACTTCAGGAACGATCAAAGTTGGCTCAACTTTATCAACCACCTGCTTTACAATGAGTTGAGAATTAAAGTTACATTGGCACAGTACAAATGTACTATATTATTCCTCGAATATGTTATTTTTAATTTCGTGATGATTAATATGTTATTTGAATACTATATTATTTTTAATTTCGTGATGATTAATTAAAAATAACATATTCGACCGCCACACCCCCGTGCCCTAGCCCCTCCCCGCCCCCCTCGCGGCCTCACCGCACTGCAGCTCCCCACGCCGTCGCAGCCGCTTGCTCCCCCGACATGCCTCCTTTCACCGCCGTGGCCTCCTCTCTCCTCCCTGGCCGGCTCCCCCTTTCCACCGCTGCTTCTGCTGCCGGCGCCACCGCTGCAGTCGCCGCCGCCTCCTTCCCCCTCGCCGCCACTTCCTTTGCCCCCCTTCCGCCGCTGCCCTCGGGGTCGCCTCCGCAGTGACCGCAACGGCGTCACGGCGGTGCCACCCGACGAGGCTGGATCCGGCAATGGCGGCCCCGGCCACAGCAAGACCCGGCTACCGAGGCCCTCGGGAGGAGAGCTTGGCTCCTCCGCTGCTGAGACCTCGAGGGATCTGGTCAGCCGGCACTTCGCCTCCTCTCCTACGACCCCGCCGCCTCGGATCTGCCAGCTCGACATCCGGATTATCCGGCTTCTCTGCTGCTCCATCGCTACATTGAGGTTCCATACTGGGCACCCCTGTTTTACTACAGGTAAGCACTGCGTGCTAGCTTCTCAATGAAAAAAATTGTTCATGTGTAGTGGCTTGGCACAAATCATATATTTCTTTTCATAACACATGCCTAACTTTGCATGATCTATGCCAAAAAAGGTTCTTTGGTTGTGGCATTCACTGCAATACTCTATTGATTGACCATGTTTAGTTAGAATAATATATGCTTGACAATATTGTTGGGCTAGGAGCTACAGTTAGGGCTAGGAGCTACAAGACCATGGGTACATCTTAAAAGTTACGTCTTATAGAAAAGTACTATTGTTCAATGCATATAGATCTTTTTAGAATATGTTCAATGTTCTTCATTAATGGATTATGATCTTTATTTCACATTGTATCTCAGAAAACAAATAGAGCTTCAATTGTTGTTACTCCGGTCAACCTGATTCTTGCGTCAAAGATTTAGGAAGCTCTTTGTCCTTCATTACCTAATTGGTACAATTGGCTCCTATACTCCACATTAGCAGTTAGTTTGCTTTGCCTAATGCACTAATCCTTTACAATGCATTTACTACTTTAGCACAGAAGTGCACTTCAAAGGGACAAGCTACCACTTGAGAGTTCTAAAAAGGTAAATGCCTCTACCGCAAATAATGTAGATGGTGTTGCTCTTGCTGAAAGTAAATGCCTTTGTGTGCAGGAGCTATATTCTTGGTGCATGGAAATATGAAAGGTCGGGATGCTAAAAAATTACCTTTCTTTCGGGATGCTCAGAAATCGCCTTGCTTTATTTTTTACCTCATCATTCCAGATCGAGGATACAAACTGAACATGACAATACAAACTGTCAAGGTACAAGCTACTGCACTTTCACTCAAATGAGCCACAACTTTGTTCCATGTCATCATTTTGCACCTGTTCTAATCTATAAGATATTTGAATGGTATAAGATATTTGAATGATTTTGACCACCAAGGCACATGACGGAGAAATGTTCTTCACTTACACGACCTTGCGGCGATCAAACCACTTAGCCGATTTGTGGCTTTGTTTCTCACAGTGCCATCTCTAAAATAGAGACCAGAGCTGGATACGTCTTTGTTGGATTATATCTTTTGTTTGATCATGAAAAATGCTTATTAATCAATAGTTGTCCCGCTCAATGAAACAAGATGGGCTATTCTTATTCAGCCATGGTTATCGTTTCTAAATTCAGTTCTTGGTTCATAGTGGGTGTGCCTATCTTTGCAGTGGACACTTCAGTATTTGAGTTTCTTTGGTACATTGAATAAACTGACAACATCCTGCTATAGTTGTCGTTTTAAAGTTTGCTTTTCAGTCTCATAGTCAGTTATTGTTTGCCTGACCTGTTAGTTACCAAAGAATTGTTTCGCCATCGTATGGACCATGCTCTACCTTAGTTTGGTTAGTTTGCCTGACCTGCCTGATCTTTTTTCCCATTTGCTGAGGTTGGAGCAAATCTAAACCCTGAAATCTTACTTGCATGTGCCATTTCCCCATCCCTTATTCCCTGTAGCCACATACCGTTGCCCTTGCTCTCACATTGTTGTATTGTCAAAATTCATGTAATCTAACATGAATCTAACTTGAATTTGAGAGCTTTAGGACAGAAATTAACCGAGGAACTTGATACTTCTGGGTCTCTCACCATGGGATCTGGAAAACGTCCGTGCTACAGAAATCTAATTTGATATTGTTCATGTCTTGCTGTGGTCTACTTTATATGTATGCTTAGAGGTCTTCCAGATTATTGATTTGTTTCTTATAGTCTACACATGGAAGCTCAAGGCGTCTCCGCCTCTGCCCTAGATCACCGCCGGTGCTCCTCCTCTTCCCCAGCATCTATCATATCTGTTTACTAAAAATGATTTTACATTAGTATGATAAAATTTGTTGAGTTGCTAATGTACGTTACTCAGCTTATCTCACCGTGCCCCAAATATGGAACATGAACTATTGTGATTTCATTTTTTCATAAGGTTTCCTCTAACAACCTGTTATAGCAATTATTTCCATGTTTGCAGGGTTTGCCGACGCGTTTAATTGGAGATCTCTGTTTCTTTCTTTCTTTCTATTTCTATTTACCTGTGTTTGCCTATCGCTGTCTGCCACAGGTGCCTATTGCCATTCACAGGCAGTGCACATGATCATAACATTTTGCAATTTTCATTCCTTATAGTTTATGTTCCATGATCCTGTTCAGTATATGTTATTCTATTCAGTACTCACCGGTCTTATTTCTCATTGAATGGTGCTGATCTTTGTCATGCTGCTTCCCATTGCTGTGGTTTGATAACAAATTGCTTCATGTTGGTTGCGGTTTATCTCAGCGGCCATTGACACAGATGAATTAACCACGCTAATGTCATCATATAGGTATCAACTCTGCTTGGTACTAATCTGTCTTGGTAATAACCTGTTTGCTTCCACCTTTTTTGCTGGCTCCTGATGATTATCTTTTTTGCAGTTCGTTTCATGTTCTCCACAAAGTTAATTGGATTCATGTTTCTGTGCTTTTCAACGCTACATACATATGTTTGGTCTAATCTAAACCTGGTTAAATCACAGGGCGCTGCCTCCTCTGATCCAAATCTGGCCACTCTGATCCAAACTTGAATGAGATTTCATATTCTACCATCGATGGGATCATGTCATACAAAGTGTCTGTTGCATACTGCATTACTGCTATTGTTTTCTTAAATCACAGGCGTTAATTATATTACATTTCCCATTAATCTTGGCTGACCACTTCTATGTCAACCAGATTTTGTTTATGTTTGTCAGTACTTACAGACCAAATACAAATAATGATGGCAACTCTTAGAGTTCTCCAAAGCTTCATGTGTTTGCCTCCCCTTTGTCCAGTGTTGTTTATTCTAGTAGAGGTCCTCAAATGCCTGCTATGTTATATATATCTTCTTTTGCCCCCTACGTTGTATATGCTATGCCGTACTTTATATGAAAATATATGACTCTACCATCCTGTTTATGGCAGTTTTTTTCCCACCCAAACTATTTCGTGCAGTTATATTGCCCTGCTCAGTGATGCTATTTCTCGCTGTTGCGTTGCTCTGCACCTCGGTGTTATGTTTATCGTCTCTATTCTTCTCCATATACTCCAATTCTTCATTTTTTTCCGTATAGACTATCAGCATAAAAGGTTGCTACATTATATTGTGCCAAAATTCATGGTATGCATGGCCCATAGCTGCTGCTTAATTTCACACTGAAACTTATCTATAGAAAGATGCTGGCTCTATGTTTGGCAATGAACTGTACCATGTACTACATGCATATATGCCGCCCAGGACACTGCTGAAGGCGCGAGAAAAAAGACAGCATCAGTGAACAAAACAATGGCGCAGGGGCGACGCAGCGCAGCGCGTTTTCCCTGCTAGTACCTATTTGACGCCCATTTGTAGTACCCATTGTAGCTATATGTATGGATTAAAATATAAGAGAGAAATATAATGAGAAGTAGTGCAATGATTGAAAAGTAGATAAATAGAGATGGGATAGTTCACAAATTGGTATACGCATTAAACATAGCATAAGCGTTAGCCCCATACATGAGACTTAGAGCATCTCCAATTATATAGCCAACCACTAGATATAAAAATAGACATGTTATTTATAGATAGCATATAAAAAACCTCTCTAATGTACTAACCGTAAATTTAATATGGACCACATATAATATTGTACATCTAGATTGTAAACAACATTGTACATCAATGATTGTAAGAACCATTTTAAATAAAAAATTGTGCTTTTCGGACAAAAGCCTAACCTATAATAATGCCGGGCTGGCCTGAGACGCATTCTGTTCTATGGGCCACATGCCCACAGCCGTAAAACCCTATACCCTTCCTGTGCGGCTGTGCCCCCATTCCCTGTAGTCTGGAGTTTTCGTCCTCCCCACCAAGGAGAGCACCCCCTCGCCACCTCCCCTCTTGTAAGACTTCTTCCCCTTCCCCAAGCCAGACCAAGCTCAATGGACCATCTGAACTCGATGGAGGAGAGGATCGTGACGGAGCGGATCCGGAAGAAGCTGGAGGAGGTGAACGCCGCCGCCCAGGAGCACCTCGCCGGCGTCCAGGACCACGTCAACTTCACCATGCAGGTGAGGCGTTCTCTCCTGGAACCCGTTTTGGGATCCCCGCAGGATGTCGATTCTTCGGTTACAGGGGCGGAATCTCGGTGACGCTTGTCGGAATCTTGGATTGGCGAAGCGATTCTTGGGTTCGGTGTCTGGATTTTTTTTTGGGTTTGGTTGGTCATGTTCATTTTTTAGGATGGAAGAAGCTAAACAGTGCGTGGCAATTTTTTGCGGTTTTCATCTCAGCAGGTGGTTCTGGAATAGTGTAGTGGGCGCAGTACTCTGATTGTAACTGCTAGGTGTTCTGATTGTTCTGATGTTATTTCAGGGATATGATTGAATCTTTTTTTTTTTGTTTATGTTATATTTGTTGAAGACGGAGCTGAAATTTGTAGGAATTTTAGTAAGTTCTGTAGTGGAGCAACATACGATATTTATTAAGATCTGCCGATTTCCTTTGTGATATTTTTTCGATGTCTTCCTAATGTCTTAATTTCTATGTATGAGAGTACAATTTATGCTAATGGTTGAAGGCCCTTGATTATTCTCTAATGGTAGACCATGTCATGAAACGTTTTGGTACAAGGGGATATATAATTGTAAGGGAAGGTCGTTGATTCTTTTTATTTATTTAAAATTGTTTTTCAGCAAGCATACTTCAAGTGTGCATATGAATGCTTTGATCGGCGACGAAATCAAGAGGGGATCAAGAACTGTGTAGAGAACTGTAGTGTGCCTGTCCTTACTGCCAACAATGTTGTTGAGACTGAGATGGCGAAGTTCCAGGTAGGGTACTTTCTATTTCCTCCCATATCATTATTGTTTTTCTTATAGTTTGTATTGTAAATAGCAACATAGAATCATCTTTGTTTCTGTTCAGTTCTACAGTTCACTGGCCTTATTCCTATATAATAACTAATTATAATGGTATAATCAAGTTAAGTTTTATTGCTCCAACTTCTAATGTGTACTTTTTGTGTGAGTGAAACCACTTCAGTTGATCATCTGTTGAGTATGAGTGAACACATCAAATTTACCAAGTTGTATTCATCTGGAGACTGTTGAATTTAATAGTGGCCACCACAAAAACATAATGTTTAGGTTTTGTTGCGCTATAGTTATTTATTCATGATGTTTTTGTTCAGGGAGCAATTACCATATGCATACCGTATATGGTTTATGGATCGTTGTCTGATTTATGTGGAAATTGATGAGGAATATCTTGAATAGTTGGCTTGACATGTAAACAAATATATATAAACAATATTTATCCTGCAAGATAGGCACATGGTACAGAGTCTCATACTGTTGATTGTAATGGCATCATGATATCACTTGAAAAAAAGTGGTTACAATTCTTGTAAGGTTTACCCTCTAGCATTTATGATCTGACTTCATCCATGAATTTTTCACAGTTGTAAGTTCTGACATACAGTTTGAGCTGTTTCACAATGGGTATTAGAAAGCTAAACTTTGTTGATTATAATGAAAAAAATTTATCTTATCAAAGATTATCCACATTCTACAATATGGTCTACAATGAAAATTTAAAAGTTTCACTAGCAAGAAATTCGGTAGGGTATTCCTAAAACTTTAAACTCGAGAGAGAATTAGTAGTTGTGGTCAGGGTTCTTTTTGATGCTTGTCGTGAGAATCTGGATTGACATGATTCCTATGGGTAGAGTGGGGTGTGTTGGCTTGAATTTAAAATAAGGATAGTGGGCAGAGTCAGCCTAGAAAATATTTGGGCCCTAGTGACCAGATCCGCTCTGATCCTTCAGATAACATGGATCAGACCCTTGTCTCGCACCATGTCACCCCTCCATCATGATGTCACACTGCATCGCCGCTCCGCTCCCCGCTGGCTACCCCTCCCCCTCTCCCTATTGAATGTGATTGCCTTTCCCTTGCCTCCACACATGGTCATACCTCTACCTTAGTCTCTTCTGCCACTCTCTTTTCCATCCTCTGCCCCTTCAAGATCGGCGACATCCCTGATGATCAAAATGTTTTGGACCCTAATATTGCTTATGCTTGGACCTTCCTTGGTTCATCCCAATTGATATATGATCTGCTCAAGCTTCTTTATTTCAGCTTGTTCAATCGTCTTTTAAAGATAGCAAATTTTTGGTGTTGCCAAGTTTGCTATCGTTTTCCTTCAGGTGCTTAGCCACCATTTTTTGTTGGGATCACCATCTTAAAGATTGTAATTAACTATATGCCACTCCAAAGCTACACTAGCTAATAAAATGCCACTTCCTCCCTTTCACATTTGAAAGGTTATAATCTGTTTTTCACCATAGAAAATGACTTTTATCCGTGCCCCTACCAAAACAAATGATTTCATTGGATCATTGCGTCTAGCAGTCATTGGATCTCTCTAGCTCTCTCACGCACGAACATGAACAGAGCACTGCTGCAGCTGCCCCTAGGTCTCTCGTTCATGGACATGAACAGATCTCACACATGAACAGAGCATTCATGCCCCTAGCTCTCTCGCAAATGAACACAAGGAAAAAGTTCTTTCCTTCACAGTTTTCAGCTTAGGGATGGCGCTGAGGCTGCTGCTACTCAGCGACTGCACAGCGCACATCTGCTCAGATTCAGCGTGCCATGCTGCTGCCTGGGACAGTGCGGCACATTTTTGCTCAGGGGGCGGGGAAGCATTGCTGCTGTGCTCGCTGGTTGCTTGGCTGACAGCCACCTGGTGAAGTTGTGGCGGCTATGGAGGCAGCACCAGAAATGTGCTTGGGTGACTGTTGGGATGAGTTGGCCCTGTTCTTTTCATCTTAACAGCTTAACGACTTATCTACGTTTTGAAAAGACATATGATTTGAGTTTTTGGGTCCATTTTTTCTTTGTTTTGAAGGTGGGTTATAACGCTTTAAAAAGTAAGTCAAACGAAATGGATCCGAATCTCGAGACTATCTTGAGAAGCTCTCGAAATTCAGTCATTTCAGCAGTTCAGCTGTTCAGCCGTTCAGATCAGCTCAAAAGAACAGGGCTTAAAAGAAGAAAAGTGGGGAATGGTGGAGTAGTTCCGTGGAAAGGGGTAAAAGAGTTGTTTAATATGGTGGAAAATGGATTAGAACCTTTTAATTGTGGTTTAAGGGAGGAAGTGATATTTTATTACCTAGTATAGCTTTGGAGTGGCATATAGTTAATTAGGGCGGCAAATTATTATATACCACTCTCTAGTTGCATATAATTAAATTTCTCTCTAAGGGATCTCTGATGATGATGTCTTAATAGCATTTTTTTCTTCTGAATTCGCATAGTGGAAGAACCATTTGGATACCTGAACTGATGGGAATCCATTTATTTGCTAGTGTATGTTGCTATTTCATTTTATGGATTATTTTCAAAGATTGGAAGTTTGACTTCTTGGGTCCCTGTGAAGACCTATGATGTTAAAGTAGTGGCCTGATGCACTTCATTGATGAATTTTTTATTACAGAGGGATCCAAATCGACTAAAAACCATATAATGTATTTGTAAAATTGTTTTCTTTTCTGCATGTTTCATCTTTGGTTCAGTCTTGGTTGCTCTTGATGACTGTACATTTTTGAAGTTTCAGCCTTGTCTGAAAATTATAAATCTGTTGAGAAAGTACAAGCACAGCCTTGTCACCATAATGACTGGATTAATTACTCATTAAGAAACTTAGACTACTAAGTAGAAAAGTTTTGAAAACCATGGCATGGGTCTCCTTTTTCCCCCTTCTTTAAAGTTTTCTATATGCATAATTTCTCGATGCTTCAATGATAAAGAAAATTTCTTATAGGCATACATGGAAATGGGGTTTATTGGTGAACAACTGTTTGTTTGTAAAAAATAATGTTTAACCAATACAAATTGTTTTAGGGTTCTTAGTGTTTCTCATTGCTGTTTATGGGCACACATATTATCTTATTGTGTTCTCTTGCAGTGAAAGGGACCAATTTTCTGACATACATATTCTCCTATATATTTCGACATATATCCCACATCTTAAGTAGCGTACAAGTTATTCCCATTTATGAACTTGTTTAAGTTACATTTTTCTCTCTTTCCACCAGGAACGGATGAACCGATCTTTGATGGTCTGCCAAGACAAATTTGAAGCAGCAAAGCTCCAGAAAATGAAAACAGATGCAGCTGCAGAGCTGGAATCCTGCGTAAACAGATCTATTGATGACAGCATTAGGGTCCTGCCGCATGTGGTTGATCAACTCAAGTCCTCCCTCTCCATCAATTAGGGATCATGACATGTTAATCAGAATTAGATAGCAGAATCTCTTTCATGTTCACCTTGAGATTAAGCCGCCCATTTTTGGGTGGTGAGTTCACCGAACGAATCAATGCAGAGCCAATGCCAATATTAGGATAACTTGATCACTGTATCTTTACACCTGCCATGAGAATTTTGTCCACAACCACTTTTTGCTAAGAGCTTATGCATCCATTGATTAATGCAATAAAAGAAGGAAACGATCTCTTATTCATCATATAGCTCCAGTTTCATGTAAGTAGTCTATCTTTTTGGCCACTTGTAGAATTGCCAATAGGTTCACTAAAACACTGCTGCGGACAATCTTGGTCTCTATAACGTTCTATCAGAGTCTCTATCTTAGGCTTTAAATTTACAGTCTCTCTCTAGAGTCTCCAGAATTAGAAAATCATGTGATGATGCATTGCTGCATTAGGACTTGTTTGGGAGCAAGTGGCAAAATTTTCAGCGAAAACTTGTTCCCCATGGTTCATTTTTGCAATTTAGAATCCTCCTGAAGACCCGAGCTAGACGGCTAGAGGGGGTGAATAGACGCCAATCAGTTTTGACGCTTTCTTTTCGCATATGTAGCCTCTCTAAGCATTTCGTACAAACTATTTCGTGTCGGTGATCAAACCGTCATGGATATCATGACAACTATGTGTACCCATGACTTGTATGGATGATATCCATATGATTATGTTTAGAGTCACAGTCCTGATTGTCAAGTGTCCAAACAAGAGAAATCAATTCAAATCTTGCTTTTGAAAAGAGATCATGACAAAACCTCAAAGCAACTTTCAAAAAGTAAAAACAGATTCTTTCAGAACTTGTCCTCTCATAGAGCAGGAGGTTCGTGGATTTAAGGTGCTCTAAAAAACATGGAAAGTTTTCTCCCTATGTGTGAATGTGTCATGAAGCACTCCACAAAAAATCTCCTTAAAACTACTTACAGCAAAAATATGAAAATTCAAATAACACGAGCTGCTTTCTGGAAAGCAAAAGCAGATTCTTCAGAGTTTGTTTCTACTTGGAGCAGAGAGATGATGGCTTTCTGTTGCTTTAAAAATTATGGAAATTTTTCTACCTATGCAAACATGAGTCATGAAGCACTCCACCAAAACTCATCTCAAGAATCCATCCACAGAAAAAAAAAATGAAAAATCAAACACCACGAGCTGTCAAGAACTTTGAGCAGAAAGTTTGGGGCTCGGTTTTCACTTCATAGCTCCCAAATAGAGAAACCAATGGGCTTCAAATTTTTACCACACATGGGTATATGAGTCACGCATCTTTTCCAACTAGAATCATCCCAAAATGATTTTTCTAGAGTTTTCTAAAAATCTATTACTGACTACTGCGCGGATGAAAGTTTCTAGATGGATTTGCAACAAGTCAAGAACTTGACCTCTTGCCTCTCATATGGTTGCAAAGAGTGTGGCAAATCATATGAGCACCCTCAAGGCTTCATAGACCATCAAGAACCAGCAAGAAATCACCAAGACTCATCTCCAAATAAGATCTCCAAAAAAGGAAAATAAAAGAAAAAAGAACTTGGAGCAAATTAACACAAGATGATCATGAAGATGAGAGATTTCATTACATAGGAGTTGGGGGATTACAAACCACACTCCATGTGGTCATAAGCACTCTAAGTGCCACCCTTACACACCCAACTCATCCTCTCTATTTCTGAAATTTCAGCTCTAAGGGGATGAGGAGGAGGTGCTCCCCTTCACCTCTATTTATAGCCCGTGGGTGAGATGCCCTAACACCTAGAGCCCATCTCCACCTTTCATCTGAGGATGAGTGGTGTACAACACACACTACAAGACACATTCCCGAGAGAGAATATTCTCCACATATTCCTTCGGAAAATATCTTTGCAGCATCTTCGATCACCAGCCCACGCCTGGGCCCACCGGTCAGAACCAGCTTTGTCACCAGGTTACCGATGCCGCAGCCTCCAGCCGCCTCGGATTCCTCGCCATGGCTAAGCTTCTCGAGTACACCATCTCATGTGACCGCCAGGTCATCGAACCCGTCGCTCAGACGCCCCGGACGCACCACCTCCAATTGTCCCTCCCCCAAAGCGCCACCACGCACTACCGATACCGTGATCACTGAGGTGAACACACACGAAACCAACACACCTTACCTTACCTGCAAGGTTAGTCCATCACAAAATTACCAACACAATAATCCCTTCATGACATCACAATTAGGAAGCCCTAACACACCACGTGTCAGCTTAAAATCCACCGGACCACGTCCGATCAGAACTATTACCTAGCCCAAGCTCAGCACAATGGGCCGGTACCAATTCCACGGCAAATTCCACAAATACACCATTTAACATTCTTCAAAACACTTCAAATTCCATCTTGTCACATATATTCATCATCAAACAGGGGTACCATCCACATGGGTCTCAACACCTCCGCTCTCTCTATTTCTTTCGAATCACTAGCGGCTGCTCGACGGCCGCACCGTCGGTGGCGGTGGCAAAGCAGTCGAAGAGGCGGAGGAGCCGTGTGGCATGGAGGTGGTGACCGTTGGCAGCTACGACCTCGCACTGAAGACGGAGGCGGAAAGGAGGTTGAGGGGTGTGGCATGGAGGTGGTGACCGTCCGTAGCGGCGACCTCGCACCGAAGGCAGAGGCGGCAAGGAGGCGGAGGGGCCCAGAGGCAGAGGCAGTAGCGACAAGGAGGTGGAGAGGAAGGTGGTGGCGGTAGGAAGGTGGAGGCGGCTGTGGCCAGGAGGCGGAGGGGGTGGAGGCTGCGGCGGAATAGGGAGGCGAAGCGGGCGAAGCTGAGGCGGTGGCAGGGAGGCGGAGTGGGCGGAGGCTGCGGCGGCAAGGAGGCAGAGGGGGCGGAGGCGGAGACCATGCGAGGGAGAGAGCGTGGAGAAAATCCAGGGCAGAGAGGAGGGGTGGATTTCCCTAGGGAAAGATGAGGGAAGGGGCCCAATAATCTCTTTCAGATGGGCTTCCAAATGAATCTAAACAATTCTATGGGAAGTTTCCCACATTGGAATTCCCACCCCGCGGGATTGGTCGGGATCCCAGGATCTTGATTCACAAAGGCTCTTAGGTTGCAAACTTGCCTTGTTGCTCTCAAGCGGAGGTTTTTTTAAATGGCAACGTATTTTGTATACAACCTTTTCCTTGCACACTAGCTAACAAAAGTAAACAAAATCTAAAAATATTATAAATGCACTCATGAACCTAAAGTTCAAATTTATTAAGAGTTAAAAAAATTATGTCAATTTTTATACCATTCAAATTTGTTGTCTAGTTTTTATAACTCTTAATGTAGAATGATTTTGATTTTAAAGTTTATACATAGGTAAAGTAACCAATTAATTACATTTATATGTTTTTAGAATTTTTCAGAACTTTTTTAAGTTGGGTGTGTACACGAAAAATTAATGTAAGTAGGGTACGTTGCTTTTTAAATTTGTCATCTTCGATTGCTAGCCTTATCTGTACCGCCGATTATTCTTCAAAACACTAAAAGCAAAAGTTAGATTTTATTGAATTTTACATTATTAGATAAGATGGACGATAAATCGGACCTCTGGTCATAGGGGAAAAAAAATCGGACGCCTATTTTTGTAGGTTAAAGCAAACGTTTCACTAGGAAGAGCAAAAATATTTTGAAAGGGTAACACATGTTGCAAAAACATACTCCCTCCTTTTGTGAAAACATGTCACTATTGACTTTTGAAAATACGTACACCGGCACTTTGTCTCGGTGGGTCCTAGGTTGCCGACACAGATATTTTGGCCGATGACCCTGATATCGTTTCCTGTAGTGGGAACTGTCACAAGCTGCCACATAAGGAAGAAGAACGAGCACCACAGAGACGGCAAAGCCACTACAGCTATCACCCAATAGAACCTTGACTTGCTCGCCACCACAGAGATCTTCGGATGTCATTCGCGGTGATGCCTCCAAGGTGGAGAAACGACGCCCAACGACGTCGCCTAGAGGGCATGTCTTTTGCCCAGATAGTATCCATGACGAAGTCCTAAGAAGGGAAACCACACCTAGAGGCGTCACCATCATCGGCTGTCACCAGATGGGTGGGCTTTCACTCGAAGGAACCAAACCCAAGAACCAAACCTCGCATGTAGAGCAGGCAGCTCTGCCACGTTCCCCCAACACCGGACAAACCACAGAGCCACCATCAGGTTCTAGCATGGGCGTGGGTTTATACCCATGAAAAATTTCGGGTTCAAGTTCGGGTATAGTTTTCGGGTTTCGGGTTCGGGTATGAGGGGGTGTACCCGGAGGTACCCGACCCGATTGCCATCCCTAATCATGCACGACATGACATTTCTTTGGATCGTAGACAAGTTTTTCAAAAGATGGAAATGGAATCATCGCAAGCATTCATAATTGAATTCATGCATCATGCTTTGAATGGATTTTTGGATATTTGTCAGAGTTAATTTGTGTGAATAGACGTAAACAACATGAAGGGCAGATTCAGAGACATCATGGAAGACTACCGTTTAGTCGGTGAAGGCGAGTTAACATTCCTTAGTTCATGTCTATACCTAGTTTTATAAAACTATGTTAATTGTTATGAAAATGCATTCTATATGTACTGCCTACTTATTACTCATGTTATAAACATGCATGTTCCTTGTTACTCGCTTGCCTTACATGATTGGTTTGATTGTCATATCCCTTGAGTAACCTAAGTCCACATTGATAACAATTTTAACCCCATATAATGGGTAAAAATTGCTTATACATGCTTAGGGTCAAATAATATCTAGGCAACAAGCCTCAGCACGAAGAATCGATATTCACTAGACATTCATTCATTCATTCATTCAATTTGATGACACATGACAGTTAGGGCTAGTAGTTGAGTCTGGGTTGATGATTAATGTTGACATGATTTTGATGGCATGATGGTCTGATGATATGGTCAAGGGTGATGGAGGATCTGGGTTAGAGTGATGAATGGGTCAGTTAAGAAGAATCGAAGGGAAATGTGGACAAGATCTGACTTAAATGCTCTGTAGAGCCATGAAAATACAGAAGTTAATTAGGGTAGAAAATGCCCTTGTGCTGGGCATAGCGAAGTCTTGCACAGGAGAAGTCCGTGTAGGTGGTGGCGCTACCATCAAAGGATGGTTCCAACACAATGCGTGGCTGTCGGGTGGAGTACTGGTTTGGAGCGCCAATGTAACATCCCAAATTTTTAAAACCAATTTGGCACGTTAATAATTTCTTAAGTGCATGATTAAAAAAATGATAAATCACTCATTATCGCATCATGACATCATCACTTCATGCGTTGCATTCAAATTAGGAAAATAATTTAAACTGTTCAAGTCTATGCCTTTGGTGGAAAAATATGGTAATGGTTTTAAATAATATTTTCTATAAACCAATGCCCCTTGTGAAGTTATTTGGAATTATATTTTAAATGTTGGGGGGACAAAAATAATATTTCTTAAAAGTATTAATATGTTAAAATGGTTTTGGAGAATATAAGTCCTTGGGAAATCGGAAAAGTTCAAAACGGTTTTAATCCCTCTCGGCCCGATCCGCCCACTTTCCTTTTTTTCCTCTCTCCTCCCCGTTCCTCTTTCCTCGGAATGGGGTGCGTGCACCCCCCTCTTCTCTCTCCTCTTTTCCCGCTCTCCCGATCCTTGGTGGGCGTGGCCATCTTGTAAGCCCATTCGCGCATAGCCGCTCCCTTCTTTCATGGCGCTTGCGTCGTCGCCAAGTGGGGCCGCCTTGTCAGCCTCGCTCTCCCTTCTTCCTCCCCTGTTTCTCCTTCCTCTGTTAGCGCTCTGTTTGTTTCGCCGCTGTTCGTCCTCCTTCCCGGGGCCGCCAGGGCTCCTTTCCCCACGCATCGCCGCCCCTACACTCTTCCGCCGGACCCCTCTCCGTCCCCTACCCCCTTCCTTGTCTTATCGCCGGATTGAACCACCTTCGCGTTCAATGCTTTCACCTACACGGCACCGGCCGGAATCGGCGCCGGCGATTGCCTAACAGCGTCGCGTCAAGGATTGCCCCGAGCGGAGCTCGCCTTTAAATGGGGAACTGCTCCCTCCTTTTCCCTCTGCCCTGCGCCACCGCATTGTGCCTCACCCGAGTCGGTGCGTTGTCGATCCTCATCACCCTGCCGCTGTTTCCGTTCCCTTTCGTCTCGCCTCTTTCCTCCTAACCCATGCCCTCCGTGGGTGATCCGCAGGTCGCCCCAGCGAAGCTCTCGCCAAGTGGACCGGCGCCGTGTGATCCGCGCGCGTGTCCGGGCTCGAGCTCGCATCGCCGCCGCTTGAGCCCCACTGCCTTGCCGTTTCCTTCGACCCGGCGAGCTCAAAGGTAGCCCTTGATCCTTCCCCATTGTCATCCCCGAAGTATTGGTGGCCCGGCCGTGTGCTTCATCACCACCGCAATGCTCGCCGTCGCCACCGCCATATACCGTCGCGCCGCCCGCTCCGTCCATCATTCGGGGTGGTTAGCACGCCATTGTGCCCGCCTTGCTCTCACCTCGCTCTCAGGCGCACCAATCGAGCCACGGTGGCCGGAGTAGTCGCCGCCGTTGGCAGCGTCGCCGCCGGGTTCCTCTCCTGTTTTTCCCTTCTTGCCTGCGGTGCCGCCCGGCAGTGGGTCCGACCACCAGCGCCTCTGCCGCCGCCTCGCCTCGCCCGCAGCGTCTCGCCCGTTTGGCCGTTGGCCGAGCCGCCCAAAGGTGCTCGATCCTCTTCTTTTTTTATTTCTATTTTAATTTCGGTTAAATCATTTGGTTGGCATTAAAGTATTTGTTAAAAATAGATTTATGCATGCTAAAAACCCCATAAAAATCCGAGTAATATCTTATTGGTTTCGGACCTAACAAAATTGTATATATGCACATCATACATATAAAATTCGCTTTTGGTTAAATAAATATCTTGAGAAGTGCATCATTTCATGAGAGCATATTTTGTTCTACCGCATCTTCTTAAAAAGCATTTGCATCAAAAATAAGTTATTGATGATTGTTGCCATCGTCTGTTTGTATGTCTTGGCGTTTAGGCGGGCAAGTCCTCAAGACCCGATCATCGACGTCCCCTTCGCTTTCCCCGGAACCGATCAAGGCAAGTCCCCCTTTGATCATATTGTGAAGCCATTTTCGGTTATTTAGAAAATGTTTATTAGTTTTGTAAACATGCATGCTAGTTTAAAAGATTAATACCGTATTTGCTAGAATTAGTTACCATGCCAATTAGAAAGGTAAGAAATATGGTAGGTGAAACCTAAGGTTAAAATACGAATTGTTCTTATTTAAATTCCTTGTTGAGGTAGGATAACTGCTTAAAAATCATTTAAGCGGAATGATTTAATCATTTGTGTGAAATGAGAATATTGTTGAGAAATGTTTGGGAAAGGATGATTTAAAGATAGCGCGTCAAGGGTGATGCTTAGTAGGAAATGATTTTCCTCTTACCCCAAAAATCTTCCGACTAGGGAGAGATATTTTGTCGGTCGGTGCGGTGCGGCACCGTTTTAAAAACTGGGCTAAAGTATCCACTCTCTCCTAGTCTAAGGACTGTGCATCCTATGATCCTATGAACTGAGCCATTACAGTACGACCTCGAGCCCCGGTATGGGACGGGCCCGATCGTTGGTCCTCGTGGTTGACGGTCTTGTGGCGAAACACCGTCTGGGTGCGTAGCCTCTCGAGGGTAAGGCGTACCCACTCTGCAGAGCTAAAACTGTCATGATAGCCGTGCTCGCGGTTATGAGCGCGCGAAGGGACTGATTATATGGTAGTCCTTCATTTTAAAACCAATTTAGAAAAAGGGTTTTTAAAGAAAGGATTTGAGATGAGTAAGGATTTGAGAAGGATTTCGTTTGAGCTAGGGGCCACCGGTGATATTCCGAAATGGGTATCGGCCTATCGGGAAGTGTCGCGCGGAATGGACCTAGCGAGTTTGAGAAAAGAAAAGAAGAAAGAATTTTGTTCTTACTATGGCACTGAGGCCAAGTGGCGAGAACCGTTTGAGAAGAGCCCAAAGAAAATGTTGAGATTTAAAGTTTCGAAATTGCTTTGTCAAAACTAGGTTAAATAACTGCAATTTCCGCAAATATCCTAAGCCTTTCTTGTACTGAACCGCATTTGCATAATTCCGGACTTGCGAGTACAATTTGTACTCACTCTCCTTTTCTCCTCTCCCCTTTCAATATTTCAACAGCTGGTCCATCGGAGTATGGCCCGTCTTCCGAGGAGGAGGACCCGGATTACGTCGAGAAGGCGTTCTCCGACGAAGAGTATGAAGATTAGGGTTACGCGTTCCTACAGCCTTCGTGCCTGTGGGATGAATAAGATTCTAGATGTTGTATTAGGTTTGTGTCGCTGTGTACTCTGATTTGCGGCCTGCGAGCCGTTGTATGTGTTGCTTGTACTGGACTATGTTCCGTTTGTAATAAAAATATCGTTGGCCTTGTTCGTTTTCGTATAGTCAGTGTGTACTAGCCATGATCCTTGGGACTAGTACGGGTTTACAGTGGAATCCGATCTTGTAAATCGGGTGTCGGCAGAATTGGTATCGAGCTGCTCTTATTGGCCCTAGGGCGTAGCCTAGAAATTAGAGACCATATAATTTTTAAAAGAAATAATTGTTAAATATATTCTTATTCTTCGCAATCTATCTTCGATTGATGATCTTTTGGAAACTTGTAGATGCGGCGTTCGCTTCGGCCTTGGTGTTAGCTACGGAGGTTTTAAAGGCGCCATTCTTCAGCGATCTTTGAGCGCGCTATTTTGGTGACCCCATGTACCATGGTGCCTTTGCTCCACGCAAGGGACGCACATCTTTGGGTGGTGTCGTCACCATCTTTGCCGCCGTCCCCACCTACCCGGGTCCGTTCACTATTCGCCACTCGCGTCATTGCCAGACGCCATCCGGGACGTGTCAGACTTGCTCTACACCGACTCATGATCATTCACGCGTGCGTGACGCGTCTCCCGCTTCGCTTCTTTCCTCTCGCTTTGCCGACGAGCTGTTCAGCCACGCCAGACGGCCGAGGGTGAGTGACCCGACGGTGTACCACCTTGCTTGAGCTCGTCAATCCACGGACGACGCGTACACCATCGTCTGCGGAGTTGAATTCCGCCTCGACGCCAACCGCCGGTGGACTCGATCAAGAAGGAGTGCGCGACCTTAAAAGCGCGACTCCCATCACTTGGTGGAGAAGATCCACCTTCGCAAGAGGCTCCGTGAGTTGGTTCGCGAGAACCGGCGTCTCCGGGAATGCCGCTTCTTCCTCGGGACTCCTACTCCTGCTGCGCCGTCCTCGCGCCGAAGGAGAAGGATGTCGGCTCAGCTCAAGCTCGAGCCCAAGGATCCTGCTGATCTTCCTGTGCTCCTTCGAGCTCACCCCAAGAATCTTGATTGGATCTGGGTCCAACGGAGTGGCGCCGCCTCCTACCCTTGTCGAGCTTGTGGCATTCCCACGATGGTTAGATTCGCCGCCCTTTGGTTGGCAGCCGCCGTCGACATCGATGATGATGAAGAAGAAGGAGACCCGTCGAGTTGGTTTCGAGTCCGACTCACGAGCAGGTTTAGCTCGTAGCTCTCCCTACCCTTTGCAAGAGTTTGTCATCCTTTCTTTTCTTTTTCTTTTTGCTTTGCGTCTTGTCCGCCGCTTTGCCACGGTCCCCCCACTTCAATAACGGGCCGTCTCTATAAGAGGACCGCCCGCTCTTGTGTTGCCACCCAGCTTTGCTGCTGCTGCCGCCGCTGCGTCTCCTTGCCGTGCTTGCGCCGCTTCTCCGGCCCATGATGAGGAGGAGATCGGAGATCCGCTCCGTGAGTCCTTCTCGCCGCTCGCTTGATCCTCCTCGCCGCCGCTCCGCTCATGAGCCCTCGCCCTTCGGTGAGCCCTCGCCGCTCCATGAGTCCCCTCGCCGTCCTCGAGTCCTCCTCGCCGTGCTCCAAGCCCTCGTCGTTCCCCGAGTCCTCGCCCTCGGCCCGAGCCGAGCGAGTTCCGGTTATTCCTCGAGGAGATGAGGCACTTCCCGCTGTGGATCACCGTGGTAACCATCCTACTTTGGTTGGTGCTTACCTGGTGGGCCCTGTGTATCCAGTCCTACTAATCGTCCCGGTGCCAGTCCCTGTAACCCGTAGGTAGTTAGCTCGCGATTTGGGCTGACGTACCGGCTTGTGGTACCGCGCCCCTATTGTACTCTGAAAACTATTATTTTATGTATGTGAGTGTGCATCGTGCCAAGTTTGCATGTTTTAACTCATGTTTTGGAAAAATCTGGGTTTTAGCTCTTTCCCCTTATTGTCTCTCGTCCTCTTGGCAAGCAGATGGTGATTTCGCGCCGTGCTGGGCGTGGTGATATTATCCGTGGTCGAGCCCGTGGTGGTGCCGCTAGCAGAGCTAGTGGGCCCCGCCGACTTGGGAGGTTAGCCCAAACAGCCCCTGCTCCAGCCCGATCTTCCGTTGGAGGGCCACCCCGTGAGCTCAACCTTTTTCCCTCTCCAGCGCCACAAATACTCCCCCAGAACCCCCAAGAGAATCCACGAGAGAACCCCCAAGAAAATCCCCGAGAGAACCCCCAAGAGAACCAAGCCGAGTCTCCCCACCTTCCACCGCCCCCACCTAGAGATCCCACTGCAAGAGAGATCTTGGAGATGCAGTTCCAGATGTTCCGAGAGCTTATGAGAGAAAGAAATAATGCTCCTACTCCTCCACCCGTGCCACACCATCCACCTCCTATCCGTACCCGTGTCAATGACTTCCTGAGAGCCAACCCTCCCAAGTTCGGTGGATCTGCGGATGCCATGGAGGCAGCAGATTGGTTGATGGCGATTGAGAAATGTTTGATTATGTTCCAATGCGGAGACCTGGAGAGTGTTCGGCTCGCAGCCTATCAGCTTACTGGAGTTGCGTCAGCCTGGTGAGACACATTTTGTGAGTCTTATGATGCTCCTGAGACTATCACCTGGGATGAGTTTGTTGAGGCATTTGAGGAAAATTATGTCCCCGACAGCTCAAAGGAGGCTAAGAGGCGTGAGTTTCATGCCTTGGTTCAGGGGAACATGACGATGCATGAGTATCTCACTCAGTTTACTCTGCTGGCTCGTTATGTGCCCCGTGATGTGAGGAATGATGCTGACAAGATCTACTTCTTCAAGAAGGGTATGGACCCTGAGATCCGAGCCTTGATCGATTCCACTGAGTTCACCACCTTCAAGCAGTTGTTTGCCGTCTTTGTGAAGCGGAGGAGAACCGTCGTCGGTGTTTGGTCGCTAGGAAGAGAAAGAGAGCCCAGCAGATGGTCATCCTAGCTCGTCCCAAGGACACCGCACTGTGGTCGTCTTTCTTTGTTTCTCCTCGTCCACGTTCTCGATGGGTGATGCTCGCTTGATGCCGATCGGCTCACCCACCGGTCCGCACCCGGATGTCGGCTCTCCCAAGAAGGACTGTCGAGCATCAAGTGCCGCGATGTCGCCAGATAGGACACTACGCCAGTTCTTGTCCCAATAAAGGTGCCGTGTCCGCTCGAGGTCGAGCCAAAGTTGTGTTGCCAAGGCCCATGAATTCGTGCGGCTCGTGGGAATTTTCCGCAGCCGTGAATGTCGCTCATTGGGCGTGGTCGGGTGAACCACGTCAGTGCTGAGGACGCCCACGCTGACCCCCATGCAGTGATGGGTAAGTTTCACATCAACTCAATCCCCGCT
The DNA here is from genome assembly GCA_036346415.1 of Raddia guianensis. Lineage (NCBI taxonomy): Eukaryota > Viridiplantae > Streptophyta > Magnoliopsida > Poales > Poaceae > Raddia > Raddia guianensis. The sequence goes on from CM070544.1 coordinate 28,113,470, forward strand.
ACTGCATTATTTGATTCTGGTGCAACGCATTCATTTATTGCTGCATCATTTGCTAAAAATCATGGTCTTGAAATAAGTGCACTAAAGAAACCTATGCTGATTAAATCCCCTGGAAAAGTCATTCGTACCATGTTGATGTGCCCTGATGTTTGCATTGAAATTGAGGGTGTGGGATTTTTAGCAGACCTAGTGGTCATTGATTCAAAAGGGATAGAAGTGATACTAGGCATGGATTGGTTAGCCAAATATAAGGGTCATATTGACTGTGCCTCTAAAACAGTCAAGTTGACTAGTGGTGATGGTAAGGAAGTTCAGTTTGTTGCTAACTCCGGTTCTGAGAATCTGATTACCCTAAATAAGTTGGAAGGGTCTGATCTGAAGAATATGCCTATCTTGCGGGAATTTCCTGATGTGTTTCCCGAAGAGTTGCCAGGCATGCCGCCTGAGAGAGATGTTGAGTTTGTTATTGACTTAGCTCCTGGTACTGCGCCTATCTCCCAAAGGCCGTACCGTCTTTCCGCCAATCTAATGGCTGAGTTAAAGAAACAGATCGAAGAGTTGCAAGAGAAAGGATTTATACGCCCTAGTGCGTCACCTTGGGGTGCTCCAGTTATTTTTGTGAAAAAGAAGGATGGATCCCTAAGGATGTGTGTGGACTATAGGTCACTTAATGAGGTGACCATTAAAAACAAGTACCCTCTGCCTCGCATTGATGATCTATTTGATCAGTTGAAAGGAGCCTCTATTTTCTCAAAGATTGACTTAAGATCTGGGTACCACCAAATCAGAATCAAGGAGTCCGATATTCCTAAGTCAGCTTTCACCACTCGGTATGGTCTGTATGAGTTCACTGTCATGTCTTTTGGTCTTACCAATGCTCCTGCTTATTTCATGAACTTGATGAACAAAGTATTCATGGATTTCCTTGATAAATTTGTGGTTGTGTTCATTGATGACATTCTGATCTATTCCAAGTCTGAAGAAGAGCATGAGATCCACTTGAGGATGGTTCTAGAAAGGTTAAGGGAGCATCAATTGTTCGCCAAGCTGAGTAAGTGTGAATTTTGGATGAAAGAAGTGTCTTTCCTTGGTCACTTCATTTACTTTGAAGGTGTTCTTTGTGGATCCGAGAAAGTAGCATCGTGGTTGTTGGAAGCAACCAAGTCGTGACTCAAGTCGAAGTTTCCTTGGTTTGGCGGGGTATTACGCCGATTCATCGAAGGGTTCTCCAAAATAGCCCGACCGATGACCAATTTGTTGAAGAAAGAAAAGAAGTTTGAATGGATGCCAATTTGTGAAGATAGTTTTCAAGAGTTGAAAAAGCGTCGACTTTACCGTGCTAGTTTTGCTCGATATTCGCAAAGACTTTGAGATTTTCTCGTGATGCATCTCGTCAAGGTCTTGGTTGTGTCCTTATGCAAGAAGGAAGAGTGGTGGCTTATGCATCTCGTCGACAAGCCACATGAACAAAATTACCCTACCCATGATTTGAAATTAGCTGCTGTTGTCCATGCCCTGAAAATTTGGAGGCACTATCTCATGGGGAATCGCACTGAGATATTCACTGACCATAAGAGTCTTAAGTACATTTTCACCCAGCCTGACCTGAATCTAAGGCAAAGGCGTTGGTTGGAGTTAATCAAGGATTATGATGTGGGAATTCACTATCACCCTGGCAAAGCCAATGTGGTGGCTGATGCTCTAAGCCGCCGTCCCGCTTGTAATCACCTCCGGAGTGAGGAGATGTCGCCGGATCTGTGTGAAGAATTTCTTAAGCTAAATCTTGGAATGGTAAAAGTCGGTCATTTGAATTCGATGGAATTGCAACCCACCTTGTTGAATCAAATCAAGGAAGCCCAAAAGGGTGATGAAGAAGTTCAAGAGATCAAAGGCAGAATGCTGAAAGATAAAGCACCAAATTTTTCTGTTGATGATGAAGGTGTGCTTTGGTTTAAGAAAAGGATCTTTGTGTTCGTGTCGGCGCTAAGAGAGCTCATCCTTAAGGAAGCTCATGACAGCCCCATCTCCATACACCCTGGTAGCACCAAGATGTATTCGGATTTGAAAAGTTCGTATTGGTGGACAGGCATGAAAAGAGAGGTCGCAGAATTTGTGGCCCGTTGTGATATTTGCCAAAGAGTGAAGGCAGAGCACCAGCGTCCTGCAGGTCTGTTGCAGCCTTTGAAAATTCCAGAGTGGAAGTGGGAAGAAATTGGGATGGACTTCATTATTGGTCTTCCAAGGACCCAAGCGGGCCACGACTCTATTTGGGTCATCGTTGACAGGTTGACCAAAGTGGCTCACTTTGTTCGATTCAGACCACCTATCTTGGAGGCAAGCTCATTGAGTTGTACATGAGCAGAATTGTGTGTTTGCATGGTGTACCTAAAAAGATCGTGTCGGATCGGGGTACGCAGTTCACTTCAAAGTTTTGGGACAAGCTCCACGAGTCGCTTGGGACTCGTCTGAATTTTAGCACAGCTTTTCACCCTCAGACTGATGGGCAGACTGAAAGAGTAAATCAGATTTTGGAAGATATGTTGAGAGCTTGTGCTCTGTTGCGCCTACCGGTGGGACAAGCGATTTGCCTTATGCCGAAGTTTGCATACAACAATAATATCATCGATCAAACATCCAGATGGCTCCGTTTGAGGCTTTGTATGGAAGGAAGTGCAGACCCCTTGTATTGGCAAGAGACCGGTGAGTCAAAAATATTTGGGTTGGATATTTTGCAAGAGGCCGAAGAGCAGGTCAAAATGATCCAACAGAGGTTAAAGATAGCTCAGTCCCGACAGAAGAGTTATGCTGATAACCGTCGAAGGGATTTGAAATTTGCCATTGGAGATTTTGTGTATTTGCGTGTCTCCCCTTAAAGGCATGCGTAGATTACTGTAAGTGGCAAGTTAGCTCCGAGGTTTATTGGTCCTTTCAAGATTCTTGCTCGAAGAGGTGAAGTGGCATATCGGTTGGAACTTCCCGAGTATCTGGCGGTGTGCCGATGTGTTCCATGTCTCATGATTAAAGAAATGCCTTGAGTTCTCAAGAGCGGTTGGTTCTGAGATGTTGGATTTGCAACTGATCATCTTTTTAAGGAATACCGGTCGTAATTTTGGATGTGGCGATTCAGAAACCCGTAGCAAGGCTACGCGTTTTGCCGAGTTGATGGAGCAACCACTGAGGTGAGGCCACTTGGGAGCGTGAGTCGAGATCTCGGTGAGTTTCGAGTTGTTTTCAGAGAATCGGAATCTCGAGGACGAGATTCATCCTAAGGGAGGTTTGTAACATCCCAAATTTTAAAACCAATTTGGCACGTTAATAATTTCTTAAGTGCATGATTAAAAAATGATAAATCACTCATTATCGCATCATGACATCATCACTTCATGCGTTGCATTCAAATTAGGAAAATAATTTAAAGCTGTTCAAGTCTATGCCTTTGGTGGAAAAATATGGTAATGGTTTTAAATAATATTTTCTATAAACCAATGCCCCTTGTGAAGTTATTTGGAATTATATTTTAAATGTTGGGGGGACAAAAATAATATTTCTTAAAAGTATTAATATGTTAAAATGGTTTTGGAGAATATAAGTCCTTGGGAAATCGGAAAAGTTCAAAACGGTTTTAATCCCTCTCGGCCCGATCCGGCCCACTTTCCTTTTTTTTTTCCTCTCTCCTCCCCCGTTCCTCTTTCCCCTCGGAATGGGCTGCGTGCCAGCCCCCTCTGCTCTCTCCCTCTCTTTTCCCCGCTCTCCCGATCCTTGGTGGGCGTGGCCATCTGGCCGCCCATTCGCCTGCAACCGCTCCCTTTTCTTCATGGCCTTGTGTGCTGCCAAGTGGGGCCGCCTTGTCAGCCTCGCTCTCCCTTCTTCCTCCCCTGTTTCTCCTTCCTCTGTTCGCGCCGCTGTTTGCTTCGCCGCCGCTGTTCGTCCTCCTTCCCGGGGCCGCCAGGGCTCCTTTCCCCACGCATCGCCGCCCCTACACTCTTCCGCCGGACCCCTCTCCGTCCCCTACCCCCCCTTCCTTGTCTTATCGCCGGATTGAACCACCTTCGCGTTCAATGCTTTCACCTACACGGCACCGGCCGGAATCGGCGCCGGCGATTGCCTAACAGCGTCGCGTCAAGGATTGCCCCGAGCGGAGCTCGCCTTTAAACGGGAATCGCTCCTCCTTTTCCCTACGCCTGCGCCACCGCATTGTGCCTCACCCGAGTCGGTGCGTTGTCGATCCTCATCACCCTGCCGCTGTTTCCGTTCCCTTTCGTCTCGCCTCTTTCCTCCTAACCCATGCCCTCCGTGGGTGATCCGCAGGTCGCCCCAGCGAAGCTCTCGCCAAGTGGACCGGCGCCGTGTGATCGCAGCGTGTCCGGGAGCTCGCGCCGTCGCCGCCGCCGCAGTCCCACTGCCTTGCCGTTTCCTTCGACCCGGCGAGCTCAAAGGTAGCCCTTGATCCTTCCCCATTGTCATCCCCGAAGTATTGGTGGCCCGGCCGTGTGCTTCATCACCACCGCAATGCTCGCCGTCGCCACCGCCATATACCGTCGCGCCGCCCGCTCCGTCCATCATTCGGGGTGGTTAGCACGCCATTGTGCCCGCCTTGCTCTCACCTCGCTCAGGCGCACCTAATCGAGCCACGTGGCGGAGTAGTCGCCGCCGTTGGCGCGTCGCCGCCGGGTTCCTCTCCCTGTTTTCCCTTCTTGCCTGCGGTGCCGCCGACAATTGGGTCCCATGACCCACCAGCGCCTCTGCCGCTGCCTCGCCTCGCCCGCGCGCGTCTCGCCGTTTGGGCCGTTGGCCGAGCCGGCCCAGTGCCGTTCGATCCTCTTCTTTTTTTTTATTTCTATTTTAATTTCCGGTTAAATCATTTGGTTGGCATTAAAGTATTTGTTAAAAATAGATTTGCGCATGCTAAAAACCCCATAAAAATCCAGAGTAATATCTTATTGGTTTCTGGACCTAACAAAATTGTATATATGCACATCATACATATAAAATTCGTTTTTGGTTAAATAAATATCTTGAGAAGTGCATCATTTCATGAGAGCATATTTTTGTTCTACCGCATCTTCTTAAAAAGCATTTGCATCAAAAATAAGTTATTGATGATTGTTGCACTGTCCTGTTTGTATGTGCGCGTTTAGGAGGGCAAGTCCCCGAAGACCCGATCATCGACGTCCCCTTCGCTTTCCCCGGAACCGATCAAGGCAAGTCCCCCTTTGATCATATTGTGAAGCCATTTTCGGTTATTTAGAAAATGTTTATTAGTTTTGTAAACATGCATGCTAGTTTAAAAGATTAATACCGTATTTGCTAGAATTAGTTACCATGCCAATTAGAAAGGTAAGAAATATGGTAGGTGAAACCTAAGGTTAAAATACTGAATTGTTCTTATTTAAATTCCTTGTTGAGGTAGGATAAGCGCTTAAAAATCATTTAAGCGGAATGATTTAATCATTTGTGTGAAATGAGAATATTGTTGAGAAATGTTTGGGAAAGGATGATTTAAAGATAGCGTCAAGGGTGATGCTTAGTAGGAAATGATTTTCCTCTTACCCCAAAAATCTTCCGACTAGGAGAGATATTTTGTCGATCGGTGCGGTGCGGCACCGTTTTAAAAACTGGGCTAAAGTATCCACTCTCTCTAGTCTAAGGATGTGCATCCTATGATCCTATGGTGAGCCATTCTGATGCGACCTCGAGCGGTATGGGGACGGGCCCGATCGTTGGTCCTCGTGGTTGACGGTCTTGTGGCGAAACACCGTCTGGGTGCGTAGCCTCTCGAGGTAGGCGTATCCACTGCAGAGCTAAAAGCTGTCATGATAGCCGTGCTTTCATGATTTATGGTGTGAAGGATGATTATATGGTAGTCCTTCATTTTAAAACCAATTTAGAAAAGGGTTTTTAAAGAAAGGATTTGAGATGAGTAAGGATTTGAGAAGGATTTCGTTTGAGCTAGGGGCCACCGGTGATATTCGAAATGGGTATCGGCCTATCGGGAAGTGTCGTGGAATGGACCTAGCGAGTTTGAAAAAAGAAAAGAAGAAAGAATTTTGTTCTTGCTATGGCACCGAGGCCAAGTGGCGAGAACCGTTTGAGAAGAGCCCAAAGAAAATGTTGAGATTTAAAGTTTGAAATTGCTTTGTCAAAACTAGGTTAAATAAGCGCAATTTCATAAATATCCTAAGCCTTTCTTGTCTTGAACCGCATTTGCATAATTCGGACTTGCGAGTACAATTTGTACTCACTCTCCTTTTCTCCTCTCCCCTTTCAATATTTCAACAGCTGGTCCATCGGAGTATGGCCCGCCTTCCGAGGAGGAGGACCCGGATTACGTTGAGGAGGCGTTCTCCGACGAAGAGTATGAAGATTAGGGTTACTGCGTTCCTCTGACCTTCGTGCTGTGGGATGAATAAGATTCTAGATGTTGTATTAGGTTTGTATCGCTGTGTACTCTGATTTGCGGCCTGCGAGCCGTTGTATGTGTTGCTTGTACTGGACTATGTTCCGTTTGTAATAAAAATATCGTTGGCCTTTATTCCGTTTACAGTATATTTGTGTGTACTAGCCATGATCCTTGGGACTAGTACGGGTTTACACAGGTGGAATCCGATCTTGTAAATCGGGTGTCGACAGCCAGTTTAGTGCACTCTGTGGAGGCACCCGGGTCCAACTCTTGAAGAAGACCGACATGGGTTGTCACTGCGGTGATTATGACCATACATCCCTAGGATGCCGTGAGACTAGCTCGAGCTATCAACCCTCCTAGGTCAAACGGGAATCTATGGCAAGTGTGGCCCACAACAGGATCACCAATCCTGGAAGGATGGCGGGCGTTGGAAGGAAGATAGGTTAGGTTATGTATGGCAATGGTTGAAGGCAAGGTTGGGTATGATTGGTGGATTTGGATTGTGTCGGGGATAAAATCACGGTCCATTGCCATGGCCCACTCCCTGACGGCCCAATCGAACATCCTCCCAGGGCCTAGCTCCCTGGAAGGTTCCATCAGGTCCATGTGCGTCCTGACCGAACAACCTCCTGGTTGGCACGGTGCATGATGGCCTAGGATTCGTGTTTGAGTCCGACTCGAACAGAGTTCTGCACGGCTACGTGAAGACCCGGACGTGGTTTCCCGGATTGGAACAGACGTCGTGATCCCCAAGAATTGGAGTTTGCCTTATCTACCTCGGGATGTATTTGGCATCTATCGAGTTTGCTACGGACTCGTGGTCAGCCCGACCGATTATCCCTCGGTAGGTCGGTTGTTCAACACTATATAAGCAAGGCCCCTACGGCGTATAGAGGGCCAATCCAAGAGAACTTGACGCCAATCCAAGACGACTTGAAGCCAAGATCGCATAATACTTCCTGTACACCCATAATCTCGTCGAGGCCTGTTCGTCTCGCCGAGTTCCTCCTTGTAATCCTCTTTGATATAAAGAAAGGCTAGACGTAGGGTTGTTATCTCCCGAGAGGCCCGAATCAGGATAAAAACCCTGTGTCTCCCTGTTACTCGTTGATTGCTGTTCGCCTTGCTCGGTAGGTCTTCTATCTCCCTTTTCTCAAGAACCTTAGTTGACTTGGGACCAATATCCCAACCGTCGACAGTTGGCGCCCACCATGGGGATCAGTAGATCAAGCCTGTTCGAGCATGTCGAACTCTTTCAGCGACTAGGAAAATCTTCCTGAGGGCTATGACTTAGAAGGGCAGGATGTCACTTCCCCTGTCAGATCGGATCGATCTCTTCGATCTCGAACACCTTCCAAATCTAGGAAAGAGCTCTCCGGATACGTTCCGGAAACGTTCTTAGATCAATCTCCCGTCATTGACGATGAATACAGTACCGACGATCTTTACGCTGGTTTAGATCTTTCGGATTCCAAGGCTATGTCGGTCGATTCCTCCTGTGACGACACAGTGATGACACCGTCTAGCCCGCCGACGTACGGCCGTCGCAGCGTCTACATGGCCGGCGCAGAAACCTCAGGGGATCCTGCGCGGGCCGCGGTGGCCGACGAGATCGGGCAGTCCAATTCTGCTCGGCATCAAGATATTGTTTGCCGCAGTCTGGACGCCTCAATTTATCAGACCTTGGCACAGATTCGCGACCAGTGCAAGCGACAACGGCGCGACCCGCCTCGCGTATCTCCGCCAAGTCCCCCGACTGATGTCCTACCTGTTCGGGTTGAATCCCCGCGTGACCAGACCCCGGTCGGGCAAAACGCGGACGCTTCAGGGATCCCAGGACCCCTTGAGCAGAGTCACGAACGACTACAAGCCCTGGCAACGGTGGTCAGATCCACCAACCAGGCCAACCTCGCCCTCATGGGCGACGCTGTTGCTTCTCACCTAGAGCGACTGGCTGAAGGCCTTAAGTCCATAGGTGAAGTTAACACCTCCTCCGGGCAACGCCGTCAGCCTGTCCGGAGAGATTCGGACAGCGAGCGCTCCAATCGATCGCGTGACCCTCGTCACCGACAAAGGGCGACTCGTTACGAACAAGGTACCCGTGGTCGGCAACGCTCACCAAGTCCCCGTGGTCACCCCGACCACAGAGGCAAGCGGGCGCGCGACGATCACGGACGATCCCCTCGGGAGGAGCGCATTGTGGCGACCATGAGGAAGGAGCGTGGAGGATTGTCTCGGAGAGAGTTTCTCCAGGCGGAATCTTCCCGTTCGACAAGAGTTCCTCCGCACAACAGGACCAATATCTTCTCAAGACTAGGTTCTGCAGGAGAGGGTGGTCGAGGCGTCTGACTGGTGCAAGGCTTTCTCGACGAGCTCCATTGTCGGTGGCTCGCCAAGTTCAAACCTGGCCACGTGGAGAGGTACAATGGGACCCAAAACACAAAGGAGTTCCTCTCCATCTATGCTACAGCCATCATGGTAGCCGGAGGTGACGAGCTAGTCATGACTAACTACCTTTCGACTGTCCTTGAGGGTGCTGCTCGGACGTGGCTGTTCAATCAGCAGGAAGGATCCATCCACTCTTGGGACCAACATTGTGACGCTCTGATCGCCAATTTCCAGAGCTGTTACGTACGTCTGGGCAAGGAGGATGATTTGCACCAGATAATCCATATGAACGGGAGATCCTCCGTAATTTCGTGAAGTGTTTCATTAAGATCCGCAACACGATCCCGAACATCTCGGATGAATCTGTTGTCCGTGCCTTTAAAAACGGAGTCCGCAATGAGCGGCTCACCCAGGATCTCGAGATCATTGAGACCTGGACCGCCAATGACCTATTCAAGGCGGCTGACCACTATGCCAATGCGGCAGAGCGAGTTCAGTACAACAAGGCGTTTGACAAGGGAGAGCTGCCCGCCCAGCCTGGTCTAGATGAGAAAAAGAAGAGCAGCAACAATCCTGGTGACAAGAAGTCTCAGAAGAAAAAGAACAAAGGTGCGCATGATAACACCATCGCCGGTATAGATCGCGCATCTCCTCCCAAGGACGAGCAGAAGAAGCCCAACAATAACTATAAGGGCAAGAAGCCCGTCCAGGGAGGCAATCAAGGCAACAAAGGTCCGAGTGACCGATATTGCCAATTCCATCAGAACTACGGCCATGATATACGCCATTGCAGGACCTGAACTGTAAAGCTCGAGGAATTCTACAATGGTAAAGGCCCCAAGCCCACCCTGCCCGAAAAGGGTGATGCCGGCAAGGACAAGCACCAAGCCGATGGTGGTGATCGGGACGATGAAGATGACTATCCTGAGCTCATGAACCACATAGCCGTTATCTTTGGCGGTTCCTCGGCTTATCCCTTTCGGCGCAGCCTTAAGGAAGCTGCTCGGGAGGTCCACAACGTCGAGAAGGGCAAACCACAGCCCGAGTCGATGAAGTGGACCGAGGTCTCCATCTCCTTCTCTAAGGAGGATTGCCCCACTGGGATGATCAAGCCTCAGCGGCTCCCGCTGGTGGTCGCTCCGACCATCAGCAACGCCACAGTCGGGCGTGTCCTGATCGATGGCGGGAGTGCGCTGGACTTGCTTTCTGCAAAAGTCTTGGACGAGATGCAGATTCCTCGCTCCAAGCTCAAAGAGGCCGCGATGCCCTTCTATGGGATTGTACCGAGAGAAGCTGTTAAGCCGTTGGGGCAGATTGTTCTGCCCGTCTCCTTCGGCAGTCCAAGCAACATTCGGACAGAGTGGATCACGTTTTACGTGGTCGACTTTCCATCTGCCTACAACGCGATCTTGGGCCGGCCATCTCTTGGAAAGTTTATGGCCGTATCCCACCATGCATACCATTGCGTGAAGATTCCGGGCCCTAGCGGCGTGATCACGGTCAAGGGAAACTACAAGGCTGCTCTAGATTGCGACGAGTAATCCCTTGCCCTGGTCGACCAGCTTCCACCGCTTGGTTCTGAGGTTCCGCAGACCAAGTCTGCCCGTCCCAAGGTTTCTGTCCAGCTAGGGGGAGAGACCAAGGAAGTTCCACTGTCTCTTGACGATCCTTCCAAGACTGTTCATTTGGGGGCTAATCTGGATCCGAAATAGGAAATCGAGCTCATTGCCTTCCTCCGAGCTAATGCAGACGTGTTTGCCTGGGAGCCGTCTGACATGCCCGGGGTCCCAAGAGAGGTTATCGAGCACAAACTGGCAGTCCGGCCGGACAAAAAACCTGTTCGCCAGAAGCTTCGTCGCTTTTTAGATTTCAAGCAGGGGATCATCAAGGATTAGCTTGGCAAGCTGTTCACTGCTGGGTTCATCCGCGAGGTTGATCACACCGAGTGGCTGGCCAACCCTGTGATCGTGAAGAAGAAGGACGGCAAGTGGAGGATGCGTGTCGATCACACAGATTTGAATGCGGCTTGTCCTAAGGACAATTTCCCGCTGCCTCGTATAGACCAGCTGGTCAACGCGACTGCGGATGCCCAACTCTTGAGTTTTTTGGATGCTTACTCCGGTTATCACCAAATAAGCATCTCCCGAGGATGAACAGAAGACTGCCTTCATCACACCCTTCGACACTTTCTGCTATACGACCATGTCCTTCGGTCTACGCAATGCTGGTGCCACCTTCCAACGCTTAATGGAGAAGACTTTCCCAGAACAGTGCGGAAGAAACTTGGAGGTCTATATCGACGACATAGTTGTAAAGAGCAAGTATGCTCCGGATCATGTAAAAGACCTGGCCGAGACTTTTCGAAATCTCACCAGGCATAGAATTAAATTAAATCCAGATAAGTGTACCTTTGGTGTTCGATCCGGCATGTTGCTCGGCTATGTTATAGGTTCGCAAGGAATTTTTGCTAACCCCGAAAAAATCGAGGCCATTAAAAACATGATGGTCCGACCACCGTTAAGGAGGTCCAGAGCCTCACAGGGCGGATGGCTACTTTAAGCAGGTTTATTTTCCGTCAAGGCGAACGCGGGCTACCCTTCTTTAAGGCCCTGCGCAAGCACAATGGTTTCGAGTGGACAGAGGAGGCTGATAGATCTTTTCAAGATCTAAAGCAATACCTGTTCAACCCACCTGTCTTGACTACCCCGCGACATGGCGAACAGTTTTTGTTGTATCTTGGCTGCACGCCACAAGCGGTGAGCGCAGTCTTGACGGTGGAGAGGAATGGCATCCAGCGGCCAATCTATTATGTTAGCGAGTTGCTTCATGGATCAAAGGAGCGTTACCTTGAGGTCCAGAAGTTGCTCTACGTCTTGCTCATGTCTTCCAGGAAGTTTCGGCATTATTTTCAGGCGCATCAGATAATGGTCCCGACCAAGTTCCCTCTGAGAGAAATCCTACGGAACAAGAAAGCCGGCGGACGCATAGCTATGTGGGCAATGAAGCTAGCAGAGTTCGATATTCTGTTTGCTGCCCGAACTGCTATTAAATCCAGGTCCTTGCCGACTTTGTCGCTGAGTGGACCGGCCCGCCCAAATCCTAGGAAGCTCCTCAGCAATCTGAAGAAACCCCCTGGACCATTTTTTTGACGGCTCGTGCACTGGAAACTCGGGGGGCTGGCTTTGTTCTTTCCAACTACACTTTGCGGTGACTAACAACGCCGCGGAGTACGAGGCCCTCCTCGCAGAACTAAGAGCGTGCAAGTCGCTCGGCGTCCAACGGCTAACTGTGAAGGGAGATTCACGGCTGGTCATCAATTAGGTAAACAAGGAGTATCAGTGCTGCGATGACTCAATGGCGCGATACCTGATTGAAGTGAGGAAGATGGAGCGGCACTTTCGATTCTTCGAGGTGCTCTTCGTGCCCAGGAAGGACAACTTCTTGGCCGACCAGCTGTTCAAATTTGGATCCTCTCGTGAACCTGCTCCGGTAGGGGTGCTCGTCGAGCACCTTTACAAGCCCTCTATCACGTCTCCGGACGAGGTAACAGAGACAGGTGGTGCTGTCTCCGTCATCGAGCATGCTGTAGACTGGACAACGCCATTTGTCCGGTACCTTGCAAATGGGACCCTGCCCGACGACGAAGCCGAGCGTTCCCGGCTTATAAGACGTGCTAGTCCATACAAGTTTGTGGACGGCATCCTTTACCGGCAAGGTGCTCTGGGAGTACTCTCCAAGTGTATCTCGCAGCAGGAGGGTGTGTTCCTTCTTAGGGACATACATGAGGCGCTGTGGCAACCACGCCTTCTTCAGGACTCTGGTGGGCAAAGCGTTTCACATGGGTTTTTACTGGTCCACTGCGTTACAGGATGCCCGGGATGTGGTAACTAAGTGCAAAGTATGCCAATTTCACGTCCGGAAGGCCCATAAGCCCGCCCAAGAGCTCCAAACGATTCCCCATCATGGCCTTTCTCCACATGGGGTCTGGATCTGCTCACTGTTCCCCAAGGGGTACAAGGGCTGCACGCACTTGCTCGTCGCCATTGACACTTTTACAAAATGGATTGAGGCAGACCCTGTGTCATCTCTTCACGCCAAAACGGCTGTGCGCTTTTTCAAGACCAATGTGATCACGCGCTTCGGGATTCCCCATAAGCTGATCACCGATAAAGGTCCCCAGTTCAGAAGCGAGCTATTCCAGGAATACTGCGAACAACTGGGCACCAAGGTCTGCTTCGCCTCTGTGTCACATCCACAGAGCAATGGAGCAGTCAAGCGAGCTAACGGACATCTAGTCCAGGGTATCAAACGGCGCGTGTTCGCGGCACTCCGCGAGCACAATAAAGCCTGGGTTGACGAAGTTCCTTCCGTCCTCTGGGTTGTTCGCACAACAGCCAGCAGGGCAACCGGGGAAACTCCTTTCCAATTGGTCTACGGTGCAGAAGCTATCTTGCCCGCCGAAATAGTACTCGGCTCGCCTCGCACGAGCTCGGTCAACATGGTTGACTCAGAGCAAGTGCGCTTGCTCGAACTCGATCTCCTCGAAGGCACACGCGAACGGGCACAAGTTAGAGTGGCGCGCTACCAGCAAGATCTTCGCCGGCATGCTGCCAAATCTGTTCGACCAAGGGCTTTGAAGGTGGGCGACCTCGTTCTGCGCCGTGACCAGAACCTGTCCAATGCCAACAAGTTAACTCCCCTATGGGAGGGCCCGTTCACGGTTGTTTTTTGCTTTCGCTCAGGGCATTCGCGCTGGCAATGGAGGACGGGAGAGCGACCAAAGACTTGGAACATCGACCAGCTTCGTAAGTTCTTTGTGTAGGTCTTTCGTTTGTTTTCTTAGCTCTGCGCTTTTTGTCAAACTTCGCGCCTTAGTTCGTCCAGGTCTCTCGGGCTACCATGTAAAGTTCAATCCAATAAGCTGTGAATGTTCGTGGCCCCTGCGGCCCTTTTCACACCCTGTCTTCTTACACTATTTTTCTCTTTGGTAACACTTGATGGCTGCCCGGTCTTGCGAACTCTTGGCTTCGCGATTTTCAGGATTTCCCTGCCCGTATCTAGTATCAGTAAGCTCCTAAACTCAGGGTTGCGTAACACGGCTTTCCGCCTTGCGGCTAAGTCTGCTCTCGTAAGCCCCCTGCGGTAGAGGCACTTACCGCTCTCGGCACAACCACTTGGCAAAGCTTGCTCTCGTAATCCCCCCGCGGCAGAGGCACTTTCCTTGTTCGGTTACCTTTGGAATTTCCTAACTTACGTTGACGAGCAGTTCATGGAACGAGTCGATCAGGATGCGGGTGTCGCTCTATCTCTCTACGCACGTGCTTGAATTCGTAAACTTATGTTTTCATGCATCGTCCGTACCGGGGGCTAGGGTGTCGCTCTTTTGCTTGTGCACCTGTTCGAGTTCGCAAACTTAGGTTTTTGAGCAGATGCACAACAGGGGCCGGGAGTTAGGCTGGCGTCCTACCGTTTTTTCTAAAACTTTCTAGCGCTGTTCTGCCTAGCTCTTGGTTTCCTGTTCGTCCTTGTCTTTTGCTGCTCTTTTTTGTAGGGAAAAGGTAAGGCTCTATTTACATTAACAAAAATTTACAGGTACAAGAGCCCTTTCAGGTACTGCCCTACTGCTACTTAGAAGCAAGCTGCTCCTCTAGCTCCTCAATCACTAACTTGAGGCGTAGGACTTTCCCTTGGGCTCTGATCCCTTCTCTAGCTTCAGCTCGGAGGCGCTCGGCTTCCTCCTTGCTTTGCTTGACCTGCTCCGTTGCCTCTGCACGAAGGGCTTCGACCTCTTCGTTCTTGGCCTGTAGATCCTCGGTCAGACTTTCCCTCTGACTAAGGCGCTTCTCGGTGGTCTTGAGCCACTCGGACAGCTCTTTGACCCTTCCTTTCGCGGCGTGCGCCCTCGCGGCCAGCTCGCGAAGCTCCTCGGCCTCTCTTTGAGAGAGCCGCTGGGATGGCACCCTCTCCTCGGTCAGCTAGGCCTTGAGCTCCTTCACCTCAGCCGCGAATCGGTTTCGGCTTTCGGCCGCGGCCATGAGCTCTTCCTCGAGCCATCTCGTACGACGCTGGTTCTGGAAAGTTTCCAGAATGGCGTCGCGCTCGATGGCGACACCTTCGTGGAGGTCCTCCATGGTGCCCCGCAAGACCTGGGCAAGAGAAGAGCAAGTCCGTTATAACGGGCTGCTGGTAACTTAAACGAACAAGTTTTGATTTGAGGCTTACCTCTCGAAGCCTTTGCTTCAAGTTCAGGCGAAGGCGCCTCCCAAGTCCGCTGGTCGCAAAGCCCTAGCTGCTCGAAGCGGCCGCGGTGCGCTGTTCCTTCCGCTATTTCTTATCCTCGCGGGAGCGCGCCTGCCAGGGGGCAATGGCGACGGGCGAAGATCTTTCGTCCCCGAGCTCCTGCCCTTCTTCTTGTTCCTCTTGCCGATCGCCTTCGGGCAAGATCGGTGTCGCTCTGCTCGGCGACATCGGTGTTGCCACGGACGGGGCGACTTGCGCGCCTTGCTCGTGGCCTCTCCCCTGCTCCCTAGCGGCAGGTCCTTCGCCCTGCTCGCCGATGATCTCCATCGCCACAAGGACGAGTTGCCCCTGCGACGAAGTGCCTGGCAGGATCGCCTGCTCGGTCTCGCCCAGTACCGACGGGCGGCTCCTTGGCGCCGCTTTTAGGTAACCGTGCCCGCCTCTTGACTCCGGCCTCTTCACCACGCCTCGGTCGTCCATCAGTCATTGAGCCGGCGGGAGCACGGGCCACGCTGCCAGTTTGTCCTTGAGGGCGAGCAGTCTCGTTGCTCGCGACGCACCGTGTAGGTGCTCGGACAGCAAAGACCGCTCGATCGCGGCTTCCACGTTGTCCGTGGCGACCTCCTCCTGGGCAGCTGATGAAAAAGGAATGCGTTAGGTCCTCTGCGGTTTGGTAGAGTGTAAAGGGGAGAGTCTCGCTATTACATACCTACCGTAGGGGTCTTAACTTTCTTCTTTGCTCCATGACGGAGCTTGCTCCTCTTGCTCGGCGGATCCTTGGCTTCTTGTTTGCCTTGGCCTCCGGACGCTTGCGACGACAAACTCAGCTCTTTACTGAGTTGAGCACACTTTTCGCGCAACGCAAGGAGCGCCTCCTTGCGCGCGACTTCCTCCTCAAGCCTCCTCTGCTCGGCGATCTGTTGCAGCCGTTTCATATGGCCCGGGTGAGCTTGTGTATAGCGCCTCAGTCAGAGGGTCAGGTTCCGTACCTCCTCGTCGCTCTGCTCGGTGAGGAGGGATGGGCTTGGGTGTTCCCCACTTGGCTGGCCGCGCTTGGCTTGACTTGCTCGGCGCGCTTCTTCGCCGCAGGGGACATCGAAGGCGGTTGGTGGCCGCTGCGACGCGGCGAGCTTTGCGTTGGCTCGGTAGCCGCCTTGGGCTTTACGGCCGCCTTGGCTTTGCCCTTCTTCTCTCCCTCCTTATCGGACTAGGAGAGCTCCTCGACAATCCCTCCGAGGATCAGCTGCTCGTCCTACGCGTTCGGAGGTGAATGTTAGCATGCCATGAACCGTGTAAGTCTAGCAACTCAAATGGGGTTTTGCAAGTTATCTCAGGTGAGCGGACGAGTACGTTTCTTGGACAAGTGTAGGCCACCTCGCCGGTGACCTCGGTGTCCTTCCTGGCAGCCTTCAGCATGGCGTTGACCTGCTCGGCTACCCATGCGTCTGTCCGTTTCACTGCCCGAACAGAAGATGAGCTTAGTTCCTGTTCGGATGAATCACCAAAGAAGGGTTGAGCGTTTGAGGAACTTACCGTGCTTTCCCTGGTGATGTCTTCCCAACCTTCTATCTTGTAGAAGGGGTAGGACCTTTTCCGCAGCGGACAGATCCTGTTCACCACGAAGTCTCGGATGATCTCTCTGCCCGTGAGCCGAGGCCAACAAGGGAAGCGATCTTCCGGGTAAGATACCACTCTTCGCCGGTCGGCTCCGGCCGTGGCATCTGTGTTCCCTTCGCCGGCGCCTGCCCGGTGAAGACGAGCTTGCTGTCGTCGCTCCTCCTGGTGTAGAACCACCTCATTCACCACGGCCCCATCGAGTCGAGCAGCGATGGACGAGGGTACGGCACGTCGTCGATGGTGGCCCGGAGCTTGAGGTAGTAGCACCCGAGCCCGGAAGCGGCAGAGCTGCTCCGTGTCACTGTGTAGTAGTGAAGGAACGGCCCCACCGACGGATCGACTCCCAGATAGCCCTCGCACAGGCGTGCGAAGACAGCCATCTGGAGGAACGAGTTGGGGTTAAAGTTTACAACCTCCATCCCGCTGATATTCAGGAGGGCCTCCACGAAATCGCTTTCGGGAGACCTCAACCCAAATATGGCGAACTGCTCGAAGTTGACGAACTTGTCCTCGAGCGGCTTCGGTGTTTCCTCCTCCTCCGGTAGCCTCCAGCTGCCGGCGTCGATGTGTCCCTCCGACTCTAAAGTCCTCAAATCCTCCTCAGTCATGCTAGTGCCTTAGAATTTGGCCATAGCAATCCCCAGGATGGACGAGTAGCTTTGGAGGTGGGCGGTGGCTGTTTGATGCTAAGCGCGGTTGGAATAGGGCTTAGGAAGGAAAGGTGCGCGAGAGCGGAAGTGGCAAGCCGCGAGCAGCTTTGGCGCTTTTTATAGCCCTGGACGAGCAGCTCTGCGACGGTTTTTTACCACAAAACGGCTAGTTTTTTACTGCAACGGCTAAGTAAAAACGGTCACCCGATTTCACTGTGTAGCGAAAGTTACCGTTGAAATCTGCCAACGGTTATATTTTCTAGTTTCTGCACTGAGGGCTGGGTACTCTGCTCGGACAGATGTGTTACCCTGTTCGACGCAACAGAGTTGCTTGGTACTGATCGGATTTGTTCGGTCCCGAACAAGGCTTGTTCGGCTGAGTCATAACCTGTTCGGTCGCTTGTTGCACGACTTGTAGCAGCAATATTTCCCTCTTCGTGACTTGGAGTCTTAAGAGGAAGACCCCACTCTAGTGAGTCCTTCCACTTGAGTCTCGGGGGCTAGTTGTCGGGGGATAAAATCACGGTCCATTGCCATGGCCCACTCCCTGACGGCCCAATCGAACAGCCTCCCAGGGCCTGGCTCCCTGGAAGGTTCTATCAAGCCCATGTGCGTCCTGACCGAACAGCCTCCTGGTTGGCACGGTGCATGATGGCTTAGGATTCGTGTTTGAGTCCAACTCGAACAGAGTTCTGCACGGCTACGTGAAGACCCGGACGTGGTTTCCTGGATTGGAACAGACGTCGTGATCCCCAAGAATTGGAGTTTGCCTTATCTAACTCGGGATGTATTTGGCATGTATCGAGTTTGCTACGGACTCGTGGTCAGCCCGACCCGATTATCCCTCATTAGGTCGGTTGTTCAACACTATATAAGCAAAGCCCCTACGGCGTATAGAGGGCCAATCCAAGAGAACTTGACGCCAATCCAAGACGACTTGAAGCCAAGATCGCATAATACTTCCTGTACACCCAGAATCTCGTCGAGACCTGTTCATCTCGCCGAGTTCCTCCTTGTAATCCTCTTTGATATAAAGAAAGGCTAGACGTAGGGTTGTTATCTCCCCGGAGAGGCCCGAACCAGGATAAAAACCCTGTGTCTCCCTGTTGCTCGTTGATTGCTGTTCGCCTTACTCGGCAGGTCTTCTATCTCCCTTTTCTTAAGAACCTTAGTTGACTTGGGACCGATATCCCAACCGTCGACAGATTGGTCGACTCTGGGTTGAGTTGGTAAGTATCATTGGTGAATGCTCTGGTTGCTAAAGTTGTTGTTAAGACTGTGTTGACTTTCTTGTTTGTTCAAGATAAACAATAAACCATTTAAATTTATCTTGAAAACTAGCTTTACACAAATAAAAGAACCTTTTGCCTTATCTTAAAGTCTAAGTGTATTAGGAGGGGTGTTAACTAGCTAGTTTTTTTATGACACCGATTTCACATATTCCTACTCTTTAGATAGAGGTTAAGAAGAGGAATTGCACGAGTGCCATGAAGATAAGGATGACTACGATGACCACAATGTTGTTTAGGTTACTTTAGTCGCTTGTAGGAATGCATAGCCGTCAAAAAATTTGTCTGGATGATCTTATACTCCGCTAACTCTGTTGACTTCTTTGTAACAAATTATATGCATGGTCACTTGGCCTAATTATTATTAAGCTTGTGTCTTGCAACTAAGTATGCTTTATTCCGAATGAATAATTTATATGTATGAAATGATATTTGGCTATGTACATATTATAAGCACTAATGTACTTGATTCAAAGACTAGTGTGTATGAACAGCGGCTCCCAGGTAAGTATAAAAAGAGGACCGACAGATCGATCAAACTTGGTGATCTGTTTGATAGTGTGGTTGTTGAAATCGATGACAACATAGCACAACACTTACAAGGGGTGAGCAACTAGGGTGTGAACAAGACATAGGAGGCTAGTTATGATAAAATTAACCATAGTCAGGCTCTCAGGCATGTTGGCAATTAGACCGACCCTGGTTAATATTTCTTGTGATACCTAGGTAGAGGGATTATTCTAACAAAAGATAACCTTGCAAAGCGTAATTGGAGAGGGAGTTAGCTTTGTTGTTTTTGTAGTGGCAATGAAACAATTCAACAACTTTTCTTTGACTGTCATATTTCAAAAACAGTTTGGTGCATGATCCAAATTGCTCTTGTTTTAAAAACTCATACTAGTTGTTCTTACTTACTAAGTGATTGGCGTCATGGAATTTCTTTAAATATAGAGAAAAGGATTTTTGCTGGAACTGTGGCCCTTTTTGTGCTATTTAACTTTGCCGCAATGACATTATTTTTAACAAATGCAAAGATATCTCATGTATGCAAGTTATCTTTAGATAATTCTATTGGTTACGTCAATGGGCCTTGTTACAAAAGGAAGATGAGCGAGGTGTTTAGTCCGAGCTTGCTGGTATTTGGAAGAGGTGGCCTTGCCATGTTTTGTTAATCACGGATGGCAATAAAATAAGGAATTTTTTAGCACACACCCTAATTGTTTTGAACCGTCGATCTAATTTGATCCAACGGTATCTATAAGATCTCAACCCCCAGAGATTAAGACTCCACTTCCTTTTACTTCCCATTGACTTATTCCAATTCCTGGTCTATTCCTAAGATTAACTTATTCCAATTCCGGGTCTATTCCCAAGTGCATGATCCATTTAAATCGCGGTTGTTGCCAGCGCCCAGTGCCACGGCGAGTGGATCGGGCGTTTACACCCATCGAAGAGAGAACCGTATGAGAAATAAAACAAACACACAGCCAACATATTCGCAAGTCTGGCGGGTTGGTTCAGCTCGCGCGCTACGAGCGAACAAATTGCTGGTTTGAATCCTGGTAGCGCCACCAAAACATTTTTTGTGCATTTTGTGCCTTGAGCAATACTATTAGTCAGATTGGACGGTGACCTAGGAATTCGGACTTGATGTTTGTATTGCAGGCTGAATCTACCGGTGCTACTAACTAGGGGTGGGAATGGGTCGACCCTTGACCCATTAGAACCGATCCACATGACCCATTTTTTAGAAAGGGGTCAACGGATCGACCGGTTGGATCATGTTGGATGACCTATTAGATCAAAGGGTCGACCCACTTTCGAAATGACAAATTTGCTGAAATGACAATTAAGCCACATTCCCGCCGACAAATGACAATTACAGGCAAGAAATTGTCAAGCAACCATGAGATGCAGTACATATGCCATCACTTTTCCAAGTTCATCAGCTAGCTATTTTACCAGCAAAAGGAAAAGCTTCTTCTGAGGAAACAAATTTGCTTCCTTCCTTACAGGGCACACAGATGGCCTTTTACAGGCTTTAAGCAACATTTGGGAGCAGTGACAGCAGGCAGGGGAGAAAAATAATACGCAGATGCTGCTTTTTAGGATGGTACATAAAGAAAGTACATAGTTCAGTCCGGGGAAGATAATGTGACGTTTCCATCCAAACAAGAGAGGGCAGCAGCGGTAGGAGCAGCACCAGATGGAGTGGTGGTACATCATGCACTCTGATGCATGTTTCTCTGGCCCATCATGTACAACACAATGCTGTATACAGTTCAGCAATAATTCAATAGAGGAAAACTAGCCGTTACAATATAAAGCATGAAGCTGCAAATAATCTTGAAAGGAACTATGGCATACAAAACCCGAGTACAGTAAAGAGTAGACCACAAATTTGTCTGACAAATAATTCAGAGAACAGGCCCTAAGAAATTTAAAACGTGCAATTTGACAGCCATCCTTTGAAGTTTACTGTTTGCACTTCCATCCAATTACATACTAAGAGAAGAGTATAGGACAACTACATTTTATCCATCGGGACAACTAGATTTTATCCATCTTATTCTCACTGTCCCAGAACTTACTGTAAGGGAATTTGCAGCAATACTGTACTAACATTAAAGCAAAGTTCAAAACATTTGACTAGTTCGGATTAAAAATTGATGAGGCATTAACACTTTCAACAATCATACAACATCGATATATAAGATAACATGCCCAGTAGCAGCAACAGACTGGAGATATTATTATTGCTAAACCCAGACATGACAGTTGAACCCATGTGAGCTTTTGGTGAACAAATGAGCAAACCTAGGATTACGAGCAAATAATCATATAAATAATGCAAGGACTGAATCATGACCATGACTGCATTCACAGTTTCTGTGTTATATTGTTTCCTCAGGCAATGACATTATTGTATGGGAAGGATAGGACTGAACTGTACACAATATGGACTATAAAAAGAAATGAGGGCAGATTGACCTGGTTCTTTCAGGTTGGGACCTCAGGCTTCAGGTCTTGCACTCTACTCAATATCGTCAAAAATTGATGCCGTGCAAAACTGATTTGAACCTGGAATTCAAAAGAAGGGCAAAATAATTATTTCTTGGCCAGTTTTAACAAGATTCTATTAAAGATATATTACCTGATGCTCTAAGCCAATCTTGAAGGCATACGAGCGCTTCAACTATTTCTAGTTTTAATCGACTTCTAAAATCAGATATCACTCTATTTCCTGTACTAAATGCCGATTCAGATGCCACAGTTGAAGCGGGCGCTGCCAATATGTCCTTAGCCATTTTAGCAAGTGTGAGATATTCAGCTGAGTTCATTTGCCACCAATTAAGTATATCAAACTCCACTGTGCGAGGATGTGGAGCCTTTGCCAGGTAAGTGTCAAGCTCAGAGGACACTGCACTGGTCAAAGAGATGCTACGGTGTTGATCCCAATCCGCAAGTGGGTCAATATTATCATTAATCATATCCTCATCAATATCTCCTAGTTGAACAGACTGTGAGCTAGAGGCATCTTGGTGAACATATTCATTGAACAGACCTCTGAATACTTCCTTTACTTTGGCCAGCTTAGATCCGGCTTTACTACCAAAGATTGGGCCAAAACGAAACTCGAGGTATGAGAACTTGAATCGTGGATCTAGAACAACCGGGATGGAGAGTGATATCCATGAAAGTTTCCAATATTTCTTGAATTTATCTTGCATGTATCTCACCATACTATGAATATCTGGATCTATCTCAGGGTTCAGCTCAGGATCCATCTCAGATGCCTCTTTCTCCAAAGCCATCTTGACTTGCCACATCTCTTGAAAATGAAGATGGGTAGTAGGGTATTTTGTACCAGAAACAAATTTTGTTGCATTGTAGAACACCTTTAGAAGCCTACACACAACCTTAGCTCTTTCCTAGTCGTCAGATGTAGGTGCACAAGTGAAGCATGGATCTTGCAGCTCTAAAGAATCAAAAGCTTTTCTAAAAGGCACAGCAGTAGTGATCATATCAAATGTTGAGTTCCATCTAGTAGAAACATCAAGACAAGGACGTCTTGTGCAAAAAATGCCTACTTGTGTAACAATCATCTCAAATTTTTCTTTCCGAGTTTGAGATCCACGAACATATTTTACGCTCTCCCTTATTTTGCTGACAATAGGGTTTAGATAGCTCAATCCAGCTTGGCATATCAAATTAAGAACATGAGCTGCACAACGCTAATGAAGAAATCGACCTTTCCCATTCTTGGCCAATAAATTTTCCTTCAGCAATTTCACCATTGCACTATTGCTGCTTGCATTATCCAATGTGATCGTAAGCAACTTATTCTCACAACTCCAATCTTGGATTGCCTCAAAGATCACATTGAACAATGCTACACCGGTATGTGGTGTTTCCATGGCAGAGAATCTGATTATGCGCTTTTGCAGCTTCAAGTTGTCATCGATAAAATGACATGTTAAGCACATGTACCCCACAGTCTGACTAGACGTCCACAGATCCATAGTCAACGAAATTCTGGATTTTGAAGCACTAAGGACCTCCCTCAGAACTTTCTTCTGCTCCTGAAATGCTTTAAGGCAATCATTTCGTAATGTCTTCCTCGATAACATCTTGAATGCTGGGTTCAGGCTGGACACAAATTTATGAAATCCATCATACTCAACAATCGAGAATGGTAGTTCATGCAGGACTACCATCCTAACTAGCTCTCTACGTGATACATTAGGATCGAAATTCCAATCCCCCAATCTGACTCCTTCAGGAGACATAATTGTTGTATTCAATTGGCCTACAACACGTCTTGCCTTCTTCCTTTCTTTACATCTCTTCAAATGCGTACTCAGAGAACTTGTGCCAATACCACGCCTAGCTCCAATCTGTTTATTGCAATACTTGCACTGCCCTTTGATAACATCTTCCCCAACCTTGATTGGAATATATTCACGCCAAGCCTTGGACCGGAATTGTCTTTGATATCGCTTGAGTGGAGATTGCACACCAACCATTTCGGTCACAATTTCTTCATCGTTTCCTTCATAGTCGCTGTCATCCTCCTAATCATCCTCCTCCTCCTCAAGCATCTCGGTGTCATCAAGAGCAATTGGGGTTCTCGGAGATGTCATTGTTGCTGGTGTCAACTGTACAGCAGCCCCTACTTCCTCTACTTCATGCAAAGGATTACTTTCCATTGTTCTTTCTACAATCACCCTAGACACTCACAAGCAGTTGCAAAAAAAAAATGTGTATCAACTCCATTCAAAAGCAGTACACACTTCAAGCTTGTTGTGGTAAGACAAAAAGTACTTCTGCGCATGGCTCCTAATATGTTAACAGAACTGTATTTTTAGATCATGCACAGTTTGTCAGATATGATACAGTTGAGCAATTAAGTCCATCAAATTATTGGAGTAACAGGCTGATAAAGAATAGTCATGATGACCTCATTAAAAGAACAAACATTTGAAGATTCTAGTTCAAACAAATAGCCAAACAAACATAATGGTAGAAAATAAGAGGTTATAAACTTTTTTATTTTATTATTCTTTACCACTAACAGTAAACTTTACTATGTCCAAGGATTCAGCCACGAAAAACATTTCCATGGCTAGGCGCTGGAGCAGACAAAATGCTATTGCTGACACTATGATCATAATTGATTAGCTAATAGAGCCAGGCAGTAACACACCCCCATCATCGACATAGGACTGACTAGTTATATAGTGAATAGAGCATCTCAAGCTAGACAGAATACTTTAGCCTAAGTAGGTATGAAACAGACTTGAAAAATGTAAAACACCTCAAATATTGTGCGAGAAAGACAAACTGACTAAACAGCAAGATAAAAACCAAAGTTAAGCGCAGGGAAGCCATAAAGAATACCTGTATTACAGTCTTTGAACCTACATATGCTTCAATCTTTTTTCGATCACGATCAAACCTGTTATTGACAAAATGAACAAAGAAATACAATGAATGAGAACAAAGAAACCTGTTTTCGCAAGAAGCAGGCAGCTTGAGCAGATTTGAGGAAACTCCCCAGGTGGACTGGATCCCAACAGAGAACAGAGCAGAGAAGAGGACAGAGCATAGGTAGATGGCGGGCTCACAGCTGCAGCGCCTCGAGGAACTTGTCGTGCTCGGGTCGGTCCAGCTCTCGCGCAACTTGGTGGTGGTGTAGGGCTTCCTAACCCTCCTGGCCCCCTCGTCGTCCCCCTCCCCTAGAGGGCGAGTGGCCGCCGCTGCCGATCTAGGGTTCGAGGAGCCGGCTAGCCGAGGGCAAGGAGACTGCAGGCGACGCCAAAGAGGGGAGGCGCTCCGGAGGGGCAGCGCCGGTGGAGATAGGTCATGGCCGGCGCCTGCACCGACGTGAGGGGCGGACGAGCGGTCGGCGACGGGGATGACGATCGAGAGCGGCGGCTTGGGGAATGGTTGAGCGATGGATCGAGGGTTCGGGGTACCCTTTGGATTTTTCGGGTCGACCCCGTCGACCCAAATATGCCTTTGGGGCTGAATGCGCGGCCCAATGGTTCGTTTTTTTGGAGTCGGCCCAAGGCCCGTTAGGTCAAAACGATCTAGTCCCATCCCTACTACTAACGACTTTGGGAAGTGCAAAGTCTTGTGGTTTCCATAAATTTTCTGGAGAGCATGGAAAATGGAGTCGGTGAATGTGTTTAATTCAATTTTATACCATAAATCATGTGACAGTCAAATTGTAGAGTTGATTCCGAAAAGATAAAATCAATGGGACACAAGGAAGGAAAAGTGGCTGGGGGTGGGGTCCTTCGATTTCCTCATTTAAGGAGAAGT
This sequence comes from Raddia guianensis, assembly GCA_036346415.1. Classification (NCBI taxonomy): domain Eukaryota; kingdom Viridiplantae; phylum Streptophyta; class Magnoliopsida; order Poales; family Poaceae; genus Raddia; species Raddia guianensis. The sequence goes on from CM070544.1 coordinate 28,138,885, forward strand.
TTCTGGCCCCTGAATTCTTCTTTTGCAAAACTGAAGGATCCAATAGGCAGCAGGGACAGCTCAAATTAGGATTTCCTCATATTTGTGTATGTCCATTTGAGCTCATGTCTGAAATGATCAAGTTTTTGGATGAAGTTACTGTAGAAACATTTGCATATTGTAAGGATTGCTTGTAGTCTCGAGCAGATTTGATGCAATTTTTTTTTTATAGAAACTTGATCTATTACCTGACCTGAAAGAAACCTTGTGTATTTGTACTGTTTTTAATTTCTGAAATACATGAAGGGGAATAATGCTAGCATTTTGCTGCATGTATGTGTGTGAAAGATTGTACTGTTTTTAAAATTCTAATGCAACTATTGCCAATGTGCTCTTCATCAAGAATCTGCATCTATGTGCTGCATCTTTGGCTTGAGTGTTTGTTCAGGAGTATGGGAGTGCAGAATTCAGAACAACAGATCAAGATTTCAGAAATACTACAACTGCGAGTTATTGTTGTAATTGTCCTGAGCTTGTGGTCATCAGAAGCATTGTAAAACTAGAAAACAGCTTGTCAGCTGTACATACGACATAATTATTTGTTTATATGACCCTTTGGATTCTGGGTGTTCTCTCTAGGATTGGATTCTAAACTGTTTGCATTTTGCCCAAGTGAAAAACAACAATTCTGAATTGTTTGCATTTTGCCGAGCCTATGAAATATGCTTGAACGACTGACATGAAATGAAATCTGATTGGGCCACCAAATTATGGCATTAGCTTCATTGATAGATAATAAGGAGGCGGCCTTTAACATTCAGTCTCCACCGACAATTTACAAAAGATTGAACATGCTAAAATAACTCCGCCCAGAACACCAGTAAACGGAAAACCAACCATACAAGATTTATATGACCAACCCTACTACGGATTTATACATTTTTGCCGCCTCGCCGTCGACCGCCTGCTGCCGCCTCGCTGTCGACTGGCGGCTGCCTGTGCCGCGGCGGCGTCGGTGGCCTGGGACGCACGGCGGGCGGTGGCCGCCGGAGTGCACGTGGCGGCGATGATCAACAAGAGCACGCAGCGAAATCTCCGCACATCCGCACAAATCGCCACAATTCACCGGGGGATAACAGAATGTTGGAAGGGGGAGAAGGATTTCTGGCCTTAGAACCATTCCCAAATGCACTTAGAATTCTATTCCTAGTATATTATTTTACAGAGATCCATATCAACCGTAGGATAGACGATGCACGATCAGTAATAATCTCACCCCATAGGGGTTGAGAGGGAGTACACTAGAAGCCCCAATAAAATAATAGACTTTGTAATGATTAATCATTTTTATCTTTGCATTGTTTCGGTCTTTTTTGTTGAGGACTATTTGGGTGTTGGTATTGTATCATCTTTTTGTTGGGTACTATTTGATTTTTGTTTGTTGTATACATCTTCGGATGTAGAAGCTGAATTAATTTCCATTATCGAAAAAGATGGAAGCCGATACAAGTACTGCGGTACTGGCACTAGTTCGTTAGGAGGAGTACAGATAGACAGGCTGCTGTTGCAAGCAGCTAGAGACGGTGATTAACTGGAGATCAATGAAGGACATGGCTTAGAGAATCCAAGCGTGCTGCATGGAACAACTCCACACTTCCACAGGGACACACCTGCCTCCACATAGCCTCCGCCCATGGCCATGCTGAATTCAGCAAGGAAATAGTGGCGAATCAATGGGGGAGACGCCGCTTCTCGCCGCCGCCGCCGCGCGTCATGAGCGGCCATACCTCTCTCGGCTGTCAAATGCATCTCATTTGCTCCTATCGACAATGTGTTGTGCTCGTGCTGAGCGAGGCGATCTTGAAACAAGACGAGGTTGGTGTTGGATTGGATGCAATGTGCTGAACCATTCCATTCGCAACGCGTGTAGCTGTCTTGTCAGGTCATACGACCACGGAGTTCCTTCGATTTATCCGTGGAGACTATGGAGGCATGGAGCTATTATCTACTTTATTTTATCCATATCCCTTCACTTTATTTCACTATTATCTACTCACTCTATCCTTAATTCTAAATTTTCTTACTCACTCTACCCACTACTAGAGAATGGGCCTTCTATCTCAGCACATCAGTCCCGGTTAACTACAAACCAGGACTGAGATAAACATCAGTCCCGGTTCAACGGCAGAGAGGCCACGGGGCACCTTTCAAGCCCGGTTTGTACCACCAATCGGGATCGATAGGTCGTCTCGTGCGACAGATGGCAGAAGGGGTGTATCAGTCCCGGATGGTGTTATAAACTAGGACTGATATTGAGTTGGCGCGTATTTCTCCAGTGTTATTACCACGTCCGCATCCTCGGAGCCGCGCTCCTATCGCCGCGTCCACCAGAAGAGCTAGCCGCACTGAGTGAGGAAGGAGCGAAGACCGGAGCCATTCGTGGCCGCGCGGAGGGAGCTCGGCTGAAAGGGGATCGGAGCCTATCCCCGCGGCCGATCGAGTTGAGGAAGGAGACGGTAGCCACGCGTTCTCGTCGTCTCCGCGCGTGGGCCGCTTTGTCAGCGCCTCCCCGGCCACGCCATGCCCGTGAGGTATCGCATCGTCCTTTGTTTGTGTCCCACCCCACCCCACCCCACCGCCTGCGCCGCACGCCACACCGCTGCCGCAAACCGCGAATATCGACCTTTGTGTTTTTAGGATTTTTTTACATGAGTGCCAAAGTTTCAATACTTCGGAATTGCCATTTTTACAAAACACATATTATTGTAGATGCAATTATTTCTACAACAAATTGTCAGGGTTGCCATTCTCTGGCCTTTCCAGGCATTTCAGCCACATACCCGAGCCAAATACGAGAGAAAATACATGGATACGCTCTGAATACTGGGTCCCACCTGTTAGATACGTGGTCCACACCCGACCGCATCCTAGGACTCTCTCAACCGTTCCCCATCCGATTTTCTTGGGGCGACCTCTAGGGTTCATCCATCCGCCCCCAAATCGTTGTCTGCACCGCAAATCAGGCATCGTTTGCCCCTAGACAAGATGGTGTCTGAGGCGCCTTGAAGGAGATCCAGCGCGGCGAAATGGATTCAAGATGGTCCGCCTCGAAAACCGGTGAATTTGATCTCCCCCTAGTGGATTGTCCACAGTGTAAGATTCCTTTCATTAAGCTTAGGAGCAAGAACGCGCAATCTTTTGAAAAGATTTTCTACAAGTGCAACAACAATGTGAGGGTGAGTGATTCGATTTTGGATTGGATTACTGGATTTCCATTTGTTCATTTTTTTGTTCGGAAATTCATGTGTTTTCCTTTGTTAGCATCATGCGACATGCAATTTCTTCATGTGGGAGTCTGAATAAAAGAGTTATGTCGGAGAAATGATGGAAGGATCTTCCGTTCAGCACTACACTGACGAAGGTCCAACAGGTGTGGAAGAGGTGCAAGCCACTGTCACTACAGGAAAACGATTTAATTTCTTCGGCCAAAAACCGACGAAATTAGGGGAAAACCGACGAAATTGGCTTAATTTCGTCGGTTTGCCGACGAAATTAACCCGACGAAATGTGCTAGAAGAAATTAAACACCTTTTAAATGGGTTGTCGATTTAAATTAGCGTATTGTAAATGGGTTTGAGAGGCCGATTTAAATTAAAACCGATGGGTTGCGACGGCGACGGAAGGCTGACGTGGCACGTAATTTCGTCGGCCTAAGCCGACGAAATTATCCCCAACAATAATTTCGTCGGTCTAGGCCGGCGAAATTACATTTTTTATATAAAAAATATGGTGTTGTATTGTTCATTAAAAAATCACAAAAAGATCACAGAAAATTCAGAAAATTCGCAGATATTCATATCATCACAAAAACATGGACTCATAATATGCCCAAATAATACACATGTTGGTATAAGTTGTTAAATCAAATTATTAAAGAAAGATGGTGTTAATGCCCAAAATATATGACAAGCAACACACTGTACTACGTTCTAAGTTAACTAATGATCATCCCACATGCATTATGTCGCTCGAACTAATTAAAATGCTGTATTTTCAGATGAACAAACCATAATGTTAGCGGCAACTAAAAGATGGGTAGAAGATGATCAAAAGAAATAATATGTGATTGGAAGAACTCTTCCAGTTGAATTCGGAATAATGTCAGAGTTGTCATTCCAAACGTAGGCATTTGCTGACTTGCCACTACAAAAACAAATTGATCCATATATTTTTGTTGTACTAATTCGATCCAAACAATCTGGGGCTTTTTCATAAATAAATATGACGATAAATCCAATGTTTTCTTTGAAAACGTAGGACAGAATTAATAGAACAAAAAAGTTTAAACTTGTATGCTCTTTTTCTGCTTTATTAGTTTTCTTTGGAGCCTTTTCCCGAGATTTTTTGTCAAGGAACCTGCAGAAAACAAATATTCAAAATAAATATTACAACAAATAAAAATGAGTAGACTACGGAAAGAGGTACACTACTATAGGAAATAAACATGTGGAAAGTGTCGATGATTGGGATATCGGTCCCAAGTCAACTAAGGTTCTTGAGAAAAGGGAGATAGAAGACCTGCCGAGCAAGGCAAACAACAATCAACGAGCAACAAGGAGACACAGGGTTTTTATCCTGGTTCGGGCCTCTCCGGGGAGATAACAACCCTACGTCCAGCCTTTCTTTATATCAAAGAGGATTACAAAGAGGAAACTCAGCGAGACGAACAGGTCTCGGCGAGATTATGAGTGTACAAGGAAGCAATATGCGATAATCTGCTATGCCTCGATCTTCTGGCGGCAAATCGTGCTCTTCCCGCCTCAGGGCCCTCTACACGCCGCTGGGACCTTGTTTATATAGTGTTGAACAACCGACCTACCAAGGGATAATCGGGTCGGGCTAACCACGAGCTCGTAACGAACTCGTATGCATGCCAAATACATCCCGAGGTAGATAAGGTATATTTCAATTCTTGGGGATCACGACTTCTGCTCCAATCCGGGAAACCACGTCCGGGTCTTCATGTAGCCGTGCAGAACTCTGTTCGAGTCGGATTCAAACAGGAATCCTAGGCCATTACGCACCGTGCCAGCCAGGAAGCTGTTCGGTAGGACGCACATGGGCCTGATAGAACTTTCCAGGGAGCCAGGCCCTAGGAGGCTGTTCGGTTGGACCGTCAGGGAGTGGACCATAACAATGGGCCGTGATCCAATCCCCGACAGCTAGTCCCCAAGACTCAAGTGGAAGGACTCACTAGAGTGAGGTCTTCCTCTCTAGACTCCAAGTCACGAAGAGGGTAATTTTGCTGCTACAAAGACGTGCAACAAACGACCGAACAAGTTATGGTTCAGCCGAACAAGACTTGTTCGGGACCGAACAAACGTCTGCCCAGTGCCGTGCAACTCTGTTGCGTCGAACAGGGAGATGAATCATCTCCTTGAGGCTGAACGTCATCAAGGGGGGATTGGATTCTTGGTAGTGAAGAGCGTACCACCGCATTCGGTAAGATTAGATTTTCTGGGAGAATGAACATGGCAAGTCGCGAGATGGACTTGTGTTGTTGCATCCAGGTATAAAGATACCTAGGAAACTATGAACAAAAATAGAGGAACCACCTCTCGGGCTAGAGTTTGTCCGAGGAAATAAAAATTGCGCTCTCAAGAAGAATGTCATGCTCAGGAGCGAAGGTGATGTGCCCTCAGACGTATATCGTGTGCTAGGAGCAGACAATGCATACGAGGGGGAAGGTGACCCAGTCCACGAGCGTAGAGCTCGTTAAAGGAACCAAGTAAAGAGATCCAGTCCCCGAACACGGAGCTCGCTAAAGGGATCAGAAAGTGTGATCCGGTGAAGACGTACCAGGTCAAAAATCATCCAGTCCCGGAGCACGGAGCTCGTCGCGGGGACGAACGCGTCCGGCGAAGAGCTGCCAGCGAGTGATCCAGTCCCGAGCACGGAGCTCGTCGCGAGGTGATCCGGATGAAGAGCAGCAGCGAGATGATCCGATCCCGAGCACGGAGCTCGTCGCGGGGACCAGACGCACGCTCCGGGCGAATCACAACCTGAAGCAGTCAGAACCGCAAGAGAACGTGTGAAATCAATGCTTTACCAATGACGTATTCCTTGCGACAATGTAAGCGTTGTCTTGGCAAGTGCAGAACAGACGCTTGGAGTGCCGGTTGCGATGAGAATCGGCTTATAATAGGCTTGCCCGTTGCGATGAGAATCGGCTTACGGTGGGCAGGACTCCGTTGGTGGCGCACTACCTTAACTTAGCCGAACTACGAAGGTCAGTGCCGGGCAAAGGCAAGAAATCATATGCTGGTGAAGTGAATGAGTCCTCGGGCATGCGCGGAGCGTACCCGAGAAGAGAGGGATGCAAATATCGGTTTTGGTGGGGAAGCCTGGAACCTCGACGCGACCATCACCGGCGTCTGATGCTCCCCGTTCATGTATTTCCTGTAGAAGACAAACAAGAAACGAGCCAACAAGGGAAAAAGAGAGCAAGAACAGGCTCTAAGAAGAGCAAAGTGAGTTTTGGAAAACATGTAAAAGACGACCTATCTGCACAAGACATAATTTCTCCGGGTACATCCCCCGATAGCATTAGCGTCACCTCGGCGAATGCGGAACCGACGCTAGGAGTGCCCGTTGCGATGAGAATCGGCTTACGGTGGACAGGACTCCGTTGGTGGTGCATTGCTCCGGATTATCGTGCTAGGAAGGACGTAGCATGGATAAAAAAGACGTGTGCGGGCAAGTGCAGCCCCGCTGTGGCTAAGACCGCTAACCAGGGAAGGCGATCGGGACCTTAGCCGTAGACAAGACGTGCGAGGCGAAATCTTATCCGGGCATGGACCCGTGTAGCGTTGGTGTCACCTCGGCAGTGCAAAACCGACGCCAGGAGTACCCGGTTGCGATGAGAATCGGCTTACGTTTGGACATGCCCGTTGCGATGAGAAACGGCTTATGGTGGCTAGGTCTCTGTTGGTGGTGCACCGTTTCGGTTAACCGGAGCTGTACATGGTCGTTGCCAGATAAAAAGACATGCTCGCACGCGGGGAGCGCTACGGGAGCGAAAGACCAGGCTGATTTGTCCCTTTATCAACCAGGCAGAGGTATAGAAACGACCCTGAGTTCATAAAGAGCTAAATGCAGATCCGGACAATGAGGATTTAGGAAAACCAACGCTAAGGAAAGGAATTGGAAAACTGAAAACGTACCGGGGTTGCCGAAATTCACGTGCAACAGCGTCGCCCATGAGGGCGAGGTTGGCCTGGTTGGTGGATTTGATCACCGTTGCCATGGCTTGAAGTCGTTCCCGACTTTGCTCGAGGGGTCCTGGGATCCCTGAGGCGTCCGCGTTTTGCCCGACCAGGGTCTGGTTACGCGGGAATTCGTCCCTAGCAGGTAGAACTTCTGCCGGAGGACTTGGCGTAGGTGCGCAAGGCGGGTCGTGTCGTTGTCGCTTGCTAATCGTGAATATGCGCCAAGGTTTGATTGATGGAGGCGTCAAGACTGCGGTGAACAACTTCTTGTTCACGAACAGCCGGTGCGGCCCCATCTTGTTGCCGAGCAGAATTGATCTGCTCGACCTCGTCGGCCGTCGCGGCCCGCGCACGAGCCTCTGAGGTCTATGCGACGGCCATGTTGACGCTGCGACGGCCGTGCGTTGGCATACTAGACAGTGTCATCATTGTGTCGCCACAGGAGGAATCGACCGACATGGCCTTGGAATCTGAGAGATCTAAACCAGCGTAAAGATCATCGGTTCCATAATCATCGTCGATGACGGGAGCGTGATCTAAGACCATCTCCGGAACGTTACAGCAAATAAAAATGAGTAGACTACGGAAAGAGGTACACTACTATAGGAAATAAACATGTGGAAAGTGTCGACGATTGGGATATCGGTCCCAAGTCAACTAAGGTTCTTGAGAAAAGGGAGATAGAAAACCTGCCGAGAAAGGCAAACAGCAATCAACGAGCAACAAGGAGACACAGGGTTTTTATCCTGGTTTGGGCCTCTCCGGGGAGATAACAACCCTACGTCCAGCCTTTCTTTATATCAAAGAGGATTACAAAGAGGAAACTCGACGAGACGAACAGGTCTCGGCGAGATTATGAGTGTACAAGGAAGCAATATGCGATAATCTACTATGCCTCGATCTTCTGGCGGCAAATCGTGCTCTTCCCGCCTCAGGGCCCTCTACACGCCGCAGGGACCTTGTTTATATAGTGTTGAACAACCGACCTACCAAGGGATAATCAGGCCGGGCTAACCACTAGCTCGTAACGAACTCGTATGCATGCCAAATACATCCCGAGGTAGATAAGGTGTATTTCAATTCTTGGGGATCACGACTTCTGCTCCAATCTGGAAAACCACGTCCGGGTCTTGACGTAGCCGTGCAGAACTCTATTCGAGTCGGACTCAAACAGGAATCCTAGGCCATTACGCACCGTGCCAGTCAGAAAGCTGTTCGGCAGGACGCACATGGGCCTGATAGAACCTTCCAGGGAGCCAGGCCCTAGGAGGCTGTTCGGTTGGAACGTCAGGGAGTGGGCCATAATAATGGGCCGTGATCCAATCCCCGACAGAAAGAATGGACAATAGGAACGTTCAGAATAATCTGAAGGTGCAAATTGCAATTAATCAATTTCAACTCATCAAGAAAGCCTAAGGGCCAAGGCTAAGAAAACTATGAATTCTAAAAGATATATAAAAATCAAAGTATCATGAAAGTATGAAACATGTTTCTGAGTATCTAATAGAACTAGCAGAACTCACGCGCTTCATGCGTGGGCGAAGCCCCGTGTGGATTTGCAATGGAGAGAATAATATTGACAATGCAAAATTATTTACTTGTTCAAACAAAATAAATGTAAAATTAGAACACTAGTGTTTCGGGATAGCTATATAGATGTCGTTAGACAGATCCACGTACTGAAGCATAAAACGATTAGGATTAGCCTCCCTTCATGCATGTTTTCACTCGTAATTCCTATTAAATATACATGACAGAAATGATAAAACATTGCAATCTATCCAGAAAACTGAGAACAATATAAGGGTACAACTAACATCCTAAGAAATCATAACCATGGCTCAAGTTAAACGTAGCATAATGAATAATTCTTATCGCAAGCAGTAAGGACAGGTAACAAGTAACCTATAAACAAAAATTTGGAAGCTGTGGATCTAGTGGAAGAAACATAACAGTCGCACCATTCCTAAAATCACAACCAACCTAGCAATGATAACTCTAAAAAACATATAAAAAGGAAGCTTACACCTAGGAGTATAGTATTTGATGCATACTCAAAACACATTTTTTGCACCACCAAAAAAAGTGAGATCAATGTAGCTCAACCACCTTAGAACCAAGAAGATTTCGTAGTATCTCGAAAAAATACACCATCCAATCCGAATGGCATGGCAGGTACCTTAAAACATTAATATAGCTTGGCAACTATATGAAAACAATCACTAAATGGGATAGAGTTTATAGATATACTACAAAGGACAATGATATTAATCAAGACCATTAGAAGTTGCACAACCCACTTGCAAAGCTTCTGCCCAAATGAAAATATAGTTGAACCATCAATTCGTGGATGCAGCAGAACCTACCTATGTCAAAACGAAAGGTAGGTACAGACTACACCTCCTCAGAGAAATGGGTACCATTAGCTCTTTTAATAGCTCCAGCCCTGGACCGATACAGACTGTATTAACAACCCTAAAAATTTAATTATAAAAAATGAAAATAAATACATAACAGGTAAAAATGAAATGATATGAAGCTACAGTAAATCAGTGCATCATGAGTCCAGTAATCTGCCTCTTGTAAACTTCAAACCATCCAGTCACAAAATACATTAAGGAAAAAAGAACTGCCCATGTACAGTTCGGTTTAACAATGCTGATGCCACAAAGACCATCAAATTTCAAATAATGCAATGATATGTAGAAAAGAGGTAGTTTGGCATGATCCATGTACACATTGAATCAAGATTCTATCATTTTGCATCATTACTAACAAAAAAAATCACCAAAGATAGGTATGCAGGCATGGAGCTTATAAATGATTATATTAAAGGTACAAAGATTTCCTAATTTTCTATGCATCTAAAGGTATTGTAAGGATCCAATTTCAAATAACATGGAATAGAGATCAGAGAAGGACATAATAGCCTGCAAAGATTATAAATTGCTTGTTGAGCTTAATCAGTTGGTAGGGGTATAAATATGTGTAAATATGTTAGCATTTGACGCGAAAAAAATACAGGCTAAATGGTGGGATTGGAGCAGGGGCTAGTTGTGCGCAGAATAAATATTGAACCAGATACAGATCAAGATAGTGACATGTCAATTCAGAATTATGGTATAGAAACGAAGAAAGCAGTAGCTAGGCACTGATCCTTTGACCATCAACGGAGCCCTCTCAATAATGCGTACTACGGCTTGAAGAAACAAATACATGTGAAATTACTGAGGAAAGATGGCAAGGAAAGAGAGGTGAAAGGTGGACGTAGCAACGTGCGATCGAGCAGCAGCATATCCCGACCATTCCCAACCGTGGGCGGCGTCGGAGGGAAGAGGCGGCGGTGAAGAGCTGAGGGACGGCTCGGCGGTGGCCGCAGATGGACCCGGCGAGATGTGTGATGAGAGAGGCCACCGTCACCGAATTGGGCGAGCACACAGCCGGCCATCGCTGGATCTGAGAAACACCAGCCGGTGTTGGGGGCCCGCGGTCATCGTCGTGCCTTCGATCTGCGTCGCCAAGGCGGGGGCCGCGCGAAGAGGATGCCTGAGGAAGAGGGGCAGGCACGGGGGAGCTGGGGAGTAGGAGCAGGGCGGCGGCGCGGGGGAGTTGGGGAGTAGGAGTAGGGCGGCGGCGAGGGGGCGCAGGACGGGGACGACTAGGTCAAACGGACGGATGTGGAATTGGGGATAAACAGCGGCCGTATTACTTTTAAGCTTAATTTTTATATCTATTTTCGTCGGTTTTAGAAACCGACGAAAGTATGGTATTATTTTCGTCGGTTTAATAAAACCGACGAAATTATAGCATTATTTTCGTCGGTTTAAGAAAACCGACGAAATTACGACATTATTTTCATCGGTTTTTTTGGACCGCGAAATTACTATCGGCCGACGAAAACACTTTGCTTTCCTGTACTGTGTGGTCATGGTGAAGCATGATGTGGAGGAGTTAGGCAAGATGATAGCCAACGTCGAAAATGATTTGCACTCTTGGTTTTTATGTGCTTTGTTGCTGCAATGTAATCTCAGTGGCTATGATGTTGAAGACTTAGTTGAACTGTAATGTCTTTGTTAGTATTAGTGGCCATGATGTATTGGGATATCCTAGTTAATGTTAGTTCCCTAATGTACTGCCACGGATATAAGGATACCTGGAAATGCCTGGAATTTTCTCGTAATTGCCTCGAGTATATGGCTGAAATGCTTGGAAAGGCTAGAGAATGGCAACCATGACAATTTGTTGCAGAAATAATCGCATCTATAATAATATGCGTTTTGTAATGGCAATTCCAAAGTATTGAAACTTTATAATGGCACTCATATAAAAAATCCGTGTTTTTTTAGATCATAAATGTAAATTTTCGTCAGGAATATTTAGGTATTGAGAGATCAATATTGAATCATGTTTGTATGTGTGCTATTAAATCATGCTTGTTTGTGTGGTATCAATGTGCATTTGATGTACTATGCAGATGGATCGGCGATGGATATACATGGACCGATATTCCTTGCAATTTTTGGAGGGTTTGAAAACTTTTTATTCGTCATGTGGATGCCAATATTACCTTAAACTATATATGTTGGCCATGTATTGATTGCAAGAATCAAAATGAGTGGACAAACTCTGAGCAAATTTATTTTCACTTGATCTCGAGAGGTTTTATGAAAAATTATACCCGTTGGACCAAGCACGGTGAAGTAGAGATTAGCCGGACTGAAGAAGAACAGGTGGAGCATAATATCTCGAAAGCTAGACAACATAGTTCTTTTGAACATATGCGGAGGAAGTTTGGCGACGATGATCTAGACCAAATGCTGCTTGATGGAGAGGGAGAATAGTCGATGAAAGGCATTACGAAAAGTTTTAGCGCCTGTGGAAGGACTATTAAACACTGTTGTATCCAAACTGTGGACAGGGGCACAAAAAGTTACGTACCACACTATAACTAATACAATGGAAGGCGGCAAATGGATTGTTTGATAAGAGATTCAACGAGTTGTTAGGCCTCATGAAAAGTAGCTTCTAGAGGGTAACACGTTGCTTGAAAGTACACACAAAGTCAAGCAAGCTCTCTGTCCTTTGGGCTTAGAGGTACAGAAGATACATGCATGCCGTAACGATTGCATCCTCTATTGAATTGAGTATAAAAATTTGGAAGCCTGTCCCGTGTGCAAAATATCACGGTATAAGACCAAGCATGATAACATAGGTGAGGTAGAGGGAAGACGTAAGATGAAGAGACCCCGCTAAGATAGTGTGGTACTTCCCTATAATTCCTCGGTTGAAGCGTTTGTTTGCAAACAAAGAGCATGCGAAGATGATGTGTTGGCACAAAGATGATTGTAAGGTTGATGGAAAGCTAAAACACCCTGCAGATGGCTCGCAATGGTGAAAACTTGATAGGAAATACTCGTAGTTTTTAAGCGATGCGAGGAACATACGGTTTGCGTTGAGTACCGATGGGATGAACCCGTATGGCGAGTTGAGCAGTAATCACAATACCTAGGCAGTGACTTTATGTATGTATAACCTTTCTCCTTGGTTGTGTCAGAAGCGGAAGTATATTATAATGCCATTGCTCATACAAGGCCCTAAGCAACCCGGGAACGAAATCGATGTGTACCTAAAACCATTGATCGAAGATCTGCTAACGTTGTGGAACGATTGTGTACGTGTATGGGATGAGTACAAAAAGAGTACTTCACCCTATGTGCATTACTATTCGTAACAATCAATGACTGACCATCACTTGGTAACCTATCCGACCTATCTATCAAGGGATATAAAGCCTGTATCGAGTGCTTGGACGATACGGAAGACAAATACCTGACAAACTCTCGGAAGGTTGAATACATGGGCCACCGTAGTAACCTAGTTAATTTTGATGGGACGGAACAGAAACACAAGAAGCCTAAGCACCGTAGCGGGGCAGATTTATTTTCTATGGTAAAGGATCTGAAAGTAGTATTTGGAAAGGATCCTGGTAGCAAATCTGTCCCACCACTCCCGATTGAAGAAGATAAGAAGGCTAGTTGGAAAACGCAATCAAGTTTTTGAGATTTGCTTTACTTGAAAGACTTAGATGTTCGTTACTCATTGGACTTCATGCATATAACAAAGAATATTTGTGTGAACCCACTAGGATTTCTAGATATGTACGGCAAATTAAAAGATACTATTGAAAAATGGAAGGACCTACAACTATTAGGACTCAGGCAGGAATTACATCCTCAAGAAAGAGACAAAGGGCATGATCTCCATCCTACGAACCACACTCCAAGCAAAGAAGAGAAAAAAAACATGAGTAAGTTGTTAAATAGTGTTAAGGTTCCTTCCGGATACTCGTCGAACATAAGAAGACTTATAAACACAAAAGATAATAAAATCGTAAACGTGAAATCGCATGATTGTTACGTGTTGATGACCCAGTTGTTCCCCGTGATGTTGAGAGGTGTTCTGCCTGACATGGTACAAGGGACAATCGTCAAGGTGTGCTCGTTGTTTAACGCGATATCATAAAAGGTTATAGATCCAGATAAGTTATTTAATCTGCAGGATGACATTATCGCTGCTTTGGAACCTTGAGATGATCTTCCCTCCGTCCTTCTTTGATATGATGGTCCATCTCATGGTTCACATGGTGAAACAGTTAGAAATTTTTGGACCCGTGTTCTTGCACAGCATGTTCCCTTTCGAGAGGTACATGGGTGTCCTAAAGAAATATGTTCATAACCGGTCTCGCCCAGTAGGATGCATGGCCCAGGGTGTTGGCACATAAGAGCCGATTGAGTTTTGCATCGGCTACATGAAAGATTATCACGCTATGAGGGGAGGCTACAGGGAAAAGGTACTCTAGAAAGGAAAGAATCATCATGCAAAGATATACTATCATTTAGACAGGCTCATTTCACAGTATTGAAACAAGCAGGTTTAGTGGCTGCATATGTCAATGATCACGAGAAGATTCTACGAGATGAATACCTAGGGAGGTCAGAAAAGTGGATCGCGAACAAGCAAGTATAGAGTTTCAGCGGTTGGCTACAAAAGCAACTGTTGGGCAAGGAGGGAGTCCACAAACAATTGCAACTCTTAGCTCGGGGACCATCAATGACAATCGTATCATGGCAAGGGTATGAGATAAATGGATATACATTTTACACTGCATCCTAGGATGACAAGAGCACGAACCAAAATAGCGGTGTTCGAATTGATGCATTGGACAATAATGGAGACATGGACACCTATTATGGTTTTATAGAGGAAATCTGGGAGTTCGAGTACGGACCTATCAAAGTCTCTCTATTTCGGTGCCAATGAGTCAATTTGACAGCTGTGCAGATCGACGAATATGGGATGACAACCGTAGACCTTAAGAAAGTGGCTTACAGGGACGAACCGTTCGTGCTCGCCAATGATATCACACAAATCTTCTATGTGATTGACATGGATAGCAAACAGAAAATGAAAACGGGACGGGGTAGCAAAGGGCAGAAGGACAATACTTGTAGTTGCGATAAGCCAAGGCACCATATTGTTCTTTCTGTTAAAAGAATGATTGTTGGAGTCGAGGACGTAATAGATGAAGAAGAGTACAATCAGTTCAACGAGCTGCCACCTTTCTCGGTGGATGTAGACATTACAATCCTCAATGCTCATGATGACACCCCCTACGTACGCCTTGACCACAACGAAGGATCACTTGTAAAAACAAGGTAGTTGCATGCATATATGCTGGAATTTGTATTGTTTACTGCATTTTACTGGATTTTATACTATCCCATAAAAAATATCAAATATTACAAAATATTACACCGAATAGTGTATAAAAAAAAATTTAATTTGTCCTAATTAACCGAACTGAACCGCCAACCACAATAGTTGACGTGCGGTCAAGGGCCATCCCACACACATACCGGATTGAAGGCCAACAGCTGTCTGGCCCCACACGTCAGTTCCTGTCATCAATCTCAGTTTGTGTTTTCAACCGGGAATGAAAGGATTCGCTGCCTGATTATTAATTGAAGGCCAGCAGTGTCTGGCCCCACACGTCAGCTGTTGCAATCAATCTCGGTTTGTGGCCACACACATACCGGGATTGAAGGCCAGCAGCACTCTGGCCCCACACGTTAGTTCCTGTCATCAATCTCAGTTTGTGTTTTCAATCGGGAATGAAAGGATTTGTTGCCTAATTGAATGCCAACAGCTGTCTGTCCCCACACGTCAGTTCTTGCTACCGATCTCGGGTTCTGTTATCAACCGGGACTGAAAGTAAGTTATCAAAGTCGGTTTGTGTGTTGAACCGAGACTGAAAGGATTTGCTGCCCCACACGTCAGTTCTTTCCCCTTCCTCCGAATCGACCAAGCTTAGCTTAGCAGAGCCTCACTCCTTTTGCTGCTGGATCACACTGCCTGATGTCGAAGGTAATTTATCTTTGTGTATAATTTGTCTCTTGCAAAGGATTTAATGTAGTATTGGAAAAACACGTCGACTGTTCACCTCCCCGATGCGCTTCGGGGAGTCGAGCCGCCGGCGCGCGTGCACTAGGGCAACAATTTCGATCCACACGATGGAAAATGGAATGCCAAAGATCAGTCAGGCCCCCTATAAATTTGGACAAAGTCCACATCATCCATCATTCAAGAGCCATCCTTGTAGCTCTGATTACCTCCGGCCGGCCACCATGTCTTGTAGCTCTGATTCCTCGCTGCCTGAGTTGCCATCACCGAAGAGATGGAGGCTCTCCGAGTTTTGCCACTCACATGGGTGGCACCTCTCAGAGTGTACCAACTCGGAAGAAGAAGAGGCTCCATGGTGGTCCGACGGCGACGATGTCTCGGACGATCCGGAGGGCGCTGAGGACTCCGACCCCGAACTCGACGGTGAAGACGAAGCAGACGACAATGGCGCTTCGTCGAACACCCTGACAGCGGGGATGAGGGTGACAGCGAGGGAGGGGACGATGACGACGACGACGACGAGGATAACAGTGACGATGGCGAGGGCGGCTCCGATTAGAAATTTTTTAGTAGTTTTGAATTTTCTTTTTTTAGTAGAAACATGTACTACGTACCATACTTTTTTTAGTCGAAGAATTTACTGAATTTTTACTGGATTTTGCACAATATTTTACTGGGCCCTCTTCGATACCCCTTTTGGCTACTTGGTTTTGTTTTTGTCTCCAAGTATGCAGCGTGGCGGCTTACTGTATAGTACTGTGCATATCATTACGAGGAGAGAGGGCGTATGCAGCGTAGTTGGTTGTCCCAGCAGAAGCTCCATGCAGCAATTAAGAGAGAGAGGGGGAGCTCGGAGGCGTCAAAGATGGCGACCACGTGAGTTCGCTCTATTCTCATCGATCTCCACACTGGCTAATGACGACTCGCTGCTCCCGCGCTCGAGCAGAGAAGGGGGAGAGGAAGGCCGTCCAAAGGGAGCTACCTTCGGCAGCGCCCGAAGCACCCTCACCGGTCGCACTGGAAGGAGAAGTGAAGGGTCCTTTGCCAGATCTGGCGATGGGGCTGAGGAAAGCGAACTCCGCTGTGTCCATCCATTCGGCGGAGTCATCAAACGCTTCAAGTCCTCGGGGACGAAAGAGGTACAACATTGTTCCCTCTGTGGACGGATTTGAGCTAGTAGATCCAGCAGGCACAGATTTTAGGTTGAGTACTTAAAACATGCTTCGATTGAGTAAATTACATTGTTGCCCCCGGAAGTTGAACGAAAATCTCACTTAGCCCCTTAAACTTTATTTTGTCCGCTGCGGCCCCTAGAAGTTGTTTCCGTATGCCACAAAGCCCCAGAAAGTAGGATTTTGTTGCACCACAACCCTGGAAGTTAGCTTTGGGTGTTGAAAAAATTAGCCTGCGTGACACCCAGAAACAACTTCTGGGGTCGCAGCGGACAAAATAAAGTTTAAGGGGCTAAGTGAGATTTGCTACCAACTTTAAGGGGCAACAGTGTAATTTACTCGATTTTTATTAATGTAGATTTAAAAACAGTTTGTGCTTCATTTGGACATTTTGGAGTACGGATTGGTTTATTTGGGTGCGGCACCGAGGTCCTTTGAAATTGATACCGATTCTCCTTGATGGTTTGATTGATGACGGATGCTTGAATGTGCGCTGGACAACGATGTGTGGGATTGAGATTCAGAGGCCGTACACTTCTTCTTGCTTGTTTTATTAAATTTAATTATTTACGGTTTAATCAGTCAGCGATTGGCCCTTCTGGGTGTGTCGACATCGATTCGGATCGGATGGTTTCATTCAGGCATGGTGGGCGCATGACTGCATTGGGGGATTCAGAAAAAACATATCTCTAATGTAGTTTTGTGCACGTAGATGGGCATCAACGAAGAGAAGCTGCTTAATCCGCTCAAGTATGCACTAGATGAATTGGATGACACTGCGTCTCATCTGCGAAAGCTTGCAAATGAGAACTTCGACCCATCAAACACGCCGCAAGCAGTGTCAATGAACACACTTGTCCTCAACGTAGACAAACTGGCGTAGCAGCTGGAGATGTTCGCACTTCAGGGCAACGAGGAGATGATGAAGGTGAAGCAACCTGGGTCGTCCAGTCAACCTGCTTCAAAGGACGAAAACTACAACCCTTGGTCCGATGTGGATCCCTCCGACATCATCGACTTGAACGACGATCTGGAGCATGACAAGTATGGCACAACTCTGCAGGATTTGTGCGAGGAGAATGGCATGGAGTACGACAGCGACCAATCTTGGGGGATATAGGTAGAATATGAATGTCATAAATGATTGCCATTACCATTACGATGATGGTAATTTGTTTAATGCAATCTTTTCTTAATATGTAACTGCATGAACAATATGTGTATTGGTACCTTGTATTGTCTGATGGACCTTTGATTTATATATTGTATGAGAGTTGTGTGTAATACCTATAGTCATCTAATATAAGTACTTATTTATGTAGCTATCATTATTATGGCCGTCTTTATTGAAATCATGCTTTCTGGCTGATTTTATCAAAATGTTGACTTTGTAAATTGAAATCATGTCTTTTCAGTATTTGAACATATCAATTCATACCTCTATATATTGCAGGCCAAGGATGGATCCTGAATTCCAACGGCTGATGGAGCAACATGGATATTACCGGAGACAGCAAGGCAATCAAAAGGACAACACCGACAGCCCGACACCAACTTCTGAGACAACCCCCCATTATGTTTTTGGGAGTGCTGCACATTTTGCATTTGGGACATCGTCACCAGCAGGTACGCAAGTACCATATTCGATTGGGCCTAACAGTGAAGTGCCACTGCAGTACCCATATTTTGGTGGGTCATATTAATTTGGTAACCAATACCCACAACATCAACACTGTCCCGCTGTCGATTTGGAAGACATAGAAGATGAGAATGATGAGGTCCGGGAAATCAACAACCCGCAAGCACAAAAGGGGAAGGGAAAGGAACTAGTCCTCGAAGGCCAGAGTAAGAGAAAGGGAACAGAGCCTACATACAGCTTCGGCAAGGACGAGAATCTTATTTCAGCATGGCTTAACACATCATATGATCCTATTGTCGGAACCGATCAAGAGTCCAAATGCTTTTGAGAAAGAGTGCGGGACAGATTTAACAAAACAACGAACAAAAAAAGTAGAGAAGATAGATCAGTTGAGAATCGCTGGCGTTACATCAGTAAGGGTGTTGGTATTTATGTTGGATGTTTCCGCTCTATCGAGAACCTAAATTAAAGCGGGAAGACCCAGCAAGACAAGGTATTAAGTAATTTGTCTATTGCATTGTCCGATGGCACCACTGCAACCATGTCATGACTATTTGCATTTTTCCAGGAGGAGGACGCGAAGAGACTCTATCTGCAGCACACAGGGAAGCCCTTTGATCTTGAGCAATGCTGGAGGTTGCTCAAGGACGAGCAGAAGTGGAGAGACCAAGCTCCTGCATCGGCCACAGGTAGCAAGAAGCAGAAGTCAACATCTGGAGCAACACCTGGCAGTTCAATTTGTGGTGGATCGTGAGAATTTGAAGCGGACATCAGGCCTATGGGCAGAAAACAAGCAAGTCTGACTCCTCTGTTGGCAATCCGGTTTGTGATCTCTTTGCAAAATGGACGGGACTGAAGGAGAGGAACAGTTCTATCGACGTTCAGTTCAGGCAGAAGGAGGTTGAGGCTAGAGAGAGGGAGGCCCATGCTAGGGAGAGGGAAGCAGATGCTACACAAGCTGAGGCCGACGCTCCTCGCACTGAAGCTGAAGCAAGGAAGATAGAGGCTGAGACCAAGCAACGAGAATACATTCAAGCAACAATGAGGCAGGTTCCCTTGTAGGTCCCTGAGCTTTACCGTACTTTTCTACTAATTGAGCACGATTGCATTTTTCGTATGATTCGCTCAAACCAAGATGGCGACAACTGATTGCCTCCGTCACTCTGCATCCCTGCTATGCCGGCTAGAGATGGCCATTTATCTTAATTTTCATGTGCTGCGGACTTGTATGAGGTAATGAGGACTTGTAGTTATATTTGTTATTTTCCGGCGTCACCTAAGACAATTTGAGTAGTTATTTGTATTTGATGACCATTATGATTCATTCTTGTTAGACAGTAGTTATTTGTGTTTGATGGACCATGATGATTTATTCTTGTAAGACAACGTCATTTGTATTTGATGAGACAATGATGATTTATTCTTGTAAGACAAAAATTTAACCCAATATGGAAGGTACGTACAAGGGGCATAATTACCGGAGAGGCGTGGAGATGAAGTGGTTGGCCTGGCTTCATCCACGGTTCGATCCCCGCTTCTCCACCGTTATTCCCGGTTTAGTATTCCAACCGGGATTGAATGCCTTCGGACGCAAGGTAGTTCACAACGTTAATTCCGGTTGGTGGTTGCAACTAGGATTGATGGTTATGTCAATCGCGGTTTTGGGAATTTTTACCATGGCAACATGATCCCACAGCAGCATTTCACACCTAGAAAATCATGGTAAAGGTTCACAAACTAACCGGTTTTACTTCTCCAATACACGAACAGTGGACAGCAACAAAACGTCGAGCACAAGGCAATATTAAAACAAAGATTACAACCACAAATATTATTACATTTGTCACCAATGAGCAAAGACTCACAATCATACATGACAAATAGTAATATAAGCTACTGTCCGCCATGCCTAGCCCAAAGATGCTCCACGAGGTCAACCTTAAGCCGCCGATGCGTAATCGGACCCCTGACACCACTGTGCATGGACATAAAATCCTCAAAAACCTGATCTGTTGGCCTATGAGGTGTCACCAGCTCCCCTGTGGACTCGTAGTCTACCTCACCATGAGGAAGGTCTGCCTCATCCTCGACGATCATGTTATGCATGATAATGCAAGCAGTCATGATCCTTCTGATGTGCTTAAGTTTCTAGAAGTGTGTAGGGCCACGGACAATGTGGAATTGCGCCTGCAGTTGGCTGAATGCACGCTCGATGTCCTTTCAAACAACGCTATGTACTGTAGTGTACAAAATTTTCTTGTTTGTCTTCGGAACAGGGACGTTTTCATGAGGCCTGCCCACTCCGGATAAATTCCATCGGCTAGGTAGTAGCCCATTGTACTGGTGCCCGTTAACGGTGTAGTTTGCCGCAGGAGCCTCTCCACGCAACACCCTATCAAAAAGTGGTGACCGTTGGAACACATTGATGTCATTGTTTGACCCTGGAACACAAAAGAACGAGTGCCATATCCAACCATTGTACGAGGCTACGGCCTCAAGGATGATCGTCAGACGGGTAACATGGGCGGTGAATGTACCCTGCCATGCTGTAGGGCAATTTTGCCACCTCCAATGCATGCAATCTAGACTCCCAAGCATTCTGGGGAAGCCACATTCCTCCGCAAGGGCTAGAAGTCGTTGGGTGTCCTCCACTGTTGGCTCACGAAGATATTCCTACCCGAAACACTTGATGACCGCCTTTGCAAACCGCTTGGTGCACTTTAGTGTTGTCGACTCCGTGATTCGGAGGGACTCATCTATGGAATCGGCGGCTGAACCAAAAGCTATCATACGGAGTGCTGCAGTTACCTTGACTAGCGGGTGTAGTCTAAGCTTCATTGTACGGTTCCTCTTTTGATGAAAGTAATCATCTATTGAAATAACCCCATCAACCATTCGGAGAAACAGTCGCTTGCTCATGCGAAAACTATAATTTAGGGGACAACAAATTACTTAAACAACAATGATAAATGCAACATTGTCGATGTTCGTAGCAATGAATGTACCTTCTCCTAAAGTGTGCATCAGTATATGTGGGATGGTACGCAAAGTAGTCACGAAAAAGTTGTTCGTACCCGAGATGTGGCCTTCGATCAATTGTGCGGCGCCCAGGATAAGATCCTGCATGCCGGCGCGGAATTGACTTCCCATTTTGCAGGTCGACAACAGCTCAAGAAAATAAGATCATCCTCATCGGAGGAGTTTACGTCCAGCATACAGGAATCATGTGATGACACACTATCGGCTTCCGAGCTTTGCAAATCCTCCATGTCAGAATTGGACGACATTTCACAACTGCAGAACTACACATACAAAGTTTACGTAGTCAGGGGTACATTCATGTTGTTTAGCACAACACATCAATCCTGATTATATAGCTACCAGAACGACAAGAAAACAAATGGACAACATAGGCCTACATCAAACTACAACCATACTAAACGCCCTTAGACTGGTCACTATCGTAGTCTACGCCGTTGTTTGGAGCGAAATGAGGCAGTTGTAGTAGTCTGGATCACAATCAGGTGGAAGCTAGAAGTAATTTTGATTTGCATCAGTCTTGCTTGAACTAACGTTGGTAGCAACTTGAACTGGCATACGAGGCTGTTTCGCCTTTTGTAGTGAATCTTTTGCCTTCAAAGAGACCAATTCTAGCCTCTCTGCAATACCAGCAACGTCCATCAATTCCCTACTGACAGGGAGTGCTTTGGGACCAACATCTGCCTTAAATCTAACATTCACAGCAGCACGAAGCTCATGTGCTACCTCGTTAATCTGCTCTAACGTCTGCTGCAAAATCATTTCGGCTTCAGATTCTTGATGTGCCATCTACATCGTAATCGAAATCGAGGTCATAGTTCATCACGACATATATCGAAATCTAAATCGAGGTCACAGCTACATATCGACGAACCGAACAAGCACACGGCACCCCCATTCCACAAATTGCAAAAATTAAACCCAATGTGGAAGGTACAAGGGGTGTAATTACCGGAGCGGCGTGGGGATGAAGTGGTTGGCCACCAGCTTCCGCACTGGCGAACAGTTCTCCTTCTCGTTCCCCACCCGGCCGGTGAAGGGCTGACGAAGGGTTGCGGGAAAAATGAGGCTGCGGTCTCCCTAGCCGGGATTTTTAAGGCCTCACTTTTGGACTTTTTCTTAATTAGAAACTCTCTTCCATAAAACACTGCGCACCCAAGTATGTCGACAAGCGAATTGCGTCCAATTGGTTAGCAGAGCACGGCAATAACACGGACTCACTATGCGTCCATGGTTCGAGCCCCGCTTCACCATGCGCTGCCCGAATTTTTTGAAAAACATAACCATTACTCTCGGTTTATTATTCCAACCAGGATTGAATGCATCTTAATCTCGATTAATGGTTGCAACCGGGATTGATGGTCATGTCTATCCCGGTTTTTCTTTCCGAACGCTAGTGATGTCCTCTATATGTCTTTTTTGCCCAATTCAAAACACACACCCCCTAAACCGCCGCCAAAAATCTAGCTCGACACCATCGCCACCCGATTGAACGCTGCTGCCCGTGCCGCCGCCGCCTACAACCCCTCCGACGATGCGCCCGTGTCGCCGCCCCCTACAACCCCTCTGCCGCCTCCGCCGCCGCCGGTGTCGCCACCCCCTACAACCCCTCCGTGGTCTCCACCGCCGCCCGTGTCGCCTCCCCCTACAACTGCTCCGACGACGCGCATGTGACGTCGCCGCCGCCCGTGTTCCGCCACCGATTCGGTTTCCCATTGTAAATTTATGTTTAATTTTACATACTACTATACAATTTTCCTTCTATGACTTGAATATTGATGCATTGCATACAATTCCTCTGACTTTTTCATGATGTTCGGTTCAGTTCAGTTCTGATTTCATGATGTTGGGCTGGGTTCAGTTTAGATATAAATTAGGGTGGCAACAAAATGAAACAAGACTTTTCCATGATTCATATCCTTCAACAAGAGATGCTAGGCAATTGTTTTAGTTCTGTTTCCTAAATTTTGCTTGACCAAAATTGATTGGAAATTATTTCAAAATGATTAACATATATATAATGTGCTCAGGTGTTTGCGCTTGTCTTTTCAGTGCCTTTATTTATTACAATGGCTAGCGGTGGGATTGATGATGACGAATTTATAAGGGAGATGTTTGGGTATGGTCCTCATGACATAGATCAACTTGCGGCAGCCGGCCAGTGAGGTCGTAGAAGCCACTGAGGCCGCTGAAGCCACCCAGTCCGGTCAAACGAGTAGACAGTCACGTTAGTGAGGTCATAGCAAGAAGCCAAAGTCAAGGCACATAATCACTGAAGTCAGTGAGGAAGGTGAGCCTCTGAATCCAGCAGAGGCGATTGGGCCATTTAGATTGACATTCAGATTGATTGTTAGAGACCACATACCCATTAGCATTATGAAATGGAACGACGTACCTGCAGACCTCATGAACACGCTATGGAACGATATGAAAGAGGTATTCACGTTCCCCGAAGGGACCGAACAGAAGGTGAAGAGTTACACATTGAAGAGGATGGCAATGGCCTTTCAGACATTCAAGAAGAAGTTGAACAACGAGTACGTCAAGAAGAATGTACTCCCTGACTTCAATAAATACCCAAAGCTGCAAGATCACTGGGATGAATTTGTAGGGTACAAAACTTCTCAACAAGGTAAAAGTATGAGTGAAAAGAACAAGCAAAATGCAGCGAAGAAGCAATACCACCACCATCTCTGCCCTGGTGGTTACCGCAAGGTGATACCCAAATAGGAGAAGAGAGAACATGATTTGCTTGTGAAAGGTGTCCAACCCGTAACAATGAGATGGTCCGAAAGATCGAGGAATTGGTTATTTGGTCATGATGGCGGCCTTGATGACGACGGTAGGCCGGTTTTTGGTGAAATGATCAGAGATGTCGCAAGAAGGCTTCAGGAGGCGCACGATGAGTCGGCACAAGCCATCTTCGTGCCAAATAGGGAAAACGATGAGCTATCCAAGGCCCTACAAAACCTGGAGCACCCTGGACGGACACGAGGCTTTGGGGTCGTCCCATGGAAGGTCGGTTTCCGGTAGGATGCCGAGACTTACAGGAGTCGGTCGAGGAGCAAGGGCCGACACGCACAACACCTCCTCGACCTTGAAGAGCAACTGCGTGCAACATAGACGAGCATACAAGAAACAGTGCGAAGAGAGGTGCAGCTAGCCTTGAGCCTGGCACGGGAGGCGGGTCAGCAAGAACCTCCCAGTAGTCCCAACATCATAAGCCCCTCCATGCGCCGGAGCAGCTGCGCTTCGGGTGGGCTGCCCGAAGAGGACTTGGCCCGCTGTCCCGTGGACGATATCACGCAACCGACACCTTGTGAGCAACAGTTCGAAGCGCGGAACCTCTCCATCAAGGCGGCAGAAGGCATGGCTTACCCAGTGGAGGCAGGGTAGGTCATCCGTGGCCAACATATACCCTGGAACTACGCCAAGGTCTCTGTGGACGAGGTATGCCAGGGGTACGAGGCCCTTGATGTCGACATTGAAGGAGGTGATGGGACCACGAAGCTGGGATATGCGGTACACAATTTCGTCATGTGGTGCAAACGATGCATAATTTTCAATGGTAACATACCCGTGTCCAATCCTTAACGAATCTTCTCACACGAAACTCCAACGGCATCAACTCCTCAACGAATACTCTCACACGAAACTCCAACTAAGACACCGGACAAGACAAGTTACCCTACTCATCAAATAGCTGCCAAGAAGATGCCGGCTTGGTCAAGCCAGCCTGATGAGGGCCAGCACCTCTCAAGAAGACAGGGTACAGGTCATCTACAAAAAAAAACACCTCTGAAGTTGTCGTATGATATGACCGAAGAGGAACCAGGCGGATAGTAAGAGGCTAGGTCACCGCACATTTTACGAAGAAACCATCTCCACCGAGGGTCCAGCCCGGTACAGCCGAATGGTACAAAGGAATGAGGTGTATCTTATCATTGAAGGATAAGATTGTTAAACCAGAAAGACCATCCGTATCAGACTACAAGCGCATCTTGCATAAGGAATTTGATAAGGAAATATCAGAGGAGCGGATTTTAGAAGAGGATGGGTAGAGGAATTTCTTCAATGAAGCTGTGCTTGATGCAAATCAGGTCTTGGGCGTGAAGGACATCCCCTTTGCAGAGATACATTGGAAATTTGTGAAAGGTGCTTTGCTCGTCAGGCGTGAGGAGCTTCCCCAGCTAACAATGAAGATGCGGCAACTCCATGATTGGTATTTGCACACAACCGAAAATGGTTTGGACATGATCGCAGTCGTCATCAAGCAACACCATTTCTACCGCGAGGACAGTGAATTCATGATTGAATGGGAGGTTCTGTATGACTTATATCAGGGAAGGGCCCTCGACGTGGCCATGATGAATTGTTGGTCTCTGTAAGTGTATTGTTTGTAAATTTCAATCGTGCCCATCGATTTACTATACTAACTTTGAGGCAAAACTAATTTTTCCTTATGTAGAATGGAGATAAAAAGATGCGTAAGGGAGGGAAATCACCAATTTGATTTTCTTGACCCATTACTCATTAATGAGAAAATACTTACAGATTACGCAAAGGACGCAGAGGATACTATTTACGAAGGGCTAATGTGACAACGACACAAGAGACATATACTTCTACCCTATGAATTTGAGTAAGTGTTTTTGTACGGCCTTATTTTAATTCCTTTTCTTAACACAATGCTAGAACTAATTAATAAACCGCGTTGACATATATATGTGCAGCTTTCACTGGGCCCTTTTTATTATAGAGCTAGATCGTAGCAAGATCACGATAATGGACTCGAAAAGAGAACCTGTTGAAAAGTTGAAAGACTTCATCGCCATGCTCAACCGGTGCATTCCTCTTCAATTCATTATCTTACTAGTTTTGTTTCTCCATATCGAACATACTCAATTCTATATAACTTGTAATCAAATGTGCAGTGCCTTCGCAAAGTTCCGCAAGAAAACCGTGGGAACATTCAAGACGCGTTTCGAGTTGTACCTCACTAAATATGTATGTATAATTGTATATCATATTACGATTTTTTTAGTTAGTTAATGTAATTTCCATGCATCTATTTCATGATTTCAACTCTTCCGCCACAGGTTTTACATCATCCACATGGAAACAATTTATACGGATATTATGTATGCGAGATGATGCACAACTTCATCGGGGGCACCGCTGAGTACAAAAGAAAAAAATGCAGCTTTTGAGGTGAGTAATATATAATTACTACCTTAATAACGCCTAGATAGCTACTTCTGACATTTCATATAGTTTCAAAGATTGATAAGTTAATTCCGCATTTAATGATAGATTCTCCTAAAATTGGCAAAAAAAAAAAAGGTTTGGAACAAGGTCCGGAACTCTCGCCGTTGCATGTCAAAGCAATTCAAGAGCAAATCGCTGGCTTCCTTTTTGATGAGGTCATAAATCCGATGGGCGAGCATCACCACCCTTTTATTAATAAGATTCCGGAGCCTTCAAAACATACCAGCCAATCGTCGAATGATGCAAGTAAAAGATCGCGATAAAAGTGATTGTATACTTGTGTACAATGTTTGATACTTGTGTATGTATGTACATTGTATGTTTTGTTGTAATTTAAAGTTTATTGAATGTTCTTTCGATCTTAGTTATCAACAAGCTATGCATGATAATTGTGTTGTATTAGTGGTTAAGTTAATGTGACTCACAGGTAGTGGTCAAAATATAAAAATACAAAAACTACATTTGACAATACACTGTAACCATTCAGTCCCGGTTGGAACAAACAACCGGTATCATCAGTCTCCCCAGCGGCCACCCCAAATGAAGCCACTTGTAATTGGCGCACACACTTCAGTCCCGGTTTGTAGATACAACCGGGACTGATAGAAGCTGCCCAAAGTGGTGCCACATGTATTACAAAATCAGTCCCGGTTAGCTCAACAAACCGGGACCAAAAGACTCACCAGCGGCCGCCCCATATGTGCCCACGTGTATTTGACACGCACACCTTAGTCCCGGTTTGTTAAAACCGGGAGGGATAGAAGTTGCCCAGCTGCGGTGCCACATGTATTTGTGGGCGGCATATCGAGGAGAGATTAGTCTGGTTTTCAGAACTCGGGTGATGCACAAGATGCATCGATCTCAAGAGGCTGTCCCGTTCGTAAGCGGGAGTGAAGCCCGTTCTGAACCGGGATTGAAAACCCGTTTTCTAGTAGTGACCCTTGATTCTAAATTTCCTTTATAGCTATATTGTTGTCGGTACACGACGTACCGGGTTACCCACGCCAAGGGAGAGCAGGACGCGTGGCAGCTCGGCGTAGAGCGGGCGATCAGACCCTCACGCCGAGCCCGAGCAGGACGCGTGGCAGCTCGGCGTAGACCGGGCGATCAGACCCCCACGCTGAGCCCGAGCAGGACGCGTGGGCGTGGCAGCTCGGTGTAGAGCGGGTGAGCAGACCCCCACACCGAGCCCGAGTAGGACGCGTGTCAGCTCGGCGTAGAGCAGGCGATCAGACCCCCAGGCCGAGCTCGAGTAGAACGCGTGGCAACTCGGTGAGCAGGCGGGCGCCGGCCCCACTCATCGAGCGCCCACGTAAAAGGAGGAGGCTTCTTGGCGAAGGCCTCTCAACGTTCAGCATATCAGCAGCATTAAATGTAAGGATTCAGGCGTGCGAAACCGAGGGATGATTGCTTACGCTGTGGCCCTGTACAGCGCACTGTAGCGGTCATTCCTTCACTGTGCAATGGCAGAGCGGAGTGGCGCCTGTGTCAGGCGGCTCACCTGTCCCATCCGGCCCGGCGACCGGAGGAAACCATTAAAGATGTAGACGTCAGCAGGGGCAAGTGGGAGGCGCCGTGCTCAGAACCCAACCAATGGAATGTCTCTGTCTCTCTCCGTCTCTCTCTCTGTCTCTGTCTCTCTCTCTCTCTGACCGACTGTCCGCCCCTTCCAGTATAAAAGGGAGCGGGGGTAGAGGGAGAGGGGATCGGATTCCAAGCTGTTCCACATACGCACACTGTTGTAGGAGCTCTCGAGCAAGAGCGGTTCAAACTCCAGAATACCACCCTCGCAGGAGTAGGACTATTACCCGCATAGGGGTCCGAACCTGGGTAAATCTGTTGTTTCCCTGTGAGCGTGAGTTTGAGCGAGCTAGCGACGAAAATTCCCACTGACCAAACTACGAATCTCCCCACAAGAAAATATCTGTCTGGTTTAGAACACCGACAACTGTATTTTAAGAGAGTATACCTCTCCATCGGCTATTATATCGAAAACTACAGTATTTTATAGTGTCTGATACGGATGCTCTAAACTCGTCACCATATAAGACCAGGACATAGACACGACAACTATGGACAATTCTCCTTAGCCAGGCGGCTTGTCAACCACACATCGGAGATTAGCGGGTGCTGTGGATCACACCAAGACGTTAAATTGGGTAAGTATGTAGTGCTGGGAGCTCGGGCCGGGCAGTCCGGACCGATCGGAGCATGGCTGAAAAAGACATCCCGAAGCACGGCACGGCACGGTAAAAAGATGGGCCGGTTCAGCACGGTCCGAATAGCGTGCCGGACCGGGGCTAGAAACCATGCACGACGTGCCGCTTGAAATAGAACATGAGTCAATATTTTGTGTTTTCGTAATATTTTGTTGCTCGGATGGATTTTCGTTCAACATGAAAGTTGTAGATAATTCTGAGGCGCATCTTTTTATGCAGATAACTATTTCATTAGAGCAACTTATAAATTTATAAAAAAATATTTTGTTCACTGCTTGCATCAGGAAGGACTACACAATTCTCGGTAATTTGTTTTTTTTTATGTTTTCTGTTGCTTAGATAAATTTTGGTTGAACACGAAAGTTGTATAGAATTTGGAGACATATCTTTTTTATGTAGAAATATTTTTCATTTGCACAACATAATAATTTATAAAAAAGTATTTTGTTCGCTACCTGCATTAGGACAGACGAAACCGTCCTTCGTAATTTACCTTTTTTTGAGGCCTTCTGCTACTCAGATGAATTTAGGTTGAACACAAAAGTTGTAGAAAATTGTGAGGTGTATATTTTTTATGCAGACAACATTTTCATTTGAACAACATACAAATTTATAAAAAAATTATCTTTCTATTTTGTTATCCGTGCCATGCTCGAGCCGGTACGGCGTGCTTTTGGGCCATGCCGGGTCTGGCTTTTGGCACTCTGTGTGCCGACCCGAAGTTCTGACAAGACCGTGCCTACCCGTTTTGCACCAACCCGAGGCACGACGGGCCTGGCCCGGGCTGACACGACACGACCCAATTCGCAGCACTATGTGTGCTTATGTCAATTAACTACTTTTGATTGATTCCCCTCTTTTTTTAATCAACATGTAACTCATGCCTTATTAAATGCAATCTTCGAAAAAACTGGTAATGCTAAAAAAAGTGCAAGTACACCTTTTCTAAAGCTTCCAACTGACAAGATCAGTGGGACAAATTTCTTTAATAGGCTGTTTGGTTGCCTTCTCAGTTAAACCAGGCTGTATGAACTGAGCCAGGCTAGTTGGAGCCAGGCTGAGAGCCTGAGATGATGCAAATGATGGTTGTTTGGTTAGGTGTATGAGATTATACAGGCTGTATAGAAATATTGTTTGGTTGACTGCACTAAGGAGAGAATGGCATGGAGAAATTCAAAAGAGGGATAAAAAATTTTAAAAAATAAATTCTAGAAAATCAAAATAACAAAAAATCAATGATGAAAATAAAAAATTCAAAAGAAAGTCTCATAAATAAATAAATTCAAAAATGAAAATTTTAAACTTTTAAAATTTATATGGCAAGTATAGTCTCGTTTTGTTCGAAAAATATCAATAACCCATTTTTGAAATCGGTTTGGTAATAAAAAATATTAATCAAAAGATATAGAAAATAAATGAATCAAATGTGTCGCGCATGTGGTTGTTCTTTGCATCCAGTGGAGCACGGCTCGGGAAAGCGCCTAATTTGGTCGTATCTCCGTGAGCGCGGCCCGAGGGGTTAATTGCATCTGGAGAGCCTGGTTCAAATAGTGAGAAGACAACCAAACACCCTAGTTTTGTATCTCTAGATGCAAAACTCCCTGGATGCAGACAACCAAACAGCCTATAAGAGAACACTGGTGGTATATCAATTCATTATAGTAATAACATACATGATTGTAACTTTTTGTCTCATTGTTATGATCCCTAGCGTGATAAAGATTGGTTTGGTATTATAAACATATATGATGCACACATGTTCACAATATTTAGTTTACGTTAACAATGATCGAAGACTCAAAACAAAGGAAAAAAAAAGTTGATGAACACGAGGTATGGCCCACAGAGAACACAACCATAGAGTACAATTAGAGCCCCATGTCGCTGTTACATTGGGAAAAGAAGTTTCCATAGTAATAAACAAAGAAATATGGTTAAACTAGTTGTGCCCTGCCACTACCTACAATCACATGCACACACATGTACATAATCACAATTAATTAAAGTATAGATAATCAATCATACAAAATTTAACTAAAAATTAATTAATCACAAAATATTTATTAACCAAAATGCATTTATACAGTAGCTAGCTCGCTAGCCTATATTGTTTGATGTACAGAAACATACATAATTTATATAATAATTAATTAAATATTATTCCATCCTTTCTATCACTTAATCGGGATCTTTTATATACATCGCTCTTGGTACCTGTAGATGTCTACCATGACATTTCACCGGTCCTTATCAAAGGACTAAACTTTGCAGATGATTTGTGAAAGTCACCTTTCGGATTTATGACCTCATCGTAAAGGAAGCTGACGAATTGTTCTTGAATTGTTTTCACTCACGCCGGCGTGAGTTCTAAACCTTATTGGTCATCTTCCAGTATGTGGTCAACGCGTCCGATTTGGGTGTGCATAGACTCGGATGGTAGCCGTATAAATGGTTGCCCAGCGGCCATTTGAGAAACTATGTTGAAAAAACTTAGAAAGAGTGAAATGGATGCATGAAAAGTTAACTAAAAAGCTAGCATTATGCTATACATACTTGAGATATGTTGCCATCACTACAGGAAATGATATCAGGGTCGTTGGCTAAAAATATCTACGTCGGCGATAAAATTAACCCCGACGACAACAATTTAGACTTATGTCAGCGGCTCTAACGGAAACCAATGACATAGATACTCCCAGGGACGATGCTCGGTCGACCAATTGAGCTGTGTACGCGGCTACAATCAGTTCAACGACACAAGCCCACAGTGACCTATCGGCTCGTCTCAAATTTTGAATTTCGGAGCCCACCAAATTGATCTATGTCGGCGGCTACCAATAGGCTGACGATAGACACAGGCACTCCCCACTCACAACCAAAGGATTGCCGCCGAAACAGACCCTACATGTGTCGGCGGCTCTTGTTTGGCCACCGACACAGACTGCGGTCCGGTGACCCAGAACAGCCACCTGACAAGGGCTGCGTCGATGGCCAAAGAAGAGTCGCTGACATGGGTAGGGTTAGTGTCGGCGAACAATCCTTCGGCCAACGACACATCTTTGCCATGTGGCGTTGCAGGATTAGCCCATTCGTTTCGCACGCAAGAAGGCAACAAAGTTCAGTTCAAAAGACCGCTTCTATGGGGCCCACACGGTGGAGCGTCGTCCCCGCAGCCATGTTGCCAGGGTGTCTATGTCGATGGTATTCACCGGCCGCCAACATAATCCTTCCAAAGGTGGCCGGCTAAGGGGTGCGGTGTTGTCGTTGGGTTTCTCTTTGGCCGCCGACACAGATAGCTTGTATCGTTGACGTTGTGTCGATGGAACTATGTCGTCATTTTTGTGCTTTGTCGTCGGCGTTTTCCATCAACATAGAGTGTGATTCCTGTAGTGCATAGCATCCCTCCTTGAATTCGCCCTTGTTTTTCTTATGAAACCGTGCGGATACACTACATACGTGACTACAAATTATTAAGTATTTTTAAAAACAAAATCAAACTAATATTTAAGATTTTATTGGATAGAAAACATTTTTCATGGGTACACTTAATTTTACGTGAAATTTTTTTACAAAATGAACATTTTATGAATGACTATATTTTATTACATATTTTACTATATAAATTGTTATTTTAGATACAACTATATTTTGATGTGAACGTCTAGTCGTAAATTATTTTGAAAAACTTTTTTTTAGTAGTCTATTATTTTGAAAAAACTATTTAAATTGTTTTTGCAGCCTAGTGAAAGAATTGAACAATGAAAATGTAGATTCAAATTTTTCATCAATCGATGGAACCAAAACCTAAATTTCAGATATATCAACACCTTCAATGCGAGTTACATCATTTTCCAAGCATATTCCAAACTTACACAACAAGATTTTACAACCAACTAAAAGATTGCTCAATCAAAGTGTAGATTCAGAATTCTTCATCAATCGGTGGATCCAAAACCTAATTTTGAGCTAGATTCACACCTTCAATGAAAGCTACGTCATAATTCAAGCAAATTCGAAGTTTACATTACAAGTTTTTGCAACTAACTAAAACAATTGGTCGATCAATGTGTAAGTTCAAAATTCTTCATTGATCGATGGAACCAAATCCTACATTTTAGCTAGATCCACACTTTTAATGCAAACTACATCATAATTCAAATAAATTCCAATCTTACACAATAGATTGTTGCAGCCTACTAGAAAAGCTCAAGCCGAATCTTTTTATTTAACACCAAATGAAGTGATGAATGATGTTACTAACCTTGAAACACTTGGATTGATGTAAACTAACCAAATTTTGAATATTTGTGCAGCACCTCCCCACTTGAAACTCTTGGTCAAGCCACCTCCTACTGTTCGATTGGACAGAGTATGGAGAGGAAGAAGTTAAAATAGGATCATCCGGTACCGGATGGAGGCACCGACCGATACTGACGTGCTCACATTAGTACCAGCTCATGATACGAGAACCGGGTACTAATGAGCCTACTTGCCAGCTGTCCTGCACCTGATTGCTACAAAGCTCAGTAGTACTGGTTGGCGCCTTCAAATCGATACTAAGGTACTGTTCTTTTGAGCTGATATGAACGGCTGAATAGCTGATTGACTGAAATGACTGAATTTTGAGAGCTTCTCGAAGTAGTCTCGAGATTTAGATCCATTTCATTTAACTTTCTTTTTAAAGCGTTAGGAGACACATTCAAAACAGCGAAAAACGGATTCAAAAAACTTAAAACATATCTGTCGGTTTCTAGGAAATGCGCCTTGGAGGGCAGCGGATCCACGAACCGGCAGACGAATTTGTAGTTGCAGTGAGGCCCAATGACAACCCTTCTCAACAGCTTGGGGCGGCGGCCGAGCTCGCGGTGGCTCAGGCCGCGCGGTTTTCCCAGACTATGCCTGGTGCGACTTGGCTATCCAGGTACAGATCCTCCGTACGATGAGAAAGAAAGAGGGGGAGAGGAGAAAGGCAAAGGAAGATACAAACCCTGAAGACACAAGCGATTTTACCCTGGTTCGAGCCCCCACTGCCAGGTAATAACTCTACTCCAGCTCTCGTTGATTATCGTGGAAAGCAAGATAAGAGTGCCGAGACCGGCCGAGGCGCCGGTCCCGAAGCCATAAGGGGACGTAGGACACCTAAGTGGCTAAGGACTACGACTGCTGCTAAGGAAGCTTCGAATGCGCGTGTTGCGTGGATTGCTTGTTATCACCTTCTATTGCCTACCCCAATCGAGTCTGGGGCCTTTCCTTTTATAGGCGCGGTGGGTCGCCTGGAACTGATACGGCGGGCCCCGCGCCCATCTCCGCTTTGCCCATCTTTAGTGGCGGCGCCCTTGTCTTATTCTGGGGCTCCGTCCTGTCTGTGGCCGGCAAAGAGAAGCCGGTCTAGTCAGTATTGGACACGTGTTTGTCTGGGAGAAGCCTACTTGGGGTGAAAGCACTTTCCCTTTATTCCTGATAGCATTGACTGGACCAAGCCAGCCCCGCGCCACCCGTTGGGGGGCATCGTGTAGCGTAAAAACCGTTGCCGCCTACCCAAGGGGCAAACGACAAACCGAGTTGCCCGCGCACTTCCTCCCTGGCTGCGGATCCCACGGGGAGGTGCAGTTCTTCCCTGTCAAGGCCAGGGAAAGTGTGGTGGGACATGACAGCTGTCGCCACCTGCCCATGGACAGGCGGACTATCCGTAGGGCCCCTCTTCGGGCTAAGAATAGCCCAGGAGGTGCGCGACGCTGCTGGGGGCGTCGTTGACTTGGTCAAGCCCAGGGATGACCCTGGCGGGCTAGACGTTCCGCTTGGTATGGCCAAGGGTGCCCCTTTTAGTCCTCCCGTACGTGCGGTGGGCCGGTACGGAATCGGCCCAAGGCATACCTCGTGGTGGGCCGCTTATTAATCACCAACAGCCAGCCCCCGAGCGTCGAGCGGGTCGCGTGGTGAGCCGGTCTGAGGTTTAAATAAAAACAACCTTTACGTGCTGCGTGGGATATTTTGCTAGGGTCTTTTGGAGCCGCTGGGGCAAAGGGTCAAGCATTGAATTTGATTTGATGGAAAAGTGAGGCAGTTACGTCCCCCTGGGCAACTCCCACGATCTCCGCTTTGACCGTTGGCTTCCTTGATAAGATAGTATTTTTCAGGGGGAACTCTTACCGCAGAATCATCCCCTTTGCCTCTGTCTTCACCTCTCCATCTCACCCTTGCCTTCTCGCTTTCTTGCCTCCGGCGACCATGGTGTTCATCGGAGATAGCGCTCTTATGAGGGAGAGGATGGCGGAGTTAGAGAGGGACAGCTTTGTGAAGCTGGGTTCCAGCAGTACTTCGAGTTGAAGCCCGTTGGCTATCGTGTGGGCAATGGCGGGGTCTTCTATCTGACCACGCGCCGGGCCCGGGGGAGCCAAACCTACCCCAAGTATGAGGTCAAGACGAAAGTCGATAGTTGGGCCCGACGGTGGTTCTACCTGAACCATGGGGGTTCGAACTTGGAGTATTTTGCGGCCACGCGGATACCCAGATCTTCGCGTGCAGCGAGCCCCTGTCGGAGGATCAAGTGATGGCATACGAGATCGAGGAGCTTGCCAAGAAGGGCCTGACGGGCTACGACATTGTCAACAACTTCGTCCGGTACCGGATCAGCCCGCTAGGGCACCGCGAGCGGTACGTCAACGAGATGGGCGGCTGGGAGGATCCGGACCGGGATTTCCATCAAGGTAGGCGCCTGCCGCGATGCTTTGTTTGATTTTAGGTCGGCGCACGTTGTGACTATCCGCAACACTCTGCAGGACTCTCAGCCCGTGATGCCGCGAGGATTGCGGGCATGCAGTTGCCCATGGACAAGAATCCCATCCTCAAGATTTGCAAGGGATAAGTTGTCCGCGGTATGTGCCCGTAGGGTGTTCGATCAAATTCCAGGCCGCGTGCGCCCCTAAGGTTTTGACGACTTGCGCTGGTTATTTGCAGCGAACGTGGAAGGTGACCAAGGAGGCCACACGGCCTCGGGCTCCACGGGGGAGCCATTGAATGTGTAGGCACTGGCGGCGCGCTCGCCACCGGGGGGATCGCCAGCCTTGTCGGTGATGTCGGGCGAGGGAAGCCCGGCCCTGGCTCCGACCGCGGCGGGCGCGGCACAGGCAGGCGCAGAGATGCCGACGAGGAAACGTATCGTGCCGATGCAGGTGAGTCCTTTTCCCTTGACATCGGCCCGGCGTCGGGCACTCAGCCATCCTTAAGCTCTGCTTTTCGCGCGGGCCTAGGGCGCGGCGCCTACGAAAGAGAAGAGGATGTACCGGCCCGTCCATGGCAGCGACGACGAGGATATCACGCCAGCGTCGGGTCCGCTACCGGGAGCAACGTCGCGGCGGGGGACCGTGAAGAAAATCGTCACGACCCGGCAGAAGGCAGCTGTGCCGACCACAAGCCACGTCGGTGGGCTAGAGACGGAGCTCTTTCTACGTTCTACACCGGGGGTGTACGAGAGCACGGAGTTTGAACCAGCGCGTAAGTCCCTTCGCGCTGCTCATCATCATTATGCTTCTGTATTTGAACGCCATGCACGTTTTTTACTGCAGTGCGTAGCGCCGAGGTGGCAGTTGAGGTGCGGCCCCCCTTCGCCGAAGACCGGGCGATTGAGGACGAACCTGTTGAGTCCAAAGAAGGGGTCCCCCTGTCGCAGTGGCTGGAGGCCGCTGGGTTGATGAGGCCAACAGACGCGCGGGGCAAGGAGAGGCAGCCGATCCGAGGGGGTCATCGACTTGCCTACCGATGGCGGTGTTCGATGCATCCGACGAGGTCGCGGAGACGGTGAAGGTTGACACCGACAAGGCTTCCTTGTGGGTCACACCCCTGAGCGTTGAAGGACGCACGGCGCATGGGTGGTGGCCGATCGATCGCCGGGGGATTGCTGACTTCTTCAAGACCCGGCTGGGAAAAGCGCCGAGCCACGACCGGGCGATGTCGCTAGTTGGTGGGACCGGCGGTGCTCGTCTTTGTCGGGCTGGACAAGCGTCTCGGTGCCCAGTGTGGGCCCGCTGGCGTCCGCGGGCTGGATCTCTGCTACCCTAGAGTGGGTGGAGCAACAGGCGGACATCAGGGCGCAGTGCTCTGCCGCGGGAGGTCCGCCGGCCTTGAAAATCCACCCTACTCCCGGCCTGGCGAGGGGAGATCTCTTCAAGCGTCTGGACGCCGTTACCATACCGCTCGCCAGCGTGCAGAAAAAGTGAAGGCCGAGGTAGAGCGGTTGCGGCTGGAGACAGCAGGTGTGGCGGCGCACCCTCGACCAAGTCCGATTATGGCGGTCGGGGCGGCCCCTACGTTTCTGGCTCCTGCGGAGGGTGAGAGCGAGGCGGAAGCGGAGCTTCGGGCGGCGAAGGCCGGCCAGGCTTAAGGCGCAGCTCGTGGAGGCGCAGGATGCCACTCAGAGGGCTGCGGAACAGGCCGAGCCTTCCGCGGAGAGACGGAAGCTCGGGTAGGAGGTCGCCCAGCTCCTTGACGAGCTCCAGCGATCGTGAGATGTTGCGGAGCAAGCTGTTCGGGCGAGGGCCGGACTCGAGGAATCCTTGGCCACTGCTGAGGCGGTGCTTAAGGCCCGAGCTGGAGGGGACGAAGTCCGGGCCCCCTCAGAGGCGGCGGATAAGGTCAAGGCCACGCTGGCAGAGGCCCGGGCTGAGCTTCACGAGGCTAAACTGGTTGCGGAGTGGGCAACAGCGGCGAAGGCCGAGCTCGCGGCCAAGGTGGAGGACGCCGAGAGGCGGGCGGCTGCGGCTGGAGCGATTCCCCCGCTTTCAGCAGCATCACCGAGACTTTCCGCGGCGGGGGCGTCGCAGCCTGCATCGTCGGAAGGGAGCGGCTCGGAGTCCTTGGGCTGCCCTTCTACTGTTCCACGAGGCGCATCTTCACGGGCTTGACCAGACCGTGTGCGACGCCGTTCGGGAGAGAATCAGGGGCGCGCTTGCTCTCAACAATAAGGTAAGTTCCCTTGAGTTCGCATATGGTGTTTTAGTCCTACTCTCTCCTTGCTGGCGTGGACTCATTGATGGAGGCAGCGTGTGGGTGGTCCAGCAACAACGCGGCGGAGATTGAACGTCTTTCTGCCGAGCTTGCGCAAGCCCGGGCTCAGATAGAGCGCGCCAGCGAGCTAGCTGCCGAGAACGAGGCTCGCTTGAACGCCGATCGCTGAAGCCGAAATTTGGAGGCCGAGCTCAAGCAAAGAAGAGAAGGAGCGGAGGTCATGCAAGGCTCGCCCAAGACTTAGCCGAGGAGCGCAATCGCGTTGTGGCGGTCTGCAAGGAGTTAGAGGCAGCCTTATCCGGGCATAGTACAATCGTGCGCGGGCTTGAGGAAGACCGCGACAGGCTTGCTGACGAGCTTCCTACGCTCAGGGTAAAGTCCTAGGCCGAGGCGGAATCTTTGAAGAAGAAAACGCATGACCTTGCCGCTGCCCGGGCTAAGCTGCGCCAGGAGCAAGGCGAGATGGACTCGCGAGTTTCAGAGTTGCTTCTGGCGAGGCAGAAGATCCGTGAACTGGAAGCTGAGCGTGAACTTTGCTCGAGTCACTCTGTTCCTGAACTTTTCGCTGAATACCTTTTGTTTTTGCCCTTTGTTTAATGGATATGCGTGGTGTATTGTGGCCGAAGGACTTAGCCGTTTTTCTTTTCGTTTTGTTTCCCTCGCCGCCATCAGATCGTGCGTACTGTGAGCTTCGCTGCGCGGCACAGTGTCTCGCAGATAGCGGTGGCACGCCCGCTAGGCACTGATGCAGAGACGGACCAACCCACGACGGTTCATGTACCTGGCCCAAGCCACGCGTCAGGCCGATTTGATGCTTTTGGGCCTTGTTCGCATTTTGGGATAGATCCACGCATTGGGCCCTAACGGACAGCGATTCTCCGCTTCGCTGACAGCAGGACCGGGGCACGCGTCGCGTGGCGACTGGCGCGGTTGGTATTTCGTGGGAGAGCCCATGCCGCGCGTCTCTTCAGCTCGCATGGTGGGTTTTAATTACCCGTCCCTTCGCGCGCAGCAACGCTTAGGGTAGCCCGCGGCGTGATGGTACGTTGCATCGTCGCCAGCCTATAAAGTGAGGCGCAGCTCACTGCGCCTCCTTCACTCTTAGCCTTTGCCACCTTAGACCAGGAAGCGAAGGTCGCGAGACTGGTGCTGGACAGAGAGGAAAAGAGAGGAAAATCAGAGAGAGGAAAGCAGAGAGATCGGAGCCATGTATTCCGACGCAAGCTCCGACTTTATGCACGCCTGGCTGGAGGCGGCATTGGTGGATACGCCGCCGCCGCTCCCTCCATCGCCTCCGATCCAGCTCGTTGCGGAGGAGGTGGATGCGCCGGGCCCCGTCGTCGCGGGCCAGGCAAACGCACTGGCGGCGCACGCCCGGGTCTGTG
This sequence comes from Raddia guianensis, assembly GCA_036346415.1. Taxonomy (NCBI): domain Eukaryota; kingdom Viridiplantae; phylum Streptophyta; class Magnoliopsida; order Poales; family Poaceae; genus Raddia; species Raddia guianensis. The sequence continues at coordinate 28,178,317 of CM070544.1, forward strand.
CCGACGAAGAAGCGACCGCGGCGCTAGCCGTCGCGCTCGCGTCGGAGGAGGAGGAGGAGAACGCGGTGGCTGCGTAGATCACCGCCGACGGAGCGTACGCCGTGGCACTAGCGGCGGAGGAGGTGGCACCGCTGAGGCAGTGGCGGAGGTTGCCGTGGTGGCTCCGCCGCCACTTATAGGCGCCAGCATCCATCGCGGCGGGCGCAGGACCCACGCGTGCCCGGACCGTCAGTGCCTGCGCCGGCTCTGTCACCGTCTTCGTCGTCGCCGTCGGCGGAGTCTGCTGCGCCGCCGAATCGTCATCAGCGCTGCTCCTAGGAGCGATGAAGTAGCTTTAGGACTTGGGCACCGCCGTAGCTGTAGTGGCGTGGTGCCCCTTTTGTTGTAGCCCGGGATGCCGGGCTGCCTTTTGCATGTATAGTCTTGCGTTCTTTTGGAAATGCAACTTCGGACTTTAATGAATCCTCCCTTCGTTAAGCTTGTTCATTTTCCCTTCCTGCGCATATATGTAATGCAAAAGTAGGAGAACTTGATGAACAGTAACGAAGTTCTGAGGCGAACTTAGGAATTTAGATGAAACAAGTTGATTGAAATTTTTGCTGTTGTGCGCGCAACCATCCAGCCCCCGGGCGCCAAGTCCAAATGCGATCTTGGAGTTGGGCGCGGTCGAAAGACTAGAGTGACTTAGAAAAATTTCGCACTTGGGGCTGAGCTTGTTGGAGCCCGCGAGGTTCTGAATGCGACATAGAACCAAGTCTCCCACTTGCAGGGTCCTTGTGTGTACGTTTCGTGCCGCGTAGCGACGCAGGGACTGCTAGTAGGCTGCAGCCCGGAGTAGGGAATGCACGCGGCGTGTCTCTAGTAAATCGAGGTCGAGCTGCCGCTCCTCGTCGTTGGCCACGAAGCTGGCGAAGTCAACGCGATCGGATCCTAGTCTCATTTCTATTGGGAGGACGGCCTCTGAGCCATAGACGAGCCGGAAAGGAGTTTCTCCTGTAGCTCAGCTGGACGTTGTTCGGACTGCCTAGAGGACTGACGGCAGCTCGTCGGCCCAACCTTGCTGTTTAGCCTTGTGGGCATCGTTGACTCGCTTTTTGATGCCTTGGACTAGCTGTCCGTTAGCCCGCTCAGTCGCTCCATTACTCTGTGGGTGGGCCACAGAGGCTAGGGCGAGCTTCATGCCAAGTTCTTCGTAGTAATCGTTGAACTCCCGGCTCATGAACTAGGTGCCATTATCAGCGATGATTCTGCTGGGCACACCAAATCTTGCAACGATGCTCCGGAAGAAACGTACCGCGGCAGCTGAAGTGATGTTGGAGACCGGCTCGGCCTCGATCCACTTGGTAAAGGAGTCGATGGCTACGAACAAGTACAATTTGCCACCAAGTCCTTTGGGGAACGGTCCCAGGAGGTCCATGCCCCAGACCACAAACCGCCATGCCAGTGGAATTGTTTGCAGCTCATACGCGGGCTGGTGTGTCATCCGCGCATGGTGTTGGAAAGATTTGTAGCGCTTAATCAAACCTTCTGCGTCGCTCATCGCAGTGGGCCAGTAATAGCCCATGCGGAAGGCTTTGCTGACAAGGGTTCTGTGTGAGGCGTGTGCGCCGCAGATACCCTCGTGTATGTCGGACAGAAGGTACTTACCTTCTTCTTGGGTAACGCACTTATAAAGCATGCCATTAGCACCCCTTCGATACAGCAAGCCCCGTGTAGACGGTAAGCTCGGGCTCTCCTTGTTAGCTGGGAACGCTCAGCTGCGTCCTTGGGCAATGTCCCGTGCTCCAAGAACTGGATGAATGGCGTCATCCAGGAGGTGCTTTGCTCGAGGTATGAGACAGTACCGAATGTCTCTGCGTGGGGGGTAGAAGACGTCCCCGTGGCCTCCTCTCCGGAGGGAATGGAGGGCTTTGAAAGGTGCTGCACTAGCACCCCCGGCGAGCCGGTTCTTGTGAGGATCCGAGCTTGGCGAGCTTATCAGCTTTGCCGTTCTCTTCCCTAGGAATGTAGCTAATTTCGAAACTCATGAAACGCTTCTTCAGTTTCATCACTTCCGCCAGGTACCGCGCCATTGAGTCGTTAGTTGCCTAAAACTCCTCCCTGACCTGGCGGACGACGAGCTACGAATCCCCTTTCGCAACAAGCCGTTTAATGTCGAGCGCAGTGCTTGTTCTTAGGCCAGCTAGTAGGGCTTCATACTCTGTGGCGTTGTTGGTCGCCACAAAGTGTATTTGTATGACATGCTGGAGTCGCTCTCCGTTGGGGGAAATGAGAACGAGACCGCATCCTGATCGCCCGGACTGGTGTGAACCGTCGAAGAACAGAGTCCACCAACCTTCTTCCCTATCTTGAGCTAGAGAGCTTATCTCTTACACATCCGGTCTGGTCAACTCTGCAACGAAATCAGCCAGGGTCTGGGCCTTGATTGCGGTACGGGATACGAACTGGATGTCAAACTCACCCAACTCGACTCCCTACTTGGCGACCCGGCCTGTGGCCTCCGGGTTTCGGAGAATGTCCTTGATCGAGGAAATGGTCGGGACAACGATCTGGTGGGCTTGAAAATAGTGACACAACTTGCGCGAGGCCATCAGCAAGGCATAGCACAGTTTCTGAAGGTCGGGGTATCGCTCCTTGGGCCCGGTGAGCACCTCGCTCACGTAGTAGACGGGCTGTTGTTTCCCATCTCGTTCCACCGCCAGCACCGCGCTTGCGGCGTTTGGTGTCACTGAGAGGTACAATAGGAGGACTTCCCTGAACTTGGGAGTGGTGAGGACGGGTGGCGAGGCAAGGTACTGCTTAAGCTGCAGAAACGCGGCCTCAGCCTCCTCTGTCCACTCGAAACTATCATGCTTGCGTAGAAGCTTGCAGAAGGGCGTGCTTCGTTCTCCAAGGCGGGAGATGAAACGGCTTAAGGCCGCCATTTTACCTGTGAGGGACTAGATGTCCTTTACGCAGGTCGGCGACCTCATCTCTTCGACGGCCTCGATCTTTTCAGGGTTCGCACCGATGCTCGCCCCGCCGATCACATAGCCAAGGAGCATGCTGGACTTGATGCCGAAAGACGCATTTCTTCGGGTTTAACTTCACCCGGTGCTGTCTCAGGCTGTCAAAGGTTTCCCATAGGTCGGACACGTTGTCCCGGACGTCCTTGCTCTTGACTATGATATCGTCTACGTAAACTTCGATGTTACGCCCTATTTGATCAGGGAGAGTTTTTTGCATGAGTCGCTGGAACGTGGCGCCAGCATTTCTGAGACCGAAAGACATGGTCGTATAACAAAATGTGCCGAAAGGCGTTACAAAGGCGGTTTTTTCTTTGTCCTCCCTAGACAACGCGATCTGATGGTAACCGGAGTAAGCGTCCAGGAAACTCATCAAGGCTGAGTCCGCCGTGGCCTCGACTAGCTGATCTATGCGTGAAAGGGGAAAGTTATCCTTGGGGCAGGCGGAATTTAGGTCGCGATGGTCGACACACATGCGCCACTTGCCGCCCTTCTTCTGGACCACGACTGGGTTCGCAAGCCAATCGGAGTGCTGTACCTCGCGGATGAAGCCCACTCAAAGCAGCTTGCCGAGCTGGTCTTGGATGATATTGTCCTTCCAGTCGGGAACACGCCTCTGACACTGCCTCATCGGTTTTTTGTCAGGCCAGACATCTAGCCTATGCTCGATCACCTCCCTTGGGACACCAGGCATATCGGATAGTTCGCATGCAAACGCGTCCTTGTTAGCCCGGAGGAAGGTAATGAGCTCAAGTTCCTATTGGGCCTTGAGGTTTATCCCCACATGGACCACCTTGGAGGGTCTGTCTCCGTGAGAACAATGGTTTTAGTGGGTTCCTGTGGCTGTAGTGCCACCTTTGGGCGCGCTGTGGGGCTCTCCTTGTAGCTAGGACCACGGGTAGGGAGCTGGCCTACCATGGCCAGCGCGGTCTAGTCGCAGTCGAGGGCCGTCTTGTGGTTCCCCCAGACGGTGATGACTCCCCTTGGCGCCGGCATCTTCAAGCAATGGTAGGCGTGGTGAGAGACCGCCATGAACTTGGATAGCGCGGGGCGGCCCAAGATGGCATTGTAGGGGAGGTCGGTTTCCACCACCTTGAAGGTGATGTACTCCGCCCGGAAGTTGGTAGAGGAGCCAAACGTTACGGGCAGCACGACTTGCCTGACGGGTGTTGGCGATAGTTACGCTCAAAGAAATTAATCCGCAAGCGGACGGATATCGCTTGTAGTTTTCACCAGGAGTATTCCTAGAGTTATGGAATTCACAGGAAACAAGGGTTTAAAGAGATAATCCTCTATATCTTAATTATTTAAAATACCAGCCAGTCTAGGTAACGGGGGTTAGGATAAACGAAAAGACCGGTGACACACACACACGATAAATATTCACACAAATAAAGAGAAAGCTACTCTAGCTAGATAGACATTTGGGAGGACAACGAGACAAGTTTAATAAGTTCTCAAAATCGTATGATTCAATTTATTGAGTGAGCTTGGGTAATCAAATAGTGGTTCACTTGGTATTCGTCGTCGGAGCTCGGACATTCACTACCACCCGCTATCCTAAATTGGAATCCCGAATGGTTATGATCATTCCGATAGGGCTCTACTGGTCCAAAGCTGGACGATGTGGGTTACACACAAGATACTTAGTATCTACGGATGGATAGGGCTATCACCACCTACCACATATACGTGGGCCCGGGTATAAACCGAGTTAGTCCTAGTCTCAGACACCACGTCTACTACTATTTTTAATCAATCATCCTCAGTACCAAAAGAAGTTGATCTAGGTTCAATGCTTGGCTCTTCCAGTATATGAACGAGAACCTAAACTGATTCCAGACGAATACAAGCTACCGGTAATGCAAATCTACAAACTCATTTATGTAGATATACTTAGCTCAAATAAAGTTCAACACATAAGCAATGAATGAAGTGATCTCACTAATTGAAACAATTAGAAAAGGGTACAAGAGCTATTACCCCGAATTTCCGAAGACACTTCCGAAACTCCGAGCTTCAGCCCGACTTGACTCTAACTCCCAACTACTACTAACTAAGAGCTACACTAAAAAGTGGAATGAGAAGTGTTGAATGTGTTGTGTGTTCTCCAAAAGTGAGGTGTATGGGTCCTTTTATAGTGATCCGCAGCCCAACCGGGGTGCTCCACGTGTATGGACACTTCTCATCTTGCCACCCTCCAAAGGGGAATCCGAGGGGCCTCAAGAGGGGGTCGGCCGGCCTAGGTGGATCGGCCGACCCACCTTCTTCATCTCCCGGCCGTGGATTTCTTCTAGGATGCTTCATTGATGGTGGAGATTAACCCCTTAAACCGGTGGATCAAGTTGACATGCGCAAGAAAGGAATCCAAGGGAATCCTATGCTCATTTGTGAAGCAACCGTGTCCATTTGATCAAACCGACTGCAATGGGCGGTGTAGATATCTTCAATTTGTGTTTTTATGCCACTTGAGCAAAACTGGAGCCGAATTGGTGACGTGGCCAGGTCGGTCGGCCTAGGGTGGGTCGGCCTGCCTGGCTTTTTGCCTGGTTCGGCTCTGGTTCCCTTTTTGTACCTGTGGACCCACAACTTACCAAAACTTGTGGAACTTTATTAGACTAAATAAAATGTTAGTATAAACCTTGATTTTCCCTCCGAAATGCTGGAATTTCGGAATATGTTGACGTATAAAATTGGTGTTTATTTGACGTCAACAACGGGGCGAAGGGATGACCCTGGGACGATCCCATGGAAGGGGACGGTGATGTCCCTGATCTTAGAGCGCGGGACCTGCATGAGGCCCAGAACGCGCGCGGTGATGATGTCCAGCGAGCTCCCGCTATCCACGAGGGCTCGGTCGACGTGGGTGTTGCCGATGGTGGGGCATAACACCAGTGGGAGGCGCTGTGGCTTGGAGAGTCCCGCCGGGCAATCTGTCACCGAGAAGGTGATGGCCTGGCTGGACCAAGGCAGGAACTCTGCTGCTAGCTCGCGGGAGATGTGGAGGACCTCGCGAGATGCGGCCTTTAGCTCGCGGCGAGAGCTGTAGGCCGAAGTGCCGCCGAAGATGACGGTGACGTGGCCGCGGGCTTCAGGGAAACCCTGGTCCTAGCTGCCCTGAGGAGGAGGCGCCGCGGCTGCGCCCTCAGATAGCACGGGCATGGGACCGCGGCCAGCGTAGAAGTCTTCCAACTGGCAGGCCGACGTGCGGCAGTTGCGCAGGTCGTGGCCGTGGTGCTGGTGAAGGCGGCAGAAGAGATTGGGATCAAGGAACGGGTCCTCACCTCTGCCTTGCTGCTGCGGACGGGGAGGCCGGCCCTGAGGTGCCCCCTGGCCGCTGCGCGGTGTTGGCGATTCTTACGCTCAAAGAAATTAATCCGCAAGCGGACGGATATCGCTTGTAGTTTTCACCAGGAGTATTCCTAGAGTTATCGAATCCACAGGGAACGAGGGTTTCAAAGAGATAATCCTCTATATCTTAATTATTTAAAATACCGACCAGTCTAGGTAACGGGGGTTAGGATAAATGAAAAGACCGGGACACACACACACAAGATAAATATTCACACAAAGAGATAACTACACTAGCTAGATAGACAGTTGGGAGGACAATGAGACAAGTTTAATAAGTTCACAAAGTAGTGTGATTCAGTTTAATTGAGCGAGCTTAGGATAATCAACTAGTGGTCCACTTGATATTCGTCGTCGGAGCTCGGGTACTCACTACCACTCGCTATCCTGAATTGGAATCCCGAATGGTTATGATCGTTCCGATTTGGCTCTACTGGTTCGAAGCCGGACGCTGTGCATTACGCACGAGATACTAAGTATCTACGGATGGATAGGGCTGTCACCACCTACCACCTACCACATATACGTGGGCCCGGGTGTAAATCGAGTTAGTCCTAGCCTCAGACACCACGTCTGCGACTATTCCTAATCAATCTTCCACAGTACTAAACGAAGTTGATCTAGGTTCAATACCTGGCTCTAACAGTATATGAGTGAGAACCTAAACTGATTCCGCATTTAGTATAAGCTACCGTAAAGTTTAATCCGCACAACTCATTTATGCAGATATACTCAGCTCAAATAAAGCTCAACACTATAGCAATGAATGAAGTAGTCTTACTAATTGAAACAATTAGGAAAGGATACAAGAGCAATTACCCGAATTCTCGAAGACTCTTCCGGAACTCCGAGCGTAGCTCGACTTGACTCTAACTCCCAACTTCTACTAACTAAGAGCTACTCTACAAAGTGGAATGAAGAGGTGAAAGTGTTGTGGTGTTGTGTTACAAGTGAAGAGAGGGGGTTTATTTATAGTGTTGCGCAGCCAACCGGGATGCTCCACGTGTAGGGACACGTGTCATCCAGCCTTCCTCCGAAGGGGAACCCGAGGGGGCTCACTCACTGGGTCGGCCGGCCTAGGTGGGTTGGCCGACCCACCTCCTTTGTCTCCCGGCCGTGGATTTTGCATGGGATGCTCCATTGATGGTGTAGATCTTCTCCCAGAGTCGGTTTGGCAGTTGGAGACTGGTAGCATTGGGTTCCTTTGAAATCCTATGCTTAACTTGAGGATTACTCCTCTTTCTGGATGAAACCGACTGAAATCAACGGCTTGGATGTACTCTAGAATCTGGCCGGCCTAGGGTGGGTCGGCCGACCCACTCTTTTGCCCGGCTTGGGCCCATTTTCGCTCAGTAAGTTCCTGCATGCAAAATACTACCACAACTTGTGGAACTTTATTAGAATAATTAAAATACTAGTATAAACTTTGATTTTCTCTCGAAAAGCCAGAATTCCGAAATATGTTGACGTATAAAATTGGCGTTTATTTGACGTCAACACACCCTCCCAACTTGGACTTTTGCTCGTCCTCGAGCAAAGAGCTCAACTGAGAACCCGGTGAATCAGGATTGCATCAATATCATTATTCAATAAATACTAAGCATACAAAGTTGTACCCCATTATTTGTTGACAAAAACTCGTACAAGTGTACCCCAACTTTTATCAAACTCACGACGTTTTCAAAATCTCCCCTTTTCTTTTAGCGGTTGAAAGATAGAATAACTTTGATAGAACTTTATTAGCTCAGCCCTTTTGAAGATATATCTCAAGTTTTTTTTCTTTTTAAAATGCTTGTTCCTCATTATTACTCTCAGATCTCTCGGTGGTATTTAAAACTCACCTAAGCCTTTTATTGATGGCCTTCTTTCCTCCTATTCTAAGGTTTATGTGGAGCTCATAGGTATGGAAATGGGCCTACTTAGGTTGAATAATTTTGCAAAGTCAAAAATAGATCCTAGAGAATTCAGTACTACCTCGCATTCTGGTCATTTGGAATAACATCCAGGGATGAGAGAGAGAATGAACTCACACCAAAGGAATGAAGAAACACAAGTACAAGTGATGAAGGGTACTAATGAGTCCGCTCCATTAGATCTTGTGTTTATGGAAAGGTCTATTTGACTTCTTTATTTGATTCGATATCATTCTTCACTCTAGAATTTTGAGAGGCTTCTTTCTCTCTCTGTTTTTTTTTGAATGAAGATAGAAGGAGATGATGGTTCTCTCTGCCTCTTTTCTTTTTGTTTGAATGCCTCAATTTTCTATAATTGTGAGGAATGAATCTTTTATTATTTTGGAAGTCTTTTGGGAGACCAAATAGGTATGTATAAGGTGGACTCACGAAAAAGAACTTGGCTTATTTTGTAAGGTGGAATATCTGGCGAGATGGATGCTCATATCCCAATGTGGAATTTAGCATTATCAGATACAAAGGCTAGCAATCAAAGGGTACACGAAGGAAATGACCAGCTTTGAAGAGCACTAATTCCTAAGGATTTACTTTTGACAAAACTCAACACAACCAAAGTGGCTAAATGAAGGCTTTGAATTTATTTAGCATTTTTGGCTCTGGTAGGATGAAGAAGTCTAATGAGGAACTTTAAAACAATTTTCTTGTTTTAAAATAAATTCCGAGACTATGCCTTAGTAGGGGCATAAGTAACTAGGTTCATATCTCCATTATATCATAACTCTCAACAACTTAGAATTGGTTCAATAATGTCAACTCCCGATGAGCAAGATTAAGCAGGATGACTACTCATACCAATAATTGTTGAATTTAAATGAGAGTACTAAATTGTATACTCAGCATTTATATCACAATAATAGAGCAATGTTCATCATATCCTTTCTAGGTAAAATCAACATTTATACATTTTATTCAAAGGGAAATATTTTTGGTATTTTTCTAGATTATGCAAATTTTTATAGTTTTTGAATATTTCATATTTTTTTTAAGGGGGCATACCATTAACTAAGAATGAAGCTAAAATTATACACTGATGGGGCAAAAACAATGCAGGATCTTTTTTGGCAGGGCAGGTCAGGAAAGAATTACTGGGAATTAATCTGGCAGAGTACTAGCAAGGCATAGTAGGAAAGTAAGCAGAGTGGCTACAGCAAGTAGCGACAGAGAGCAAGACACACCTATTGAGCCGGAGGGTCGAAACCAATGTGCTGGAACCATGCCGCAAGGGCATCGTTCGTGGCTTGTGTTGCATTGGTATTGGCTCTTAGGTCACGGGTAATGTCCTCGTGGTACCTACTGTGATGGGCCAACGTTTGGTGAACGTGACCCATATCATCAACTAAAGTATCCATTCTCCGCCCCAAAGTCGTGGATGTCCCGTATGAAGGGCTCGAAGTAGGAAGGGTAATGGGCCGACGACGGTCCTCCCCGTCCTATCTCTGGTCCTTGCTCATGATGTGTGTGGGTCCATCCGGCATCATGCTACCGTGAGCTACCGGCCTCAAAATTGTGCGTGCCTCAACCTCCGTACTCATGTGGAGCAAAGGCGGATGGGTTCCATTGATCCCAACCCGCGCTATATTGGGAGTGATGAGGGGCTGCAGCTGCCCCCGTCCACAGATCGTGGTGGGGCTCGCTAGGCTCAGGTTGCTCTTGCTGCTGGCGTGCGCGGCTGCGGGTTACAGGGCCAGAGACACTATGCCTATGGGGCTCCAGGGCTCTAAAATCGATGGTCAGAGTCTGGGCTCTGTAGATTCCAAGCCTTGGATTAGGCAAACGAATCTCAGCAGATGTGCCTAGAAATCTCATAAAATGAGCATCCGACTCATCAACCCGAAGGATGTGGCCTTGGATGAAGTGGTCATTTCCTAGTGTTTGGAGTGGTGTGTCTAGAAAGGCCAATTCACAATGATCTAACAATCCCATACCTTCCGCAATGAGGGTGATTAAGGATGTGCAGACAATATCCCCCTTATGACTAATCATCTCTACCCAGTGAGCTACCATATTTGCGGTCGGATTGACGGGCTTTTTATTGACCAATACAAACAGGTGTTGCAGCTCATCAAGGCGCACAGTACGCATGTCTGACCTTGGGTTAACTACCATTGCCAGCCACCTATGCATGAACCTAAGAGTGGGGTTGTGAATATCGTTCATGCGGGGTTTGCTATTGTTGCTATATTCTTTGCCAGAAATAGATTCCCAGAATTCATCACGCCTAAAGCCAGCTAACCTATCAGGAGTAACTCTACACAAGATGGAAAAGCCTAGATAACTAGTTAGGGTCTCTAAAGAGCAGTCAAACTCTTCATTAAAGAGCCTAAAATAGAATCTACTCCCACCATCTAAAATGCGTAAAGTACTGAGAAATTCAAGGGTTAGAAGGCGCGAACCTTTTTCAACGATGGGTGCAAAATTTTGCCACCCAACGGCTTGGAAGGCCTCGTTGAATTCGTCCAGAAGGCCGGTCTTGATCAGCAGCATTGAATCGTAAGTCCGTGTGTGCTGAAAAGAACGACGCCTCAGCGCTTCGAAGACTTGCCGCTCTCGGTCGGTATAGAGCTCGATTTGCTCCTCCGACACCAAAATCCGAGTTCCCGGAGCTGGGCCAGCCCCGGAGGAGTTGGGGTTCCTGGATATGCTCCGTGGTACCCCGAAAATCAGGAATCCACAGACATTGTATCCTCAGATTGGCTCTCCACAACCTCGGTCGGAGTATGAGTCCGATCCGAGCTGGATGAGCTGAAGCGTTTGTGCACGCCCTTCGCTCCCTTAGCGATGGTGGGGCCAAACTTACCACACCATGACGATATTTTTCCTGCAGAGATTAGGACGAACAAATACCCGAAGGATATACGGAAGTATTTACGGGTTAGTCGTCCAAAATTAGTCGTCACGATTAGCAGTCCTTTTTGCCTCCATAGAAATTATTATTTTGCTCGATTTTTAGTTGATAGTATGCGTGTAGTTGAAAGCAAATATGCAGTGCAGAGGAGAGCTGCAGGTGAGATCATGGAATCACCGCAGAGGTGTGATCTCAACCTGCTGCATACCTCCCTATTTATAGTGATTCCTAAATGCAAGGTTAGTGAAATTATGAGGTTAAATGCAAGGTTAAGTGGGACAAATTACCCTACCTAATGCCTAAATGCCTAGGGTGGTGGGTGTAGTGGGAAATGAATGGATGCAAGTGGTGCAGCCACCCACCAAATTTGGTGGCATTCTGATGGAGGGAGTGGGTCGGCCGGCCGGACCCACTTTTCCACCAAAACAATTTTTTTATGATTTTTATATTTTTGTATGGAGGGTAAGTGTCCAGTAAAAATAAATATGCTGTGGTGAAATGCACGAAATAAATATGATTGCAAGATAACTTTCCGGCTTACCTCCCGGTGAGGGCTCGAATTTTTGTTTCTGCTGTCGACGAGTTGGACCGCATTCAACCTTCAGTTGTCTTGAATCAGCTCTGCAGCCGAAGTTGCTGCAGCAGGTTGAATTTCTTTCTTACGCCACACTCGTTTGATCTGAGGTTTTTAAGTGGCGCTGATCTTCCCTTGTGGCTCCGATTTCTCGACCGCATGTTTCTTTTGACGGGGCTTGGATTTCCCCTTGTTCTCCTTCCCCTTCCAATATGGACGATGTAGTGGCTCGTCCAACAATCGGAGGGTACTCATCATCGCAGCAATAAGGCTATCCACCTGAGGTTTTGGTATAGCCCTCGTTTCCTCCTGCACAGGTTTAGCATTTTTACCGCGAAATGTGCGTACCTGTGAGCATTGCTCAGCTCTCGGCCTGAAGTTGAACGTTTCATCTCGGCCGTTAAGTTGAGCTGAATTTCTCCTGCACTAACATCGATCGTCGCATTTGCCATGCTCAAGAATGACCTCCCGAGAATGAGGGGCGTCTTGGTGTCTACTTCCATGTCCAGCACCACGAAGTCCACGGGTACCAGAAAATTTTGAATTTTCACTGGTATGTCCTCCGCGACTCCAATTGGATGGCGAATCGATTGGTCCGCTTGACATGTGGTCATGCCAATGGCGGCGAGGTAGAATGATTTAATCTTTCATAGATTACCTTGGGCATAATGCTGACGCTGGCTCCAAGGTCGCACAGAGCACGCTCAAAGTGTTGTGCACCAATGGAGCACGAGATGGTCGGATAGCCGGGATCCTTCTTCTTCTCAGGGAGAGTGTTCAAAATCGCCGCACTACACTCCTTAGTCAATTTAATGACCTCCGATGTCGGCAACGGGTGTTTGTTGTTGAGGATGTCCTTTAGGTACTTGGCATACGTCGGTACCTGCATTGCATCTACCAATGGTATGTTGACATAAAGTTTCTTGATTACCTCAACAAACTTGCCAAACTATGCGTCCGTAGTTGACTTGCGTTGGCGACGTGGGAAGGGTAGCAGTTGCGTCTCAGTGAATTCAGCAGGACTTGGCTTGGTCCGTGCTTCACTCGTCGTCTTCGGCAGCTCTTCTCTCGGCTCTTCATCGTTCTCACCTTTCTCCTCTTCATCCGAGATAACATCCTCCTCCCCTACAGTGTTAGTTTGCGGCGGTTTTCGGGTAGTTCTACCCGATTGAGTTGCGACCGCATTAACATTTTCTTTTGGGGGAGCCTCCGGCTGTCCCGGGAGCTTTCCCGAAGCAAAAGTAGGGATTGAAATAGCCAATTGAGCTATTTGAGTTTCTAGCATCTTATTGAAGCTCATTTGACTTTTCATGGCATTTGTAAATCCTTCTAGTTGTGCATTGATGCTCTGTAGAATTTTATCATTAGCAAGAAATTTCCTACTAATACTATCATTCACTTTTTGTTGAGCATTAGCATCATCTAAAGGAGATTTATTGCGGTTAAAATTGCCATTGTTACCTCCTTGAAGACGGTTGTCGGTGGAGAAGTTCGGCCGCGAATTTCAACCCATATTGTAGTTGGATTAAGGGCGGAACCCATTGCTGATGAAGTTCGTGTCCTCTGGTCGGGTGTCAGTGCAGTTGTCTCCAGATTGTTCAAGGCTCCCGCAAACCACGCAAGTCATGCGAGATTCGAGCGCCTGGACAGTTTGATTCGGCACTTCCAGCTTCTTCATTAATAAATCCATCTTGGCCGCGAGCATGTCCATATCGTCAATCTGGTGGACTCCTCGAGCACGCGGCTGAGAATGCTCATCGTTTCAGCCCTGGCTTGAAACCATCTTCTCGATGAGAGTGCGGGCAGCACTCACACTGAGTGAAAAGAAAGCTCCTCCAGAGGCAGCATCGAGGTGCTCTCGGGCAGTACGGTTCAGCCCGTGATAGAAGCTCTGGATGATAAACCAGTCTTGCATCCCGTGGTGGGGGCAAGCTAGTATATACTCTTGCAGGCTCCCAAGCATCCGAGATGGACTCATCCGTGTGTTGCTGGAATGCAGAAATCTTGTTCCGCAGGGCATTGGTTTTGCCCAAAGGAAAATAATTGATGAGGAAGGCGTTGGAGCACTTCTCCCAAGTTGAGACTGCATCTTTGTTGGCATAAAACCACTGTTTTGCCTTCCCGAGCAATGAGAACGGAAATAGGTGCGGACGGACGCCGGAGTTGCACCCTTGACAATGAAGGTACCGCAGATTTCCGTGAAATGCTGCAGATGTGCATTGGCATCCTCCGCTTGCTTGCCACAAAAGGGCTCGCTGAACCATGTTGATAAGAGCTGGTTTCACTCGAAACCACCGTCACCCACGTTGGTGGCGTGTCCATGGGGACATTGGTGCTTGACGGGCCGAGAACTCAAGAATGGTCTTTCGGCAGCCATCGATGATGAAGGTATTTTGGTGCTAAGGAAAGGATTGCTCGTGAGGTTGGATAACTCAGAGACACGGGTTTGCGGAGGTAGGACTCGAGGTCTTATCCTTCGCACCAATGACTCCGGATTTTGTCGAAAGTTTTTGGGAGATCAAAAGCGGTCATCCACTGCTCTGCTAGTTCCACAGAATAAAGACGGAGCAGGGTAATACCCGTTAAACTAGGCTGGTAAATTAAATAATTTAGATGTAGGTTTTTTTTAGCTCTTTCTGAGAAACCACTGGCTCCCCGGCAACGGCGCTAGAAAACTTGTTGGCGATTCTTACGCTCAAAGAAATTAATCCGCAAGCGGACGGATATCGCTTGTAGTTTTCACGAGGAGTATTCCTAGAGTTATCGAATCCACAGGGAGCAAGGGTTTCAAAGAGATAATCCTCTATATCTTAATTATTTAAAATACCAGCCAGTCTAGGTAACGGGGATTAGGATAAATGAAAAGACCGGACACACACACACACGATAAATATTCACACAAACAGATAACTACACTAGCTAGATAGACAGTTGGGAGGACAACGAGACAAGTTTAATAAGTTCACAAAGTAGTGTGATTCAGTTTAATTGAGCGAGCTTAGGATAATCAACTAGTGGTCCACTTGATATTCATCGTCGGACTCGGTACTCACTACCACCCGCTATCCCGAATTGAATCCCGAATGGTTATGATCGTTCGATTTGGCTTTCATTGGTCCAAACCGGACGACAGGGTTACGACGAGATACTAAGTATCTACGGATGGATAGGGCTGTCACCACCTACCACCTACCACATATACGTGGGCCCGGGTGTAAACCGAGTTAGTCCTAGCCTCAGACACCACGTCTGCGACTATTCCTAATCAATCTTCCTCAGTACAAAAAGAAGTTGATCTAGGTTCAATACCTGGCTCTAACAGTATATGAGTGAGAACCTAAACTGATTCTAGACGAGTATAAGCTACCGGTAAAGCGAATCCGCACAACTCATTCATGCAGATATACTCAGCTCAAATAAAGCTCAACACTATAGCAATGAATGAAGTAGTCTTACTAATTGAAACAATTAGGAAAGGATACAAGAGCACTACCCAATTCTCAAGACTCTTCCGGAACTCCGAGCGTAGCTCGACTAGACTCTAACTCCCAACTTCTACTAACTAAGAGCTACTCTGCAAAGTGGAATGAAGAGGTGAAAGTGTTGTGGTGTTGTGTTACAAGTGAAGAGAGGGGGTCTATTTATAGTGTTGCGCGGCCAACCGGGATGCTCCACGTGTAGGGACACGTGTCATCCAGCCCTCCTTCGAAGGGGAACCCGAGGGGGCTCACTCACTGGGTCGGCCGGCCTAGGTGGGTCGGCCGACCCACCTCCTTTGTCTCCTAAGAAGGATTTTGCATGGGATGCTCCATTGATGGTGTAGATCTTCTCCCGTAATCGGTTTGGCGTTGAGACCGGTAGCATTGGGTTCCTTTGGAATCTTATGCTTAACTTGAGGATTACTCCTCTTTCTCGATGAAAACGATGAAATCAACGGCTTGGATGTACTCTAGAATCTCTTGTGGATGTCTCGGTGCAATCCTGGCCCGACCGGGTGAAGGAGCTAGGTCGGTTGCCTAGGTGGGTCGGCCGACCCACTTTTTGCCCGCTTGGTCCTATTTTCGCCAAGAAGTTCCTACATGCAAAATACTACCACAACTCGTGGAACTTTATAAGAATAATTAAAATAATAGTATAAACCTTGATTTTCCCTTGAAAAGCCAAAATTTCGGAATATGTTGACGTATAAAATTGGCGTTTATTTGACGTCAATACGCGGCCTCCCTCCGGCTAGGGGAGGTCGCTGCTAGCGTTGCTGCGGAGGGCGCTGCGGCGGATGGCGCACCGGCGGAGGGCGCGGCGGCGACGGGCACTCGGGCTGGTCGGTCTCGACGACGGCGATGAACTTTGCAGGCTGCTCCGGCCGCTTCTTCTTCTTCTTGTCCGCCTCGGCCTTGCCCGGGCCGTCGCCGACCTTGGCCTTTTTCTTGGCGTGGCCCCTTTTGCGCTTAAACGCATCAGAGGTGTTGACGTAGAGAGCCGCGGTGCGGAAAAGCTCGCTCACGGTATTGACCGGGTGGAGCTCGAGGTCATCGGTGTAGCGCCGGTCCCTCACACCATCCTTGAAGGCCTCGATGATGGCCTCGTCTGAGATGCAGGGGATAGTGTTGCGGGCTCTGACGAACCGGCACACAAAGTCCTAGAGACTTTCATCGTGTCGCTGCACCACAAGCTTGAGGTCCTGGGGGCGCCCGGAGTGGGCGTAACACCCCTGGAAGCTCGTGCGAAGGGCATCATGCAGCTAGGCCCAGCTACAGATGGAACCAGGCCGCTGGTTGAACAGCCAGGTTCGGGCCATGCCCTCAAGCACGGTGGGGAAGTAGTTGACCAAGACGGCCTCATCTCCCCCCATAGCCCGGATGGCGGTAGTGTAGATGGACAGGAACTCCTCGGGGTTCTTACTCCCGTCGAATTTCTCGATTGGCTCGAGCTTGAACCTCGGCGGCCAAGACGCCTCACGGAGAGCGCGGGAGAAGGCGGAGCTCCTTGGCGAGGCCTTCAGGGGAGAGGCATCCCGAAGCGGGCCTAGGCAGGAAAACACTCTGCCAGGCGCGAGCGGCGAACCGCTGGCGGAGGAGACTTTCTGGGCCCGGCGCTAGGGGCTACGGTTGCGGCGGGAGCAGCTTTGAGTGCCGCTGTGGCCGGAGCTGTCTGTGCGCCAGATGTCCGGGCGTCCACCGCCGTTTTGTTCCTCGTGTCGGGCGATGCCACAGGTGATGTCACCGAGGCCCTCAGCGATGGCTGGACCAAGGTCCGCCATGGTGAAGCCACGGGGGTCCTTCTCTAGGTTGCGGACGACCGTGGAGATTGCGTGCGCCTTCTGCTGGCTGCGCAGGAGCGGGTTGCGCATGGTCTCGATGAGAGAATCGACCGACCGGCCGTGAGGCGGGGTGTGCAGGCTGTCCTAGCGGCAGATCCCGGTCATGACGCGGCGGACGGAATCGCGGAAGAAGTCCCGGGCCGCAGCGCGGCGGCGTTGTTGCTCCTGGATCTCCACGTTCCTGGCGTCATCATCGGCCGAGGCTGCGAAGACGCAGCAAGACGCGTGCGAGGCCGGGGGAAACGTCCCGGTATCGCCTGCGGTAGCGGAATCACCCAACAGCTCGAACTCCATGGGAGTTTCGCTGACGTGGGTCACGGAGGGGTCTAGCTCAGGGAGCGACTCCTCGGGGCGAAGCTCTGCCCCTGGGGCGAGGGAGGCGTCAACCTCCATCTCATCAGCCCGGCTTCGGCGAGGTACTCCTCTCGCCAGCCCTCGTACGATGGACACAAGTCGTCCAGATCATCGCACTCATCAAACTCGAGGTCCAGGATCTCGTCGCTGTTAGGAATCTCAGGCATGTCCGAGGGAATGGACTGCTGAGGGCTACTCATAGGCCCCATGGTGGGCGCCAGCTGTCGGTGTTTGGGAAACGCGCCTCGGAGGCAGGGGGTCCATGGACCGGCAGATGAATTTGTAGTTGGAGTGAGGCCCAACAACAACCCTTCTCAACAGCCCGGGATGGCGGCCGAGCTCGCGGGGGCTCAGGCCGCGCGGTCTTCCCGGACTACGCCTGGTGCGACTTGGCGATCCAGGTGCAGATCCTCCGTACAGTGAGAAAGAAAGAGGGGGAGAGGAGAAAGGCAAAGGAAGATACAAACCCTAAAGACACAAGCGATTTTACCCTGATTCGAGCTCCCACTGCCGGGTAATAACTCTACTCCAGCTCTCGTTGATTATCAGGTGGAAAACAGTACAAGAGTGCCGAGACCGGGCTGGAGGCGCCGGTCCCGAGCTTACAAGGGGACGTAGGACACCTAAGTGGCTAAGGACTACGACTGCTGCTAAGGAAGCTTCGGATGCGCGTGTTGCGTGGATTGCTTGTTATCACCTTCTATTGCCTGCCCCAATCGGGTCTAGGGCCTTTCCTTTTATAGGCGCGGCGGGTCGCCCGGAGCTGATATGGCGGGCCCCGCGCCCATCTCTGCTTTGCCCATCTTTAGTGGCGGCGCCCTTGTCTCATTCCGGGGCTCCGTCCTGTCTATAGCTTGCAAAGAGAAGCTGGTCTAGTCAGTACTGGACACGTGTTTATATGGGAGTGCCTATACGGGGGAGAAGCCTGCTTCGGGGAGAAAGCACTTTTCCTTTATCCCCAATATAGCATTGACTGGACCAAGCCAGCCCGCGCCTCCCGTTGGGAGGCGTCACGTAGCGTAACAACCGTTGCCGCCACCCAAAGGGCAAACGACAAACCGAGCTGCCTGCGCACTTCCTCCCGGGCCGCGGATCCTACGGGGAGGTGTAGTTCTTCCCGGTCAAGGCCGGGGAAAGTGTGGTTGGACATGACAGCTATCGCCACCTGCCTAGGGACAGGCGGACTATCCGCGGGGCCCCTCTCCGCTAAGAATAACCCGGGAGGTGCGCGACGCCGCTGGGGCGCGGTTGAATTGGTCAAGCCCAGGGATGACCCTGGCGGGCTAGACGTTCCTCTTGTTACGGCCAAGGGTGCCCCTTTTAGTCCTCCGTAAGCGCGGTGGGCTGGTACGGAATTGGCCCAAGGCCTACCTCGGGGTGGGCCGCTTATCAATCACCAACAATATCTTTTCAAAATGTAAATTAGTCGTTAAGCTGAGAAGAACATGGCCTAAATTGCCCCTATGGCTCTGTAGCTGTCGAATCAGGATTGATGTATAATGTCATCGTCACTCCTAGTTTATGTCTAACTGATACTAGTGGATCGGATCGGTATATAAGTCCAGTTCTTTAGCAGTGGCAGGCATTTCCACCTACCGTTTCCAAGGCCGCAGTCTGAAGAATTCCTTGGATAAACAAACCAATGTAAAGTCAAATTGATGCGCCTTGCGCGCAACTTGCCATGCCAACTTGCCATTGACCTGGGCGCTACGGGTCGGACGAACTGTACAAGAAACCTCGGGTGGTATTGTATAGGCAACGGGCTTTATATACACGGAACCCGGAACGAAGAGCCGCGCGCCCACAAGTACATCATTCTTCATTATTTGTCGCCAAGAAACACACAAGGCTGAAACTCTGCCTCCCGTGGAGCCTACTCTCCCTGCCATTGTTCGTTTGTGTGCAGCGCGCAGCTATACTAGCCCCGAGGTAATGTCAGTTTCTGCCATATGTTTAGTTGCACCGTTCTTCAGTTCTGTTTATTGGCATTAATCTAGTTCTTTTGGGAACTCTGTTACATTTATAAACGTTTCTTTGTGGATGCCTTGACCATGAGATAGTAACCGGAGGATGAGAGCTCCTAACTGGAGCCAACCATCATCTAGGCCTTGGTGTCCTCTTCTTGCGCGGGGTATAATATGATTTTATCTCTCATCTCATAGAAAATCTAGAAAGAAAGGATTCAAACCTCCCAAGTAACGGAACCAAAACCCTCTCCTTTACCACTTAGCCAGCTCCATTTTGAGGCCGTGTTTGTTTCGACGTTCTGTGGCGTCGCGTTGCGTTTTGGCTGGGCGGCGGCCGCGTGATTTGGAACCAGCGGGGCGGCGGGCGAACGTAACGCGACGCGACGCGACGCCCAAACAACAAGCCGTTTATCTCCTTTTGTGCGTGTCTGAACTCTGAGATCTAACGTTCACCGTCTACCACTACCACACATCCATATGAATGTCAGTGCAAATACAATAAATAACCTTGTACCTTTGGTACGATCTCGGCCACACATCTTTTCAACAGGCACAAGAAAGCTTGCCTCCAATAACTAGTCTTATCGCTTAATACTTATATTAAACAATCTCAACGTACTCAATACTCTCTTCGGCGTTGCGCGATTGAGCGTGCGGTAGCGTAGCGTAGCGTTGCCATTTGAATTTCTGGCGAGCGCGCTCGCAGCGCCGAGCGCAGCGGCAAGCTACGCTACCACACGCTACGCCCAAACGCGCATGACCTTCAGCTTATTTTCTTAGGACACGCACAATAACTGAGATAGCAACTATTTTTAACCATTGTCATGCCAGTTATAGATAGCACTAGGAACGACTCATACAATCATAGAGATGTCCGCACACTTTAATTATACAATTTGCTCACAAACAAAATTTTTTAATTCTTGTGTAGAGTCGACTCTTGCATCGGAGATGGTTCAAATTTCTATGCACACATTTTCTTACACGCTCATAGCATGTTTAGGGTGACTTAGGCTTATTTGGATAAAAAATAAGTTTAGTCTCTTCGTCTAATTTTATTTAATGATGAACATACCTTAAAAAGTATTAAAAAATAAAACAGACTAGCTTGGAGAAGCAGATTCAAGAACATCGTCTAGCTCAACAAGGCTTGGCTTTTATAGTCCATTCTCTCTCTGTGTGTCTCAATGGTGCAGACCAAAAATATAAAAAGTAAGAAATGAATTGAAGCGGACAGTCCAAGGCACCTCGAGAAGATTTCAACGCTCAGCTTATAAGAGCATCCCCATCACACCTCCTAAAATGGCCTCTATTTCAAAATTTTTCAAATGCATTAGGAGGGAATTTGGTCCATGTGAGTAGTAGATTTACATCAGAAGCGCATCTTGAAGCGACATCTTGTAGCGATGCAGGAAAATTTAAAAGCCCTGCTGGGGATGCTCTAAGCAAACAACAAAATCTTTTATGTGTGCCGGTGCTATTTACCAATCGGAACAAAATTACAATTACGTGTGCTAGGGTTTGATTATCAATGGCACACAAATCATACAATCTATATATATTTGCGGGTTGGAAATCAGCATATATAAATCTCTTGCTTCGCACATCCATAAAAAAGTTTATTGATTTTTGGTAATTACATCTGCCACGCACAATGTTTCGTCCCTTCAAGATTTCATAGGCAAATTTTCCCCATGCACAATCTATAAAATTAAATTTAATTATGGTCAATCGATTGTCTCCCCTCTTATGGTCCACCACTTCCCACATTTCTTTCTCAATCTCCAACAGCTATGGTCCAATCACCACCCACCAGATCACGGTTGTAACTGTTGCCCTCTCTATCGATCTCGCAGACATGGCCGGCCGGCCTCTCCTAGTAACCATTAGCTTGACATGGCTATATCATCAGCAAGTGATCACTAGCCCTGGAAGAGAAGCCCCACATGGATGATGAGCTGGAACCCATGTAGCAACGGGCCATATCATCAGCAGACCCATCCTAGGAGATCCTTTGATGCGTGACATTGCTAGCGAGGAGCCCATTCCCGAGGATAACAACAAGGAGCGTATGGTTAGAAATGATGCAGGTTATTTCTAGAGTAAAAATAAATTTTTCGTAATTTTTGGACACTCCAAAACTCTCTACGGATGTCATAACTTTTTCATTTGATAATTTTAGCTAGTTTCAGCCAAAAAAAAAATAGTACTCTGTTCAAATTAACTCAAAGTGGACATCTGACATGCAATAGGTTTACTACTCTTAAAACATATACACCAAATGTAACAAAAGATCCCTTGTAGGGATATGAGTACTATTTTATAACTATCCAATTGATTTGAAAAATAATATCCAATTGATATAGAATGAGGAAAATTTCCAAAGAAACAAACTAAAACATCCATATGTAACAATAATTAAATTAGTAGATAACACCATTTAGATGTTGATAACCGTCTGAGAAAAAAAAACAGAGGGAAGCAGCATGAAAATATAAGCTCTAGACATTTCCAAAAGTAATAAAAGATTGGAAGCTATACATAAGAGCTTACTATAGAAATATCAATCCAGAAATGTACTAATGCCTATGTTCCCAAAAATCTACCATGGTCTCTGGCCTTGCTAGCTCCATGGATAACTTTATCCATGCATAACACTTGCATGTTGTTTTAGATGTTAAGTTTATCCTTTAGATGGTCAAATGTGCAATATGTGCCAAGTTGCATTCAAGGTTTTTTTTTTGTATAACCAAACACATAGGCAAAATTTAAAATCAAGCAAATTACACGGTTTCCCTTAGAAGTTGCACTGAGTCTCAGTTAGCCCCATACACTTAAAAATTAATTTGCTGCCCTATACAAATGAGCACTGTTTGTACTGCAGCCCCACACGTTAGGTTAACAATTAAGTGATGAGATGGTCGTTAGGTCACCGTTAATGGTTGACCAGGCTAACGCACAAGCAGTTTTTTAATGAGATGGCATGCACATTACTTTAAAAAACTAGAAAAACTTTTAAATAAAAAATTATAAAAACTTAGAAATAAATTTTAGAAAACAATCGAAAGTTTCGAAATCTTGAATTTCAAGCTTAAATTGGAATTCACATTCAAAAAACATTAATGCTGAGTGTATTTTTTGGAATTTTTATATGAAAGTTTTCTGCAAAAATCGAATTCAACTATTTTTAAGATTTGAATTCACATTTTTGAAATTTGGATTTCCAATTTTTAATGACTTTTACTTTGAATATTAAAAACATTCAAATTTGAATAATTTTTAAAATTGTTCAAATTCAAAAGTATTAAAGACTCAAATTTGAATTCATTCAAATTTTAAATTTGAAACTTAAAAACATTAAAATTTGTTTTTTGAAAAATTAAAACTTAAAATTCATTTACATTCAAGATTCTAGCAAATACGCTCAACATTAAAATTTTATGTTTTCAACATTCAGATTTTTTTTAATTTGAATCTTAAAACAACCAAATTTGATTTTCATAAAACTAAAATATTCAATCAAATTCAGAAAACTGACAAGTACACTCAACATTAAAATTTTATTTTTTGAAATTGTATTCCAATTTAAGATTCTTGTTCAAAATTTCAAATATTAATTTTTTATTTATTACTAGGGTTTTTATTTTGTTTTTCCCATACTTTTCAAGTGATGTGGGTGACATGTCATTATAAATCATTTGTGTGGCGGCCGTCTCAGCGGTTAACGGCCGCATAGCGACCACATCATCACTTAATTGTTGACCTAATGGATGTGGGGTTGTGGTGCAAAGGTTCCATCTCAAGGAGATGACATGCCTGCAAAGTAATTTTAAAGTTTACGGACACACGGACGGAACCAATGGTGGGGCGCGCCTCGTTATCAAGCAAGTATAACTTCTTACAAAACAATGTAGCATAGTAGCCCAAATTGGTAAGATGGATCTATAAGCAAGTAGAGTTCGTAGTGATTTCCATTAAAGCAACAAGGAGTGATGAAAACACAAAAGTTGGCCGATCAGGAGCATGCTACATGTGCCTAAAGGTTTTTTCCAGCATGTACACCAGCTACACAGGAAAAAAAATATCCCCAACTAAGGGAAATTACACACATATAATTAAAGAGATGGGATCAATCCTGCATAATTAATCTGTTCCAAAATAGTTGCCGTTGCCGGGCATTAGCACAGTGCGCATCATTTGCCAAACAAAAAATAGACAGTTGAAATGGCATGATGTAGGTTGAATCTGGATTGTCCAAGAAAACACATAAAGGAGCCAAACGAAGCTAAGTTCCTTGCATCAATCTAAACCAATGTGGACCTACAAGGACAAGAATCAGCGGGAACAACTGGTACTAAAGATTAGGGGCGGACCCACCACTAGGGCACCCTGAACCCAGGCCCGAGGTAAATTTTTTTGGCCCACTTGCCATCAGCTAGGAGTATAGGGCAAAATGCAGTATAAATTAGAGCTACCTAGAGCCCAACTCAATAAGGCCACCTCCAGTCGGCCCACCTCACCACCCAATAAGGCCACAGCCACCTCGCGGATGCACCAACCCAGCCCAGCTGGGCGCTGGCCCACCTCGAGCCACTTTGGCACTTTCCCCTCCCGCCTCCTCCCCTCTCAGCCCTGACCCTAACCCTCGCCTCCACGCCCCATCGCCCCGTCGGCCTCGGCCTCGCCCCGCCGCCCTCGCCTCCACGGCTCAACGCCCCGTCGCGGCGTCACCCCGCCACCCTCGCCTCCACAGCTAGGGATGGGCTAGTGGTGACCAGAGCCAGAGGCCGGGACCAGGCTGCCCAAGCCCCAAGCCCCAAGTCACCAAGTGCCCAGTGCGGCAGTGCCCACTACCCAAGTGCCCAGTGCCCACGGTGATTACTATTTGCTTAATTGCTTTCTTGCATTATTATTCAAACTTAATATGTGTTTCAATGTCTTTTTGTGAATATATATTATGCTATACTAGAGTACTTTATCATTTGTGGACTTAGTGTATTTTACGCTTGCCCTACCTAAATTCTCGTCCTGGGTCCGCCACTACTAAAGATTAATCAATATGGTTGCAACTAGATCTATACAACGAAAATTTGCGTTATAATGATATATGTAAACCTCTTAGAATTAATTAGAGAGGTTAAAACCTAGGACTAATTGAGTATGCCCTCCAAGCATCTCCTACTAATAGATTTAGTAACTATTCTTTAGGGTTGATCTGAACGGCTGATCAGATAAACGACTGAAATGACCTAATTTCGATAAGTTCTCGAAGTAGTCTCGAGTTTCAGATCCATTCTGTTTGACTTGGTTTTTAAAACGCTAGGACTCACTTTCAAGACAGTGAAACACTAGAGGAATAAGGAAGTTGTATTTGTTTTCCAAGTTTGCAACCCTTACAATGAAAGCTAGACTCGATAGATGTATGACCTAAACAACCTGTTTTTATTAATGTGGACAAACGAGACCCACACAAATGACCAAGACGATGATGCCACTTGGTAAAGGAAGAACTAGAGAGTGAAGCGGCGGATGACACACGAGCGTAGAAGTAGCAGAAGAAGGAAGACGTAAGGTGTCCAAAATGTAGAGGCTAGGAGCACCTTTACGACGATGGTAGTCCCAATCACAGCCCCGCTTCGACGATCCTGAATAAAACAAGATGAGTCATCGAAGCCAACAAAAGAATTTTAATCGGTAACTTGACCTACTGATAGAAAATTCATCGATAATTGAGGTACAAAAGAAACATCGGGAACAAAAAAAATGAGAATTGCAAAGTAAACCCTGATGAGTGATATGACAAGATGTACCATCAGCTGTCTGAACAAAAGCACCATCAGTGACCGACTTGTAGGCAACAAACTAGGACTGATCGGATGTGACATGAAAAGAAGCGTCTGAATCAAGAACCCAAGACGACGAAGCAGCGGTGACAGGTGAAGCAGCAACAACAGACACTGAGCCTCTAGGAGTGGAACCAATACCACGACCACGAGCAGCATGATGAGCACGATAATCAGCCGATTTCTCTGGATGCTGAGAAAAACAATTCTATGGACTATGACCAGTCTTGCCACAATGCTTGCAAGGCTCTGAAGATGTACCTTTTAATGCACTGGTCCGTTGAGAAGCAGCCAACACACTGTGAGACATAGACACAGAAGAAGCAGACATAGACCGAAGGCGTGTCTCTTCAGCAAGTAAATCAGACAATGCATGGGCCATGGTGAGAGTAGAGGAATTGTGAAGCAACCGTGTACGAATGGAATCAAATTCTTCCCTTACTCCCATGACAAATCTATATGTAAGAAATTGTTCAATAAAATTGAGTGATGTACAATCCTCTGCAGCTATACACTGAGGTACCATGGAGATCAAACAGCCCATCAAACGATCAAAAGAAGAGTAGTACTCATCAATAGACATATCTTTCTAATCAATGACAGGAATTTGCTGCATGAGGGTATGTAAAAGAGCACCACTATCCTGAACATAGCATTGCTTCAAATAAGACCACATGAGTTTGGCTGTCTGGAACTTACGAAGGCTCATAATCATAGTTTGCTTAACACTATTGACTATGGCAGCCATCACTTTCCCATCATTAATTTTCCATGTTTTTATTGCATTAGCATTACTACAACCAGTCTTGCGAGTAGGTTCATCATCAGTCAAGTTTCAAAGCAGTTTCAACACAGAAAGCCTACTCTAGATAATTCTGGCCATCTGGAGTGATATTGATAACAATTGCATTGATCTGAGACATGATGAAAACTGCTAGTAATAGCTCAACACCAGAAGGTGGTAGGAGGACAAAGATCGTCAGTTACCACAAGACTCTCCCCTTGCACCTCTCCTGAGAACTAAAGATGAGGCTTGCGGTGGCTTGTGAAGACGACGACCTATCTGGACGGAGAAGATGGAGGCGACTTGAGGATCTGGATGGCACGACGGCATGGACGGCGACCGCGACTGGACGGCGGCCATGCGACGATTTGGACGACGACCGCGCGATGACCGGAATGGCAACCGACGGCGACTGCGACTGGACGGCGGCCGTGCGACGTGCGATGGCCTAGGTGGCGACTGCGACGGCTTGGACACCGACGGCGACCGCGATTGCGACGGCAGCGGTCTGGACGGTGAGGATTTGAGGCACGGGTTGATCTGGACAGTAAGGATCTGAGGCACGGGTTGGATCTGACCACACGGGTTGGATTTGGATTAGATTAGAAGAACCCTAACCCTAATCCTGGTAAACCATTCTCTGATACCATGTGACTAACCTCAGGTTCTCAAATATGTAATTAGCCCTTAGGGGTGATAACTATATATAGAGTCCTCATGGGCTAGATGGGCCAACAATATATATGGGCCTTGATATACTTGACAAGTATCACTAGAGGTTACTCATACTATTTATCACTAGTTGTTGTCATCACTTGAAATTTTTTAGGGTATCGGGCGCGGGGTGGAGTGGATCGGGGCTAATTATCACTACCTTCCTCGGTGATGGCATGGGGAGACTTGGATGTGTGGTCATGTGGTAGTGGACCAAAAGCAAGCTCTATCTAGACTAACAACCCATGGCCCACACGCAGGCCAAGATACGTACCGCTCGTGAAGGGGTTAGAGCATGCACAATAGCCCTTCAATATCTGCCCTCTAAAACACTTTTGACGTCCCCTCTATTCATCCGTCTAAAATTCCTTCATGTTTTACATTACAATCTAAAAGATTTTTTTCTCCTGCACTTACTCTATATCTCCTATAGTAATATACAGGGATTGTTGGGATGCTCTTATTGAGATAACTCAGCACCTTCGGTTTGCTAGTGACTCAGAGCTTATTAGCTCCTTAAAAACTCTTTATCGTATAGGGATTAATTAGCACGTTTCATAAGTGTGTGTGTATATATATGTATATATTTATTTATTTATATTTATATATTGGAAGCGTTCTACCACAGGAGTTTCTCCCCCTAATTACTGCATGCGAGTATCTACTCCTTCCTAATTCTTGCGCTAATTGCATTAATCTGATTCGCGCATGCGCTTTAATGGTTTTATACGCTAATTACGTGGCAAAGCTCGTGGACGCTAATTGCATTACATACCTAGGAGTAGCTATACGTATAGAGTATTTACTATTGGAAGCGCTTCTTTCTGCGAGTATCTACTCCTTCCTAATTACTGCTCATTGATTTTTGAAATACATGGCGTGCGAAGTTGCACATGTGGTGTGCTGGCGGAAGTTGCACATGTGGTGTGACGTGGACAAAAAGGAGAGAAATGAACTACATTACCTAGGAGTAGCTACTCCGGTAGTATAGAGTATTTATCCTATATTGATATATATTTATATATATATAATAGTCATCTAGTTTGTCAATATTGCAACTTCTCAAGAAAAATCATAAAAGTAAAACTGTATTTATTATGAGCATATCTTGTGGAAAATTTGCTTGGTTCATGATCTTGTTAGATTTAAATTCATTTGAAATTAAAAATATTCCATGACTAGTTGAACGAAATTTGGAGTCAATCAGTTTGATCACCCAATTTTTATATGGTATATTGCTGGGACAATAATATCTCTTGCACGGCTTTTCCTGTTGTAGTGGCTGCTTTCCAAGATATTGAGGAAACAAAATATTGTTATGGCTAATCCCAAAATAAGGATTGCTAAACCCAAAATAAGGATAGCTAAACCCAAAATAAGGAAAGCTAAGCCCCAAAGAAAGATGGATACTGCAACAAGCAACGCTGGTTCATCAGCAAGAGCGTCAATGGACAGACTACTCCTGAATGCAGCCATGAGTGGTGATGCCAGATCAATGAAGCACTTGGCTTCAGGGGATCCAAGCTTGCTGCTTGGAACAACTCCACAGGGAAACACCTGCCTCCACATAGCTTCCACTCATGGCCACGCCAATTTCTGCAAGGAAGTACTGGCGCTAAACGCGTCCCTCCTCTCCATGGGCAACTCGTTGGGGGAAACGCCGCTGCTCACCGCCGTCACGAGCGGCCATTCCTCTCTGGCTTCTGATTTCCTCCAGCGATGCCGTGTGCTAGGTCTGGGCGAGGCAATCTTGAAGCAGGACGAGGATGGGAGCAACGCGCTGCACCATGCGATTCGCAGTGGTTACAGGGACCTTGCGCTGGAGCTGATAGCGGCAGAGCCTGGCCTGTCGCGAGGTGTGAACAAACGCAACGAGTCGCCTCTGTTCGTCGCGGCGATGAGAGATTTTACAGACGTTTGCGAGAAGCTGATGGAAATCACAGATTTTGCTCACGTGGGAAGCTGCGGCTATAATGCGCTTCACGCTGCTGTCCAACAAGAAAATCCAGGTGGGCTGTTGTATTGGCTAATCTATAATTAACAGCACTGTTCGTCATTGCTAATCCTAAACTTGTTATATTTTTTTTTAGCAAAAGGTAGAAGAGCCGCCATTTATTGATCAAATCGATGAAGGTTTACAGGTTGGGGGATGGGAACCCTCCCTTGGAGGGTGTGACTATTCTAATTAATTAATTATATAATTGCCCCATGCGGCCACCCAAAGCCGTAGTTCATAGATAAGGTGATGGAGGAAGATAAGGCGGGGGCGTTCGATCTAGCAAAAAAATCTATTGTTTCGCTCCAGTCACAGATGCCAGATGGTCCCGGAGACGATTGACAGAGTGCCACGCGGAGGCCTGCTCTGAAGAATGTCCTCGTCCCACCAAGCTGAGAGGGTGGAGAGCTGCTTCCAAGACAACGAGACAATGAGGGGGGATCTGTCGAGTGTGCCAATCGTCCCCAAACAAAAACACTATATTCACATTGAAGGAAGAGGTGCTCTGGTGTCTCCAGGTTGCGCAAGCAAAGTTGGCAGAAGTAGGAGTTCAGGAGATGCCTGCGTTGAAGGGCGTCAGCTGTCGAGATGCGCTGAAGTTGCAGAAACCAAAGAAAGAGGCTTCATTTGGACAGTGCCCAATGCCTCTAAGCGCAATGGAGTGTCGGTGAGGGAAGCACCAAATAATGGCGCGATGGTAGGCGATTCGATAGAAAAGGAACTGCGATTGAGAATCGCCACCCATCGATCGGTTCCACCGTGGTTAGTGCGGTTTGAGCCAAACACTGCAGTAGGGAAATGAGCTCCGACACCATCTGGGGTAAGTCCTTGCTTGAGGTTTGCCAGCCAGTTGTTATCCGGAAGGGCTTCTCTGACTGATCTGATGCGCCTGGTGAAGCTAGGAAAAGCTATGGTGCAAGGGATCTTGGAGCAAGACCAGATAGCCAGGGGTCTTCCTAGAAAGAGATTGAGGAGCCATCCTTCAAGGAAACAAATGAACCCACATGGAGAAGGCCAGTGTCTAGGAGTAGGGGGTGTCCATGGAGGGTGCCCAAGAGATTAACGTGGACGCCCTACTTAGCCAGATGAAGAGCCCTAGCGAAGCGGTTGAGATCAATAAACCAAAGCCTCCGAGATGTGCTAGGGAGTAGCCCAGTTGACACGGATTATCCCTGGTGAAGCATATTCGAGCTGCTCCAAAACCAAGCCCGTCTGCACTTGTCAATCTTCTTAATGAAGGAGCTTGGGGTTTGATTACTGAAAGGGTGTAGGCTGGAGGGTGGAAAGGGCGACCTTGAGAAGAGTTAGTCTTCCCCCCTTGGACATCAGTGGGTCGCACCAGCCAGTGAGTCTGTTAGCGATTTTGTCAATGAGCGGTTGAAAGTCAACGTGTCAGAGGTGCTTGATGGAAAAAGTGGTAGACCCAAGTATTTGATGGGGAAGGATGATCTCACATCTAGGAAATACTGAAGGACGCTGTCATGGTTGATGTTGACGTGTCTGAGGGGCACAACCTGACTCTTGGAAAAATTTGTACAAAGTCCAGAGATGTCTCCAAATTGGTTTAGGATTTTAGCCAAGGTTGAAACATCATGTTTGGTTGGGTTGACTAAAATGGCCACATCATCCATGAAAAGGGAGATGCGGTGGTTGTTGTGAGCTCGTCGGATATGGGACAGAGCCTCCTCCTTGGTGGCTCTCGCAAGGAGAGTGATTAGGGTTCAATGGTGAGGTTGAAGAGGAAGGGTGAGAGTGAGTCTCCTTGTCGAAGACCATTGCGGTGGTAGATGATGTTGGTAGGGTGGCAATTGGGGAGGACCTTAGAGGAAGAAGAGGCGAGCGACAAGGAATTCCAATTGTGCCACCTAGCCCGAAGCCACGTGCAAGGAGGTTGTCAAGGAGATAAGGCCAGGAGACCAAGTCAAAAGCCTTTGCTAGGTTGAGCTTGAGTACGAGAGCTTGTGTGCGGGATCTTTGGTGGGATTTGGCCCTTCCTTGAACAAAAATGAAGATGTATTGTATGTGGTGCTTCTTGATGAAGGCTATTTGACAAGGGGATACAAGATCATCCATGAAGGGATATAGACAAGTAGAGATTATTTTGGTGAAAAGCTTCCTAATGCTATCGATTAGGAATATCGGACGGAAGTCAGAAGTGGCAATCTGATTGTCCCTCTTGGGAAGGAGCACAATGTGGGCGTAGTTTAAGTCCTCAAAACCCGGCTCATTGAGGTTGAGGAGGCTCCAAATTTCCGCAAACAGGTCTACCGAGATGAAGTCCCAAATGAAGCCGTTCAGGCCTAGCGTCTTCTCATTTGGCAGGCTGAAGACTACCTACTTAAGCTCACCCATGGTTACCCCATCTTCTAGGGACGAGAGGTTTGGGGACGAGAGGCCCAGAAGTCCTAGTTGAAGGAGCGCCCCTATGGGACAGGAGGGGCGGCGTGCCATAGATAAAGATGGAATTGAAATGCTGATGGAGGATAAGGGCCTTTTCCAAGAACTCCGAGTGTGTGCCGCTAGAGCTTTGAAGGGTATTCCGGTGCCCTTTGGCTTGAAAGTGGAATTATTTGGTGTTGGCATTCCCGAGCTTGAGCTATGGGCGCGCTGTTTCCATTTGATTTTTTACACAACGCTGAGGCCTAGGCTTCTCAGCTTGACTTGCCGGCACAGCTCAATTTCATTTGGAGAGAGGTGGTGAGATTCCATGGCCCCATCAAGGAGGCGTGGGACCTCAGAGACGATGGCGAGCTATAGAGCTGTGTTGCCAATGTGGGAGCGATTCTAGGACTTAAGCCTTGGCCGTGGGGAAGAGTTCTTTAAAATTGTGGAGAGGGTCTAAGGGCAGGTTTGGAAACGCCTCGCACCAGGCTTGTTGGGCCACCTCCATGAAGCTGGGCATTTTGATCCAGAAACTCTCAAAGCTGAATCATTTGGGAGCGGGTGGAAGGTTCTATGCATAGAAGAAGCGGACAATGGTTCGAGGAAATGGAGGAGAGCAAAAGGAGGGAGCAGGATGGGAAGAACAGCTCCCAAGCAGCGTTGGAGAAAGCTCGGTCTAATTTGACCAGCGTCGAGTTATCTTGCTCGTTGCTCTAGGCGAAACCACACCCTCAAAGATGCAGCTCTTTGGGGAGACAGGTATCCAGAGTGGTGCGGAGCCGAGCCATGAGGTGGCGGTTAAGGTTGAGGTTATTCTTGTCTGAAGCCATGTAAATTAGGTTGAAGTCATTGAGGATCAGCCAGGGAGAAGCAAAATGATTTGTGATAAAGGTGATCTCCTGGAGGAAAGCCTCTTTCCCTAAGTCCACGAAGGGCCCATAGATATTGGCTAGGACCCAGCTCGGCTAGCCATCTAGAGGCGAGATTCTTGCAGAGATGGAATGTTGAAGGATGAGGGGATCAGAGTCCCAAAAAACAGCGTCGTCCCAAAAGAGGAGAATGCCCCCTCTGGTCCTTACTGCTAGAAGTTGAAGGACGCCTGTGAGCCTGCTCCCACAGATTTCCATAAGTGTCCGGTTTGACGGGTTATAAAGCTTGGATTCTTGGGGAGCGAGGATTGAAGGACTATAGTATCGGACTAGGGAGGAGACCATGTCACGCTTGGCAGCAGAGTTGAGACCGCGTATGTTCTAAGAGATGATATTCATTGGATGGGACAAGGGAGAACACTGGACCCCTGACACCAAACGGGGGTTGCTTGTCGCAGGCCCACGCTAGGGAGGGTGGAGCAACCGAGAAGAACCGTGCGCAGACGGCTAAAAGAAGGAGCAGGGGAAGGACAACCTATGATGCACCGCTCGCAAGCAGGGTCCACTAAGACAGGGGTTGCAACACCACACGCATGTGGTTGAGGGGAGCCCTAGACAGCCACCCCATATGCAGGTGGTTGGCAGACCAACGCTAAAACCACGCGGAGGTGGTGATTACGATACAAACCCATGTGCAGGTGGGGATGGCAGCGAGGAGAAGACGACATCCGAGGTGGTGAGCTACTAGCGGGAGCGGGAGGGCTAGACTATGTGGCACACTTCTCGACTGCAGTGAAACCCACAACGGAAAGGTCGTTGGAGGCCCTCAAATATCGCAAAGGTCAGCATTGACAAAGAGCATGCTGCTATCGAACGGGGAAGCACTGAACAGAGCACGAAGCTGGTCAGCCAGGTCGGGACAGGTAAAGGAGGAGGTAAGCCTAACTTGTGGGCTAGGACACTCTGACTTTGCGGATGGCTAGAACTGAAGAGGAGCCAACATGGGCAGAAGCTGGCCTAGCTAAGGCTAGCCGAGAGATGCGACAAACAACAGATGAGGGCGAAGGTCGAGGGCCGGTTCGAAGGAGTGGGGATCAGTGCGGCTGCGGGGAGAACAGTAGCCTTCGCAAGGATGGCTAGAGTGGGGGAGGGGAGCTCGAGCTCGGCCTTTAGGGTTATGGGGTTGAAACCAGAGCAGTGACGAGGCGAGTTGTCGTACGGGGAGGCAGCTAGGATGGCCTCAACACAAAGGGGCTCAAAATCTGGCTCGAGAACTAAGTTGGCAGGAGGACCCATGAGGGGTGGTTGGCTAGCCGGGGACTGGTCGAGGCAGGGGAAAGGCCATGCAGGGGCCCAATGGAGAGGTTGCGAGTGCTAGCCCGTTGGGCAATTCTAGCAAGTGGGTCGAGGGCGGCACAACACGGCCCATGGGGGGAGAAATGCAGGCGACGAATGGGCCGACCAACGAAGCAACGAGGCTCCCTGGTTGAGGGGCAAGCCGCCAAGGCCACTGAAGGAGCTGACTGGAGCAGCCCCAACGGGCTATGGCGTGGGAGTCACTGACAACTGGGCCCGCCAGCGGGAAGAGCGTGGGGTTTGAATCCCTTCTTGCCGAGCCACGTGGGGGTGGTCCGATGGGCGTTGGACACACCTCCTGTCCGACGCCCAGCGCTAGCCGTTGGATCTCCATCCAACGGCCAGCGTTAGATCTTGAGAAAAGTTCTGTTATTTTTGTTTCGCCATGTAAAAAATTAAAAAAATCAATAAACATTATAAATATTCTCTAATTCACCCAAATTTTTTGTATTGCGATACAACATTTATACATTTAGATTTTTCTTTAAAAAACGTTTATATAAATGAATATTGATCATATAGATTCTAATAAAATACACGTGAGACCTGACACTGATTAGAGAATATTTATAATTTTTAATGATTTTTTAAATTTTTGTTACTTGGTGATACAAAAATAACAAATTTTTACACAAGATCTAACGCTGGCCGTTGGATAGCGTTGGCCATTGGACGAGGGGCGCGTCCGACGCTCGTCGGACCGCCCCCGCGTTCCTTGCTGAGGGAGAAGCCGGGGTGGCTGAAGCGGGCAACCTTTTACCCACTACGTTGCCAGAGGACGCAGGCGTTGAGGAGAGGATGTGAGTGTGAGTCGCAGATGAGGGGTGGCAGAGGGGGGAACGACGGTGAAAGGCAGAAGACCGGACGGAGTCTACGGGTGCAGCACCCGGGGCTGGGGCGAGTGACCCCAGCGGATGGTGGCGCGATGAGTGGGAGCGCATGCGAGCGGGCGGGGAGAGCATCCCGGAGAGCCTGTGGCACGGAAGGGTGCGGCTCCGTGCTGGACGGCCAGCGGGGGAGGGCGTGAGCACAGTACCACAGGCTAGGGGTTGCGATGCGGACCTTTCCGCATTGGAACCAGGCCTGGGAGGAGACGTCGGGAATATGACTCAATCCTCGTCATCGTTGTCCTATCCCGGTGCCAAAGCAGGGCGAAGAGCGCCCTGTAGGAGCGTGGAGGCGCAGCGGTGAGAGGAGACGGCACATAATCGGGGAATCCCAAGCGCCAGAGGTACGGATCTAGCCAAGGGAGCCCGCCGCCGACGCCAAAAGCAGAAGGCGCACCCTACGCCACCGTGACCTTGGGCAGACGTGTTGTCAAGAAGGGAGAGCCGTGGGCGTCGATGGCACGATAGCAAACCGAACGGAGCTTGGGCTTGGGAAGGAGAGAGGCTAGTGGCGGGCGGACACAATGCGCTGCTGGAGCAACTTCAGCACTCCTCTATATTTTCTCTCTAAAACACTATTAGTGTCCCCTCTATCCACCCCTCTAAAATTCCTTCAGAACTTACACTACCCTCTAAAAGATTCTTTCCTCCAGCAATTCTCTATATTTCTTCTGATGATTTCAGGAGCTCCGGAGAGTAATGGCGTCAAGAGGTAGCTAGTGCTGCAGGGAAGGAGCGGCACCTCCAAGATAGGACCGCACCAGTGGAGGAGTAACTCCCTTGGTGTGGTGGTGATGCCGATAGTGGAAAGAGGGGAAGGGAGATGCGCCTAGCGACTCTAGGATGACGCACTAGAGGATGAGGGGGCGACGGCGAGGGCTCCGGTTGCCGCGCTTGCCCGAGTGGCCGAGCGCAGAGAGGCGCGGCGGTAGCCGCCGTCGTTAGAAGGGTAAGTGGCGTAGCGGGAGAGCATGCAAAGAGAACGGCGGAGCCATCACCTCACATAAGGCCATCTGTCCCTTTGTAATTATCTTTCCACATTTGTGGAAAAAAAAAGACTCCTAAACTTGCTATACAATTGCTCGAGCAAAAACTTGCTATTCGCTAACCGTGGTCGGTGCCTTTGATTTGTTTTCAGTAATTGCTAAGAAAATCGTGGAGAGACGTCCATGGCTTGCCAGAGAAGAGGAGGAGGCAGAGGGGAATACTCCGATGCAGCTGGCTGTTATCTGGGACAAGACTAACGAGCTACGAGTACTGTTGGAACACGATTGGTCTCTAGGTTATGTAGTAAGTATAAAAACAGGCGCCCCTCTCCTTAACACTGCCGCATATCGCGGCCATATTGGCGTTGCACGGGAGCTCCTCAAGCACTGTCCGGATGCGCCCTATTGCCAGAAAGATGGCTGGACATGCCTTCATGTTGCTGTACAATCAGACCAGACGGAGTTCGTTCGGTTTATCCTGGGGAAGCCACAGTTCCAAAAACTCGTCAACATGCAGGACTTCGACGGGCAAACTCCTCTCCATCTTGCTGTTGCCAGGTGCAATACAAAAACTGTAGCTGCTCTGCTCACTCACAGCGACATCGACTCGACAGTGCTGGACGTCTCTGCCAATCCACCATTCTACGCATTAAACTCAGCCGCGGATCACGCCAAGACATTAAACTGGGTACGTCCGTACGAACACTGCAACTACTTACTAATTTGTTCTCTCCTTAACGATACTTCCTTATTTCTCTATGTTTGTCCACGATACATCATGCGCATCGACCAAAAAAGTGATAGCTACAAAAAAAAAAAACAATGCGCAAAAACCATCTTACCCCTATAAAAATAGTTTGTTACAACAAATTTTTTCTTTCTAAACATTTAATGGAGTGGTAAACAATGGAAACATCACAATAACAACAATCTTGATATTTTAAATGGACAAACGTTATGAAACGTATTTTTTCGAGGTCATAAATAAATATAGTGTAACGGGGGGAGTACATTGCTAGGTTCAAATAAAAGCATATCCTAGCTAATAAGGATTGAATAGACCAATTATCACACAAAAATGAGAAAATAAATGGCCATCAACGTTGTAGGCCATATATACTCTTAACTAGTCAACTTCGCTGCTCTGTCCATAGAAGCTATGGTACGTGCAGCTTGCCCAGAAACCATCACGAAAGGACACATTTTCAACATCAAAATGATGGGGACCGCGGACATGCTATGCTAGTGTGGAATCAAATCCAACCGTGTGTCACAAGTCTCCGGTGCCTCCTTTTATATAGCCCCGTAGTGGGCTCTACGCTAGAAGCCCAACAAAATCTATGACTCACATCATACGTGGCCTATAAATCCCACATCATTATATATATATGGTTTGCGATCACTGAGTTTACAATGTATGTGCCCATGGTTATGATTAGGCATAAAACCAAACGATCTCGCACTTGCACAATAAAAATTGTCAAATAATATCAACCTCCTTAAGGGTGTCACCCTAGCTTAACTCAACCTAAAAGGCTAGCTTGGTGGGTGAGGGGCGCCTCCACTTTTTAACTTGTGCTCCCCATCACCGATATCTAATGTGCGACTAAACCGAACAATCTCCCCAATCACACATAGCGGCTTCTGTGACAACCATGTGAACTCCAAGGAACATTTTGGGTTCAAAGCTGGAGCTCTCATACCACTTGTTAGAAAAAAACAGAACATCAATACTATATCTGAATGACACCAGAGGCACGACGTATGGTAACGCAATTCAGCTCTGAGAGTACATCTGCTAGGCATTGATTATGTGCGCTACTCCCATCATTGTATCATAATGACCACCCTAGTCACGACCACATGCCACCCGCGACCTCCTATGTGTTTGTGCCGCTAGTTTAGTTGTTACAGATTACACCAGGGGTCCTCCTATTTATAGTGGAGCCACGATTCAAGTCAGACCCTAACACGACCCCCCCCTACCTGTTACAACTTTAAGTCCACGTAACCTACCTGTATACATATTTGACACCAACTCTAACAAACTCCACCCTGACGAACATGACGTCCGCCATTTTGAAGTCCTCGTAACGTCTTGTGCGAACCTACGTACCCTACTCTGGTTGCTTCGTTTGTACATAACTCACATCGAGCCACTCGACGAATCTGACTTGATGCACTACCTTTAAAACACAACCTGCTAACACATGCAAATCCTGGTACTGTGGCTCCACATGCAACAATACTCCATCTCACCTCGTGAAGATGCGGAACTGATCTCTCTCCGATCATCACAACCTTATTACCCTTCATGATTCTGATGGTCTTCCTATCTTAAAAACCATTCCATCATGTATGATCTAGAATGAAATGAAATTCCACCTTAGACTTGACATATGTTTTCCCGCCTTAAAGTGTCCAATATCAACTTCACCTTGTAGCATGATCTTGATGGCCTCTACTCTAATGACATGATAGTCCATGCCATCACCCAAGTAGATCAATCCAAAATCAACAGCCTTGTGCGAAGCAAACCACTTCTTTTTATATCACATGAAAAAACCATTTGGATTCAACATCCACGCTTTAGTTAACTACGTATTTGGTACTGAGAGAACAACAGATTGTTGGTTTTTATGCCACCTTTATGTCGGACCCGGTCTAAATGACCGAGTCCTAATGTGTTATACAGTACTAGTCCCAGAAGATCATGGCTAGTACACACATCAACTGAACTGATACATTGCCTTGAACTACATTATTACAACATAGGGGACTACGGGTCCCAAAAGGAGTCACAATTCAAGACATCAAGCACGGGCCGAGATCTGAGTTACAGACGGTCACAGGGGTCCTAGCATAGCGACTTTATTCTAGCTAGCAGTGCTAATCCACGTGCAACGGCGGTGGCGACACGCAACCCTACTCTTCGTCTCAGAGTCCTCCTCCTCCTCGTAGTCCGAGTCCTCCTCAAAGCAGTCGAGGGGAGCTCCGCTGATTGAAATTTTTAAAGGGAAAAGGGAAAACAGGGGTGAGTATAAAGGTACTCGCAAGTCGAGAATATATGCGGATGGGGTTTAGTACAAGAGGAGGGCTTAGGATATTTTGCGTAAATGCATTTATTTATCCTAGTTTTGACAAAGCAATTTGGAAACCTTGAATCTCAACATTTCCTTTGGGCTCTTTCAAACGGTTCTCGCCACTTGGCCTCAAAGTGCCATAGCGAGAACAAAATTCTTCTTCTTTTCTTTTCTCCAAACTTGCAGTCCAGTTTTCAGCGTGACACTTTCCGATAGGCCGATACCCATTTCGAATATCACCGGTGGCTCCAGCTCAAACGGAATCTTTCTCAAAACCTTTCTCAAATCCTTTCTCAACTCCTTTGTTTAAATCCCTTTTTCAAAATGGTTTTAAATGAAGAATCTACCATATAATCGGCCCCATCGCGACGCTCATAACCATGAGCACGGCTATCATGACAGCTTTTAACTCGCAGAGTGGGTACGCTTTCCCGAGAGGCTACGCACCCATTCGATGTTTCGCCACAAGACCATCAACCACGAGGGCCAACGATCGGGTCCGTCCCATACCGGAGCTCGAGGTCGCACTGTAATGGGCTTGTTCATAGGATTATAGGATGAGCAGTCCTTAGACTAGGGGAGAGTTTATATTTTAGCCCAAGAAACCCGTGCCATATCGCACTAACCGACAAAATATCTCCCTAGTCGGAAAGATTTTGAGGTAAGAGGAAAATCTTTTCCTATCAAGCATCACCCCTGATGCGCTATCCTTTAAATCATCTTTCCCCAAACATTTTTCAACAATATCTCATTTCACACAAATGATTGCATCATTCCGCATAAATGATTTTTAAGCGGTTATCCTACCTCAACAAGGCGTTTAAATATTAGCAATTCATATTTTTAACCTTAGGTTTATCCTACCATACTTCTTACCTTTTCTATTTGGCATAATAACTAATTCTAGCAAATACGGCGCTTATCTTTTAAACTAGCATGCATATTTTCAAATCTAATAAATATTTTCTAAATAACCGAAAATAGCTTCTCAATATGATCAAAAGGGGACTTGCCTTGGTCTGGACGACGGTAGGAACAACCAATGACGTCGGTCGGTCTACAAAGACCTTGGCCCCTACTCGAAACACGATCCACACATACAAATGAAAGTAATAAGACATCGGGCATAAAATGTTTTTATGCATTTTATTTTAAATAGAGATATGTTAATTTATTTTGCATGCACATGAAATAATGAACCTAAGCACTTGGACTAATAGAAATGCAATGGTTATAAAGTGCGGCATTGATTAATATTTTTATAAAATCCAGATTGTCGCAAAGTATTTTTTGAGCATTTTTACAGAATTTTGGGAGAGCCTAAATATATTACACAAAATCTTTTCTATTAGAACCATTTGAATTCGCTTTTGAAAATAAAAGGACCATCCGGCTAAACCGGTCGACCCAAAGACAAGGCGAGGCCCACGCCCAAAGCGAAACGGAAACCTTTCCTTCTCCCCATCGTCGTCAACCTCGGACCGAGGCGACGGCAAGCGACAAGCGAGGCGAGACCGCCACCGGCGACCGATTCAGCAGGGGAGAGGAAGAGGAGGCGACGGCGATGTTAATGACGGTCTCGGCGGTGATCGAGACTCACCCAGAGGCGGTGCGACGGCGAGATCTTGGCGCGAACAGGGATCCGCGGTGGCGCTTCTTGACTCGGCGGTGCTCGGGACTCTGGCAGAGAGAGAGATGGTGAGGGGAGACGAGCGGTGCTACACCTGGGTGGCCAAGAGGAGCTCACCGAGGAGAAGGCGAGGCACGGCACGGCGCTAAGCGAGGAGAAACGGGTAGCACAGGCGGGTTTATAGGCGAAGGTGGCTCGGCGGGAACGGCTCAATCTTTAATGTCGCCGGTGAGCACAATGAGCGGGAGACACCGATAGACCTTCGCTATTGCTCAACAATGGCGGCGAACGATGGCGCTGCCAGCGGGGCTTGGCGGCGAGGGCGATGGCGCGGCGAGGCATGGTCAAGGCGCGTCTCCGGTAATAGGTGGCACCAAGCGACGGGCGACGCTTGGCGGAGGTAGGCGGTGGAGTAATAAGCTAGGCGACGGCGCGACGGGGAGTTATAAGCGAAGCGGCGGTTTATAGAAGCAGAGGCGGTCGGCGAGGCGCATGGCCAAGCGCAGTGAGGCGACAAGCTGGCGGGACTGCCGGCAGCAGAAGCGGCACGCGCTGCATGGGGAGTGAGAAGGGAGCGGGAAGGGCCGCAGGAGAGCGAGGCGAGAGGAGAGCCGAGAGCGAGACACACTGAAAACGACGGAAGGATCGACCGGTGGGGTCCGCCATCGGTGAGAGTGAGGGAGGACAGAGGCTTGGCCCGTCGGTCGTGAGGGGAGGCTAAGCTAGCGCGAGCTAGGCCGGGAGATGGGCAGCATGGGAAGGCAGAGAGGGGAGGAGAGCTGGGTAGGGGAGACTCGGCCCGAGAGGAGAAGAAGAGGTGATTTTCTCTTTTTATTTTCAGATATTGTTTTTCTCTTTTCTTCTTTCAAAAGTTTAACACAATTTATTTAAAATACTTTTAAACAACTGACACCCAAGACAATGATTTTCACTTTAAAATTACTGACTCAAACCAATTCCAGAAGGTTGAATGCAATAATGATGCCATGATGATTTTACAATGCTTAAGTAGTTTTAATATTCAAATTATGCATTTTTATGAAATTATTAACGTGCCAAATTTGGTTTTGAAAATTTGGGATGTTACACTTTAGCTATTGTAACTGAAAGGATCGCTATGCCGCCTAGAGGGGGGGTGAATAGGCGAATAAAACGGAATTGCGGAATTAATAAACTTGAACAGTAACCAGTCGGTCGGATGTTCCGATGGGGATCGGATGTTCCAACGTGGTAAAGTAACCCCTCCGTCGGATGTTCTGATCTAGGTCGGATGTTCCGATGGCGTCGGATGTTTGCGTCGGATATTTCGATCCTGGATATTCTGGATTCGAGTAAAACCTGCAGTAAACTTATTTCTCGCAAAACCAAGATTAGATCTACTCAAGAATACTCATAACAAGCCAAAGCAATAGTAAAAACAACCAAATAAGATCAAGACAAAAACAGGCGATTTTTGTTTACCGATGTTCGGATCTTTGAATGGAGATCCTACTCACCGTTAGGGAAGGCACTAAGCCCGGATCACCAAGACCCTAATCCCCTTACCGGATGAAGCACACAGCACTCACCAGCAATCACTAGTTGAATCCTTTTCCTTGCGGAGGTAGATTCGCACCTTCACAAACTCTAAAGGCACGCCACACACAGATCGGCGACTCACCGGCGACACCTAGCCGTCTAGGAGCCCTTCAAGCCTCCAAGAGTAACAAATGCGATGAAGAAAATAGGAACGCTAAGTGCTCAAGAATTTGGATCTCTAATTCATGGAGCACTTGGGTGCTTTGATCTCTCTAGATCTAGATCTCACAAGATGAACAAGAGAGAGACAAAGCTCGGGTTCTTGAGAAAGATGATGGAGAATATGATTTAGGCTCAAATCAGGTTGTAATCAGGGTGAGTAACCTTTGGTATG
The DNA here is from genome assembly GCA_036346415.1 of Raddia guianensis. Taxonomy (NCBI): domain Eukaryota; kingdom Viridiplantae; phylum Streptophyta; class Magnoliopsida; order Poales; family Poaceae; genus Raddia; species Raddia guianensis. The sequence continues at coordinate 28,220,148 of CM070544.1, forward strand.
TATTAGAGAAGGTCTTAAATAGGGATTCTCGAAAAGTAGCCGTTGCTGTAGTTAAACCCGCATCGGATGTTCTGACCCCCGTCGGATGTTCCGACCGAAGTTCCGATCGACCCTTTACTGGATGGCATGAAAAACTGGCAGACTAGATTACCATCGGATGTTCCGACCCTCGTCGGATGTTCTGATGGTATAGGTTCTGTATAGGGTGTATTTTGAGTGGAAAACTCACACGAACTTCGAGATATCTATTTTGAGCACTTAGAGACCTTTATAAGCTTCTCCATTGTATCCCTCTTTATAGTACGGCATCCCTAGGGCTCAATAATTAAAGATTTACAAATAAAACTTAGTCTTGATGCCTTCTTGCAATACATTTACTTTTGAGGGGTACACCATCACATGTAAACATGTATTTCATGGATTTAAACATGTATAACATCTGTGCACAATTCTTCAATAGAAATGTTAGCTCTATAATTGTTACTCATTAATCACCAAAATCACTTAAGGGCCTAGATGCACTTTCAGCAACATTAGCGCTTGCTCATTCTTCTTTTTGTCGTCTCAATCCTACCGACCATGGTTTACACCACCCGATCCATTTGCTTCTAGGTAGATCCCCAACCTCGTCACCTAATCTGTTTGCCTCCTTGAACAGCTTGATCCCGATCGCCTCCTAGCATAGATTTTCACCAACTTAATTCGCCGTTGAACTAGCCAATCTGGCCTCTTTGGTAAAACCATTAACAAGCCTCTCCGAACACCTCTCCTTTAGAACATGCATCTCTTGCCTTGTTCTAGAACCTGTGATTAAACTGACTGAATTGAACTACAGATCTGAGCTTTTTTGTGCTCTTGTTACGTTCCTCTTCCAAGCACTACATATGTAGACAGTAACCCCCTTCTCACATGGTCTAGCTATGCCATCTCTTATTAAATGTTGGACCTAATCCGCATCATTCCACTATCACATCCATACACACACTAGCATGCCAAACCTCCACTAAGCTCAAAACAAGTAATAGAGATCTAAGCATTTGCTAAGAAAGTTTTAACACGGACTTAAGGAGTCTAATTCAACTTTTAGTATTTTTTTCTTGACAAGGGCAAATCCTACTGGCCACTTATTTTAACCTCTTCTCACTGAAGTTACTTGGCCTCCGCTCCCCTTCTCAATTAAGAAACTCAAAAAAAAACTCACTTCCATCCTCTTATCGACAAAGTAGTCGGTCGCTTGTCATTATGGAAAGGGCCTCCCATGTCAAAAGGAGGTAAGCTCACCCATCACAAGGCAGTTTTCACAGTGATTTCAACCTATCATGCGTTGATCTCCTACTACATCGCCCTTCATTTTCTTTTCTTCACCATAATTTCTCCCATCTAGCTTCTATTTGTTTCGCCTCATTGATGCCTATGGAAGCTACGACGAAGATATGTTTAGAGTACACCAAAACCTTCTATCTAGATGACTTCATTGTTATTTATTTTGAGGGGATCTTTTTTTTTTTTTGCCAAGAAAACAGTGAGCAAAATGCCCACCGCTAAATTTATTAATTAAAAAGAGATATATAGAAAAGTTATTTACGAATATAGCCATGAAAAGAATTAAATATTAAGAAGCCAATTGTGCATTTCTATGCAAAACCTATAGAAGTGACCAGAGTGCACCTTGATAACTCAAGATCCGATGAGTTCAAAGTATTTCGAACCCCCTCTTAACAAAATGACAAAAACAAAAGCCTAAAACCCTGGACTACCGATGTGACCTCTCTGCACGCCTGGTCACGCCTTCATCTTTTTGAGTTCATCACTCCTTGAAGCCGCCGATGTCACCAGCGTTCTGGGACAACCATTAACACCCATAAAAATCTTGATCAACTTTTAAGTCCCCATCATCAACACCATAACCAAATATGATCAATGCAAAGGGCCAGAGATACTCACACTCTCTACCTTTTTGGTACTTGATGACAATCAATGAATTATGCTAAAAAATTGGTTAGTTCGAAAGAACATGCACAACTATGTTCCAAGAATATGATGATTAAACCAAGAACAAAGCCATAGCACCAAAATAATATAATAGAAATAATTGCATTAAAAGCATACCAATCACTCGGCCAACACAAAAAGGAAGAAAAGATAGCTCCCCCAAAATTAATGCACAAAAATTAAAGAGCAACACATGTTTAAATGACCATCATCTAAAAGATTAACAAGTTTTCAATCACAAAGATACAATAAAACCATAAGATAGTGCTCAAAACTTAAGTATCTAAAGTCCTTACAACTGAAATCCTAGCATCTTACTCTCCCCCTTTTGCATCATGGACCAAAAGGGGCCTGATATTGAGGACCTTCTGTGTCACCATCACCATGACCACCAGCATCGATCAAAGCTTCAGAACATTCAAAGCGAGCATGCTTAGAGCGATAACTTGTGGGGTGAGCTGAGGCTGTTGAAAAGTAAAGACGATGGGCTGCAAGAATTAATAGACCGAGGTGGGGGAACTGACACAAAATCACTCGCAGGCCTAAAGTGCTCTAGAAGAGAAATAGTGAGCGACAAAAAAGTTGCAGTCAATTGGGAAGAAGAACGGGCACCACCGTCGCGAGGGAGGGGATCACAGTGCCGCTTCATCTAGAGCTTGTGAGGCCAAGTCATCGCCAGCACCGCCTAGCCACCCAAATCCAGGTTTCGAACTAGCTGCCATTGACACTTGGAAACAACCGAGCAGAGCGTAATCCAATACCTGATAGCTGGTTCCAAAGGCTTAAGTGAGATAAATTATCTCCTTCATGTTGAAAAATCATCAATGGATTAGACATAGGCTATGAACAACATACAATCACATTCGAGATATAGAATTCAGGAAGTACATACTCTTAATTACGGAGACCAGATCCCTCTCTGGCCAACCGAGCATAAGGAACATCAAATCAAACAATACCAAGCTCTAAGGAGAGCTTAGCTCATTCGAGGTCTTAGACTGGCACGTCATGAGACAGACTCATGGCACCGCTTCCCAGCCATGGATCAAATGCCTGGAGAAAAGAAATAGGCACGTCATGAGGTGGACCCAATATGTCGCTACCTGGACATGGATCAGATGCCCAAGGAAATGAAACAGGCACGTCAAGAGGCAGACTCATGACGCCACTTCCTAGGCATGTATCACATGCACAAGAAAAAGGAATAGGCATGTCATGAGGAGACTCATGACGCTGCTTCTAGGAATGGATCAAATGACTGAGGAAAGACAAAAACGTCGTGAGGAGGACTCTTGGCGCCACTTCCCGGGCATGGATCAGATGCCTGAGGAAAAGGAACAAGCACATCATGAGGCAGACTCATGGAGCCGCTTTCTGGGCATGGATCAGATGACAGAGGAAAGGCGCGTCATGAGACAAACTTATGACGTCGCTTCCTTGGCATGGATCAGATACCCGAGGAAAAGAACAGGCATGTCGTGAGGTGGACTCATGACGTCGCTTCTTGGGCATGGATTAGATGCCCGAGGCAATGAACAGGCACGTCGTGAGATGGATTCATGATGTTGCTTCCTAAGCATTGATCAAATGCCCAAGGAAAAGAACAGGCATGTCCTAAGACAAACTCATGACGCCGCTTCCCGGTCATGGATCAGATACCCGAGGAAAAGAACAGATACGCCCTGGGACAGACTCATGACGCTGCTTCTCGGGCATGGATCAGATGCCCAACAAAAAGAACATGAACGTCTTGAGACGAACTCATGACACTGCCTCCTCCTGAGCATGGATTAGATGCCCGAGGAAAAGAATCAAGCACGTCATAGGCGAACTCATGGCGCAGCTTTTTGGGTATAGATCAGGTGCCCGAGGAAAAATGCAGGCACATCATGAGACAAACTCATGATGATGGTTCCCGGGCATGGATTAAATGCTTGACGAAAAGAACAGACACGTCGTGAGACAGACTCAGAACGCCACTTCTTGGGCATGGATCAAATGCTCGAGGAAAAGAACAGACCCATTGTGAGACGGACTCATGACACCGCTTCCCGAACATGGATCAAATGCCTAAGGAAACGAATGGGCATGTCATGAGACGAACTCGTGATGCTGCTTCTTGGGCATGGATCATATGCTAGAGGAAAAGAACAGGCATGTCATGAGACATACTCATGACGTCTTTTCTTGGGCATGGATGAGATGCTTAAGGAAAAGAAGGGTACTAGTCCCTTAGAGCAATGCTTGCTCGAGGGGAAAGGAATGCGTGCCTGAGTGAAGACGTGCTCGGACCGAAGTGAACCAATTTCCGAGCACCGAGCTCTTAAGGGGAGAGGAACTTGTGCCCAAGTGAAGTCATGCTTGGGCTCAGGTGAACCGTTCCCTCGGCATAGAACCAGCTCGGGCAGTGGTGAGGACATCGTTGTCGAAGTTGGTGGGAAAGCTCAGAACCTCGCCAAGACCATCGCCCATGCTTGATATGATCCCCATTCTTGTATTTTCCTACATGCACAAAAGACAAACAAGTAAAGGAGCAAGCAAAGGGAAAAAATAACATGTACGATCTCTAGAACGAGCACATTGATAGAGGCAAAGCAAATTTTAGACAATGCATCAGGTCACCCCTAACTAAGGTTGTGATACGAAGGTCACGAGCACGTATAGCGATAGGGCTTAAAGATGTGGAAGATTTAGATTTATCTGGATACGCCCATGCGACAGCGTTAGCGTCACCTCGATGAATTCCGGCATATTGCAGGGAGCGCTCGATGTGATCAGGATCAACATACAATGACCAGAACTCTACAGATGGTGCACCGCTCTGGCTTACCGTGCTGTGAAGACGTACCACAGATAAAAAGAGGGACTCGCGTGTAGGCAAGTCCAGCTCCCACTATGGTTAGGGCCGTCAATTTAGGGTTGTGAACGTGACCTTTATCACAATCAAAACACACGAGGCAAAATCAAATCTAGGTGTATTATTGTGCTGTGTTAGTGTCACCTCGATTGATGCTGAACCAACGCTGGGGGTGTTCGTTGCCATGAGAACCGGCATACAATGGGCAAGACTCCGCTGGTGGTGCACCGCTCTGACTTACTGTGTTGTATAGGCACTTGCTCAAACAAGGAGGCATGCACGTTCGAGGGCAAAGTGCTACAAGATTGAGAAGTGAATGCTCGTGCAAATTTATCACTTTGTTAACCAGACGAGGCATGCGGGCTTCTAACGATCAAAATGCAAACTCGAGCAGCGGGTTTTGAGCTTGCTGACGCTTATGACTAGATTCTAGATGTGACCTTGTTTTGTCGATTCCCATTGATTCGTAAGGAATTTTGATGTGTGATCTGATTTATTAGAAAACTTATCTCCTTAGCTTTTCAGTAAAGTGGTAGAATGTCGAAAACGGAGTCTGTATATGACTTGGGCGTCAGTTTGACGGTTGAATGTGCAGAGAGGTCGCTAATCCCAGTGAGGACGTGAAGCACGTCGACGAGATGATGATCTTATTAGGTGTCAAGATGTGTATGTAAGATATGAAAGATTGGGATCTAAAGTGATCGGATGTGTTGGGATCGTATGGATTGTAGGATTGTGTTACAAGGAGCAATACATGGGGTATTTATAGTGTCTAGCATGGCGATTATCTACGGCTAAGTTGGCTACATGGCGAAGTCCTTACCGAATACACCATCTACTTGTACTCCAAGACAAAATCAATCCTTCCATATCCGGGCGTCCTTGTCTTCAGCGCCAAGGCTCGTGCCTTATATGGAAACTCATGAGTTATATGGATTAGAAAATAGCACACAACCGATGCATAATGTTACAAAACCCGTAGGATCTAGACGGGCTAGATCCTATGAAGGGTAGTGCCCTAAGTTAAAGATAACCAAAGACTCCTAAGCCTTTGAGCGAAAGATAGCTTGAGTTAGGGAGACAAAGCCCAATCACCCGTGGGCCAAACGACCTAGGGCCTTCCTATGCTTGGAGCCTAGGGCAACATACTCGGGTCCATATATAAGGTGAAGTTGGACGACATCAGCAGAGCATAATCCAATCCCCATAGAAACCATAATAGTTTTATGGTAGAGTCCAAATGAAGGAGCAAAAAAGTAAAATTTAGGTTCAGAAGGTAAGTGAGATTAGCTATATTTTTCTTATTTATTGTTAGAGTTGGTGTCGAATATGTGTACGAGTAGGTTACATGGACTCTATGTTGTAATTAGGAAGGGGAGGGTCGTGTTAGAGTCAGATTCGTACCCTGGCTCCTATATAAATAGGAGGCACACACGTGATCGCGACCAGCTTGTGGCCGTGACCTGGGTCGATATGTTGCGTTGATTGGGGATGAGCGCACACAATCATTGCCTCGTAGATGTAGCCTGAGAGGTGAACTGTGTTACCAAACATTGTACCTTTGGTGCCGTTTAGATTTAGTATCAACGTCTTGTTGATTATCTAACACATGGTATCAAAGCAGGAGGGTCTGAAGCCAAGATAGGCTCATCGGGTGGCTCGATATGAGCTACGAAGAAAGCAATCGGAGTCCCTTGTTAGATAATCAGACGTGACACGATCTGGAAATGACACCAGGGACAGCAGAGGCATGATATTTTGTCATGTGGCCGCGACCCGAGTGGTCTGGTGTGCTTGTGCTTGTGCTTGTTTGGGGAGGAGCACCCATAGTCAGAGCCCCACAGATGTAGGCAGCGATGCTAAACTGTGTTTCCAAATATCGTGTCTCTAGTATCGTCTAGATCTTGTGTGGCTGCTAAAAATCCTAACAACCGGTATCAAAGATAAGGTTCGGCGATGTGGATGAGTGTTGTAATAGGAAGGGGAGGGTCGTGTTAGAGTCGGACTCGTCCCCTGGCTCCTGTATAAATAGGGGCACCCCAGGTGTTACCTATAATGACCAAAGTAGCGGCGTAGGCCCGCACCTGGTCACGGCCAACTTGTGGTGGTGACCATGGCGGCCGGTATGCTGCGTTGATTAGGAAGGAGTGCCAATAATCATTGAGAGAATTTCCTGTATGCCAATAATGATTGGCCAGTATGCTACGTTCCCAAACATCGTACGTTCGGTGTTGTTCAAATCTAGTATCGACGTCCTGTGTTTTCAAACAAGTGGTATTGGAGCTGAGGTTCGGCGATATGCCAAAGGAAAATGCCTTGTTTGGCGCAAGGAGGAGCATGCGACGATCGATGGATTCTATCAGTGGAGTCACTCTGGGTGGGGCCTGGACCGTTTATTGTGCTACTGCTAGCAAGGATCAACCAAACGTGGTGATTGGATTGACAATGTGGCTATCGAAGATAGGAGCTTTGACGCTCGTGATTAGACCGGCCACCAGGCGTGGCAAGACAGCCGGATAGATCCGGGTGGAGGAAGCGTCGTTAGAGAACAATGCGACTGATGTTGCACAAAAAGCGGCGTCACAGCATTGCAGGCAGGTGAATACCGTGTCGTGGACGTCCGGCCAGGTTGTGGCATGTTGTCGTGCGCGTAGAGCGCGTGCATGGTGGGAAATGTGCTCGAGGACTCAAGAATTGAATTCCAAAAGGCAGAGGTTCTGAAGCCAAGTTAGACTCCTCGAGTGGCTCTATAGATGGCTTGATGGCTTGATGGGGCTCGAAAGCACTACGTTTTGGCTCGGCACGAGCACGGCCCGGCACGGCGAGGCGTGCCGTGCCTGGGCCGAAGGCTAGGCCCATGGGCTGGCCCGAGCAGGGCACGATTAATTTTTTAGTTTCCACTTTATTACAAGTATGCACAAATATATGCACTAGGTTATAACAAACACAAAGATAGTCAAGTCCTAGTGGTTAGTGGGGGAGTGATAAGGTCCCTAGACCTAGGAGGTTGCGGGATCAAACCCCCACAGACGCAATTTTTGCTCCATTTCCAGAAATTCCTTGTGGGCTTGATGGGCTAGTCGTGCTAAACGGGCCGGCCCGACACGATTAAGCGTGCCGCGTGCCGTGCCTCGGCCCATGGGTTGGCACGATGCCTGGGCCTTGGCCTCGGCCCATGGGCCGGCACGACACGGCACAACTAGTTAAACGGGCCATGCCTGGCCCGGTTTAGATGGGCCGTGCCTAAATGGGCCTGTGCCGGGCCACCCGTTTGGCCATCTATAGGTGGCTCAACATGAGCAGCCAAGGAGACAAACAGAGTCCGGTCATGTCCGGTGATATTCATACAGTTTGTTAGAGTTGGTGTCAAATATGTGTGCGAGTAGGTTATATTGACTCTTTGTTGTAATAGGAAGGGGAGGGTCGTGTTAGAGTCGAACGCGTACCCTTGCTCTTGTATAAATAGGGGGGCACCCCTAATGTAACCTGTAACTGCTCTTGTATAAATAGGGGGGCACCCCTAGTGTAACCTGTAACGATCAAAGTAGCGGCGTAGGCACACATGTGGTCGCGACCGGCTTGTGGCCATGACCTGGGTCGATATGTTGCGTTGAATGGGGAGGAGCGCCCATAATCATTGCCTGTAGATGTATCCTGTGAGGTGAACTACGTTACCAAATATTGTAATTTTGGTGTTATTAGAATCTATTATCGACGTCATGTTTTTCCAACATTTATTAAACTTGCAACCAAACAACTATAATTAGAGCCCACTGTCTAACGCTGTATTAAATAAAGGAGGTTTCCATCAGAATAATTTAAGCCAAAAGGAGAAAATAAATTACACTAATGAAATTAAGTACCCACGGAATTAATCCCACCATACGAACAAGCATTGTTTGTTTCCTATACTCCTCTTTCTAATGTTCTTTTGTGAAATAAGCATTTGTTGTACTCCGACATCAATTTATACATTTGTTTTCAATCATGCAGAATGAGGTATGCATGCTTATGTTAAATGCAGATCCAAAACAAGCAACTGCTATTTATAATCTTCATGTCCAAACCAAGGCAAAGGTAACAGATGCATCAAGGAAGGATATCAAGTCATTGACTGAAGCATACACGAGCCGCACTTCTTTGGTAGCGATCTTGGTCGCAACGATTACATTTGCTGCTGCTTTCACCCTGCCTGGAGGGTATAGCAATGATGCAGGAAGTGAGGGACTTCCTGTCATGGCAAGAAAGTTTGTGTTTCAAGCATTTGTGATCGCAGATACGTTAGCAATGTGCTCCTCACTTGCTGTTGCATTCATATGCATAGTAGCTAGAGGTGAGGATCTTGAGTTTTTGCTTTATTACAGGGCCTTTACAAAGAAGCTCATGTGGTTTTCATACATTGCAACCACTACCGCATTTGCAACTGGTTTATACACAGTATTGGCCCCTCGTCTCCAGTGGTTGGCTATTGCAATCTGTGTTCTACCAGTTTTGTTACCCGTTCTTACTAAGTTACTAGGTGAATGGCCTGCCTTGAAGCTCAAATTGCGGTTGGGTAAAACTTTCAATTCTGATCTCCTTGATATGGTTTGATATATATTACCAATTTGCCGTATAGATTTCAAGGAACCATCTGTGATGAACTTTTCACTATGAGCTTCTAAGTAGTAGTGTTTCTAATAGTATTTAAGTGTACCTTATTGTATAGTCAATTGTTTGGATTCTAAGTCTAAATGATGTGTTTTGTATATTGTGTGTGTTGGGATTATGTTAATGGGTTTCTTTTTAAAGCATATGTTTGATTTCACTCCGTTCAATTCATTTTAAAGTATGTGTGCGCTAGTAATGATAATTATAGCCACATCATGAAGTGAAACCAAGTGAAACAAGGTATCTGAATCAAGCGAAACTAATGAGATTTGGATTTGTCAATGCTCATGCATACCAGGCTAATGCTCGTAATTTTTGTACATTAACAAACGCTACGTCAAGATAGGGATATAGTAACATGCTTGTCCGTAGCTCAAATTGATGTTACTAAGGTCTAATGTAGCACATATGGATAGTGTTGCTACTGCCCATGTTGCTCCAACATGATCTACTGTAACAGATAAAAAGTGTCCCAGTTTTAAAGAAAAGATGTTACCTCTATGCTAAAGTAACATGTATAAATTGTGTTGCTATATTACCTAGTGGCACCTTTCAAAATATAACAAGTGTCCCTATGGTCGCTAGCAACACATTTTCGGATTAGGTTCAACGATAATCATCACGTATTTCTACAAAAATTCATGTTGCAACAAGGAAACACCCATCCACTACGAACTTAGAGCAGATGAAATAGAGCAGATACAGCAGGCCCAAGGGGCGACGACCCGAAGGGAGCCTCACCACTCGAAGTCAAGGCAATGATGGATCAGAGGGACGACAGCCCGAAGGAAGGTTCGCCCCGACCAAAGGGGCGGCTGCCCGAAGGAAGCCTTGTCTTCTCTAAGGAAAAGCAATGGCGAATCAAGGGAACGATGGTCAAATGGGCATGAAGGAGTGGAGTTTCCTAATCATTTTGAGGCTCGGAGACAGTAAGTACGGAGGGGCCCGCAAGTGCCAGTGATTGTATTGTGTGGCAGGAAGGTTCTCGTTCGAAGTGTAACAACCTGGTCTCACTGTAATCCCCTTTCATATGCTTATTTTAGCCAAGACGGTGAGGGTATTTATGTCATAACCTTTGGCGTTGGGATGCCTTCCTCCAAAACCTCCTTATATATAAGGGGGCCTGAGAATAGGGACAAGAAAGAATTCTTAAACAAATGAATCGGTTCTTTTGGCTCAGGCTAACAACATTGACGCCATCCGTGGGGAGCGAACGAATCACATCCTCTCAAAAATTCCCTCGGATCCGAGCTCTATAGTTCAAAATCTCATAGATCGACCATGATTCATACATGTTCTTCCAAAAAAATCCAAATCTTTGTAGATGGAGCTCCTGTGGCCACGAACTAGAACTGGCCAACGGGCCGAACCGGAACCGGGCCGGCTCGGTACGAGCCCCGTCGGTACGGGCCGTGGTCTCGGCCTAGGTTCAGAACCGAACCGAACCGGGCCGGTCCGATTTTTTATTAGCCGGTTTATTAGATATAGAAATAAATATAAATTAAGAAAAACCATTATATATCACAAATATACACTATAAATTAAATAAATATATTATTTATATAGAAATACATATATTGAATTAAATTAATATGTCACAGTAGCAAACCGAACCGAGTCGGTCCGACGGGGCCGAGGTGCTGGCCTAAATTCGGTTCGGTTCAGCGAATTGGACCGACCAGTTCGGTTCAGCCATACTGGCTCATTTGCCCACCTCTACCTGGAAGCCCTGCGCCCAATTCATCACCAAAATACTCCTCTTCCTCCACTTCTTCGCCCCTCTGGCTCTCCCGGAGCGGCGGCAGCCAGAGCGCCAGATCTCAGGTCGTGCGGTCGCTCGCCAGCCCGCCGCATCTGCCGAGCTCCCCCGCGCCGTCTCGCCGTCCGCGGCTCCACCGCCGGTGGAGGCGTTCGGCTTTGACGCCCTCAAGGAGACCTTCTCCGTCGACGTGGCGGCGGCCGAGGGCGCCCGCTCGACGTGCCGTTGGCCGCACCGTTCACCATCGCGTCCTCGCGGCTCGAGGCCGTGTCCAACGTCGCCATGCTGGTGGAGCTCCACAGCGGCGCCGTCGGCTGAGGCGAGGCGCCCGTGCTGCCCCCCGTCACGGCCGAGGACCAATCGGCCACGCTCGCCACGGCTGAACGGGCGTGCGTGCACTGCGCAGGCGGGTGCCCCGGTCGCTCCTTTTGGCGCCGTGCTCCAGTACGTCGTCGGTGCCCTCCCAGGGCACGCCTTCGCCTCGGAGTAGAGATGGCAATGGTTGATGCAATTGCTAGTACCATCCGTATTCCGCTGCTGGAGATTATTTGTAGGAGCATAAAATAGTGTCACAACGGACAACCCAATTCCAATTGTGACGATTGGAAAATTTGGTTATTTGCCACTCGTTTCGAGTGGATTCGCTAAAATGTCACTCTGCCCCATTGTTATAAATACGGATGGTATTCATATGTCTTTAAGAGACGAGTGACATTTTAGCGAAACGACCTATTGAGAGCGGCGAATAGCTGTAAAATATCAAAGACAAGGGTTTTAAACCCTAAAGCCTAAAGTTGGAAAAACTTGAACTCAGCAGATATTGAAGTTCTGGAGGCTGCAAGGCTTGTCCATCCAGATTGCTCTTCTATCTTGGATGAAAGTGAAAGTTACACGGGTAATCAAGCAGCCGAAGTTCTTGATAAACTTTGAAATGGGACTGACCCCTATCCTCTTTCAGCAGCCAGTCCACAGAGATGATTGGGAAGGCCTTCGTGATGTCAGCATTGCTGCCATGGAGAAATACAGAGTTGCTGTTGCTTCTGATGAAAGCTGTCGGGGTCTATTTGATGCTCAGAAAATAATACATGGAAATTTGGCTCTTGTTATTAATATCAAAATAGTCAGGCCACCGTGGGAAAATAGGGTAAATTAGAAAAATAGGGAGAATATCACTGGGATTAGAAATTTGCGTGCCCAGAGTCATATGAGTCAAGGTTATCGAACTGGAACGAGGTCGTCGAATCTCCCATAGTTACATGGTTTATCTTTTGTGCACAAGTTGCATATCACCAAGAATTTGCATCCCTCTCTTATCTCATGGCCCTGTAAGGTGGATACCTTAGCATAAGTGCTAAAAAAAACTAAGATATGAATCATCGACGCATGACTGTGGTGTGCTAAGCAATTCTTATTACCAAATTGGCCACATTTGCATTCTACGTTATTGCGCTGGGCATAATATATTTATGTACCTCCAGGGAAGTTGGACTCCATCTAGGAGGGGCTCTTCATCATCAAGGAAACAACACATCGACCAGTTACATCCGAAGGGGAGGAACTCCCGAGGACCTGGAATACAGAGTCCGCAAGAAGGTACTCCGCTGCAAAAAAAAAAAGATGCAGCAGATGATGCAAACGATGAGGGGCTCGTGGTACGCTAAATCCCCCCCGAAGCAAAGTCCGCAACAAGCGGCCGGCACCAAGTCGCTCGAAAAAAGTCCATACCAAGTGACCCGGCGCCAAGCCGCTCGAAGAAAAGTCCGCACCAAGCAACCGACACCAAGTTGCTCCTTCGCACTACGAACCCGAGGGGCTCGGGGTACGCTAAGTCCCCTCTTCGAAGCAAAGTCCGCACCAAACAGCTGGCACCAAGCCGCTCGAAGAAAAGTACGCCGCAAGCGGCCGGAGCCAAGCTGCTCGAAGCAAAGTCCACACCAAGCAGCTGACACCAAGCCGCTCGAAGAAAAGTCCACACCATTGGGGCTGAGGGTACGCTAAGTCCCCTCCCCAAAGCGAAGTCCGCATTAAGCGACCGGCGCCAAGCCGCTTGCTGGGACCCCCTGAACGAGTCGAGTCTCTTTTGTGTCTTACTGTACTATTCTGTGGATCAGTAGCTAGTACACACAGATTTCCAAAACTTGGATCATAACCATTCTCATTAAAACATTAAATATTACATCAGAGTGCGGCCATTAAGGTTCATAATACAAAAGACTGGCACGTAGGCCATACAACTGCAAAAGCATGGTTACATAGTAAAATCCAAAAGAGAACTCCAACACAATCCCACAGGCAAGGCTGTAGTAGCGATCCTAGACGTCAGAGTAGTCCATGTCTTGAATACCATCGGCGAAGTCACCGTCTTCGGGCTCACCAGTGTCTGAGCCGTAACACTGAGCCTCTGGACCTGCTCATTGAAATGAGCAGCCCCGCGAGTGAACGCGAGGGTGAGTATATGTGCAAATACTCGCAAGCTAAATTGACATATGGATATGAGGGCTTAATAAAGGAGGGGTTAGGGTTTATTTTGCGGAAAACCAACTTTACAAAATCTCAGGGCTATCCACTATGTCAAAATCATAATCTCAGGGCTAGCCACCATACAAATCTCATGACTAACCGTCATACTAACTCAATCACTTCACAGTGTCCTGCTGCGAAGGCCTAAAACAAGACTCACGACATTCTGTCACAGTTTTCTATTTAAAACACCATATCGAAAACAAAATGAGAAAATACTACCATGAGACAGCGCTCCGTCGCCCGCCCTAGACCGTGGGCACGACTGTCTAGACAGTTCTACACTTTGTAGAGGTTGCACACTTTACCCATGAGAGGCAATTTACAAAGTAAACCACCAAAAGGTCTTTAACCAACTTGCTCCTAGCTCAGGCATTACCGCTGAGGATTCAACTGCTGAGCTGGTACTCAGTTGCCAGTGGCCCCCTCTTGCGCCAATAGGTTCAAGATCTGTGTGACACTGTTATCCACGGATTCTGCACTCAATTCTGTGGCACCGTTACCCACGGGCACTATTAATTTCTACTCAGATTCTGAGCGGTTCCGTTAACCACGGATTCTGCGCGACACTGTGTGCTACGAATTCTGCGCTGCCTATTCCACCAAGTGAGATGCCCGAACTAAGAGTTCGAAGGGTACTCAACCAAGGCCGGCCCATACCAGCACTCGTGGTCGCACTGTTGAACTTATTTTGTCTACCTGAAGGACTCGGTTCTAAAGGATTTGGGTGGTTCCCACACTGGGCCGAAGTCTCGTGCATACTGCATCAATCCATACAACCATCCACCCAAACCACCCAGTGTTTTGCAAAAATCATTTTTCCTTTATAGTAACAACTATTGTACCCCAATAGTCCTATTTTATCAAACATGACAGCATCAACTGTCTTTAAAGCACGCATTTCAAACATTCCATTTCACATGAAATAACAGTGATGACTACAAGCAATAAATAGTAGGGCTAAGCATTTAACGGTCAACTAATCAATGAAATGGCAATAAACAAGTTATATAATCCTAAGGTTGTCAAGGATCAGGTTTATACGATAGTAATTAAACTTCAGTGCATTTAGCTAACAACCTAATCAACTAGCATTTTTACATTTCAATATAACATGCATATTAGCAAATCTAGTGAACCATTTATAAATCTGGGTGTCAATATGATCAACAAATATTTAGGGGAAAAAGTCAACAATGACTTGTCGTAAATACAGTCTTTCGGGCGTCTAAATACAGTCTTTCGGGCGTCTGGATAAATCCTCGGTTTCGACGACGTCGGTATTCGGATCTAGCGCAAATAGACAAAACACACAATAAATGCAACTTACAAAAATAAGCATGCAAATAGTGCAAATGACATTTTTAAATTAAAGCCTACATTTTTATGAATTTTTAGAAATTTATTTTACTCAATTTGGATCTATATCTTTAAAGATACAAAATAACAAGTTTTTGTAATCAAAATAAAACAGAAAAATTTACTGGACCGGTTCTTACTGCACCGGCCCAAGGACACGCGTGCGCAGGAGGAAACAGAGGCTGGCTCAATTTGGGCCGACGGGCTCTAGCGGCCCACGAGCGGCTCGCCCTGGCTCGACCGGGGCGAGGGAGCTTGCTGGCTGGGCCAGCCGTGCGCACAGAGGAAAGGGCCGGTGCCCTCGCGGTGGCCCACCTCGTCGCAGAGGCTGATGGTACGGGGCCCAAGCGTCAGCGAGACAGAACAGGGGATGCGGCGGCGCATGACTCGGGCGGCGTCGATTCCGGCGACTGGTGGCACGGCTCGTCGGGGAGGTAGAGGGGACAACAAGAGGGTGGCGCGGGGGTTTCGGGGGAGGGGTCGGCGGCATGGGGGAGGCTACGGTGACGGCCGACGGCGAGCCATGGCGGAGAAGGCGGCGTCGCAGGGCCATTCGGCGATTGGAGGCACAAGAAGGGCATAGGAGTGGCGGATATGCTAGAGGGAGGTGAGGGGAAGGTGGTGGAGGTGCGGATTGGGGCCGAGGCGGCTCCGGTTGGCGTGGCAGCGAGGCACGGCCGAGGCGGGACGAGTGCACGACAGTGGCCCTCCGGGAAGAAGGGGCCGACGTAGAAGCTTGGGCAAGCTACGGGAGGAGGGGAGGGGCTCACTCGGCGCATCGACGACTTACCCGCGACGACGGCCATGACGTTGTGGTGAGAGGGGGAAGGAGAGGCTGGTGCCGATGGCATTTATAGGCGGCGCCGGTGGAAAGCGACAACGGCGAGGCCGACAGTGGTGGGATTCACGGCGAGCAAGTGGGCGGGAAAAGGACGAGGAGGTGGGGCTGGCGGTGGCGTGTTCGGTACGTCGGTGAGCTGTGTGGCGCAGAAGCAATCGGGGAAGAAGACAAGCAGGAAGAAAAAGAAACAAGAAGGAAAGAAGGAAAAGGAAAAGGAAAAAGGAAAAGGAAAAGAAAAAGGAAGAAAGAGAAAAAGAAAAAAAAAAGAAAAGAAAAGGAAGGGGTGGGGTGGGTGGGGCCCACTGCCAGGAAAAATTTTAAAAACTAATTTCCAAATTTTTGCTATAAAATTTTTAAATACAAATTGATTTAATCTATTTTTTTGCTAAAACAATACAAGCATTTTAAAATTTAGATTTAAATTAATTATATTTTATCAAACCCAAATCAAAGCATTTATTATCAAATATAAATTTTTAATAAATTATTATTTAAAACACAAAACATTGTTTTAAGTTCAATACTAAAAATTCTTTATATTCAAACTAAAATATTAATTACCAAATTTTTATTTTGGTTTTTGCAAATACTTATTTTAAAATTTCAAAATCAAATTATTCTTCCGTACCAAAATATGACTTTGACATTTGCAATAATTATTTTAAAATTCAAAATATTGAATTTAGTCTTTAGAAGGTAACATACACATTTTCAAATAAATTTTTCAAAATTCATGCACATTTCTAAAATTAAAACATTTCTAGGAAATTTTTTTACATGAAATAATGATACCATGATTTTTAGGGTTTTGAAAATGGGGATATTACACCGCTCGAAGCAAAGTCTGCACCAAGCGGCCGGCCCCAAGTCGCTCGAAGAAAAGTCTGCACCAAGCGGCCGGTGCCAAGCTGTTCGAAGAAAAGTCCGCACTAAGTGGTCGATGCCAATCCGCTTGAACAAGAGTTCGCAGCAAACGACCGGCACCTAGCTGCTCCTTCGAGCTACGCGCCAGAGGGGCTTAGGGTACGCTAAGTCCCCGGAACCAAAGTCCCCACCATGTGGCTGGTGCCAACCCGCTTCTGCACGCCAAGCGCCCAAGGGGCTCGGGAAACGCTAAGTCCCCCGAGCCAAAGTCTGCACCAAGCAACTGGCACCAAGTCGCTCCTGCACGCCAACCACCCGAGGGGCTCGGGATACGCTAAGTCCCCTCCCCGAACCAAAGTCTGCACCAAGTCGCTCCTGTATGCCGACGCCAAGTTGCTCGAAGCAAAGTCCACACTAAGCGGCCGACGCCAAGCTGCTCGAAGAAAAGTTCGCACCAAGCGGTGGGAACCGAGCCACTCCTTTGCGCTACACGCCCAAGGGGCTCGGGCTATGCTAAGTCCCCTCCCCGATGCAAAGTACGCACCAAGCGGCCGGCGCCAAGCCGCTCGAAGAAAAGTTTGCACCAAGCAATCGGTGTCAAGCCGTTCCTACGCGCCAAGCGCCCAAGTGGCTCTGGGTACGGTTAGTGCCCTCCTAGAAGAATAGTCCACAACAAGCGGCCGGCCCAAGCTGCTCGACTGCTCGAAGGAAAGTCCGCACCAAGCAGCCGGCGCCAAACTACTCTTGTGTGGCAAACGCCCAAGCGGCTTGGTGTATGCTACGTCCCCTCCCCAAAACAAAGTCCGCACTAACCAGTTGGCACCAAGCCGTCCAAAGTAAAGTCCGCATCAGGCAGTCGACGCCATGCCACTCCTGCACGTTAAGTGTTCGAGGGTATCAGTGTACGTTAAGTCCCCTCCGCGAAGCAAAGTCCACACTAAGCGATCGGCGCCAAGTCGCTCCTGCGCACCAAGCGCCTGAGGGGCTCGGGTTACGCCAAGCCCCCTCTCCAAAGCAAAATCCGCACCAAGCAGCCGGTGCCAAGCCACTCCTGTGCGCCAAGCGTCTAAGGGGCTCGGGGTACGCTAAGTCCCCTCCCCGAAGCAAAGTACACAACAAGCGGTCGGCGCCATGCTGCTCGACTCCTCGAAGGAAAGTCCGTACCAAGCGGCCGGCACCAAGCTGCTCTTCTAGATTGAGAAGGGAGGTGAGATGTGTTGAGAAAATCTCAGAAAATAAAACGAAAGAATCAATGGTATTATTCATGCATACCTATTTACTCTGATTAATTAATATATGCACAGTTACATACATATGTTATTACACGGTCAGTCGTTTGGGCACGAGGTAACACCCAAATTTAAGCAAACTGAACCGAACATAATTTTAAAATGGGAGCCTATACAGTACGGACCACCGTTCCAATTGGAAACCAACGGATGAGCAAAAGGACAAATTAGATGACATCATCACGAACCAACCTGACACTACTTGAACCTATCTGAACCTATATGAACCAAGCTGAACCTACCTGAACCTACATGAACCAAGCTGAACCTAGATGAACCAAGCTGAACCTACCTGAACCTACATGAACCAAGCTGAGCCTACCTAAACCTACATGAACCATATGAACCAACCTAAACCTATATGAACCAACCTGAACCAAACCGAATTCCCTTTGAAACTATCAACCTTTATAACAGAAAAATTCTGAACCAACATGAATTTTCTATGAAACTATCTGAACCAATCTGAACCAAGTTGAATTTCCCATGAAGCTATCTGCATGAACCAAGCTGAACCTACCTGAACCAAATTGGAACAACCTGAACCAAGCTGAATTTCTCCATGAAGCTATCTGCATGAACCAACCTGAACCAAGCTGAACCATATGAACCAACCTAAACCTATATGAACCAACCCTGAACCAAACCGAATTCCCTATGAAACTATCAACCTTTATAATGAAAAATTACGAACCAACATGAATTTTCTATGAAATTATCTGAACCAACTTTGAACCAAGTTGAATTTCCCATGAAGCTATCTGCATGAACCAACTGAACCAACATGAAGTGCTGAACCAACTTTGAACTGTATGAACCAACTTTGAACCTACATGTTTTTCTTTAAACTAAGCTGAAACAACCTAAATTAAGCTGAATTTTAAACTATACGAATCAACCTGAATTTCATATGAACCTAGCTTTTTTACCTACACAACATGAACCTATCTGAATTTCCTATAAAACTAGTTGAAACAACACAAACCAAATTGAATTTCCTATGAAGCTATCTGTTTTTTTAACAGAAAAATATTGAATCAACATGAATTTTCTATGAAACTATCTGAACCTACCGAATTTCACATGAACCTAATTGCATTTTTACGAAACAACTTTGAACCAATATGAATTTCATATGAAACTAGTTGAAACACTAAAACAATCTGAATTTTCTATGAAGCTAAATGAAACAACTTTGAACCAAGTTGAATTTTTCATGAAGCTATCTGCTTTTTTTAATCAGAAAAATCATGGAACAACATAAATTTCTCTATGAAACTATCTGAACCAACCTGAATTTGACATGAACCTAGCTATTTTTTGACATGAACCAATATGAATTTTATATGAAATTGGCTAAAACATCTGAACCAACCTGAATTTTCTATTAAACTAGTGAAACGATCTGAACCAAACTAAATTTCCCATGAAGCTATCGGCTTTTTTGCCAAAAAATTCTAAACCAACATGAATTTTCTATGAAACTATCTGAACCAACCTGAATTTCACATGAACCTTGTTGCTTTTCTACGAACTAACATAAAATTTCTATGAAACTAGCAGAATCGACATAAAATTCACATGTACCTAACTATTTTTTTTACATGAAACAAGCTGAACCAATATGAATAAAATTCACATAAAATTCAGTAGTTTGCTAATTGCTACTGATCTGTGTACTTTTCTTCTCTCTCTCTCTCTCTCTCTCTCTCTCTCTCTCTCTCTCTTCTATTATCCGTGTGAATTTTTCTCAAACCATAGCTATGAATCTATGATCCTCCCGGAAGCTGCCGGGCTCGTGAGCCTCAAGACTTTTTAGCCTTGACCAGCAACGCCCTTCCGAATCACTATACTCAGTCAAGTCTTACGCCGTTAGCTGTACCAGCTTCATTAGCATTGACATCCATAATCACTATAAAACAAGCTGCGGAGGAAGGCGACGACGCTCGTCGGCGGCGGGTCGTCTCAGCGGTGGGCGGTGCGACTCCGGGCGCTGTCCACAGCGCTGCGCCGCCGGGATGGCCATGGGCTCCCTCACGTCGACCTCCTCTGGCTCTTGTACGAGAATGTCGTCTTCCACCTGCTGTGGGTGCTCGAGTCCGTCCTCGTCCTCGCCAAGCTCTGCTTCTTCTTCCTGCGCTTCGGCTTCCGGTTGTAGCAGACGGTTGCATATCCCGTTGCAAATCCTCTCTGAATTTCCTTCCGAAATGAAATGTAATTATGTAAAGGAATAAGGAACGATCAAGGATGCCGCCATGGGCGAGCTGGAGAGCACGCGCGCACCTGCTTCGCGGAGAGCGGCGCCTGCTTGCGCAGGGCCTTGCGGACGGCCTCGCGGAGGCTGGGAAAGCTGGCGGCAGCCTTGGCATGTGGGAGGATCGGCGGCGGAAGGCGGCGGCCGTCTCGAGCTCCTCCTCTCTCAAGCCTTTTCGGCGTCAGCGCCGCCAGCGCCGGCGACGCCGAGGCCGCCCCAGGGGTTGGACATGGCGGAGATCTAGGATTTGGGGTTGGGAGGGAGAGCGGGGAGGGACGGAGGGGAGGAAGAAAGGCGAGGAAGGCGCGGCGCGGGGTTGGCGAGGAGTCGGGGTGGGTGGATGGCCGTGGCGCGGTTCATCCGTCTGAGCCCGTCGAGGCGGACGTCCGTCCTGTAACATTTCTGTTTTAAAATTGGATTGGAAGCTCTCCCTCTCCTTCTCTCTTCCCGAACCTCTGTGTCACCATTTTTCTCTCTCTCTCTCTCTCTCTCTCTCTCTCTCTCTCTCTTTCGCACGCGCTGTGCTCCTGCCTTCGATGTTGTCGCAGGGCCGCTCGGTCCGTCGCCGCCGTCCATCAGTCCGCCGTGGTTGTCCAATAGTGTCGCGCACCGTAACGCAAACCATGCCGTGGCCGCCATGGAGATCAAACCCTACGCTTAACCACACCGCCCTACCATATCGTGTTGTCGACGTGCGCGTCACATCCCGTCGCTCAAAGCGCAATCCGCACGATCTCGTCTACTTGTTATACTTGTTATCCATGTTATTAACATATAGATTCTTTGTTACCCTTGATTACCCTACATAACTTTTTTATTTCCATATCCTTGAATAACATAAGTTTAGATTGGTAACAACTTTAGCTATACCAGTGGGTAAAATTTGTTTAGACATGCTTATGTTCAAAATTGGCCTTTAGACAATAAAGCCACCGAATGTTGAATCAATATTTATCAGACATTCATTCATTTAAATTGATGACATATGACCGTTAGACCTGATATCACTACTAGAAATCTAACTTTTGTCGAGTATGAATGACAATTACCTACAAACCTTCGGAAAAATTTAAGGTGGCCGACGGTGCATACTTTTCCCTAGCGTTAGGAAAAAAGGTCAGCAATTAAATGCTTTACCGAGAGGACGCAAGAATAACCGACGGTTTCTAGGAAACCCTCGGCCATTCTCATGAATGACCAACGGTAGAACAACAACTCTCGGTCATCTAAAAGAATGATCGATGGTTAAAAGAAAACACTCGGCCATTCAAGGGATGGCCGACGCAGTTAAATAAAACCCTTGGCTATTCATGGGAATGGCCGACGGTTAAAATAAAACCCTCACCCATTCCAAGAGAGAATGACCGACGGTTGAAATAAAACACTCGACCATTGTATACAAAAAGGTAGGAGTTAAAAGGAACATATATACAATTTTAAACAACAAGTGCGTGAGGTGGATTGGTTAGGTGGGAGAGTTTTATTCAACAGGTCATGAGTTCGAATCCTAGTCACTAGTCAAGACATATTTATAATTAAGTTGAGTAAAGTGAAAAAAATGACTTCAAAGATCAAGTATGTAGAGAGAGGTTCATCCCATATGAAAATATTTTTTTTCCTATTTCTTCCATTACATTTCCTCATATTTATTCCACCACATTTCCCGAGTATTTATCATTTCCGTCAGTGAGTCAAACCCGCTCATTTATACTTTTCCCGAGTGTTTTTATTTCTGACGGTAAGTTAAGTTACTCACTCATACATTTTCCGAGTGCTTAAAAAAACCATCGCTAAATTCAATCCCGAGGGTCCATCGGTAATTGCATGAATTACCGACCGCGTGTGGCCGAGGGGAGGTTACCGACGGTATACGCTCGGCCATATACATGCCCTACGGTATTTTCTAATGGCCGACGGTATTTGCACACTCGGTAAAAGTTAGAATTCTAGTAGTGTATATGAGTTTGGGTTGATGCTGCATGGTTGCCTTGGTTGGTGATATTAAGCTTGGTCTGCGATGGTTGGTTGGTCGGAAATGGTTATAGTCGAGTGTGTTAGTGAGCTTGGGCTATCATGATGAATGGATTGGTTAAGCATTGCCCCAAGTAGGAAAAGATACGGACGAGTTTTGACTTAAGTGCTCTATTGAGCCATTAATAGTGAGGGCTTGTCATGAGATGGACGGAGTCAAACACGTACGTAGTGGAGGGCGCTGCCATCAACGGATGGTTTCACAACATGTGGCCATCGCACATGGTTCTACAACGCGTAGCCATCACACGGAGTATAGGTTTGGTGCACCAGTAGTGTGCGCTCTGCGAAGACACCCTAGACCCACTCCACTCTTGAAGAGGGACCGATATGGATCGTCATTGCGTTGATCATGACCACACAAACTAGGATGTCATGATACTGGTTTGGGCATGCAACCCAACCAGGTTGAACGGGCATCTACGCCATCCAGGGTACACGTCCTGCCTCACTCAAGACGCACGCGCCCACCAACCTCACTGGTGTGTCGCACCGCGCGGTACCGCGCCTTGCGCAATCAACCGCGTGCGTGCACCACCGCTCGGTCCGTCGCAAACGACGGTTGATTCCGCTATATTTGAACGACGGTTGGCTCGCCATGATCCCGCAGCCCGGCGTGCTCCTGCCCTACACCGTTGGCCACGGCATGCCATCCGGATTAGCGTCACTCCCAACGCTTCCTCTTAAACCATTCGGTACCGCTGGTTAACGCCAAAGACTCCGAACGCCTTCCGCTGGTTTCCCCAACTCTGTTGCACTGCAACTTTCGGTCGGATCGGTGAGCCTCTCTACCCTGAGCCTGAGCCTCTCCGGGACCTCCTTAACCGTTTCCTCCATCAATTTCGCTAGGTCTTCTCTAGTGTCCTCGGATAGCTAGGTCTTTTGTTTTGGGTCGCCGCCACCACCGTGTCAACAATCTTCTTCACGCACTGACACGTGGGTTCGTGCCCCACCTGTCAGAATAAGTGGAGAGCAAAACAGGGCAAGGACACGTGGCGCCGGGAAAGCAGAGAGAGAAAGAGCACGGGGAGAGAGAAAACATAGAGAGAGATCCCGCCTAAAAAAATCTCGGCCTTGAGATTGCATACCAAGGTAGAAAATAACTCGGGGTAGTTTTGGCGGACTAGTTCTTGTGGTTCCCACATTGACCGCTTCCTGGTTTGGTTGCTCCATTAAACCTAGCACGTCTTGACGGTTTTGTGTCTCATCCACTTTTCTATGATAAAAGAATATCTTCCCTTTTTTTTAAGCCTATATCATTAATTGTATTAGGAGAGATGTTAACTAGTCAGTGCTCCGATGACACTGACCTCTTATAATTCCCACTCTTTTAGATGGAGTTCAAGAGGAGGACCCATATGACTGCCACGAGGACGATGGCCAATGGTACAATGACCGAGACAATATTTAGGGTCAATCCAATCACCTGCAAAAATGCGGAGCCTTAGAGAAATGTATTGGACATATTTTGTGTTCTATCATACAAATTATTTTATGATTCTTTTGTGTTTAAGGCGCGGATGTTCGCCTTATAATTATTAAGCCTATGGGCATAGAACCATATTAGGTAATACTCAGGGCAAATCTGTTTGCTATACATGTGATGATTTCTAGATATGTGTCCCAAGCACTAGTGTACTGGCCTAGTGACTAGCGCATTAAACAACGGCTATTAGCTAAGTATAAAAATTAGGTCCGACATATTGTATACATCCTCCGCATTTTTTGGCAAGTACATAGTTCAATGTTTGTAGCGCTTTTTTTTTGGGCAACCATATAAGTCTGTCCATATTAAAAATGCATACTTCACTTATCTCTTCAAATCGCATTTCATTGGACTTTGCCGTGAAGAGCCACGGCGCGCCATGGCTTGCAGTTTACTGTGTTAGCACCCCCAATGGATTTCTTCCTGCTTTGCTATCGGCCTGGATGTGACAGTTCCGATGAATGCAACTTATGAGTGCAAGTAATGCATTTCTCATCCCGACTGCTGATGCCTTTCTCACAAATTGTAAACAATGTTGTGATTTCAGATAATTTTATTAAACAGAAAGGTATTTTCAACCTTACGTTAGTAAAAAAAAAAGTATCATGTTCTATTTTTGTAATGTTCAGGTGCTATTTTTTGTCGGTGATGAAACCTTTCCCATACTTACGTAGGGCGAACATTAATATGATTTAGTACAGAAGAATCATCAAAGTATGCATGTCAACGGAAACAAAATATGTGTAAAAGAATTCTCCAATAACTATGCATTTCTACAAACGACTGGAGTGACCCTAAACATCGTCCTAACCGTCATAGCCTTCATCCTCGTTGTCATGGCATTGGTCCAATTCTTTACCTCCATCTAAAAAGAGTGGGAATATGCAAGGTTGGTGTCATACAAACACTGGCTAGTTAACATTCTTCCGAATGCACTTAGCGGTACAAACTTAAAGAGAGGAGGGGCTATTTTATTTGCATAGAGGCAGCTTTAAAATAATTTCACTCACCCTATCTAGCTTGGTGGTTATTGATTATCTTAAGTTAAATCATGAGACCACACCATCCTAGCCAACACTTTATCAAGCAAGATACCCAACCAACCTTCCAACCAAACTCACCACACCTAACACCACACCCACTCCTCTCATCAAATACTTTAACCTAACCAACTTGCTTCCAAAACTTGACATCCTTTCCGTAGTAGGTATCCCGTCGTGGGTCACATATGCCATAGAAGCCCAGTCTTAGCTTAGGAGGGTTACCAGCTTAAGCTAGTCTCACGGCTCCTGTGGATGTGTGGCCAAATCACCTCAGTGATGACTAAAGCTGGTCCTTCTTTAAGAATGGGCTCGGGGTGCCTTCGCAAAGCGCATGTCGTTGATGCACCAATCTTGTACTACTGCGTGATGGCCACACATCATGTTGGAAACATCCTTTCATACTTGTGCTCATGCCTCAAGTAAATACTCTTGTACTTAGCTCCGCAGAGCACTCATACCAGACATCGTCCGCATCATCCCACTTTGAGTCTCCTTAACCGACCCATTTAGCACCATAGCCCACATCCACCAACTCACTTGACCATACCTGAACATCCCCGACCAATACACAATCACAATCATCATCCCAGAATCAACTAACAGTCGTAACTGTCATATGTCATCAAATTAAATGAATGAATGAATGTCCGCGCACCCGCAGATCCGCCGCTCACAGCCGTCCATCACCCATCGAACGGCGCAAACCACGCGTCACGCGGATCGCGCCCCGCGCCTCCCCCGGAAAGCCTCGCCTCTATTTAAAGCCCAGCCCCACACGGCACCACCTCTCCTCCCTCGCCCTCGCCCTCGCCCTCGCTGGCACCATGGCCAACGCCAACGACAACGACAACGACATCGACTCGCTCGCCAAGTTGGAGCCATTCAAGGAGATGGTCGGCGCATTGGATTTCCGCATCGTCGGCGTCGACCGCGTCCGCGACGCCCCCGCCATGCTAGCCATCATCAACGCGAAGCTGGCGGGCCCCACCCCGAGGGTGGTGGAGAACCTCGACGCGCTGCGCCTAGTGGGCAGTCTGGCAGGCCGCCTCGAAACTCTCAAGCACGAAGTAGTTCCGGTCCTCGTCTCCGACAGGACTGGTCCAGATAGGGGCATTTGGTGCGACCGCCAAGGGCCCCCAATTTTGGAGGCCCCAACCCATATAGTTAGTAGGTATTAGTAAGTACTTCTATTAGTAACAAATATTTGTGGTTTAAACCTTTTAGTTTACAAAGCAAAGTCATTAGTTATCATTATAGTTTATCTATGAAATCCATAAAAATTATAATATTGTTGAAGTACTTTTCAAAATGAATCTACATATTATTTGTATGTAGCTAATCTAAAATTTTTAAAGGTATTCATAACTCAAGTTTTAAACATTGGCCACCATGCATCTCCAATGCCAAATATTTATGACAGGAGGGAGTACTAGGGAGCTCATAGATCAACCAAAAATAGTCCGTTAAATTGGCCTAGTCGCTAGCCAATTAGTCATAACAACATAGTACTTAGTCGTTGCGAGCTAGTGAGTCCACTACCATTTCATTTTCTATAAAGGCATGCATTCCTTAGCACAAAGAAGATAGATATAATGGTTGTATAAAGCGGCCTAACCACCTATGGCTTTGGCTTCACCAAAGAATACGAGGTGTTATTGGCTCGTAAGATCAACAATAAATTGACATGACGAGGGCTTCTGAATTGTAGTGACCATCGAGGTGTGGTTTTCGATTGTGAGCAGTTGAGCAATGAGTAGTTCGATTTGTGTAACGATGTCACTACAACATTAGGGCAGGACAGTGTTGCGCTTCAGCCAAGGTATAATATTATTAGGTTTCATCTTGATACAATTCTCTTGTTTCATAGGATCCTAGGCCCATGTGCTTTCGATGCCATAGTGAGTCACCTAAGTGGTACGTGTGCAAGTTATTAAGCATAGCAACATCTAGATGGAGCATGACAAAGATCGAACACATCCACGTCTCGCCCCTCCATACCTCGATTGTCCTATCACCGACACAAGCTGATCATCCATGATTAGGTTGCATTATTTGTATAAAAAAGTATGTCTATACATAGATATTTTAGTAATCCATGCGATGAATAATGACTATTAGATATATTCTTTTATAACAATTTTAAGAACTACATAGAATATAGATATTTTAGGAGATATTTGTATATGGATGAACTAGATTTTACAATGTGGCAATAATCCAATATTGTCAACACATTTATAAATTGATGTGCTTTAGAGTATCTTTTATAAGTCTGTGAATGACCATGTATAGATAGGTTAAGTACATGGTCAGTGTGCTTGAGAAAAGGAGTAGGCTAGATACAAAAGATCTATAAATAGTTTGTTATATTATTAAATCTATAATATAGTAGTCGTTTGTAATAATGAGTCTCCCAATCAAGCCATGTCATTTACAGATGTTTAGTTCATTATTAATTTATGATTCGTTAGCTAAGAAAATAGTTCTTAAACACAAAAATATTTAATATTTAATGTATTAAGTAATTAGAAATTAAAATATAAAATTAAATTTAAAATGACATATTTTAGTCTCGCCCTAGGGCCCTTAAAACATTAGGAATGGCCCTGGTCTCCGACCCCGGCAACCTCGCCGCCCTCCGCCGCCTCCGCAACATCGGAATATCGGTGCGCTGCCTCGGCGAGAATTCGCCCCTCGGCCGTTTCCGCAACCTCTTCATCGGCCTCGGCAACCGGCTGCTCTACCTCTCTCGCTCCGTCCTCAACCGCAAGCACTCCTCGGGGTGGCTGGCCAGTCATCTCCGTGATCTGAAGCGTAGGGTCAGGACCGTCAGCAAGTGGCACTACATCTCCTTCGCCTAACCTCCGCTCCGCCTCCATCGAACCCCGGTGCAAATCCAAGTACTCGACCCTGTATCCCAACCGGCGCGCTTCTTCAATCTCGTAGTATATCTTCGTTTTTCCGTTTGTCAAGTGTGTTTGATGGGAAGTTTTCCGATGTGGTCGCGTCGTCTCACCGGTGCTGAAATTCTGTGAATCAACCTTTACCCATGTAACTACCTTCACCTGAGGAGAATATGAATATGAGTATCATATGAAATGCTTGCCAATCGATTCGATTCCATTTATTTTCCTTACCCTCCTTTAATTTCCGTATGAATATGAATCTTGCAATTTTGAATTCCAAATTTGTCTCTAGCCTCCTTTCGTATGAATATGAATGATTGCAATTTTGAATTCGAATTTTCTCTAGGAGAAGTTACTGACACGTGGGTTCGTGCCCCACCTGTCAGAATAAGTGGAGAGCAGAACGGGGCATGGACACGTGGCGCCGGGAAAGCAGATAGAGAAAGAGCACGGGGAGAGAGAAAACATAGAGAGAGATCCCGCCTAAAAAAATCTCGGCCTCGAGATTGCATACCTAGGTAGAAAATAACTTGGGGTAGTTTTGGCGGACTAGTTCTTGTGGTTCCCACATTGACTGCTTCCTGGTTTGGTTGCTCCATTAAACCTAGCACATCTTGACGGTTTTGTGTCTCATCCACTTTTCTATGGTAAAAGAATATCTTCCCTTTTTTTGAAGCCTATATCATTATTTGTATTAGGAGAGATGTTAACTAGTCGGTGCTCCGATGACACTGACCTCTTATAATTCCCACTCTTTTAGATGGAGTTCAAGAGGAGGACCCATATGACTGCCACGAGGACGATGGCCAATGGTACAATGACCAAGACAATATTTAGGGTCAATCCAATCACCTGCAAAAATGCGGAGCCTTAGAGAATTGTATTGGACATATTTTGTGTTCTATCATACAAATTTTTTTATGATTCTTTTGTGTTTAAGGCACGGATGTTCACCTTATAATTATTAAGCCTATGGGCGTAGAACCATATTAGGTAATACTCAGGGCAAATCTGTTTGCTATGCATATGATGATTTCTAGATATGTGTCGCAAGCACTACTGTAGTAGCCTAGTGACTATCGCATTGAACAACGGCTATCAGATAAGTATAAAAATTAGGTCCGACATATTGTATACATCCTCCGCATTTTTTGGCAAGTACATAGTTCAATGTTTGTAGCGCTTTTTTTTTTTGGGCAACTATATAAGTCTGTCCATATTAAAAATGCATACTTCACTTTACCTCTTCAAATCGCACTTCATTGGACTTTGCCGTGAAGAGCCACGGCGCGCCATGGCTTGCAGTTTACTGTGTTAGCACCCCCAATGGATTTCTTCCTGCTTTGCTATCGGCATGGATGTGACAGTTCCGATGAATGCAACTTATGAGTGCAAGTAATGCATTTCTCATCCCGACTGCTGATGCCTTTCGCACAAATTGTTAACAGTGTTGTGATTTCAGATAATTTTATTTAACAGAAAGGTATTTTTAACCTTACGTTAGTAAAAAAAAGTATCAAGTTCTATTTTTGTAATGTTCGGGTGCTATTTTTGTCGGTGATGAAACCTTTCCCATACTTACGTAGGGCGAACATTAATATGATTTAATACAGAAGAATCATCAAAGTATGCATGTCAACAGAAACAAAATATGTGTAAAAGAATTCTCCAATAACTATGCATTTCTACAAATGACTGGAGTGACCCTAAACATCGTCATAACCGTCATAGCCTTCATCCTCGTTGTCATGGCATTGGTCCAATTCTTTACCTCCATATAAAAAGAGTGGGAATATGCAAGGTTGGTGTCATACAAACACTGGCTAGTTAACATTCTTCCGAATGCACTTAGTGGTACAAACTTAAAGAGAGGAGGGACTATTTTATTTGCATTGAGGCAGCTTTAAAATAATTTCACTCACCCTATCTAGCTTGGTGGTTATTGATTATCTTAAGTTAAATCATGAGACCACACCATCCTAGCCAACACTTTATCAAGCAAGATACCCAACCAACCTTCCCAACCAAACTCACCACACCTAACACCGCACCCACTCCTCTCATCAAATACTTTAACCTAACCAACTTGCTCCCAAAACTTGACATCCTTTCCGGTAGTGGGTATCCCGTCGTGGGCCACATATGCCTGTCGACAGGTGACTAACTGGGGGGTCATCGCCGGCAATGAATTTGTACGAGGGGACGCTAATCAAGAACCAAACCAGATGGGTAACACAAAGGCAGGGTTATCTGAGTTCGGGCCCTCAGCGGAGGTAATACCCTACTTCGTGCTCGGGATTATGGTTGATCAATGTGCAAGATGATCAAGGTTATTGTGTATGCTTGATGATCGAAGATCTCTCCTCTCCTCGGCCTCTACCCCTCCTTTATATAGTGTAGGGGGATAGGATTAAGCGTCATGAGGTACATAGCCCATTTACATTATGATGTTACATGGAATGTGTCCATTGATCTGCTAATTACATGGAGATATACCATATCCTCGGGTCCTCTCTTGCGGTGCGAGGCGCGTGCAGCCCAAGCAATCTTCAACCCTAGTCGGCCGGCTCGTATTGCTTCCATCCGTTCCCTTACGGGCCTTCTAGAGGATACCCGGGGCTCATGTAGTCCACAGTAGCCCCCGAGTGATTTACGATCGATTCAGATGTTTAGCCGACTGGTTTCGCCTATACCTCCTGTAATCTGAAAAGAGATTGTAAAGAACTCAAGAAATCTTAAGTTTTTATGTTGAAGCAACGCCTGGATCCGCAATACCGAACTCCAGCTTACTCGGCCCATTGGGCACATCACCTCAACAGAAGGGTTCGGCTCCTGGGCATCCACTCTTGCTATACAAGGGCGGCTACTGACCCAACATGGGGTATGCCTTAAGCCATGCCGTCACAACTTCTGTCTTGTAGCATGCTATAATCTTAGCGTTTCAAAGTGTCAGCATCAGGCGCCCGGCCTTAACTTTGTAAGAGCCAGCGCTTGGCCCAACATGGGGAGCACCTTTCAGCCGGGTGGTACCTGTCCCAACCAGGGGAGGGATCAGCTTATGCCCCTCAGGGCGTACCAATTGGATACGACTTTGTTGAGAGGTATTTGTATCCGGGTAGCGGTATACAACTGGCGACCTTATAAAGGCATACCTCAAGAAGTTAAATCCAAATTTCACCAACACCCAACCTCGAACGTGCGAAGTTAGCTAGCGATAGCGTGGGGTGTGCTGTGAAATATTTTTAATTTTGGCACTGCCGGTGATATGCCCTCCAGGGTGCACCGAGGCCGAATTAGGCTCGATTTTAACACATTGCCACAGTTAGCGGCGTGTTAAGAAAGCCTGTTAAGGGGATCGCCCTTTGCAATTTTAGCCCAAGCCCAATTAGGGGGGAGGCGAAACGTTTTCGTGCCTTTTCCTCGCGCAACCGGTGCGGTACGCGCTTCCGTCGGAAACCGTATTCGTAACGAATTCCGAGGCGCGACCCTTGAATTTCCTCTGTGTATAAAAGGA
This sequence comes from Raddia guianensis, assembly GCA_036346415.1. Lineage (NCBI taxonomy): Eukaryota > Viridiplantae > Streptophyta > Magnoliopsida > Poales > Poaceae > Raddia > Raddia guianensis. The sequence goes on from CM070544.1 coordinate 28,251,513, forward strand.
ACCCCAGGGTCAGAATATATTTCACCACCAGCTTTCGGGTTATTGAGTTTTCTTCTTTTCGGCGGCACCCAAAAATCTCCACCCCGCCTCGCTTCGAGAGCAATGGCGAATCCGTGGGCTGATCCATGGGCATCCGCTTGCGCCGAGGAGCACTCCCGCTTTGTCGCCGCAACAGCCGCGGTAGAAGCCGAATGGCGGCGCTGGCGGGAAGATTTCGCAGAACAAACCGCTCAAAGGGCCATTAGAATCCTCGTCAGCGGTCATCCACGATTCTATGCAGTACGCACCCCTCTGAAGGATGCTCTTGTTTTCTCCATCCTTGACGTGAAATGGCCATCAAGGGAGTAGTCTACCTTCCTTCAGTATCCTCCGCGAGCCAGCGACGAGCCTTAGCTCGATGTGCTGTGCCGCGGAAAATATGTAATCGGGCCTAAGAGCCCTTTTAATGAGAATCTTTCGAATATCCATGATCCTTTGTCTTTGCTCCAATCTCGAATCTGCAATGCCGCTTCTCCTCGACTTGATCTTGAATCCGCAACATCGCTTCGTCCGAGCAATTAGGCTCGCCCGCTCCTAGACAGGCAGTCGGCGCGTAACGCAGACCTCTCGGGGGAGAACCACTCGGCCGGCCGAGTGATTATCGGCCCCTCACGAAAAGGTCGTATTCAGCGCTAGACTAAGGCCCGGCCTAGAATGCGAAACTCTGCCCTTTGCTTATAAGTTAGGAACATGGGAACAAAATTAGTTCACCTCGCTCGCTTTTCGTGCCAGTCCGTTAGCTTCTCCCAGCAGATTCCGCCGCTAGGGTTCTTCTCCGCCGTCGCCTCCGCCGCCACCCGTCTCTAATCGCGATGGCTCCACCATCCCCCACCACCGCTGAGGCAGCGAAGAACGCAAAGAAGTGGATGAAGTCCATCACGACTGAGCGGAGGCTACAGAAGCTGGTTTCCCTCGGCGTGCTCCCATCGGAAGGGTTCGCATCTTGGCGCGCCGCCGCCGGCGAATCCTGCCCCACCCCTCGCCAGGACGAGGTAGTGGTCTTCGAATCCTTTTTCCTCCGCGGCTTCGGCCTTCCTTGCTCTCCTTTCTTCCGGGGCTTGCTCCATTTCTATGGGATTGAGGTCTCGCATCTGAACCCCAACTCCATCTTTCATATCGCGATCTTTGTTCACGTCTGCGAGGCCTATTTGGGGATCGCTCCCCATTTCGACCTTTTCCAATTCCTTTTTCTCCTCAAACCCTACCCCAACAAGGACAATCCCAAGGCCGCAGGCGGCGCGGGATTCCAACTGCGGGAAGGGGTTAAAAAGTTTTACTTCGACCTTCGCTTGAAAACCTCCAACAAGGGCTGGCACTCAAAGTGGTTCTCTCTTGGCGCGCCTCCGGCCCTTCCTTCCTTCTCCGTGAGTGCCCCACAGTCCGTCCCTCTGGTCTTCTCTCTCCGCCGATGTGGGGAAGCCAAGTGAAGGAACTTCTTGTTCTTCTCATGAGCCAAATCTCTTTGGGTTGACCGGTGTGGGGTAGTGTGGAACTACACCCAACATCGTATGCAACCCATCAAGGAGAGGTCCATCTCGCCTTTGAGTACTCGGGGCCCCAAGATGCCACTCGGGAAACGGTGAGAACCTTCTGTGAAGGAGATTATCGGCCGAGTGGTGAGCTTTTTGCTCGGGCTCGAAATAACTCTGCGGAATGCCCGGCTTCATACCATTTGGGATTCTTGCCACCGTGTAAGGAAGAGATCCTCCTCAACTCAACCGCGGTTTGTCGATGTAGAGTCGAATTAATGTGATTTAACATGTCGCGGGCGTGAGGCCTTCTTCTCCACCCCGGTCCCGGAGGCTCCGCTCCCCAAGGAGGCGCTGCATAGCGTCTGCTGAAGGCTTGCGAGTGCTCCTCCGGCCAAAAAGCGGGGGTCGCTCGGGGGACTCGGACGAAGACGATGAAGAAGATGACACCGTCCTGCTTCTTTTCCGCCTCCGTCGCCCAGCGGCGAAGTCGCCACCCGCTCAGGCCGCGCAACCACAGAGCCCTCCGCCACGCCAGTCTGCCGACCCGAAGGCCGCGTTTGGGGCGAAGAAACCTCCCGGCTCGAACCCGAGTGGTTCGGACATGAAATTCAAGATGAAATACGTCCCGTCACATAGGTATTCTTTTGTGACACCATAAGTTCATGATTTGTAAAGACATGTGTCTTGAAAAGTCGTCGAATGCTTGTAGGAAACCAATGAAGGATGATGAGCTGCCAAGCTCCAAGGACTCGGCTAAGCCCACCGTGCCCCACGAGATTCGGCCCATCTCGCCTGTACCGCGAACCCTCGTCGTGAAGGGAAAATCCAGCTCGGCTCGAGAGCTCGAGCCGAAATCGAGGAGATTCTCGCCCCTCCACCAAAGCACACACTCCACCCTTCCGATTAAAATGGCGGAAGGAGATGGAGAACTCTGGTCGACGACAGGCGAGGAAGCGAAGAGTGGGAAGTCTTGGACCAAGTAACGCCATTCAAGCGAGATATACAAGGTAAGCTTCTTTTCTTGCTATGAATCTTTATCCCCGCGAGGGCATTCCACTAACCTTCCTCCCTTCTCCCGCAGGCGCATGAAGGAGAGGTCGAAGCGAAGACCCGATGCATGGAAAAGACGGTGGGCGAGCTGAAAATGCGCGACGAGTTTGACAACGCGCTGTATGCCACCAAGCGACAATACTGCGGCCGGATCGAAGAACTCCACCGCGAAGTCACCGAGCTTCGATTTCGCCATGTGAAAGAGTCTAACATAAGCAGTATAGACCCCAATCCATGCTAAATCTACGAGAAGGATGTTTCATACGTAATGATCTTCAATGGTTGCCGTCAGTGTAGCTTTGGAGGCGAGGAGAGGCACTAGAGGAGGAAGTCCGCCAAATAGCGCTTCGAGCCGAGGGTCGGCTAAAGAGTTGGAAGGTAACTTTCGGTGGCTCTCCTGACTCAACCTCATTGAAACCCGTAATCGACTTTGATCCATTAGTCGCATACAGAACTTCGCCCGAACCACAGCGGAATTGCTCCAATACTTGAATGCCTTTATCCAGACGAGGAGCCGCGAGCGATCCGACCTTCGGTGGCCCATCTCGGCGCCCTTCTGGCGGATCAAGGTCTTCACCGGGAGGCCGCAATAACATGCACCGCCAAGGCCTGCGCCATCGTGAAGTCAAACTTCCCACGCCTAGATTGCGCGGCCGTCAAGGATGGGTTTGCTTGCTCGGAGGAGGAGGCCGTAGCTACGTTAGAAAAGTTCATCCAGCTAACTGTCCAAATAGTTGATCAATTGGACTTATAATTATGCCTGTAATAGAAAATTTTGGTTGATCCCCAGTACCGGTGATCCGACTTATTCAAATAATACGTGTTATCCTTTTTCATGAAATGCATCCGCGAGTGCCAGGAAGTAGCACTTGGCTTTCTTCCTACGCAGCTGCGAAGTAGCTAAACATTGTCGCTAGGATGTAAAAGCGCCATTACTAAAGAATTTTCGTACTACTCGAATGCGATCAACACATGTAGAGAGAAAACAACTTTATTGATGAGATAGGGTGCGGTTGACTCCGCACACTATTTAGTGTAGCCCCCGACTTACTGCTTGGTCGTTTACGGCCAAGTAGCAAGTCAAAAGAAGGGAATCTAATTACACAAATGCTGCTTGGATACAAGAACTAAGGGAAAAAACGACGTAGCTGCTCGATGTTCCAGGTGTTGGGCACTTCAGATCCATCTTCACGTTGTAGCCGATAAGCCCCCGGGAGGGTCACCTCGACAATCGCATAGGGGCCTTCCAGTGGGGAGAGTTTATGCTCGTGCTTCGATTCCTTGGAGGACCAGATCTCCTTGGAGAATGCGGCCCGTACATTCTTGTTGATGGTAGCGACGCAGGCCCTGTTGGTACTTTGCCGACTGGATTAATGCTGCTTCCCTGGCTTCCTCGAGCCGATCGAGGTCTTCACACCTTGCTTCATCCGAGTGATTATCGTCGTAACCGGCAACGCGAGGAGACGGAACTTCAATTGATCGGGAGGACGGCTTCGAGCCGTAAACTAGGAAAAGGATGTCGCCCGATGGCTCGGCTTGGGGTTGTTATGAGCCCCGAGCGAAGGCAACTCCTTAACCCGGTAGCGTTGCGTCTGGCGAGCGATCGAAATTCGAGCTTTGAGCCCTTGCGGCACCAATCCGTTGGCGCTCTTAACCTGCCCGTTGCTCCTTGGGTGGGCCACCGATGCGTAGCAGATTTTGATGCCCAGCTCCTCGCCCCAATCTTGAAACTTCGCTGCTTTTGAACTGAACGCCATTGTCGGTGATGATGCGATTGAGTGCGCCAAAACGCTGCGATGTCCGGAAGAACTTCGCGTGCCTTGGCGCCCGTGATGACAACAACCGGCAGCCCGATCCACTTGGTAAACTTGTCAATGGCGGCGAAGAGATGAGTGAATCCGCCTTTGCGCTAAGCGAGGGCCCACCATGTCTAGATTCCAGACGGCGATGGGCCAAGAGATCGGAATCGTCTGCAGATCTTACGCCGGCATGTGGATCTGCCGTGCGAAAAACTGACACCCATCACATCTGCGTACTATATCTTCCGCATCTGTGACCGCGGTTGGTCAGAAAAATCCCTGTCGATAGGTCTTGCCTACCAGGGTGCTTGCTGCTGCGTGATGCCCGCACTCCCCCGAGTGGATATCGTTGAGTAGCTCTCTGCCTTCTTGCTCGGATATGCAACGCCTTAGTACCCCGGAACTGCTTTTTCTGAAAAGCTCGTCCCCGACTACCTTATAGCTTTTGCTTCGGCGTGTGATACACTCGGCAAGGCTTCGATCCTCAGGTAGATCATCACGAAGGAGATAATCTAAGTAAGGCTGAGTCCACTCGGGAGTAATTAATAGTACCTCTGCGTCGCGTTTTGGCTGCTTCTCTTGATCTTCCCCTGTTGCAGATGATAGCTTGATTGACGATGGGCGTAGCTCCTGGACGAAAACACCACTCGGGACCTTGGCCCGAGTGGATCTATCAGCGCTAGCTCGCTCGGCCGCTGCCGTTATCGCGCGAACACGTGAGTAAGCTCGATCCGTCGAACTTGTCTTCTAACTTATGAACCTTCTAGCAATAGGCCGCAATGCTGTCGCCAATACAAGACCACTCCTTTTGAACTTGGTTGACCACGAGTTGAGAATCTCCGCGTACCATTAACCGCTTGGCTTGGCGATATGGCGTAGCGTAGGCCGTGGATGAGTGCCTCGTGCTCGGCGACATTGTTGCCGACGGAAACAATATCTGGAGGGCGTGGCGTAGCTTCTCTCGGTCGGCGATGTGAGCAAAATCCCAGCTCCGCGGCGAGCATGAGGAACCATCAAAGTACATTGTCGATGCTTGAGATTGTCCTTCTTCTTTGGGGTTTGGGCTTCATCCACTCGGCGTGAAGTCGCCAAAGCTTGAGATTTAATGGCTAGTCGAGGCTGAACTTTATTTCAAAGGCTCCAAGTCTTGGAAACTCGTCGGCTAAGTGCCACGATGCATCGATGAGCCGCACATCTTTCTGGTTGGCGGAGGCTTCATCTTGAGGATGGCACCGACCTTTTACGGATTTGCTTGATCCTCGATTGGAGATGATGAATCCGAGTAGTTTACCGACGGAACCCCAAAAACGCACTTCTCGGATTTAGCTTCATCGGAATGCCCTTAGGCTCTCGAATGTCTCGGTCGGATCTGTTATGAGATCCCATCTGGATTTGGTTTTATGGCGGCGTCGTCGACATACGCCTCCACATTGCGTCCGAGTTGAGTGTGAAAACACATTTGTATAGTCTTGTTGATAGGTCGCTTTGTGTTTTCAACCCGAATGGCATTGTGATATAGCGCGAAAGCACCAAAGGCGTAATAAATGATGTTTTGATGCGATCCTCCTCCTTGAGGCTGATCGATGGTAGCTGAATAGGCGTCGAAAACTCAGAGCTCGCACCGGCGGTAGAATCCACCACTTAGTCGATCGCGGGAGCACGAAAGGATCCTTAGGACACGTCTTGTTGAGGTCGGTGTAGTCGACACACATCGCCATGTCTTGTTCTTCTTACGCACGGGGCCGGATTGGCAAGCGGTCGGGTGATACACCTCTTTGATGAACCGTGCGGCCCGGCAATTTGGTGATCTCACTCCTTATGGCGTCCTTCCGATCCGGGCGAATCTTCGTAGGTGTTGCTTGGCGGGCCGCCTTTTCGTTGGCGTGAAGAGAGTGCTCGATCACTTCCCTCGGAACACGGGCATGTCGAAAACTTCAGCGAACACATCCCGATTGGCGGAGGAAAGTGACGGCGCGTCTTCCTATTCTTTGTCGAGCCCTCTCCCAATCACGGCCGTTTTGGCGGGTCAGACGGGTCAACAGGATCTTCTTAGTTTCTTGGTTGCTTGGATGGATGTTTTGGCCTGCTTCTTGGCGGGGCGTCCCTTCCTCTGAAGGCTTGCAACCTCGGTCGGATCTTCTTCATCTCGGCAGATGAATCGGCGCTGCGCCATCTCGCGACTTCATTTGTCATGAGCGAGGGCTGTTGCGTCACGAGAGGGTGATTACACCATTGGGACTGGCATCTTTAAGGCGAGATAAGTATAGTTGGGAACCGCCATGAATTTGGCAATCCCCGGCCTTCCCAAGATAGCATGATATGCCGTCTCGAAATCGGCCACCTCGAAGCTTAGGCTCTCGGTTCTATAATTCTCCTTGGTCCCAAACGTGACCGGTAGGGAAATCTGTCCGAGTGGTATCGCGGGCGTCCGAGGATTATCCGTGGAGCGGAGATGACCCTTGCCGTGCTTCGGGCGTGGGATTTTCATTTGGTGAAGGCCTTGGCGAAAAGGGCGTTAATCCGCTCTCGCCATCGACCGGGACCCTTTTAGTTTGCTCCTTGAGCGACCGGATCCAAAACAAGTGGATACGAGCGCAAGTATTGCGGAGTTGGGGGCATGATAGCGTTGATCTCCAGTGGTAAACACGCCTCGCTTGGACTCAGCGCATCAGCCCCGAAGATATAGCTGATTTCACACTCAGCGTCCTGGTAATCTCCATCGGGTTTCTTGCCTTGACCGCCCTTGGCAGACTGGTTGGAGCTCTCGGCGAACCTGCGAGAATAAGGCGGTCTTTGGCGAGTGTTTACCTCGAGGATGGAAGGACATACGAATCCATCACTTTTTGTAGTCGTTGTCGTTGGGGGCTTAGGTCGATAACGCTCGCGTTGGCGACCATCTCGTCTCCTTTCGCTTCTTGTCCTTGGGCTTGCCTTATTCATCGTTAGGCTTCTTCTTGGGGCCTCCGTCGGTGCCTCCGCGGTGATTTGCGATAGCCTCCTCGGCTTGACCTCGATCGACATCGTGAACATGGCTTTGAGATTCTGTTTGGGGTCCGGGTCATCTGCTGATTAACTCCTCGGTTGCACCCGACGAAGAAGGCATCAATATTTGCTTGCTCAAAATGTCACGGATCTCATTCTTCTTCTTAGTGAAGCGCTTGATGAACTCACGAAGAGTTTCGCTCTTACGCCTATGTAGCTGTCCAATCTCCCATCTCCCTGGGCCTTTCATAGGTCCCTTGAAATTGGCGATGAAGCGCTCTGGAGGTCGTCCCAAGACTTGATAGAGTTCTCTGGGAGTCCGTTAGCAGTGCAGGCGGTTGGGGTCAAGCGGCCGGCAAATAGTTCGCCATGGCGTTACGATCACCTCTGCCGCTGGCCATCGCTAAGGCGTAAACCTGCACCCGATTCTTTGGATCCCTCTCGCCATCGAACTTGTCGATGCCTTTGAGGATTAAAACCATCCGGCCAAACCACTCGGCGAAGATCCGGGGTGAAGGCCGAATTCCTTCGATGGTCGTGGCGCCTCCGTATTGGGGATCTCTGCGGCGCTCGACCACGGGCCTTGGCGCTGCCATGGCGGTGGTCACGCCGGTGGCGGTGCTCTCGGCTGATCGTCGTTGCGGCGGATATGGTGGCCACGAGTCTCGCTCGTCGTTACCGCGCTCCGCCGCCGAGCCGATGTCTTGGCGTAGATCACGGGCGGGTGGCGGTGTGAGTCACTGCCGCCGAGGCTCGAGCCGGTTCCGATTCGCGTAGATCATTGCGAGCCGAGGTGGTCGGGCGGTATTGCCTCGTTACATTGTATGGCGCCATCTCTACCATGGCGTCTCTCGAGCAAGGGCACGGATACATGGGCTATACGGGAGTTGTGGCGCGATAGTCTCAAGAAGAGTCTTTGGCGTGATGACATTGGCACAGGGAGTGTTGTAGACCTCCTGGTCTCTTAAGCTTTGCTTGAGCTCGTTACGGGCGTCCACGGCGCGAAAAGCGGTCGGCGGCGTCGCGATCTCGGTCTTCCACTCGGCGAGAGTCCGGGTCTGCCGCCACGATAGCGGTTGCCTCAGGTCTCATTGGTTGGGAGGTGGAGTGATGATCCTCCGCCCCGAGGACGAAAACCTCCCGATAGTTGTGAATCTCAACGCTCCCGTCGGACTCGGAGTTTGAAGCGGAGAGGCTAACTTGTTCGCTCTGTCCAATGGGTTGGCCACCGTTGATGACACCCACGAACACTGCCGAACCCGAGCGGGTTGACCCAACCGGATCAGCAGATTGGTTTCCCGAGTGGTTATCTCTTGTCCGAATCTCAAGAGCGGCCTGTGCGGAAGTCGCGGCAGGACTCTCGAGTCCGGAGAGAAATCCAGTCAGGGATTCATAGACCTCATTGGGCTGGAGGATGTCCAGGCCGGGGTAGGCGATCTCATGGGGCTCTTCTTCGCTCTCATCGCTGAGGGGCGCGAAGTGAGGCTGCCGACGGATCCTCCTAAAGAAAGCACATGCAGAATTCTCCAAGCCGAAAGGCAATGGGTCCCGTTGATTGCATGTACCTTCTGGTTGAACGATCTCTCGTGGGGGGGAGAGGTGAAGATTGCCGAAGCCGTCGGCGATGAAGTCCAGGGCGCCAAAGCGAAGAGACTCCCCTGGCCTCATGTCGACGTTCGGCGATCTCGAAGAAGCCATCTGATCTGAAGAACGATCTTGCGCTTGCCCCTACGGCTGCATGGCTGTCGACGGTGACTAAGCGGGGGTCACCGCCGGTAATGAATTTGTACGAGGGGACGCTAATCAAGAACCAAACCAGATGGGTAACACAATCTGAGGTTATCTGAGTTCGAGGCCCTCAACGGAGGTAATACCCTACTTCCTGTGCTCTATGGGATTATGGTTGATCAATGTGCAAGATGATCAAGGTTATTGTGTATGCTTGATGATCGAAGATCTCTCCCTCTCCTACGGCCTCTACCCCCACCCTTTATATAGTGTAGGGGGGATAGGATTACAGAGCATCGCGGGGTATATAGAAACTGTTTCTGTTATGATGTTACATGGAATGTGTCCATTGATCTGCTAATTACATGGAGATATACCATATCCTCGGGTCCTCTCTTGCGGTGCGAGGCGCGTGCAGCCCAAGCAATCTTCAACCCTAGTCGGCCGGCTCGTATTGCCCCCATCCGTTCCCTTACGGGCCTTCTAGAGGATACCCGGGGCCCATGTAGTCCACAATGCCATAGAAGCCCGGTCTTAACTTAGGAGGGTTACCAGCTTAAGCTAGTCTCACGGCTCCGTGGACGTGTCAAATCACCTCAGTGAGGACCCGAGCTGGTCCTTCTTTAAGAATGGGCTTAGGGTGCCTTCGCAAAGCGCATGTCGTTGACGCACCAATCTTGTACTACTGCGTGATGGCCACGCATCATGTTGGAAACATCCTTTCATACTTGTGCTCATGCCTCAAGTAAATACTTCTCTTGTACTTAGCTCCACAGAGCACTCATACCGGACATCGTCCGCATCATCCCACTTCGAGTCTCCTTAGCCGACCCATTTAGCACCATAGCCCACATCCACCAACGCACTTGACCATACCTAAACATCCCCGACCAATACACAATCACAATCATCATCCCAGAATCAACTAACAGCCGTAACTGTCATATGTCATCAAATTAAATGAATGAATGAATGTCCGGTGAATATCAGTTTACCCTTCTGACGCTTGTTGCCTAAATATTATTTTTGGAACTTAGCATATCTATGCAAGTTTTACCGAATAGGTTGGGTTAAAGTTGTTACCAATGTAGACCTAGGTTATTAAAAGGTATGACAATCAAGACAACCATATAAGGTAATCAAGTAACAAAGGATAGATATGTTTATAAGATGGATAACAAGTGGGAAGTTCATATAGCATGCATTTTCATAGCAAATAACATAATTTTAGCAAATTGTGTAAAGGCACGAACTATGGAATGTTAACTTGACTTGGTCTAGTGGGTAGTCCTCCTCGGCGTCTCTGAACCTGCCCTCCGATTGTTTACGTCTAATTGTACAAACTAACGCTAATAAATATTCAGAAATGCAGATAAAACATGATGCAAGAGTACAACTACAATTACTTGTGACGATTCTGTCGACGGTTGGGATATCGGTCCCAAGTCAACTAAGGTTCTTGAGAAAGGGAGATAGAAGACCTGCCGAGCAAGGCGAACAGCAATTAATGAGCAACAGGGAGACACAGTGTTTTTATCCTGGTTCAGGCCTCTCCGATGAGATAATAGCCCTACGTCCGGCGCTTCTTTATACGAGAAAGGATTACAAGGAGGAACTTGATGAGACGAGCAACTCTCGGCGATTATGGGTGTACAATAAGTAGTATACGATCTAAGCTTCAAGCCTGATGTCGAGGACGTGCTGAACGTGCCCTCTACACGCCGTAGAGGCTCGATTTATATAGCGTTGAACAACCGACCTACTGGGAGATAATCGGGCCGGATTAACCACAAGATCGTAACTAACTCGTACCATGCCAAATATATCCCACGGTAGATAAGGTATACTCAAATTCTTGGGAATCACGACTCTGCTCCAATCCGAGAAAGCAACGTCCGGGTCTTCACGTAGCCGTGCAGAACTCTTGCTCGAGTCGGACTCAAACAAGAAGTTTTAGGCCACCACGCACCATGCCAACCAGAAGCTGTTCGGCAGGATGCATATGGGCCTGATAGAACCTTCTAGGGAGCTGTCGACGGTTGGGATATTGACCCAAGTCAACCAAGGTTCTTCAAAGAGGAGATAGGAGACACGCCGAACAACCACGAACATCAACGAACAGGAGACGGGGTTTTTATCTGGTTCGGGCCTCTCGGAGAGATAATAGCCCTCGTCGGCCTTTCTTATATATCGAGAGATGAATACAAGAGGTGGCTCGATGGGGCGAACAAGTCTCGGCGAGATTATCTTGAAATACAAAGGTGCTAGGTCTTAGCTCCCCTCTACGCCGTGGGGGGCCTGTTTATATAGTCTTTGAGCAAACCGACCTCTGGGGAATATCGGGCGGGCTAACCACGAGATAAATAACGAACTTCGTGCGTGCCAAATGCGTCCGAGGTAGATAAGGCATACTCCTAGTCTTGGAGATCACGACTCCTAATCAATCAGGAAACCACGTCAGGGTCTTCCGTAGCCGTCTGAGAACTCTTGTTGAGTAGGACTCGAACACGAATCCTAGGCCGTTCGCGCCGTGCGGCCGGGGAGGCTGTTGGCGAGAATGCATATGGGCTGATAGAACCTTCGGGGTGGGCCTGGTAGGCTGATTCGATTGGGCCGTCGGTGGAGCCATGGCAATGGGCGTAATTTTATCCCGACGGCTAGCCCCGAGACTCAAGTGGAAGGACTCACTAGAGTGGGGTCTTCCTCTTGAGACTCTAAGTCAAGAAGAGGTATTTTTCTGCTACAAAGGCGTACAGCGAACAACCGAGCACAGTTCACGGTTCAACCGAACAATACTTGTTCGGGACCGAACAAACCCGCCCGGTGCGAGCAACTCTGTTGCATCGAGCGAGGAGCGACATCTGTCGAAGCGAGTACCCGACCCTCGATCTGAAATCGAAAGAAGTGAGGTGAATCATCTCCTTGAGGTGAGCGTCACCAAGGAGGATTGACTTCTTGGTAGTGAAAGCGTACCACCGCATCCGGTAAGATTAGATCTTAGGAGAATGAACATAGCAAGTCGCGAGGCGGACTCGTCTTCTTGCATCCGGGCATTCGGATGCCTAGGAAAGATAGGGAACCACCTCTCGGGCTAGAGCTTGCAGAAATAGAGATTGCGCTCTCGGCGAATGTCACCTTCGGGGCGAAGGTGATGTGCCCCAGGGCGTGGATCGTGTGCGAAGCGGACAATGCATACGAGGGAATATGACCCGATCCCGGCGAGAGCTCGCCAAAGGAACCAAGTAAGGAGATCTAGTCCCGAGCACGGGCTCGTTAGAGAACGAAAGTCGACCAGGCCAAAGGCGTGCGGTAGAAGCACGTACTCGGGCGAAAAACTGCCGGTCGAGGTGACCTTGCCCTCGAAACACGGAGCTCGTCGCGGGGACGGATCTGGCGCTCCGGACTAAAGCTGCCGGTCGTGGTGAATCACAACCGATGCGGTCGAGCCGCAAGAAGCGTGTGAAATCAACGCTTTACCCATAGCGTATTCCTTGCGGCGGTGTTAGCGTTGTCTTAGCAAGTCTGAGAACCGGCGCTTGGAGTGCCCGTTGCGATGAGAATCGACTTACGATGGGCGAGGACTCCGTTGGTGGCGCAATACCTTGACTTAGCCGGCTGTGAAGGTCGGTGCGGGCAAAGGCAAGAAATCATCTGTGGCGAAGTGAAACAGCCCGGGCATCTGTGAACAAACCGGGAAGAGAGATCTGGACATCGGTTTTAGTGGGGAAGCACGGAACCTCGCGCGACCATCACGGTCTGGCGTTCCCCATTCTGTGCTTCTGCGGAAGACAAACAAGAAACAAGCCCGACAAGGAAAAAAGAGCAGGGCGGGCTCTAAGAAGAGCAAAGCGAGTTTTGAAAAACACGCTAAAGGCGACCTACCGCACAAGACATAATTTTTTCCGATCGTCCCCCAATGGCGTTAGTGTCACCTCGGCGAATCGGAACCGGCGCCCGGGAGTGCTGTTGCGATGAGAATCGGCTTATGGTGGGGCGGGACTCCGTTGGTGGTGCATTGCTCCGGATTACCGTGCGGGAAGGGCGTAACATGGATAAAGAAGGCGCTTGCGGGCAAGTGCAGCCAGTTTGTGGCTAAGACCGCTAACGAGGGAAGGCGTCGGGACCTTAGTCGCGAGCAAAGGCGTCTGGCGAAATCTTATTCGGGCATGGACCCGTGCGGCGTTAGTGTCGCCTCGGTGGAGTGCGGAACCAGCGCTAGGAGTGCCCGTTGCGATGAGAATCGACTACGGTGGGCATGCCGTTCGCGATGAGAATCGACTACGGTGGCGAGAACTCCATCGGTGGTGCATCACTTGATTAACGGAGGCGAAGTGCGAAATTCAGCTCAAGTCCCAAGCCGAGCGGAGGAGGCGGTGCTCAGGAGGCTGGCCGAGCAGCTCAAGACCGCCCGAGTAGCGCTTGAATCAGTGAAGTCGGCGAACAGCTTTTCACGCAAAAAAAAGCGACAAAAGACAGAAAACCAAGAGCAAAGGCGAACAGCGCTAAAACTTTTAAGAAAACCGGTAGAAACGCTTCGGCCTAACTCCGGCCCTGTTGTGCGGTGCTCGAGGACTGAGTTTGCGAACTTCGAGCAGTGCACAAGAGAAAAGCGGCTTCGGCCCCGTCACAGACGATGCATGATGACTGAACTTGCGACTTCAAGCACGTCGTAGAGAGTTAAGCGACACCGTATCTGATCGACTCGTTCGAGGCGCTTGTTAGCGTAAGTTAGGCGATTGGAAGATAACCCGAACATGGAAAGTGCCTCTGCGCGCGGAGGGCTTCGAGAGCGAGCTTTGCCAAGTGGTTGTGCCGTGGTGGTAAGTGCTCTGCGCGGAGGGCTTCGAGCGAGGCTTAGCCGCAAATTTGGATGCCGTGATTACGCAACTCGAGTTTAGGAACTTGTTGAAGCTAGATATGGGCGGAAAACCCTTAAGATTGCGGAGCCAAGAGTTATGAGACCGGACTGACCATCAAGTGTTACGGAGAGAAAGAGAGTGCGAGAAGGCGAGTGGTGAGGAGGACCGAGGGGCGCGAGCATTCACCGCTCAATGGGTTGAACTTTACATGGCGGCCGAGAGACTTGGAGCGAACTAAGGCATAAAATTTGAAAAAAGCGAAGCTAGAAGCGAAAAGACCTACGAGGAACTTACGAAGGTGGTCGATGTTCCAAGTCTTTGGTCGACTCTCTCCGATATCCTTTGCCAGGCGAACAGCCCCGGGATCCAGAAGGAGTTTTGGGAACCAGATTTGGAAGGCGATCGAGGTCGAAGGGATCGATCCGATCTGGCAGGGGAAGAGACATCCTGCCATACGAGTCATAGTCCTCGGGAGAATCTCAGTGTGATAGAGTTCGACATGCTCGATCTGCGTATCCCACCAGACGGCGCCGGTTGTCGGCGGTTGAGATATTGACCCAAGTCAACCAAGGTTCTTCAAAGAGGAGATAGGAGACCGCCGAACAACCACGAACATCAGCGAGCAGGAGGCGGGGTTTTTATCTGGTTCGAGCCTCTCGGGAGAGATAATAGCCCTCGTCCGGCCTTTCTTATATATCGAGAGATGAATACAAGAGGTGGCTCGGCCAGAGGCGAACAAGTCTCGGCGAGATTATGAAGAATACAAAGGTGCTAGGTCTTAGCTCCCCTCTACCGCCGTAGGGGCCCATTTTATATAGTCTTTGAGCAAACCGACCTCTGGGGAATATCGGTAGGGCTAACCACGAGATAAATAACGAACTCAGACGTGCTGGCATCGTCCGAGGTAGATAAGGCATACTCTAGTCTTGGAGATCACGACTCCTAATCCAATCCGGGAAACCCGTCAAGGGTCTTCACGTAGCCGTCTGCAGAACTCTTGTTGAGTAGGACTCGAACACGAATCCTAAACCGTTCGCACCGTGCTGCCGGGGAAATTTGTTCGCCGAGAATGCATATGGGCTGATAGAACCTTCGAGGGGCTGGGCCTGGTAGGTCATTCGATTGGGCCGTCAGGGAGTGGGCCATGGCAATGGGTCGTAATTTTATCCCCGACAGGAGCTAGGCCCTAGGAAGCTGTTCGATTGGGCCATCAGGGAGTGGGCCATGGTAATGGACCGTGATTTTATCCCGACAGCTAGCCCCCGAGACTCAAGTGGAAGGACTCACTAGAGTGGGGTCTTCCTCTTGAGACTCAAGTCACGAAGAGGGTAATTTTGCTGCTACAAAGACTTGTAACAAGCGACCGAACAGGTTATGGTCCAAGCGAACAAGTATTGTTCAGGACCGAACAGACCCGCCCAGTACCGAGCAACTCTGTTGCGTCGAACAGGAAACAACATCCGTCCGAGCAGAGCACCCAGCCCTCGGTCGCGAATCTTTGGAAAAAGTAGCCGTTAGCGGAACCTCATGGTAACTTTTGCTAGCGATCGAGCGGGCAACCGTTTTTACCTAGCCGTTGCAGTAAAAACTAGCCGTTTTGTGGTTAAAAAAACCGTTGCAGAGCTGCTCGTCTGGGGCTATAAAGAGCACCAAGCAGCCCGCGGCTTACCACTTCCGCTCTCACGCGCCTTTCCTTCCCATGCCCTTTTCCAACAACACTAAGCATCAAACAGCCATAGCCCACTTCCAAAGCTGCTCGTCCAACCTGGGGATTGCTATGGCCAAATTCTCAGGCACTAGCATGACCGAGAAAGATTTGAGGACCTTAGAGGAGGAGGGACACATCGACGCCGGCAGCTGGAGGCTGCCCGGGGAGGAGATCCCGAAGCCGCTCGAGGACGAGTTCGTCAACTTCAAGCAGTTCGCGATGTTTGGGCTGAGGTCTCCCGAAAGCGATTTCGTGGAGGCCTTCCTGAACATCATTGGGTTGGAGGTCGCAAACCTGAACCCCAACTCGTTCCTTCAGACGGCCGTCTTTGCACACCTGTGCGAGGGCTATCTAGGAGTCGATCCATCGGTGGGGCTGTTCCTCCACTACTACACAGTGACGAGGAGCAGCTCCCAGCGGGCAGGTGCTACTACCTCAAGCTCAAGACTCTGACCGACGACGCGCCATACCCTCGTCCACCACTGCTCGACTCGATGGGGACATGGTGGATGAGGTGGTTTTACACCAAAAGGAGCGGCGACAGCAAGCTCGTCTTCATCGGGCGGCGTCGTGAAGGAACACGGATGCTGCGGCGGAGCCGACCCGGCGAGTGGTACCACGGGAAGATCGCCTCTCTCGTGGGCCTTGGGCTCACGGGCAGGGAGATTATCCGAGACTTCGTGGCGAACAGGATCTGTCTGCTGCGAAAAAGATCATACCCTTTCTACAAGATAGTAGATTGGGAGGATATCACCAGGGAAAGCTCGGGTAAGTTCCTCAAACACTCAACCTTCTTTGGTGATTCATCCGAACAGGAGCTAACGATTTATTCTGCTCGGACAGTGAAACCGACAGACGCATGGGTAGCCGAGCAGGTCGACGCCATGTTGAAGGCTGCCAGGAAGGACAGCGAGGTCACCAGCGAGGTGGCCTATACGTGCCCATGGAACGTGCTCGTCGGCTCACCTGAGGTAACAAACGCAGAACCCCCAACTGAGCTGTTAGACTTACACGATAATAGCATGCTAACATTCGCCTCCAAACATGCAGGACGAGCAGCTGATCATCGACGGGATCGTCGAAGAGCTCTCTGAGTACGATAAGGAGGGAGCGAAGAAAGGCAAGCCCAAGGTGGCCGTAAAGCCCAAGGTGGCTACCGAGCGCCTCTGAAGCCCTGCTGGCGAAGAAGCCCGAAAGCAAGTCAAGCCTTGAGCACGCCGCCCAAGGGGGGCATAAGCCCATCCTCCTCCCGAGCAAGCGGCAGGTGGTCTGGAACTGACCCTCTGGCTTAGACGCTATACACAAGCTCACCCAGGCCACGTGGAATGGCTGCAATAGATCGCCGAGCAGAGGAGGCTCGAGGAGGAAGTCGCGCAGCGCAGGCGGCTCCTCGCGTTCTTGTAAAAGTGCTCAGCTCAGCAAAGAGCTAAGTTTGTCGCCGCGAGCACCCGGAGGCCAAGGCAAACAGGAAACCGAGGATCCGACCGAGCAAGAGGCGCAAGCTCCGTCATGGAACAAAGAAGAAGGTTAAGACTTCTGTGGCTGGTACGTTATGGCGAGACTCTCCCCTTTACACTCTACCAAACCGCACAGGACCTAACGCATTTCTTTTTCATCAGCTGCCCAGGAGGAGGCAGCCACGGACAACGTGGAGGCCGCGATCGAGCGGTCTTTGCTGTCCGAGCACCTGCATGGTGCTTCGTGAGCAACGAGATTGTTCGCCCTCAAGGACAAACTGGCAGCGTGGGCGGCGCTTCCGCCGGGCTCCATCGACCAGATGGACGCGCTGAATGCGGCGGTGGAGCGGCTTGAAGCTGAAGGGCCGAGGAGTCGGTTCTGCCGGCTGCCCGGGACGGGACCGAACAAGCGGTCCTGCCCATCACTTCGTCGCAGGGGCAACTCGTCCCTGTGGCGACGGAGATCGCCGCGGCGAAGCGAATGACCTGCCGCCGAGGAAGCGAGGAAACCCTGGCGAAGCGGACAAGTTGCCCTGTCCGTGGCAATATCGTCGTCGCCGAGCAGAGCGACGCCGATCTTGCCCGAAGGCGATCGGGCAGAGGAACAGGAAGAAGGACAGGATCTCGGGGGTGAAAGATCATCGCCCATCGTCGCTGCCCCCAGGCGGGAGCACTCCCGCAAGGGGAAGAAGCAGCGGAGGGAACAGCGCACTACAACCGCGCCAAGTACCCACGGCTTCGCAACCCGCGGACTTGGGAGACGCCTACGCCTGAACTTGAAGCAAAGGCTTCGAGAGGTAAGCCTCAAACCAAAACTTGTTCGTTTAAGTTTACCAGCAGCCCGATATAATGGACTTGCTCTTCTCTCACTCAGGTCTTGCGGGGCACCATGGAGGACCTCCAAGAAGGTGTCACCATCGGCGTGGACGCCATTGCCGAAACCTTCCGGAGTCAGCGCCGCATGAGGTGGCTCGAGGAAGAGCTCATGGCCGCAGCCGAAAGCAGGAACCGATTCGCTGCGGAAGTGAAGGAGCTCAAGGCCAAGCTGACTGGGGAGAGGGATCCATCCCCGCGGCTCTTTTAGGGAGAAGCCGAGGAGCTTCACGCGCTGGCCGCGAGGGCGAGCACCGCGGAAGAAAGGGCCAAGGAGCTGGCCGAGCAGCTCAAAGCCACCGAGCAGCGCCTTAGTCAGAAAGAAAGTCTGGCCGAGGAGCTGCGGGCCAAGACCCAAGAGGTCGAAGCTCTTCGCACAGAGGCAACGGAGCAGGCCAAGCACAGCAAGGAGGAAGCCGAGCGTCTCCGAGCTGAAGCCAGAGAAGGGATCAAAGCCCAAGGAGAAGTCCTGCGCCTCAAGTTTGTGATTGAGGAGCTAAAGGAGCAGCTTGCTTCTAAGTAGCAGTAGGGCAGTACCCGAAAGGGCTCTTGTACCTGTACAACTTTTGCTAATGTAAATAAATACTTATCTTTTCCCTGCAAAAAAGAGCAGCAAAAAGACAAGAACAAGCAGGAAACTAAGAGCAAGGCAAAATAGCGCTGAAGAATTTTTGAAAAAAACGCTAGGACGCCAGCCTAACTCCTAGCTCCGTTGTGCATCTGTTGGAGAACCTAAGTTTGCGAACTCGAGCAGGTGCACAAGCAAAAGAGCGACACCCTAGCCCCCGGTACGGACGATGCATGAAGACCTAAGTTTGCGAATTCAAGCATGTGCGTAGAGAGATAGAGCGACACCCGCATCCTGATCGGCTCGTTCCATGAACTGCTCGTTAACGTATGTTAGGCAATTCTAAAGGTAACCGAACAAGAAAAGTGCCTCTGCCGCAGGGGGCTTACGAGAGCAGGCTTTGCGAGTGGTCGTGCCGAGAGCGATAAGTGCCTCTGCCGTCGGGGGGCTTACGAGAGCGAACTTAGCCGCAAGGCGGAAAGCCGTGTTACGCAACCCTGAGTTTAGGAGCTTGTTGATACTAGATACGGGCAGGGAAATCCTAAAGATCGCGGAGCCAAGAGTTCGCAAGACCGGGCAGCCATCAAGTGTTACCAGAGAGAAAGATAGTTTGAGAAGACAAGACGTGAAAAAGGGCGCGAGCATTCACTAATAGTTGGATGGAACTTTACATGGCAGCCCGAGAGACTTGGACGAACAAAAGACGCGAAGTTTTACAAAAGCGCAGAGCTAAGAAAACAAACAAAAGACCTACACAAAGAACTTACGAAGTTGGCCGATGTTTCAAGTGCCGGTTAGCTCTCTCCCGTCCTCCATTGCCAGGTGAACAGCCCCCGGGCAAGCAGTAGAAACGATCGTGAACGGGCCCTCCCAGCGGAGAGTTGTTGGCATTGGACAGGTTTTGGACGCGGCGCAGAACGAGGTCGCCCACCTTCAAAACCCTTGGTCGAACTGATTTGGCAGCGTGTCGGCGAAGATCTTGCTGGTAGCGTGCCATTCTGACTTGTGCCCGTTCGTGTGTGCCTTCGAGGAGATCAAGTTCAAGCAAGCGCTCTTTCTTTGCGTCAACCAAGTTGACCGAGCTCGTGCGAGGCGAGCCGAGTACTACTTCGGCGGGCAAGATAGCTTCTGCACCGTAGACCAATTGGAAAGAAGTTTCCCGGTTGTCCGGCTGGCCGTGGTGCGAACAGCCCAGAGGACGGAAGGAACTTCGTCGACCCAGACTTTGTTGTGCTCACTGAGTGCAGCGAACAAGGGCCGTTTGATACCCTGGACTATCTGTCCGTTAGCTCGCTGACTGCTCCATTGCTCTGTGGATGTGCCACAGGGGTGAAGCAGACCTTGGTGCCCAGCTGTTCGCAGTATTCCTGGAATAGCTCGCTTCTGAACTGGGGACCGTTATCGGTGATCAGCTTGTGGGGAATCCCGAAGCGCGTGATCACGTTGCATTTGAAGAAGCGCACAGCCATTTTGGCGTGAAGAGATGACACAGGCTCGGCCTCAATCCACTTTGTAAAGGTGTCGATGGCAACGAGCAAGTGTGTGCAGCCCTTGAACCCTTTGGGGAACGGGCCGAGCAGATCCAGACCCCATGTAGAGAAAGGCCATGATAGGGATCGTTTGGAGCTCTTGAGCGGGCTTATGGGCCTTCCGGGCGTGGAATTGATATGCCTTGCACTTAATTACCACATCCCGAGCATCCTGTAGCGTTGAGGGCTAGTAATAACCCATGCGAAATGCTTTTTCGACCAAAGTCCTGAAGGAGGCGTGGTTGCCGCAGGTACTCTTGTGTATATCCCTAAGAAGGAACACACACTCCTGTTGTGAGATGCACTTGGAGAGAACTCCTAGAGCACCTTGGCGGTAAAGCATGCCGTCCACAAGCTTGTATGGACTAGCACGCCTTATAAGTCGGAAACGCTTGGCTTCGTCGCTGGGCAGGGTCCCATATGCAAGGTACCGAACAAATGGCGTTGTCCAGTCCGCAGCTAGCTCGATGACGGAGACAGCACCACCTATCTCTGTTGCCTCGTCCAGAGACGTGATGGAGGGCTTGTAAAGGTGCTCGACGAGCACCCCTCCCGGGGCAGGTTCGCGTGAGGATCCAAACTTAGACAGCTGGTCGGCCAAGAAGTTGTCCTTCCTGGGCACGAAGAGCACCTCGAAGAATCGAAAGTGCCGCTCCAACTTCCTCACCTCAACCAGGTATCGCGCCATTGAGTCATCGCAGCACTGATACTCCTTGTTGACCTGATTGATGACCACCGTGAATCTCCCTTCACGATTAGTTGTTGGGCCCGAGCGACTTGCGCTCTTAGTCCCGCGAGGAGGGCCTCGTACTCTGTGGCGTTGTTAGTTGCCGCAAAGTGTAGTTGGATAGAATACTGGAGTTGCTCTCCTTGAGGGGAGATGAGAACAAAGCCAGCCCCCCCCGAGTTTCCAGTGCGTGAACCGTCGAAGAATATGGTCCATGGGGTTTCTTCAGGTTGCTCGCGAGCGTCCTGGGATTTGGGCGAGCAAACCTGTGGACTGTATGGGCCCCGGGTATCCTCTAGAAGGCCCATGAGGGAGCAGATAGGGAGCGATCCAAGTCGGCTGGCTGAAGATGGGGACCACTCGGGTTATACGCGCCTTGAGCTCCAAGGAAGTCCTCGAGGATATGATCTATCTCCATGTAATTAGCAGATCAACACATGCATGACATGTAACAGCATAACGGAATTAGCTACCGTGTATGACGTGCTATCCTGTAACTCCATCCCCCCTACACTATATAAAGGGAGGGGATGGAGGCCATCGGCACAACAGATTAATTCATACGCACATGCAGCATCATCTTGCATCCTGCATCATGATCCACCATATAATCCCAGAGCACAGGAAGTAGGGTATTACCTCCGTTGAGGGCCTGAACCTGTATAAACCCGTGTCTTGTGCTACCATCTGGCTTAGTTCTCGATAGCGTCCCCTCGTACAAATTCATTGCCGGCGGTGACCCCAAGTCGACAATTGGCGCGCCAGCTAGGGGGCAGCGTCAAGATCATCTCTGAAGTTAGATGGCTCCCTAGAGATCGCCGGACGTCGCCATGAGGCTTGGGGAATCTCTTTGTTTTGGCTCCCTGGACTTCATCGCCGACGGCATCGGCAATCTCCACCTCTATCCTCCTGGAGAGATTCCTTCGCAAGAAGGCGCGCGAAATCAATGTGACCCATTGCCTTTCGGCTTGGAGAATTTAGCAAGCGCCTTTAGCAGATTGACCCCTTCGCTGTTCGCCTTCGCACCTCCTCCTGAGGGAGACGAAAAAGGAGTCGGCGGGCTCGACCGCATGGGTGTGGGTCGAATTTCGCCCAAGAATACAATCTGTAGCCGGTGGATTTCCCTCGGACGAAGAGCTTCGCTGCGGCCCCCGCGCGGATCTCATCTGGGATTTGGATGAGAGATAACCAGTCGGCGAGCGCCCCAGATCCACTCAGATCAGATTCATCCATGTTCGTGGGTGTCATCAACGGTGGCCAACCCATTGGACATGGCGAACAAGTCAGCTCTCCGCTTCTGACTCAGAGTCCAACGGGAGCGCTGAGATTCATAACTACCGAGAAGTTTTTGTCCTAGGCGCGGATGATCATCACTCCACTTCTCCGCTTGTCGCGTATGAAAAAACCAACGCCGGCGCGAACCCAGATCCTCGCCAGGCGGAGAGACAAGATCGCGTACAACAACTTCGCGTCCACGGCCGCGACGTCCAGAATGAGCTTCGCGCGGTGAAGCTGAGAGATCAGGAGGTCTACAACACTCCCCAGGCCAACGTCATCGCGTCAAAGACTCGTCTTGAAACTATCGCGCCACAACTTCCAGAAGGTAGCCCGTGTATCCAGGCCCTTGCTCGAGCGACGACCATGGTGGAGATGGCCGCCATATAGCGAAACGAGGCGATACCGGCTCCGACCTCCTCGGCTCGTAGTCGGTCTACGCGCAATCGGAATCGGGCTCGTGCCTCAGCGGCTGGCGATTCTCACCAATCGCCTGCCCGTGATTTACGTCAAGACATCGAAACCAGGTGGCGGGAGCGCAGTAACGGCGAGCGGAACTCTCGTGGCCATCATAGCCGTCGCAACGATGACCAAGCCGAGAGCACTGCCAGTCGACGTGACCACCGTCAGGAGCAGCGCCAAGGCCATAGTAGATCCCCAACGCGGAGGCGGCCACGACCATTGGAGGGGATTCGGGCCTTCATCCCGGATCTTCGCCGAGTGGTTTGGCCGGATGGTTTCAACCTCAAAGGCATCGACAAGTTCGATGGCGAAAGGGACCCAAAGAACTGGCTGCAGGTTTACGCCTTGGCGGTCAGCGCGGCAAGAGGTGATCAGAACGTCATGGCAAATTACTTGCCGGTCGCTTTGACCCTAACCACCTAGACCTGGCTCACGGGACTACCGGAGAACTCTATCGAGTCTTGGGACGACCTCCAGGAGCAGTTCATCACCAATTTCCAAGGAACCTATGAAAGGCCCGCGGGGAGATGGGAGATTGGACAGCTACACCGGCGCAAGAACGAGACTCTTCGTGAGTTCATCAAGCGCTTCACCAAGAAGAAGAACGAGATCCGGGACGTTTCGGAGCAAACAGTCATCGACGCGTTCTTCGCCGGATGCAAGTTCGAGGAGTTGATCAGGCAGATGACCCGGGACCCCCCGCGTAATCTCAAAGCCATGTTCACTATGGCGGACCAGGAGGCCGAAGCCGAGGAGGCCATCGCGAATCATCGCGGAGGCAACGACGGAGGCCCCAAGAAGAAGCCCAATGATGAGCAAGGCAAACCCATGGACAAGAAGCGAAAGGGGGACGAGATGGTCGCCAACATGGAGCGCAACCGACCGAAGCCCTCCAACGACAACGACTACAAAAAAGTGATGGATTCGGTATGTCCCTTCCATCCTCGAGGAAAGCACTCTGCCAAAGACTCTTATTCTGCAGAAGTTCGCCGAGAGCTCGAACCAGTCGGCTAAGGGCGGTCAAGGCAAGAAACCCGATGGAGATTACCAGGACGCTGAGCGCGAGATCAATTACATCTTCGGGGGCTCTGATGCGTACGAGTCCAAGCGGAAGCAGAAGCTTACTACTCGGGAGATCAACGCTATCATGCCCGAGACTCCAAAGTATTTGCGCTGGTCTGAGGTGTCCACCACTTTCGACCGATCGGACTACCCGGATCGGATCGCCTTCCCTGGGAGGTATCCTCTGGTGCTAGATCCGGTCGTGCGAGGAAGCAAGCTAAAAAGGGTTCTGATCAATGGCGGGAGCGGGATCAATGTCCTTTTCGTCAAGGCCCTGGACCAGATGAATATCCTCGTTCCGAGCTATGGTAGGGATCATCTCCTTTCCACGGGGTAATCCCGGGATGTCCGCGATACCACTCGGACAGATCTCTCTGCCCGTTACGTTTGGGACTAAGGATATTATCGGACTGCGAGTCTGAGTTTCGAAGTGGCTGATTTCGAGACGGCATATCATGCCATCTTGGGAAGGCCGGGGATTGCCAAATTCATGGCGGTTCCCAACTACACCTATCTCATCTTAAAGATGCCAGGTCCCAATGGTGTGATCACCCTCCCTGGTGACGTTAAGCAGTCCCTGCTCTGCGACAGCGAGAGCTGTGAGATAGCGCATGCACTGGACTCATCTGCCGAGATGGAGAAGATCCGACTGGAGGTCGCATCCATTCAGGAGGAGGGGGACGTCCCCGCCAAGAAGCAGGCCAAAACATCAATCCAAGCAGCCGAAGAAACTAAGAAGATTTTGTTGGACCCGTCTGATCCGGCCAAGACGGCCGTGATTGGGACAGGGCTCGACAGCAAATAGGAAGACGTGCTCGTCACTTTCCTCCGGGCCAACAAGGTGTTCGCTTGGAAACCTTCGGACATGCCTGGTGTTCCGACGGAGGTGATCGAGCACTCTCTCCACGTCGATGAAAAGGCAAAGCCCATCAAGCAGCGCTGTTGACACAAAAAAGTGGATTTCTGTGAACACACGTGCGGAAGCGTCAATACTGTGATTGTGTCGCAACCAGAGACCAAGCGTGCCAGCCAATTTGACCTGTAAATTGAGAAGGAGAAAATCGTCAGTAATATAGCCCTAATCGGCTTTTTGATATAGCCAGATCATGTTATTCGTAATCGACATTGAATAATCCGATTACAGAATCTATCGGCTTAATGCCAGATAGAGCAAGTAAATATAGATAAGCATTCAAATTCAAATCTTCTCTTTCTTTTTGGTATTTTTCTTTATATAGTATTAGCAATAAACCCTCGTATCAATGCATCAGATTAAACCAAGAAAAAGATTGAATAGATTGGTAAGGCCAACACAATATTCAAATCTAATTCTAGATATAAACCAATAAACCGATTTAAAGGTTTGTTTAAAACTAATTAGGTTAGATGCAATACAGATCGGTAAACGCTCACACATGCAAGATCCTAAACAAGGCATACACAAGATCGATTGAACAAGACAGTTGCATATATCGGATTCAGGAAAAGGCATATGAAATATTTGATAATCAGCATTGCAAAATAAACACACATTACAGATCGATTAAATCCAATATGTGAGAAAATGTTAAAGATCGGTAAATCCCGAGACAGTTTAACATGGTTTGTATACATAAGATCAATATGATGCAGCCATGCATACGGGTTACAAGGAGAGAATCGATTATCCCATCGAGATAGCTCTACCTGCGGTTTGAAGCCTTTCGACGAGGTCGATCGGATTCGAAAAAGTAGTTTGTGTTTTGAGTATGATGTGTAATTCTCGATGCCTAAGGTCCTATTTATAGTATTACAAAATCGATACCAATACGACCTATTTTACCGCGTCGTGTTTCCGATCAGATCGTATTCCTCCCGAAGTCTTGTAACCATCGGTATCCTTAATGCATCCTCTTCTTTGCCGATGAAGCACATTTCCGATTCAGCCCAATAACTCCAACATATTTGGCCTTTCTTGAATATCCGATTTTCTGCCAAATTTGGGTGTCAAGAAGCGCCTACGAAGATTCGCACCAGATCGAAGGACGCCATACGGAGCGAGATCACCAAATTGTTGGCCGCTAGGTTCATCAAGGAGGTGTATCACCCCGAGTGGCTTGCGAATCCGGTCCTGGTGCAGAAGAAGAACAAAACGTGGCGGATGTGTGTTGACTATACAGACCTCAACAAAGCGTGTCGAGGATCCTTTTGGGCTCCCCGCGATCGATCAAGTGGTGGATTCCACCGGGTGAAACTCTTGAGTTTTTCGGGCGCCTACTCAAGGCTATCATCGATCGGTCTGAAGGAGGAAGATTGCATCAAGGCGTTGTTTATTACGCCTTTTGGTGCTACGCTATATCACAATGCCATTCGGGTTAAAACGCCGGCGCAACTTATCGGCGCACCATCTGGCGGTGTTTTCACACTCAGCTCGGGCGCAACTTGAGGCATATGTCGATGGCGTTGTCATAAAAACAAAATCCAGAGGATCTCTCGCAGATCGACCAAGACGTTCGAGAGCCTAAGGGCGTATCGGATGAAGCTAAATCCCGAGAAGTGCGTTTTTGGGATTCCGTCCGGTAAACTACTCGGATTCATCATCTCCAATCGAGGGATTGAAGCAAATCCAGAGAAAGTCAGCGCCATCATCAAGATGAAGCCCCCGACTAATCAGAAGGATGTGCAGAAGCTCACTGGATGCATCGTGGCACTCAGCCGATTCGTTTCCCGACTCGGGGAACGAGGCATGCCTTTCTTTAAGCTCTTACGCCGACAAGACGATTTTCAGTGGAAAGCGAAAGCACAAGCAAGCCTTTGAAGATCTAAAGAGGTTCCTCACCACGCCTCCGGTGTTGGTCCCTCCCATGCCCCAGGAGCCCCTCTTACTCTACATCGGCGCAACGACTCACGTGATCAGCAGCGCTTTGGTGGTGGAGCGAGACGAAGAGGGCTCCCTCCAGAAGGTACAGCGTCCGGTCTACTTCGTAAGCGAGGTTTTGGCGAATCTAAAACAAGGTACCCACAAGTTCAAAAGCTTTGGTATGCTGTGTTACTCACATCGCGGAAGCTCAAGCATTATTTTCAAGAGCATGAAATTTCGGTGGTTACTTCTTTCCCGCTTGGAGACATACTCCATAATCGGGAGGCCACTAGGAGGATTGCCAAATGGGCAGTTGAGCTTGGAGCCTTTGAAATAAAGTTCAAGCCTCGATTAGCCAACAAATCTCAAGCGTTGGCCGACTTCGTCGCCGAGTGGACAGAGGCCCACACCCCCGCAGCAAAGGAGAATCTCGAGTACTGGACAATGTACTTTGATGGTTCCCTCATGCTCAGCGGCGCGGGGGCTGTGATTTTGCTCATATCGCCGACTGGAAAGAAGCTACGCTCGTCCTTGAATCTTGTTTTCCGTCGGCAACAACATACGCTTGTTGAGTCTGGCGCTCCTCCATAAACTCGCATTGCCATATCGCTTTCGGCGTCGGTGGTTAATAATCTGTGAGGATTCCCAACTCGTGGTCAATCAAGTACAAAAGGAGTGGTCATGTATTGGCGACAGCATGGCGGTTTACTGCCAGGATGTACGAAAGCTAGAAGACAAGTTCGATGGGTTGGAGCTCACACACGTGCTCCGCCACGACAACGAAGCAGCAGACGAGCTAGCGTGGATGGGATCCACTCGGGCTCAAGTTCCGAGTGGTGTTTTCGTCCAAGAGCTACGCGCACCGCCCATCAAGCTACCACCGCACCGGGAGAAGATCAAGAGAAGCAGCCAAAACCCAATGCAGAGGTACTCACAATCAACCCCGGGTGGACTCATCCTTACTTAGATTATCTTCTTCATGATGAGATGCCCAAGGATCGAAGCCTCGCCGAGTGCATTACATGCCGAAGCAAAAGCTACAAGGTAGTCAGGGATGAGCTTTACAAAAAAAGCAGTTCCGGGGTACTAAGGTGTTGCATATCCGAGCAAGAAGGCAAAGATCTACTCAAAGAAATCCATTCGGGAGAATGCGGGCACCACGCAGCAGCCAGCACCCTGGTGGGCAAAGCCTATCGGCAAGGATTTTTCTGGCCAACCGCGGTCACAGATGCAGAAGACATAGTACGCAGATGTGACGGGTGTTAATTCTTTGCACGGCAGATTCACATGCCAGCGCAAGATCTACAGACGATTCCGATCTCTTGGCCCTTCGCCGTCTGGAATCTGGACATGGTGGGCCCCCTCAAGCGAGGGCAAGGCGGATTCACTCATCTCTTTGTCGCCATTGATAAGTTTACCAAGTGGATCGAAGCCAAGCCGGTTGCTGTCATCACGGCGGCCAAGGCACGCGAGTTCTTTCGGGACATCGTTGTGCATTTTGGCGTACCCAATCGCATCATCACTAACAATGGCGTTCAGTTCAAGAGCAGCGAATTTCAAGATTGGCGCGAGGAGCAGGGCATCAAGATCTGTTATGCCTCGGTGGCCCACTCAAGGAGCAATGGACAGGTTGAACGCGCCAATGGATTGGAGCTACAAGGGCTCAAAGCCCGAATTTTCGATCGCCTGAAGCCATACGCTACGCACTGGGTCAAGGAGTTGCCTTCGGTGCTCTGGGGGCTCAGAACGACCCCAAGTCGAGCAATCGGGTAGACACCCTTTTTCTAGTATATGGTTCGAAAGCGGTCCTCCCGACCGAATTGAAGTTCCGGTCCCCTCGGGTCGCCGGTTACGACGATAAATAGTCGGATGAAGCAAGATGTGAAGACCTCGATCGGCTCGAGGAAGCCAGGGAAGCAGTAATGATCCAGTCGGCAAAGTACCAACGGGGCCTGCGTCGCTACCATAAGCGCAACATACGGGGCCGTGCATTCTCCAAGGGAGATCTGGTCCTCCGAAGGAATCAGAAGCACGAGCATAAGCTCTCCCCACTCTGGGAAGGCCCATACGTGATCGCTGAGGTGACCCGCCCGGGGGCTTACCGGCTACAACGTGAAGATGGATTGCAGTGCCCAATACCTGGAACATCGAGCAGCTACGTCGTTTTTACTCTTAAAGTTTAGTATTCTAGCAGCATGTATTTAGTTTCCCTTCTTTTGACTTGCTACTTGGCCGTAAACGACCAAGCAGTAAGTCGGGGGCTACACTAAATAGTGTGCGGAGTCAACCGCACCCTATCTCATTAATAAAAGTTATTTTCTCTTTACATGTGTTGATCAAATTCGAGTGTTATGAAAATTCTTTCGTAATGGCGCCTTTACATCCCAACGACGATGTTTAGCTATTCCGTTGTTGCATGAGGAGAAAGCCAAGTGCTACTTCCTAGCACTCGGGGGCTGGACCAGTCGGCGGATGCGTTTCATGAAAAAGGATAAAGCGTACTATTCGGATAAACAGGATCACCAGTATTGAGGGTCAACCAAGTATTTTCATTACAGACACATCTACAAGTCAGTTGTTCTGCTATCTGAATGGCAGTCGGACGAACCTCTTCCAGTAAAGCGGTGGCCTCCTCTTCCGTGCAAGCAAACCCGTCCTTCACGGCTTCGCAATCTAGACGGGGGAAGTTTGATTTCGCGATGGCGAGGCCTTGGCTGGTACATGTTATCGCGGCCTACCAAGTGAAAACCTTGATCCGCTCAGGGATAGCGTCGAGATAGGCCACCAGGAGGCCGGGATCTTTCGGCGGCTCCTCGTCCTGGTAAAGGCATTGATGCACCGGGGCTATTCCCGTCGAAGCTCAGCGGCGAAGCTCTGTGTAACCAGTCGAGTGTGGCGTATCAGTCGGACTTCAATGGGGATGAGCCAGGAAGAGTCAGTGGGGAAAAGTTACCTTCCAACTCTTTAGCCGTTTTCTCGCTCGAGTGTTGGCTTGGCGGAGTTCATCCTCCAAGGCCTTCTGCCTCGCCTCCAGAGCTACATTTGACGACAAATACTGAAGATTATTATCTATGGAGCATTCTTTCTAGAGATTTAGCACAGACAGGGGTCTATACCTCGGTTCGTGTTGGACTCTTCCACGTGGCGGAATCGGAGCTCGGTGACTTCGCGGTGCAGCTCCTCAATCCGGCCGCGGTATTGCGACTTTATCTCCGATTGAATTGCAGTCACATGGTCCAGCACCTCCCACTCCTCGGCCTCCTGCCCGTCGTCGACCTCATAGCCCTCCATCTCCTTCCTCCATTTCAGTCGGAAGGGTGGAACGTGAGTGACGGCGTGTTCTTCACTTAACCACGGTGAATCACACCCCTATCAGATTTCTACCTTGCTAGCCGATCAGCCCGAGCTCGGTTCGATTCGAGCGTCGGGCACGGCGAAGGAGTGAATCGCGGAGATTACCCAGGTTCGGACCCCCCCTGCAGGTAATAGTCCTACTCCTGCCGAGCCTTAGCTCTTTTCGTGTTGTGGTTGTATGGAATGCTTACAGAATGAATCCTCTCCCTCCCCCTTCTCTCTCCTCTCCTTTTATACAAGCCGTGGGCCGGCGGAGAGAGCCAAGGGGGTAGGTTACAAAGATCTGTGATACTTGATAAGATTTGAGAGACACGATAGGAGAGACGAAAAAGCGTCTTTCTTTGGGCGACGCCGCATGCGCTGCGCCGCCAAGTGGTTTCGACACATGTGAACACGCCGGTGAAACAACAGGCAAGGCCCAGCTTGCACTATCTGACACGGGCGGCCAACCTCTCTCTGCGGTCAATTCTCAGAGCCACGGTGGTGATTGATCGGACTGCGAAGGTCACTGTGGCGGTAATCATCTCTTCTTTGGTCCTTCCGCGCGTGATGTCGCATTTAATGCACTGTCGCCCTTCGCAATGGCGAAGCCTTCACCGGAAGACCCCCTCGGGGCGCTTTACGCTGACGGGCCCCACTCGCAGATGAGGAGGCCTCTTGTGCTCGCCCGCCAGCTGGGGCTTGGTCGCTCGCCGACGCCTGGGGCCCTCGCTTAGCCTCTGAGGAGCTTCGCTTTGCCAGCTGGGGCTGATTGCCGCTTTGACGCTGGGCCCACGCAGCCTTTGAGGAGCTCGCTCATGTGGCAGGGCTGATCGCCCGCCGACGCTTTGTGCCGGGCCTCGCTTGATTTTCTCTTGGACTCTTTATACCCCGGTACTTATTGTACCGACAGTAGCCCCCGGGTCCACCATGATACGTGAACCGTTGCGCCGATAATTCGCCATTTCTCGCGCGATGGGAGATGAATCGTGGGGGGCCCACCCCTAGCAGCGGCAGCCGTACGCCTGATTCTCCACCTGCGCATGATCTTCCTTGGGGGACCGCGCCGCTTTTCACGGGATGCCGAGGCGCGCGGGGCAAAAATGGCGCCGCATGCGCGAGTGGGGACGGAATCCAAACCGTCACACCCATTCTTTCCAACTATAAAAGCTTCACTTCTTGGTGCCGCGGTGAATTCTTTCGCGCGCCAAGGAACCTAGAATCACCATCTACTCTTCTTGCTGCTGCCACAGAGCTTCTTTCGCCAGCGCCGCCACACTTTGCCTTCTCCCCACCGCGCCTCCACCATCTTCTCATGGGTCCCAAGCGCAGCAAAGGGCGCCCTTGGTGGCCTTCTCGATCATGGCGGCGTCTGGGCTAACTTTGGCCATCTCGCTGCCGGCGAGAGCGGTTCTTGCTACTGCTGGCGGCACGTGCCGCCGTCCGCCGCTCGGTTTCGCGCCGGTACTATGGCGCCAAGCCCCCGCCATGTGGAGATCATCACCTTTACTTGGGCGGTCCTGGCGGGGCTTGTTCCTCCGTACTCGGAGTTCTTCTTGGGGGTGCTAGCCTTCTATGGAATCCAGGCAGCACATCTTCCCCCAAATTCCATTGTGATGCTTTCGATCTTTGCTCACCTCTGCGAAATGTTCGTGGGGGTGATGCCGAATCTCCCGCTCTGGCGCCGACTCTTGTTGTGCATGTGAGTCTTGGCCGAGCCGGGCGTGGGGCTTCTACTTCACACCAGCAGCGCCTCCGCCTTTATCCCGGTTGCGATCAAGTCCAACTGGAAGGACTGGGTGCGACAGTGGCTGTACGTGGAGGACTCCAGCGGCTGCGACGACCTTGGCCTCCCCGAGGCTTTTGCGGAATCTCTCGACTGCTGGGGATCCTCGCCCGACGATTCGGCGGAGACAGAGGCGATGCTGGCACGCATTGCCGACCTCCGCCAATGTGGGCTCACCGGAACCCACGTGGCGGCGGACTTCTTGCGGCGCCGCCTCTGCCCGCTTCGCATGAGGGCGCGCCCCGCCTGGCAGTACTATGGTGAGGACGACAGCACCCGTATTGTCCCCGGAGGTGAGGATTCTTGCTTTCTTTTGAGTCTTCTGTTCTTTTGGAACGTCTTTTCCCTTCTTAATTTGCATCTCTTTCTTTTTCCTTTTTCTGTTCAGCCGCGGGGAACGTGTCAGAGGAGGTGCTCCGCCAATGGCTTGCGGGGCTCTTGTCCGCGGCAGCCGGCGATGTCCCACTGTTTGCGAACCTCCGCCCTCTCTGCGACTGGGACCCACGGGAGCGCAACCCGTACGTACGAGCGCTGCCTCCCATGGAAGTCTCTGGTGCCGCTGTCCAGGTGGTCCAACGACCCCTGCAGATCCGCGACCAACCTTCGACGACCGCGGAAACTCCTGTAGCCGCCGGTCTTCTTGTGGCTGTTGCGCTTCCGGCGCCGAGCGATGCTGATCGCGCGCTTGGGAAGCGCCGTCTCATCCTCCCCGACGACGATGATGAGGAGGGAACAAGCCCGAAGAGGCTCCGCCCCTCGAGCCCTGGGCTACCTCCGGCTTCTTTAGCCCCCTCCAGTGGGGGCCCTACCGCAGACTCCGCCGTCCCGCCATCTGGCTAGAGCGCAGCGACTCTTCCGGAGCCGGCGCCGCCTGCGCCGGTTCCTTCTGTGCCGGCACCCTCTGCGCCGGCACCTCCTGCGCCGGCTCCCCTCGCGCCGACACTTCCTGCGCCGGCGCCCGTCTTGATGGCGTCGGCCGCGGTAATCCCGTCGCCACCTCTGCCTCCTTCGTCGGGAGGGGGAGCGACTGCTCTGGTTCCGCGGCCGAGTGGCCTGACGTTGCCCCCTCTTCCTTTGCCTTTGGGGGCGCCGCTTGGTAACTTTACGTACACGAGCATTTTCGTATATTTTAACGCCGCGATTTCGCATACGAACCGTATGCGGCTTTTCTTCGTGGGATAGGGCGGATCCTGGGGCTTCAAGCTCCGGCTCACGCGATCCGCCAGCCCGCAGCCTGCCCGCAATCCGTTCAACGGAGCGGCGCCTCCAGCTGCGGAAAGCGCGCCGATGTCGAGGCTAGAGGACCTTCCGGCCGCTGCCGTGGACGACACCGATGCCGTCTCTGCCATCGCCACCGACGTCGGGCGCTCCTTCGAGGCGCTCCGTGCCCTTGCCCACATCTGGGCTGCGCGGGAAGGCGCTCTTGCTTCGGTGGCACGAGCTGTCGGCGAGCTGCGGCGAACCCTCGACCGGGTGATCGCTGCGAGGGAGGCGGTGGCCCGCGAGGTTGCGACGGCGCAAGCCGCCGCCGCCTCTGCCACCAAGGAAACCGCGAACCTTCGCACGGCGCACTCTGAGCACCTCCGGGTGCTCACCGCCATGCTGCGGACTGCCTACCGCGACTTCGTGGACGTTTTGTACCCTCTGGGGTTCACCCTGTACGCCCCGCTGGAGGAGACGGCCGCACAGTACGCCGGCGCGGTGGGGCGCACCGCCGAGGTCCTGAAAGACCTGCCGGTGGTGATGCAGACACGGGCGATCGAAGATGGTCACCACGGCGCCTTCGAAGCGGCGCGGTTCGTCTTGGGCAACTGCCTTGCCCAAAACGCCGCGTTCGACCTTGATGCCGCCACTAGGGAACCTTCGCGCCAACTGGACCGGGACGAACAATCTCCGGTCGAGGTTGCCGCCAACCGTGTGTCCATGATGGGCGGCGCCGCACCGGCAGAAGACGATGACGACGAGGAATAGCTGTACTCCTTTGCATATCTCGTCTTGTATATAAAACCTGTCAATGCAAACTTTTGCTTCTCTGCCCCAAGTCTCGATCAATCTTTATGCAATTTCTTACTTGCGAAAAAGAAGAACTTAAGAGACAGATCGCCGAAAGTTTTAGACAGAACGTTCTGCTGAAAATGAGCGCTTTTTCCTTAGGCATCTGGTTACTTCAACCCTTATGGCCTCTCCGCAAACCGACCTTAAACGTTGTGTGGCGAGAGCTTAGCTTCCGGAAGTGGTCTAGACGCCCGGTGTAAATGCGTTGGCGAGGGCGCGAACCGGCGAACACACCAGGCTAGAACACGCCTTCCATCCGCTTTGCCTCGCCCAGCCGCATGTTCAAGCGTTCGCTTTTGCAACTAAGGGGCCATCAGCCTTAAGTACTTCCTCGCTACCAGTTTTCAACAGAATGTTTTCTAACAGACTTTTTATGGCGAAAAACAGATGCTCATAGAAAGAACAGAACTTATCTTTATATTGCAGATGGCTTTACATTGTAGCCCCCGAGGCGAGCGGTGAAGGAGGAAGACATCGCCGCTCGGCTCCAAAGGAAGGCCCAAAAAAGCTCCTGAAACAGAAACCTACGGGTAGAACTTCCTCAGCTGCTCGACGTTCCAAGTGTTCGCCAATTCGTGACCATCCTCGAAAGTGAGCCTGACTGAGCCTGGGTGGGAGACTGAAACCACCTTGAAGGGGCCCTCCCACGGGAGAGACAGCTTGTTGCAACTTTGCTTGCTCTGGACCTACAAGCAAGGCAGGTCGCCCATGCTGCCGATGTTCTCTCACACACGCGCTTGCTTGGTAGCAGCGCGGGGCTCGCTGATATCTGGCGGCCCGGATCGCCGCTCTATCTCTGATCTCCTCCAGGAGATTTACTTCATCCTGACGCAGGTCAGGGTTTCCATCCTCGCTGTACGCCGCCACTCTTGGGGATCCAAAGGCGAGCTCTGATGGAAGCACCGCCTCGGATCCATATACCAGGAAGAAAGGAGTCTCGCCGGTAGCTCTGTTGGAGGTCGTCCTCAGCGCCCAAAGCACAGTAGGGACCTCTTCTGCCCAGCGCTTGCCACGCTTTTCCAGGCGGTAGAACGCCCTTGTCTTGAGTCCTTTGAGTACTTCGGCGTTCGCCCGCTCCACCTACCCATTGCTCTTCGGATGCGCGACGGAGGCGAAGCACAGCTTGGTGCCCAGCTCTCCACACCAGTCTTGAAAGTCAGCACTCTTGAACTGAGCGCCGTTGTCGGTGATGATCCTACTGGCAACGCCAAACCGGACAAAGATGCTTCTCATGAATTTTATAGCCGCGGCGGAGGTGATCGCCGGAACCGGCGAGGCTTCAACCCACTTGGTGAACTTGTCGACGGCGACAAACAGATGCGTGTAGCCCCGATGCGCCAGCGGAACGGGCCAGATGTCGGCCCTAGACCGCGAGCGGCCAGAGAGCGGAATGGTTTGCGGCGCTGGGCGGTCGGTGGATCTGCTTAGCATGAAATTGGCACGCCGCATCTCCTCACCGGCTTGAAGGCATCTCGAAGGCGAGTAGGCCAATAGAAGTCATGACTGAAGGCCTTTCCGACCAACGCTGGCTCCTAAATGGCTCCGCGACATGCCTCCATGGATCTCGAGAGGATCTCGCTCCCGCTTCCGAGTGGCGCGCCGGTAGAACTCCGTTTGTGCCCTGGCGATATAGGTCCCCACCTACCAGGGCGTAGCGCTTGGCCTTGCGCGCTATCTTCTCAGCTGACGCGTCATCGTCAAGGACCACTCTATCCCGCAGGTAGGCTAGGATAGGATCCATCCACTGACCTTCCCGGACGAGTGCGACGACGTTAACATTGCCGCCGACGTACTCTGCTTGGCCTGGCATTTCCGCCTCAACTGCCGCAGCAGTTCTTCCGCATCCTCCCTCCGCCTGGGGAGCTGTTGTGGGGACGTCGACGTCTCCGCCAGATGTGGGAGCTGCGTCGAGAACCATGTCGTCCCCACCGGAATCGGGGGTTGCGACAGACCGCCGCGTGAGTCTTTCTTCAAAGACCCCAGCCGGGACAGGTGCCCTTGACGAGGCAATCTGGGACAGTTCATCAGCCATGTAGTTGTCGCGGCGAGGGATGTGCACGAAGCCCAAGCCCTCGAAATGCCGCTCCAATCGGCGCACCTCCGCCAGGTAGGCCGCCATGGTGGGATCTGAACTGGTGAATTCCTTCCTCGCCTGGTTGATGACCAGGAGAGAGTCGCCTTTGACTTGCAGCCGCCGGATACCCAGGGTTGAAGCCACCCTGAGCCCGGCGAGGAGTCCTTCTTATTCCGCGACGTTGTTGGTAGCGTGGAACTCCAGCACCACCAGATGCCGGACAATGTCGCTGGTGGGAGACACCAGGACGATGCCAGCCCCAGCCCCCTCCAGCCGGAATGATCCGTCGAAGAAGAGAGTCCACGGCGAGGGCGCTAGGGTGGCTTCAGCTTCTGCCTCCTCCAGAGTCCATTCATTGACAAACTCCGCCAGAGCCTGCCCTTTGATGGCCGTTCGGGGAGCGAACTTAAGGTCGAACTCCGTCAGCTCCATTGCCCACTTGGCGATGCAGCCCGTCGCCTCGCGGTTGAAGAGAATCTCCCGCAAGGGATACTTGGTCAGCACAATAATCTCCCGCCCCTGGAAGTAGTGACGCAGCCTTCTGGATGCCGTCAACACGGCGTACAACATCTTCTGGTGCTGCGAGTACCTTGTTTCTGCATCGTGGAGGACCTTGCTGATGTAGTAGACCGGGCGCTGAACTCCTTTGGGTTCGCCGCGACATAGAGGATCAACGGCTCGCCCGGATCGGGGGTGACCAGCACGGGCGGTGAGGTGAAGTACTTCCTTAGCCCGTCAAACGCCTCCGCGGTCCACTCAAATTGGTTGGTCTTCTTTAGGAGTTTGAACAGGGGGAGACTCTTGTCCCCCAGGCGAGATATGAAGCGGCCCAGGGAGTCAGGCAGCCCACCAAACACTGCATCTGCCGAAGTCGCGTCGGGGGCTTCATGTTTGCTATCGCTGAGATCTTGTCGGGGTTCGCCTCAATCCCCCTCTGGGAGAGGAGGAAACCTAACAGCTTGCCCGACGGAACAGCGAATACACACTTCTCAGGGTTGAGCTTGATGCAGTACTTCCTCAGGTTGGCGAAGGTTTCCTCCAGGTCGCCGATCAACTCCTCCGCCTTCTTGGACTTCACCACCAGGTCGTCGACGTACACCTCCAAGTTCTGCCCTATCTGGGGCGGTGGGCAATATGCATGGCCCTCTGATAGGTTGGGCCTGCATTCTTCAAGCCGAACTCCATTCTTGTGTAGCAGTGACGCCCATGGGCGTAACAAAGGCGGTCTTGTCTTCGTCTTCTTCAGCCATGCTAATCTGGTGGTACCCGGAGTACGCATCCAGAAAGCACAGCTGTTCGCACTCTGCCGTGGAGTCGACGATGAGATCGATGCGGGGCAGAGAGTACGGATCCTTCGGGCACGCCTTGTTGAGGTCGATGAAGTCCACGCACATCCTCCACCGCCGTTGGATTTCTTGACGAGGACGGGGTTCGCGAGCCACCTGGGATGGGCGACACTACGAACGACCCCCGTCCTCAAGAGCTTGTCCACCTCTTGGCGGATAACGGCCTGGCGCTCCACCGACTGCTTCCGGACCTTCAGATAACGGTCGCGCCGGGAAGAGCGTTATAACTTATGCTCAATCACCTCCCTGGGGACCCCAGTCATGTCGGACGGTTGCCAGGCAAACACATCTGTGTTAGACTGGAGGAAGGAGACGAGCGCGCCTTCCTATTTGGCTCCGAGGGAAGCGCCCACCTGCACGGTCCTCGCCGGTTCTGACTCGCTCAGGGAGACTGTTTTGACCCCCGCGGACGAGTCGGGGGAAGCACGGACCTTCGCCGGAGGAGCTCCCAGAGTCGAGGCCTCAGTCTTCTGGGCGCCGACCGCCCCCGCCAAAGCGAGAGCGTCCTTGTCGCAGCGGAGCGCCTCCGGGCGGTCCACCTTCACGATGATGGGGCCTGCTAGCCCCGGGATCTTGACCACCATGTAAGCATAGTGGTAGGCCGCCATGAACTTGGTCAGCGCTGGCCGACCTAGTATGGCGTTGTATGGGAGGTCGAAGTCAGCTAACTCGAACTCGAGCATCTCCGTGCGGAAGTTGTCGGAGCCGCCGAAGGTCACCGGGAGGCTGACGCGCCCGAGAGGGACGGACTCAGCCCCCGGCGTGACGCCGAAGAAAGGCAGCGCCGGCCAAAGCTCCCGCTCCTGGATCTGAAGTGCTTTTGCGGCTCGGGCGGACAGGAAGTTGATAGAGCTCCCTCCGTCTACCAATACCCGCCCCAACTTGACATTCCAGACCGTGGGTGCAACCACGATCGGGAGATGTCCCGGGCGGCGGTACTAGCGGGGTGATCGGCTTGACTGAATGTGATCGGCCACACCAGCTGCCTAGCAGACCCTACACCAGGCACGACGGCGCACACCTCCCTCATCACACGCTTGAAACTGGCGTGAGACGGATAGGTGGCCGATCCGCCGTGGATGAAGGCGACTCGCGCTCCGCCTGTTGAAAACCAAGCGAAGCCGGCTCCTTGCTCTTGCCGCTGCCGGACGGTTGTTGCTGCTCGTGGACTCGCTTGTCCACTATCTTACTGACGACCTGGCAATCCGCCAAATCGTGGGAGTTGCAGCGGTGGATGGGACAGTAAGTCCTTTCGTCCCACTCACGGCCACCCCTACGGGGACCGTTCCTGCCGCCGCCGCGACCTCCTCCTTTCTTCCGCCCGCCGCGCCCATCGCGCGGCCGGTCACCGTTGTTGTTGTTGTCGTCGTCGTCGCGCTCGGCGGCCAGAACCTGCCCGGCCTCAGCCGCCTTGCGCTTCTTCTTGTCCTTCCCGTCGGGATTCTTGGAGGTCCCAACCATCCTCCCCTCCTTGAAAAGGAGTCGTCCTCGACTCTAATTCTTCTAAGCCGAAGAATGGTGTGAGATCAGCAACATTGAAGGTCGGACTAACTCCATAGTCTCCAGGAAGCTCAACTTTGTATGCATTGTCATTGATTTTTGCCAATATTTTGAATGGACCATCTCCTCGTGGCATTAATTTTGATTTTCGCTTCTCAGGAAAATGTTCTTTGCGCAGATGTACCCAAACAAAGTCGCCGGGTTGAAATATCATCTTCTTTCGGTTCTTGTTGGCCTTCTTAGCATAGTACTCGTTCTTCTTTGCAATTTCTTCCTTTGTCTTCTCATGTATCTTCTTTACATACGCAGCACGCTTTGAGGCATCCATGTTACTCCTTTCTTGCAAAGGCAGTGGCACCAAGTCGATTGGGGCAATTGGCTTAAACCCATACACAATTTCAAAAGGACACATATTGGTTGTGGAGTGAACAACTCGATTATAAGCAAATTCCACATGCGGCAAGCATTCTTCCCACTCTTTCAAGTTCTTCTTGATCATTGTGCGTAGCAGCATAGAGAGTGTTCTATTCACCACCTCAGTCTGTCCATCTGTTTGTGGATGGCAAGTGGTCGAAAACAGCAACTTCGTTCCAAGCTTCGCCCATAGTGTCTTCTAGAAGTAACTCAAGAACTTGGTGTCACGATCTAAAACAATTGTCCTTGGCATGCCATGCAATCTTACAATTTCCCTGAAAAACAAAGAGGCTACGTGGGAGGCATCGTCGCTTTTATGACATGGTATAAAATGTGCCATCTTTGAAAACCTATCTACCACAACAAAAATAGAATCCCTCCCCCTCTGTGTCTGTGGTAATCCCAAAATAAAGTCCATACTAATATCTTCCCAAGGAATACTAGGCACAGGTAAAGGAGTATATAAACCATGGGGTTTTGTTGTGGACTTAGCTTTATGACAAGTGCTGCAGCGTTGCACGTATCTTTCCACATCTCTTCTCATCTTTGGCCAATAGAAATGATTAGCCAGAAGTTCATAGGTTTTCTTCCATCCAAAGTGACCCATCAATCCTCCTGAATGAGCTTCCTGCAGCAACAAGAGTCTAACAGAAGAATCTGAACATACAACTTGTTAGCTCTAAACAGGAATCCATCATACACGTGATATTTTTCCCATCCTTTTCCATTTTTACATTTGCCATAAGGTTCAGAAAATTCATGATCAATAGGATACATCTCTTTTAAGCTCTCAAGGCCCGGTACCTTCACATCTAGTTGGTTTAACAAAACATTCCTACGAGACAAGGCATCGGCGACAACATTGTCCTTACCTTTCTTATATTTTACAACATATGGAAATGTTTATATGAATTCAACCCATTTGGCATGTCGTCGGTTCAGTTTTGCTTGCCCTTTCAAGTACTTCAATGCCTCATGATCAGAATGGATGATAAATTCTTTTGGCCACAAATAATGTTGCCAAGTCGCAAGCACTCTCACCAAAGCATATAACTCCTTATCATACACAGAATAATTCAATTGTGCACCTCCTAACTTCTCACTAAAATAAGCAACAGGTTTTCCATCTTGCATGAGAACTCCCCCAATCCCAATTCCACTAGCATCACATTCAATTTCAAAAGTTTTAGTGAAATCTGGTAAAATGAGCACTGGAGCTTCAGTCAAATGTTTCTTCAATTCTTGAAAAGCATTTTCTTGTGATTCCCCCCATTCAAAAGAAATTCCTTTCTTTGTCAATTCATTCAAAGGAGCAGCTATGGTACTGAAATCTTTCACAAATCTCCTATAGAAACCAGCAAGACCAAGAAAACTTCTCACCTGGCTTACATTCACAGGAGTTGGCCATTCCTTGATTGCTTTCACCTTTGATTCATCCACTTTGATTCCAGCACCTGAAACAACAAAGCCGAGAAAAACAACTTCTTCTGTGCAAAAAGTGCACTTCTCAATGTTAGCAAACAATTGCTTCTCTCGAAGCACGTCCAACACTTGCCGGATGTGATCAGTGTGTTCCTCAAATGACTTGCTGTAAATTAGGATATCATCGAAATAGACAACAACAAATTTTTTAATGAAGGCTGTTAACACATGATTCATTAATCTCATGAAAGTACTATGAGCATTGGTCAATCCAAACGGAATAACTAACCATTCATACAATCCAAATTTTGTTTTGAAAGCGGTTTTCCACTCATCTCCAATTTTCATTCTTATTTATGGTATCCACTTCTCAAATTAATTTTAGAAAATATTACCGAGCCACTTAATTCATCAAGCATATCGTCTAGCCTAGGAATAGGGTGACGATAACGAACAGTGATGTTGTGGCCCTACAATCAACACACATTCTCCAAGTGCCATCTTTCTTTGGAACCAAAATCACAGGGACAGCACATGGACTTAAGTTTTTACGCACATAACCCTTATCTAATAGTTCTTGCACTTGCCTTTGTATCTCCTTGGTTTCTTCCGGGTTGGTGCGGTATGGTGGTCGATTAGGAAGTGCAGCACCTGGAATGAAATCGATTTGGTGCTCAATTCCACGTAAAGGAGGAAGTCCAGTAGGTGTTTCTTCTGGAAAAACATCTTTGTATTCCTGCAAAAGATGAGACACAACACTTGGAAGAGATGTTAAGTCGTTAGCTGAAAGCAAAGCATCTTTGTACACAAGTACAATTAGTACTTGGTCTGGGTGATTTCTCACATCTCTCAATTCAGATTTGGTGGCTATCATGACTAGATTTTCACTCTCCATCTTCTCTTTTCCTTTCATATTTGGCTTGTGGCTCTCACTCACCATTTTGTGGAGGGCACTCAAATTCTTTTTCAACTGATCACTCTCACTAACCACCTTCACTTCAGCACTCTTTTGCAATTGCTCAGCCATGATTTGATGAAGTGTCATGGGCTTAAGCACCAGATCCTTTCCCTTCCATTTGATGGTGTAATTATTGGTGCGACCACAGTGTTGAGAGGAACGATCATATTGCCATGGTCTTCCGAGCAGCAAGTGACACACTGTCATAGGTGCCACATCACACTCCACGGTGTCAACATATTCTCCAATCTTGAATGGAACTCTGACTCTATGCGAAATCTTAATATCTCCAGAATCATTCAGCCATTGAACATGATATGGGTGAGGATGTAGCAGCAATGTTAGCCCAAGCTTATTAACCATCTCTTTGCTTGCAAGATTATGGCAACTCCCACCATCAATGATCACCTTGCATACTTTATCTTTCACCTTTGCTCGGGTTTGGAAAAGATTATGGCGCTGTCCATTCTCAGCTTCTTTTAGTTGTACATTCAAGATTTGAGTGACAACAAGGGCAGCCCCTCTCTCAAACTCACAAAATGTTTCACCATCATTCTCTGGTGCTTCTTCTGATGGTGTGTCATCAACATTCTGCTCTTCTTCACTTGCTGAATCATATTCCCCGAGGTCATTGACAAGTACCACACGGTTGTTTGGACACTCCTTGATAACATGACCACGGCCTCCACACTTGAAGCATTGAATCTGGCTACTTCGAGCAGTAGAACCAGCTGAAGTGGTTCCTGAAGAAGTGGGTTTTGCTGCACTTGGGGCAGTTGGGGTATTGTTGCTGAAATTTCCTTGAGCATTAGAGCGGACACCACCACTCGTGCTTTTGTTAGCTCTTCCTTCTACCTTCCTTTGGGCAAACTTGTTACCACTTGTTGTCACCCTTGTGCCAAATGAAGTATGCTTGCTTGACTTGTAATCTTGCTGCAATTGACGCTCGGCCTTGCTAGCTTGATGCACCAAGTCAATAAGTGTGCGGTAGGGCTGAAATTCAACAATTCGCTGAATGTTGCGGTGTAGTCCTGTCATGAAACGCGCAATAGTTTTCTCCTCATCTTCATACACATTGGCTCTTATCATGGCCTTCTCCATCTCTTTATAATACTCATCCACTGAGAAATTTCCTTGGGTCAAGTTCTGCAGCTTGTTAAAGAGATCACGACGATAGTGCTTTGGAACAAATCTTGCTCGCATTTCTCTTTTCATTTCTGCCCACGACGCAACATCACCTTGCCCAGCATCTTCTCTATCACTTAGGACTTGCTCCCACCAGATTAGAGCATAATCATCAAATTCAAGAGCAGCCATTGCCATCTTTTTTTCTTCAGAATAATTATGCAAGCGAAAGATCTTATCGACCTTTAGCTCCCAAGTGAGATAAGCTTCAGGATCAGATCCACCATCAAACTTTGGTATAGTGAATTTCAGCTTGCCAAACCTATCCTCCTCAGCACGATTGCGTCGGATATAGCCTCGACCTCGGTTGTCATCATCTTGGGGCTTATAAGGGGCATCTTCATATGGCTCATCATCACTTCCAACAGCACTGCCATTTTTTTGTTCATGACCTCTACCTCTTCCACGACCAGCGGCTGCTCCATTCCCACGACCAAGACCCTGTGGTCTCACGGCACGACCAGCAGCTCGATCTCTTCGTGCTCGTGGCTGTCTTCCATGTACGGCTTCATTTTCATCCACTTCTTCGTCTTGATTAATAGCACCACGATCTCGAAGTTGAGCAACAAGAGCTTGAAGATCTTGGGCCATTCTTTCTTGCCTTTCCTCCATCCTCTGCCTCAGCGCATCAAATTGTGCCCTTGTGACACAATCTTCAAAATCAGGATCATTGGCCATCCTTTCTGCAAGGTTAGTGATGGCGAACAACAAATATATATATGAAAATTAATTATGTGGAACACTCAACCTCTCCTTCTCTTACCAACCAATGCTCTAGCGATTTCCCAGCAAATTACAGTAGCATATGTGTGATGGTATGAGTGATGGTTAAGCGAATACACAACCAGCGTTCCGACTACGATGGTTTCTTTGTGGAGCCTGGGAGGGGAAGTGTATGACCTACACAATCTGAGATCTTGATGTTGTTTCAATAAGTAAATATCCAAGCAAGAACACAATGTCTAGTTGCTGAAAACAAGATATAAGTGAAGAACACAGAAAACTCACACGCAAGGATGATGGAACCAAATGCAATCAAAGGAGTGAGCTAGACAAGATATAACGATAACATAAATAGCTCAATTGCAAAGGTTATGGAAAGACACTAGCTAATAGCAAAAGATGAAGTAGGGCACAAGATTGCACA
This sequence comes from Raddia guianensis, assembly GCA_036346415.1. Classification (NCBI taxonomy): domain Eukaryota; kingdom Viridiplantae; phylum Streptophyta; class Magnoliopsida; order Poales; family Poaceae; genus Raddia; species Raddia guianensis. The sequence goes on from CM070544.1 coordinate 28,295,162, forward strand.
AAAATAATGATTTTTCTCACAGCGGTGCAACTTTGGAAAATTTACTTCTGCACCTTTTTTTTTCAAATATAGCAATCAGCCCAAAGCCTCCTCTTTCTTTTGGATGACAGTGCTATCAACTTTTCTTTTCTTTTCTTGCAACCGAGTGATAAAACAAAATGAGTGCAGCCCTAAGCAATGGAATAGCTAGTCTTGATAGGTACAAAGTTTTCGCCAAGGAAAGATGGGCTATCAAAGCAGATTGTAAAATTTTCGCAAGTCTACAGCAGTCTGATTCAAACACACTTTCAAGAATTTTTCAGGCCGAATTAGAGAAACTCGTCTGTACCAAAGTTGTAGAGAATTTCATAAGATTTTCAAAACATCCAAGAACGCGAAATTCCGAGTTCGTATGAGAGAATTACGACCAAAACAAGGGACTGGACAGATTGAATGAAAAAGTGACGCGAAGGAAGATGAACAGTTTCAGCAACACGAACACGATTCCGTGGATAAAAACATAGCAAAACGCACAAGAACAACAGATCGGATACTAAGGCTCAATATTTTTGTGAAGCAAATTTTCTGGATAGGACGAACACAATATTTGTAGTTAAGGGTAAAGAATCCTACCGTGTCAACCTGGCTCTGATACCAAATGATGCGATATGTTGTCCCGATCTTCACGGCGTAGGATATCAAACAAGATAACTAGGTGCAAGCAGCCGGGATAACTAGTGCAACCTGACAAAACACCTCGAAGCCAACCACCGTCTTGATATAGCAACCTGAATCGAGTATTCGCCCAACCACACTCTTAAGAACCAAGCCACACAACCTACACACAAGGAGCAGGAGCACAGATTGGGTGCCGATGAAGCGGCGGGGATCCAAACCACACAACCTGCACACGAAGGAGCAGGAGCACAGATTGGGTGCCGATGAGGCGGCGGCTTCTGTAATCTCCGCGAGGAAACCACAAGAGCAAAGGGGTAGAGATCTCTCTCTGATCTTGTTAGCACACAGCTAAACAAAAGGGGTTTGTCTTCATATTATCAAAAGTTCTCAAATAGATGGAGTACATGGGTATTTATACTAGGAACATCCCTCCTAGTTTAGGTGTGAAAACAAAAAGAAACTAAAGAGGTTCTCTTGGATATAGAGGAGTCTTTTCAGTTTCTCGCGTAGCACTTAACAGCCTGTGCAGTCTTCAGTAAATTGGTCATTACTCCTTAATGGGGAGTCCAAAAGACACACCGTTTGTTGCGTTGGAAAGTAGACTCAATTATCTTTCCAACCATATGCATTAAGCCCACCAAAACGTGACAGGTCGGTGCGCCCAACTCTTGTAAGTTGTGGTTCATGTTGCACCGCAGCTTGAGCAGGAACCATGTCAGCTTCCACGTCGTACTTGTCCATGTCCCTTCTCTTGAGCATCATCCATTTCATCATGTGTAAACCTAAGCAACAAGAGGGTAGAACTTTTAGGTAGTATAAAATTCTCTTCATTTGTAATATTAATTTCAGTAAGGAGTGAAGTCACCTTTTGTTGTAGTTTCTTCGCACGGCTGCGGGTAATTGGTCCTTCGATAGCATTTGAAGGTGTAGCATGTGTTGAGAGTTTCTTCGCACGGCTGCGGGTAATTGGTCCTTGGATAGCATTTGAAGGTGTAGCATGTGTTGAGGTACCCGGGATGTCCTCATCACTTCACTACCCCCGGCGGCCCCCACCTTTCCGGCCGGCCGGAAGCGGGCTTCCGCCTGTAGGGCGCACTTGTGGGCCAGGGTGAAGAGCTCCTCCGTAGTTTTGATCTTGCGGGTGGCCATCTTCTCTTTCACCTTGGGGTCTCGGGCGCCCCTCCTGAAGGTCGTGACAACGGCGTCGATGGAGATGTCAGGGATGGTGTTGCGAACTTGACTGAAACACCGAATGTAGTCGCGCAGCGACTCCCCCTTCTTCTGCTCCACGTTGTGGAGATCGTCTTTGACTCCGGCCTGCTCAAAGGTGCCCTGGAAGTTGATGATGAAGAGCTCGGAGAGCTCCTTCCACGACCCCACTGACTCCGGATGTAGGTTCATGAGCCACGAGCGGGCTCCGCCGGTGAGGACTGCGGGAAAGTAGTTCGCCAGAACTTTTCCCGATCCTCCAGTCGGCTGCATCACCGTGGTGTAGATCTGCAAAAACTCGTCGGGGTTGGTGGAGCCGTCGTACTTCTCGATGGAGGCGGGCCGGAACTTCTCCGGCCACTGTACGAGGCGCAGCTCCTTTGAAAAGGCGCGACAGCCGACGTCTGGATCCTCCTGCTCCTGCATGCGACCCTCGTTCCGCCGCCCCCGACGCTCGGGCGGCGCCGAGGAAGCGCCGCCCTCGTCAGCCGAGGCGGCGTTACGGAATCTCTCCTCCTGGCCCCCACGAGCGGCAGCGATAGCGCGGTCGCGCTCTCGGCTGTGCCGCCGGCGGAGCTTGTCTCGCAGGTCTTCTCTTTGTCGTAGGTGGCGGTCCTCCAAGTGGGCCCGGAGATCCGGCCCACCGCCGCGCCTGCCTTGCCGGGCCCCCGAAGGAATCGCCTGGCTTCTGTCATCCAGGCCCCGCTTCCTCCCGCCAAGGGTTCCGCGGGAGGGGTGCGGAGAAACGAGGGAACGGGAGGAAGCGGAAACGCCGGTTCCCGCGCCTCCCGCAGCTTGTACTACCGCTGCGGCGGCTTCAATGTAGCGGGCCAAACTGGCCAGCCACGGCGTCGCCGGAGAATCCGGAGTGGACCGGGCTGCCGAAGTTATCAGCGGGGCCTCGCGCATAGAGGTTACTGTGCGGGAGCACTCCTCCATGGCAGCGCCGCTAGCGATCGAGGGCGGCTGCCCTCCGCCAGGCGCCGCCCTAAGCGGAAAAATGCCGCCGGCTGATCCATCGCCATCGCGGCAGCGACGCCGCGCGCCAGCGCTCGCGATCGCTTCCTTTCCGCCGCGGATTGCTGATCCGCCATTGAAGAAGTCGAAGAGCTCGAACTGGCGCTAGCGCCCCCTACCTGGCACGCCACTGACGGCGTGTTCTTCACTTAACCACGGTGAATCACACCCCTATCAGATTTCTACCTTGCTAGCCGATCAGCCCGAGCTCGGTTCGATTCGAGCGTCGGGCACGGCGAAGGAGCAACTCACGGAGATTACCCAGGTTCGGACCCCCCTGCGGGTAGTAGTCCTACTCCTGTCGAGCCTTAGCTCTTTTCGTGTTGTGGTTGTATGGAATGCTTACATAATGAATCCTCTCCCTCCCCCTTCTCTCTCCTCTCCTTTTATACAAGCCGTGGGCCGGCGGAGAGAGCCAAGGGGGTAGGTTACACAGTACGCAGAGTACACTGATAAGATTTGAGAGACACGACAGGAGAGACGAAAAACGTGCTGCTGCTGGGCGACGCCGCCCACGCGCGCTTTGCAAGTGGCTTCTGACCTGTGTGAACACGCCGGTGAAACAACAGGAGGGGCCCAGCTTGCGCCGTCTGACACGGGCGGCCAACCTCTCTCTCTGCCGGTCAATTCTGCAGAGCCACAGTGACAGTTGATCAGACCCGCGGAGGTCACTGTGGCGGTAATCATCTCTTCTTTGGTCCTTCCGCGCGTGAAGTCGCATTTAATGCACCTGTCCTTCGCAGCGGGGGAGAGCCTTCACCCGGAAGACCCCCTCGGGATGCTTTCTGCTGCACGGGCCCCACCTGACAGTGAGGGGGCCTCTCGTGCTCGCCCCACGCGCTGGGGCCTGGTCACCCGCCCGACGCGCGAGGCCCTCGCTTGGCCTCTGAGGAGCTCGCCTGCGCGCTAGGGCCTGAGCGCCCGCCTGACGGGCGGGGCCCTCGCTTGATTTTCTCTTGGACTCTTCATACCACGGTACTTATTGTACCGACGGTGAGCTTTGGGGGAGGGGCGAGGAATCTCCTCGATTTCAGGTTCTGAGCTCTCTGGAGCCGGAGTGGGACTTTCCCCTCCCCCGATGAGGATAGGCGACTGGAGGGGGATGGACCGGAGCATTGGCGAGGCGCGGTGGGCTGAGCCGAGTGACCAGAAGGTTGGGGCTTAGCTTGGCAATCGGACTTTGAAGGCACCGAGGCTGGCATCTCCTTGTCATGTGAACTTGGCGCCTCATCATCATCAACTGGTTTTCTAAAAACATTCGGAGACCTTTCAAGATACACATTTCTGCGAATTATGAAGTTACGGTGTCGCAAAGGAATACCTATGTGATGGGACGTACTTCATCCTGAATCAGACGCCTGAATCACTCGGGCGGGGACCAGAAGGCTTCTCCGCCCCCGACGCGGCTGTTGGGTCGGCTGATTGGGGAGACGGAGGGCTTGGAGGCTGCTTGGCTAGAGCTGGAGACGGCCTTGGAGCTGAGCGGCGGCGGCGCAAGAGCGGAACGTCATCCTCGTCATCATCCTCGTCCGAGTCCATTGAAGCGACCCCCTTGCCTTTCTTGGCCGAAGGAGCACCAGTCGAGCCCTCAGCAGGACGCTTGCGCGGTGTTTCCTTGTGGTGCGGAGCTTCGGGGACCGGATAAGTGGAGAAGAAGCTTCACGCCCCTGCGACATATTAGACTACATTAATTCCGGCCCTTCATCAAGAAACCACGGTCGAGTTGAGGAGGATCTTTTCCTCACCGCTGGTGGCAAGTATCCCAAGTGGTACGGAGCCGGGCACTCTGCGCGAATTATTTCCGAACCCGGAGCAAAGAGTTCGGCCACTCGGCTAATTATCTCCTTCTGCGAAAGGTTCTCATTGGACTCTCGAGTGGTATCTTGAGGCCCCGAGTACTCAAAGGCGAAATGAACCCTCCCCTTTATGGGCTGGATACGGCGATGGGTGTAGCTCCACACCACCCCAATGCCGGTCAACCCAACAGACTTAGCTCTGTGGAGAAGAACAAGAAGTTCCTTTATTTGGCCTCCCTCGTCATCGGCGAGGAGAGAAAACCAGGAGGGATGGACTATGGGGAACTCGCCGGAGAAGGAAGGAAGGGTCGGGGGAGAGTTGGCACAGTAAAACCACTCCGAGTGCCAGCCCTTATTAGAGGTTCTCAAAGGAAGATCGAAATAATGCTTTCGGGCCCCTTCCCGCAATTGAAACCCCGCGCCGCCGGCGGCTTTGGGAGAGTTCTTGTTGGGAAAGGGATTAAGAAGATAAAGGAATCTGAATAGGTCGAAATGAGGAGCGATCCCCAAATAGGCCTCGCAGACATAGATGAAAATCGCAATCTGGAAGACAGAATTGGGATTCAAGTGCGAAACCTCGATCCCGTAGAAATGAAGTAATCCCCGGAAGAAAGGAGAGCAGGGAAGGCTAAAGCCACGGGGAAAAAAGGATTCGGACCACTACCTCGTCCGAGCGAGGTGGGGCAGGATTCGCCGGCGGCAGCGCGCCAAGACACAAACCCTTCGGAGGGTAGCACGCCAAGGGAAACCAGCTTCTGTAGCCTCCGTTCGGTTGTGATGGACTTCATCCACTCCATCCCACTCGTAGCGATCTTAGGGGTGGCGGGAGAAGGTGGAGCCATTATCATCGGAGATGGGCGGCGGCGGAGGTGGCGACGGAGATGTGGACTGTGTGGGCCCCGGGTATCCACACGGTGGGCCAAGGGGAACAGATGGGGGACGACCCAAGTCGGCCGGCTAGGGATAAAGACCACTCGGACAAACGCGCCTTGAGATCCAAGGAAGCTTCCGGGGATATGATCAAGCTCCATGTAATTAGGAGATCATTTAACAGCATAACAGAATTAGGTACCACGGTTACCTTGTAACTCTATCTCCCCCTGCACTATATAAAGGGAGGGGGTAGAGGCCATAGGCAAGCAATCATCTTCAGCATCGTCATCGAGCATACGCTGTAATCTTGGTCATCTTGCATCCCGCAACTTGATCATCCATAATCCCAGAGCACAGGAATACCTCCGTTGAGGGCCTGAACCTGTATAAACCCGTGTCTTGTGCTAGCCATCTGGCCTAGTTCTTGATTAGCATCCCCTCGTACAAATTCATTTCCGGCGGTGACCCCCCAGTTAGTCACCAGTCGACAGGAGAAGAACCCTAGCGGCGGAGTTCGCTGGGAGAAGCTAACTGACTGGCGCGAAAAATGAGCGAGGTGAACTAATTTTGTTCCCCTATTCCTACTTATAGCAACGGGCAGTGTTTTGCATTCTGGGCCGGGCCTTAGTCTAGCGCTGGATGCGGCCTTTTTGAGGAGGATTTGGGCAAAATCACTTGGCCGACCGAGTGGTTCCTCCCGAGAGGCCTGCGTTAAGTGCCGACTGCTGGTCTAGGAGCGGGCGGCCCTAACTACTCGGACGAAGTGATGTTGCGGATTCGAGATCAAATCAAGGAGATGCAGTATTGCAGATTCAAGATGAAGAGAAAGACATATGGATTCCCCAAAAGTTTTTCATTGAAAGGCACTTAGGCCTATATACATTTTCTCCGTGGCGTAGCACATCGAGCTAGGGCTCGTCGCTGGCTCGCGGAGGAACAAAAGAAGAAGCCCCCCTGGCGGGAGGACTTTAGTATCCCTCGTCGGCGAGGAGGGCCGCGACCAGCGCATCCTTGAGGGGGAAGTGCACCTTTTGGAGTTGCGGAAATCCGCGGATCAGAACCCTAATGGATTCTTCCGCGCGGACCCCCGCCTTCATCAGGGCGCAATCCCGCCAATGCTTGTCCTCGAAGGCGGACCTCCTCCTCCGCCGTGGGCCTCGGCGACCCACCTCGCTATCAGCTCCATGATATTCGCCATTGCTCTCGAAGAGAGAGATAGTGGAGATTTCTGGCTGCCGCCGAGAAGATGAAGACTCAAAAACTCGAAAGCTGGTGACGAAGTAGTACTCTGCCCCTGGGATTTCTTTTATACACCGAAGAAGTTCAAAGGGCGCACCTTGTAATCCGTTTCGAATACTGTAAAACCATCATGGCGACGGGACAGAAGTGGACACAAATATGGTTTCCGACGAAAACGCGTGTCCCTCTGGCTGTGTGAGAAAAGGGCATGAAAACGCTTCGCCTCCCCCTGATTAGGCTTGGGCTAAAACTGTAAAGGGCAACCCCCTTAACAGGCTTTCTTAACACGCCACTAACGATGGCAATGTGTTAAAATGGAGCCTAATTCGGCCTCGGTACACCTTGGAGGGCATACGACCGGAAGCGCCAAAATTAAAGTATTTCACGACATACCCCATGCTGGGTCACTAGCCAACTTCGCATGCTCGAGGTTGGGTGTTGGTGAAATTTGGGTTCAATTTCTTGAGGTATGCCTTTATAAGGTCGCCAGTTGTACACCGCTACCCGGGTACAAATATCTCTCGGCAAAATTGCGTCCAATCGGTACGCCCCGAGGGGCCTATGCTGATCCCTTCCATGGTTGGGACAGGTACCACTCGGCTGAAAGGTGTGCCCCATGCTGGGCCGAGTGCTGACTCTTACAAGCTAAGGCCAGGCACCTGACGCTGATATCCTTTGCAATGCTAAAATTGCGGCATGCTGCAAGACAGAAGTCGTAATGGCGTGGCTTAAGGCACGCCCCATGATGGGCCACGGCCGCTACTGTTGCATTGCAAGAGTGGGTGTCAAGTAGCCGAATCCATCTGTTGAGGTGATGCGCCCAACGGGCCGAATAAGCTGGAGTTTGGTACTACCAATCCAGGCATTGTTTCAACTCAAAAACTTAAGATTTCTTGAGTTCTTTACAATCTCTTTTCAGAATACAGGAGATATTGGCGAAACCAGTCGGCCGAACATCTGATTCGATCATAAAGCACTCGGGGGCTACTTTGGACTGTATGGGCCCCAGGTATCCTCTAAAAGGCCCATGAGGGAGCAAATAGAGAGCGATCCAAGTCGGCAGGCTGAAGATGGGGACCACTCGGGTTATACGCGCCTTGAGCTCCAAGGAAGTCCTCGAGGATACGATCTATCTCCATGTAATTAGCAGATCAACACATGCATGACATGTAACAGCATAATGGAATTAGCTACCGTGTATCACGTGCTATCCTGTAACTCCATACCCCTACACTATATAAAGGGAGGGGATGGAGGCCATCGGCACAACAGATTAAGTCATACGCACATGCAGCATCATCTTGCATCCCGCATCTTGATCCACCATATAATCCCAGAGCACAGGAAGTAGGGTATTACCTCCGTCGAGGGTCTGAACCTGTATAAACCCGTGTCTTGTGCTACCATCTGGCTTAGTTCTCGATAGCGTCCCCTCATACAAATTCATTGCCGGCGGTGACCCCCCAGTTAGTCACCAGTCGACAAGTCCATTCAGCCAGGACTTGTGATTTAATAGCAGTTCGGACAGCAAACAAAATATCAAATTCTGCTAGTTCCATTGCCCATTTAGCTATGCGTCCGTCAGCTTCCTTGTTCCTTAGGATTTCGCCCAGAGGGAACTTGGTCGGGACCAAAATTTGGTGCGCCTGGAAATAATGCCGAAGCTTCCTGGAGGACATGAGTAAGGCGTAGAGCAACTTTTAGACCTCAGGGTAACGCTCCTTTGATCCATAAAATACCTCGCTCACGTAATAGATTGGCTGCAGGATGCCTTCCCTTTCCACTATCAAGACCGCGCTCACCGCTATTCGCACAAAAGCTGCTCGCCATGTCGCGGGGTAGTGTTGGCGATTCATACGCTCAAAGAAATTAATCCGCAAGCGAACGGATATCGCTTGTAGTTTTCACCAGAAGTATTCCTAGAGTTATCGAATCCACAGGGAACGAGGGTTTAAAGAGATAACCTCTATATCTTAATTGTTTAAAATACCAGCCAGCCTAAGTAACGGGGGTTAGAATAAATAAAAAAACCGGGACACACACACGATAAATATTCACACAAAGAGAAAGCTACTCTAGCTAGATAGACAGTTGGGAGGACAACGAGACAAGTTTTAATAAGTTCACAAATTAGTGTGATTCAGTTTAATTGAGCGAGCTTAATATAGTTAACTAGTGGTCCACTTGATATTCGTCGTCGGAGCTCGGACACTCACTACCACCCGCTATCAAGAATTGGAATCCCGAATGATTATGATCATTTCGATTTGGCTCTACTGGTCCAAAGCCAGACGCTGTGGGTTACGAACGAGATACTAAGTATATACGGATGGACAGGGCTGTCACCACCTACCACCTACCACATATACATGGGCCCGGGTGTAAACCGAGTTAGTCCTAGTCTCAGACACCACGTCTGCGACTATTCCCAATCAATCTTCCTCAGTACTAAAAGAAGTCGATCTAGGTTCAATACCTGGTTCTATCAGTATATGAGTGAGAACCTAAACTGGTTCCAGACGAATATAAGCTACCGGTAAAGCTAATCCACACAACTCATTTATGCAGATATACTCAGCTCAAATAAAGATCAACACTATAGCAATGAATGAAGTAGTCTTACTAATTGAAACAATTAGGAAAGGATACAAGAGCAGTTACCCGAATTCCCGATGATTCTTCCGGAACTCCGAGCGAAGCTCGACTTGACTCTAACTCCCAACTTCTACTAACTAAGAGCTACTCTACAAAGTGGAATAAAGAGGTGAAAGTGTTGTGTGTTGTTTTACAAGTGAGGAGAGGGGGTCTATTTATAGTGTTGCGCAGCCAACTGGGGTGCTCCATGTGTAGGGACACGTGCCATCCAGCCCTCCTCCGAAGGGGAACCCGAGGCGGCTTAATCACTGGGTCGGCCGGCCTAGGTGGGTCGGCCGACCCACCTCCTTCGTCTCCCGGCCATAGATTTTGCATGAGGTGCTCCATTGACGGTGTAGATCTTCTCCCAGAGTGGGTTTGGCAGTTGGAGACCGGTAGCATTGGGTTCCTTTGGAATCCTATGCTTAACTTGAGGCTTACTCCTCTTTCTGGATAAAACCGACTGCAATCAACGGCTTGGATATACTCTAGAATCTCTTGTGGATGTCTCGGTGTAGTCCTGGCCTGACTGGGTGAAAGAGCTGGGTCGGCCGGCCTATGGTGGGTCGGCCGACCCACTTCTTTGCCCGACTCGGTCCCATTTTCGCTCAGTAAGATCCTGCATGCAAAATACTACCACAACTCGTGGAACTTTATTAGAACAATTAAAATACTAGTATAAACCTTGATTTTCCCTCGAAAAGCCAGAATTCCGGAATATGTTGACGTATAAAATTGGCGCTTATTTGACATCAACACACCCCCCAACGTGAACTTTTGCTCGTCCTCGAGCAAAAAAACTCAACTGAGAACCCGGTGGATCAGGATTGCATCAATATCATTATTCAATAAATACTAAACATACAAAGTTGTACCCCATTATTTGTTGACAAAAACTCGTACAAGTGTACCCAACTTTTATCAAACTCATGAGGTTTTCAAAATCTCCCCTCTTCTTTTGATGGTTGAAAGATAGAATAACTTTGATAGAACTTTAGCTCAGCCCTTTTGAAGCTATGTCTCGAAGTTTTTCTTTTCAAAATGCTTGTTCCTCATTATTACACTCAGATCTCTCGGTGGTATTTAATCCTCACCTAAGCCTTTTATTGATGGCCTTCTTTCCTCCTATTCTAAGGTTTATGTGGAGCTCATAGGTATGGAAATGGGGCCTACTTAGGTTGAATAATTTTGTAAAGTCAAAAATAGATTCTAGAGAATTCAGTACTACCTCGCATTCTGGTCATTTAGAATAATAATATCCAGGGATGAGAGAAAGAATGAACTCACACCAAAGGAATGAAGAAATACAAGTACAAGTGATGAAGGGTACTAATGAATTCGCTCCATCGGATCTTGTGTTTAAGGACAAGTCTATCTGACTTCTTTATTTGATTCGATATCATTCCTCACTCTAGAATTTTGAGAGGCTTCTTTCTTCTTCTTTTTTTTTAATGAAGATAGAAGGAGATGATGGTTCTCTCTTCCTCTTTTCTTTTTGTTTGAATGCCTCAATTTTCTATAATTGTGAGGAATGAATCTTTTATTATTTTGGAAGTCTTTTGGGAGACCAAATAGGTATGTATGAGGTGGTCTTACGAAAAAGAACTTGGCTTATTTTGTAGGGAGGAATATCTGGCGAGATGGATGCTCATATTCCAATGTGGAATTTAGCATTACCAGATACAAAGGCTAGCAATCAAAGGGTACGCGAAGGAAATGACCAGCTTTGAAGAGCACTAATTCCTGAGGATTTACTTTTGACAAAACTCAAAACAACCAAAGTGGTTGAGTGAAGGCTTCGAATTTATTTAGCATTTTTGGCTCTGGTAGGATGAAAAAGTTTAATGAGGGACTTCAAAATAATTTTCTTGTTTTAAAATAAATTCCGAGACTATGCCTTAGTAGGGGCATAAGTAACTAGGTTCATATCTCCATTATATCATAACTCTCAACAACTTAGAATTGGTTCAATAGTGTCAACTCCCGATGAACAAGATTAAGCAGGATGACTACTCATACCAATAATTGTCAAACTTAAAATGAGAGTACTAAGTTGTATACCCAGTATTTATATCACAATAATAGAGCAATGTTCATCATATCCTTTCTAGGTAAAATCAACATTTATACATTTTATTCAAAGGAAAATATTTTTGGTATTTTTCTAGATTATGCAAATTTTTATAGTTTCATTTTTTTTGAGGGGCATACTATTAACTAAGAATGAAGCTACAATTATACACCAATGGGGCAAAAACAATGGTAGAGCAGGTTAGCAAATAATTACTGGGAATTAATCTGGCAGAGTACTAGCAAGGCATAGTAGGAGAGTGGCTACAGCAAGCAGCGACAGGGAGCAGGTCACACCTATTGAGCCGGAGGATCAAAACCAATGTGCTGGAACCATGCCGCAAGGGCATCGTTCATGGCCTGTGTTGTAGTGGTATTGGCTCTTAGGTCACGGGTAATGTCCTCGTGGTACCTAGTGTGATGGGCCAACGTTTGGTGAACGTGACCCATATCATCAACTAAAGTATCCATTCTCTGTCCCAGTGCGTGGATGTCCTGTGCGAAGGGCTCGAAGTAGGAAGGGTAACGGGCCGATGACGGTCCTCCCCGTCCTATATCGGGTCCTTGCTCATGATGTGTGTGGGTCCATCTGGCATCATGCTGCCATGAGCTATCGGCCTCAAAATTGTGCGTGCCCCAACCTCCGTACTCATGTGGAGCAAAGGCGGATGGGTTCCATTGGTCCCAACCCATGCTAAATTCAGAGTGATGAGGGGCTGCATCTGCCCCTGTCCACGGATCGTGGTGGGGCTCATTGGCTCAAAGTTGCTCTTCTTCTTTGGCGTGGCATTTGCAGGGTCTGAGGCAGAGACACTATGCCTATGGGGCTCCAGGGCTCTAAAATCGATGGTCAGAGTCCGGGCTCTGTAGATTCCAAGCTTTGGATTAGGCAAACGAATCTCAGCAGATGTGCCCGGAAATCTCATAAAATGAGCATCCGACTCATCAACCCGAAGGATGTGGCCTTGGATGAAATGGTCCTTTCCAAGTGTTTGGAATGGTGTGTCTAGAAAGGCCAATTCACAATGATCTAATAATCCCATACCTTCCGCAATGCGGGTGATTAAGGATGCGCAGTCAATATCCCCCCTTTGGCCAATCATCTCTACCCAGTGAGCTACCATATTTGCGGTCGGATTGACGGGCTTTTTATTGACCATTGCAAACAGGTATTGTAGCTCATCAAGGCGCACAGGGCGCATGTCGGACCTTGAATTAACTACCATTGCCAGCCACCTATGCATAAACCTAAGAGTGGGGTTCTGAATATCGTTCATGCGGGGTTTGCTGTTGTTACTATAGTCTTTGCCAGAAATAGATTCCCAGAATTCATCGCGCCTAAAGCCAGCTAACCTATCAGGAGTAACTCTACACAAGATGGAAAAGCCTAGATAACTAGTCAGAGTCTCTAAAGAGCAATCAAACTCTTCATTAAAGAGCCTGAAATAGAATCTACTCCCTCCATCTAAAATGCGTAAAGTACTGAGAAATTCAAGGGTTAGAAGGCGCGAACCTTTTTCGATGATGGGCGCAAAATTTTGCCATCCAACGGCTTGGAAGGCCTCGTTGAATTCGTCCAGAAGGCCGGTCTTGATCAGCAGCATTGGATCGTAAGTCCGTGTGTGCTGAAAAGAACGACGCCTCAGCGCTTCGAAGACTTGCCGCTCTCGGTCTGTATAGAGCTCGATTTGCTCTTCCAACAACAAAATCCGAGTTCCCGGAGCTGGGCCAGCCCCGGAGGTTGTTGGGGCTCCCGAATATGCTCTGTGGTACCCCGAAAATCGGGAATCCACAGACATTGTATCCCCAGATTGGCTATCCACAATCTCGGTCGGAGTATGAGTCTGATCCGAGCTAGACAAGCTGAAGCGTTTGTGCACGCCCTTCGCTCCCTTAGCGATGGTGCGGCCAAACTTTCCATACCATGACGACATTTTTCCTGCAAAGGTTAGGACGAACAAACACCCGAAGGATATACGGAAATATTTACGGGTTAATCGTCCAAAATTAGTCGTCACGATTAGCAGTCCATTTTGCCTTCATGGAAATTATTATTTCTATTTTTATATTTTTGCTCGATTTTTAGTTGACAGTATGCGTGCAATTGGAAAGCAAATATGCAGTGCAGGGGAGAGCTGCAGGTGAGATCATGCAATCACCGCAGAGGTGTGATCTCAACCTGCTGCATACCTCCCTATTTATAGTGGTTTCTAAATGCAAGATTAGTGATAGTACATGGTTAAAAGCAAGGTTAAGTGGGACAAATTACCCTACCTAATGCCTAAATGCCTAGGGTGGTGGGTGTAGTGGGAAATGAATGGATGCAAGTGGTGCAGCCACCCACCAAATTTGGTGGCATTCTGATGAAAGGAGTGGGTCGGCCAGCCTAGGTGGGTCGACCGGCCCCACTTTTCCACCAAATTTTTTTTTTCTATATTGAGGGTAAGTATCTAGTAAAAGTAAATATGCTGTGGTGAAATGCATGAAATAAATATGAATGCAAGATAACTTTCCGGCTTACCTCCCGGTGAGGGCTCGATTTTTTTTTTTTTGTTTCTGCGGTCGATGAGTTGGACCGCATTAAACCTTCATTTGTCTTGAATCAGCTCCGCAGCCGAAGCTGCTGCAGCAGGTTGAATTTCTTTCTTGCGCCACACTCGTTTGATTTGAGTGGCGCTGATCTTCCCATGCGGCTCCGATTTCTCGACCGCATGTTTCTTCCGACGGGGCTTGGATTTCCCCTTGTTCTCCTTCCCCTTCCAATATGGACGATGTAGTGGCTCGTCCAACAATCGGAGGGTACTCATCATCGCAGCAATAAGGCTATCCACCTGAGGTTTTGGTATAGCCCGCGTTTCCTCCTGCACAGGTTTAGCATTTTTACCGCGAAAAGTGCGTACCTGTGAGCACTGCTCAGCTCTTGGCCTGAAGTTGAATGTTTCATCTCGGCCGTTAATGTTGAGCTGAATTTCTCATGCACCAACATCAATTGTCGCATTTGCCGTGCTCAAGAATGGCCTCCCAAGGATGAGGGGCGTCTTAGAGTCTACTTCCATGTCCAGCACCACGAAGTCCACGGGTACCAGAAAATTTTGAATTTTCACTGGTATGTCCTCCGCGACTCCAATTGGGTGGCGAATCGATTGATCCGCCAGCTGCAGGGTCATGCCAGTAGGCGACAAGGTAGAATGATTTAATCTTTCATAAATTACCTTGAGCATAATGCTGACGCTGGCTCCGAGGTCGCACAGAGCACGTTCAAAGTGCTGTGCACCAATGGAGCACGAGATGGTCGGATAGCCGGGATCCTTCTTCTTCTCAGGGAGAGTGTTCAAAATCGCCGCACTGCACTCTTCAGTCAATTTAATGACCTCCGATGTCGGCAACGGGTGCTTGTTGTTGAGGATGTCCTTCAGGTACTTGGCATACGTCGGTACCTGCATTGCATCTAGCAATGGTATGTTGACATAAAGTTGCTTGATTACCTCAACAAATTTGCCGAACTGCGCGTCCGCAGTTGACTTGCGTTGGCGACGTGGGAAGGGTAACAGTTGCGTCTCAGTGAATTCAGTGAGACTTGGCTTGGTCCGTGCTTTACTCGTCGTCTTCGGCAACTCTTCTCTTGGTTCTTCATCATTCTCACCTTTCTCCTCTTCATCGGAGATAACATCCTCATCCCCTACAGTGTTAGTCTACGGCGGGTCTTGGGTGGTTCTACCTGTTGACTGGTGACTAACTAGGGGGTCACCGCCGGCAGTGAATTTGTACAAGGGGACGCTAATCAAGATCTAAACTAGATGGTAGCACAAGACACGGGTTTATACAGGTTCAGGCCCTCAACGGAGGTAATACCCTACTTCCTGTGCTCTGGGATTATGGTTGATCAACATGCGGGATGCAAGATGACCAAGATTACAGCGTATGCTCGATGATGATGCTGAAGATGATCTCTCTTTCTATGGCCTCTACCCCCTCCCTTTATATAGTGCGGGGGGAGATAGAGTTACAGGGTAGCCGTGGTACCTAATTCTGTTATGCTGTTAGATGATCTCCTAATTACATGGAGCTTGATCATATCCCTGGAAGCTTCCTTGGATCTCAAGGCGCGCCTATCCGAGTGGTCTTTATCCCTAGTCGGCCGACTTGGGTCGTCCCCCATCTGTTCCCTTTGGCCCACCGTGTGGATACCCGAGGTCCACACAGTCCACAGTAGCCCCCGAGTGCTTTACGATCGAATCAGATGTCCGGCCGACTGGTTTCAGCGATAGCTCCTATAATCTGAAAAGAGATTGTAAAGAACTCAAGAAATCTTAAGTTTTTGCGTTGAAGTAATGCCTAGATTTGGCAACACCAAACTCCAGCTTACTCGGCCCGTTGGGCACATCATCTCAACAGAAGGGTTCGGCTCCTGGGCACCCACTCTTGCTATTCAAGAGCGGCTACTGACCCAACATGGGGCATGCCTTAAGCCACGCCATTACAACTTCTGTCTTGCAGCATGCTGTAACCTTAGCGTTACAAAAATATCAGCATCAGGCGCCCGGCCTTAACTTGTAAGAGCCAGCACTCGGCCCAACATGGGGCGCACCTTTCAGCCGGGTGGTACCTGTCCCAACCGGGGAAGGGATCAGCTTAGGCCCCTCAGGGCGTACTAATTGGACACAATTTTGCCGAGAGGTATTTGTATCCGGGTAGCGGTATACAACTGGCAACCTTATAAAGGCACACCTCAAGAAATTGAATCCAAATTTCACCAACACCCAACCTCGAACATGCGAAGTTAGCTAGTGACCCAACATGGGGTATGCCGTGAAATATTTTTAACTTTGGCCCTGCCAGTGATATGCCCTCCAGGGTGCACCGAGGCCGAATTAGGCTCGATTTTAACACATTGCCACCGTTAGCGGCGTGTTAGGAAAGCCTGTTAAGGGGGTTGCCCTTTGCAGTTTTAGCCCAAGCCCAATTAGGGGGAGGCGAAGCGTTTTCGCGCCCTTTTCTCACACAGTCGAAGCGGTACATGTTTCCGTCGGAAACCGTATTCGTTCCCACTTCCGTCCCATCGCCATGATGGTTTTACTGTGTTTGAAACAGATTACCAGGCGCGTCCCTTGAACTTCCTCTGTGTATAAAAGAAATCCCAGGGGCAGAGTACTACTTCACATTCGGCTTTTGAGTTTTTCTTCCCAGCGACACTCGGAAATCCCCACCTCTTCTCTTCCAAGAACGATGGCGAACATCATGGAGATGATCATGATGTGGATCGATGAGGCCCGCGCGAGGGAGAAGGCGGAAACCACCGCCAAGGCCGCCGCCAAAGCCTTCGAGGACGAGCTTTGGGAGGACTTCGCCCTAGCGAAGGCGGAAGTCCGCGCGGAGGAATCCATTAGGGTTCTGATCCGTGGATTCCCGCAGCTCCACAAGGTGCGCTTCCCCCTCAAGGACGCACTGGTCGCAGCCCTCCGCGCCGACGGAGGGTACTGAAGCCCTCCCGCCGTGGGGCTTCTTCTTTTGTTCCTCCGCGAGCCAGCGACGAACCCTAGCTCAATGTGCTGCGCCGCGAAGAATATGTCATCGGGCCTAAGAGCCCTTTAATGAATATCTTTTGGGGAATCTGATGTCTTTTGCTTTGATCTTGAATCTGGCAATGCCGCTTCTTCTCGATTTGATTTCAAATTCACAACATCGTTTCGTCCGAGTAGTTAGGCTCATCCTCTCCTAGACCGGCAGTCGGCACTAACGCATGCCTCTCGGGAGGAACCACTCGGTCGGCTGAGTGATTATCTGGCCCCTCGCGGAGAGGCCGCATCCAGCGCTAGACTAAGGCCCGGCCCAAAATGTGAAACTCTACCGTTGCTATAAGTCTGGAACAGGAGAACGAAATTGGTTCACCTTACCCACTTTTGGCGCCAGTCAGTTAGCTTCTCCGGCTAGCTCCGCCGCTAGGGTTCGTCTCCATCGCCACCTCCGCCGCCACCCGTCTCCAATCGGAATGGCTCCACCATCCCCCGCCGCCCCTAAGGCTACCAAGAGCGGGAAGGAGTGGGTAAAGTCCATCACGACCGAACGGAGGCTGCAGAAGCTAGTCTCCCTTGGCGTGCACCCCTCCGAAGGTTTCGTGTCTTGGCGCGCCGCCGCTGGCGAATCCTACCCCACCCCTCGCTCCGACGAGGTAGTGGTCTTCGAATCCTTTTTTCTCCGTGGCTTCGGCCTTCCTTGTTCTCCTTTCTTTCGGGGATTGCTGCATTTCTATGGGATCGAGGTCTCACACCTTAACCCTAATTCCATTTTTCAAATCGCCATCTTTATCAACATCTGCGAGGCTTATCTGGGGATTGCTCCTCATTTCGACCTCTTTAGATTTCTCTTCCTCCTCAAGCCTTTTCTCAACAAGAACTCTCCCAAGGCTGCCGGTGGCGCGGCATTTCAATTGCGGGAAGGGGCCCGAATGTATTATTTCGATCTTCCCCTGAGAACCTCCAATAAGGGCTGGCACTCAGAGTGGTTTTACTGCGCCAATTCTCCTCTAGCCCTCCCTTCTTTCTCCGGCGAGTGCCCTACGGTTTGTTCCTCCTGGTCCTCTCTTCTCGCCGATGACGAGGGAAGTCAAGTAAAGGAACTTCTCGTCCTTCTCCAGCGCGCGAAGACCGCCGGGCTGACCGGCATTGGTGTAGTTTGGAACTACACTCAGCGCCGTATCAGCCCATCAAGGAGAGGGTGCACTTTGCCTTCGAATATTCAGGGCTCCAAGACCCCACTCGGGAGACTGAAGTGCTTCTTTCACCCAAGGAAGTCGCCAACCGAGTGGCTGAGCTGTTTGCCCCCGGGTCCGAGATAGCTCCTGCCGACTGCCCGGCTGCGTACAACCTCGGATTCTCTCCACCAGCGGTAAGGAGAAGATCCTCCTCAACTTAACCGCAATGTCTTAGGATGATACAAAGATTGACTTTAACTTGATGCGCATGCAGGGACGCACGGCCTTCTTCTCTACCCATCCAGTCCCGGAAGCTCCACATCCCAAGGAGGCACCGCGCAAACGTCCTGCAGAGGACTCAGCTAGTACTCCTGCTGCCAAGAAAGGCAAGGGGGCCACTCCCAAGGACTCGGACGAGGATGATAGCGACGATACCGTCCCGCTTATGCGCCGCCGTCGCCGTCCAGCAGCTAAATCGCCTTCCGCTTCGACGACGCGGCCACGAAGTCCTGCTTCTCCCCCATCCGTTGACCCAAAGGCCTCGTCAGGGGCGAGGAAACCTCCCAGCTCGGGCCCGAGTGGTGCGGGCATCCGATTTGGGTTTAAATGCTTCAAGTCGTCGCAAAGGTATTCCCTCACGATTTCTTCTTTTTTCTTCATGATTTGCGGGCAGCTCTCGTCTTGAATAATCTCCGAATACTTTCAGGAGACCCATCAATGACGATAAACTGACAAGCCTGCGTGACAGCGATGCGCCAGCCCCGGCGTCTCCACAATCAGATCGCCCAGCCAAGCCCCAAGCAACAGGGGAGACGACTCGGCCTGCCGCGTCTCACCAAGACTCTAGTCCATCTGCTACTTCTCATCGACCCTCGTCAACAAAGGGAAAGATCCCAGCTCCGATTCCAAAGAGCACAGAGCACAGAGCCAGAAATTGAGGAAATTCCTCGCCCCGCTGCTGAGGCACACATTCCACCCCTCCGACTGAAGTGGAGAAAGGAGATGGAGGGCTGCGAGGTCGACGATGGGCAGGAAGCCGAAGAGTGGAAAATGCTGGAGCAGATAGATGCGGCTCAAGCCGCGATACACAAGGTATAGCCTTCTTAGGTCCTGAATCCTCGCTCTACATAAGGAAATCCTACCAATGCCCTTCTCTTCTCCATGTAGCGCATGAAAGAGAGGTCAAGACAAAAGTCCGTATGCATGGAGAGAACGCTGGGCGAGCTAAAAACTCGTGATGAGTATGACAACGCCCTGTATGCTGTTAAAAGAGAATATCGTGGCCGAATCGAAGAGCTCCATCGGGAATTACCGAACTCCGATTCCGCCACGTGGAAGAGTCCAACACCATCCAAGGTACAAACCCGAATGATGCTAAACCTTTGTAAAAGAGCTTTCCTTAGATGATAATCCTCAAAACTTGCCTTTTGAATAATGAGCTAAAGGCGAGGCAGAAGGCCCTGGAGGTAGAAAACAGTGCTCGGCTAGAAGGTAACTTCCCCCCATTGGCTCTCCCTGGCTCAACCTTACCGAAATCCGACTGGTCTGCCGGTCTTGTTTGGTTGTGCAGAGCTCCAGAAGTCTAAGGTGCAACTTCAGGTCCTCAAAGAAAAACTGAAGACTGCCCATGATCTCCGCCACCGTGCCCTGACTAGAATAGTCCCAACTCTTCAACGCCTTTACCCGGAAGAAGAGCCACCTAGTGATTTTGACCTCCTTGTGGCTCGTCTCGTCGATGTCCCCGAACGGATTAAGATCTTCACGTGGAGGCTACGGCGACTTGCATCAGCCAAGGCCTCGTGATCGTGAAGTCGAACTTTTCCCGCCTAGATTGCGAAGCCATAAGGGAAGGATTTGCGTGCACCGAGGAGGTGGCCTGCGCTTTGCTGGAGGAAGTCCGCCCGACTGCGGCCCAAATTGTTGATGAACTGGGCTTGCAAATGTAACTCTGATCGGTACACTTGGTCCATCTTCGATACTGGCGACCGAAATTATCCAAGTACTTAGATTTATCCTTTTTCGTGGTACACTTCTGCCGAGTGGCCCAGCCCCCGAGTGCCAGGAATCCGCACTTGGCTTTATCCCTAGGCAACAACGGAGTGGCTAAACATTGTCTCTGGCAAATATCAGCGCCATTACTCAAGAATTTTCATAATACCCGAATTTGATCAACATATGCAAAGAGAGAAACGACCTTTATTAATATGATAGGGTGCGGTTAACTCCGCACACTATTTAGTGTAGCCCCCGACTTACCGCTTAACCGTTTGCGGCTAAGTAGCAAGTCAGAAAAGGGAACTAATTACACAATGTTGCTTGAATACATGAACTAAGGGTAAAAACGATGTAGCTGCTCGATGTTCCAGGTATTGGGCACTTCAAATCCATCTTCACGTTGTAGCCGGTAAGCCCCCGGGCGGGTCACCTCAGCGATTGCATAGGGGCCTTCCCAGAGTAGGGAGAGTTTATGCTCGTGCTTCTGATTCCTTCGAAGGACCAAATCTCCCTTGGAGAATGCACGGCCCCGTACGTTACGATGATGGTAGCGACGCAGGCCCTGTTGGTACTTTGCCGACTGGATCATTGCTGCTTCCCTGGCTTCCTCGAGCCGGTCGATGTCTTCGCATCTTGCTTCATCCAACTGATTATCGTCGTAACCGGCGACCCGAGGAGACCGGAACTTCAATTCAGTCGGAAGGACCGTCTCAGAACCATAGACTAGGAAAAAGGGTGTCTGCCCGGTAGCTCGGCTTGGGGTTGTTCTGAGCCCCCAGAGCACAGAGGGCAACTCCTTAACCCAGCGCGTAGCGTACGGCTTCAGGCGATCAAAAATCCTGGCTTTGAGCCCTTGTAGTACCAATCCGTTGGCGCGCTCAACCTATCCATTGCTCCTTGGGTGGGCCACCGAGGCATAGCAGATCTTGATGCCCAGCTCCTCGCCCCAATCTTGAAATTCGCTTCTCTTGAACTGAACGCCGTTGTCGGTGATGATGAGATTGGGTACGCCAAAATGCACAACGATGTCCTGGAAGAACTCACGTGCTTTGGCCGCCGTGATGACAGCAACCGGCTTGGCTTCAATCCACTTGGTAAACTTGTCGATGGCGACGAAGAGATGGGTAAACCCGCCTTGCGCTCGCTTGAGGGGGCCCACCATGTCCAGATTCCAGACGGCGAAGGGCCAAGAGATCGGAATCGTCTGTAGATCTTGGGTCGGCATGTGAATCTGCCGTGCAAAAAACTGACACCCGTCACATCTGCGTGCTATGTCTTCCGCATCTGTGACCGCGGTTGGCCAGAAAAATCCTTGCCGATAGGCTTTGCCCACCAGGGTGCTGGCTGCTGCATGGTGCCCGCATTCTCCCGAGTGGATTTGGTTGAGTAGATCCCTGCCTTCTTGCTCAGATATGCAACACCTTAGTACCCGGAACTGCTTTTCCTGAAAAGCTCGTCCCCGACCACCTTATAACTTTTGCTTCGGCGTGTAATGCACTCGGCTAGGCTTCGATCCTCGGGCAGCTTATCACGAAGAAGATAATCTAAGTAAGGCTGAGTCCACCCGGGGTTCATTGTGAATACCTCTGCATCGGGTTCTGGCTGCAGGTGATAGCTTGATGGACGGTGTGCGTAGCTCTTGAACGAGAACCCCACTCGGGACCTGAGCCCGAGTGGATCCCATCCGTGCTAGCTCGTCTGCTGCTTCATTGTCGCGGCGGAGCACATGTGTAAGCTCCAGACCGTCAAACTTGTCTTCTAGCTTTCGAACCTCCTGACAGTAGGCCGCCATGCTATCGCCAATACAGGACCACTCCTTTTGCACTTGATTGACCACGAGTTGGGAATCCCCGCGTACCATTAGCCGCCTGACACCAAGCGAGAAGGCAATGCGTATCCCGTGGATGAGTGCCTCATACTCGGCGGCGTTGTTGCTAACGGGGAACAATATCCGGAGGACGTAGCGTACCTTCTCTCTAGTCGGCGATATGAGCAAAATCCCAGCCCCCGCGCCGCTGAGCATGAGGGAACCATCAAAATACATTGTCCAGTACTTGAGATTCTCCTTTGCTGCTGGGGTTTTGGCCTCTGTCCACTCGGCGACGAAGTCGGCCAACACTTGAGATTTGATGGCTAATCGAGGCCTGAACTTTATTTCAAAGGCTCCAAGCTCGACTGCCCATTTGGCAATCCTCCCAGTGGCTTCCGATTGTGGAGTATGTCTCCAAGCGGGAAAGAGGTGACCACCGAAATTTCATGCTCTTGAAAATAATGTTTGACCTTCCGCGATGTAAGTAATATAGCATACAGAAGCTTTTTCACTTGTGGGTACCTTACTTTGGACTCGCCCAATACCTCGCTTACGAAGTAGACCGAGCGCTGTACCTTCTGGAGGGAGCCCTCTTCGTCTCGCTCCACCACCAAAGCGCTGTTGATGACGTGAGTCGTTGCGCCTATGTAGAGTAGGAGGGACTCCTGGGGCATGGGAGGGACCAACACCGGAGGCGTGGTGAGGAACCTCTTTAGATCTTCAAAGGCTCACTATGCTTCCGCTGTCCACTGAAAATCGTCTTGTCGGCGTAAGAGCCTAAAGAAAGGCATGCGTCGCTCCCCGAGTCGGGAAACGAATCGGCTAAGTGCCACGATGCATCCAGTGAGCTTCTGCACGTCCTTCTGATTGGTCGGGGGCTTCATCTTGATGATGGCACCGACCTTCTCTGGATTTGCCTCAATCCCTCGGTTGGAGATGATGAATCCGAGTAGTTTACTAGACGGAACCCCAAAAACGCACTTCTCGGGATTCAGTTTCATCCGAAATGCCCTTAGGCTCTCGAATGTCTCGGTTAGATCCGTGATGAGATCCCATCTGGATTTTGTTTTTATGACGACGTCGTCGACATATGCCTCCACGTTGCGTCCGAGTTGAGTGTGAAAACATCGTTGTATGGCGCGCTGATAAGTGGCGCCAGCGTTTTTCAACCTGAACGGCACTGTGATATAGCAGAAAGCACCAAAAGGCGTAATAAACGACGTCTTGATGCAATCCTCCTCTTTTAGACTAATCTGGTGATAGCCTGAGTAGGCGTCTAGAAAACTCAAGAGCTCGCACCCGGCGGTGGAATCCACCACTTGATCGATGCAGGGGAGCCCAAAAGGATCCTTGGGACACGCTTTGTTGAGGTCTATGTAGTCGACACACATCCACCATGTCTTGTTCTTCTTCTGCACCAGGACCGGATTAGCAAGCCACTCGGGATGATACACCTCCTTGATGAACTTAGCAGCCAACAATTTGGTGATCTCACTCCGTATGGCATCTTTTGTCCGAGCAAATCTTCAGATGGCGCCGCTTATGGGCTTTGCCTTTTCATCGACGTGGAGAGAGTGCTCGATCACCTCCCTCGGAACACCGGGCATGTCCGAAGGTTTCCAAGCGAACACGTCCCGGTTGGCCCGGAGGAAAGTGACGAGCGCGTCTTCCTATTTGCTGTCTAGCCCTGTCCCAATCACGGCCATTTTGGTCGAATCAGACGGGTCCAACAGAATCTTCTTGGTTTCTTCGGCTGCTTGGATGGATGTCTTGGCCTACTTCTTAGCGAGGACGTCCCCTTCCTCCTGAAGGGATGCAACCTCCAGTCGGATCTTCTCCATCTCAGCAGATGAGTCAATTGCCTGCGCCATCTCACAGCTTTCGCTGTTACAGAGCAAGTACTATTTAACGTCACCAGGGAGGGTGATTACACCATTGGGACCTGGCATCTTTAAGACAAGATAAGTGTAGTTGGGAACCGCCATGAATTTGCAATCCCCGGCCTTCCCAAGATGGCATGATATGCCGTCTCGAAATCGACCACATCGAAACTCAGACTCTCGGTCCGATAATTATCCTTAGTCCCAAACGTAACGGGCAAAGAGATCTGTTCGAGTGGTATCGCGGACGTTCCGGGGATTACCCCGTGGAAAGGAGACGATCCCTGCCGTAGCTCAGAACGAGGAATATTCATTTGGTCGAAGGTCTTGACGAAAAGGACGTTAATCCCGCTCCCGCCATCGACCAGGACCCTTTTTAGTTTGCTCCCTTGAACGACCGGATCCAAAACCAGTGGGTACCTCCCGGGGAAGTCAATCCGATCTGGGTGGTCCGATCGATCGAAGGTGATAGGCACCTCGGACCAGCGCAAGTATTGGGGAGTCGGGGGCATGATGGCGTTGATCTCCCGAGTGGTAAGCTTCTGCTTCCGCTTGGACTCGTACGCATCGGAGCCCTCGAAGATATAGCTGATCTCACGCTCAGCGTCTTGGTAATCTCCATCAGGTTTCTTGCCTTGACCGCCCTTAGCCGACTGGTTCGAGCTCTCGGCGAACTTCTGCAGAATAAGGCAATCTTTGGCAGAGTGTTTACCTCGAGGATGGAAGGGACATACCGAATCCATCACTTTTTTGTAGTCGTTGTCGTTGGGGGGCTTAGGTCGGTAGCGCTCCACGTTGGCGACCATCTCATCCCCCTTTCTCTTCTTGTCTTTGGGTTTGCCTTGTTCGTCGTTAGGCTTCTTCTTGGGGCCTCCGTCGGTGCCACCGCGATGATTTGCAATGGCCTCCTCGGCTTCAGCCTCCTGATCTGCCATCGTGAACATGGCTTTGAGATTACGCGGGGGGTCCCAGGTCATCTGCCTGATTAACTCCTCGGATTTGCACCCGGCGAAGAAGGCATCAATGACCTCTCGTTCTTCTTCTTAGTGAAGCGCTTGATGAACTCACGAAGAGTCTCGCTCTTGCGCCTATGTAACTGTCCAATCTCCCATCTGCCCGCGGGCCTTTCAGAGGTCCCTTGGAAATTGGCGATGAACTGCTCCTGGAGGTCGTCCCAAGACTCGATAGAGTTCTTCGGGAGTCCCGTTAACCAGGTTTGGGCGGTTGGGGTCAAAGCGACCGGCAAGTAGTTCGCCATGACGCTCGATCACCTCTCGCCACCGATCGCTAAGGCGTAAACCTGCAGCCAGTTCTTTGGATCCCTCTCGCCATCGAACTTGTCGATGCCTTTGAGGTTAAAACCATCCGGCCAAACCACTCGGCGAAGATCCGGGGTGAAGGCCGAATTCCCTCTAGTGGTCGTGGCCGCCTCCGTGTTGGGGATCTACTACGACGCTCCCGCCGCGGGCCTTGGCGCTGCTCCTGGCGGTGGTCACGCCGACTGGCGGTACTCTCGGCCTGATCATCATTGCGACGGATATGATGGCCACGAGAGTCTCGCTCGTCGTTACCGCGTTCCCGCCGCCGGGCCTCAATGTCTTGACGTAGATCACGGGTGGGTGATTGATATGAGTCACCTGCCGCTGAGGCTCGAGCCCGATTCCGATTGCGCGTAGATCGACTGCGAGCCGAGGCGGTCGGAGCCGGTATTGCCTCATTTTGCTGTATGGCCGCCATCTCTACCATGGCCGTCGCTCGAGCAAGGGCCGGGATACATGGGCTGCCTTCTGGGAGTTGCGGCGCGATAGTCTCAAGAAGAGTCTTTGACACGATGACGTTGGCCAGGGGAGTGTTGTAGACCTCCTGATCCCTTAGCTTCACCGCACAGAGCTCATTCTGGACGTCGCGGCCGCGTGCGCAAAGCTGACGTGCGCAATCTCGGTTTTTCCACTCGGCGAGAGTCTGGGTCAGCCGCCACGATAGCGGTTGCCTCAGGTCTGACCGGTTGGGAGGCAGAGTGATGATCCTCCGCCCCGAGGACGAAAACCTCACGATAGTTACGAATCTCAGAGCTCCCGTCGGACTCTGAGTCAGAAGCGGAGAGGCTGACTTGTTCGCTCTGTCCAATGGGTTGGCCACCGTTGATGACACCCACGAACACTGCTGGATCCAACCGGATTGACCCAACCGGATTAGCAGATTGGTTTCCCGAGTGGTTATCTCCTGTTCGAATCTTGGGAGCAGTCTGCGCGGGGGCCGCGGCAAAACTCCCAAGCCCGGAGAGAAATCCAGTCAGGGATTTGTAGACCTCATCGGGCTGGAGGATGTCCAGGCCGGGGTAGGCGATCTAATGGGGCTCTTCTTCGCTCTCCTCGCCGAGGGGCGCGAAGTGAGGCTGCCGACGGATCCAACTGAAGAAAGCACATGCAGAATTCTCCAAGCCGAAAGGTAATGGGTCCCATTGATTACGTGCACCTTCTTGTTGAACGGTCTCCCGCGGGGGGGAGAGATGAAGATTGCCGAAGCCGTCGGCGATGAAGTCCAGGGCGCCAAAGCGAAGAGACTCTCCTGGCCTCATGTCGACGTACGGCGATCTCGACAAAGCCATCTGATCTGAAAAACGATCTTGACGCTGTCCCCTACCTGGCGCGTCAACTGTCAACTGGTGACTAACTGGGGGGTCACCGCCGGCAATGAATTTGTACGAGGGGACGCTAATCAAGATCTAAACTAGATGGTAGCACAAGACACGGGTTTATACAGGTTCAGGCCCTCAACGGAGGTAATACCCTACTTCCTGTGCTCTGGGATTATGGTTGATCAATATACGGGATGCTAGATCACCAAGATTACAGCGTATGCTCGATGATGATGCTGAAGATGATCTCTCTTTCTATGGCCTCTACCCCCTGCCTTTATATAGTGCGGGGGGAGATAGAGTTACAGGGTAGCCGTGGTACCTAATTCTATTATGCTGTTAGATGATCTCCTAATTACATGGAGCTTGATCATATCCCCGGAAGCTTCCTTGGATCTCAAGGCGCGCCTATCCGAGTGGTCTTTATCCCTAGTCGGCCGACTTGGGTCGTCCCCCATCTGTTCCCTTTGGCCCACCGTGTGGATACCCGGGGCCACACAGTCCACACTACCCGACCGGGTTGCGACATAATTAACATTTTCTTTCTGGGGAGCCTCCGGCTGTCCCGGGAGCTTTCCCAAAGCAAAAGTAGGGATTGAGGCAACCAATTGAGCTATTTGAGTTTCTAGCATCTTGTTGAAGCTCATTTGGCTTTTTACGGCATTTGTAAACCCTTCTAGTTGCGCATTGATGCTCTCCAGAATTTTATCATTAGCAAGAAATTTCCTACTAATGCTATCATTCACTTTTTGTTGAGCATTAGCATCATCTAAAGGAGATTTATTGCGGTTAAAGTTGCTAGTGTTACCTCCTTGAAGACAGTTGTCGGTGGAGAAGTTCGGCCGCGAATTCCAACCCATATTGCTGTTGGATTGAGGGCGGAACCCATTGCCGATGAAGTTCGCGTCCTCTAGTCGGGTCTCAGTGCAGTTGTCTCCAGAGTGTCTGAGGCTCCCGCAAACCTCGCAAGTCATGCGAGATTCGAGTGCCTGGACAGTTTGATTCGGCACTTCCAGCTTCTTCATTAATAAATCCATCTTGGCCGCGAGCATGTCCATATCATCAATCCGGTGGACTCCTCGAGCGTGCGGCTGAGAACGCTCATCGTTCCAGCCCTGGTTTGAAACCATCTTCTCGATGAGAGTGCGGGCAGCACTCACACTGAGTGAGAAGAAAGCTCCTCCAGAGGCAGCATCGAGATGCTCTCGGGCCGTACGGTTCAACCCGTGATAGAAGCTCTGGATAATAAACCAGTCTTGCATCCCGTGGTGGGGGTAGGCTAGTATATACTCTTGCAGACGCTCCCAGGCATCCGAGATGGATTCATCCGTGTGTTGCTGGAATGCGGAGATCTTGTTCCGCAGGGCGTTGGTTTTGCACAGAGGAAAATACTTGGTGAGGAAGGCGTTGGAGCACTTCTCCCAAGTTGAGACTGCATCTTTGTTGGCGTATAACCACTGTTTTGCCTTCCCGAGCAATGAGAACGAAATAGGCGTAGCCGGACAGCATCGGGAGTTGCACCCTTGGCTGTGAAGGTACTACTGATTTCCGTGAAATGTGCGGTGTGCATTGGCATCCTCCGCTTGCTTGCCACAAAAGGGCTTGCTCGAACCATATTGATAAGAGCTGGTTTCACCGAAACCACCGCCACCCACGCTGGTGGCAGTCCAATGGGGACATTGGTGCTTGACGGGCCGAGAACTCAAGAATGGTCTTTCGGCACCATCGGCGATGAAGGTGTCTTGAACCGAGGAAAGGATTGCTTGTGAGGTTGGATAACTCGTAGACACGGGTTTGCGGAGGTAGGACTCGAGGTCTTGTCCTTCGCACTGCTGACTCTCGATTTTGCTCAAGTTTTCCGAGAGATCAAAACCACCATGCACCGCCTCGCTAGTACGTAATAAAGACTTTTAGTAGGGTAATACCGTTAAACAAGGCCGGTAAATTAAATAATTAAGATGTAGGTTTTGAAAAAATTTTATCTCTTTTTGAAAACAATTCGTTCAAGAACGCGCTTTAAAACTTGTTGGCGATTCTTACGCTAAAGAAATTAATCCACAAGCGATTTGATATCGCTTGTAGCTTTCACCAGGAGTATTCCTAGAGTTATCGAATCCACAGGGAACGAGGGTTTTAAAGAGATAATCCTCTATAGCTTTTATTTATTTAAAATACCAACCAGTCTAGGTAACGGGGGTTAGGATAAATGAAAAGACCGGAACACACACACGATAAATATTCACACAAAGAGAAAGCTACTGTAGCTAGATAGACAGTTGGGAGGACAACGAGACAAGTTTTAATAAGTTCACAAATTAGTGTGATTCAGTTTAATTGAGCGAGCTTAATATAGTTAACTAGTGGTCCACTTGACATTCGTCGTCGGAGCTCGGACACTCACTACCACCCGCTATCCTGAATTGGAATCCCGAATGATTATGATCGTTCCGATTTAGCTCTACTGGTCCAAAGCTGGACGTCAGGTTACTTAACGAGATACTAAGTATCTACGGATGGATAGGGCAATACCACCACCACCTACCACATATCGTGGGCCTGTGTAAACCGAAGTTAGTCCTAGTCTCGCATAACCACGTCTGCGATTATTCCCAATCAATCTTCCTCAAGATTAAAAGAAGTCGATCTAGGTTCAATACCGCTCTATCAAGATATGAGTGAGAACCTAAACCGGTTCCGCATTTAATATAAGCTACCGTAAAGCTAATCCACACAACTCATTTATGCAGATATACTCAGCTCAAATAAAGATCAACACTATAGCAATGAATGAAGTTGTCTTACTAATTGAAACAATTAGGAAAGGATACAAGAGCAAGCATCTCAATTCTCAAGACTCTTAGGAACTCGAGCTTAAGCTCGACTTGACTCTAACTCCCAACTTCTACTAACTAAGAGCTACTCTACAAAGTGGAATAAAGAGGTGAAAGTGTTGTGTGTTGTTTTACATGTGAGGAGAGGGGGTCTATTTATAATGTTGCGCAGCCAACCGGGGTGCTCCACGTAGGGACACGTGCCATCCAAATTCTCCTTCAAGGGGAACCCAAGGCGGCTCAATCACTGGTCGGCCGGCCTAGGTGGGTCGGCCGACCCACCTCCTTCGCCTCCGGCCGTAGATTTTGCATGAGGTGCTCCATTGACGGTGTATATCTTCTCGCAGAGTCGGTTTAAGCGCTTGAGACCAAGAGCATTGGGTTCCTTTGGAATCCTATGCTTAACTTGAGGCTTACTCCTCTTCTCGATGAAACCGATCGCAATCAACGGCTTGATGTACTCTAGAATCTCTTGTGGATGTCTCGGTGCAGTCCTGGCTCGACCGGGTGATAGAGCTGGGTCGGTAGGCCTAGGTGGGTCGGCCGACCCACTTTTTGTTCGACTCGTCCCATTTTCGCCAAGAAGATCCTGCATGCAAAATACTACCACAACTCATGGAACTTCATTAGAATAATTAAAATACTAGTATAAACCGTGATTTTCCTCTAAAAGCCGGAATTTAATATGTTGACGCATTTAAATTGGCGCTTATTTGACGCCAACAGTAGTCAAGATGTATGGGTTGAACAGTATTGTTTTAGATCTTGAAGGATCTCGCGCCTCTTCTCGCCCACTCGGCCATTGTGCTTATGTAGGGCCTTAAAGAAGGGGCAGCCCGCTATCCTTGACGGAAAATAAACTCGCCAAAGCAACCATCCGTCTCCGTTAGGCTCGACTTCCTTAACGGTAGTTAGAGCTCTGCATGTTTTCAATGGCCTCGATTTTTTCGGGGTTAGCAGAAATCCCTTGCGAACCGATTACATAACCGAGCAACATTCCGGATCGAACACCAAAAGTACACTTCTCTCGATTTAACTTAATTTGCACTGTGAGATTACTAAACATCTCGCCAGTGTCTTTAACATGATCCAAAGCATACTTGTTTTTACAACTATGTCGCCGACATAGACCTCTGTGTTCCTTCCGCTACTGCTCGGGAAAGTCTTCCATTAAGCGCTGAAGGTGGCACCAGCTATGCAGACCGAAAGACATGGTCGAGCAGCGTAGTTACCAAGGGGTGATGACGGCGCTTTCTTCATCCTCGGGAGATGCTTATTTGGTGATAACCGAGTAAGCATCCAAAAACTCAAAGTCGGGCATCCGCAATGCTGGACCACCGGTCTATGCGAGGCGCTGAAATTGCCCTTAGGAGAAGCCACGCTCAAACTGCGGTGGTCGACACACATCCTCCACTTGCCGCCTTTCTTCTTTATGATCACAGAGTTGGCCACCACTGTGTGATCAACCTCATGGATGAAACCAGAATGAGTAGCTTTCAAGTCGATCCTTGATGATCCCCGCTGAAACCGAAAAGCGACGAAGCTTCCGCGAACAGCTTTTTGTCCCGCCGGATCGCTAATTTGTGCTCGATAACCTCCCTTGGGACCCCGGGCATGTCAGACGGCTCCTAGGCAAACACGTCTGCATTAGCTCGGAGGAAGGCAATGAGCTCGATTTCCTATTTGGAGTCTAGATTGGCCCCTAAATGAACTATCTTGGAAGGATCGTCAAGAGACAGCGGAACTTCCTCGGTCTTTTCCCCTGGCTGGAGAGAAACCTTGGGGCGGGCAGACTTGGTCTGTGGCACTTCGGGTCCATGCGGGGAAGCTGGTCGACCAGGGCAAGGGACTGTTCGTCACACTCCAGAGCAGCCTTGTAGTTGCCCTTGACCGTGATCACCCCCGTAGGGCCCGGAATCTTCACGCAGTGGTATGCATGGTGGGACACGGCCATGAACTTGCCAAGAGATGGCTGTTGGCGATTCTTACGCTCAAAGAAATTAATCCGCAAGCGGACGGATATCGCTTGTAGCTTTCACCAGGAGTATTCCTAGAGTTATCGAATCCACAGGGAACAAGGGTTTCAAAGAGATAATCCTCTATATCTTAATTATTTAAAATACCAGCCAGTCTAGGTAACGGGGGTTAGGATAAATGAAAAGACCGGAACACACACACACACACACACGATAAATATTCACACAAAGAGATAACTACACTAGCTAGATAGACAGTTGGGAGGACAACGAGACAAGTTTAATAAGTTCACAAATTAGTTTGATTCAGTTTAATTGAGCGAGCTTAGGATAATCAACTATTGGTCCACTTGATATTCGTCGTCGGAGCTCGGGTACTCACTACCACCCGCTATCCCGAATTGAATCTCAATGGTTATGATCGTCCGATTTGGCTTTCACGTCCAAGTCGGACGTGTGGTTACGCACGAGATACTAAGTATCTACTTGATGGATAGGGTGTCACCACCTACCACATATGCGCGGCCCGGTGTAAACCGAAGTTAGTCCTAGCCTCGCACACCACGCTCTGCGATTATTCCTAATCAATCTTCCTCAAGATTAAAAGAAGTTGATCTAGGTTCAATACCGCTCTAATCAGATATGAGTGAGAACCTAAACCGATTCCGTATGAGTATAAGCTACGGTAAAGTTTAATCCACACAACTCATTTATGCGATATACTCACTCAAATAAAGCTCAACACTATAGCAATGAATGAAGTAGTCTTACTAATTGAAACAATTAGGAAAGGATACAAGAGCACTACCCGAATTCCCGAAGACTCTTCCGGAACTCCGAGCGTAGCTCGACTTGACTCTAACTCCCAACTTCTACTAACTAAGAGCTACTCTACAAAGTGGAATGAAGAGGTGAAAGTGTTGTGGTGTTATACAAGTGCGGAGAGGGGGTCTATTTATAGTATTGCGCAGCCAACCGAGATGCTCCACGTGTAGGGACACGTGTCATCCCGTCCTCCTCCGAAGGGGAACCCGAGGGGGCTCACTCACTGGGTCGACCGGCCAAGGTGGGTCGGCCGACCCACCTCCTTCGTCTCCCGGCTGTGGATTTTGCATGGGATGCTCCGCTGATGGTGTAGATCTTCTCCCGTAGTCGGTTTAAGGCTCGAGACCGGTAGCATTGGGTTCCTTTGGAACTTATGCTTAACTTGAGGATTACCTCTTTCGAATGAAACCGATTGAAATCAACGGCTTGGATGTACTCTAGAATCTCTTGTGGATGTCTCGGTGCAATCCTGGCCTGACTGGGTGAAGGAGCTGGATCGGCCGGCCAAGGGTGGGTCGGCCGTCCCACTCTTTTGCCCGGATTGGTCCCTATCGACTGGTGACTAACTTGGGGGTCACCACCGGCAATGAATTTGTACGAGGGGATGCTAATCAAGAACTAGGCCAGATGGCTAACACAAGACAGGGTTATACAGGTTCAGGCCCTCAACGGAGGAGGTAATACCCTACTTCCTGTTTTCTGGGATTATTTGGTGGATCAAGATGCGGGATGCAAGATGATGTTCCTATTCGATGACTCGATGCCGATGGCCTCTACCCCCTCCCTTTATATAGTGCAGGGGGAGATAGAGTTACAGAACGTCGCGGGGTATATGGCAACTATTTCCGTCATGATGTTACATGGAATGTATGCATTGATCTGCTAATTACATGGAGATATACCATATCCTCGGACCCTTTCTTGCGGCGCAAGGCGCGCGTAGTCCGAGTGGTCCTAATCTCTAATCGACCGACCTGGATCGCCCCCTATCTGCTCCTTTATGGGCCTTCTAGAGGATACCCGAGGCCCATGTAGTCCACAGTAGCCCCCGAGTGCTTTACGATCGAGTCAGATGTTTGGCCGACTGGTTTCGCCCATATCTCCTGCAATCTGAAAACAGATTGTAAAGAACTCAAGAAATCTTAAGTTTTTGTGTTGAAGCAACGCCTAGATTGGCAATACCAAACTCTAGCTTACTCGGCCCATTGGGCACGTTATTTCAACAGGAGGATTTGGCTCCTGGGCACCCACTCTTGCGATACAAGAGCAGTTATTGACCCATCATGGGGCATGCCTTAAGCCACACCATTACAACTTCTGTCTTGCAGTATGTTGTAATCTTAGCGTTTCAAGATATTCCAGCATCAGGTGCCTGGCCTTAACATGTAAGAACCAAAGACTCGCCCAACGTGGGCACACCATTCACGGGTGGTACCGTCCCAACCAGAAAGTGGATCAAAGATAGGCCCTCGAGGCGCACTGACCGACGCAATTTTGCCGAGAGGTATTTGCATCCGGTAGCGTATACAATCTGGCGAACTTATAAAGGCATACCTCAAGAAATTGAATCCAAATTTCACCAAAGACTCAACCTCGAGCATGCGGTTGGCTAGTGACCCAACATGGGGTATGCCGTGAAATATTTTTAACTTTTTACGCCGGTGATATGCCCTCCTGTGGTGCACCGAGGCCGAATTAGGCTCGATTTAACACATTGCCACCGTAGCGGCGTGTTAAGAAAGCCTCATAAGGGGTTGCCCTTACGCTTTTAGCCCAAGCCCAATTAGGGGAGGCGGTTGCCACGCTTTTCTCACACAAATGAGCGGTACGTGTTTCCGTCGGAAACCGTATTCGAACCCACTTCCGTCCCATCGCCATGATGGTTTTACTGTGTTTGAAACGGATTATAAGGCACGACCCTTGAACTTCCTCTGTGTATAAAAGAAATCCCAGGAGCAGAGAACTACTTCACCACTGGCCTTCGAGTTTTTGAGTCTTCTCGGCAGCACTAGAAATCCCCACCTCCTCTCTTCTGAGAGTAATGGCAAACATCATGGAGATGATCGAGATGTGGATCGATGAGGCCCGCGCGAGGGAGAAGGCAGAAGCTGCCGCCAAAGCTTTCGAGGACGAGCTCTGGGAGGATTTCGCCCTAGCGAAGGCGGAGGTCCGCGCAGAGGAATCTATTAGGGTTCTGATCCGCGGATTCCCGCAGCTCCACAAAGCGCGCTTCCCCCTCAAGGACGCACCGGTCGCAGCCCTCCGCGCTGACGGAGGGTACTGAAGCCCTCCCGTCGGGGGCCTTCTTCTTTTGCTCCTCCGCGAGCCAGCGACGAGCCCTAGCTCGATGTGCTAAGCCGTGGAAAATGTAATCAGGCCTAAGTGCTCTTTTTAATGAATATCTTCTGGAGAATCGGATGTCTTCCTTCTTTGTCTTGAATCTGCAACACTGCTTGTCCTTGATTTGGTCTCGAATCCTCAATGTCGCTTCATCCGAGTAGTTAAGGCTGCTCGCTCCCAGACCGGCAGTCGGCACTTAACGCAAGCCTCTCGGGACGAACCACTCAGGCAGCCGAGTGGTTTAACAAATCCTCCTCAAAAGGGGCCGCATCCAGCGCTAGACTAAGGCCCGCCCAAAATGCAAAACTCTGCCCGTTGTTATAAATTGGGAACAGGAGAACGAAATTAGTTCACCCCGCTCACTTTTCGCGCTAGTTAGTTAGCTTCTCCAGCAAGCTCCGCCGCTAGGGTTCGTCTCCATCGTCACCTCCGCCGCCATCCGTCTCCGATTGCGATGGCTCCACTATCTCCCTCCGCCCCTAAGGCTGCTCAGAGCGGCAAGAAATAGGTGAAGTCCATCACGACCGAACGGAGGCTGCAGAAGCTGGTCTCCCTTGGCGTGCTCCCCTCCGAAGATTTTGTGTCTTGGCGCCGCCGCCGGCGAATCCTGCCCCACCCCTCGCCCGGACGAGGTAGTGGTCTTCGAATCCTTTTTCCTTCGAGGCTTCGGCCTTCCTTGTTCTCCTTTCTTTCGGGGATTGCTGCATTTCTATGGAATCGAGGTTTCGCACTTGAACCCCAATTCCATCTTTCAGATTACGATTTTTGTCCATGTCTGTGAGGCCTATCTGGGGATTGCTCCTCATTTCGATCTTTTCAGATTTCTTTTCCTTCTCAAACCCTATCCCAACAAGGACTCTCCCAAGGCCACCGGCGGCGCGGGGTTCCAACTGCGGGAAGGGGTCCGAAAATACTACTTCGATCTTCCTTTAAGAACCTCCAACAAGGGCTGGCACTTGGAGTGGTTTTACTGCCAATTCTCTTCCGGTCCTCCCATCCTTTTCTGGCGAATGCCCCACGGTCCATCCCTCCTGGTCCTCTTCTCTCGCCGATGACGAGGGAGGCCAAGTAAAAGAACTTCTCCTTCTCCTCCACAGAGCTAAAGCTGCTGGGCTGACCAGCATTGGGATCGTTTGGATTTTCACCCAGCGCCGTATCTAACCCATAAAGGATAGGGTGCATCTTGCCTTCGAATACTCAGGGGCCCAAGATGCCACTCGGGAATCCAACGAAAACCTTTCGCAGAAAGAGATCATTAGCCTAGTGGCCGAGCTCTTTGCTCCGGGCTCGGAAATAGCACGCGCGGACTGCCCAGCTCCGTACCATTTGGGGTGCCTGCCACCAGCGGTAAGGAGAAGATCCTCCTCAACTCAACCGCGGTCTTCTTTTCTTTTCTTTTCTAAAATGCATAGCCATAGCTAACGCAACTTGGTATGCTTTAGGGGCGCGAGGCCATCTTTTTCCATCCTCCGGTCCCGAAAGCTCCTCATCCCAAGGAGGCACCGCGCAAGCGCTCCGCCGAGGGCTCGACGAGTGCTCCTCCGGCCAAACGAGGCAAGGGGGTCGCCTCAAGGGACTCGGACGAGGATGATGACGAAGATGACGTCCCGCTCCGGCTCCGCCGCCACTCAGCTCCACGGCTGCCTCCGGTTCCGACCGAGCCGCCTCCAAGTCCTCCGTCTCCCCAGACAGCCGACCCAACGGCCGCGGCAGGGGGGACGAAGCCCTCTGGAACTCACCCGAGTGGTTCGGGCAGTCGATTCAAGATGAAGTACTTCCCATCACACAGGTATTCCTTTGCGACGCTGCAACTCCACCCTTCACAGAAATGTGTCTCTTGATAGGTCTCCAAATGCTTTTAGGAAACCGGTCGATGATGATGAACCGCCAAGTTCATGTGGCAAGGGAATGCCAGCCTCGGCTCAGCCCACCGCGCATCACCAAGACTCCGGCCCATCCTCTACCAGTCGCTAGTCCTCGTCGACGGAGGGGAAAATCCCAGCTCCAGCTCCAGGGAGCTCAGAACCAGAAATCGAGGAAATTCCTCGCCCCTCCCCCAAAGCTCACGCTCCACCCTTCCGACTGAAATGGAGGAAGGAGATGGAGGGCTACGAGGTCGACGATGGGCAGAAGGCCGAAGAATGGGAGGTGCTTAAGCAAGTGAATGCCATTCAAGCCAAGATATATGAGGTAAAACTCTTTCCCACTGTGGATCCTTACCCAGCATAGGAGAGTCCCACTAATCTCCTTCGCTTCTCCACGCAGCGCATGAAGGAGAGGTCGAAGCAGAAGACCCGATGCATGGAGA
This sequence comes from Raddia guianensis, assembly GCA_036346415.1. NCBI lineage: Eukaryota > Viridiplantae > Streptophyta > Magnoliopsida > Poales > Poaceae > Raddia > Raddia guianensis. The sequence goes on from CM070544.1 coordinate 28,331,951, forward strand.
AGACAGTAGCCGAGCTGAAAACACGCGACGAGTTTGACAACGCTCTGTATGCCGTCAAGTCGCAGTACCGCGGCCGGATCAACGAACTCCATTACGAAGTAACCGAGCTCCGATTCCGCCGCGTGGAAGAGTCCAACACTATCCGAGGTATAGACCTCTTTCTATGCTAAATCTCTATAAAGAATGTTTCGTGGATAATGATCCCCGTTATTTGTCTTCAAATGCAGCTCTGGAGGCGAGGCAAGAGGCCTTGGAAGATGAAGTCCACCAAGCCAACACTCGAGCAGAGAAGTCTGCCAAAGAGTTGGAAGGTAACTTTCTCCATTGGCTCTCCCTGACTCAACCTCAACAGAGCCCAACTAATGCGCCCCACCCGACTGATTTCACAGAGCTTCGCCGCCGAGTTTCAGTTGGGATAACGCCGGTGCTTCGATGCTTTTACCTGGATGAAGAGCCGCCAAACGATCCTGACATCCTGGCGGCCCACCTTGACACCCTCCTCGAGGAGACTAAGGCCTTCACTCGGGAGGCCGCCATAACATGTGCCAGCCAGGGCCTTGCCATCGCGAAATCGAACTTCCCCCGTCTAGACTGCGAAGCCGTGAAAGACGGGTTTGCTTGTACGGAGGAGAAGGCCGCTGCTTTGCTGGAAGAGGTTCGGCCGACTGCCGCCCAGATAGTAGAACAATTGGACCTATAAATGTGTTTGTAATGGAAACATTCGTTGATCCCCGATACTGGTAATCTGGTTTATCCGAATAATACGCTTTATCCTTTTTCATGAAACGCATCCGCCGACTGGTCCAGTCCCCGAGTGCCAGGAAATAGCACTTGGCTTTCTTCCCGTGCATCTACGGAGTAGCTAAACATTACGGCTACGGATGTAAAAGCGCCATTACTCAAGAATTTTCGTAACATCCGAATTTGATTAACACATGTAAAGGAAAAACAACTTTTATTGATAGGGTGCGGTTGACTCCGCACACTATTTAGTGTAGCCCCCGATTTACTGCTTGATCGTTTACGGCCAAGTAGCAAGTCAAAAGAAAGGACTAATTACACTATGCTGCTAGAATTAAGAGTAAAAACGACGTAGCTGCTCGATGTTCCAGGTATTGGGTACTTCAGATCCATCTTCACGTTGTAGCCGGTAAGCCCCCGGGCGGGTCACCTCAGCGATCGCATAGGGACCTTCCCAGAGCGGGGAGAGCTTATGCTCGTGCTTCTGATTCCTTTGCAGGACCAGATCTCCCTTGGAGAACGCACGGCCCCGTACATTACGCTGATGGTAGCGACGCAAGCCCTGTTGGTACTTTGCCGACTGGATCAATGCTACTTCCCTGGCTTCCTCGAGCCGATCGAGGTCTTCACGTCTTGCTTCATCCGACTGATTATCGTCAAAGCCAGTGACCCGAGGGGATCGAAACTTTAATTCAGTCGGGAGAACCGCTTCTGCGCCATAGACTAGGAAAAAGGGTGTCTGCCCGGTTGCTCGACTTGGGGTCGTTCTGAGCCCCCAAAGCACTGAAGGCAACTCCTTGACCCTGCGCGTAGCGTACGGCTTCAAGCGATCAAAGATTCAGGCTTTGAGCCCTTGTAGAACCAATCCATTGGCACGCTCAACCTGTCCGTTGCTCCGTGGGTGGGTGTCGACTGGTGACTAACTGGGGGGTCACCGCCGGCAATGATTATATATGCGGCGATGCACAAGATCCAAACTCGATGGTAGCACAAGACAAGGATTTATACATGTTCACACCCTCATGGCGGAGGTAATACCCTACGTCCTGTGCTCTGGGATTATATGGGGTATATGTGTATAAGATGATGATCAACATGGGAGATGATCAAGCTATAGACGTGTAATTCTCCCTCGAACTATGGCCCCCTACCCCCTTTATATAGTGGAGGGGGTGGGGTTACCTGGAAGACTCCTAGTCGGTTACGAGGTAGGATTCCTATCTCTATCCTCTAGTAGTTATCTAGGATTACAAGTATACCTTCCCTATTAATTAGGGATAGGCTTCTATATTCATGTCTTTTCTTGCCGAGCAAGTCTTCTAGAGTCCGAGTGGCACCCGTCCTTATCCACCCAACTTGGTCCATCCCCTGTCGGGTGGTCTTTTAGACACGCCGTGTGGGTACCCGGGGTCTATGTTATCCACAGTAGCCCCCGAGTGCTTCATAGTCGAGTTGCTGCTCTTCTTTGTCGCACCTTGGATGAGTCATGCTTCATACCGAGTGCTTGTAGATTGTTGATGTTCCTTTCCGACTGGCTTCTGCCTGTTATCTGCGAGGAGACTGTGAAGTACTCATAGAGAGTTGTTAGTGATACCCAGCCCGGGATTGCCGGAGTTCTGGCGGTCGACCCGTTGTAAAGCGCACCACCTTGATTTTGAAGAAGTGGTACCTGTACTCGTCTTACGATGTACAGCTGGTGACCCAACATGGGCGACTCGGTTTTGGTCAAGAGCCGAGTGATACTGTGATTGCCTTGCGATGTACAACCGGGCAACCCAACATGGGGCGCATCACCGGTTTTGGTCAAGAGCCGAAAGCGGTACTGCATTCTAATCGAGTAGAATATAACCGTGGCCCCAGAGGGCATACCGTATTTTTGATCATCTGGTACCAGATTGCCTTGCGATGTACTGGTGGCGACTCCAACATGGGCGCATTCATTGATTTTGGTCAAGAGTCGAGTGATACCTGTGATTGTCTTGCGATGTACACCGTGGCGACCCAACATGGGGCGCACTCACCGGTTTTGTCTCAAGAGCGAGTGATACTGTATTGCCTTTGCGATGTATGCTTTATGCACTCCAACATGGGGCGCATAACCGGTTTTGCTCAAGAGCAGAGCGGTACTGCATCCTAATCGAGTAGGGTACAACCGTGGCCCCAGAGGCATACCGTATTTTTAACCATCCGTACCTATACTCTGAGAGTAAAGCAATTGGCCCAACATGGAGCATACCATCCGGATAGGTTTGGCCCAATGATACCAGATCCGACTAGTGTGATAACACGCCTAGTGTCCCAACATGGGCGCATTCATTGTTGTCACCGAATACAATGGCGACCCCACCACGGGACGTACCTTAAGGAAGAAGTTTAGCCGTGTGGTATCCATACCCGGATAGCGGTGTACAACATAGGCCCCAACTGGAGCGTACCATCAAAACTCAATCCCGACATCACTGGTATCTGATCCTGACATGCAACGACCAACTAGTGACCCAACATGGGGTATACCAAGAGATGGGTAGTTTTTGTAGCTCTGCGGGTGATATGCCCTCAAAGGGGTGCACCGAGGCTGAATTTGGCTTAGCCCGGCCGCGCATGTAGCCACTAGTTATGACACGTAGCTGGAAGACCGTAGTTAGCGCTCAGGGCGCATGTCCTTCTTACTTGTGTACGGAGTCGTAGAAGGTACTTGATGAGGTAAAAACGCATGAACCCTGTAGCATGTACATGTAGGATTTAGACAGTATTTGGATGAAAAACAATCACTTGGATGTATGTGAATACACCACGGCGACCCAGAGAGGGGGTGAATGGGAGCCAAATTTTCCTCGGAAAGCCAAATTTTTCCTTGCAGAATTTTTGCACTTGGCATGATGTGCTCTCACCCCAACAAGCCTCGATACAACTAAGAGCAGGATCAGACACCAATTCAACGTCGAACTAGCAAAGCTATGGAATTTCAGCGCAAGCGTGTCCGACCAGAACTTCAATTAGTCCCAAACGGCTCAACCAAATCCTACCAAATTTGGACAGCGATTAGAAGATAGAACCATCTAACTACCCTCCGAAAATCGTCCAAAGATTCATCCAAAGTCTTGACCTTTTTCAGTCTCAAACAGCAGCGGGAAAGAACCGGACCGAAACCAAAAAATCGCTCTTGTGCAAACCAAAGGTGGTCTGTCTAGGGGCTCTTGAGAGGATGATTCTTGGTCCTTTGCGACCCTATTCCATACCTCAAAGTGGCCCAAGAACACAGCAAAAGGTTCAGCTCAAGAACGGTGCAAGAACGGTTAAGAACGAGTCCAAATCGCGTCCAGGAACAGCCCGTGCAAGAACGGTCAAGAACGAGTCCAAATCACGTCCAAACGAGGAGCAGCAAGAGGGCTGTGTTTGGGGGTTTCAAGGGGGTGATTCTGCGATCCCAAGGGACCCAAATCCATGTGGGAAACAGCCCCAAAACACAAATCGAACCAGATGCACGAATCGGGCAAGAACTTGGCCAAATCGGGTCCAAAACGGGAAAATACCAGATGCACGAATCGGGCTGGATGTTTGGGAACCTTTGGGGGGTTGATTTTGAGATCCTAGGATCTCTAATCCATGATTCTTTGATCCCCAAAACAGCAGCAATAAAGACCTACGAATTTCTCCAATAAAACCGATCTAGTTCATCCTCTAGGTAAGAGAAAGGGACGGGGAGAGAGGAGTCACGAAATTGAAACAAAAACCAACTCAAACCGTTCTCAAAACATGTCAAATTCGTGGGAGTGCAAGGCTAGCAGTTTGGGGAACCCTTGGGGGTTGATTTTGGAACACTAGGGGTCCCTAATCCATGATTCTTTGGCCCCCAAAACTGCAGCAGAGAAGAGTCACGAATTTGTTCAAGAATCAATCTCCAAACTGGGTCAAGTTCATCTCCAAGAAAGAGAAAGGGATGAGGAGAGAAGGAGAACGAAAATCAAGCAAAAGGGCAGCTCAAAACCATATAGGTATGCAGCAAAACACACTCAAATCATCCATCACAAACACGGGAAGAACTTTTGAAACTACCGGCTTTATTTCTTTCTCAAAAAAATACAACTCGGGAACTTCTCTCAAACTTGAGAAGACACACACTTATTTGAGAATGACACCCCCAAGCACCCCTGGGGTCCCTTATATAGCCACACAAGCCCACACTTGGGCCTAAACCTTGGGCCACCCGCCAAGCCCAATTAACACGCGGGTTATAACTCACGCACAAATCTCCAAGCGTTGCGAACCGCCTCCAACGATTCCTTCGCCTCGAAGCATCCATGCGTATGTGATTGCCGTGAAGCCACGTGCCCGACACGATAATCTTCTTCACCATGAACTCCACACCCGGCCTCCAACCGGGCCGCGAGCCCGCCTGACCGAAGCCTTATCCGCGCCGCATGCCACGTGTCCTTCACCTGCATCCACAAACACGAAAATATATCCAAAACATCCGCAGCGAAGCCACGAACCCAACGCAACAAACCGATCCTCGATCGGGGTTAGTATGAGTGAGAAACAACAAAAAATGTAATCAAACCGAGTTGAAACGCCCTGTTTCAAATACAGCAGCAACCTTATAGAATTTTTATAATTTTTTCTGTTGCTCAAATTTAAAAGTTGTCAACACAAAAAATATGCGCAATGAAATTCTGAACAACTTTCATGTAGAACACTTTTTAATCCAAGCACGGAAAGGACCTCAAAAATGTGAAAAACTGAAGTGCTGAAAAACTCAAAATAGATGATTTTGCGCCAAACGACAAACCGGTCAACATGCTAATCACAATGGAATCCGCAATGTAAGGTCCGACTGCTTTATTAATGTAATTTTTATGCTTTTGCTACTTTTCCTTTTTGATGTTAAATTCCTCCAAGTAATCTTTTTTTATTAAGCACTCTGTCCGACTAGTCTAGCCCCTGGCGGGAATTGGCTCATGGCTCTTTTCCCAAGCACGCGTATCGAGTGACTAGAGTTCGCCGTTTGTGGGTCAGAGCTTCACTACTCGAAAAAACCACTCAGATTCATTTGCGATCATTAAGAGAAAGCAACAAAAAGTGCACGCAAATGCACCTATTAGGTGTAGCCCCCGACTTACTGCTTAGTTGGAGACCAATTAAGTAGCAAGTCAAGAAACAACTTAGATTTACATGAAAAAATTATGGTAATGAGAACTTAGCTCTGATGTAGGCGAGGCGATAGCCGAGCCGAGACTTGGTCGCCGTGGCGCCGGGCGAGGCGTGTCCGAGTAGCGTGTCGCCGAGCCGTAGACTTGGGCATTCATGGCGCTGGCGTAGGCGTGTAGCCGAGTGACTTGTCGCCGAACCATAGACTTGGGCGCTCGTGGCGCTGGCGTAGACGTGTAGCCGAGTGGTTTATCGTCAAGCCGTAGATTTGAAGCTACTGCGCAGCAAACCGCACGGGCGCTGTGGCTGGCGGCGGCGCATACCAGCCAGATACTTGGACACTCGTGGCGCGGGAGTAGGCGTGTCGCTGAGTAGCGTGTTGCCGAGCCGTAGACTTGGGCGCTCGTGGCGCTGGCGTAGGCTTGTCGCCGAGCCGTAGACTTGAAGCTGCAGGCGTGTAGCCGCATTCAGCGCGCGTGGCGCGCGATGGCGCATAACCGAAGCCAGATACTTGACGCTGTGGCGCGGGCGAGGCGTGTCGCCGAGTAGCGTGTCGCCGAAGCCAGACTTGGGCGCTGTGGCGCCGCATAGCGCGTAGCCGAGTGGCTTGTCGCCGAGCCATAGATTTGAAGCTATAGGCGCGCAGCCGCACGGGCGCTGTGGCGCTGGCGATAGCGCATACCGAAGCAGATACTTGACGCTGATGGCGTTGGCGAGGCGCAGTCGCCGAGAGGCGTGTCGCTTAGTCAGTAAACTTGGGCGCTGTGGCGCTGCATAGGCGTAGCCGAGTGGCTTGTCGCCGGTCAGATTTGAAGTTACAGCGCGTAGCCGCATCGAAGCGCCGTGGCGCGCGCGATGGCGCATACCGAGCTGAATACTTCGACGCTGGGCGCGGACGTAGGCGTGTCGCCGAGTGGCGGTCGCCGAGTCAGAGACTTGGGCGCTCGTGGCGCTGGCGTAGGCGTGTAGCCGAGTGGCTTGTCGCTGAGCCGTAGATTTGCAGCTGCAGACGTGTAGCCGTACCGGGTGCTCGTGGCGCGCGATGGCGTACAGCCGAGCTGAATACTTGGATGCTTGTGGCGAGGGCGTAGGCGTGTCGCTGAGTAGCGTGTAGCCGAGCCGTAAACTTGGGCGCTCGTGGCGCTGGCGTAGGCGTGTAGCCGAGTGGCTTATCGCCGAGCCGTAGATTTGAAATCGCAGCGCAGAAGCCGCACGGGCGCCGTGGCGGCGCGATGGCGCATAACCGAGCTATAGACCTTGGAGGCGAGGCGCCAGAGGCGAGTAGAGGAAGTAGTCGTTCAGATCTCGATCAACACTGAGTGGCACACGTCGTGGTCGGCAACGAACAGCACGTGCTCGCCGAGGTCTCGCCCGTGGTCGACGGAGTTGGCCGTAGTCGTAAATGATCTCCATGCGGTTGGTGTAGCTTGACGAAAGTAGATGAAAGTCCTCGCTGGTCTTCAACGCCCACGAGATATGGCACGAACAATCCTTACGCTGTGACGGCACCGACAAGCTTTACGAGCTCGCCGACATTCGCGACCTCTCTGCACAGAACTGCCTTGAAAAAGGCGTCACAGTCGCTTCCAAAGTCGGATTCAAGCGTTCTTAGATTCGTTGGAAAGATAACGAGATAAGCTTTCCAACGCATCTTATATCACGCCGAAACTCCTTCTGAGTCGACGGGAAATCACGATACAAGTTCCGTCCAGAATCTGAATGGGAACAGATCGCATCTTCTTCTTATGTTCGTCTCACGGTTGGTGAAGCCGGCGTCGCATGATGGTCACCAAGATTGTCGAGTCCGAGTGATTTGCTGCTGATGACGGTCACCACCCGAGATTTGTTCTCCATCGGGACCTCACCGTATCCGAGTCGGGTATTAAGCCCCCGGCGCACTACTCGACGGTAGGCGGCGATGGCATTCCCCTACACGACTGGGAGTCCGAGTGAAGCGCTGTCGATTCCTCCCACGGATTGGATCATGTCCAAACCCGTGAAAGTATTGTAGAAGTCCTTGGTTGAGTTCTCACCGTATCCGAGTCGAGAATCGAGCCCTCGGCACACCACTCGGGAGTAGATGATGGCGGCGTTCCTCGATCCGAACGGGAGTCCAGACGAAGCGATGTCGATGTTCTTCTCAGACTAGATCGAATCCAAGTCCCGAAGAACTGTTGGTCGTCGATTATTTGGAGAAGCTCCTTGCTGATCCTTGATGTCCTTGGAGGTGTATCACGGCATATCCGCATGCCGCGGCCTCCGCAGATGGGTTTTACGAGCATGCTGAGATTCGCGATCTTCCCGCGCAGCCTGCCTTCAAACGGGTGTCCCGGACACATACGGACTCCGTTTTGGACGTTCTTGGGCTTCACGGAAAGATGACGAAATTATATTTCTAATGCATCCAATCTCATCCCGAAATTCCTTCTGGATCAACGGAAATTATAGAAACAAGATGACGTTCAGAATCTATCTTCGAGCCGTCGCCGTATCCGAGTCGGGAATTAAGCCGTTGGCGTACTACTCATGAGTAGATAGCCATGACGATCCCCAACCCGAGCGGGAGGCGTTGTTGTAGTTGTCCCCATATTGGATCTAATCCAAATCAGAGAAGTGGAGTTGCCGAGGTCGTTGCTGATGCAGTCGGCTCCCAAAGCTGAAAGCCTGGCCGGGGGCGGAGATGATGGCAACTCCGGTGATTGATGCCATCAAGCTTGATGAAGATGATCTTGACGCTGCCCCTACCTGGCGCGCCAACTGTCGACTGGTGACTAACTGGGGGGTCACCGCCGGCAATGATTATATATGGGGCGATGCACAAAATCCAAACTCGATGGTAGCACAAGACAAGGATTTATACAGGTTCAGGCCCTCATGGCGGAGGTAATACCCTACGTCCTGTGCTCTGGGATTATATGGGGTATATGTGTACAAGATGATGATCAACATGGGAGATGATCAAGCTATAGATGTGTAATTCTCCCTCGAACTATGGCCCCCTACCCCCTTTATATAGTGGAGGGGGTGGGGTTACAAGGAAGACTCCTAGTCGGTTACGAGGTAGGATTCCTATCTCTATCCTCTAGTAGTTATCTAGGATTACAAGTATACCTTCCCTATTAATTAGGGATAGGCTTCTATATTCATGTCATTTCTTGCCGAGCAAGTCTTCTAGAGTCCAAGTAGCACCCGTCCTTATCCACCCGACTTGGTCCATCCCCTGTCGGGTGGTCTTTTAGGAACGCCGTGTGGGTACCCGGGGTCTATGTTATCCACAGTGAGCCACCGAGGCATAATAAATCTTGATGCCCAGCTCCTCGCCCCAGTCTTGGAATTCGCTGCTTTTGAACTGAACGCCATTGTCAGTGATGATGCGATTGGGCACGCCGAAACGCACAACGATGTCCCGAAAGAACTCGCGTGCTTTGGCCGCCGTGATGACAGCAACCGGCTTGGCTTCAATCCATTTGGTGAACTTGTCGATGGCGACGAAGAGATGAGTAAACCTGCCTTGTGCTCGCTTGAGGGGGCCCACCATGTCGAGATTCTAGACGGTGAAAGGCCAAGAGATCGAATCGCTCAGAGATCTGGGCCGCATGTGAATTTGCCCGTGAAAAATCGACACCCGTCACATTTGCGTACTATATCTTCCGCATCCGTAACTGCGATTGGCCAGAAAAATCCTTGCCGATAGGCTTTGCCCACCAGGGTGCTAGTAGCCGCGTGGTGCCCGCACTCTCCCGAGTGGATTTCGTTGAGCAGATCCCTACCTTCTTGCTCGGATATGCAACGCCTTAGTACCCCGGAACTGCTTTTCCAGAAAAGCCCGTCCCCGACTACCTTGTAGCTTTTGCTTCGTGTAATGCACTCGGCTAGGCTTCGATCCTCAGCAGCTCATCACGAAGAAGATAATCTAAGTAGGGCTGAGTCCACCCGGGGTTAATTGCTAATACCTTTGCATCGGGTTCTGGCTGCTTCTCTTAATCTTCTCCCGGTGCAGATGGTAGCTTGATAGACGGTGTGCGTAGCTCCTGGACGAAAACACCACTCGGGACCTGGGCCCGAGTGCATCCCATCCGTGCTAGCTCGTCTGCTGCTTCGTTGTCGCAGCGGAGCACGTGTGTAAGCTCCAAACCGTCAAACTTGTCTTCTAGCTTTCGTACCTTCTGGCAATAAGCCGCCATGCCGTCGCCGATGCAAGACCACTCCTTTTGAACTTGGTTGACCACAAGTTGGGAATCCCCGCACACCATTAACCGCCTGACGCCAAGCGATATGGCGACGCGCAGCCCGTGGATGAGTGCCTCGTACTCGGCGGCGTTGTTGCTGACAGAGAACAATATTCGGAGGACGTAGCGTAGCTTTTCTCCAGTCGGCGATATGAGCAAAATTCCAGCCCCCGCGCCGCTGAGCATGAGGGAACCATCAAAGTAAATTGTCCAGTACTCGAGATTCTCCTTTGCTGCTGGGGTCTGGGCCTCTGTCCACTCGGCGACGAAGTCGGCCAACGCCTGAGATTTGATAGCTAATCGAGGCCTGAACTTTATTTCAAAGGCTCCAAGCTCGACTGCCCATTCGGCAATCCTCCCAGTGGACTCCCGGTTGTGGAGTATGTCTCCAAGCGGGAAAGAAGTGACCACCGAAATTTCATGCTCTTGGAAATAATGCTTGAGCTTCCGCGATGTAAGTAATACAGCATACAGAAGCTTTTGCACTTGTGGGTACCTTATTTTGGAATCGCCCAATACCTCGCTTATGAAGTAGACCGGGCGTTGTACCTTCTGGAGGGAGCCCTCTTCGTCTCGCTCCACCACCAAGGCGCTGCTGATGACGTGAGTCGTTGTACCGATGTAGAGTAAGAGGGGCTCCTGGGGCATGGGAGGGACCAACACCGGAGGCGTGGTGAGGAACCTCTTTAGATCTTCAAAGGCTTGTTGTGCTTCCGCTGTCCACTGAAAATCGTCTTGTCGGCGTAAGAGCCTAAAGAAAGGCATGCCTTGCTCCCCGAGTCGGGAAACGAATCGGCTGAGTGCCACGATGCATCCAGTGAGCTTCTGCACATCCTTTTGATTTGTTGGGGGCTTCATCTTGATGATGGCATTGACCTTCTCTGGATTGGTTTTGATCCCTCGATTGGAGATGATGAATCCGAGTAGTTTACCAGACGGAACCCCAAAAACGCACTTCTCGGGATTTAGTTTCATCCGAAATGCCCTTAGGCTCTCGAATGTCTCAGTCAGATCTGTTATGAGATACCATCTGGATTTGGTTTTTATGACGACGTCGTCGACATGTGCTTCCACGTTGCGTCCGAGCTGAGTGTGAAAACACCGCTGTATAGTGCGCTGATAAGTCGCGCCAGCGTTTTTCAGCCCAAATGGCATTGTGATATAGCAAAAAGCACCAATGGGCGTGATAAACGACGTTTTGATGCAATCCTCTTCTTTCAGACTGATTTGGTGATAGCCTGAGTAGGCATCCAGAAAACTCAAGAGCTCGCACCCGGCGGTGGAATCCTCCACTTGATCGATGCGGGGGAGCCCAAAAGGATCCTTGGGACACGCTTTGTTGAGATCTGTGTAGTCGACACACATCCGCCATGCCTTGTTCTTCTTCTGCACCAGGACCGGGTTGGCCAGCCACTCGGGATGATACACCTCTTTGATGAACCTAGCAGCCAACAATTTAGTGATCTCACTTCGTATGGCATCTTTCCGATCCGGGGCGAATCTGCGTAGGCGCTGCTTGACTGGCTTTGCCTTTTGGTCGACGTGGAGAGAGTGCTCGATCACCTCCCTCGGAACACCGGGCATGTCCGAAGGTTTCCAAGCGAACACGTCCCAGTTGGCCCGGAGGAAAGCGACGAGCGCGTCTTCCTATTTGCTTTCGAGCCCTGTCACAATCACGGCCGTCTTGGCCGGATCAGAAGGGTCCAACAGGATCTTCTTGGTCTCTTCGGCTGCTTGGATGGATGTTTTGGCTTGCTTCTTGGCGGGAACGTCCCCCTCCTCCTGAAGGGATGCAACCTCCAGTCGGATCTTCTCCATCTCTGCAGATGAATTCAGTGCCTGCGCCATCTCGCAGCTCCCGCTGTCGCAGAGCAGGGACAACTTAACGTCACTAGGGAGGGTGATTACACCATTGGGACCTGACATCTTTAAGACGAGATAAGTGTAGTTGGGAACCGCCATGAATTTGGCAATCCCCGGCCTTCCCAAGATAGCATGATATGCCGTCTTGAAATCAGCCACTTTGAAACTCAGACTCTCGGTCCGATAATTATCCTTAGTCCCAAACATAACTGGCAAGGAGATCTGTCCGAGTGGTATCGCGGACGTCCCGGGTATTACCCCGTGGAAAGGAGATGATCCCTGCCGTAGCTCGGAACGAGGAATATTCATCTGGTCCAGGGTCTTGACGAAAAGGACATTGATCCCGCTCCCGCCGTCGACCAGGACCCTTTTCAATTTGCTTCCTCGCACGACCGGGTCCAGCACCAGAGGATACCTCCCAGGGAAGGCGATCCGGTCCAAGTGGTCCGATCGGTCGAAGGTGATGGGCACCTCGGACTAGCGCAAGTACTTTGGAGTTGCGGGCATGATAGCGTTGATCTCCCGAGTGGTAAGCTTTTGCTTCCGCTTGGACTCGTACGCATCGGAGCCCCCGAAGATGTAGTTGATCTCGCGCTCGGCGTCCTGGTAATCTCCATCGGGTTTCTTGCCTTGACCGCCCCTAGCCGATTGGTTCGAGCTCTCAGCGAACATCTAAAGAATAAGGCAGTCTTTGGCAGAGTGTTTTCCTTGAGGATCTTGTAGTCGTTGTCGTTGGAGGGCTTTGATCGGTAGGGCTCCATGTTGGCGACCATCTCATCCCCCTTTCGCTTCTTGTCTTTTGGCTTGCCCTGCTCTTCGTTAGGCTTCTTCTTGGGACCTCCGTCGTTGACACCGCGATGATTCGCGATGGCCTCCTCGGCTTCGGCCTCCTGGTCCGCCATTGTGAACATGGCCTTGAGATTACGCGGGGGGTCCCGAGTCATCTGCCTGATTAGCTCCTCGGATTTGCATCCGGCAAAGAAGGCGTCGATTGTTTGCTCCGAAACGTCCCTGATCTCGTTCTTCTTTTTAGTGAAGCGCTTGATGAATTCACGGAGAGTCTCGTTCTTGCGCCTGTGTAGCTGTCCAATCTCCCATCTCCCGCGGGCCTTTCATAGGTCCCTTGGAAATTGGCGATGAACTGCTCCTGGAGGTCATCCCAAGACTCGATAGAGTTCTCCGGGGTTCCGTTAGCTGTGTGCAGGCGGTTGGGGTCGAGGCGGACGGCAAGTAGTTTGCCATGACGCTCGATCACCTCTGCGCCGCCGATCGCTAAAGCGTGACCTGCGATCGATTCTTTGGGTCCCTCTCGCCATCTTACTTGTCGATGCCTTTGAGGTTGAAACCGTCCGGCCAAACCACTCGGCGAAGATCCGGGGTAAAGGCCCGAATCCCCACCAACGGTCGTGGCCGCCTCCGCGCCGGGGATCTGCTACGACGCTCCCGTCGCAGGTCTTGGCGCTGCTCCTGGCGGTGATCGCGCCGACTGGCGGTGCTCTCGGCTTGGTCGTCGTTGCGACGGCTATGATGGCCACGAGTTCCGCTCGCCGTTACTGCGCTCCCGCCGCCTGGCTTCGATGTTTTGACGTAGATGCGGGCGACTGGTGGGAATCACCGGCCGCTGAAGCGCGAGCCCGGTTCCGATTGCGCGTAGATCGACTTCGAGCCGAAGCAGTCGGAGCGGGAATCGCCTCGTTTTGCTGGATGGCAGCCATCTCCACCATGGCCGTCGCTCGGGCAAGGGCCTGGATGCACGGACTGCCTTCTGGAAGCCGCGGCGCGATAGTCTCAAGAAGAGTCTTTGACGCGATGACGTTGGCCTGGGGAGTGTTGTAAACCTCCTGATCCCTTAGCTTCACCGCGCAGAGCTCATTCTGGACATCGCGGCCGCGTGCGTGAAGCTGACGCGCACGGTCTTGGTCTTCCACAACAATGGCGGTTGCCTCGGGTCTGACCGGTTGGGAAGTAGAGTGATGATCCTCCGCCCCGAGGACGAAAACCTCACGATAGTTACGAATCTCAGCGCTCCCGTCGGACTCTGAGTCAGAAGCAGAGGGGTTGACTTGCTCGCTCTGTCCAATGGGTTGGCCACCGTTGATGACACCCACGAACACCGCTGGATCTGACTGGGTAGACCCGACCAGATCAACAGATAGGTTTCCCGAGTGTTTATCTCCTGTCCAAATCTCAGGAGAAGTCTGTGCGAAAGCCGCGGCAGAACTCCCGAGTCTAGAGGGAAATCCAGTCAGGGATTTGTAGACCTCACCGGGCTGGAGGATGTCCAGGCCGGGGTAGGCGATCTCATGGGGCTCTGCTTCGCTCTCCTCGCTGAGGGGCGCGAAGTGAGGCTACCGACGGATCCTCCTGAAGAAAGCACATGCAGAATTCTCCAAGCCGAAAGGCAATGGGTCCCATTGATTGCGTGCACCTTCTTGTTGAACGGTCTCCAACGGGGGGGAGAGATGAAGATTGCCGATGCCGTCAGCGATGAAGTTCAGGGCGCCGAAGCGAAGAGACTCTCCTGGCCTCATGTCGACGTACAACGATCTCAAAAAGCCATCTGATCTGAAAGATGATCTTGACGCTGCCCCCTACCAGGCGCACCAACTGTCGACTCGTGACTAACTGGGGGGTCACCACCGGCAATGAATTTGTACGAGGGGACGCTAATCAAGAACTAGGCCAGATGGCTAACACAAGACAGGGTTATACAGGTTCAGGCCCTCAACGGAGAAGGTAATACCCTACTTCCTGTGTTCTGGGATTATTTGGTGGATCAAGATGCGGGATGCAAGATGATGTTCCTATTCGATGACTCGATGCCGATGGTCTCTACCCCCTCCCTTTATATAGTGCAGGGGGAGATAGAGTTACAGAACATCGCGGGGTATATGGCAACTATTTCCGTTATGATGTTACATGGAATGTATGCATTGATCTGCTAATTACATGGAGATATACCATATCCTCGGACCCTTTCTTGCGGCGCAAGGCGCGCGTAGTCCGAGTGGTCCTTATCTCTAATCGACCGACCTGGATCGCCCCCTATCTGCTCCTTTATGGGCCTTCTAGAGGATACCCGGGGCCCATGTAGTCCACAGTCCCATTTTCGCTCAGTAAGTTCCTGCATGCAAAATACTACCACAACTCATGGAACTTTATTAGAATAATTAAAATAGTAATATAAACCTTGATTTTTTCCTCGAAAAGCCGGAATTCCGGAATATGTTGACGTATAAAATTGGCGTTTTTTTGACGTCAACACACCCCCCCCAACTTGAACTTTTGCTCGTCCTCGAGCAAAGAGCTCAACTGAGAACCCGGTGGATCAGGATTGCATCAATATCATTGTTCAATAAATACTAAGCATACAAAGTTGTACCCCATTATTTGTTGACAAAAACTCGTACAAGTGTACCCAACTTTTATCAAACTCACGAGGTTTTCAAAATCTCCCCTTTTCTTTTAGCGGTTGAAAGATAGAATAACTTTGATAGAACTTTATTAGCTCAGCCCTTTTCAAGCTATGTCTCGAAGTTTTTCTTTTCAAAATGCTTGTTCCTCATTATTACTCTCAGATCTCTCGGTGGTATTTAATCCTCACCTAAGCCTTTTATTGATGGCCTTCTTTCCTCCTATTCTAAGGTTTATGTGGAGCTCATAGGTATGGAAATGGGGCCTACTTAGGTTGAATAATTTTGTAAAGTCAAAAATAGATCCTAGAGAATTCAGTACTACCTCGCATTCTGGTCATTTGGAATAATGACATCCAGGGATGAGAGAGAATGAACTCACACCAAAAGAATGAAGAAACACAAGTACAAGTGATGAAGGGTACTAATGAGTCTGCTTCATCGGATCTTGTGTTTATGGAAAGGTCTATTTGACTTCTTTATTTGATTCGATATCATTCCTCACTCTAGAATTTTGAGAGGCTTTTTTTTAAAAAATGAAGATAGAAGGAGATGATGGTTCTCTCTTCCTCTTTTCTTTTTGTTTGAATGCCTCAATTTTCTATAATTGTGAGGAATGAATCTTTTATTATTTTGGAAGTCTTTTGGGAGACCAAATAGGTATGTATAAGGTGGACTCACGAAAAAGAACTTGGCTTATTTTGTAGGGAGGAATATCTGGCGAGATGCATGCTCCTATCCCAATGTGGAATTTAGCATTACCAGATACAAAGGCTAGCAATCAAAGGGTACGCGAAGAAAATGACCAGCTTTGAAGAGCACTAATTCCTAAGGATTTACTTTTGACAAAACTCAACACAACCAAAGTGGCTAAATGAAGGCTTTGAATTTATTTAGCATTTTTGGCTCTGGTAGGATGAAGAAGTCTAATGACAAACTTCAAAACAATTTTCTTGTTTTAAAATAAATTCCGAGACTATGCCTTAGTAGGGGCATAAGTAACTAGGTTCATATCTCCATTATATCATAACTCTCAACAACTTAGAATTGGTTCAATAATGTCAACTCCCGATGAGCAAGATTAAGCAGGATGACTAACTCATACCAATAATTGTCAAACTAAATAATGAGAGTACTCAATTGTATACCCAGCATTTATCTCACAATAATAGAGCAATGTTCATCATATCCTTTCTAGGAAAAATCAACATTTATACATTTTATTCAAAAAGGGAAATATTTTTGGTATTTTTTCTAGATTATGCAAATTTTTATAGTTTTTGAAGGTTTCATATTTTTTTAAGGGGCATACTATTAACCAAGAATGAAGCTAAAATTATACACTAATGGGCAAAAACAATGCGGGATCTTTTTTTTTTTTGGCAGGGCAGGTCAGGAAAGATTTACTGGGAATTAATCTGGCAGAGTATTAGCAAGGCACGGTAGAAAAGTAGGCAGAGTGACTACAGCAGGCAGCGACAGAGAGCATGACACACCTATTGAGTCGGAGGGTCAAAACCAATGTGCTGGAACCATGCCGCAAGGGCATCGTTCGTGGCTTGTGTTGCAGTGGTATTGGCTCTCAGGTCATGGGTAATGTCCTCGTGGTACCTAGTGTGGTGGGCCAACGTTTGGTGAACGTGACCCATATCATCAACTAAAGTATCCATTCTCTGTCCCAGTGCGTGGATGTCCTATGCGAAGGGCTCGAAGTAGGAAGGGTAATGGGCCGATGACGGTCCTCCCCGTCCTATCTCGGGTCCTTGCTCATGATGTGTGTGGGTCCATCCGGCATCATGCTGCCGTGAGCTACCGGCCTCAAAATTGTGCGTGCCTCAACCTCCGTACTCATGTGGAGCAAAGGTGGATGGGTTCCATTGATCCCAACCCGTGCTATATTCGGAGTGATGAGGGGCTGCAGCCGCCCCCGTCCACGGATCATGGTGGGGCTCGCTAGGCCCAAAGTTGCTCTTCTTCTTTGGCGTCTTGGCGCGGGCTGAGTCCTGAGGCCGTAGACACTATGCCTATGGGGCTCCAAGGCTCTAAAATCGATGGTCAGAGTCCGGGCTCTGTAGATTCCAAGCCTTGGATTAGGCAAACGAATCTCCGCAGATGTGCCTGAAAATCTCATAAAATGAGCATCCGATTCATCAACCCGAAGGATGTGCCTTGGATGAAGTGGTCCTTTCCTAGTGTTCGGAATGGTGTGTCTAGAAAGGCCAATTCACAATGATCTAATAATCCCATACCTTCCGCAATGCGGGTGATTAAGGATGTGCAATCAATATCCCCCTTATGGCTAATCATCTCTACCCAGTGAGCTACCATATTTGCGATCGGATCGACGGGCTTTTTATTGACCATTGCAAACAGGTATTGCACCTCATCAAGGCGCACAGTACGCATGTCTGACCTTGGGTTAACTACCATTGCCAGCCACCTATGCATGAACCTAAGAGTGGGGTTGTGAATATCGTTCATGCGGGGTTTGCTATTGTTGCTATATTCTTTGCCAGAAATAGATTCCCAGAATTCATCGCGCATAAAGCCTGCTAACCCATCAGGATAACTCTACACAAGATGGAAAAGCCTAGATAACTAGTTAGGGTCTCTAAAGAGCAGTCAAACTCTTCATTAAAGAGCCTAAAATAGAATCTACTCCCACCATCTAAAATCGTAAAATCTTGAAATTCAAGGGTTAGAAGGCGCGGACCTTTTTCAACGATGGGCGCAAAATTTTGCCATCCAACGGCTTGGAAGGCCTCGTTGAATTCGTCCAGAAGGCCGGTCTTGATCAGCAGCATTGGATCGTAAGTCCGTGTGTGCTGAAAAGAACGATGCCTCAGCGCTTCAAAGACTTGCCACTCTCGGTCGGTATAGAGCTCGATTTGCTCCTCCGACACCAACATCCGAGTTCCCGGAGATGGGCCAGCCCCGAAGGTTGTTGGGGTTCCTGAATATGCTCCGTGGTACCCCGAAAATCGGGAATCCACAGACATTGTATCCCCAGATTGGCTCTCCACGACCTCGGTCGGAGTATGAGTCCGATCCGAGCTGGATGAGCTGAAGCGTTTGTGCACGCCCTTCGCTCCCTTAGCGATGGTGGGACCAAACTTACCATACCATGACGACATTTTTCCTGCAGAGGTTTGGACGAACAAATACCCGAAGGATATACGGAAGTATTTACATGTTAGTCATCCAAAATTAGTCGTCACGATTAGCAGTCCTTTTTGCCTCCACAGAAATTATTATTTTGCTCGATTTTTAGTTGACAGTATGCGTGCAGTTGAAAGCAAATATGCAGTGCAGAGGAGTGCTGCAGGTGAGATCATGCAATCATCGCAGAGGTGTGATCTCAACCTGCTGCATACCTCCCTATTTATAGTGATTCCTAGATGCAAGATTAGTGAAATTATGAGGTTAAATGCAAGGTTAAGTGGGACAAATTACCCTACCTAATGCCTAAATGCCTAGGGTTGTGGGTGTAGTGGGAAATGAATGGATGCAAGTGGTGTAGCCACCCACCAAATTGGTGGCATTACGATGGAGGAGTGGGTCGGTAGGCCTAGGTGGGGTCGTAGGCACCACTTTTCCACCAAAACAATTTTTTATGATTTTTATATTTTTGTATGGAGGGTAAGTGTCCAGTAAAAAGTAAATATGTTGTGATGAAATGCACGAAATAAATATGAATGCAAGATGACTTTCCGGCTTACCTCCTGGTGAGGGCTCGAATTTTTGTTTATGCGGTCGACGAGTTGGACCGCATTCAACCTTCGATTGTCTTGAATCAGCTCCATGACGAAGGCTGCTGCGGCGAGTTAATTTCTTTCTTACGCCACACTCATTTGATCTGAGGTTTTTGAGTGGCGCTGATCTTCCCTTGCGGCTCCGATTTCTCAACCGCATGTTTCTTCTGACGGGGCTTGGATTTCCCCTTGCTCTCCTTCCCCTTCCAATATGGATGATGCAGTGGCTCGTCCAACAATCGGAGGGCACTCATCATCGCAGCAATAAGGCTATCCACCTGAGGTTTTGGTATAGCCCGCGTTTCCTCCTGCACAGGTTTAGCATTTTTACCACGAAATGTGTGTACCTGTGAGCATTGCTCAGCTCTCGGCCTGAAGTTGAATGTTTCATCTGGGCCGTTAATGTTGAGCTGAATTTCTCCTGCACCAACGTCAATCGTCGCATTTGCCGTGCTCAAGAATGGCCACCAGAGAATGAGGGGCGTCTTGGTGTCTACTTCCATGTCCAACACCACGAAGTCCACGAGTACCAGGAAATTTCGAATTTTCACTGGTATGTCCTCCGCGACTCCAATTGGATGGCGAATCGATTGGTCCGTCGGTTTGCGGTCGTGCCGATGGCGACAAGGTAGAATGATTTAATCTTTCATAGATTACCTTGGGCATAATGCTGACGCTGGCTCCAAGGTCGCACAGAGCACGCTCAAAGTGTTGTGCACCAATGGAGCACGAGATGGTCGGATAGCCTGGATCCTTCTTCTTCTCAGGGACAGTGTTCAAAATCGCCGCACTGCACTCCTTAGTCAATTTAATGACCTCCGATGTCGGCAACGGGTGTTTGTTGTTGAGGATGTCCTTCAGGTACTTCACTGAGATGCATCTAGCAATGGTATGTTGACATAAAGTTGCTTGATTAACTCAACAAACTTGTAAAACTGCGCGTCCGCAGTTGACTTGTGTTGGCGACGTGGGAAGGGTAGCAGTTGCATCTCAGTCATGGTTATCAAGTCGTAAAGTCGAGTCGAGTCGCATGAGGGGAGACTTGGGGACTAGTCGTGGACTAGTCGTGGCTAGTCCATGACTAGTCGACAACAACAACATCTATTTTGTTTAGAAAAGTAGTTGTGTAGTTGGCATGACTTCTTGTACTTTTGTAAAAAAATAACAATTACAGTGGAGTCCAAAAGCATAGCAAGAATGAGAATGCAATGCCAAGTGACTAGTTTTTTTCTAATGTTAGATGATGGAACTCACGGTAGAATGCCTAGTCGAGTCGAGGTCCCTAGTCGTTCTAAAAATAGAGACTTATGGACTAATCGTGGATTAATCGCGACTAATCGCAGGACTTGATAACAATGATCTCAGTGAATTCAGCGGGACTTGGCTTGGTCCGTGCTTCACTCGTCGTCTTCGGCAGCTCTTCTCTCGGCTCTTCATCGTTCTCACCTTTCTCCCCTTCATCGGAGATAACATCCTCCTCCCCTACAGTGTTAGTTTGAGGCGGTTCTCGGGTGGTTCCACCCGATCGACTTGCGACCGCATTAACATTTTCTTTCGGTGCAGCCTCCGGCTGTCCCGGGAGCTTTCCTGAAGCAAAAGTAGGGATTGAAGCAGCCAATTGAGCTATTTGAGTTTCTAGCATCTTATTAAAGCTCATTTGACTTTTCATGGCATTTGTAAATCCTTCTAGTTGTGCAATGATGCTCTCCAGAATTTTATCATTAGCAAGAAATTTCCTACTAATGCTATCATTCATTTTTTGTTGAGCATTAGCATCATCTAAAGGAGATTTATTGCGGTTAAAATTGCTAGTGTTACCTCCTTGAAGACGGTTGTCGGTGGAGAAGTTCGGCCGCGAATTCCAACCCATATTGTAGTTGGATTGAGGACGGAACCCATTGCTGATGAAGTTCGCGTCCTCTGGTCGGGTCTCAGTGCAGTTGTCTCCAGAGTGTCCAAGGCTCCCGCAAACCTCGCAAGTCAAGCGAGATTCGAGCGCCTGGACAGTTTGATTCGGCACTTCCAGCTTCTTCATTAATAAATCCATCTTGTCCGCGAGCATGTCCATATCGTCAATCTGGTGGTCGAGCGCGCGGCTGAGAACGCTCATCGTCCCAGCCCTGGCTTGAAATCATCTTCTCGATGAGAGTGCGGGCAGCACACACTGAGTGAAAAGAAAGCTCCTCCAGATGCAGCATCGAGGTGCTCTCGGGCAGTACGGTTCAGCCCGTGACAAAGCTCTGGATGATAAACCAGTCTTGCATCCCGTGGTGGGAGCAAGCCAGTATATACTCTTGCAGACGCTCCCAAGCATCCGAGATGGACTCATCCGTGTGTTGCTAGAATGCGGAAATCTTGTTCCGCAGGGCATTGGTTTTGCCCAGAGGAAAATACTTGGTGAGGAAGGCGTTGGAGCACTTCTCCCAAGTTGAGACTGCATCTTTGTTGGCATAAAACCACTGTTTTGCCTTCCTGAGCAATGAGAACGGAAATAGGCACAGCCGGACAGCGTCGGGAGTTGCACCCTTGACAGTGAAGGTACTGCAGATTTCCAGAAAATGATGCAGGTGTGCATTGGCATCCTCCGTTTGCTTGCCACAAAAAGGGCTCGCCTAAACCATGTTGATAAGAGCTGGTTTCAGCTCGAAACCACCGTCACCCACGTTGGTGGCAGGTCCAGTGGGGACATTGGTGCTTGACGGGGCTGAGAACTCAAGAATGGTCTTCTCGGCAGCCATCGATGATGAAGGTGTTTCAATGCTGAGGAAATGATTGCTCGTGAGGTTGGATAACTCAGAGACACGGGTTTGCGGAGGTAGGACTCGAGATCTTGTCCTTCGCACCAGTGACTCCAGATTTTGTCGAAAGTTTTCCGGGAGATCAAAACCGGTCATCCACTGCTCTGCTAGTTCCACAGAACAAAGACGGAGCAAGGTAATACCCGTAAAACTAGGCTGGTAAATTAAATAATTTGGATGTAGGTTTTGAAATTTTTTTATCTCTTTTTGAGAAACTGCTGCGTTCCCTGCAACGGCGCCAGAAAACTTGTTGGCGATTCTTACGCTCAAAGAAATTAATCCGCAAGCGGACGGATATCGCTTGTAGTTTTCACCAGGAGTATTCCTAGTGTTATCGAATCCACAGGGGACGTGGGTTTCAAAGAGATAATCCTCTATATCTTAATTATTTAAAATACCAGCCAGTCTAGGTAACGGGGGTTAGGATAAATAAAAAGACCGGGACACACACACACACACGATAAATATTCACACAAAGAGATAACTACACTAGTTAGATAGACAGTTGGGAGGACAACGAGATAAGTTTAATAAGTTCACAAAGTAGTGTGATTCAATTTAATTGAGCGAGCTTAGGATAATCAACTATTGGTCCACTTGATATTCGTCGTCGGAGCTCGGGTACTCACTACCACCCGCTATCCTAAATTGGAATCCCGAATGGTTATGATCGTTCCGATTTGGCTCTACAGTCCAAGTCGGACGCTGTGGTTACGACGAGATACTAAGTATCTACGGATGGATAGGGTGTCACCACCTACCACCTACCACATATCGTGGGCAGGGTGTAAACCGAGTTAGTCCTAGTCTCGAGACACCACGTCTGCGACTATTCCTAATCAATCTTCCTCGATTACTAAAAGCGGTTGATCTAGGTTCAATACGGCTCTAAAGATATGAGTGAGAACCTAAACTGATTCGAGGCAGTATAAGCTACCGATAAAGCGAATCCAAGACAACACATTTATGCAGATATACTCGGCTCAAATAAAGCTCAACACTATAGCAATGAATGAAGTAGTCTTCTTGATTGAAACAATTAGAAAAGGATACAAGAGCAATACCCGAATTCGAAGACTCTTAGGAACTCGGCGTGGCTCGACTTGACTCTAACTCCCAACTTCTACTAACTAAGAGCTACTCTACAAAGTGGAATGAAGAGGTGAAAGTGTTGTGGTGTTGTACAAGTGAGGAGAGGGGTCTATTTATAGTGTTCTTGCACCAGCGGGATGCTCCACGTGTAGGGACACGTGTCATCCAGCTCTCCTCCGAAGGGGAACCCTAGGGGGCTCACTCACTGGGTCGGCCGGCCTAGGTGGATCGGCCGACCGACCTCCTTCGTCTCCCGGCCGTGGATTTTAGATGGGATGCTCCATTGATGGTGTAGATCTTCTCCCAGAGTCGGTTTGGTAGTTGGAGACCGGTAGCATTGGGTTCCTTTGGAATCCTATGCTTAACTTGAGGATTACTCCTCTTTCTGGATGAAACCGACTAAAATCAACGGCTTGGATGTACTCTAGAATCTCTTGTGGATGTCTCGGTGCAATCCTGGCCTGACTGGGTGAAGGAGCTGGGTCGGCAGGCCAAGGGTGGGTCGGCTGACCCACTCTTTTGCCCGGCTTGGTCCCATTTTCGCTCAGTAAGTTCCTACATGCAAAATACTACCACAACTCGTGGAACTTTATTAGAATAATTAAAATACTAGTATAAACCTTGATTTTCCCTCGAAAAGCCGGAATTCCGGAATATGTTGACGTATAAAATTGGCGTTTATTTGACGTCAACAATGGCCGGCCTAAGATCGCGTTGTAGTCAGATGGAAAGTCAACCACGTCAAACGTGATCAACTCTGTGCGGAAGTTGCTTAGGCTGCCGAAGGTGACGGGCAGAACAATCTGCCCCAGCGGCCGAACAGCTTCTCCCGGTACAATCCCATAGAAGGGCATCGCGACCTCTTTGAGCTTGGAGCGAGGAATCTGCATCTCATCCAAGACTTTTGCTGAAAGCAAGTCCAGCGCACTCCCGCCGTCGATCAGGACTCGCCCGACTCTGGCGTTGCTGATGGTCGGAGCGACCACCAGTGGGAGCCGCTGAGGCTTGGTCATCCTAGTGGGGCAATCCTCCTCAGAGAAGGAGATAGAAACCTCGGTCCACTTCATCGTTTCGGGCTGTGGTTTGCCCTTCTCGACGTTGTGGACCTCCCGAGCAGCTTCCTTGAGGCTGCGCCGAGAGGGATATGCCGAGGAGCGGACAAAGATAACGGCTATGTGGTTCTTCTAGGACTTCTTGTCACCAGGAGTGTTGCTGCTCTTCTTTTCTCCTCTACACCAGGCTGGGCGGGCAGCTCGCCCTTATCAAACCCCTTCTTGTACTGAACGCGCGCGCTCTGCCGCATTGGCATAGCGATCAGCCGCCTTGAACAGGTCGTTGGCGGTCCAGGTCTCATTGATCTCGAGATTCTGGGTGAGCTGCTCGTCGCGGACACCGTTTTTAAAGGCGCGGACAACAGATTCATCCGAGATGTTCGGGATCGTGTTGCGGATCTTAATGAAACGCTTCACGAAGTTGCGTAGGGTCTCCCCGTTCATCTGGATCATCTGGTGCAGATCATCCTCCTTGCCCAGATGCACATAACAGCTCTGGAAATTGGCGATCAGAGCGTCACAAAGTTGGTCCCAAGAGCGGATGGAACCTTCCTGCTGGTTGAACAGCCACGTCCAAGCAGCGCCTTTAAGGACAGTCGGAAGGTAATTAGCCATGACTAGCTCATCACCCCCGGCTGCCATGATGGCGGTTGCGTAGATGGAAAGGAA
The DNA here is from genome assembly GCA_036346415.1 of Raddia guianensis. Taxonomy (NCBI): domain Eukaryota; kingdom Viridiplantae; phylum Streptophyta; class Magnoliopsida; order Poales; family Poaceae; genus Raddia; species Raddia guianensis. Next base: position 28,356,708 of record CM070544.1, read on the forward strand.
CTCCTCTGGGTTCTGAGTCCCACTGTACCTCTCCATTTGGCCGGGTTTGAACTTGAAAGGCCACCTGACAACGCGGAGCTCGTCAGAGAAAGCCTTGCAGCCCAAGGCATATGCCCGACCACCTTCTCCTGCAGAACCTAGTCTTGAGAAGACGTTGGTCCTGTTGTCCGGAGGAACTCTAGTTGAACGGGAAGACTCTACCTGGAAGAATTCCCTTCGAGACAGTCCTCGCGCTCTTTCCTCGTGGTCGCGACGATGCGCTCCTTCCGAGGGGATCGTCCATGATCGTTGCGCGCTCGCTTGCCTCTGTGGTCGCGGTGACCACGAGGACTTGGTGAGCGTTCTCGACCACGGGTATTTTGCTCGTAGCGAGTCGTCCTTCGCCGGTGACGAGGGTCACGCGATCGATCGGAGCGCTCGCTGTCCGAGTCCTTCCGGACAGGTTAACTGCATTGCCCGGAGGAGGTGTTAACTTCACCTATGGACTTAAGGCCTTCAGCCAGCCGCTCAAGGTGAGAAGCAACAGCGTCGCCCATAAGGGCGAGGTTGTCCTGGTTGGCGGATCTAATCACCGTCGCCAGGGCCTGAAGTCGTTTCCGACTCTGCTCAAGGGGTCCTAGGATCCCTGAGGCATCCGCGTTTTGCCCGACCGGAGTCTGGTTGCACGAGGATTCAACCCGAGCAGGTGGTACTTCTGCTAGGGGACTTGGCGTAGGTGCGCGAGGCGGATCGCGTCGTTGTCGCTTGCGCTGATCGCGAATCTGCGCCAAGGTTTGATTGATCGAGGCATCCAGACTACGGCGAACAACCTCTTGTTCACGAGCAGTCGGTGCAGATTCATCTTTTTGATGTCGAGAAGAATTAAGATGCTCGATCTCCTCAGCCGTCGCGGCCCGCGCAGGATTCTCTGAAGTTCCCGCGCCGGCCATGTTAACGCTGCGACGGCCGTGCGGAGGCACGCTAGACGGTGTCATCACTTTGTCGCCACAGGAGGAATCAACCGACATGGCCTTAGAATCCGAGAGATCTAAACCATCGTAAAGATCGTCGGTTCCGTAATCGTCGTCAATGACGGGAGTACGATCTGAAACCATCTCCGGAGCATAACCAGAGACTTCCGTCCCAGATATGGAAGGCGATCGAGACCGAACGGATCGATCTGATCCGACAGGGGATGAGACATCCTGCCCTTCTGAGTCATAGCCTTCAGGACGAATTTCCTGGTCGCTGAAGGAGTTCGACATGCTCGAACAGACTTGATCTACTAATCCCCACGGACGGCGCCAACTGTCGACGGTTGGGATATCGATCCCAAGTCAACTAAGGCTCTTGAGAAAGGGAGATAGAAGACCTGCCGAGCTAAGGCGAACAACAATCAACGAGCAGCACGGAGACACAGGGTTTTTATCCTGGTTCAGGCCTCTCCGATGAGATAATAGCCCTATGTCCAGCGCTTCTTTATACGAGAAAGGATTACAAGGAGGAACTCGACGAGACGAGCAAGTCTCGGCGATTATGGGTGTACAAGAAGTAGTATGCGATCTAAGCTTCAAGCCTGATGTCGAGGACGTGCTGAACATGCCCTCTACACGCCGTAGGGGCTCGATTTATATAGCGTTGAACAACCGACCTATCGGGAGATAATCAGGCCGGGCTAACCACGAGATCGTAACGAACTCGTACTATGCCAAATACATCCCACGGTAGATTAGGTATACTCCAATTCTTGGGGATCACGACGTCTGCTCCAATCCGGGAAACCAACGTCCGGGTCTTCACGTAGCCATGCAGAACTCTTGCTCGAGTCGGACTCAAACAGAAAGCCTTAGGCCACCACGCACCATGCCAACCAGAAGCTGTTCGGCAGGATGCATATGGGCCTGATAGAACCTTCTAGGGAGCCAGGCCCAAGGAAGCTGTTCGATTGGACCGTCAGGGGGTGGGCCATGGCAATGGACCGTGATTTTATCCCCGACAGATTCTATTTCACGCCTATGGGACCCTCATCTGTAGTCCAATGAAATGACATGCCATGCACGGTCTGTTAGTAAGATATGGTCATATTTATAATAATTCTAATATTACCATGGATAATATCTTCTTTGTAGTTTAGGAAAAAGTCTATATTTCACCCTCAACTAAGGTCCTTTGTCTGTATACCCCCTTAAACTATGAAATCATGTATTACACCCCCACAAAACCAGGAAAAAGGTACAAATAACACCACATATTGGTTTTTAGAGTGTTTTGCCACCATGGCATGTGATGTGACAGTCCAATAGCATTTTCAAAAAAAAATGGGACCAACATGTCAACCTCTGTCCCTCCCTCATCTTCCTCTCACCTCCTCTCTCTCCCCCCTTGCTTCCTCTTCCACCAACTCCTCTCACCCCGTACCACCGCCACATCCCATTACTTCGGGCACCACCTCCCCTCACGCCACCACCACCTCCCCTGCCTCCACTCACGCCACTGCCGCCTCACCTTGCGCCGCTTCCCCTCTCCTTGCACGGTCGTCACTCACACTATGCCGCTACCCTTTATAATGCGCTGCTGCGCCTGCCTCCCCTCACATCGTGCGTGCCTCCGCTGCCTTCCAATTTATAGCGGAGCAGTGACTGTGCTCGATTTGGGGGAGAAGTTGTGGCGGCGATGCTTGATTTGAGGAAGGAAAGGGTGGTGGCGGTGCTCGATTTAGGGAAGAAGGTGAGACGGCAACGCTTGACTTGAGGAAGGGAAGGGCCGCGAAGGTGCTCGATTTGGCGCAGTGCCGCGCTGCTCCTCCCTAGCCACCCGCGCTACCATGACCCCTAGTCGTACCAGGAGAGGTAAGGTTTACGGTTTCGTGTGTGTTCACCTCTTTGATGCAGGTATCGGCATGCACGTGGCTGACGCTTCGCGGGGACAGCTGGAGGCTGGTGCGTCCGGAGGCGTGCAGGCGACCGGGGTTCAATGACCGGTGGTAACATGAAGTGGTGTACTTAAGAAGCTTAGCCATGGTAAGGGATCCAAATCAGCTATAGGCTGTGGCATCGGTAACTATGGTGGCGAAGCTGTTCAGTCCGGTGGGCCTAGGCATGGGCTGGAGACCGAGGAAGTTGCGAGCGGAAGATTTTGGGTTATCCCATTGTAAAACCCTGGTTTGGTTTTGTCTTACCCGGTGGTAAAACCCTGGTCGGTTCCGGGTTATCTGGTGTGTGAGAAACCCTATTAGGTTGCGGGGTCAGCCTTTGTGGAAAACCCTGGCTAGGTTCTAGGTCAGCCGGTATCAAAAACCCTGGTCAGGTTCTGGGTTAGCCCGTGGAAAACCCTGTTTCGGTTCTGGGTTAGCCGGTGTGGTTAAAACCCTGAAGATTACGGGTTAGCCTATGTGAGAAACTCGGGTGCAGGCCCTGTGTGGCTCGGTACCAGATATTCTCGAGATGCCGGAATATTCGGGAGAATATGCTTAGGGTGTAGGCTATAGGAGAGGGGGGAGAGGCGGCGCCGACCCATGGGAGTGGCAGCGGCGGTGGCCTGCAACGGACCTAGACGGCGGCGACCCCAGGCATTAGTGCAGCTCTTGCTCTGCAGGGCATGGCGACGGTGCAGGCAAGCTTTAGCCCTAGGCAGCGGTCGACCCTTGAGGGTGGCGGCCTGCAGCACCCCGGCGGCATGGCCACAGCGTGCTTGGCGGATGGACGCGCGGACCGCGCAATGGGGGCTGGGCCTTGTGGTGCTGCCAGCCTAGGGCTGTGTTGGGGTGGCTGTAGGTTTCACGGCGCATCCGCAGCGGCTCTCGGTCTTCTCCACGATTTGGTATGAGCCTGCTGTCCAGATCGACGGCGAGGCAGACTAGTACTGGCACGGGCTAGCGCTCGGCGCAGTTCAGACCCGTGGCAGCTTTGCAAGGTTCAGATGAAGCAAGCATGTCTCTGCACAACATGTGCTCGTTGAAATGTCTAAGAAAGCTCACGAGGTCTTGGTAGGCTGTTTGGTTGTCTTCTCAGTTGAATCAGACTGTATGAGCTGAGCCAGGCTGATTGGAGCTAGGCTAAGATGATGCAAATGGTTGTTGTTTGGTTAGGTGTATGAGATTGTACGGGATGCGTAGAGATGTTGTTTGGTTAACTGCACTAAGGAGAGAATGAAATGAAGATATTCAAAAGAGGGATGAAACATATTAAAAAATAAATTATAGAAAATCAAAATAACAAAAAATCAATTATGAAATAAAAAATTCAAAAGAAAGTCTCATAAATAAATAAATTCAAAAATGAAAATTTTAAACTTTTAAAATTTATATGGCAAGTGTGGTCTCGTTTTGTTCGAAAAAATATCAATAACCCATTTTTGAAATCAGTTCGGTAATCGAAAATACTAATCAAAATATATAGCAAATAAATTAATCAAATGTGTCACGCATGTGGTTGTTGCTTCATCCGCGGAGCCTGGCTTTGGGGAAATGCCCAATTTGATCGTATCTCCAGAGCCTGGCCCGGAGGAGGTAATTGCATCTGGAGAGCCTGGCTCAGATGGGTGAGAAGGCAATCAAACACCCTAGTTTTGTATCTTTAAATGCAAAACTCTTTGGATGCAGGCAACCAAACAGCCTATAGATGTCTTGCTAGGCAGCCAAGGTGTGCTGATCTAGTTTGTGCCAATGTTGTGGTGGTTGTGGTCTTGTTTTTCACCGGAAAGAGTGGATAGCAGTAGGCCATGACATGGAGGCATGAACCATTAGTCAAGCCGGTTCAAGACCGGAGCGGTTTCCACCGGCGAGCACAAGTTCTTAAATACCTGCACAACATCAAGATGGAGGTAAGCGTTGAGGCCGAGCAGGGGCTTGGTCACGGCCTGCGACGGTGATTCCACGGCAGTGGCTTCGCCAAGTGTTCGGTCTTTTGTCCAAAAGGGAATTTGGGGTGATTTGGTTAGAAATCGAGTTGGGCTCCTATTCACAAAAAGTCCTTAATATCATTTATTAAATAACTTTATGACGATGACGGGTATTTTCATAATTGTCCTAGGTCCAAAGAATTATTTTATGTCTTGAGGGACTTTCTCAGCTTTTTATAAAATCATATACCATTTTTAACTACTATAGGATCATTTCAGCAATTTATTGATTTACCTAAATACAAGAAAGAACCATAAGCATTAATCTATCTCCTAGAGTAGTAGCCGATTGTAAACTGATTTTTATTATAAAATTACCTCATCTGTCTCGTATTTATTATTGTAACCCTTAAGATTAATGGCCGAAAAGTCCACCCTTTGTTATGGTTTCTCTAGGGTCATAATGGGCAAAACCAAAATATTGGCTAGGCTATATAAAAGATTAAAACCATTGTATTCATGAGATAAGAATCAATAAAAATCATCATATCTGGTTTGTCTCTCTACATATTGTGTCCCTATTTATTATGATTGCGTTTGCATACGTACAACTACCGAATTTCAACACATTATCATCACGAGTTGCTCTCATGATTGGTCTCAATATTGTCATCCCCGGTATGTCGACCCGCAAACAGATCTGCTATTTTTGGTCTACTATTTGCATGTGTAGTTGTAGTACATCTACTGTTGATCGCCGGATGCTGGTCTTGATGGCGGCAAATCGGTTGCGGCGCAAAGGCTCGCGCCCGTACCCATGCACACTCGGCGCCGCCCGTGCACGCGCGCCCACGATGGCTACGGCCACGATGGTACACGCCCGCGTTGCACACATGCGGAGGCACCCACATGCCTACGCCCTGTACACAGCAAAGTGGCGACGGTTGCCCGGCCCACCCGTCAGTAGTAGGTGATGGCTAGTGTTTGAAAACCGTAGGCCCCACACACGCTCCACCAGCTTAATGTATCAGTGATTGCCGACGACAGTCACTTTGGCTCGGCTTTAGATTCCTCATGTTGTAGATGGCGACGGAAGTGTCACCCAGTCTAGCCCACAATATTATTTGTTATAAATTTTATAAATAAATGGTAACAATAATAAATAGTCAAAGTTGCATTTTGTAGATTGTGTCATTGTTTAAACGAAAATGCTTCCCACCGAGCGCCCTACAGTGTCAGACGCCCACGGCCCAGTGAACCAAAACGCACGCACCCTCTGTTGATGTCGCTGCTAGCAACAAAACGAGCAGTTCATTTTTTGATTTAATTTTCTCTTTTTGGTCTCTATATCATCTGGAGTCTAAAATGCATAGAACAAATTTCATAATTCATCTAAAATCCTAATTAACTCTTTTTAAATACTTTTTATTTTTTATTAGCCAAATTGTTTCAACAGTCTATATAGATTGTTCCAATGGGCTAAACTAATTGTTTGAGCAGGCTAGACATATTGTTCCAATAGAAAAACTAATTGTTGCACTTGTCTAGACATGTCGTTCCAGCACGCTAAACTAATTGTTCTAACAGGCCAAAAAAATTGTTTCAATAGACTAAACCAATTGTTTCAACAGACTAGATAGATTGTTTCAACAGGCTAAACTAATTGTTTCAATATGCTAAACATATTGTTCCAACAGGCTGTACAAATTATTTCATCGGGCTAGATAAATTGTTTCAATATGCTAAACTAGTTGTATCAGCAGGCTATATACATTTGTTCTAATAGGTTAGACCAATTGTTTGAGCATGCTATATATATTGTTCCAATAGGCTAAACCAACTGTTTCACTTGATTATACGTCCACTAAGCAAAAGTAATTGTTTCAGCATAATAGCCATATTATTTCAACAGGCTAAACTAAATGCTCTACTAGGATAACAAATTGTTTCAGTAACTTTTTTATAGCAATATTAGTCTTGTTTTGTTCGTAAAAATGCGAGGAACGCAGCGGTGCAAACAGATCGTGCGTTGAAGCAACCAGTCAAACTCTATGGCCGTCGAAAGAGAAAACTGAAAGGAATCTTTTATCTGACGTCATCGCATGTAAACAGAGGGAGCTTTCGCGAGCACGCTGCAATGCATTGGACTAGGCCGGGGCAGCGTCCGATCGCGCGCTCACATCGGACGTCCGTCCCCAAGTCCGCGCATTGTTCAAAGCATAAGTTTTCTTGTGATATGAAGGGACTATCTTTTTTTTATGAAAGGTACCGGTGGAATTCATATCGGCAACGCCGAACCATCACCAACCTCGGCGACATCCATGTCACCGGTAGTCGCGTCGTGGCGCGGACGGCCGGTTCACCACGTTTGTAGTAGGAAATGGATGGAATGTTGGACCCTCGATGTTTTATAGCCCGCACCAAGATTAATTGGTGCCATCTTAGGAGCCCATGTTTGTCTTATCGCATTCATGGTGTAATCTGGGGAGACATATTGGGTGCCATCATTACCGACTAGATCTCGACGGTAGCCGCCAGCGTGCGAGCATGGGATGGATGTTCAAAGCGAGGCTTGTTGCAAGTGCAAATCGCCTCGTCGTCCCAAGTTGACACTATGTTGATTATCACCGCGGCAAATCGATCGTGTACCTCCGCTTGCCTTGCTGCGAAGATGTTATCATTCAAATCATATATTGATGTGCGGTGGTCTTTGAGATTTCGCGACTTTTCTAGGATGGCTTCCACGAGGCGAGAACATCTTTGGTGATTTGCATTGCGGCCGGGCCTCGATCATGAAATAATCTCTTGTCCTAAAAATGTCATCTCAATAATTGTGCATATTGGGAGCCCCGCGCCTCTTAGCACATTATTGTATGACTCACTATGTTTGTTGTCATCACCGTATATACGCAACACGAGGCGTCATGAATTTACGCTCCAACGGAATGGAAAATGACATTGTATATCTGAAACCCTTTAAGGAGCCATCATTGTCATGGGCAAGAGACCATTTCTCCGCCGGTTTGCTGCTACCCTATCGAGCAAAGGTCATGTTACGGCGGTTGGTCACCTTGCGCCCTCTACTATTTGGACCCCTCCGGATGTTTGCTCTTCGTGGACCATCCTTTTAGTGCGCTCGTTGATTTGATTGAACAAGGCATTGAATTTGCTTTTGATTTTGCAAACACATTGTCTTGAACCTCTTAACTAGAGGTTTGCTTTTGAATAATTTGTATAGATTCGCCCCAAGTGGCGCATGCACCACCGAGAAGCATACGTCCGCCACATTGGTGCGTCACCCGTGGTGAAAAATTCTATTGCATTTAGGATACCTATGTGGCGGTCGAGATGAGGCACACTCTAGGCGATCCATGACGACGTGAATTTTTAGCAAATCTGAGAACCACCTCCGGCTATCATTGTTCTCGCTCTCAACAAAGAAAGCGAGAGGTACTATCTGGTTGTTCCATCGGTCCCATCCACACATATCAAGGGGCGGCAGTGGCGGAAGGCCTCAATGCACCGCCGAAGGACCAAAACAATCTCATCAAGTAGAAGCGACACTTCCATCTTGGAGATATCTCGCTCATGGAATTCTCCATCTACGCTCGTGAATGGACAACTAACAACTATTACGCATATGAAAATAAAAAATACTACTAACTCACTATGCTTGAATTAAAATATACGCATGTCAATTAAATAATCACTAAGTCCAAAATAATAAAATTACTAATTAATCAATATGGTATAATCAAAATTTATTATTATTCCATTACCCTTTTAAAATTATATGAGTTAAACTGTTCCATCTTATATTTGCATTAATATCTAAAATCAGCAATTGGGATCGTGTCAGTCAGCATGCAAACCTGCTCCATGAACCCAACTTCCTATTGACTGTCCCGCGAACATTGCAAATCCCAAATGCCCTCGCCACTTCCACCACCACCCACCGCCGCCGCCGCCCTCGTCCACCACTACATCCGCCTCCTCTCCCGCGCCGGCGCCGGCGAAGCCTCCCTCCGCCCCCTCCTCCCCATCCACGCCCGCGCCGTGCTCCTCGGCATCTCCGGCAACCCCGCCTTCGTCACCAGCCTTCTCGCCTCCGCGGCCCCCGCCTCTCTCGCCTACGCCCGCAGGGTGTTCGACGCCGCGCCCCACCGCGACACCTACATGTGGAACACCATCCTCCGCGCCTACGCCCACGCCCACGCCCTCTCCCACTCCGCCGACGTGCTGGCGCTCTACAAGCGGATGCGCGCCGCGGGCGTCGCACCGGACCACTACACGTACCCCATCGTGCTCCCGGCGTGCGCGGCCGCGCGTGCCCCGCCGCTCGGGCGGGCCGCGCACGCCGACGCCGTGAGGTTCGCGCTCGCCGGGGACGGGTTCGCGCTGAGCGCGCTCATCTCCATGTACTTCCAGGAGGGGGAGGTGGCCGACGCGGAGCGGGGGTTCGAGGAGAGCGGCGATGATGCCCGCACGGTCGTCTCGTGGACGGCCATGGTAGCTGGGTACGTGCAAAACTTCTTCTTTGGCAAGGCGGTTGCGGTGTTCGGAAGGATGGTTGCCGATGGCGTGCTCCCAAATGAGATCACTCTGATTAGCTTCCTGCCCTGCTTGCAGGGGCAAGAATGGCTGGCTGCTGGGGAGATGATTCATGGGTTCGTAGTCAAACTGGGTTTTGATGCAAACATCCCCATGGTGAATGCGCTCATTGCTATGTATGGGAAATGTGGGAATATTTTGATGGCAGAGGATTTATTTGATGGAATGACCATGCGCACTCTTGTTTCCTGGAACACCATGGTTGCGATGTATGAGCAGCATGGCAAGGGGGTTCAGGCAATCATGTTTTTCAGAAGGATGCTTACTGAGAAGGTGGTGTTCGACTGTGTGACTCTGGTCAGTGTGCTGTCTGCATCTGCACAGTTGGGAGCCCTTGAGACCGGGAAGTGGGTGCACGAGCTCGCTAGGAATCACCGGCTTCATACTGATATAAGGATCGGCAATGTTCTTGTGGACATGTATGCAAAGTGTGGTGAGATTGCTCGTGCAAGGGAGGTGTTTGACAGCTTGCGTGACCGGAGTGTTGTGTCCTGGAGTGCCATCATCGGCGCATATGCCAGCAATGGGGAGCCTGAACAGGCTCTCAAGCTATTCTCCGTGATGAAAGGTGAAGGAGTTAGGCCTAATTCTTTTACATTCACTGCAGTGCTAATGGCATGTGGCCACTCGGGCCTTGTTGATGAAGGACTGAAGCATTTGAACAGCATTGTCACAGACTACCAGATGACGCCAATACTTGTGCACTACACCTGCATGGTTGACATGCTGGGGCGTGTTGGTAGACTTGTTGAGGCGTACAAAATCATCAGGGGAATGTCCATGAGACCGGACAAGTGTGTGTGGGGTGCATTTCTAGGTGGGTGTAGACTTCACGGCAATCTGGAGTTAGCTGAGTTTGTCGCCAAGGATCTCTTCTGGTCAGGTTCCGACGACGTCACATTTTATGTGTTGATGGCAAACATGTACTTTGAAGCTGGAATGTTGGAAGATGCAGAAAGGACGAGGCGGACCATGAAGGAGATGGAACTCAAGAAGATGGCTGGGCATAGTTTAGTTTGTACTGAAAGAGAAACCAGAGTCATGATGATTTAACAAACCGGTTGTAAAAATCTGTAATGCAAAGGTAGGTTAGCTTAATTGTTGCCAACACACATCTCAGGACTACGGAGAATAAAATATAAAAGGGAAATGTCGATAAATAGTAAAAAAAAATGTGAATAGTGGTTGGGCCTAGGGACGGACCCAACGGGATGGTGGAGCCTAAGCCTACTATTTTTACCTAGGCTAGAGTATAAAGCAAAATTTTAATTATTTAGATGTTAGGTTTGGCAGATGACAGGAGATGACCCAGTTGCATTTAAGCTAGGCAGCCCACCACGAATACCACGTTAGGGATGGCAATCGGGTCGGGTACCTCCGGGTCCAGTCATCGTGGATCCAGACCCGAACAGTGTACCTGGACCTAGACCTGAAGTTACTCATAGGTCTAAACCTATACCTTGACCTGTACCAAGCGGGTACCCTGACCCGAACGGGTACCCGTCGGATCCAACCTGAGAGCGGGAGAGAGGGAGAGAGGACGCCGCCACCGCCACCGCCACCACACCACCACCCTGACGCAATAGTCGGTTGTCTCCTACACGTCGCTGAAATCGCTTGCCGCATTGCCATGTTGCCTCTGCATCTTGCCGCTTGCGCCGCGCGCCATGCTCCCGTGTCCCGCGCGCCTCCTCGATGCAAGCAGTAGATTGATTGTGGTAGAGTACAACTATGTTTTAACTTCCTTAAGACATGTAGGTTTAGGTATGATGTACTAGTAGGGTAGATTATTATGTACATCGTCCGTACCATTGTTTGTCTGCACCGTGCAATCTGCTTGTTCGTATAATGTAATGATCGATTCTAATGCAATTATGACCATATACATGTTTTGAATTTTCTTAATGACTGATGCGGACTGAATTGACTAATGCAACAATGACATCCTACGAACAACTAGTTGTGACGCACGTTGTCAAACTTTTCCACAATTTTGCGGTGAAGGTAGATAATTTTTGCACGTACGTACACGGAACATGCAAACTAACCACAATAAATAGGAATATTATGACCATTTACATATTTTACAATTTTGTAAAGGAGAACGGGATTGAACGACCTTATGCAACAATAACATCCTACAAAGTAGCCATGTCACGCATGTTGCTGATTTTTTGCATAATTTTTCAAGCAACTCAGCAAATTTTTCCACGTAAACCAAACGTGCTGACTGCCTGTAATAAAACTATCACAATTCTCGCTTCAAACTAGAATTGTACATCGCAATCTCATCCAATGATATTAACACTACCCACCTATGTTCAAACCACCATATTGTACCAAGGCAACAAAAGAGCCGAATAGCCATCATTTGGAGGTTGGGTTTTGGCTGCATTGGCGAAGTGGAAGCTATGAATAAATTAGGAATTAATAATATTTGACCTTTTTATTTTTTACATTTAGTAAACTTTTTTTGTTCAATGCATTTAAAATAGTCTCCTCCTGCCTTTCCAACCGGCATATAAATACACTGAAAGAGAATCGACCGTTTCAATTGAACGTGAAATAGCGTGTTATAATTTTCGTGGAGCGAAGCGATGAGATTTTCTTCCACGCTATATCCTGTCATTTCAATTGGCGGAAAATACTTCCGGTTATTTTTGGCCGAGTGAAACGGTGGTTTTTGCCTTGGTGAATTTAGCCGCTAATTCGAAAGGCGGAATGAGCCTGTTTATTTAATTTTATTAAATGGAAAATTATTTTTTAAATTTCGAAATAAAAATATAAAATATTAAAAAATTCCCTCCGGGCATAACGAGTTAACGACCTGTCCACACACACACCTACAGGCCCAAAAGCCGAAACCACGTTTTGTCTTGCCGTCGTCGGGATCCAACCAAAAACCCTCCCCGAGAACCCCACCATCTCGAGCTCTCCGCCCATGGCCGCCGCGATCGCCTCCCGCCTCCCCACGGCCTGGTCCGGGTCGCGCGGCCGCCAGGGATCCCTGCCACCGCTGAAGCCGCCGACGGTGGCCGTCTCCGTGAAGCCGAGGGCGAGCTCCGTGGTCGTCTCGTGCTCGGCCTCGCCAGCGACCGGTGGCGTCGCGCCGGTGCCACCCCGCCCCAGGGCACCGTGAGCTTCTCTCCCCCGCCTACTTAAATTTTTTGTTCCTCCGGGTTGATTTCGGCTCCTGGCAGTAAGGATCACTGTGAACTGTGAATGAGGGGAAAGGGTCCTCTGTTTTGATAAAAAAAAATATTTTTCTTGTTCTTTTCTGCAGCGTGTAATGTGTAGGTGAAGGGCTGTGTTGATCGAATTAGTCATATCTTTATCCGTTTTTTCCAGTCGGCCATGATTATGGTGTTTAGAAAAAAAACTGTTTCTTTTGCCACTTAGGATAGCATCTGGCGCTTATACGAGGAGTGAAGCTTAACTAAACACTGATGGTTAGAGGATGCTTACTGAAAGTTGTACAATATAAACATCTTCTTTTTTTTTTTGAGAAGGGACATTTCATTACTAGGGTAAAAGACCCAAAGGATTACAGAGCGGACCTCCGAAAAAAACAAAAATACAATGAAGTTCAATCAAGGCCCATCTGGCACTATTGTTCCGCTGTCCCTCTCCACGACAGCCACCATCGCCTAGAAGATGCACGAAGACTAACCGGCAGGCATGCCGGCAGCGTCTCCTCCGAAGGCCAAACCATCTCACTGGGGAGAACAACCCGTGGAGGTCTAGAAAACACGATGAGACCTCGTGTACCTCAGACAATTGCTTCGCTGCCTTTATCAACGAACTGTAGAACATGGAGGCCTCACCGATGGCCGGAGGAAGCTGGTTGCGTGCGCCACCAATCCCGGGGGAGACGTAAGCGGGTCATGAAAGCCCCGTTGTCGTCGCCGCCCCCAGCTCTGGCACAACTGCAGAGAAAGACAGCGGCTAGGGTCTCTGCCCCATGTCCGCAAAGATCCACGCTGGACGGAGGATCTTGCCGTGGGGCGCAAAGCTCAGCCTCCTTCCGGCCGATCTCGTCGAGCCTGAGAGAGACATCCAGCCAATTTATTGCGCCAGATCCGGAAGGGAACCTGGCGCAAAAGCCCTAAGGCAGCCACCACCGACGGCATGGAAGGAGGGAAGGCTCCACACGGCCTCGGCAGGCACGCACCCTAGAAAACCGCCATCCACCGCTACTGCCGAGTGCCGACACACATAAATTCACCTTTGAGGGGTCGGCTCGGCCAATCGGGGGTGAAGACCAACTCCGGCATCTCCCCTCAGTCGTCGGCGCCGCCGCCAACCAAGAGGAGAATGTAGGAGACCAAAAGACCTCCTAGACATGGCGCCATAGCCGAATCCCGGCGGTAGACCTAGACCCTACTAACCCTAACCCTAGACTACTAGCACTAGTCGTCCCACCACCAACCCCCGGCTAGCCACCTCCCCCAGCCCACAGTGGTCCAGATCTGTTGCCTGGCATCGCCGAAGGCGTGGAGGCATTCAGATCTGGGTACCCAAGGACGGGATGGAGAGGAAAGGGGAAGGGGATAGAGAGGGCGAGCACCTGGAGGAGTTGGAGGGGAGGGAGGAGAGCCGAGGTATCCCCATCTCATCTCCAGCGAGGACGCGGAGAGGGAGAGAGGGGCCCGACAGCGGCGGCGCGCCCATGGCTCCTTTTCGCCTGCTCGGTCGCGAGAGCGCGTGAGCCGTACAATATAAACACCTATGTAAGCATCTTTGCCTTGTAATTTGTAAAGTAACTTTTTCTACCTAGGTGCTTAGTGAGGTGTTAGCATTCTCTCTTCTTGCGTATTGGTGTATAAGCACCTTGCATTGTACTCTCTCCAGTCACAAAAAGAAGTCGCCGTTGACTTTTGCACACAACTTTGATCATTTGTCTTATTCAAAAATTTATGTAAATATCATTTATTTTGTTGTGATTTAGTTTATTGTAAAATATATTTTAAGTATGACTTATATTTTTATATATTTATAATTTTTTTTAATAAGACGAATGGTCAAAATTATGTGCAAAAGTCAACGGCGACTTCTTTTTGTGACCGGAGGGAGTACATGCTAGTGGCTTAGTGGACGAGGGTATGTAGTGAAGCTTCAGAATTTAGCATTGCTTTGTCAAATGGTGCGTGGTGACTGGTGAGTGATTGTCATGTTGAAACCATGCAACGCCTGAGACTGATTGATGAGCGCCGCAGCCAAGTAACCCCCAAAAATTTAGGATTAATGCATAATCGGTGCGTATTTTCTTAATAATATATTTTGACAAGGATGAACTTTCCATATTTATGCATGTTGTATGCATCATGAAGGGTTTTTTAATCGAAATATTATGTAACTCCTCTTTCTTATGTCATCCTCAACTTCCTCAACATTAAGAGTCCAAATTAGCCTTTCTAGCAACTTGATATTGTATTTCTTCTGAACTGTAAATGTGGAAAAACATCTATTGTTGTGCAATTTTTTTCAAATAGTGGAAAGCAGTGCACATATCTTGTTGGCTTTAGTTAGATATTGTTTACAACCTTTAGGAAATAAGTGATCAGTCACATGCTTCTAATAAAATCATTTTGCACTTCAAATTTTTACTTTACTTCATCATTGACTTATTAGGATACCTTTCTTTTCCAAAATTGCAGGATTATAAAGCGTCACACTCTGTCAGTTTTTGTTGGGGATGAGAGTGGGATGATCAATCGAATTGCTGGGGTTTTTGCTAGAAGAGGATACAACATTGAGTCTTTAGCAGTTGGGCTGAACAAGGATAAGGCATTATTTACAATAGTAGTATCTGGAACAGAGAAAATACTGAAACAAGTTGTAGAACAACTTAACAAACTTGTCAATGTTATACAGGTCAGTATTGTTTTTTCCAATACCATCTGAGTAACAAAATATTCTCTAATTAATAGTAATATGTTATGAGTGTAATAATTCATTTTAATTTTATTTGTTATTCTGATCATCAATATGTCTGATATCTTTAACTTAATATATTGATCAAGTAAACAGGTTGATGATTTGTCAAAGGAACCGCAAGTTGAAAGAGAGCTGATGCTTATTAAACTAAGTGTACTGCCAGATAAGCGCCCTGAGGTACAGCCTTACCAAGGCGTTGTTTGTTTCGGCCGGGCGTTGCGTTGCGTTGCGTTTTGCCGCGCGCGCCGCGCGTTCAAACGACGCGAATGCAACGCAACGCAACACAACTGCGGTGTACGCTGAAACAAACGAGCCCCAAATGGAGATTTAGATTCATGCATTAAATGATCCTGTAGCCAGGATTTTTCAATTTCTACCTGCATTTTCTGGAAATATCTTCTATTACGATAAAATGAGCACTGAGTAGGGCATAAATTTAAAGAATTGTGTGAAAAATGGCCCGAATCCAGGATGTGTGCACAATTGCACATCAGATTCAGATGCACAAATTGGCGAATTGAACTTTATAGTTTGGCTTACATACTTCTCTCTTTTAACTTTCAGGTGATGGGTTTGGTTGACATTTTCAGAGCAAAGGTGGTTGATCTTTCAGACCATACACTCACTCTTGAGGTAATATCCTTGGTTGTCTTATATTGCAAATCACATGCAACATATCCGTTCATGGATTTTATTAAAGAAAACATACTCTCTTTTTTTTGGGGGATCATGTCAAAGGTAACCGGAGATCCTGGAAAAATGGTCGCTGTACAGAGGAACCTCAGCAAATTTGGTATCAAAGAAATTGCCCGAACTGGCAAGGTTATACTTCTTCATAAAAGACTAGCAACATATCCTGCTCTTGTTCTTCACTGTATATAATGAAAGTTATTAATGTATAGATAGCTTTGCGCCGTGAGAAAAGGGGAGAAAGCGCTCCTTTTTGGAGATTCTCTGCAGCCTCCTACCCCGATCTTGAAGTGACAATTCCTTCAAAACCTCCGATAAGCACTGAAACGAAGACAGACACACAAAATTTTGAAGAATCTTCCCAGGTAACAGGCAAAAGTTTTTGTTATTCAGGCAAATTCTTGTATCATGTTTTTTTTTTCAAAAAAAGATGATAGTATTGAAACATTGTTGTTTTCATATATATTTTTCGAAGTGTACTGTGGTGTTTTAACTCTCATGCACAACAAACATACCAAGACCTATAAGCATGTACATGGCCCAAATGGCATGATGTGATTATCTGCATTTTGGTATTTGTGCGTGTCTGTTTATGGAGTCAACCAGCATTGGATGGATGACCTAAGTCATTTTTCTTGACTCAGGAATGTCAACATTTTCTTGAGAACTGTTATTTTCAATTTGATTGCTTTAAGAGGTGTTGGCTATCTTATAGCACAACTGCATTTTGTATCCTGATATTTCAATGCTGAATTATATCTTGTTCAAAGGAAATTTAACAGCGAAGTATCATACTGTCGTTGAATATCACTTAATAAGTATAAATGACCATGGGTATTTTGTTGTTACACAGTTTGCTGTAAATACTCTTTGCTATTATTGTCAAAATGCTTATTGTCTTTTGGATGAGTATTTTCATGTTCTCTGCCTCTTATTTCTAGGGTGACGTTTATCCAGTGGAATCTTATGAAAGCTTCTCAACAAATCAAATTCTTGATGCTCATTGGGGTGTCATGACTGGCGGTGATGTAAGTTTTTGTGAACTGTTTGCCAGCCCTGTCTTACCTACATTAATTCTGCACTTCTGTTTGCTTTCACAAGAAGTTACTGTTTTGATAAAAGTTAAAAGGCAAGAATTTCGAAAATAATAATCAAACACTGGAGTTATCTATTTTGTTTTACACCAAATTTGAATGTACCCCTGTCAAAACTAAAATATTTTTCTTTCTTCAGTCAACAGGGTTTTGTTCACATACTTTGTTGATCCTTGTAAATGATTTCCCTGGAGTTCTCAATGTTGTAACAGGTGTTTTCTCTCGTAGGGGCTACAATATCCAGGTTAGTTTTCACGTTAAAATTTTTTCTGTTAAATTGCTGCAGGTTCCAGGATTCCAGTTCATACTAAAAAGGTGCCCATAACTTTAACAGAGTCTTGCTGTTGGTCCAGCTGAAAAGGAAGGCACTTCTCGCATCACTACTGTTGTTCCTGGAACTGATGAATCTATTGCCAAGCTAGTCCATCAACTGTACAAGCTCATTGATGTTTACGAGGTGAATCTATTGATGATGTAGTTTGAATGATTGATGTTGCAGATATAGGGCTAATTCAAATTTGTTTGGTATCTCAGGTCCAGGATCTTACTCATTTACCTTTTGCTGCTAGAGAGTTAATGATCATAAAGGTTGCTGTAAATACCACAGCTCGCAGAGCTATCTTAGATATTGCTGATATTTTCCGGGCTAAAACAGTTGATGTATCAGACCACACAGTAACTCTCCAGGTAATAGCTACTACTACATTTTTACACGCACCTACCTTGCTCCAGACTTTTCCATGCTTGTAGATGTATCATTGTTCAATCAGCTTGATACATGAATGTGATGTAGGCAATAGAAAACATCCACTAATGCATACTATCCGTGTAATAGTCATCTATTTGGTAATAATTTGGCTATTTTGATATAGAAAAATAAAAATGATGTTGGTATGAAATGTTATAATTTATTCATATTGACTTTGGATACTAGAAATTTGCATCAACTTCTCAAGCTGAAGACTTATTATGGATTTTAGCCAACATGAACCATATACCTCTGATTACCACAACATCTTTCCTTTTTAATTGAATAAATTTCAAAAATGGTTTCAAGGACCATGTATATATTCATATTTGCACCAATTGCTTTTTGTCAAATATTTCCTTCATAATTACTAATTAAATATCAACCTTTTTGGCATGCAGCTTACTGGAGATCTTGATAAAATTGTGGCATTGCAAAGGATGCTTGAGCCCTATGGCATCTGCGAGGTCTATAACGAACTTTCACAATGTATTTACGTAATCTAAAATGATATGCGTAATTTAATAGCAAATGGAATACATTATTTACCATGAGTGTAGTAAAATCATAGTTCAGCAACTGTGGAAGTTCAGATGTTTGCAGTATATTATCCGTAATTCTTTCATCTTTGAATGTTTTTTGCAGGTTGCACGGACTGGCAGGGTTGCATTGCGCCGCGAGTCAAGAGTTGATTCCAAGTACCTCCGTGGGTTTTCCCTTCCTTTATAATTCACCAATTGACCAAACATCACCGTCCATAAGATTTCAGAATGCCATTCATCCGCATCTTTCGAACTCACCAGTGTGCTGTTCTATTTTGTCAATACAACTAGGTGTAGAATCCACAGAAATCGGAATTCATATATGGAAACATAGGTACTGTAGTTCGTCACTTGTATTACCAAAAAATTATGCACAATGTTGAGTTGGCTAAAACAGTCTTGATGTGTGGCCATTGAAGTTATCTAGATTACTGTTTACTGTTTGTTGTAAAGTTTTTACTTATAGAAGGTACTATGACGCGCCAAATGGATCCTAAATCAGATGTGAACAGACACGGTGAGAAAAAGAATCAACATAATTTTATATAGTTTTTAACTTGGAATTGACTTTAATCCCTGGGAGCATGCAAATTCCATCAACATGTCTATAATTTTTCTGTTGAGGACAGGACAGACGCCGGCACCAACGAGCCGCCTACAAAAATTATACAGTGTGTGCTACGTAGTTTTCAGCTGCACTCAACTGAATAGACCGGGACCGTGGCCCAGGCGACTCCATCGGTGGGCCCTAGCCGCCGTGCCGTGCCTACGTCTACGTCTTTGTCAAGCATGTCAGGTTGATAAAGGTAAGCACTGGAGCAGCTGCTAACAGCTGTGAATTTGCTAGTGGCTTTGCATGGCATGGGAGACGTACCTGATATTCACCGCACTCCACCAGTTCCTAGGAACACAACTGAGTTAACATCCCCCTGTCTGATTAACACACCTCTTGATGCCAATCGATGCGGAACCAGATCTCTTGAGGGCCCACCAATTGCAAATCCCCCAGCACCACCCACTGTGTTACTCAGCACACAAGTACCAGTGCTGCCTTGCCCCTGTGAGGAGTCAATGAGTTATGGAGGGAATTTCACCAGGAGGACAGGCTCTGGCTTGTGCTACCATGTGACCACAGGACAGTATGCAAACCAAGGAGCCCACAGTATGAATCTGATAATCATAAGAACTTTGCCAAAGGACCTAAACTGTTTTTCCTAGAGTTTGATGGAGATAAAGGCTGATGCTTGGTTGAAGAAGGCCGAGAAATATTTTGAATTAGCCAATGTACCCATGGCTCAGAGAGTGGAGATCACAATCTTATACTTTAATGGGAAGGCTGAGGATTGGTTGGATAGCACTGGGGTAAATACGAAAGTGCTATCTTGGGCTCAACTCAAGGTTATGGTGGAAAGAAGATTTGTGGAAAAATCCAATTTAAACAATTTGTTCACATTTCACTCATTAAGACATAGGCTCAGTCAATTATTACATTGAAAGGTTTGAGAGGATTGTAGGAGTGATTGAGAAGGACAACCCTTTGGTGAATGAAGACTATTATATCAAGAGTTTTGTAGCTGGTCTACGAAGCTATGTGCAGAAGTTAACTAGTCCATCCGTTCCAAAATATAAGGTGTATTTTGACTTGAGAAAAGTCAAATTTAGTAAACTTTGACCATAAATAAATCAAATAATATGCATTGTTAGTGTACCAAAGTTGACCAAACTGTTCATATTACAAAGTGCTTTTGAAACAATATCATATTGTAACAATTCATAATATATAATAGAGGAATATAACAGGCAAAATCTACTTTGAAAGACTTTTGTGAAGTCAAAATACGACCGATATTTTGGAACGGATGTAGTTTCTTGCAAAGGCCTAGAGACCTAGTGGAAGCTTACTGGATGGCAAGGGCAGTGGAAGAGTCAAATCATGTAAAAAGGACTTTCCAGAGTACCAACTTTGGAGGGGCTAAGAAGGTTTATAACGGGGGCAACACAAATCCTAGGGTGGCTAAGAATGGGAAGTATGACAATGCTATTACAGCTAATGCAACAAAGAATGATAAATGTTTTAGGTGCAATGAGAAATGGTACCCTGGTCATAAAAAATACTGTAAAATGAACCAGCAAATTAAGGCCATGAATACTATTGATTCTGACCAAGAGGAAGAGAAGAGAGAAGAAGAAGAGAGAGCAGGTGAAACAGGAGAGGATCATGAAGGAGAGGGCGAGGAACCTGTCATCCTGATGGTAGCCTAAACAGAGGAGAATGATACATACAAGTCTCCCTCTTTCACTATGGTGTTTGAACTAGCAGGTAGGAAAGGTACAACCCTGTTGGACAGTGGAAGCACATCAACGTTTGTAGACACCCACTTTGCACTCCAAGATGGGTGTGGGGTGAAGGACAGCAAGAAGAAACTAAGGGTTTAGGTGGCTAATGGGGAGTGGGTACACAACACATTAAGCTGCAACCCCTACCAGTACTCAATACATGGGAAGTGTAACACCCCAAGTTTGGGCTAAAATTAAAATTCGATTGAATTTAAAAATTCGCGTTCTCTCTCTCTTTCTCTCTCTCCCGCGCGAGCGCTCCCTCCCTCCCTCCTCTCTCTCTCTCTCTCTCTCTCTCTCTCTCTCTCTCTCTCCCGCATGCGCGCCTCGGATGCCTTCCCTCTGCTCGCCGCCGCGCATGCCATTTGCTGCCACTGCCGTGTGCACGTCGCCGCCCATCACGTCCGAGCCCGCCTTACAACGCCAGTACCACGCCGTGTCGAGTCGTGGTTTGCCAGCCAAGGCGTTCCCGCCGCGTGACTCACCGGACGACCGGTTCGCTGCCATGGACCGTTGTATAAAGACCGCCAAATCCCGCTTGTGATTCGCTGCGTGCTTTTCGCCATCATCACCTTCTCCGCGATCAAAAGGCCTACATCGTAACCCGGCCATCGTACACTGCACCTCCGCCATGCCGAGCCACTCGCCATCCCGCGTGCCCGCTCTGGTCGCATCAAAATTACGCCCCTATGGCACCTGTACTCACTCTAGTACCACCTCCCTCTCTGCCGCCCCCTTAAGCGGAGCCCAAGCCCTCCCCTTACTCCGCCTTTCCCCATTTTCCCCAAATCCGCCCGAAGGGCCACCGAGAGCGATTCCGCCTCCTGCATGAGCTTCTGGACAATTCCTTCCGCTCAGATCTTTCTTCTCCCGTCCCTAATCTTGCCCCTCCTCCAATTGCAGCAAAACTGTCCTGTGGAGCCGGGTCTGCGCCATCTCTGTTCTCGTCGCCGGCACGCTCATCGTCGCCAGCCGTCTCCGTGCATCGCCGTCCTCGGCTAAGGGCTCGGTGAGCACTGTTGTGACCTCCTCTCGCTCCTGTCCGTTCCCATAGTCCATAGATCCGTAGCAAGGCTTGGCTTTCCGGCGTGCTCACCACAGCGCCGCCGCTCGTCGCGCCGCCGCGCCAGGCCGTCTCCGGCCTCGACGTAGGCATCCCTAGCATCTCGAATGCCTGTAGGTGCTTGGGCGCACACGCTCTTGGTAGGAGGATGGCTGTAGCACTGTCGTGTCGCGTGCCATCGCCGCCGGCCACGTCGCCCAGCCAGAGGAAGACGATGACCACGAGCATTCAGATCTGCGCTGAGATTCGTGCAGACCGTAGCCCGTTAGGTCGCTGCCATGCAGGCCCCACTCACCGACGTAACGATTCGTGTGTGCGTGTGGCTCAAGGAGGATGAATCACTGACGATGGGCCCTTGGCCCACGCGCCAGGTTAAGTGGAGGCGCATCTCGACGCAGTGTCTCCTCCACACGATGGCGCCTCCGCAAAATGCGCCTTCGGCGTAATCCGCCGGGTCGAGCCGCAGTCCAAGCACGAAGGCTTGGGCGAAACCGCCTCTGGGCATTGCATTATTGGTTTGGCCCGATGCTTTCTTCAGTGTTTTTCCTCTGAATTAGCTAAATAAGTAATTATAGAAAGTGTTATAGATTTATTCAAAATACTCAGAGGCTCCCAAAAATTCTAGAAAAATTTAGACAAATAGATGAGACTGTTCTAGATTTTATATATATATATATATATATATATATATATATATATATATATATATATATATATATATATATATATATATATATATATATATATATATATATATATATATCACGTGTTACAATTATCTGTATTTACTATTAATATAGAGATATGCCATTCTCCTAACTAAAATGGGGTAAAAATATAATTATGAGAACTTTTATTATAAAATACGGAATCTGACCTTATAACATCATGATAAAATAACATAAGGTAGATAGGTGCCCTAATAATTAGGAAAAACTATAAAAATGTAATTCTTGCCAAATAAGTTTATTAGAGAAATATTTTAGCAAACACAATAAAAGGCTTAATGATTTCTTTATTAATTAAAATTAGTGCTGACCTTAGAAAATTATAATGGTAGCATATAGCCTAGATTACACCTTATATTTAGAGAGACTTAGAAAATGTCACCACCGGTACACTTAACTCCGCAGGTAAGCCATTTGACGAAGTGCCATCATCGTATGTTGCCCGTATAAGCCCTAATTAATTGATTACTACGCTAGCGTATGATATCGTATTTTGGGTTACCGCTAGGTTCTTATATAATGATATTAATAATTATTAAATACTTTATGGCTTGCATTTCATATCATACGTAATAGCACTGTTACTCGACCTTACACATCATGGTGTCGATGGTAGGACCTAGATCACGTGCATGCATCATGTTTTCTATTTGCACCAATGAGTATTTATTGAATTATATGTGTGATTAGACGTAGGCGATCCCGAAGGAAGATTTGGTGACGCGGAGGAAGATTTCCCATCAGAACAACGCGAGTTAACACTTACTCTTATATATGTTTACCCATATTCGGGAGAGACTGCGACTTTCCCTAGTGCGGACTAACATCCCTATAATCATGTTCATACCTAGTTTTCCCCCAAATTATCTTGTTTATTATAAAAGTGCATGCTTATTAACCTGCCCACTTGTTAATCATGTTATAATTATACATGTCTGTCCTTGTTTCATCTAGCCTTTATGGTTGTCTTGATTGTCATATCCTTGTTTAACCTAAGAATAGTTTGATAACAACTTTAACCCTACGTAATGGGTAAAACCTGCTTAGACTCGCTTAGATCCAAATAAATCTTATGGCAACTAGCCACGGAATGGTGAACCGATATTCACCGGTCATTCATTCATTAATTCAAAAAGATATGACATGTGACAGTTATGGATAATAGATGAGTGTTGGGCTGGATGTTGTTTGTGGTTATAGCTGTGTGGAATGTCAATCCGGTTTGGTCGGTTGGTCGGGATAGCTCATGTGTGGTAATGTCATGGATTGCTAAAGTAGAGATAAGTTGGTTGGAGAGTTGCTCCATGGATGACACCCTGATGGATGATTAAGGCATGAGATGCCTTGTGCTGGGTTTAGCTTGGGCTTACCCAGGAGGAGCGCGGAAAAACATGCGTAGCGGGGGGTCGCTGCCATCAAAAGGATGGTTCCAACACAACATGTGGCCATCGCATGGAGTTCGGGTTTAGGATCGCTAGTTGTGAGCGCTCTGCGGATGCCCTCTAGGACCACTCCTGAAAGTGATCGGCATCGGTCGTCACCGCTGGGGGTGAAGGCCACACTTACCCAGGATGGCGCTAGGATAGAGCGGGCTGGCAACCATCCTAGGCCAAGGCGGGTAGGCTATGGCAAGTGTGGTCCACAACGGGATTGCCAATCCTAGAAGGATGGCTGGTTTAGGAAAATGTTGGGGCAACGTGAAGTTCGTTTTGGTTAAAGTCAAGGTCAAGTATGTTTGTGGGGTCTGAGTTGGTCATCTTAAGGTTGGTTGACAAGGTCGGTGGGTTGATGTCTTAATTGGGTTTGTTATGGTGATAAACCCTTTGTTGGTTAAAAGAAACATTAATACTTATTGCTAGATAGGGTAATTTAAACTCATCTTAAAAACTGGCTTTACGCAAGTAAAGGCACCTCTTCCCCACTCAAAGCCTCATATCATTAAGTGCAGTAACGGGAGTGTTAACTAGCCAGCGTTTGGATGGCGCTGACCTCGCCTACTTATACTCTTTTAGATGATGGTACCGAAGTGGATCCATACGAGTGCCATGAAGATGAAGGACAGGACTTCGGAGGACCTGACGAGTCTTAGGGTTGCTCCAGTCGCTTGCAAGTTGCATAGCCATGGAGATATTCTTTTGGGTAGATATTTTGGTTTCACTGCATTACTCTAAAAACTATCTTTTGTACTAAGGCTTCTGTTAATCGCCTTACTAAAATAGCCTAAGGGCGTATCATGGAAATGTAATATTCAGGGATTTACGCTCTAATCGATGTATGCTTGTATCGGCTATGTGATCTTCCGCACTAATGTACAGATCCAGGGACTAGTGCATGGGATTCCGACTCTCAAGGTAAGTATAAAATTGAGGGTTGATAGGAAGGAGTTCAGTGATGATGTCAAGTTGATCAAATTGGTGGGGGTATGACATGATATTAGGTACTGATTGGATATATAAACACAGTCCCTTGAACTTGGACCTTAAGGATAGGAAGCTGACTATTCACCATAATGGGAAAGAGAGGGTGAAGCTGGCAAATGAGACAATTTCAAGAGAGAGGTGTTGGATCACTGGCAAAGAATTGTAGAAGATGATGGACAAGGGTAGTGTAGGGGGACAATTCAGATTAAAGTGGGTGAGCCATACCCCAGCACAAGAGTGCAATTTTACAGAAGAATTGCAACCTATACTGGAGAACTACAAGGAGATATTTCAAGAGCCTAAGGAACTACCCCCAAAGAGAAGTTGTGACCATACAACTCCTCTCTTGCCTGCGAAGAAACCTGCTAATGTTAGGCCTTATAGGCTGCACATTATCAAAAGGAAGCATTGGAAGAAAGATGGCACTTGGAGAATGTGCATAGACTACAGCCAACTGAATGCAAACACAGTAAAAAACAAATATCCTATTCCCATAATTGAGGATTTGCTGGATGAGTTAAATGGGGCTCAACTTCTCAAAGGTGGACTTAAGATCAGGTTACCACCATATCCGAATGGAGCTAGGTGACATTCACAAGACTGCTTTCAGCAGCACTTAGTACACTATGAGCTCCTTGTAATGCCTTTTGGTTTAACTAATTCCCCTGCAACTTTCCAAGCCTTAATGAACTCCATTTTGGCTAAATACCTTGAGAAAAATTGTGTTGGTATTATTTGATGACATTTTAATTTATAGCAAAACTCAATAGGAGCATAAGGAACATTTTGCTTTAACCTTGGAGGTATATAAGCAAAATCAGTTATTTGCAAAAAGGAGTAAATGTGTATTTGGGCAAAGGCAGGTGGAGTACCTAGGACACATCATCTCTGGAGAAGGGGTACAGACCCTCAGAAGGTAAAGGTTATGATCAGGTGGCCCATCCCAAGAAATATTACTCAATTGAGGGGATTTTTGGGACTGACTGGCTAATACAGGAGGTTTATTAAAGTGCATGGCATTATCAGCAATCCTTTGTTTGATGCCCTAAAGAAGAATGCTTTTACCTGGACAGATAAGCAGGAACAAGCTTTCCACAATCTCAAGAAAATCATTAGTACTGCCCGTGTGTTGGCACTGCCAAATTACACACAACCCTTTATTCTAGAACTTGATGCATGTGGATATGGAGTAGGAGCAGTATTGATGCAATAGGGGAGGCCAATAGCCTTTATGAGCAAAGCATTAGGACCAAAAGCTCAGGCACTATCCACTTATGATAAGGAGGCAATGACAATATTAGAAGCACTTAAAAAGTGGAAACATTATTTTGCTAGGAATGGTCATAAGAATTGATTAGCAGAGCCTTAAATATATTCATGAGCAAAAGCTGACTGAAGGGATACAACATAAACTACAAAGTGTAAGATGCATTATCTAGGCAGACAGACAATGAAGAGCTGAGGGTAATATATTAGCTCTGCCCATGTGGGTCACTGACATAGCCAAGAGCTATGAAAATGACCAGGAGTGTGAGGAACTGATGAGGCGGTTGAGTGTTGACCCAAATGCGCAACCACATTACAGTCTCAAAAGGGTAATATTGAGATACAAACACAAGGTGGTGGTGGGAGCTGATCCTGAGCTAAGGGGAAGTTGATCTCAAACTGTCATGATGCTGCCCTGAGGGGACATTCTGGAGAGAGGGGCACATATATGAGGGTCAAAGCTTTGTTTCATTGTAAGGGGTTGAAGAAGGTTGTTTTGAGCCATGTCAAGAATTGCCCCGTTTGTCAAATCAACAAGGTATAGCATACTCCTTACCCTGGGTTGCTACAACCACTGCTAGTACCAGAGAAAGCATGGACACATGTGTCCATGGATTTCATTGAGGGGTTACCAAATTCTAGGGGTAAGAGTGTGATAATGGTGGTTGTTGACAGATTTACTAAATACGCCCATTTCATAGCTTTGGACCACTCTTACATAGCTCAATCAATAGCTCATGAGTTCATGGAAGGAATCTACAAATTATATGGGTTGCCTATGGTGATAGTATCAGATAGGGACAAAATATTCACCAGTTATTTCTGGCAGGAGCTATTCAAGAGCCTAGGAGTTAATTTGAGGATGAGCACAACATATCACCCCCAAACTGATGGTCAGACAAAGAGGGTGAACCAATGTCTGGAGCAATACCTAAGATGCATGACTTTCACCCAACCAAGAAGATGGAAATATTGGGTAGCCTTGGCAGAGTGGTGGTACAATACTACTTATCAGATTTCATTAAAAATGGCACCCTTTCAAGATCTGTATGGATCCTTACCACCACTTGGTGATATGGTTATGCTTGATACCCTAAATGAAGAAGTAAGGGCCTAAAAGAAGAAGTAAGGGCGCTGCTGCAGAGGAGACAGCTAGCCAATGAAGTGATCAAGGAAAATTTGAACATAGCGCAAGAAAGAATCAAGAAGTTTGCCGATAAAAAGAGAAGTGAGAGGGAACTTCAATTGGAGGATATGGTGTAATTAAAGTGTCAACCATATAGGCACACATCCTTAAGCCTCCACAAAATCTCTGAAGCTGCATTCAAGGTATTATGGCCCTTTTAGAATCACTAAAAGTGGGCAAGGTGGCTTATGAGCTTTTGCTACCAGAAGGGTGTCTTCACCCAGTTTTTCATGTTAGTCAGCTAAAGAAACATATTGGCAACAAAGTGGTTCCTAGCTCCAATCTGACTCTGGTTGTCAAGGATGGGAATATTCAGATGTATCCGATGGTAGTGAAGCAAAGGAGGGTCAGAAACAATGAACCTACAATGCAGTGGTTGATTCAATGGGTGAATTTACCAGAAGAAGCAAATAGCTGGGAGGATGCTGATTTCATCGGGCGTTCCCTCAATTCCGTCCTTGAGAACAAGAATGCTTTTAAGGGGGAGGCAATTGTCAGGACCTGAAGTGAGACGGGCTAAGGAGAAATGAAGAGAAACAATAGAAGAGAAAGGGACGACCCAGGTTAGCTCGTACCACTTGGATTATCATGATCTGAAGGAGGAGGTTGATTTTGGTAGAACACTGTAGACATCCAGAGCTTTTCCGTCAAGCTTTGTCGTTTATCTCTGAATTCTCTGTAATTTGCTCTCTCTTTTAGGCTGTAACCCGCTGTGGTTCTATAAGCAGCTAGAAAATGATGTGTAAGGAAGACTAGAACTATCCATAGTTATTTACCTACTTCCCCCATCCCTGTTCTTCCATTTTCTCTTCCCTTTTTCTGCATAACTCTTACCTGGGCTGGCTTGATCCTGTCAGTCTCGCCCCACCATCCCTCCACCATCCTCTGCGATCCAGTTGGTCGAGGGAGCCGCAGTGGCCCTCGGCAACCCTGCTAGCGACCTGCCAGAGCTTCACTCCACCACCACCGCCATTACTCCTCCCCATGTACCCGCCATAGGGTGTGCTTCGCTGTGCGCGGGCTCTAGCCACTACCACCACTGGCACAGTTGCAGCCAACGTTGTGGCCGCGCCCATTCATCTTCGACGAATCCTCTCCACTGTAACAACACCAACTATGATGGTGATTAGATACAAGGTGTGAGATACATTGGAATGGATATGGATCCTCTGTCATTCTCCCCTCTGCCAGGAGTAACTGACATGTGGGCCCAACGCGTCCATGGACCACATGTTAGTGACCCAACGACACTCTGCCGTAACGACAGAGGATTCACGTCCCAGTAGATAGGATTGAGAAGGGATTAGAGAGGGTATGAGAGGAAGAACAACAAGGGGTAGGGAAACCAGTGCGAGGTTGAGCACAAGAGAGGAAGGAGGCTACTGCTTGAATAATTTCATGGATGATCCCTTCATTGCCATCCCCTTTTCTTCTTGTAATTTTGCACTCTCGAACTGTTAGCGGTTAGGAACCGGAGTTTACCAGGTGTTGAGCTTATTTGTTCCATTGGGGATCGACCGTACAAGCTGAGGACTTTGAAGATGGCTAAGCCCTCAGGTAGACGCCAATAAGAAAGCGAACAAGAGATAGTTATTTTGTTTACCCTGGTTCTGGCATCCCACTGCCGGGATAATAGTACTAAGTACAGCTTTCCATTATTATGGGGATAACGTTAAAAGAGGGGGCTAATCGAGCAAGATGGGGCTCACTTGAGCAGCTAGGTGTGTTACAATGGTATATGGAGTGGAATGACAACAAACTGTGTTCCCTAATGTGTGCAAATGTGCCTGTATCGTTGTGGTGCCCCGGAGGGTCCATTTATAATATCAAAGGGAGCCAAAACAACTTTCCACCTTTTGGGGAAAACCTTGGGCATCAGTCAAGAACATTGTAGCGGCGTTGAGTGTGCAGTGTGATTGAGCGTCCATTGGACTGAACAAGACTACGCACTGTAGTAGGTACTCGATTACTTGGTAGACAGAACATGATTGCGGCTAATTCCTCGAGCTCCGTGTCCTTCCGTTGATCGGCGGGCTTCATTCAGCGTTTGTCTTCCACATGGTTGCTCCCGCAGAAAAGGTTTCTTACCTGAGAAGTTTGCTTTGGTTGGATAGAACTCGAGCAAGGATTGCTAAGGATGGCCTTGTTTTGCTTTGTCCGAACTTGCTTATGGACAAGAAACTTTAAGATGGTCGAACGATTCTTGAAGGAGGCTTGCGCTTTTACAATTCCTAGAGTGGACTAACGTTAGGTAGGGCCCATGGGCCTTAGGCCAATCCCCGACAGCTAGCCCTCGAGGCTTAAAGACAGATGGCATATCTTCTTAAGGCTTCAACAATTATTCTATTTAGGGGTTTGGCCATATACTATTTCTTCTAAAGTGAATGGATTGATCCCCTAGCGGATTAGCTCAAGGCATAATACCTATGGTGACTGCTAAGGGATGCTGGCTTTCGAAAACTAGTGGACCCACCATGTTGATTCGGGTAGCTTGACCATCACGGAGGGAAGCGGCGTGTCCCCTTGTTATACATGCCAGAGCAACAGTAACTGGCAGGAAGACCAAACCATAGACAATCTCCCAGTCATGGCCTTTTTCCCTCAACGCCTATAAAAAGAGGGACTCTTAGGCACTTGATGAATCCACCGAGCCAGACCATTCTCTCCTTCTTTCCTCCCACAATTATGGCCAACTCTTCCTTCTTCTCTTCAGACATTAGCATGGAAGCCGTGATTCGCACCATCTTTGTGGAGGACGACGTCTAGAGTAGGCGCCGCAAGCAGGAGGCTCACGATGTTGTCATCACCCAAAGGTGGGTGGACGAGATGATCACTAAGGTCAAAGCAATGAGTAGGAGCCCAATGTTAGTTGGAGACAAGGCCGTTGGTGAGGAAGAGGTCAATATGGAGGGAGAGGGCGAGGCTACTGCGGATGGAGAAGGTGAGGCTATCGTGTAGGAGGGTGGTATGCCTTTGCCGTGACCAAACTCAAGGTGGAAGGAGAGGTCCCCCTCATTGCGCCAGAGCTTGAGGAGGCAACAGCTGAGACAAGAGCGGGGCTGGAGGGCGCTGACAAGGAAGGAGCTGTTGAACTCCTATTCCTGAAGGAGTCCAGTAGGAGGACTTGGTCGTACTTCCCGATCGGTAGTGACTTTGATGAGTTAGCATTGCAGCACCGCCTCTTGGACTAGGTCGACACTATAGCTATTGGGGCTTTTGGTTTTTCTTTTTTTTTTTCTCCTCTTATAGTAAAAATTCCTATGTAGTTGTTGGCCTATAGGCCTTCTGCTTAATGAAGCATGGTTGGGAGATCTTGCCAGCCGGTAGGTGAAAGGTTCATGAACAAAATTTTGCACTAGCGGGGTGAGACGAGGGGTATTCAGTTATAGCCACGCACCAACTGAATGGCCTCGAATAGTCCTACAAAGGTTGGATATTCGTAGAGAATCCAATCTTTACTTTTCTAACAAAGGAAGTGACCGTTACCTGCCCTGTTTCGTGTGTGTCAGTTACCGCGCCATGGCAGAAGTGACTCCACTGGGTTTTATAAAACCGACAGTTAACCACGTTCCGTGGGAGAACGGTTAACAAAACCACATAGGCTAACCATTTGAAATTCACGCAAATAAATTTTGAAATGAAAATTTGTATAAAATTTATAAAACACTATTAATTATTTTAAGCACTTTGGCTTAAATAGGTAGAACTTTAAAATTCAATTTTTTTATCATCATTTCATGTGTTTTTGTGTTAAAAATATTAAACTACAAAAGATGTGGTTAACCCACTACTACAGATCGGGACTTCCCAAGCGGCTCATCACAAGCGGTTCGCTTGAACCCGCTTGCGACCCGATCGCCACAAGCGGTTCGTGGCCAACGGGTGGGAGGGTGGCGGGAAAGGGCATATGCAAGTGGATCGTGATATAAACCGCTTGCAGAGATACCACAGTGTAAGCGGTTTGTATCATCAACCGTTTGAAGTACTCTGTAAGCGGTTCGTGATAAGAACCGCTTATAGTGTGCTGTCTCTGCAAGCGGTTTTTATTACGAACCGCTTGCATATGCCCTTTCCCTTCCCGCCCAGTCCATTTAACCCCTTCTTCCTCCCCGAGCAGCTCGGCGGTGTAGCAGCGACGGGCGAAATTTGTTCATCTGGGAGAGTGCTGCCAAAATTTTTAATTGAGGCTAATAGCTCCAAATTAAGGTTTCCAAGGTAAGTAAACTTGGTCTAAACATCATTTTCATGTTGATGTTGCTTATCTTTTTGCATTGGATGTGGAGAAATATTAAATAATCTTGTTTGAATTGAAGGGTGTTTGTTTTGCTATAGCTCTCTCTCTCTCTAGATAATTTGAGGCAAGATGGAGATCTATTGGGGGTTTTAAGTCTCATAATAGTTTTGTATCTTTTTTCATGATGTATAAGATGTTGAAATTAGCTGGTTGGGGTGATTATTTGTTTTAGAGAGCTAGATCTAGCTTGGTGCCTTAGCTAGCTCTCCCTTCTAGATCTTTTGAGGCAATGTGGTGATCTATTAGATGGTTTTATTTTCACATTAGTTTAAGATAGTAGGTAGGGTGATTATTTCATTTGCTTTAGAGCTAAATAGATCTAGGTTTTTTGCTAGGTTGGTAATAAATTTTTTTTTATTATGCGAAATGTAAATAAAAATATTTTTGAAAAAAGTTTTTAAATTTGTGAGGTTTAGCTATAAAAATCAAGAAAGTTTAGAGGTAATTAAAAAATATAATAATTAGTTATTTCGAGTTAAATATTTCAATTTGAAAAATATAATAAGTGTTCTTATTAATTTAATTGGTGCAGATGAACCGACAATGGATGTATGCGGATCGTCGGACAAGAGAGTTCATCGATGGCATGAATGTTTTTCTCGATGTCGTATTTCGAGACTTGCCTCCAGGAAGCTTTATACGGTGTCCGTGCGTAGATTGCAGGAACGAGAAAGAGCACTTAATGCGAGGACGGATACAAGGCCACTTGTTGATGAGAGGTTTCATGCAAAACTATACATGTTGGACTCACCACGACGAAGTAGAGCATACCAGCATAGAAGACGAAGAAGAACCCGATGAAGAGGAAGTGGCATATGATGGTATGCCGGGCGCGACGACATACGAGGACGTAGAAGATACATAAGACGATCAGTTTGGTGTGGATGATGACCTCGATCAGATGCTGCGTGACGCAGAGGGAGATATCACAGAGGACAAACAATATAGAAAGTATCAAGGATTGTTGGAGGATCAGAGAACTCTTTTGTACCCAAATTGTGGTCAGGGGCACAAGAAGTTGCGCCCTACACTGGAGCTCATGCAATGGAAGGCTGTGAATGGTGTGTCAGATAAGGGTTTCGATGAGTTCCTGTCGCTCATAAAGAAGTTGCTCCCGGAAGATAACACCCTGCCAGAATCC
The DNA here is from genome assembly GCA_036346415.1 of Raddia guianensis. Classification (NCBI taxonomy): domain Eukaryota; kingdom Viridiplantae; phylum Streptophyta; class Magnoliopsida; order Poales; family Poaceae; genus Raddia; species Raddia guianensis. The sequence goes on from CM070544.1 coordinate 28,389,583, forward strand.
ACGTATCAAGCCAAACTGGTCCTGTGTCCCTTATCTGCATCGCAACCAATCTTATCACCCTCTTGCACAAGATTTTTAACTCTATAAGCATTAATCTTATTTATTTCAGCAGGAGTCATTGGTTCCAAAATCATTTTCTCACAATAATGCATAAATGAATATTGATTGGTTCTACCATTATGAATAGCTTCCTTGTCATATAACCAAGGTCTTCCTAATAAAAGTGAGCATGCTTCCATGGGTATGACATCGCAATCAACGAAATCATAATATGAACCAATAGAGAAATTTACTCTCGCGGTGTGTGTTACCTGAACCTTACCATTTGAATTGAACCATTCGATCTCATAAGGTTGTTCAAGTGGAGTCGTGGGCAAGCCAAGCTTCTCGACCATGTTTTGACTTGCTAGATTGCTGCAATTTCCTCCATCAATGATGACTTCTACCATTCGTTCTCGCACAACAAACCTAGTGTGGAATAGGTTGTGGCGCTGAGTTTGACTAGCGTGTTCCGGCGGTGCACTAAGTATAAGTTGGGACGAAAGGCTTTTGTAGTTGTTCGTCATTGCAGCACTTAGATGCACACCATCTTGATCATTCTTGCCTCTTGATTTCTTCAGAGACTCAAGACACTCCTTTTTAATTTCCCGGAAGCATTTCTTTTCTCTTTCTGTCAAGTATGGGGAATCCTCAATATCATCCTCCATGGAAGAAAAATTTTCTTCATATGTGGACCTGCCATTATTAGTAGTAGACAAGAAAATACACAAAGAGATGTATAACCCTATCTACTAATAGGTGCTGGAATCGACAAGTCTCTCACACACGAAGTTCTCACCAAGCTCTTACAAGTTCTTACCCTGCAGCTTGTCAAGGTCAATCGATAACTGGTGGTATCCTGTACTCAGAAGGTGACAAAGCGATTGCAAGGTACTTTCCTGTAGGTTAGTAGTATGTGGAGCTTGGACAGGTTCAATATGTAGCAAGGAATGTGCAATATCGAAAACAGAATAGCAAAGCTGAAGAAATATCCAAAGTAATTGTCAAAGTTGCTGGCCTAAACTCGTCCTTAGACCTAGCTCAAGCAAGCAAAACGAATAACACAACACTTTAGATACAAAGAATGCAACCACTCTGATTTCTTTCTTTCTTTCTTTTCCTTACTTTTTTTTTCGATTTTTGCTTTTTTTCCCCTTTTTACTTTTTTTTTTTCTCTTTGTGCGGCTTTTTTTTTATGCACTTGCCTTTTTTCACCTTCTCTTTAAATATCAATAGTGCCGCACAATAGAAATTACAAGATATATACACCAACACTCAAATTTCTCCTACTGGAAAAACAGATCTACTAATTCAGAAAAATTCCAATGCAGTTTTCGTGTCTTTAGAGGCCTCAAACACGACAACTCACAAACAACAAAGTTGTAGATCTTCTCTTCCTGATCAATTTTCATATATGGAAGTTCTAATTTGGATAATGGATCTAGGAGATATGGGCCCCACAATACAGACTGCTCAGACAAATCCGAGACACATACAGAAACAATTCCAACGCTAATTTGGATCTGAAGATGGCGTTTCTGGAACTTGGTGCAATGGACAAAGTTGTAGAGAATTTTCGGGGCTACAATTTAGGCTATAAAATTATCCAGATCGGAAAATATATGATGGAGATATTGCCTCTGGAATAACAGATCCGAAATAACTGCGAACCAAATCAACTCGAATTTTTTCGGTGCTCGGGTTTGATGTCAACAAAACGGATGAACTTCACGGCTAAGGACTAAATCTAAACCAGCAAGAAGACTATCACCATGGACACAAATTCAACAAAGCGAAACTGAAAACGAAAATTGCGAAAGAACAAAGTGGCTTGGACGGCGGACGTGATGACGAACTCAAATCTTTTTTGTGGGGCAATTTTCTGGACTCTAGGACAAATAAGAACAGATCTAAAACAAGATAAGGGGTGTTCTCACCAGGCAACCTGGAAGCTCTGATACCAAATGATGCGCACGGGGTTGGCCCGATCTTCTGGTGAGGAACGATACGTCGGTTTGGTGTACAACGAAGTAGATGGATCGGCTACTAACCACGAGATCAGCAACCAAGCAATCGCAACGTCACCTCGCTGAACCGATCAACCAAGTCGAAATGATAACTTATAACTCAACTCATGAAAGTTCGAGGTTCTGTTTCCCGTATCGGGCGGTCTAGTCGACACGCGCAATCTCGGGGAGGGACACACAAAGGGTCTACCAAACACAACAAAACCTCAGCGTAAAAGAGAGGCACCGGCCACATATATAGCGGCGGCCGGGGGGAGTGGGGCGGCCAAAACAGGGCACCCACCAAAACCCTAAGTTACATGGGCCTGAGCCCAAAGATAAGGTGACGCAGACTCAAATTGTGGCCTGTGAACTTCTTCTGTGTTTTCCCGACGCTTTGGAGCGAATCTGGAGGTGGGGCTGGATCCATTAGAAAGCTTATCTCCTAAGCTTTCCAACGAGTGGTCACATGCTGAAATCGGAGTTCGGGAGCCCGATTTATGTCCGTTTGAAGTTGGCGTGCTGCTGGATGGCCGAACCGGGCTGTTTGGCATCTTAGGCCTCCATGTGGGCTTTCCTTGATATGTCAAGGCCTTGTGGGTCTTGGACTTGTGGTGTTTCTTCTTTGGAGAAGGCTCGTAAGGCTGGGCTTTAGGATTAATGCCCCTCAGTGATGAAGATGTCGTAGCGTCAATTGTATGCGACAAAGATGGAGCGGCATCAGTAGTTGTTGGAGTGGTCGGAGAGGAAGGAGGGGCAGCGGTCACACTGATCGTATCCATACTGGTGATGTCCTCATCAGAGGGTCTCGACGGCGGGGACGGGACCATGCCAAGAGGCAGAGAACGGGGACGCCGCCGGATCAAAGTCGCCAGCCAATGTCTCCGGAGAGGGGCCACCACACCTGGTGTCCTGCGCACGGGAAGCGAAGGAAGCGACGCCACGCCACCCAGGCGGCATAAGCCGAACCCTGCCACTAATTTGGAAAGCGCCAACCTACGCCACCGAGCACCTCGTAGGGAGGGGAGGGCAAGGAGGCGAGGATGGGACCAGGCTAGAGACAGGGGTCACCGCCGCCCGAAGACGAGTGACGGCCCACCACGCCACTACGGGAGGAGTCGAGGAGCCGCCAGACACACGCCCTTGGAGCCAACTTGCTCCGCCCACTCCGATGAGAACCGAAGCGGACCCCCCAAGCGGCATCCACCGATGCAGGCTCAGGGGAAGTGGGAAGGAGGAGAGCCGATGCCAAGCTTCGTCGAGCTACGAGGCCATCGGACTCACAGCCCTGGAGCACACCCGCTCCGACCGCTCTGGCCAACAACGCCAGATCCAGGCCTCCTGCTTGCGGATCCGGTCCCCAACGGAGCGGCCCCCCAGGGCGGTCACCCGAGACGGGCCCAAGGGGAGGGAAGAAGGAAGAGGGAGACCAGCAACAAGCTCCACCACAGCGCGCAAAGACAGGGATGAAGAAAGGGGAGCCGCGCGTCCAGCGAGAGACGACTCACGGCAGGCGAAACGAGGCATGGGAAGGGTCGACCCCGCGTCCTGCGGGAAAGAGAGTGGCGAAACGGGGCACACAAAGCTGGCCGAAGAACAGGGCGAGACCCAAAACAACCACCGCCCACAAGCCCCGCCTGAGAGAACCGGCGCCGGACAACAACGCCCACGATGGGACAAGAGAAGGAGGTCACATCGGCGACTACCTCGGTGCGAGAGAGGGGGCCACGCAGCCACCCGCGTCGGGGTCAAGCGCAGCCCTGCCAGATCTGGCAGCTCGAGGAGCCGGCCGAGGGGAGCAGCCAGCCTGAAGGACATCCGCAGAGCAGGCCGAGGAGCAGCCTAGTCTCAGGCCGCGCCGCTGCGCCCTACCTAGGCCGCGCCGCGCCGCGCCAGATCTGGCAGATCTGGCGGCTCCGCCAGGCAGGCGGATCACGCCTTGCCCAAAGCCGCCCCTACCTAGGGCAGCGCCGCCGCGCGGATCCGCGCGTCGCCTAGGCCGCACCTCAGGCCGCGCCATCGCGCCCTACCCAGGCCACTCGACCAAGGAGCCGTGCGGGCCCACGGACACTGGATCCGGCCTCCACGCCGTCGGATCTGGCCACCACGCTGCCAGCTCCGGCTGGGGTGGCCGCCGCCAAACTGCAGTCGAAGGACGAAGAGGAAGAAGAGAGGGGGAGAAAGGGAGGAGGGAGGAGGAGGAGACGGGGGCAGGACGGGGCCGCCGCCGCCTAGACCAGCCACCCGCGACGGCGGGTCTGCGGCGAGGGGCGGTTGTGTCGCCGCCCGTGTCGCCCAGAGGGACGACGCGGGGGCCGAGTCTTGTTGATTTCTTATTTGTGGAAAGTACTTCTCTCCTCGGGTAAGTATATCAGAATATTGTACCACTAGTTTTCTTTCAGCGAATGTATTAATTGGACAATACTCATCCTTCCAATACAATATTTTCCTTTTACATTAGAATTTATATATTTTGAATAAATCCTTTCAGTAAACCTACTCGTAATTCCTCTATATTTTCTTATTCCCCACTCATACGTATGTTATTTCCCGTAAATTTTATTGAATTATTTGATATTTCTTGCATTTTTATTTTTCAAATTTTCTTGACCTGTAAGTTTTCAACTGCAAATTTAAGCCTTCTTTATGTTCCACTTTCACGTGTCATGATTGGTGTGAAAATTGTCAATGTCAAAACAGAAGGGTTCAAGTTCCCTTCAATTTTAATGCACTGGACTAAGTGAACTCAAGCTAATACTCACCTCTAGAGATAAATGACGGGAAGACTACGTGCAAATTAAACTGTCTTTGCATTGAAACATGAAAAACCATTTTGCTGTAGGGAATGGCTCTAACATGAAAAACAAAATTTCTAATAAAGTTGTAGATGTACATATCAATTTAATATACCTATCTATTTATATTTTTTTTTGTAAAGTTCAAATATACTTTGCTAAGGTTAATAAAATAAGAAAATTCTGATAACAGATAGTTCAAAGGTTTCGAGGTATACATTGGCGGATATCCAATTCCAAATTAATACATTTTTGAGTAATTTGAGATTAATAATGATATTTCGTTTTTCTTATTAGCTCCATCATTATTATTAGTATGAGAAAAATACATTGTCACACACACTAACATACTTTATGATGCGGCAACTTACAAGGGGCGACAGGATTTCAGAAGCAAATGACGGTAAACATGACAATGGATGGCTTAATACAATTCTGGAACGAGTGGCAAATCCAGTTTGTGGTGCTCCTCAGCTTCACCACGCAAATCTTCCTCTTCTTCAGTGGCAATATCAGGCGGTATAGCACCAACACGCTGCTCAGGCTTTTCATCTGGTTGGCTTATCTGGGGGCAGATATGGTTGCAGTATATGCCCTAGGACTAATATCCCAATATGATCAAAGTGCCGCGACATCTGTTGGATGCCACCGAATTAGAGAATCAAATAGATTCACCATGGGTCACAACCAACTAGCATTCTTTTGGGCACCTTTCCTCCTCATCCATCTTGGTGGGCAGGACACCATGACTGCTTTCTCCATCGAGGACAACACTCTATGGCTGAGGCACTTGCTGAACTTGAACATCCAAGTCTGCCTTGCCTTAAACGCCTTTTGGAAGTCAAGCGGCAGACACAATTTGCAGCTACTAGCTCCGGCCATCTTTGTATTTGTTGCTGGAATCACAAGGTATGGAGAGAGGACATGGGCACTTAAGTGCGGTAGCCGAAATGGTCTGAAGGAAACAAGTTGGCCAATGGTAAAACTGAATGTTCAGGTCGACAAAAACAGCTATTGTGGCACAATCTCCTATGCTCTGGGCTCCGTTCTTTGTGTTCGAGATCTTTTCTCAGGACGCACTATATCCCAAATGAAAGAGCGGGAGTTCTTCAAGTTCCAAGAAAACAGGCCCCGAGAACAAGTGACGAAGTTGCTGGAGATTGAGTTGGCCTTGATGTATGATGACCTCTACACCAAGGCCATGGTGCTTCGAGCAAGGAACGGTGTTGTACTGCGGTGCATCAGCCAGATCTGTATGATAGTTGCCTTTGTGCTCTTCCTAATTGCAAGCAATAAACAACACTACAGTAGAGTTGATGTTGCAATCACCTACGCATTATTCATCGGTAGCTTTGTCCTAGATGTTTGTGCTTTTGCTGTTATTGTCATGTCACCATGGACTTGGGCGTTTTTCAAAGCTCGAAAGTGTGATAAGCTTGCCCACTTTTTGTGGCTTCTTATCTCTAGTAGTATTGGATGGCCGGAGAAAAAGCTGTTGTGGTCAAACTCCTTGGGGCAGTATAACTTCTTGAGCTCTTGTATAGACATTGATCAGTCAGGAAAGACATCTAAACTATTAATCTTCATCAGAAAGATGCTAAATGAAGTTGTCAGGAAGCTCTTTGTGACAAAGCTACGACATACAAAGCATGCCAGGGTGAACAAGGACATTATGGACAGTATCATGACATGGGTTGAACGTCTTGCTCGTGAAGAGTTTACAAGGAAATTAGAGCATCAACACTGGGTAAATCTTCACCCAATTATCGACGCTACGCTGAACTCTGCCGCTAATTCTTTTGGTGACAGCATTATCCTCTTGCATACATATACAGAACTGCACTTGCAGAAGCGCCCCAGCGATGAGGCCATTGGCTTGGACAACGAGGCAGTATCAACTACCAATAATGTCATGGACCTATGCAGAAAGATATCTAACTACATGGTGTACCTCTTGGTTGCGCAGCCTTCTATGTTGCCACTCAGTGGCACTTCAGATGACACACTGACAAAATTTTACGAGAAGATCAGCAAGAATGGCAGCAGCAAGCAAGATGTCCTGGGCACTGCTTACCAGCTAGTGGAAGATACGCTGGAGTTTGGCTATGAGGAATGCTTGAAAGAACAGGAGGAACCTGGGCCATGGTGTGAGACACTAATGGAGATCAAAGATTTGTGGATGAGGATGCTACTTTACACGGCTGGCAGGTGCCAAGTTGAGCTTTACGCCCAGCAGCTAGGCAGAGGAGGGGAGCTCCTCGCATTCGCCTGGTTGCTGATGGCGCATCATGGCATTGGGGATGTAGGACATCGGGTTGACCTGAAAAGCTATGTTGCCCGGATACGGCGACACTGACACGGGGATGCAATACGGCGACACCGCGACAAGGCCATTTCGTCAAAACCCCGACACGGGGATTCGAATATATATATAATTTTAATTATTTATATATAATAAAAATACTCTCCCCAGACCCAATCAAGTTCTTAGGTTCATACAGCCATGCATGTATCATACAGGCATACATAATATGATAACAATGACTTAAATAAAATAGCACAAGTTCAACAGGCACATGCCAACACATGCAGCAAGATAATTAAAGGTTTGCAGTCGAGGGCCCAGCAGCATCATTACCACCACCAATATCAAGTGTTCCAAGTTCATTCAGCACACTCTCTAGCTCAGGCTCATCAAGTGAGACGTTAGCTTGTTGAAGAAAATCCGCACCCCCATCAAATGATTCAAAGGCATCTGTGTCCCGCCCATGTCCCATTTTTTTAATTATTTGGAACATAGAAAAAAGTTGGGCACCTCTCCGACACGTATCGGTGCGTGTCCGACACGTGTCTGGACACGGATACGACAATTTTGGGAAGTGTCGGCGCAACATAGCTGATAAGCACTAACGAAATTATGTCAGGGCAATTTTGTGCATTCTGCATTCCATTTTCCTGCAAATCAAAGATAAACCATGTACATAGGCTTTTGCTCATTGATCAGTTTAGTGCAGGCTTATTTAAGAAGTTTAGTTCAACAATTAAGAGATGTATAACGGGGTTTGGGCATAAATGTCGAGCCCTCATTTTTATACTTAAGAGCCGCTTTTCAGGCACTAGATCCTACTGTTTATGCACTAGTCCCTGAATCAGTACACTAGTGCTTATAATATATAGCCAAGTTTCATTTCATACGTACAAATTTATCGTTCAGAATAATACATAATTGGCTACATCGTTCACGCTTGTTCTGTTCGCGAATTCAGCGTAGGGTGAGGGGGGCTCAAGCTTGGTTTTTCAACTTATCTAGATGCTTCCTAAGCTCGGCATATTCTTCTTTCAATCTGATAGGCCCCTCCAGGGATAATTTAGTTGTCAATAGGATCTTGGTTTGTATATCTTCTGGGATTATATCAGGCATATGCGACTTCTGCCCGTAGTCATCGCTCACATACTCCAGAACCTGCTCGTATGGTGGATCAGAAGGAGGTGAGCAGGAGCAGACGATGATGTGCAACAGGGAGGGATTCCCAGAGCGGCGGGACCTTCTGCCACCCAAATAATTTACACCGAACCTCGTCCAAGAGGGGTAAACAGTGGAGGCCATCGCTACGAGCGCAGTGCTCTTGGTATGCAATGGACGGAGCGGACTCAGATCCATCGAAGCCACCAAATTATCAATTATGCCTCTGCCGCCAGCATCATGGTCGATAAAGTCCTTGACCCCAAGTCCCAAGATGCTTTAGCCCCACTACTTAAAACCTTTGCCACCTCCGTCACTTCCCATAGCGAATCTTGAGACCGCTTCGTTTAAGCACGGAGCTTGTCATTGAGAGCAGCCGAAGTTTCGTCAAGTTGTTTAGCCTCGGCCTCCAATTTTTCCTTGTCCTTTAGCAAATTGCTGCAACTTCGTCTTCAAGAGCCTTGGCGGTCTCCTCATGCGAAGGCTTCAGCTGACAAAGCTCCTTGCGGAAAGAAAGTCTTTCCTTTTTAAGATCCGCAATTACGCCATTGGCCTTCAGTTTTTTTCTTATTTATTAGACGCTTAGCCTCGCGGCTATGTCCTAGAATCCAGGAAAAACACGTCATACATATGAAAATTACCAAAATGCAACAAAGATAAAAGTGGTAGGGGAAGGGCAAAGGCATTATGCGGATGTCCTAGAATCCAGGAAAAAGACGTCATACATATGAAAATTACCAAAATGCAACGAAGATAAAAGTGGTAGAGCAAGGGCAAAGGCATTACCCGCATACATTGAAGCGCATCATTGTTATGAGGGCGAAAGAATCACGACCCTCTATTAGGTAGCAAAGAGTTGTTCTTCGAACCTTCAGCACAAAATCATAGTAAGGGCACGAGCAGCGTGGAAAGTAGAACTCCGCGGCCTTAAGGGGTTCGCCAACACCTTCTTATCCTCCTTATCCTCTTTGTCTTTATCATCCACCCTATCATCTTTCTTTACGGTTGTTGTCCGCTAACTTATGCAACTATACAACTTGATTTTAACTTGGCCACAATTTATGTAGTAAGAACTTTACCTCGAAGCTTCGAGGAGCGAAGGGCCTTAAACATTATCATATATGTGTTCAGGTTGGTAGAAAGTATATTTAGTGGAGCAACATGGAGCGGGCTTAGAACCCGTTCGTAGCCACAGGCTCCATCACTTCTATCGGAGCCTTCATGAAAGCAGGGCTGGCATCAGAAATGACATCGCTAATGGTGGCGGCTACGGGCATATCGTTCTGAGGAGCAGTAGCGTCATCATTGTCAAAATCATTGTACACCAGGGAAAACGCCCCAAGAACACCCGTTGCCCTACGTAATTGCCTTCGTTGTAGCTACAGGGGGTGAAGCGAAGGCAACGACGCTGGTATGTGCCTCCGCAGAGTCGACGGCAGCGAGTGGGGATGTTTTGGATATGGGCCCCATAGATGTGGGCGAGCCAGCTCTACTCGAGGCCTCAGAGTCCTTAAGCCTCTTCGGGAGAGGGAGCCGGAGACAAAGTTTCTTCGTCTTCATCTTCACCAGCCTCATCCTCCTCACTATTAGATGAGGATTCTTCCCTGGCGTTGCTCAGCTAGGCTCTTTTCCTTTTTGGGCTATCATACAAAACTTCCCGTTTTGGAACATTGGCAGCATGATTGAAGCGTGGGCCTCGAATGGCTATAGCGCGGGCTTGGTGCTCACTCTCAAGATACAGGCCCAAGTAGTTGCAAGCTTGAGCCTTAGCATCGGCGAGGGATAATACTGTGTGAAAAATAAACAAGAAAAACAACAAATCAAACCTTGCAAAGTGATAAAAATATTAAAAAATTTGACGCAGTAGAAGAAAAATTGCAACCATATCTTAAAACAATTTGTATTTTATAAAAATACAATTCCATATGACAATAAGAGCATCCCATCTCACCCCTCAAAAAGGCCTCTACTTCAAAAATTTCCAAATCGCGGGGAGGAATTTAATGCTGAGAGTAGCAGTTTAGACTGCGTGGAGTTCTTATGCGATTCTTGTAGCGATGCAGAATTTGATGCCTCACAGGATGCTCTAACACATGGATTCTGCAGATACACTGGATTCTGCACATACACACACGACAGACAGTCTGCTAAGTCAAAGCTTAATAATGGCACGGCTTTAATTAAGAACGTGTCATTTGTCTCGAGCAAAGCAAAGAACGGATGCTCGCCAATTAAAAAATACCGGAATAATTTTCTTACTCTTTCGATTTAAATTTCGTTTTCTTTTGACTGGACTCTTCGTCTCACTATATACGTTCCTCTCCTGCCCCGTCCGCCCAACGATATCTCCGCTATGCTATCTTCTCTCCTCCATCTCCGCTTTCATCTGCACTCACTCTCCCATCCGGCGAACAATCGGCTAGCCGCCGCCAGCTCTGTTCTTTCTCCCACGGCGGTCAGGTTTCCGGCATGGTAGCGTCTCGCCGACCTCCGTGCCGGTGTGGGCTCTCCTCCCACGATTAATTAGCTCTCAACCGCTCCTGCTCAGGTAATCTTGCTACCTCCTCCTACTCTTGTTAATCTTTCCTATTCTTCTTCGCAGCCGCACGGCGCAGCAGGCAAATTTAATTGCTTTCTTCTATTCCCCTCCCAAATTGTCATTTCTGTTACAATATGATTACCTCGGCTTCAATTATTTCAACTGTATTCTAGATATTTTCATTGGTCGCTTATCTAGTACTGTATCTACTGTGTTGAGGCAGTTGGATCGAGCTACCTGATGTAGAGCTTAAACCAAATGCCTACATGTAGAATACGAAATGGAAGATCAACCCTTCCCAAGGAAAAATTCATGGCCACCTCAATATTGGAGCGCACGAGCTCTCAATGAAATGGGGCAAATGTATGAGTTCACTACAACTAATGCAAATAACCATAAATTTGGTGAGATTGAGGCATGAAGGATTTTCTAGTCTTTACTTTCGTAGGCGGGATTCTTTACTTGTGCTGTGAGGAAACTAATGTTCCTCTAGTGAAACAGACAGAAAGTGACACTTCTGCTAACGTACTTCTTTATAGTATGAACAGCTTTTCCTAACCAAATCTTACAAGTTATACATACGACCAAAGCATTATGTTATTTTAAGAAATGGAAAAATAATTCCAGAGACACTCCTGTCACTTTCTAACATAGATAATTAGAACCTGCATAGTGTGGTCCAATCCAATCCAGAACGTGAGCTTTTCTATCTTCATGAAGGTTTGTGTTACGTGACATCAGAATATTGTAGCACTAGTTTTCTTTCAGCGAATGTATTAATTGGACAATACTCATCCGTCCAATACAATATTTTCCTTTTACATTAGAATTTATATATTTTTTGAATAAATCCTTTCAGTAAACCTACTCGTAATTCCTCTATATTTTCGTATTCCCCACTCATATTTCCCGTAAATTTTATTGAATTATTTGATATTTCTTTCATTTTTATTTTTCAAATTTTCTTGACCTGTAAGTTTTCAAATGCAAATTTAAGCCTTCTTTATGTTCCACTTTCACGTGTCATGATTGGTGTGAAAATTGTCAAATGTCAAAACAGAAGGGTTCAAGTTCCCTTCAATTTTAATGCACTGGACTAAGTGAACTCAAGCTAATACCTACCTCTAGAGATAAATGACGGGAAGACTACGTGTAAATTAAACTGTCTTTGCATTGAAACATGAAAAACCATTTTGCTGTAGGGAATGACTCAACTTGAAAATCAAAATTTCTAATAGATGTACATATCAATTTAATATACCTATCTATTTATAATTTTTTTGTAAAGTTCAAATATACTTTGCTAAGGTTAATAAAATAAGAAAATTCTGATAACAGATAGTTCAAAGGTTTCGAGGTATACATTGGCAGCTACCCAATTCCAAATTATTACATATTTGAGTAATTTGATATTAATATTGATATTTTGTTTTTCTTATTAGCTCCATCATTATTATTAGTATGGGAAAAAGTACATTATCACACACACTAACATACTTTATGATGCGGCAACTTACAAAGGGGAGTCGGAGCGACAGGATTTCAGAAGCAAATGACGATAAACAAGACAATGGATGGCTTAATACAATTCTGGAATGAGTGGCAAATCCAGTTGGTGGTGCTCCTCAGCTTCACCACGCAAATCTTCCTCTTCTTCAGTGGCAACATCAGGCGGTATAGCACCAACACGCTGCTCAGGCTTTTCATCTGGTTGGCTTATCTAGGGGCAGATATGGTTGCAGTATATGCCCTAGGACTAATATCCCAATATGATCAAAGTGCCACAACATCTGTTGGATGCCACCGAATTAGAGAATCAAATAGATTCACCATGGGTCACAACCAACTAGCATTCTTTTGGGCACCTTTCCTCCTCATCCATCTTGGTGGGCAGGACACCATGACTGCTTTCTCCATCGAGGACAACAATCTATGGCTGAGGCACTTGCTGAACTTGACCATCCAAGTCTGCCTTGCCTTAAACGCCTTTTGGAAGTCAAGAGGCAGACACAATTTGCAGCTACTAGCTCCGGCCATCTTTGTCTTTGCTGCTGGAATCACTAGGTATGGAGAGAGGACATGGGCGCTTAAGTGCAGTAGCCGAAATGGCCTGAAGGAAACAAGCTGGCCATTGGTAAAACTGAATGTTCAGGTCGACAAAAACAGCTATTGTGGCACAATCTCCTATGCTCTGGGCTCCATTCTTTGTATTCGAGATCTTTTCTCAGGACGCACTATATCCCAAATGAAAGAACGGGAGTACTTCAAGTTCCAAGAAAACAGGCCCCGAGAACAAGTGCCGAAGTTGCTGGAGATTGAGTTGGCCTTGATGTATGATGACCTCTACACCAAGGCCATGGTGCTTCGAGCAAGGAACGGTGTTGTACTGCGGTGCATCAGCCAGATCTGTATGATAGTTGCCTTTGTGCTCTTCCTAATTGCAAGCAATCAACAACACTACAGTAGAGTTGATGTTGCAATCACCTACGCATTATTCATTGGTAGCTTTGTCCTAGATGTTTGTGCTTCTGCTGTGATTGTCATGTCACCATGGACTTGGGCGTTTTTCAAAGCTCGAAAATGTGATAAGCTTGCCCACTTTTTGTGGTTTCTTATCTCTAGTAGTATTGAATGGCCGGAGAAAAAGCTGTTGTGGTCAAACACCTTGGGGCAGTATAACTTCTTGAGCTCTTGTATAGGCATTGATCAGTCAGGAAAGACATCTAAACTATTAATCTTCGTCAGAAAGATGCTAAATGAAGTTGTCAAGAAGCTCTTTGTGAGAAAACTACGACATACAAAGCATGCCAGGGTGAACAAGGACATTATGGACAGTATCATGACATGGGTTGAACGCCTTGCTCGTGAAGAGTTTACAAGGCAAATAGAGCATCAACACTGGGTAAATCTTCACCCAATTATTGACGCTACGCTGAACTCTGCCGCTAATTCTTTTGGTGACAGCATTATCCTCTTGCATACATATACAGAACTGCACTTGCAGAAGCGCCCCAGCGATGAGGCCATTGGCATGGACAACGAGGCAGTATCAACTACCAATAATGTCATGGACCTATGTAGAAAGATATCTAACTACATGGTATACCTCTTGGTTGCGCAGCCTTCCATGTTGCCACTCAGTGGTACTTCTGATGACACACTGACAAAATTTTACGAGAAGATCAGCAAGAATGGAAGCAGCAAGCAAGATGTCCTGAGCACTGCTTACCAGCTAGTGGAAGATACGCTGGAGTTTGGCTATGAGGAATGCTTGAAAGAACAGGAGGAACCTGGGCCATGGTGTGAGACACTAATGGAGATCAAAGATTTGTGGATGAGGATGCTACTTTACACGGCTGGCAAGTGCCAAGTTGAGCTTTACGCCCAGCAGCTAGGCAGAGGAGGGGAGCTCCTCGCATTCGCCTGGTTGTTGATGGCGCATCATGGCATTGGGGATGTAGGACATCAGGTTGACCTGATAAGCACCAACGAAATTATGTCAGGGCAGTTTTGTGCATTCCATTTTCCTGCAAATCAAAGATAAACCATGTACATAGGCTTTTGCTCATTGATCAGTTTAGTGCAGGCTTATTTAAGAAGTTTAATTCCACAATTATGAGACGTATAACGGGGTTTGGGCATAAATGTCAAGCCCTTATTTTTATACTTAAGAGCCGCTTTTCACGCACTAGTTCCTGCTGTTCACGCACTAGTGCTTATAATATATAGCAAAGTATAATTTTATATGTATGAATTCATCGTTTAGGATGATACATAATTAATTACATTGTTTACGCTTGTTCTGTACACGAATTCGGCGTAGGGTGAGGGACTACATCGGCTCAAGCTTGGTTTTTCTATCTTTCTTTTTCAAGCTTGGTTTTTCAACTCATCTAGATGCTTCCTAAGCTCGGCATATTCTTCTTTCAATCTGATGGGGCTCTCCAGGGATAATTTAGTTGTCAATAGGATCTTGGTTTGTACTATTTCTTCTGGGATTATCAGACAAATGTGACTTCTACCCGTAGTCACCGCTCACATACTCCAGAACCTGCGAGCAAGGGCCTCGTATGGTGGTGCAGAAGGAGGTGAGCAGGAGGCCAGGAGCAGCAGGAGGTGGTGTGCACTTACTAAACATTTAATTAAGGCAAATAGTAGAAACATAATAATAACTACATTTTTTATATTATAAATGGACGAACATTGTGAAATGTATTTTTTTGAGAGCATCGACAAATACAGAAAAATGGAGGGATCCAAATAATTACACTGACCTCGTCCAAGTGCGGTAAACAGTTGGAGGCCATCGCTACGAGCGCAGTGCTCTTGGTATATAAAAGCAACGGACAGAGCGGACTCAGATCCATCGAAGCCACCCAATTAGAGCTAGACCAAAAGCTTGTACTCGACGAGCTATTTGAGATCGGTTCAAGCTCGGATTGAGCTTGAATGCTGAACAAGCCGATCTTGAGCTCGGTCCCGAACTCGAGTCTATTCGAGCCGAGCTCGAGCTCGATTCCGAGTCTTCATCGAGCCCAACCGAGACTGAATAATCTTCATTTCATAGCATATTTTTCTCTTTAAATCCAATTATTCAACTAATTCGAGCCGAGCTCGAGCTTGAATTCGAGTACAACCGAGCTCATATAGTCTCATCTTCCACTTAAAACAGCACAAAATCTCTTCATTCGAGCTCAACCGAGCCGATCTCGAGCCTAGCTATGCTTTCATCGAGCTCGATGTCAAACTTGACCCTAAGTTCGATGCGATTCAAGCCGAGCCCAAGCTGAGCTCGAGCCTAACCAAGCTCGAGCTTGAAAATCCTAAGCTCGCTCGGAATCGACTCGAATCCACCCCTACACCCAATTATGCCTCTGCCGTCGGCATCATGGTCGATAAAGTCCTCGACCACAAGATGCTTAAGCGCCACTACTTAAAACTTTTGCCACATCCGTCACTTCGCATAGCAAATCTTGAGACCGCTTCGCTTCAACACGGAGCTTGTCATTGAGAACAGCCGAAGTTTCATGAAGTTGTTTAGCCTCAGCCTCCAATTTTTTTCTTGTCGTTTAGTAAGTTGCAGGAGTATTGTGCAGCCTCTATAAGTTGCAATTTTAGCTTGGGAGGGACTACCCAACAGCGTCCCAAGGGACCCCAACAGGATCCCTCCTCTCCTCTCGTGCACTACGCCTCCCCACACCTCTCCTCGCGCACTCCGCCTCCTCACTCCTTCCCCACGCACGCGCGCCGCGCCCTTGTTGCCTTCTTCCCGTCTCCGTGACAGAACCTTCTTTGGATCCATCGTCCCCACTGTCGACAAGTAGCTAACTGGGGGTTATCGTCGGCAATGATTATATATGGGGCGATGCACAAGATCCAAACTCGATGGTACCATAAGACAGGGGGTCTTTTTTATACAAGTTCAGACCCTCATCGGTAGAGGTAATACCCTAGTCCTGTGCTCTAGGATTATAATGGTGATCTGATGATCAATGTGGAGGGAGATGTCTCTCCATGTGATGCGTACTTAGATCGGCCCGATCTTCTAGTGAGGAACGATACGTCGGTTTGGTGTACAACGAAATAGATGGATCGGCTACTAACCACAAAATCAGCAACCAAGCAATCGCAACGTCACCTCACTGAACCGATCAATCAAGTCGAAACCCGATCGATCCTTGAACCTGCTGCAACCGAGAACAAGCAAGATCAAGATGATAGCAATTTTAATCCAATAACTCTAACATGGGTGAGGTTCTGTTTTTTGTCACGGGTGGTCTAGTCGACACACGCGAAAACGAGGAGGGACGCACATGGGGTCAACCAAAACACAACAAAACCTAAATATAGAAAAATGGCGGCGGCCAGGGGGAGTGGGGCGCCCAAGGGTGCAGCCACCACCAAACCCTAGTGATACATGGGCCATATGCCCAAAAATACGATGACGCGGCACTTTGAAATTCTGGCCCGAAATATTGTTCTGCGTTTTTCCTTCGCTCTGGAGTGAATCTGGATGTGGGGCTGGATCCATTGGAAAGGTTATCTCCTAATCTTTCCAACGAGTGGTCGTACACCAAAAACGGATTTCGGGAGCCCGAGTTACGCCCGTTTGAAGTTGACGTGCTGCTGGATGGCCGAATCAGGCTTTTTGGTGTCTTGGGCTTCCATGTGGGCCTTCCTTGTGTCGTCGAGGCCTCACGAGTCTTGGACTTGTTGCGCCGCTTCTGCGGAGAAGGCTTGAAAGGCTGGGCTTTTGGATTAAGGCCCTCGGCGGCAAAGATGGAGCAGCGTCGGTCGTCGTTGGAGTGGTCGGAGAGGAATGAGGGGCATCGGTCACACTGGTCATATCCATGCTGGTGATGTCCTCATCACCATGGATGGTTGTGAAGATGAATATATAGATGATGATGATGATGCCGAACCAGGGGCTCCCCGCCTTATATAGTGAGGGGCAGGGTTACAAGGTAGAGACTTAGTCGGTTACGAGGTAGGATTCCTATCCCTATCCTCTAGCCAGATACGTAGTTATCCGGGATTACCATTATGTCTTCCCTATTAGGGATAGACTTCTATCTTGATGTCTTTCCTTACCGGGCAAGCCTTCTAGAGTCCGAATGGTACCCGTCCTTATCCACCCGTCTTGGTCCATCCCCTGTCGGGTGATCTTTTAGGCCCACCGTATGGGTACTTAAGGTTTATGTTATCCACAGTAGCTCTCGAATGCTTTATAGTCGATTTGCTGCTACCCTTTACCGCACCTTGGATGAGTCTTGCTTCATGCTGAGTGCTTGTAGATTGTTGATGCTTCTTTCCGACTGGCTTTTGCCTATTATCTGCATGGAGACTGCGAAGGACTCATAGAGATTTTTAAGAGTTTTTTAGTGATACTCAGCATGGGATTGCCGGAGTTCTGGCGGTCGGCTCTTTGTAAGGTGTATCATTTTGATTTTTGATTAAGTGGTACCTGTACTCGTCTTGTGATGTACAGCCGGCGACCCAACATAGGGCGTACCATTAGTTTTGGCTAAAGAGTCAAACTGTACCTGTACCCGACCGGAGTGGGATACAGCTGGCGGCCTAATATGGGGCATACCATAAAGTATTGGCATCTAACATCTAGTTCCGTTGGAACACAGCTGTCAGCCCAACATGGGGCATGTCATCAGCCGAGTGGTACCTGTACCCGATCGGAGTGGGATACAACTGGTGGCCCCAGAGGTCATACTGTGGTTTTGGCTGAAGAGCCGAGCGGTACCTGTACCCGGCCGGAGTGGGATATAGCTGGTGGCCCCAGAGGGCATAACATGGTTTTAGCTGAAGAGTCGAGTGGTACCTATATCCGACTGGAGTGGGATATAGCTGGTGGCCCCAGAGGGCGTACAATATTTTTAACCATCTGGTACCTGTATTCGTAGAGTAAAGCGATTGGCCCAACATGGAGCATACCATCTGGATATGGTTTGGCCGAATGATACCTGTATCAGACTGATGCGGCGCACAGCTAGTGTCCCAACATGGGGCATATCATTGTTGTCAGCCAGACGGTACCTGTACCCGACTGAAGTGGGATACAGCTGGCGGCCCTACACAGGGCGTACCTTAAGGATAAAGTTTGGCCGTATGATATCCATACTCGAGTTGCGGTATACAGCGTCGACCCCATCTGGGACGTACCATTGAAACTCAATCCCGACATCACTGGTATCTGATCCTAACATGCATTGACCAACTAGTGACTCAATATGGGGTATAACAAGATATGGGTATTTTTTTGTAGCTTTGCCGCTAGTCGACCCGATATGGGGTGTACCGAGGCTGAATTTGGCTTAGCCCGACTGTGCTTGTAGCCACTGGTTGTGACGCGCAGCTGGAAGGCCGTAGTTAGCGCTCAGGGTGTATGGTGGCCTGTGACCAGAGGCATAAGCGTATAGCCATACCGAAGTTGGTGTGGGCGTGTAGCCGTGCCAGGCGCTCGCCGAGCCGTAGTTATCGCTCAATGCACGGCTCCTTCTTACTCTATACGGAGTCGTAGAAGGTACTTGATGAGGTAAAAACCCATGAAACCCTATAGCATGTTCATGTCGGATTTAGACAGTACCATGAAAATAGTTATATGGATGTAAAAATCCAACCGCTTTGTTTATGTAATTTTAATGTCCTTTTGTTCCTTTTTCTTTTTTATCTTTAATTCCTTCAAGTAATCTTCCTTTTGTTATGCACTATGCCCTACTAGTCTAGCCCTCGGGCGTCGCGAAATGGCTCATGGTTCTTTTGCCAAGCACGTGTATCGAGTAACTAGAGTTCGCCGTTCGTGGGTCAGAGCTTCACTACTCAAAATAACCACTCGGATTTATTTGCAATCATTAAAAGAAAGAAACAAAAGTGCACGCAAGTGCATCGATTAGGTGTAGCCCCCGACTTACTGCTTAGTTGGATACTCCCTCCGTCTCAAAATATAAGGCGCGCACGTATTTCAAAATTCAAACTTCGTAACCTTTGACCAACAATTAGTCTAACAATATGAAATTTCAAGCTACAAACATGGTTGCACTAGATTTGTATTTAGAAATGCTTTCTGATGGTCAAACTTTTGTTGCCACAAATGATATATTCTAAGAGAAATTAGTGGTCAAAGTATGACATTGGAGACCGCACCAAGTCAAATCGCTCCTTATATTTTGAGACAGAGGGAGTACCGACTAAGTAACAAGTCAAGAAACAACTCAAATTTATATGAAAAGATTATGGTAATGAGAACTTAGCTCTAATGTAGGCGTAGGCGTGTAGCCGAGCCATAGTTTCGGGCGCTTGTGGTGCAAGCATAGTCGTGTAGCTGAGCTGGGCGCTCGTGGCACGCAATGGCGTATAGCCAAGCCGAATACTTGGGAGCGTAGGCGTGTAGCCGAGTGGCGTGTCGTCGAGCCGTAGACATAGCCGTACCGGACGCTCGTGGCGCGCGATGGCATACAGCCGAGTTGAAGACTTAGAACCGTAGGCGTGTAGCCGTACTGGGCGCTTATGGCGCGCGATGGCATACAGCCGAACTGAAGAGTTGGGCGCTCATAGCGCGGGCGTAGGCTTGTAGCCGAGTGGCGTGTCGCCGAGCCGTAGACATGGAGGCGTTGGCATGTAGCCATACCGGGAGCTCGTGGCGCGCGATGGCGTACAGCCAAGCTAAAGACATGAGCCGTAGGCGTGTAGCCATACCTGGTGCTCATGGCACACGATGGCGTATAATCGAGCTGAAGACTTGGGTGCCCATAGCGCGGGCGTAGGCGTGTGGCCATACCGGGCACTCGTGGAGCGCGATGGCTTACAGCCGCGCTGAATACTTGGGTGCTCGTGGCGCGGGCGTAGACGCGTAGCTGAGTAGCATGTCGCCAAGACGTAAACTTGGAAGCGTAGGCGTGTAGCCGTACCAGGCGCCCATGGCGCGCAATGGCGTACAGCCACGCTGTATATTTGGATGCTCGTGGCGCGGGCATATGCTCGTAGCCGAGTAGCATGTCGTCGAGCAGTAGACCTGGAGGTGTAGGCGTGTAGCCATACTAGGTGCTCGTGGCGCGCGATGGCGTACAACCGCTAAATACTTGGACGCTCGTGACGCGGGCGTAGGCGCGTAGCCGAGTAGCCCATGTCGCCGAGCCGTAGACTTGGAAGCGTAGACGTGTAGCCGTACCGGGCGCCTATAGGTGTAGGCGCATAGCCGTGCCGAGCGCTTGTGGTGCACGATGGCGTACAGCCACGCTGAATACTTGGGCACTCGTGGACGAGTCAACAGAAGTAGTTGTTCATGTCTCGATCAACACTTACCATCACACACCGCGGTCGGCGTTGAATAACACATGCTCGCCGAGGTCTCGGCCGTAGTCGGCGAAGTCGGCCATAGTCGTAAATGGTCTCCACGCGGTTGGTGTAGCTTGACAAAAGTCAATGAAAGGCCTTACTGATCTTCAATGTCCCATGGGACGTGGCACAACCAATCCTCACGCCGTGGATGGCACCGACAAGCTTTACGAGCTCGCCGAAATTCGCGACCTCTCTGCGCAGTCTGACTTCAAACAAGCACCACGGTCACATCCGAACTCGGATTTAGGCGTTCTTGAATTCGTTGAAAAGATAACGAGATAAGCTTTCCAACACATCTTATATCATCCCGATACTCCTTCTCAATCAACAGAAAATCGCGATACAAGTTCTGTTCAGATTATGAACGAGAATAGATCGCATCTTCTTCTCACGTTCGTCTCGCGGTTGATGAAGCCGGCGTCGCACGATGGACGCCATGATCATCAAGTCTAAGTGATTTGTTGTTGATGACGGTCACCATCCAAAATTCGTTCTCCATCGGAACATCACCGTATCCGAGTCGGGAATTAAACTCCCGACACACTACTCGTCGGTAGGTGGCGGTGGTGTCCCCCAACACGACTGAGTCTGATGAAGCGCTGTTGAATTCCCTCTCGGATTGGATGTTATCCTAGTCCGAAAGAGTGGATCTTTATGTGTTGGTGAAGTATCACCCGGATCGGATCTAATCTGTGTCTAAAAGAGCAAGTTTAGGCCTCCGGCGCATTACGCGTTGGTGTGCGGTGGCGGCGTTCTTGAACCTGAAGAGAAATCTGGGCTGGTCGTTGCTGAAGTCTCCCTCAGATTGGATCTGGTCCAAGTCCAAGGGCATGATCTTGCCGAAGTTTGCCGGTGACGAAGTCGATATTCCTGTTGCGAAAAGCCTTGCCGAGTATGAATGCGATGATAATTCTGTTAATCGTTGTGGTAGTCGCGGCCACCACTCGAGAATCTTTGGTTTGAGTCTATCTGTATCCAAGTCGGGAACCAATCCGTGCGTAAGTAGCAGCGGCGTTTCGTAACCTGAATGGAAGCCTGAGCAAAGCGATGTCGATTTCTTCCCTGGATTGGATCATGTCCGAACCTGTGAAAGTGTTGTAGAGGTCCTTGATTAAGTCCTCGCCATATCCGAATTGGGAATTGAGTCGTGCAGCACACCACTCGGAAGTAGATACCGACGGCATTCCTGAAATCAAACGGGAGTTGAATTATAGTGATGATGAAGCTCTCTTTAGATCGGATTTGGTCCGAGTCCAAAAGAACGACTTGGTCATCGAGTATGTGTGGTTTGCTACTGAAGGTATCCACCATCTTAACTTGTTCTTGGTTAGGTTTTCTTCATATCCAAATAGAGAATTGAGCCTCCGGCACACCACTCGGGAGTAGGTGGCGGCGACGTTCTTCAACCCGACCGAGAGTTCAGACGAAGCAATGTCGATATACTCCTTAGACTGGATCGGATCCGAGTCCGGAAAAAGTTTTGATCGTCGATTGTTTGGAGAAGCTCCTTGCTGATCCTTGATGTCCTTGAAGGTGTACCACGGCCTCTTCACATGCCGCAACCTCCGTAGATGGGTTTGACAAGCTTGCTGAGATTCGCGACCTTCCGCGTAGTCTGCCTTCAAACGGACGCCTCGGACACATCCGGACTCCGTTTTGGGTGTTCTTAGGCTTCACGGAAAGCTGATGAAATTATGTTTCCAACGCATCTAGTCTCATCCCAAGATTCTTTCTGGATAAACGGGAATCGAAGAAACAAGATCGCGTCCAAAATCTGTCTTCGAGCCATCACCGTATCCGAGTCGAGAAGTGAGTTGTTGGCCTACTACTCATGAGTAGATGGCCGTGACGTTCCCCAACCTGAGCGGGAGGTGTTGTTGTAGTTCCCCCAGATTGGATCTGATCCGAATCCTAGAGGGGGAGTTCGCCGAAGTCGTTGCTAATGCAGTCGGCTCCCGATGCAGAAGACTTTGTTGAGGGCGAAGACGACGGCGACTCTATTGATCGATGCCATCGAGCTTGATGAGATTAATCTTGACGCTGCCCCTACCTGGTGGGCCAACTGTTGACAAGTAGCTAATCGGTGGTTATCGTCGGCAATGATTATATATGAGGCGATGCACAAGATTCAAACTCGATGGTAGAACAAGACAGAGAGGTCTTTTTTTATACAGGTTCAGACCCTCATCAGTAGAGGTAATACCCTACTCCTGTGCTCTAGGATTATAATGGTGATCTGATGATCAATGTGGAGGGATGTCTCTCCATGGATGGGTGTGGAGATGAAGATGTAGATGATAGTGATGATGATGCTAAACCAGGGGCTCCTTGCCCGCGTTATATAGTGAGGGGCAGGGTTACATGGTAGAGTCCTGGTCGGTTACGAGGAATGATTCCTATCCCTATCCTCTAGCCAGATGCGTAGTTATCTGGGAGTACCATTGTGTCTTCCCTACTAGAGATAGATTTCTATCTTGATGTCTTTCTTTGCCGGGCAAGCCTTTTAGAGTCTGAGTGGTACCCATCCTTATCCACCCGTCTTGGTCCATCCCTTGTCGGGTGGTCTTTTAGGTCCGCCGTGTGGGTACTCGGGGTTTATGTTATCGACACCCACCTCCTCCTACAACCATCGCCGTCACCGTTGTATTCTCCATCGCCGCCGGTGCTCCACGCACCTCCGCTTCCTTGCTCACCGCCGGCTGCCCCAGCCTCTCGCCGTCGCGCCGTCGCCGCCCACCGTAACCCGAGGGGGTGAGGTGTGGTCCCCCACCGCTGGCTGGCCACCTTCTCCCCCTCCCCCGGCTCCGGCGGCGCCACCGCCGTCTTCGCCGCCGTCCCGACGAACCCCACCCACCACCGTCCTGCCGCCTTCCTGGCCCAAATCTATACCCGGCGGTGATGGAGGCGACCCGCACCCCGAACCCTAACCCGAACGGCCAGCGGCGAGCTCGACAGCGGTCGACGACGAGGTCGGCTCCTCCTTCCTCCACCTCTACGGCGCGCAGGGAAGGGGGAGCTGGACGCAAGGTATACACATGGAGCGTGGGGAGTGATCCCGTCTGGATCCGGCCTAGACGGGATCTCGTTCCCAGAATTTTTCTTTTAGCTTTTAAACTTCGTCTTCAAGAGCCTTGGTGGTCTCCTCATGCGAAGACTTCAGCAGACAAAGCTCATTGCGAAGAGAAAGTCTTGCCTTTTTAAGATCCGCAATTATGCCATTGGCCTTCAGTTTTTCCTTATTAATTTTACGCTTAGCCTGCTCCGCAAGGGCTATGTCCTATAGTCCTGGAAAAAGACATCATACATATGGAAATTACCAAAATGCAACGAAGATAAAAGTGGTAGGCGAAGGTCAAAGGCATTACCCACATACATTGAAGCACATTGGTAGCAAAGAATCGTTCTCTGAACCTTCAGCACAAAATCATAGTAAGGGCGCGAACCGCGTGGAAAGTAGGACTCCGCGGCCTTAAGGGGTTCGTCAACACCTTCTTTGTTAGCGACCCCATGATTCTTCTCCTCATCCTCTTTGTCTTCATCACCCACTCTGTCATATTTCTCTGTGGTTGCTGTGGAAGCAGCTGTTTGGGTAACTTATGCAACTTGATTTTAACTTGGCCACAATTTCAGTAGTAAGAACTTTACGTCAAAGCTTCGAGGAGCAAAGGAACTCAGACATTATCATACATGTGTTCGGGCTGGTAGAAAGTATTATCAACGGATCAACGTGGAGCGGGCTTAGAACCCGTTCGTAGCCACATGTTCCGTCACTTCTATCGGAGCCTTCATGAAAGCAGGGCTGGCATCAGAAATGACATCGCTAGTAGTGGCGGCTACGACCACATCGTCCTGAGGAGCAGTAGCGCCATCATTGTCAAGATCATTGTACACCAGGGCAAACGCCCCAAGAACACCTGTTGGCCTAGTAATTTCCTTCATTGTCGCTAAAGGGGGTGAAGTGGAGGCAACGACGTTGGTATGTATCTCCATAGAGTTGGCGGCAGCGAGTGGGCCCGTTTTGGATATGGGTCCCTTAGATCTGGGCGAGCCAGCTCCACTTGAGGCCTCGGAGTCCTTAAGCCTCTTCGGGAGAGGGAGCTGGAGACGATGTTTCTTCGTCTTTATTTTTGCCAGCCTCATCCTCCTCACTATTAGATGAGGATTCTTCCTTGGCATTGCTCAGCTAGACTCTTTTCCTTTTTGGGCTGTCATACAAAACTTCCTGTTTTGGAACATTGCAACATGATTTAAGCGTGGGCCTCGAGGGGCTATAGCGCGGGCTTGGTGCGCACGCTCAAGATACGGGCCCAAGTAGTGGCAAGCTTGAGCCTCAACATCAACGAGGGACAATACTATGTGAAAAATAAACAACAACTCAAACCACACAAAAGTGATAAAAATATTTCAAAAACTTGCATATACATGAACAAGAAAACTTGCGTTGGCGATTATTTGGAATGTTGAAATAAATTTTACCCTTGTGTGAAACTGCTTCCTTTCCCTACTACATTATGAGAGGGTGCACTTGCAGCATGCTAAATTCCTCTGCGAGGGCCAGCATGTCAAAGCAATCTTCTTGAGCAAGGCAAGCTGTTTCTTATCACTCCCCGTAAGCTCGAGAGTAGGCTCCGCAACTAACGAAGCCTCCGTCTTCTTGCTCTTCAAGATGGAACCAGAGGGGACAGTGTGACAAAACCACCTCCGATGAAACATAGGAATCCGTAGCAACTATGGGTCTGGTCGCCTTTCTACTTCTTTGGCTACAAAGACACAAGGGGTGGGTTCAACCCCGTGCAAGCGAAGCGACCATTCAAAGATGCTAAAATGTGCAGTATAACATTCGGAGCACAGTGGCAGAGTTCGACATCGTGTAAGAGGAGAACCTCCCGAAGAAAATTTGAAGTGGGAATGTGAAGATCGATATCAAACAAGCAGCAAAACACTAAAGCTTCGTTGGACTAGGGATTGGGCTCCTTATCGTCCTAGGGAGACCGTACAAGCTTGGAGTTTTAGCCCCAATAAACACAGAAGGATCTCAAAAAATTGTTTGTGGCAAGAGAGCAACCCAACTTAGTGGAATAAACACTGCCGGAGATGGAAGCATTAGCGAAGGTGGATTTTCCCTTGCAAGCCATCTAAACAGCGAGCAAAAGCAAAAAGAAGTTGCGAGCAGGGCAATAACAGAAGAGCAAGAGCAAATGATTTTGGTAGCACATGAGCAAATGATACGCACAATTCTTGCTTTTATAACAATAACCAAGGGCACACTACAGGAATCGCAATTTTTGTGGACGGCCAAAAAAGTAATGTCGGCGGCCACAAAAGCCGCCGAGAAATCCATCATCTAGGCCGCCGACATAGACACTAGATGCCCCACCAGCGAGGGAACGGGAGGTTTCCCCCTTACTCTATGTCGGCGGCATCTTTTAGGCTTCCGACATAGCCACCCCACCACCCCGCCTAGACGGAAAATTTAAAAATTTCCCCCTCCCACCACTTCATCTGTGTCGGCGGCCCAACCAGTGCCGTCGACATAGTTCCTTCCCGGTCACGGCATCTTCACGGTCTTAACGGCGACATCCCAAGGTGGTCCCACATGGCAGAGAGGCACGTCTATTCCATGTGGGCCCACAGTAAATGGCCGGGGGGCTGAAGAGCCACCTATGTCGGCGGCCTTGCCTATGCCGCCGACATAGAGAAATAAAAAATAACAGGGGGCGAGGCGGGGCTCAAACCCCCGCCGTGGGGAGCCCGCACCTCGCCGCGAGCTGTTAACCAAGTGGGAGAAAAGTTTTATTCGCCATAAGGGGGGATTGAATATTTTTATGCCCTTAGGAAAACCTATGTCGGCGGCCACTAATATGCCGCCGACAATGCTCTGCGTATGTCGGCAGCCTTTTAGAAGCCACCAACACAGAGCCTTCCACCCTTCTTTATAAACCTCTCTCGCCTCCGCCGATAGGGTCGATTGGCCCACCCAAGTTCTTAGGGCATGAACTACACCTAATATCTCTTGGCACATAGGCATTTTGATATAATTTGTATTTTTTTGGCATGTTCCTTTGAAAATCACGTACCGTTTGAATTAATTAATATATCGATATGATTTCATATCGGCCTTCGCGCACGCCAGAGGTTAAAAATCTAAGATGGTATTGGAGGCATTTAGTGTTTAGGAGGAGTAGTTGTATTGATATAAGTCGCCATTGAACAAGATGTACTGTCGAAACGTTTTCCGGTTTAACTACCCCTTCGTAGTGGCAAAGGTAATCGATACATGTAAACCAGTAGTCGGTCTATGAAGCAACATGACGTGAAATTGGCACTATGCGGATATGACCATGTAGGATGTGTTAGTAGGTATAGTGCAAGCTCTACAACATTGGTTGTCCTATTGAACCGCTCAGGAGAGCCGGTTTTTGGCTTGGAAAGGTGGGTGTTGGTGTGACATCAGTGTCGGCGACCATACTAATGCCGCTGACATTGATATGGGTCACCGGCATGTGGGCCTTCTCGTCAAAGCCGGCCGTTGGAAGGGCTGTGTGGGCGGCTATTTGAGCTATGTCGGTGGCTTTGGCCGCCGACATAGGTGTAGGTATGTTAAAAAATTACCCGCGGCGGCTAAGTATCTCGCCTGCGCGCACTTTGCCTAAATTTCACGCGCCAGACGCTTCGCCGCCGCCATGAGCCCTCGCCGGCGCGCGCGCCGCCGCCTCGAAGCGCCACCCGCGTCGCCGCCGCGTGCCGCCTCCCTCGCGCCTCGCCGTCGCCGCCGTGACGCAGACGCGCCTCCTCAGGCGCCTGCGCCACGCCGCGGCCTTTCCATTGACGTCGCCACCTCGCCGCGGCGCCGCCTCGCCATTGCGCCCACATGCCGTCGCCGCCTCCCAGCAAGCCGTCGCCGCCGGGCCGAAGCGCCGCCTCCCGCGTTGCCTCGGTGCCGTCCCTCTCCATTGCCTCGGCGCTGCCGTCTCTCCACACCGTAGGAGCCCATCTACACTGCCTGTGCCTTCCTCCTCACGCCCGAGCCGCGCCCTTCCTCCAGGTACTACTTCGATTTTTTTTCCTAATGTGGTAGCTATGTCGTCGGTACTTTTATTACCGACGACATTAGTATTTGTGATTAATTAGTATAATGTAGTTAGTTAGATGTGCATGCTTAGTTAGCTGTTCCTTAACTATTGTGTTGCAAATACGTGAACGGAGCCCGAGTTGGCGCGGCACATTTTCGTAAGGAACACGGACGGTGATTCGGTGTGTTTCGTTACGAGAGGTGTCGTGCTCCTGAGTTGTCCACGTTTCGGACAGCCCACGGATGTTGGTTTGGGTACGGTGGTCGTGGCCACGAGAGGTGCACTGGTTGGAATTCCGGTCGCATAACCCTCTCGTTCTCCTTGTGCATAACATAAGCGGTACGCCATACCCGTCGATGCACTGGGGGGACTATAGGGTTATGCTGCCAGAATTCAGACCCGTGCACCTCTTGTGGCCACGACCACCGTACTCAAACCAACATCCGTGGTGGGTAAGCCCTCCTATTTAGCTGGAGATAGACCGTTTATGTCGTGCAATAGATCGTTTACTTATCGAATAGATATATAATCCTGGAATGTGAATGCATTAGTGAATGTCTAGTCCTAAAATGTAAATCCATTATTGAATGTACATGTAGTAGTTAAACGATAGAAGATCGACGACGGATGTACGATGGTTGGAAGAAGTCTGGGCACCACACGAACGAGTGGTTCGACAAAGCTAAAAAGTTCGTCGAAGATTCGTTTTGAGGATTCCGCAATCCTACCGTAGCAAAAGTGACTCGTCCCTGCGCTAACTGCTCGAATACGGAGAAGAGGTCGAAGAGGGATATGACCGAGCATCTCTGCAGGCATGGTTTCAAACCAAACTACTTTGTATGGGTCTTTCATGGCGAGAGGAAGCGTCCGGCGCCCGTGTCTAGCCCTGTGGATTTTGGGGAGGGCTACGACGAAGTCGAGCCCGACAGATTGGACGAGCTAACGGATGATGTGGGTAGGGTTTATAATCTATCTCCTAAGGAAGATACGAGCCACTTGCCCAGAAATTCGAGAAGCTCCTTGATTCTACCAAGGAGCCACTCCATGGGCATACCGATGTGACCGTGCTCTCGACGGTTTCGCGTCTGGTGGCGGTGAAGACCAAATACAACCTGTCTGCCAATTGTTTCAATGACGTGTGCAAGCTTCTGGATAGCCTACTTCCGGCTGGGCACAAGATGATTCGAAATCTGTATGAGTCGAAGAAGTTTTTGAGCGTGTTAGGCATGTCGTGCGAGATGATAGACTACTGCCCAAAGTTATGCATGTTTTACCGGAAGACCGATTCTGGGCTGACTCATTGCAAGCATTACGGTGAGAGTCGGTACGTGCTAGTTATTGGACGAGATGGAGTAGAGAGACAGACGACGGTTGCTCAGAAAACCTTTCGTTTCTTTCTGATCTCTCAACGGCTGCAACGTTTGTACATGTCCAAAACCATGGCCAGACATATGAGGTGGCACAACTAGTGTCGGTGGCTTAGGCCTATGCCGCCGACGACACGGGTCGCCTCCAGTCGTCGGCATTCGTCGCAGGTTGTGCCACGCGTCGTCCATTCGTCACCTGGTGGACCCCCACCTGTTATGTTGCCGTTAAACGGCGCGGGCCGTCATGGGCTCAGAAATGTCGACTGCGGAGACAATGCCGCCGACATAGGTGGCCCCTGGGGCTGCTTGCACTAGATGCTGCTTTGTCGGCGGACCCGACGACAGAAGTGGGCTATGTCGACCACGAGGCCTCGGCGGCGCAGCGTCGGCGGCTAGCCGCCGACATAGAGGTATGTCGACCGCATTTTGGGCTATGTGGTCGGCTTTTGCCGACCACACTAACCATGGTTCCTGTAGTGGCAGAAACATAAAAAATGTTAAAATGTGCGGCTATCGCCCCTTGAGCCAAGCGACGTGAGGGGACAAATGAAAGCTTAGGTAAAATCTCTGCTAACTGAAGTTTTATCCACAAGAAATGGTTACTAGCTAAGGAATAAGGTTTATGCAGGCTAGCATAACAAAACATAGTTGTGTTCAAATTAAATGGCTTGACGTTGGTTTGATCAGGTTTTATGCACATATAAAGATTCAAACTCAAGCGTAGGAGAGAAGTGCGGTGCAAACCGACATGGACAAGGAGGCAGACAGCTGCTGCTGACTGAGTGGGCCCGGCCGACGTAGGTGGGCTGGCCATCCTACCTTGAGTCGGTTCATCGCGGGGGCACGTCATCTATCACGTACAGTCGTCAGAGATGTGTGGTGCACCCGGCGGTACACATGCCAGGTCCGTCGGCCAATACTGAGCCGCCCGACCTCATTTTTGCTCGCCTGTGTCTCGAATGATGCACATGTATTTAAAATCTTGCAACAGATGTGAGTTGAGAGGGTCGACCAATGCACATGTGCACCAGTCGAGGCAACACATACTTGCACTTTTATTCATTGGGAAACACATCTATTTTATTCAAGCAATTCAAAGCAAGATACATGGCGCGATACTAACAAACGAAAATAAAGTTGAAAAGGGAATAATGTGCCGAAAGATTTATTTGCTTTTAGCTTCCCCCATGGAGATGGATAAACATAAATCGCCGATAGCCTTCGCCATGTGCTTGAGCTTTGAAGTCAGCTCCTTGCGGAGGACATTGATGGTGTCCCCCTGGTCCATCATCTCCAATTGGACCTCTGCAAGGCGCTCGTCCATGTTGTTTCGCCGCTGTTTTGTCCAATTGAATGATTTGCGTCCCAACAAATCACTATTGACCTAAAGTTTTAGAATGTGTCGAATTTTCATGGAAAAATCGACCCCCCAAAAAAAAACTAAGAGAAAGAACCTAGAAAACGTAGATGAGCAGTAACGCACTACTGTTTGACATTACTTTAATCAACTAGCAACTGCAGATAAAATGTTGATGCTGTTACGGTTGATCCATCTTACAACAGCAGGGAATACATGTCCTACAGTTACACAAGAGAAGGATGTACACAAACGTCATAAATTGATACAGACCTTACAAACGAAATGGGATATTTTGAATCTTACCGACGATTTTCACCAGGTCTGGATGCTGAAAGATACAGGCCAGGGTCGCATTCATATTGGCCTCATTATTCAGAAATTTCACAAATCCTGAACTATTCCGTACCTGAATATTATCACCCATCTTACAAGCAGGTCTAATTTGCTACAATAAGTTCATCGAGCTTTTCACCATCAGCGTTCTGTGGCTGCATCGTCAATTCATCATCAGCAGCGCTAAAATGGTATCTCTCTCCAACAGCTCTCAGAAGCTGGTAAACTTCGAACATTGTAGGCCTTTCCTTGGGAGCAGAAAGTACACAGGAACATGCGACTTTCATGAATTGAAGCAGCTCAGCGTCATTGTCCTTTCCAATTAAGGACTTATCCACCGCGTCTTGAAGTATAGAGTTATTCGACAGGTATGTAATCCAGTCCACTAAACTCCCTTTAAAGTTTTCTGGGGCATTTGACACATGTGTAGGCTCTTCACCAGTGATAAGTTCAAGTAAGACAACTCCAAAGCTATACACATCCCCTTTTGTAGTGGCCACAAGGGTACGTGTATACTCAGGAGCTACATATCCCAAATCACCAAACTCACCATTGACAAATGTGCTCAGGTGTGTGTCAATGGGATTCATAAGCCTTGCCAAACCAAAATCAGAAATCTTTGGATCATAGTCATCATCCAGTAATATGCACTTAGAACTAATGTTACGATGAAGAATGCGAGGGTTGCAACTATGATGAAGCCATGCCAACCCCTTAGCAGCACCAATGGCGATTTTTAGCCTGACTGGCCATTCCAGTGCCTGTCTCTGGCCAGTCTGTTGGTGTAGTTGATCATAGAGGGAACCATTTGGCATATACTTATATACCAAAAGCCTCTCTTTCTTAGCAATGCAGTAGCCTAAAAGAGGAACTAAGTTGCGTTGCCTTACATTTCCCAATGTTGACATCTCAGATGTGAATTGGCTCTCTGAATGTTGAGTATCTTGCAGCCTCTTGATAGCAAGCAATGAACCATCTGGAAGGGTAGCTTTGTACATAGTTCCTGTTCGACCAGATCCAATGATATTTTCCTTTGTAAAATCACCTGTTGCCTTCATGAGATCATTCAGCTTCATTTTTGAGACCGATTTCTCAAACATCGACACCTACATGAGAAAGAAAAAATATGACAGTGCAGCAAAGCTAACAGTTTCTATCAAAGCCTAAGTAGTAATAGTAAGCTGATAAATTGACTTTTTTTCTTGTCTCAAGCTTACATGAAATACATGTGCATGAGATTTCCTACAAAAAACAACTTGGTCATTTTAAGCAACAAAAGACATGACTCGACAAGAATATGAGGTGATCTTCAGAAAGTCTAGTGAGGTGATCTCTAGAACTCCCAGGAAAAAAGAACTAGTAATTGGGTAAAAGAACCACAAAAAAAGTAAGGGCTGCAAGTTACAACAATTAGAAAAGGGCAAAGGCTACCATCTAAATATATACACATACAAATAAAATACAAACTAAAAGACTCAAAATTCTGGAGTGAAAAACACACCTGCACTCCTTTTGCTCCCTTAATAGTCTTTGCCCACTTGTTTTCTTCCACATCCTTTTCCTTCTTTTTAGCAGGCATTTTCCGCAATAAAATGAATAAAACAACACCAACAATTATCAATGTTATAACTGCACCAGCGACAGCAGAGCCGATAATTACTGCCATATGACTGTTTGAAGTGGCAGAGCAATCACTGCTCAAAGGTTTCCCACACAAGTTTTGATTTGCAAAATTGGACGGAGAAAATTTACTGAAAGATGAAGGAATCTGCCCTGACAATTGATTGTCAGCAACATTGAACTGGCTTAGGCGACTAAGAGCACCAAGCTGCCCAGGGATTGTACCAGTCAATTTGTTGTTTTGCAAATTCAGAGTATTGAGATAGGTACAGTTAGCTAGTGATTCTGGAATCTCCCCTGAGAAGCTATTATAGGATAGATCAAGGTTTGTGATGTATTGCAATCGTTTCGATATATCAGCTGGGATTGGCCCAGATAGGCTGTTGCTCGAGAGATCCAGTGAAGTCATGCTACTACAATTCTCAAGTCCATCAGGAAATGGTCCCTTAAGACCCATGCTGCCAAGATGAAGAGAAAGAACCTTGTTCTCATTAGGATGCCAACACTCCACACCATTAAATCCGCATATGGATCCCTCGGTGTTGTTTCCAAATGACCAGCCTAACTTATTGTTTGGATCAACTGATGCCTTCAATCTCTTCAGACATTCGATATCACTTAGAGTACCATAGCATAACGGACAAAGCAGAAAGAAGAAAACGATCTCGGTAAGAGTTGCATAGTAACATCTAACAGCCATCCTATTGTACTCTACTTCATGAATCCCTTCAACATCCAAAGTTAATCATGAAGACTGTTCGGTGCCTAAACAGAAAAGTGAGTGCAAATCAATGGAAGTGTTATCAAGACATGGATTAACTAAATTAGCAGAACTGCAAATGCCAAAAAGCATATTAGAGAAAGTCTAAGAGCTCCAATAATATTTTATCTTCTTTTATAACAAACCAATAGCCTTCGTTACTCAATTATAAAAAGTTACAAGGAAAACTAAAACATAATCAATGAGTCTCAACGACAAAAACCAACTCGAACAAGAAACAATAAAAAGTAGTCTTGCAATCTGAAAGCCCCAAGAAAAGGGCTTGTATAACATACACAACACCTTCTCCTCACATCTTGTAAAAGAGCGTTACGAGGAAGTTTAACACTGTTAAGGAGATAAGCTTCTCAATAGGCAGACCACATGATGTGTGCTTCTCCACCAGCCTGTTGACAAACCACAAGATGAAATCTAGGAATCGTGAATCTGGATCTTCACGCATTCGACTTATAGAACTATCAGAAAACACAAATACAAATAGGGGAATTGCTTGCTCTCCTCGTAAGGATATGGCTCCTGCTTGAGGTAGCAGTGATCCTCCGATGAGTAGATTTGATCTGCATTACCACATCGACATCACTACCGAGAATTCAATCTTACGTAACCACTTCATCAAAGAAACCGCTGTTAGAGCTCATTGACGAGCAGCCACCTAAGAAGCCAACATCGTCACCTGATCCAGCTTCCCATAGGCAAGACAAAAAAAAAACTTATTCCAAAAATCACCACTCACACTAACTCCACTAGCCGCAGATCCGTCGTCGTCTCCTACACCAATTGCCAAGAGGCTGCCTGTGAAGAGAATGACGAGCAGATCTACGGTAGCGCCGGATCGCTTTCTCTTCTTTCTCTTGTAGTGGCTCTTGGGAAACCCTAACTCCCCACCTGTGCAAAAAATTTATCACCTATAGGCAAATTTGGGGATCGCCCATAAGTTTTATGGGACCCTATTTCAATTCTGCTCCAAGAGTCATCCCCTAAAGTGCACGCCCTATAGTTTAAATATTCTATTTTATGAGAGGGTTGTAATATTTAGGTAATGTCACCACCATTTTCAAACACTTTGGGTCACTACCATTCTTTTCAAAGTTCAAAAAAGATCAACATAATTCATTTTGATTTTTTTGCTTAAAGTTCATATATATATTCCTTTTAGAAGAGAGTAACTTTACCGGTTTCGTAAACTAGCCATTGGTATACGAATTTTGTAAGATTGTTACTTTAAACGAAACACACACTTTACCTTATGGGAGCAAGGAAAAAAATTAAGGAATAGGATAGGGGGTTCCAAATTTGGGAAAACAAAACCTCTCCCAAAAATTTAGGGATCCGTCGACACTTCACTTTTCCACATATATCCCCTAAATATGACTGGGAGCTCCTAAATTTGCTCTCCAATTGTGCAATAGATAAGCATTAAAAATACAACTTACCAATTAAGCATGACAATTTTTTTTGCCTAGAAAATTATCCTTAACATTGAGATGTCTCACAGAGCATATCATAGTTACTAGCACGATTTAATTAAGATGCATTAATCCAGGAGGTTAAATTAATGCATCATGCAATGTCAAGCAGAAAAATGCTGGAAACAAAGATGTTGGACAATCAATTAAGTAGTTTTACATCAGTAACCGCATCTAGAAGGCATAAAACAAGAAAATATAAGACAGCACAACAGCGGTTCACACTTTGATGAACCAACTTGGGCACAAAGCATGGCCAATAACTCAAAACCAAACGAACTAACTAGACAGGATGTCACAGCAAGATTTGGATTCGGTTGCTAACAGCGCAGCTCGAAACAGAGCAAATCTGAGGAAAGTGAAATGACAAAGAGCATACTAAGTTGAGCAATGGGTAAGTTAAACTACACGTTACCAATTAGCCATAAATAAAACTTTACCAATTAGCCATAACAACAATCAGCATGTCATAATTACTAGCTCAGCCTAATTAAGAGAGATTTGGTTATTTGTCACTCTCAACAAGTGGCTTCGCAAAAATGCCACTCTAACCCACTGTCATAGACACACATGGTCCCACATGTCATCGAGAGCTCAGTGACATTTTAGCAAAACCACTTGAAACGAGTGGCAAATAACGAAAGTTCCCGCCTAATTAAGGTGCATTAGGCTAGGTGATCGAATGTATCATGCGTTGATGGACAGAAAATTGCTGGAACCGAAGATCTTGGCCGCTGAAATGACTAGTTTCTGTCAGTAAGTTAACCGCAGTGGGAGTCGGGAGGCAGGTTAGAAGAAAAGCTAGAGCAGAGCGACAAGTTCGCACTTTGCAGAACTAACTCGGGCACACAGTACGGTCAACGAGCGCTAGAACATGAAGCAAAACGAACTAATGAGCGCAACCCGAGCATACGGAAGTCACCAGCATGACAGGATCCCGCAGCAAGGATTCGATTCCGTTGCCCGAAGCGCCGCCCGACGCGGAATGAATCAGGGGAAATCGAAATCGACGCGGCGGCGCCTGGGCCTGGCTAGCACGAAGCGGACGAAGAATAAAGAGCGGGAGGTTGACCACGAACCGGGAGAGGCGACGAAAGAAAGGGCACCTCAGCGCCCCGCCGCCGGCCACGTCGCGGCCGCTCGCCGATCCGGTCTCCCCGCGTCGTCGGGGCCCGTGACAGCCGAGCCCGCCGTCGATCCAACCGCAGCGTGGCCCTCCCTTCGCCGATCCCTGCCAGCCGGGATCCCCGTCGCCGTCGCCGTCGCCGTCGGGCTCACCGACGAGCACACGCCCCGGTCAGGCTCGCCGTGGATCCCGGCGCGTCGGTCGCCGTCGTGGTCGCCGTGGAGTGGGGAGGGGGTGGGGGCGGTGGAGGGGTTCGAGGGTTTGCGGGGGGTGGACTGTTGACTGGCCAGGACTGGGGCGCTGATTGGGGAATGGGAGGGCGGCCGTTGGATCAGTCAATTGACTGTGATTAGCAGGGTTTTTTATCTCTTTTTTTTAAGGGACCGACTACAGTGCAGGCGCCTGCATTTTGCGTTTCGTGCAGGCGACCCTTTTTTCAGTATGATTATACAGAAATTTCAGTATGATTATATAGAAATTTCACCGTACAAAACTACTGAAATTTTAGTATAAGAAAAGTGAAAAAAACTCTGCAACCTACAAATCGAGCAAATTAGAGAAAATTACTATATCATAAAAGTTTTTAAAGATGAGCCGTAGCGCATGGCGCCGCTGCTTTGCCGAGGAAGAGAGCAGCGGCGTCGTGGCGAGCATGCGACAATGATGACCTTAAGCAATGGCGGCAGAGCCCAGCGTCGCTCACAGCACATGTCGGCGGACAGCAATTATATATATATCCAAATCGGGTCGGCGCTCAAATATTCATCCAAAAATATTATTTTCCTTTCAAGGGCAAGACTCTTTTCTTTCCTTTCCTTACTTTTTTTCGATTATCCAATAAATCATCAATGATCCTCAAATATTCATTCCATCATCTTTCCTTTCAAAGGCTATGAACATATATAAACGCAAGCTAGAGCAAGATATGCCTTTGTCAAGATCGAGCTCGAAAAGCTTGATCTTAGCAATACAAAAAATGCAAAAAACGTAGGCTTGAAGAAAGCTCAAGTACAAATTCTAGTAGACTCGTACACTAACTTTTTATAAAAAAAAATTAATTAGGCTAACGGCTCGTCAAACAAACTAGCTAAAATATGGTTGTCTAGAATATTAAGATTATAAATAAGTTTAAGCGAGACTCAAACAGTTGTTGTTGAGAGATGATGGAAATATAGGATCGCTCCCTATATTTCCATCATCTCCAAATGTAGTTTCTAACTGCTGGAGTGAATATTTTAAATATTATATGATGAGATGATTTTCAATTTATTTACATATTTCTATGTGAATTTTGGAATTATTGGAATATCCTTCTAAAGGAAAATAATATTTTTGGATGAATATTTGAGCATGATTAATGATTAATTGGACTAACCTTGGACTAATGATTTTGGAGAGATTTGAATATATATATATATATATATATATATATATATATATATATATATATAAAATTGATTTATAGGAAGAAAGAAAGGAGGAAGAAAAGAGAAAAGAAAAGGAAGAAAGTGTGTGTGCATGAGAATGCATGCAGCAGTGTGCAGTGTGTGTGCGCAGTGTGAGTGTGTGTGCGGCGTGTGCTGCATGCATGCAAGGCATGTGCTGCCGAGCATGCGTCAGGGTGGCGGAGCTCTGCTCTGCGGGTGGTTGTCAAGGCTGCCGCCACGCTGGTGGCGGTCGACGGCTGCGGCCAAGGCGTGGCCGCTACGGCGGCGTATGGACCCCATACTATTTTGTAATTTCTTTTTTTCTGTGGATTATTTTATTAATTTCTATTTAACTGCTGACGGCGCCAAGCTGAGAACGGCAATGCAGCACGCCACTGTTCATCTCATTTCTAATTCCTTATTTGATATATGCGATTAGCACCGCTTGACATTTTTTAAACAAAACTTACCACACTTGCTTATATAAATTTCAAAAATTTAAAATTTTTATTTTAAAATTTTTATTTTCTATTTTTGTTTTAAATTTTAAATTTTTGTTTTAAATTTATAGCCCTTAATAACCTCAGGCTTTACAAGCGCATGAACGCTCACAGTGAAAAGCAGCCTTACGCGAACCCACGAGCACAGGCGCCCACGGATGGGTGTTTGGATTGCTCCCTTCTTTCGCCGTGCCATTCCAATGGCAAGTAGGCGCGCCATCACAGGGTGTGAAAATCGGGCGCTTTGAGATGGCGTGATGGCGCGACTTTTACACGGAAGATGGCAGCGAGCGCTGGCAAAATCGAGAAGGTGTGCCATTTGTCGTCTGGCAAGCAAACGAATGCCGATTTTCACAGCGCACCTTTCGTTGGCAACACAGGCGAAGGCTACGATCCAAACATACCCTTAAGTTTCATTAGATGAATTTTGAAGTTCCAATGCTGCAAAGGGCCATACAGGTGCCAACGTGTAGAAAATCAATGGCTACCATCCCCCACGCATCACGTGCGGGCTACCTCACCATTAAGGGTGGAAATGTTCGAGAAATTATGCGAGCTAGAAACTCAGCTCGGCTCGAGCTCAGGAAAGGCTGGAGCTAGCTCGTGAGCTTTACATATCTGACGGTGAGGGAGGCGGGCGTGAGCAAGAGGCAAGGCGGCGGAGGGAGAAGAGGAGGAAGGCCATGGGAAGGAGGAGGAGGCGTGGTGGGGGCGATGCAACACGAGGAGGAGGTGGCGCGGGGAGAAGCAAGGAGTAGGCCAATGGCGGCAAGGGGGTCAGGAG
Source organism: Raddia guianensis (assembly GCA_036346415.1). Taxonomy (NCBI): domain Eukaryota; kingdom Viridiplantae; phylum Streptophyta; class Magnoliopsida; order Poales; family Poaceae; genus Raddia; species Raddia guianensis. Next base: position 28,428,111 of record CM070544.1, read on the forward strand.
GAGGGATGGTGGAGGGATGGGCGTGGGGAGGGGCCGGGCCGGTGGTGGCGATGGCGGGAGGCCGAGGCGGCGCGGCTTAGGGCGGGGACAGCTGGGAGATGGCGGTCGTGGGGAGACCTAAGAGAGAGAAGGGCAGGGAAGAGGGAGGGGGTGAGGTGGGCTAGGGTGTTAAATGGGCTGACAGGTGACCTGTGGGCTTTAGGGATGTGTTAGATGTGCATTCACTTGTTTAGCTCACGAGCTACTCATGAACGAGCTGGACTCGGGCTCGGCTCGGCTCAGCTCGTAAGAAGTCACGAGCTAGAAACGGAGCTCGGATCGAGCTCATTTTGTGACGAGCCGAGCCCGGGACCGAGCCGAGCCCGAGTTGCTCGCGAGCCTCGAGCTCAAGTTCCAGCCCTACTCACCATGCAGAGATTCCCCCACAGGTAGGCATGCGCGGTGGCGTGCGCGCACGCATAACACAAAGGAGCGCAGTTCTCCGGCGTGGACCCCAGCATGCATGATGCCTCCACGCGCGCGTCCACGTCCGACACCAACGGATGGCCGAACGAAAGTGTTTTCGATTTTTAAAACTTTAAGTTAAGATAAATCTAAAATATCAAATTCTCTGTAAATGGAGGGAGTAATCGGGCGAGTAATTTGAACAACATTTTGACGCATTGGTACAGTGCACATGGCTCAAATAACAACCTCAGGCAGCTACAACGTTACCGTCCCATCAGGGCATGTACAATGGTGCAGACAGCTGCTGTCTCTAAAGCATTGCCATGTCACCTACAGACGGCTATATAGACAGTGCATATAATGGGTAGTCTTTACAGCTGTCTATATAGTTTAATAGTTAAATAGAGTTTAAAATATATTGTTATCAAAGGAACTATAAATTTAAAACAAAAAATAAAAATAAAAATTGAAAATTGAAATAAACAATATATAATCCAAATTTTAAAAATAAAAAATTTAAACTTTTGAAATTTATGTGTCAAGTGTGGTCTAGTTTTGTTTGAAAAAATGTCAGGAATCCATTTTTGAAACCGGTTCGGTAATCGGAAATGCTAATAAGAAGATATAGCAAATAGTAGATCGACAAAAGAGTTTGCATGTCCTGTTGCATGCAAACCAGAGTCATCCTGGCGCTGGAGTTGTCCTGGCCAGGGGCGTTTTTGGGCCCGTGCGGGCTGTGCGACCGCACAGGGCCCCCAAGTTTAATTAAGGTCCATGTATATAGACACACATAAGAGGTTTTATTCAACAAAGTAATATAGCCCAAGCAATGTAATCAGGCCCAAAACGGCCTGCTCGAGTGCTCGGTTGCTCCTTAGTCCTTTGATCCTTCGATTCAGGACTCAGGAGTCACGACGACACGACGCGCTCGCCGCTTGGTTCTTATTCCGATCGATGACACTAGCTTTGATATTAACTTGGATAGTTCGCACAGGGCCTCTAAATTCCCCGGGACGCCCCTGGTCCTGGCGCTCGTACAACGGCGAATGCTTCGGCGATTTCCATCTGGGAGCACGAGCTCGTGCCGTCCTCTCGTGAGGCGACGACTTCTCTCTCTTTCCTCATTTAACTCAGTACACGTAGGATGAAAACGCTGAGGTGGCAGTATATAGACGACTCATTAATTACCGTTGTACATGCCCTCACATAAGCATATGTCTCCAGACAACCTTTTTCGTTCATCCCTACTTAAATGGGTTAATTGCTCGTTTGCCCTGCTATGGTTCGTCTAAGCTAGAAAATCTGTGTGTACTCTCCGTCTCTGCTAAGTCATGAGTTTTTTTTTTTTGTATTCATTGTTATTGAGCACATCTAAATCATTTAAGTAGGGTTCATTTGACATCCCAAATTTCCAATCTGGGTTGTTGTTCAAATGTTGAATAAAATAAAAATTGAAAACTTTGTTTAAACTAATATTTCACCAAATATAAAAGGAATTTAATGATTGAAAATAGTTTTTGAAATATTAAAAAAGGGCATTTTTGTTGCTTATCGCAAAGGATCCTCATTATTTTCCTTTTTGCAAAAAGGATAAATATTGTTTTCCATTTTGCAAAAGAAATAATTATTTGAATCAAATAATGAATTGCTTGAGGCAACTATATTTTGAAATTAGATGTTTAGGTATTGAATTGCATAAAGCAAGGATATTTGAATATCTCTGTTCGAAAAAATAAATTATTTTGTATTTGCTAAATGGGTATTATAAATTATTTTATTTTCAAATAATATTTTGGGGATAAGATCATTAGGCCTTATTGTCGACGGTTGAGATATCGATCTCAAGTCAACCAAGGTTCTTGAAGATTGAGATAGGAGACACGCCAAACAACGCTAACAGAGAACGAACAGAGGAGATGTGGTTTTATCCCGTTCAGCCTCTCGGGAGAGATAATAGCCCTCGTCCACCTTTCTTATATATCGAGATGAATACAAGAGGTGGCTCGGCGAGACGAACAAGTCTCGGCGAGATTATGGTCTCTGTGAAGCAATAATGCGAGGATCAAGTGCCGAAGCCTTAAGCTAGATGCTAAGATGTAAAACTCAATGCCGTGGATCCTCTAAACACCGTAGGCCCTGTTTATATAGTCTTGAACAAACCGACCTCTGAGGGAATATCGGGCCGGGCTAACTTCGAGATCGCAACGAACTCATACATGCCAAATATATCCCGAGGCAGATAAGGCATACTCCTAGTCTTGAGGATCACGACTCCCAATCCAATCCGGGAAACCAACGTCCGGGTCTTTACGTAGCCGCGTAACTCTTGCTCGAGTAGGACTCAAACACGAATCCCGTTCACGCACCGTGCCAGCCAAGAAGCTGTTCGGCAGGATGCACATGGGCCTGATAGAACCTTCCAGGGAGCTGGGCCCTGGTAGGCTGTTCGAGTGGGCCGTCAGGGAGTGGGCCATGGCAATGGGCCGTGATTTTATCCGACGGCTAGCCCCGAGACTCAAGTGGAAGGACTCACTAGAGTGGGGTCATCCTCTTGAGACTCCAAGTCACGAAGAGGGTATTTTTCCCGCTACAAAGGCGTGTAACAAGCGGCCGAACAGGTTATGGTTCAACCGAACAGGACTTGTCTGGACCGAATAAACCCGATTAGTCTTTGAGCAATTCCGTCGTGTCGAGCGAGGAACGACATCCGTCCGAGCAGCGAGCACTTCGGCCTTCGGTCTGAAACATGGAAAAATAGCCGTTGGCGGATTCCACAGTAACTTCCTGTCATTTGCTTGATGAAAAAAAGTGACCGTTTTACCTAGCAGTTGCAGTAAAAACTAGCCGCTTTGGGATCGAACCGCAGAGTAGCTTATACGGGACTATAAAAGCACCCAAGCCGCATGCCGACCACTGTTCTCACGCCCTTCCTCTCTAAGCCTTAGATCCAACGCGCTCAAGATCAAGCACCCAAACTCCACCACCAACCACCTTTCGTCCAATCTCGAAACCGCTATGGCCAAGTTCACCGGCACTAGCGACCGAGGAGGACCTTAGGACTGGGAGGAGGAGGGCCACATCGACGCCGTGGTGGAGGTCGCCGGAGAGGAGGATACTCCGGAGCCGCTGGAGGGAGAGTTCGTTAACTTCGAACAGTTCGCTCTGTTCGGGTTGCGATCTCCCGAAAGCGACTTCGTTGAGGCCTTCTTAAACATTAGCGGATTGGAGGTGGCGAACCTCAATCCGATAAAGATCCTCCGGATGGCGTCTTCGCTTTTGTGCGAAGGCTATCTGAGAATCGATCCACCGGTGAAATTTGTTCCTCCACTATTATCTGATAACGAGAGCAGCTCGCCGCTTGTATTGGGTGCTACTACCTCAAGCTCCGGACCCACTGACGACGGCCAGTACCCTCGCCCGCCTGCTTTCGACTCAATGGGCGCATGGTGGGTGAGGTGGTTCTACAACAAGCGGAGTGGCGGCAATGAGCTCATCTTCACCGGAAAGGCGCGGTGAAGGAACGCCAATGCCTCGGCCGGAGATGAGTGCCAAGGACTGGACGCGACAAGGAAGATCGCCTCCCTCGTGAGCCTTGGGCTCCGCAGGCGAGATCATCCGGGACTTCACAACAATGTAAGAGAGTCGCATTGCGGAGAAGGTCCTATCCCTTTACAAGATAGAGGGATGGGAAGACATCACAAGGGAGAGCATGTAAGTGCCTTTAAGACTCAACCTCTTCATTGATCATTTTCTCCGAACAGAATTTAACGATCCCATCTGCTCGGGCGAGAGATGCCGACCGACGCATGGGTGACCGAGCGGAGTTGGCGCCATCTTGAAAGCGGCGAAGAAGGACAGCGAGGTCACCGGCGAGGTTGCCTACACTTGTCCGAGGAATGTGCTCATCCGCATGCACGAGGTAAATCACTTATACCCCCGTGTTGCTAGATTTACTTTGTTGGTTTTAATGGCGTTCGCTCGCTTCTCAAAATCGTGGGAGGACCGGTGATCCTCGGAGGGATCGTCGAGGATCTCTCGGGTCCGAGAAGGAGAAGCGAAGAAGGGCAAGGCCAAAGGCGGCCACAAAGCCCAAGGTGGCGGCCGAGCCGACGCTGAGACTCGCCAGCGCCATGGCGGCCGCCACCGCCCAAGAAACCAACTGCGGCGACAGGCGCCCGAGGCGGAACCATAAGGCGCGCGGTCGGCCAATGAGAAGAGACAAGCCCTCCCTCCTTGCCGAAGCGGAGCGGCGAAGAGGTAAAGACCATGGCCCTCTGGCTTAGGCGTTCTGCGCAAGCTCACGGGCCATATGGCGCGACTTCTAGCAGTCGCCGAACAAAGGAGACTCGAGGAGGAGGTTGCGCGCAGGAGAAACTCCTTGCGTTGCTGAGAGGAGTGCTCGACTCACTAGAGCTGAGCTCATCGCCGCAACGCCCAAGGGCCAAAGCGAGAACCCGCCAAGGAGCCCCAGGAAGAGGCGGAAAGTTCAGCGAAGAAGATCAGGATTAAGCCCTCCACGGCGGTATGTAGAAATCGATCTTTTGATCCTTCCACCCTCGACCGCATTAGACTTAACGATCAACTCGTTCATCACCGCCCAAGAAGAGACCGCCACAGACGACGCCGAGGAGGCGGTTGGCGGTCTCTGCTGGAGATCATCGCGCGCGTCCGCAGGCGATGGTGGCGACCTCAAGAACAAGCCGGCGTGGAGCCTTGCCATGCAGACTCAAGCGATCGGCAGCGCTCAAAAAGCGTGGTGAAATTTGGAGGCAAAAATAACGGCGGGTGGCGCCACGGACTTGAGCCAAGGCGATGGCTCCGGAGGCCGCCAGGCAGAGACAAAACAAGGTGAGACCCAGTGCCGGGAACAAGAAGAAGCCTCCCCCGGCGAGAAAGCGGTCGTCCTGCCGGTGGAAAACAACGGCGCCGCCAGCGAAGCGACTCCGCCTCGCCGAAGGCGTCGGGCGGAAGAAGAAAGGAAGAGAGAAGGAGCTTGAAGACTAAAGCGCCGCCCGTCGCTCAAACACCGGCGGAATCGCTCCGTGGGAAGAAGGAAGCGAACAAAGCGGCGGCGGCAAGCGCGCCCGCCTCATCCCGCCTGGCGAGCGGGCTTGGCCGCATGGCCTCGAGACCGCTGCGTCGCATGGTGAAGCGCCGACTTAGCAAGGTAAACACCAAGGCGAATCTTTTCGGCTTAGCCACGTCATCGCATAGCGTAATCAACTTGTTCTTCCTCCCGGTCTTGAGGACACCATGGCGGAACTCGAGGATGGGGTCACCATCGAGCAGACGCCGTCTTGGCCTCTCTCCGGAGCATCTTGAGCGGGGATCCCGGCGAGCGTTCTGCTGCCCAAAGCCGAGGAAGGTGAAGCGAAGAAGCTCAAGGCCAAAGCCGACCAAGGAGAGGCATTCTCTGAAGCTCTCCTAAAGGAAGCCGAGGAGCAGCAAGCAAGCCGTGAAGGCGAAGTCGCGGAGGAGATCTTGGGCCATGAAGTGGCTTGAAGAGCATTGTCGAGGCGCCCCATGGCGGAACCACCATGGAGGAAGCCAAGAAGCTTAAAGCCCAGCTCGCCAGGAGGAGCGGACATCCGCGGGACTCGAGGCTAGGATCTCGACCACTGTGGGCTTCACGGGAGGAGATTGAGGAGATCTTGTGGGATGGCGGTGAGGCGATCACCATGGAGAAGAAGGTCAAGGAGGCCGGACGAGCAGCTCAAGACCGCCGGCAATGAAGTTAGTCGAGCGAGGCGCCACCAGACCAGCGTGAGCCAAGACCGAAGAGGTCGAGGTTCTCCGTCTTGGCGACGGAGGCGAGCCGGGGAGCAGCAAGGAGGAAGCCGATCGTCTCCAGTGAGGCGAGAGGGGTTCAAAGCCCAAGGGAAGTCCTGCGCCTTAAGGAAGTGATCGAGGAGCTCAAGGAGCAACTCGCTTCTAGGTAGTAGAGGGTCGTAACCGAGATGGACTTTTGTACCTGCAAATTTTGTTAATAAAGATTTACCCTTTTCCTGCAAAGAGAGAGCAGCAAAAGGACAAGAAAGAACGAAACTAAGAGAAAAGCGAGCAGCTAGGAAGTTTAAGAAAGCGGTAGGCGCTTAGCCTAACTCCCAGCCCGTTGTGCATCTGCTCGGAAACACGAGTTTGCGAACCCGAGCAGTGCACAAGAGAAAAAGCGACACCCTAGCCCGATGCAGACGATGCTCGAGAACCTAAACTTGCGAACTCGAACGCGTCGCGTAGAGAGAAAAGCGACACCGAACCTTGCTCGATTTGTTCCTGATCGCTCGTTGGCGTAAGTTAAGCGATTCAAAGTAACCGAACAAGGAAAGTGCCTCTGCAGAGGGCTTACGAGCGAGCTTTGCCAAGTGGTCGCTATGACTGGCGATAAGTGCCTCTGCCGCGGAGGGCTTACGAGCGAACTTAGCGCAAGGTGGAAAGGCCGTGTTCGCAACCACGAGTTTAGGAACTTGTCGAAACCAGATCGGGTAGGAACAATCCTTAAGATTGCGGAGCCAGAGTTCGCAAGACCGGGCAGCCATTAAGTGTTACCGAGAGAAAGTAGTGCGAGAAGACAAGCGGTGAAAAGGGGCACAGAGGTCGCGAGGATTCATGAAGAATTGGATTGAACTTTACATGGTGCGAGAGACTTGGGCGAACTAAGGCGCGAAGTTTACAAAAAGCGTAAAGCTAAGCAAACACGAAAAAGACCTACACAAAGAACTTACGAAGTGGTCGATGTTCCAAGTCTTGGTCAACTCTCTCCCGTCCTCCATAGCCGTGCTAACGGCCCCGGCGGCGAAGAAAGCGACCGTGAGCAGGCCCTCCCAACGAGGAGTTAACTTGTTGGCATTGGACAAGTTCTGGACGGTAGCGAAGCAGGTCGCCCGCCTTCAAAGCCCTAGGTCGAGCCCGACTTGGCGTGCGTCGGCGAAGATCTTCTTTGGTAGCGCGCCATTACGACTTGTGCCGGTCGCGTGTGCCTTCGAGGAGATCGAGATCGAGGCGCTCTTGCTCGTCGTCAACTAGGTTGACCGAGCTCGTCTTGAAAGCGAACCGAGTCTGATTCGGTGCGGCGGGATGGCTTCGCACCATAGACCGTTGGAAAGGAGTTTCCCGGTCGCCCGGTGGCCGTAGTCTGAATCGCCTAGAGGACGGAAGGAACCGTCAACCAGAACCTTGTTGTGCTTTCGCCGAGCAAGCAAATACCCGCCGTTTGATACCTGGACTATCTGTCCGTTAGCTCGCTCATTGCTCCATTGCTCGTGGATGTGCCCGAGGCGAACAGAACCTTGGTACCCGGTATTCGCGATATTTACGGAATAGCTCGCCGGGCTGGTACCGATTATCCGTGATCGACTTATGTGGAATCCGCCGCGTGACCACGTTGCTTTTGAAAAAAGCGAACAACCGTTTTGGCGTGAAGAGGCGACAGAGCTCTGCCTCAATCCACTTTGTAAAAGTGTCTATGGCAACAAGCGGTGTGTATAGCCCTTGTACCCACGAGGAATGGTAAGCAGATCCGGCCCCATGTGGAGAAAGGCCAAGATGGGGATTGTTTGGAGCTCTTGGCGGGCTTGTGTGCCTTCCAGGCGTGAAATTGGCAAGCCTTGCACTTAGTCACGATGTCCGGGCATCTTGTATGATGGGCCAATAATAGCCCATGCGAAACGCTTTGCCGACTGAGTTACGAAGGAGGCGTGGTTGCCTGAGCACCCTCGTGTATGTCCCTAAGAAGGAACACACCCTCCATTGCGAGATGCACTTGGAGAGAACTCCCGAGCACCTTGGCGGTAAGGATGCCGTCCACAAGCTTGTATGGAGCAAAGACGCCTTGTAAGCGGGAGCGCTCGGCCGTCGTCGGCGAGGTCCCATCGCAAGGTACCGGACAAATGGCGTTGTCGATCCGCGACCTGCTTTCGATGACGGAGACAGCACCACTCTCTGTTGCCTCGTCCGAGAGCGTGATTGAGGGCTTGTGAAGGTGCTCGGCGAGCACCCTGCCGAAGCGAGTTAGCGTGAGGATCCATACTTGGATAGCTGGTCGGCGAAGTTGTCCTTCACAGGCACGAAGAGCACTTCAAAAATCGAAAATGCCGCTCAACTTCCTCACTTCAACCAGGTATCGCGCCATTGAGTTATCGCGGCGATACTCCTTGTTAACTCGATTGATGACCGGTGTGAATCTCCTTCACGAGTTAGCCGTTGGACACCAAGCGACTTGCACGCTCTTAGTCCGGCGAGGAGGGCCTCGTACTCTGCGGCGTTGTTAGTCGCCGCAAAGTGTAGTTGGATAGAATCTCGGTTGCTCTCCTTGGGGAGATGAGAACAAAACCAGCCCCGAGTTTCGGTCTGTGAGCCATCGAAAAACATGGTCAAGGGGTTCATCGGGTTGCTCGGGAGCTCACAGGATTTGGGCGGGCAAGTCCATTCAGCGACAAAGTCAGCTAGGACCTGTGACTTGATAGCAGTTCGGGCAGCAAATAACAGATCAAACTCTGCTAGTTCCATTGCCCACTTGGCTATACGTCCGCTAGATTCCTTGTTCCGTAAGATTTCTCCCGGAGGGCGTGGTGGGACCAGATTTGATGCGCTTGGAAGTAGTGGCGAAGCTTCACGGAGGACATGAGCAAGGCGTGGAGTAACCACGGACCTCGGTGCGCTCCTTTGATCCGTGAAGTACCTCGCTCACGTAATAGATTGGTCGCTGTAGGCCTTCCCTTTCGACCGTCAAGACTGCGCTCACCGCTTGTGGCGTGCAACCTAGGTACAGTAGGAGCTGCTCGCCATGCCGCGGGGTAGTCAAGACGGGAGGATTAGACGAGTATCGCCGGATCTGGAAGGATCTATCGGCTTCTTCCGTCCACTCGAAACCATTGTGCTTGCGGAGGCCTTAAAGAAGGGCAGCTCGCGTTCGCTTTGACGGAAATAAACACCTTGAGCGACCATCCGTCGATGAGGCTTTGTACTTCCTTTATGGTAGTTGGAGCACGCATATTTTCAATGGCCTCGATTTTTTCGGGGTTGGCGAAATACCTTGCGAGCCAATGACATATCCGAGCAACATTCCAGATCGAACACCAAAGGTACACTTCTCTGGATTTAATTTTATTCGATGCCTGGTGAGATTACAAAAAGTCTCTGCCGGGTATTTTACATGATCTGGAGCATTCTTACTCTTTACAACTATGTAAATCGACATAGACCTCCGAGTTTTTCCACATTGCTCGGGAAGGTCTTCTCCATTAAGCGGCTGGGGCGTCAACACCGACATTCTTGTGAACCGAAAGACATGGTCATTATAGCGTAAAGTGCGAAAGGGGTGATGAAAGCGATCTTCTCTTCATCCTCGGGAGATGCTTATTTGGTGGTAACAGGAGTAAGCATCTAAAAACTCGAAGCTGGGCGTCCATGATCGCATCGACCGGTGGTCAATCTGGTGGCGGAAATTGTCCTTAGGACAAGCGGCGTTCAGATCTGTGTGATCGACACATCCTCCACTTGCCGCCTTTCTTCTTTACAATGGCGAGGTTGGCTAACCACTCGGTGTGATCAACCTTGCGGATGAACCAATGAACGGTTGCCAAAGGCGATCTTTGATGATCCCCTGTTTGAATTCAAAGCGAAGCTTCGGGCGAACAGCTTCTTGTCGGCCGGACGGCCAATTTATCTTGGATTACCTCCCTTGGGACTCGGGCATGTCGGATGGCTCCGGCGAATACATACGCATTAGCTCGGAGGAAGGCAATAAGCTTCGCTTTCCTATTTGGGGTCAGGCCAGCCCCAAGTGAAGCTATCTTGGAAGTATCGTCAAGCGGCAGTGGAACTTCCTTGGTTTCTCCTCCGGTGAAGGGAGACCCTAGAGCGTCTGAGACTTGGTGCGGAACTTCGAGACCACGCGGCGGAAGCTGGTCGACCGGGGCAAGGGATCGCTCGTCGCAATCCGGTCGCGGCTTTGTAGTTGCCCTTGACCGTGATCACGCCGTTAGGACCCGTATCTTCACGCAATGATAAGCGTGGTGGGATCTGACCATAAACTTGCCGAGAGATGGCTGCCCAAGATTGCGTTATGCGCCGAGCGGAAGTCGACCACGTCAAAAGTGATCAACTCTGTCCGGAAGTTGCTTGGGTTGCGAAGGTGACAGGCGGGACAACTGCCTAGCGGTTTGACGACTTCTCCGGAACAATTCCGTAGAAGGGCATTGCGACTTCCTTGACTTAGAGCGAGAATCGCATCTCGTCCAAGACTTTAGCGTAAAGCAAGTCCAAAGCGCTCCGCCGTCTACTAAGACACGGCCAACTCTCGCGTTCGCGATGGTGGGCGACCACTAGTGGGGCCGTGAGGCTTAGTCATCCCGATGGGGCAATCCTCCCGAGAGAAGGAGATGGGGACCTCGGTCCACTTCATCGATTCAGTGAGGTTTTGCCTTTTCGACGTTATGGACCTCCGAGCAGCTTCCTTGAGGCTGCGCCGAGAGTGTAAGCCGAGGAGCCGCCGATAATGGCGGCGATATGGTTCCTGAGCTCTTGATATTCATCATCATCTTCCCGATCACCATCGTCGGTTTGGCGCAGCCTTGCAGCATCACCTTGTTCGGGCGGGGTGGGCATTGGGCCCTTGCCGTTGTAGAAATCTTGAGCTTTGCAGCCCAAGTTCTCTGATGGCGTATATCATGCCCGTAGTCTTGGTGGAACTTGCAAAATCGGTCGCTCGGACCTTTCTTGCCTTGTCCGCCTCCTGAAAGCGGGCTTTTGCCCTTGTAATTATTGTTGGGCTTCTTACGCCCGTCCTTGGGAGGGTGCGCGATCCATACATACAGCGGTATTGTTCGCATCACCTTTGTTCTTCTTCTTCTGGGATTTTTTGTCACGAGGAGCGTTTCGCTGCTCTTCTTCTTCTCATCCACACCAGTGGTAGGCGGCTCGCCTTTGTCGAACGCCTTTTTGTCTTGAGCAGCTCTGCCAGCGTTGGCGTATGATCGGCCGCCTTGAGCAGTCGTTAGCGGTCAGGTCTCATTGATCTCGAGATCTGGGTGAGCCGCTCGTCGCGGACTCCGTTTTGAAAGCGCGGACAGACTCATCCGAGATATTTGGGATCGTGTTGCGGATCTTAATGAAGCGCTTCACGAAATTGCGGAGGGTCTCCCGTTCATCGGATCATCTGAGTACAGATCGTCCTCCTTGCCCGACGCACGTAATGTGACTCTGGAAATTAGCAATCGAGGCGTCACAAAGGCTGGTTCCATGGTGATGGAACCCTCTTCTTCGATTGAACGCCACGTCCAAAGCGGCACCCTCAAGGCGATCGGGGAGGTAATTAGCCATAACGAGCTCGTCACCCGGCCGCCATGATGGCCGTAAGCGTAGATGGAAAGGAATTCCTCTGGGTTACGAGTCCCATTGTATCTCTCCATGTGGCCGGGCTTGAATTTTGAGGCCGCCGGACGGCCGGCTTCGTCGGAGAAAGCCTGCGACCAGAACATATGACCGCCACCTTCCCCGGCGAGAACCTAGTCTTGAGAAGGCGTTGGTCTGTTCGCGGAGAACTCTGCTGAGCAGGAGGACTCGGCTGGAGAAACTCTCTCGGGATAATCCACCGCGCTCCTTCCTCGTGGTGGCGGGCAGCGCTCCTCGCGAGGGACCGTCCGTGATCATCAGCAGCGCTTGCCCCTGTGGTCGCGATGACTACGAGGACTTAGCGGCGGCGGCGACCACGGGTAGCTTTGCTCATGGGCGATGATCGCCGATGGTGGCGGGGTCCGCGATCGTCGGTATCCGAATCATTCCGGCGGCTTAGGCTGCGCTACTGGAGGAGTTGTTGACTTCTCTAGAGACTTTAGACCCTCGACCCGGTCGCTCTAGGTTAGTCGCAGCAGCGCGCCATATCTGGCGAGATCAACGATTGGTGGATCTAAGGGCCGTTGCTATAGCCGAGCCGTTCCGACTTTGATCTATGGGTCACGGGATCTCGAACCATCGCGTTACTCTGCCGATGAGTCCGTCCGCGGGAATTGACCGGCAGGGAAGCCTGTAGGGAAACTTAGCGGCCGACGCGAGGTGGGTCGCGACGCATGTCGCTTCGCGGTCGCGAAACCGTGCTAAGGTCGATTGATGGAATCGTCGAGGCTGCGGCGAATGGCGTCTTGCTCGCATGGCGACTGTGCGACCTCGTCTTGATGCCGAAAGCGAGTTAATCTGCCCGACCTCGCCCGGCCGCCACGTACCGCGCGGGATCCTCGAGAGGTTCCTCGCCGGCCATGTTGATCTTTGCGGGGCCATGCGAAGGTATGCTAGGCGGTGTCATCGTTGTGTCTCCACGGTGGAATCTACCGACATAGCCTTGGAATCGATAAATCTAAACCGTCGTAAAGATCGCCAGTTCCGTGAGTAAATGCGTCGATGGCGAGTGCGATCTGAGGCTATCTACGCCATGTAAGCGGAGACATACGCGCCGGATGCGGAAGCGTTCGAGCCGAACAGATCGTCTGAAGCGGCGGGGGCGAGACATCCTGTCGCCGAGTCGTAGCCCTCGGGAAGTATCTCTCAGATATCGGCGGAGTTCGACATGCTCGATCTGCGTGTCCCCGCGGACGGCGCCCGGTGTCGGCGGTTGAATATCGATCTCAAGTCAACCAAGGTTCTTGAAGATTGAGATATGAGACACGCCAAACAAACGACGACAACGAGCGAGGAGAGCGGGGTTTTATCTGGTTCGGGCCTCTCGGGAGATAATAGCCCTCGTCCGCCTTTCTTATATATCGAGAGATGAATACAAGAGGTGGCTCGGCGAGGCGAACAAGTCTCGGCGAGATTATAATCTCTGAGGAAGCAATAATGCGAGGATCAAGTGCGAAGCCTTAAGCTAGATGCTAAGATGTAAAACTCAATGCCGGGATCCTCTAAACACCGTAGAGGCCTGTTTATATAGTCTTGAACAAACCGACCTACCGAGGGAATATCGGGCGGGCTAACCGAGATCATAGCGAACTCATACATGCCAAATATATCCGAGGCGGATAAGGCATACTCTAGTCTTGAGGATCACGACTCCCAATCAATCCGGGAAACCAACGTCAAGGTCTTTACGTGGCCGTCTGAGAACTCTTGCTCGAGTAGGACTCAAACCACGAATCCCGAGCCGTTTCGCAGTGCCGACCAAAAAGTCGTTCGGCGGGATGCACATGGGCACGATAGAACCTTCGGTGGGCTGGGCCTGGTAGAGGTACATTCGAGTGGGCCGTCGGGAGTGGGCCATGGCAATGGGCGTGATTTTATCCCCGACACTTATCTTAAAAATTAATTTTATATTTCAAAATTGTTATTTGGCATTTATGACAAATCATAAGGATTTGAAAACTATGTTGAAAATATTCAAAAATGCATTCATTATCTTTCCTTTTTATTTTTTCTTCTCTTCTACTCCAACTGAATGGGCCTCCTAGTAGGCCGTTGACTCCGGCCGCAGCCCGCCCCCTCGTCTCTCTCTATCTCACATACAGGTGGATGCCACCCCTTCTTGTTCCCTCTTCTTCCTCCCTCTGTTTCCTTTCTTCTTCTTCTTTTCGAACAAAGGGCAAGAGATCTGTCATGTATTGATTAGAGAGAAGGAGGGTTACAAGGGGGAATATGCGCCCCTTCCCCCAATGGGGCTTACAAGTCATTAGTTTATTACAAAATGGGCTCCTGCGCCCCCTCAGAGGCGCAGGCCATCTAAAAGGACTTGAATCAGAACGGATCTTGTTTTTTCTGTTCCACGGAAGATGCGGTTGTTGTGCTCAATCCAAAGATATCATATAGCGGCCGAGATGACGGACAAGGTGCCACGACGAGTGGCCCACAGGACGTCGTCTTTCCACCAGGACGCCATGGAAAGAAATAGCTTGTCATCATTGGATATCTTCGCCCTTTTTGGCTTTGTTTATTAGCCGACAAGTTCATTGACATTGCAACATCTCCAGCACCCATATGTTCATCGACTACTACATTTTTTTTGTCTCAAGTTAATTACATCTGAAGCAAGAGGGTCATTTGATCCCTTAGCAAATTATTCGGTAGACATGCTATCCCCAAAGATAGTAGCCATCTCATTGTAGTGCTCAAGGGGAGTGTTCAAGAAATCAGCATATGAGTGATGATCCTGCCGTAAAGGACATGTAGTAAGAACATTTGAACATGAAAAAATCAAATGCTAAATAGTGTATGTTACCTTAATATGATAAGTGTAATGCTCACGTTCAAGCACTACAAGGAGAAACCCCCTTTACCAACGCATCCATGCGTTGTTAAAAGCTCCAATAGGTGTTGTTAGGATCTGTACCAATGCATTTAAAATGCGTGGCCATAGGGGCCATTGCGAGCATCTATCTCTACGCATCTGAATGCGTTGCTAACATGCCCAGAAAAGCGTTGTGGGGGTAACAACGGATACATGGCAACGCTTCTTATGCGTTGCTATGTTGCATTAATAGAATCATGTTTACCCAATATATTTTTTATGCATTAATGCTTTGCAGTGGTATATTTATTTTTTACCTTAAAACTAGGAGCTCACATAGATAATAAATTGTTTTACAGAGTGATCAATGATATGGGATTAGAAAAAAATATATTGCATTCCAAATAATTCTTGTACAAAAGATCCCAAAATCGGATCTACGTTACAGTTATATCACCTAACCACTAACGAAACATAATTTCAAAAGAAAATCTTTACATAGTAAATGTCTATACAACTACTGAGAAGTCGGCGCATTGATATTCTCCATCTCCGTCCTAGTCCATGCAATTGTAAGTGGATCTCTTGGAATATGCTGCAAGATTAAATAAACTGTATAAGGATAAAGGTATTATAAAATTTTTTGGTGTTCATAAACCATACAAGGGCCAAAAAAAATATTATAACGACATTTTGTATTGCACATAAACTTCAACGCATACACAAGTACTTCTGTGGCATCTAATGCATATATCTTAAGAAATATATTTTGCGAAGCATTATTTGCACTTTAAAATATTTTAGGAAGCATTGAATGTGCAGAAAATGCAGCAGCAGGTGACCAATATTACAGATAGTGATGCAGGCAGAGGGAACGCCAAAGACAGCAGGTGAACAATATCAATCATTTGACCAAAGTAGTATCGATCTACTGTTATGTTCAGCAATCCAAGTAGCAGAGGTAGATCGAAGGAGCACACACTACACAGGTGATACAATGCCAACAACCTACTAAGTGCAAAAAAAAAAAAATAGACCCCAATTTTGTTCTTTGAAAAATAAATAGACATCAATCTTGTGCTCGGAAGATTAAAAAAGTAATTAAATCATGGAACTAGGGATTAGATTATTAAAACACCTCAGCATTGACCTTTTACTTCCTCAGTTCCTCTAGCAGGTGCCTAAGAAAGTTTGGCAGTAGTCAGCTTGTGTTCAACACTTCAAAATCATAAGAGAATAGTGCATATTGACAAGCAAAATAGGTACTATACCTAAGTATATTGGAATGTATAGCAGGTTCTGCCTCTTCTAACTGTAGGAGGATTTTACAGATGACAGCACGGAGTACCTATACAAATGTATTAAGATGTAGTCTCCTCAACTCATGAATCATCCAGCAGTCATAGTGAGAAGAACATGGTCCATTGGCTATTTAATCCATTAACAATTTGCTACTCCAGCAGTGTCAGGAGTCTACTGTTCATTCCACCATATTAGAAAAAGAGATAATTGACTAATGAATACCCTCATGTAACATATATATTAGTCCATAATAACAAATAGCAAGAATAAATTGTTAAAAAAAACCAAGAATACCAATCACGATACAAAAGCACAGTGAGACAACTTACTGCATGACCAACTTTACAATTAGACTAGACCAGCGATTATCTTCTCCCTTTTGTCAAGAGTAACAACACCTAATATTGACCTGCAATCTTGCCGCTTCCGTCGGCTGTAAGGTGAGAGCGAGGAACTGATCAGGTGTTTAAGCACGGAGCAAAAAAAGATTATGCGTACCAGCTCAATAGGCACCACGGTATTTGGAGGTTCCTCGTGTGGACGGGGACCAATCGTCCACACGATCTTCTCAAACTAGGCGACAAGGAACTCGAGCACGGTGGCGCCGATCCCGTGTCGCAGCTCTTTGCGTGGATTGGACCCTTACAGGTTCCAATCGTGCCCGTGCTTTCTGAAGATCGACCAACGATCTCCTGGCTCCTTCCTAGAGGTTCCGTCCCGATCGGTGCCTGGGATTAGAGATGGCACAGTGGCGGCGCTGGCAAATGAAGCCTAGGGTTTGAGAAGAAGGGGGACTTTTTCAAGGAAAAAACTAAACGACCGTGGGGTGTTCTTTTATGGGCCGTGAGGTGTGAGATGAAGTTTGGCTGTCCTGTTGCAACGCTACATTTTTCCGTTGTGGCCTATGCGTAGTTAAAGGGGTGTTTTTCTTGTAGTGAAGTCTGATAGTGCACGTACTCTCATAACAAAGAGATCCACTTAAGTTCTTTAGTCTAATAATCTTACCCTAAATCTTTTTCGACTTTCTAATGTGGTTACTAACTTGATTGCCCGTTGCAGAAACCTTTAGATGGTCATACAAAGCCTAAGCACACTGATTGAGCTGGACTTGCTTAAAGCATGATGATGTTCTTGTCCCAGTAGCAACTAGATTAACCAAGTAGGCCAGGACAAATGTAGACAAAGCATTTGTCCAAACAATAGCAGAACCACCACCATTGTTGCCCTTCTTACTATCGGCATCTTGATCAAAGTCCATTGTCTAAAAAATTGCAAGGTTCAAGCAGAAATGACAATTTAGTAGCAACTTACTAATTATATAGAAGCATATGCAACATTCAAAGAGAAACGACATTAGAAGGTTCAAATAGAAATTACATTATAAGATACACATAATAGAAATAAAAAATACATGGTTCACATGAAAATACTCATTTCCATGGTAGTTTTGACGAGATTCCCACATTTGAACCATAATACTATGTCGCTTGTGAACCATGGCTCTATGATCATTCACTTCATCCCTTCTAGGCACATGGGTTAGGTGTCCAAGAATCCTCCGATGGAACAAAACGGTTTGTCCCTTGAGAAAGCACCTAACTGTGAAGGATGCAACAAGCTATGACAACATCGACTTGAGTTGAGAAGGGGAAGAACGAAGTGGCATCATCAAGGACTTTGAACCTTCTCTTTAGTGATCCAAATGCACGCTCTACGGTCACACGTAGACTGCAGTGCATAAGATTGAACAATTCCTTTTTCATCTTGTACTGGATTACTTCCCACTCATTCAGGTGGCACCTTACACCGCGAAAAGGTGGCATGAACCCAGTTTTGGCTCCATATCCAGCATCAACTAGATATAATTTATTTTCAGAGAGGCGTAGTCCATTTGGACAATAGATTGCATCAGCTAAAACTGTGGCGTCATGTGTTGTGCCTTCCTAGCCAGCGAACAGAAGATCAAAATCTACGGCTGCCATCACATTCTGAGTAGGAAACTGTTTCCTACCACGAAAAGCTCCTTCCATGGACTTACAAACAGAAACTCTTATGTATGTGCCATCAATGGCTCCCAAACAATCCTATTTAGTCCAGACACATAAAACAAATTAGTAACCAAAATTTTCATGACAAATCTATAACCTATAATTGCTAATTGCGTGCCTTAAAGTACGGATCCCATATTGGGTTTCCAACATTTTTTATTAGTGTATCCAAGGAAGGTGGCCTAATAAGTTCATCTTTTAGCTTACTTATGGCATGAAGGACATGTCTAAAATGCCAACTAACTATTTCACCGGACCTACTAAAGTTGGTACCTACAATTTCGTTTTCTAACGTTGTGCCCAACTGTGTGTAGGAACATTGCAACCTGCTCCTCAACACAAATATGTGTAGTGTCACGAAGCAAGGAACGTGATCTCAAAACTTCACACAAACAAAAGAAGGGAACTCTCTTAAGTCTTATCATGTTGATACAGGTTGTATTATTCTTCCAAATCTTATTATTTAGCTAGTTATTCTAATCTTATCACTCTCCAGCATTGGACCATATGCAATACACTCTTTGCTTATCTTCCTCCTATACCGTGCATTCAAAACCAACTTGCAAGCAGCCACATATGTCGCATCACCGGCAATCAACAAGTTTTTTTGTCTACGCTTCTTCTTTTCCATCAATAATGGATATACTTCTGTGAAAGATTATACCATAAGGATAACAGTGGCATATACTTTTAGTTTGCAGTAACCAAAACCAAAATACAGGATGCTTGTCCATTGTAGTTCACTAGATACTATCCTTAATCAGTGAAAGGACATGATACAAACAACAACAATATAATAGGCATACTATATTTGTGTTGCTAGAAATAAAACCAATAATTCTGTAGCATATCAAGGACAAAAGCAATCTGATTCTAAACAGTGCATGGTCTAAGCAAAAGAATCAAATGTGATTGTGTTGATTCAGATTAGGCACTATTGGTGCATTTCAACCAGACAGATTTATCCTGAGGGTGTCCGGTGTTCGATAGAGGGGGTCTCTGCACTTAGCACGCTGCACTGATCTACCCGCGAACTAGAAGAGCTAGCCAATGGATCACACACGAATTTATCCAGGTTCGGGCCTCCCAAGGGATAACAATCCTACTACTACACTGGTTTTTGGATGTGGATGAACAAAGTGTATACAGTGTTCGGGAGTTCGACCGGATCGACTTTGATCAGATCTACCCTCCTTTTCTTTTTTGAATCCCCTCTCCCAGTGCATGTTGCTCCCTTTATGTACTCAGGGCTGACAAGGCACCGTGCGAGAGAGAGAGAGAGAGAGAGAGAGAGAGAGAGAGATCATTTACTACCCCTACCACTGTAGCGGATAGATAGTACAACACAGTACAGCTGAGCCCACACCATCCTCTCTCCAACGATGCGGTCTGATTACCTCTGACACCGCCAGACACGAGCGGCGACCATCATTGCCTTGCATAGTGGCGCCAGCACAGGCACAACGCGCCTGACGCCAAGCCAGTGACGCCCTTATTCACTTTTTTGTCCCACGCCATATCCCTTGCATTTAATGCCGCCGATACGTCGTGGCAGAGGGAGGCCTTCACCATGAAGCTCCCTTGTGCTCCTGCGGATGCCCCACGGATGGGGCCCAAGGGAGCTCTGTGCCCACCTGCCACATGGCCTAGTCCGTCTAGGCGTTGGGGCCTGCTCGCCGGCCTTACGTTGTACTCGCCCAGCTACCACGAAGCATGCTCCGCTGGGGAACTGGAGCTTGCTCGTCCGTCACGCGTCATGCTCGTCACGCCACCACATGACCTAGTCCATCGGGGCGTTGGGGCCTGCTTGCCCGCCTCATGCCATGCTCATCAAGCCGGCACGTGGCGTGCTTCGCTGGGGCGCTGAAGCTTGCTCGTCTGCCATGCGTCGTGCTTGCTGCGCCGCCATGTGACTTAGTCCATCGGGGCGCTGGGGCCTCGCCAGCCTTACGCCGTGCTCGCCAGGCCACCACGTGGTGTGCTCTCCCGAGGCGTTGGGGTCTGGTAGCTCGCGTTGCGCCCATTCGCTGAGTCTTTTATTCATTCTTGATATTATCCACCATTCTCGGGGGGCCTGGGCCCACCGGTCATACCCTTGTTAGGGGTAGTACAGGATGTACCGACAGTAGCCCCTGGGCCCGCTTTGAAACGTGCGCCTCCTTGGGGAATCGAAGCATCCACCTATGAGCAGCGCTGATTAATGGGGGCCCACCATTTTCTCCATGCCAGCATGACTTCCTCCACTCGTCGTCAGTTTCCTTGGAAAATGCCACAGCGCGTGATAACCGAAGTATCGTGGGCTGCGTGGAAGGCTGCACACTAGGAATCCGAGCCGTTGCCTGATGCGTTGCGCCTATAAAAGCCCTAGGCTTTGGTCCTTTTCTTTTTCATGCTGTCCTTGCTCCTGCATTCGAATCCCTTCGCCTCTGCTCCTTTCCTCTGCGCCCATTCTCTCCCAGTCCTTCACCATGTCTTTGCGCCACCGCCCCTCGTCGTGCCGTGATGCGCCCGCCATGGCATGATCTGGATTAGTCCTGCCGGCGTCATAGTTGGAGGAGGAGGGCATCCGGATCCTCCTCAACCTGGCGTCGGAGGGGACGCTGCACCTCCACACCGACACAGTTGCATCGGCCCGTGCCGCCCGAGAGATCATCACCTTCACCTGGGCGTTGATGGCAGGTCTGGTGTCGTTGTACTCTCAGTTCTTCCTTGCGGCGCATGGATTCTATGGGATCCATGCACTACACCTTTCGCCGAACTCCATCCTCTCCCTTGCCATCTTCACCCACCACTGCAAGATGTTCACGGGGGTGCGGCCCAACCTGCCGCTCTTCTGCCACTTCTTCGTCATACGCCCCCAGGCCGGCGACGCGGTGGTGGGGAGCTGCCATGTCCGCGCGCTCTCCGCCCCAACATAGCTGACCAGCACATCGCCGTTCATACCAGAAAGAGCTGGTGAAATTGAAAAAGCTCCTGGCTCTACGTCGGCAATGACAACGGCGCGGATGAGCTAGGGCGACCTTTGGCGTCGGCCGCCCCTACCAATGGCTGGTAGTCGATGCCGGAGGACTATGTCGAGCTCTGCGCCATGGTCCACCGCATCGAGGCCCTCCACCGCCACGGGCTCACCGGAGCCCACGTGCTGATGGACTACTTGAGGTGGCAGATCTGCCCGCTGTGTGAGCGGACCCGTTGCACCTAGATGTACACCACCGACGACGATTGCACCCACCTCCATCGTGGTGGTAAGCTCCAACGTCGCTCAATTTCTTGGTTCCCGCTTTCTTACTCTTCTGATTCCACTGTCCTCTTTTTCCTTTTAGCCTCGGGCAAACTGTCGGAGGATGTCCTTACAGGGTGGCTCACCATCTTGATCCCCTTTGGCACCCGCACTACGGGTCTTTCCCGCGGTGTCCTCCCACTCTGCAACTAGGTGGCGACAGAGCGTGCAGCCCTGCTGGCTTCGTTTCTCGCCATAGACGCCACCTGGCCCATCACCTGACGCGAGACACGCGCCCTCCGGAGCTACGAGCCGCCCTTGGCGCATGACCGCGCCACCGCCAAGCACCCGGTGGCTGACGACGGCGACGACGTTGATGACTACCGCACTGGCTCTGCCACTAACTCGTCCTCCTTCCTCGCTGTTCATAGGGGGTCAGTTCTTAATGCCACCGCCTACCCCGCCAGCAGGACCGTGACGACAAGTTCTTCAACGACGGCGACGCCTCCGCTTCCGGCACGCCCGCCGCTGCTACCACAAAAGCACCGACTCTCTCCTCGGTGCCATTGCCTGCCACCACCTCGGCCGCCCAGGAAGGAGTCGGGGCGCTTGAGGGACCGTCGGTGCTACTCTCGGCGGCGCGGGTCATCCATCACCTTCGCTCGGTGCAGCGCCCGCGCACACGCCAAGGCCTCTGGCCACGCGTCGGATCCCCTTGTCTCCCCTTGTGTACAACATCGGGGGGCTACCTGCCACATAAGTTCTAAAAAACTAAAGTTAGGTTAGCATTGCTTTCGTACCTTTACCTATCTAACTTTTATCTCTTGACGCGTTCTTTTGTAGACGTGACACTGGCGCCAGCTCCAGTGCCGATGCGCCACCTGTCCGCCGCCGCCTCCTGAAGCTATGGAGACCTCGACCCACCATCCGCACGCTGCGGGGGTGGCTCAGCCCAGAGTCGCCCTAGGGGAGGCGCTTGCGCTCGCCGCGCTCCACGCCGAATAGGACGCATTCGGCGTGTTCGTCGCCGAGATGGGCGGACTCCACAATGCGTTGCATGCCTACTACCTGGCTCGCGCCGGCCGCGAGGCGCAGCTCTCCCATGTGGTGGAGACGCTGCGCGTGCAGACCACCACTGTCGCCATCGTGGCATCTGCAAGGGAGGCGGCCGCAGCGCACACGGAGCTGCGCGAGCACCTAGCCTCCCCGACAGGCATGCCGCGCCTCGCGTACCGGAGCTTCTGCGGAAGCCTCGAGCCGCTAGGCGTGGACCTGCACTAGCCGCGGGAGCCCACGGCGGCGCAATATGCCCTCGGTGTTGGCCACGCCACCGAGGCGCTTTAAGCTCTGCCGCGGTTGTTGGAGAAGTGCGCAGCGTACGGTGGGCGCGCTGCGGCTACCGGTGTCACACGCTACATGCTGGCGTGCAGCACTAGCCGCGACGCCGCCTTCGACCTCTCTGCGGTCCGCGCTGGCCCCCAAGGTAGCCTGGGCACCATGCAGGCGCGAGTGAACGTGGCCACCATGCATGTGGCGTGGCTACTGCAGATAACGCCCACCTTCGTCGAGGGACGAAGCAGAGGAAGACGCCCACAGGAACGAGGAAGCCGTTGCCGGCCTCGGGGAAGTCGGTGCCGATGGCTAGAAAATTGGTGCCGATTAGGAAGCCGTTGCCCTTTTGCTTCTTTTAATTTTAGCCTGTGTATTTAGAAGAAACTGTTAACGTGCCCATGAGCACCTTTACCTTTTTTACCTTCTTGTGTTGAATTTCTGCTATCAGTATGTTTATTTGAGACTCGGCAGAATCCTTGATGCTCTGCGATTAACCTGTTCATCCATGCGACCGTGCACTGAAACGCTGCCTTACTCGCATCGCCAGAACTCAGCATCTCGTGATCCCTTGGAATCGAGATTGACGCTACGTGGCGGGGACCGAGAGTTCACGAAATCCATCGTGGTTGAACAGCGCGTGCGGTGGCACGGGGTGCCCAAGCGGCGCCAACACTGCACTAGATGCGTACTTCAATCCCTCCTTTCCTGCCCAACACAACGCCAACTGTTCCATTTTATCTACGATGTACCCTTTGGCCATGAGAACTTAACGAAATTGGCACGGACCGAACAAAGTTGACAGCTCAGAAGAACAAAAGATACCAAGGAGGAACACGAACACAAACTCCTAAGCAATTTTAAATAGATAGAAAAGTGGGAACTGCCACCATAGCCCCCAACCAGCTGGGGGGAATAGAAAGTTTGCCCACAGCTGGCCAAACATAAGCACAAAGTACTTACAACGCTAAAGGATAAAATTTCCTAAGCTATTCGATGTTCCAGGTGTTAGTTAGCTCGCAGCCGTCCTTCATGGCGACCTTGATAAACCCGAGTCGAGAGACGGAGACCACCTTGTACGGGCCCTCCCACTGGGGAGACAGCTTGTTGCGACCTCCTTGTGTCTGGACCTTGCGCAGAACGAGGTCGCCTGCTGCTAGTGTCTTTGCGCGCACCTTAGAGACATGAAAGCGCCTGAGACTTTGCTGGTATTGCGCGGCCCTAAGTGCTGCTCGCTCGTGGACTTCCTTTAGGAAATTGACCTAATTTTCACGATGCTTTTCCTGGTCTTCTTCGCAAAATGCTGCGACCTAGGGTAAGGCCAAGGACAGCTTTGATGGGAGCACCGCCTCGGCGCCGTAGACCTGGAAGAATGGCGTTTCTCCGGTGGCGCAGCTGTGCGTGGTGCAAAGCAACCATAACATGGTTGAAAGCTTCTCTGCCCAGCGCGTGCCACGCTTATGGAGCCTGTCAAAAGCCTTTGTATTCAGCCCCTCAGCACCAGTGAATTGGCACGCTCGACTTGTCCGTTGCTTCGAGGGTGGGCAATGAAAGCAAATCAGATCTTCATGCCCATCTCCTCATAGAATTACTGGAACGCTGCACTGGTGATGATGCGACTGGCCACTCCAAAGCGCATGAAGATGCTATGTATGAACTTGATGGCCGCCGCGGAGGGGACCACCTGGACGGCGGTGGTCTCAACCCACTTTGTGAACTTGTCGACGACGACGAACAGGTGAGTGAAGCCCCCGGTGGCCCGCGGGAACGGACCCAGACATCCAGCCCGCAGACCACGAAGGGCCAAGAGGGCAGAATGATTTGCAGTGCCAGGGCTGGTTGGTGGATTTGCTTGGCATGGAACTGGTAGACCTCGCACCTCGTCACCAGCTTGCAAGCATCTTGGAGTGTAGTAGGCCAGTAGAAACCTTAACGGTGGGCTTTGCCGACCAAGGTGCGACTGCTGGCATGGCTAACATGGACACTGCCATCGATATTGGAGAGCAGTTTGCCCCCCTCTTCCTGACTGATGCACCTTAGGAGAATACTATTTTCGCTCCGGCGATACAGGTCCCCACCTACTAGGGCATAGCGCTTGGCCTGTCGTGCAATTTTTCCGCTAAGGCATCATCGTCAGCGATAACTTAGACCCGAAGGAAGGCTAGGACCGGATCCATCCACTGCCCTTCCTTGCCAAGGGTGGCGACCACAAAATGATCGCCAATGTACTCCATCTGGCCTGGCGTTTCTACCTTAGCCACCTCGGCGGCTGTTCCATCTTCCCTGACTGGAACGGAGGCTGAGATGGCTATGTGTCGTCCCCGGCCACATTGGGGGCTGCGACAGATGGGCGCGAGTCTTTCTTCAAAGACCCCTACCAGAACAGAAGCCCTTGAAGAAGCGAGCTGGGAGAGGGAATCCGCCAGATGGTTGTCCCGCCTAGGAATGTGCTCATATCCAAGCCCATGGAAATGGCGCTCTGCCTTCCTCACTCTCTGCCAGGTACGTCGCCATCACCGGATCCGCACACTGGAACTCCTTGCACGCTTGATTGATCACGATGAGAGAATCGCCCTTGACTTGGAGACGTCGAATGCCCAACTCGGCGGGCGCTCGCTGGCCTGCGAGCAGCCCTTCGTACTCCGTGACGTTGTTATTAGCCTTCAAGTCCAACGAGACCACGTACTAGAGGGTGTCTCCGCTAGAGAGACCATCACAGCCCCAACCCCGCGCCCTTGATTCTGAAGGAACCGTCGAAGAAGAGAGTCTAGGGAGGAATGGTGGGAGTTTCAGCTTCTGGCTTGGCGGCTATCCACTTAGCAACAAATTCTGCCAACGCCTGGCCCATGATGGCGGTGCGGGGCTGTACGATGGGGAAAACGCGCTTCGCTTACTTTGTTTTATTTTTTTAAAGCGGTTTTGAATTTAATAGGATTTATCCCAACTCCACGTCATTAGATACAAATTTATTATGATTATATAAATTCAAGAGATTGCGAGTACCAATCTTCCAGAATTCATACATTTCCATATAAATTCTGTTAATTACATCTCACATGGAGAATACCCCTGATTAAGAATTCCAACATGAATATTACATGAAATTGCAACATAAAAAAATTACAAAAAGACAAAAAGAAAATAAATGGTCTTCATGTCTTCATGGCGTTGATGATGAATGCTTTGTCGGAGACTTTTCAATTTAATTTTGTTTTACTAGTGTCATGGATGACTAGTAACTTGGATGCTTTTATGGGGGCATCACAATTTGAATTTTATGCTAATTTGATTAGCACAATATATGAGGTAAATATTTTGGAATGCTTTTATGAGTGCATCCTAATTTTATATGTATAACAATTTTCCCATGGTAATATAATGGAAAATTTTATATTGTTGCGTTAGGCAACATATTTTTTTATGCGCGCATATTTTAGGCATGTATATACTAGCCTACGCACATGCATATAGACATATGATTTGACCTTTTCTTTTCGGTCGGGATGCGACCTTATTTATTTTTCATGAGAATTTATTTTAGTCATGCACAAAAAATATTTATACTCTATATAGAGCTAGGTATGGGAATTTACTTTAACCACACACATGAATATACTCTATATGTTGAGTTGTGCACGAAATTTATTTTTTAGGTCATGCACATGTATACTCTATATGTTGAGTCGCGCATGAAAATTTATTTTGACCATGCACATGTATACATATTCTACTAATTATTTTTTTTAGTCGTTTGAGTGACATCATGCGCTAAGCATGATAATGATTTAATTCATTATCGTTGCACATGCGCAAATTTAATGGTTTGGCCGTTTTGATGACCATTACCATTAACCAAATTTTAGGCTGTGCTACTTTCCTTGAGCCATGACAAATAGTTACAGTAGCATAGTGTTAATTGCTAGCAACTTCGCTTTACTAGCCGATTGATCACAACATACGGATCAAAACATGGGCGATGCACATGGTGCTAATCAACACATTTCCCTTAACATGCATGAGTGATGTATTGATTGATGTTTAGTTTTATTTGTGGATTAATTAGCAGAATATGTCCTATATGGTGCTAATCAATGCATTTTCTATTTTAGCCGTGTGGGCATGCATGTATGCATATGTACCTACGGCTGATTTTGTTAGTTGAGTACAAGCATATATATGCAACGCAGTTTTATTTCTAAGGAAACATGCACGTCTAGGCTATATTATCCAAACATCAGATTTTGGCTTATGCATGCATCGATTTTAAACCATGCGGCATATAATTAGCCAATGCACGAAATGCTAGCAGTGTTTCGGTATTTTTTTTTATATAGGGCCAAGCTTAATCACCCTTTTTTTTATAAACGTTTAACCATGGCCCTTGATTTGAACTGCCCAACAGATCAAGCGTATATATTTCGCTTAGTGCATGATATAATTTAGACTTACACAATTATGTTTTGTTGTGCATGTAACTATGATCATGTGGCATGTACATGCTGTTTGGCTAATTTTCCTAGCCAGACGTGTGCATATGCACATGCACTTACGGCTCATTTTTGCTAGCTGCATAAACATATATGCATATATGATGCAATTTTATATTTGAAGAAACATGCATGTCTATGCAGCATTATTAACCGAATACTGTATCAGATTTTGACTCATGCATACTTCTTTTCATTTGGACAGCACGTATATACGATGACTGGCTTCATAATGCAAAGCAAGTTAACCTCCATTTTTTTTTAAATCACCAACGTGATTAACTACATGCATGATGTATGTGCGTGCGATCGCAACTATTTTTTTTATTTGAATGGGCATCCATTTTGAGAAACCCTCTTCCTTGTAATATTGTTTGCTTCAAACCGAAGTATTCTCCTGCTCTCGATCGCAGTACAACAGGAGATTTTGGCAGCGTTTCTTTCCGTTTCTAAGCATCTCAACTTTTTGGCCTTCAGTTTCTTTTTGGCCGCGAGCTTCCAACTCTTTTCCCCGTCCCTCTCTCGCCGGTTGAGTTTGAATTTGAGAAATTTTGCCCTTGTACTCACTTGATTCATCAACGGACCAATCAAGCACATGAAGATGTATGTTTCATATGCTAGTATGCAGCATGATTTTGACAAGGCTTTTGTAGGGATTTACCCTTTTTATGGCCTTTGATATGATGATGATTTGTGCATGCATTTTACCCTCACATTGTCCTTGATGTGAACCAAAAAAGGCACAACAAGCTTAGGAGAGATCGGAGATGCAAAGAAGATGAAGGAAGGGATGAGCAGGGATGCAGGATCACATTTTCTCACCGTCTTACCTTTCTCCAGACGAAGCACCACAAACAGAGACCGAAACTCTCACTCTATCTGCTCGCTGCGCTCTCTCGTGTTTCCTCTCCCGAGAAGCTTTGAAGCGCCTCGGTAGAGTTGCGGTGTTTCTTCTGGCCTCCGACCCTTTCTGCGTCTGAACTCGGCTGCTATTTATAGGGCCAAACGAGCAGTTCGTCGCAGCAACCCGCTCACGCCAGAATGTGGAGGAGCGTCGTGGTTGCGTGTGCTTCTTCAAATTGACCGCGCATTGCCGGCCTCGCCAATCCGAGCAGCGCGCCGTTTCAATTTTTTTCTTCAAAACCGTTCCCGCCTCTTACGCTAATTACCACTGCCACCCGATCAACTCTGCATCTACCCGCGTACATGGCCATGCATGGGCGTGAAATAGGGATGGCAGAAAAACCCATGGGTACCCGACCCGATGGGCATGGGTATGAGTCTCAACCTATACCCATGGGTATTTCGGGTTTGGGTACCCGTGGGTTTCGGGTCCGGGTACGGGTTTAATTTCATACCCATGGGTAACCCATGGGTTACCCGAATGTCACTGACAGGTGGGCCACGGTTCAAAATCCCCCAACCGGCCAAGGCCCAAGGCCAACCCACACCACCAAGGCCACGGGCCACTTCCACTGCCACACCCCAGTCCCCAGTCCCCATTCCCCCTCACCTCCTTCCTTCCTCGCCCGTCGCCATGGCGTCTCCCCCTCCCCCATTCGACATCTGCGCCGACTTGGACCTCGACCACGGCGACTCTCCTCCTCCTCCTCCTCCGCTCACCGCTCCGACGCCCAACGGCCTCAACGATCGTCTCCTCCGCCTAGCCCGCTCCCGCTCCCGCCCTCGCCCCCCAAACCCTAACCCCGACCCCAATCCCTAACCCCAATCGATCCCCACTGGAGGACTGCACCAGGCCGCCAGCACCATGCCGCCGCCTCCGCCAAGCCAGCGGTCTCTCCATCTGGTCGGCGCCGCCCCGCTCGTCGGTCGTCGCGCCACCGGACGCGTCCGCCGCCGCCATGCATGCTCACATCCGTCGCCGCGATCAAGCCGCCGCCACCTCCATGAAGCCGCTGGGGCCGCCGCCGCCACCGGGCTCCATCAAGCCGCCGTCACCGACCCCGAACCACATCGGGTTTGCGCCGCCACCTCTCTCCCCCCTCTCCCCTCCTCTCTCTCGGTTTGCTGTGCATGTACCAGTATGTTTTCGGGTATGGGTACCAAACGGGTATCGGGTATCCGCCGAGTTCGGGTATGGGCGCGGGTTTATACCCATGAGCATTTTCGGGTTCGGGTATGGGTAGCATTTTCGGGTTTCGGGTTCGGGTATGTCAAGGGTGTACCCGGAGATACCCGCCCGATTGCCATCCCTAGCGTGAAATGGGCTGGCCTTCGTCAGTCTGCACGAATCAGCCAATGGGCTAACAAACTTTGGGCTAGCTAATACTCACGATTAGAGTTTAACTAATTTTTTCATTTGGCCTAGAAATCCAATCCATGTATACGTAATCGTTTGTATACGAGCACATGCATGGTATAGACGTGGCTAGCTATATATGTTTTTTTATTCGTTTGCTCATTAGCCGACGAACTAATTAGCTACCAACAAAATGGTAAGCTTTCTTTATCTTTTTGTTTGGCATAATAATTTTTATTTATCACTTTGAAATCTCACAACAATATTCTACAGAGGGAATTTAGCTGTCTTTATGCTTATTATTTCATCTTGACAAATTTGGTGTCAACAGGGGCAAACCTGAGGTCGAACTCTCCCAGCTCCACCGACCATTTGGCGACGCGGCCTTCAGCCTCGTGGTTGTGCAGGATTTCCCTCAGGGGATAGGCAGTGAGCATAGTGATTTCCCGCCCTAGAAGTAATGGCGTAGCTTTCTAGCTATATGCTAGCACCGAATACAACATCTTCTGAGCCTACGGGTACCTTGTTCATGCGCCGTGGAGCACCTTGCTGACGTAGTACAACGGCCTTTGAACACCTTCCTGCTCAGCGACGAGGGCGGCGCTCACTACCACTGAAGTTGCCGCAATGTAGAGGATCAACGGTTTCCTTGGGTCCAGTGCCACCAGCACCGGGTGGATGATAGATATTTCTTCAAAGGCCTGCTCAAAGTGGTTGGTCTTCTTTAACGGCTTGAACAAGGGAAGGCTCTTTTCCCCTAAGCGGGTGATGAACCGGCCCAAGGAAGTGAGGCAACCTACCAGGCACTACTCCTGCTTAAGGCGCGTTGGCGGCTTCATATGCTTGATGGCCGCAATCTTGTCAGGGTTCGCCTCAATGCCCCTGCTGGACACGAGGAAACCCAACAGCTTTCTTGACGGCACGCCGAACACACATTTCTCTGAATTGAGCTTTAGGTGATACCTACGCATACTGGCGAACGTCTCCTCCAGATCGTCGATCAATCCTTTGCTCCTTTTTGCCTTGACCACCAGATCATCAACATACACATGTAGGTTTTTGCCGATTTGTGGACGAAAAGCAATGTGCATAGCACACTGATAGGTGGGATCGACATCCTTTAAACCAAAAGCCATCCAGCTGTAACAGTACACTCCAATAGGGGTTACAAAAGTAGACCTCTCCTCGTCCTCTACCACCATGCTGATCTGATGGTACCCAGAGTACGCGTTGAGGAAGCACAGGAGCTTGCACCCCACCGTGGAATCGATGATGAGGTCGATGAGAGGAAGAGGGTACGGGTCCTTCGAGCACGCCTTATTGAGGTCGGTGAAGTTCACACACATTCGCCACCACCCGTTGGATTTCTTAACGAGCACGGAGTTGGCCAACCACTCAGGATGAGCGACCTCCCTGATAATGCCTGCATGCATCAACTTGTCGACTTCTACGCGGATGGCATCCTGTCGCTCTGGTGCCTGCAACTGAACCTTTTGCCAAACCGGGAGGACACCAAGAAGCGTTGCCAACTGATGCTCAATCACCTCCCTAGGGACACCAGTCATGTCAGACGGCCGCCAAGCAAACACATCCGCATTCGGCAAGAGGAAGGTGACGAGCGTGCCTTCCTATTTGGCGCCAATATTGGCACCCACCTTGACGGTCTTCATGGGCTTAGCGTCGCTCAGAGAGACCACCTAAACCTCGCCGGCAGAGACGGCAGAGGCGCGGGTCTTCGCCGGAAGCGCCCCTAGGAGAGCCACAATGGAGGGTTACGCAAACGGCGCCAACCATGTCCAGGGCCTTCTTGTTTCACCGCACCGGTTTAGGGCGGTCCACCAGGACGATGATTGGACCTCTCGGCTCGAGGATCTTTACCTCCATATAGGCATAGTGGGTGGCTGCCATGAACTTAGTGAGGGCAGGGCGCCCTAGAAGGGCATTGTAGGGAAGGTTGAAATCGATGACTTCAAAGTCGACCAACTCCGTCCTGAAATTCTCCGCGTCCTCGAACGTCACGGGGAGATGGATTCGGCCGAAAGGCCTCGACTCCGCCCCTGGCATCACGCCATAGAAAGGCATCGTCAGGAGCAGGTCCTGCTCCGGGATCTGGAGTGTCCGGAATACTTTTGAGGACAAGAGATTTATAGAGCTCTCCCATCCACCAGCACGAGCCCGAGCTTCACATTCCGAACTATGGGCGAGACCACTATCGGAAGGTGCCCCAAAACGATAGTGCTAGTGGGGTGGTCGGCCTGACTGAAGGTGATCGGCTCCTCCGACCACTTTAGCAGCCTTCTTGACCCCAACATGGGGGGTAGATATGCTGTGCAATCAGCTGTTCCGTGCAATTGCCGTGCAATCGAACTACCAAAAGTTGCAAAAAATTCTGAAAAAATCTGTACATGTACTCTTCAACTTACTCTATCTTTGGTTAAAATTTCAAGTTCAAATTCATCCTATAGTCAGAGTTAGAAAAAAGAGAAAAAACAAACAGTTTTGATAAGTTCAAAATTGATAGAATTTTCTTTTTTTGTAACGTTCAAAATAGGATGAATTTGAACTTGAAATTTTAACCAGAGATAAATAAGTTGAAGAGTACATGTACAAATTTTTTCAGATTTTTACAACTTTGGTAGTTCGATCAGACGAGATGAACAATGATTGACAGCATATCTCTCAACATGGGATGGGTAGCGCACACATCCCTCAGCATGAGCTTGTACTTGGTGTTCCAGAGATAGGTAGTGGAGCCCCAGTGGATGTACGCCACCACCTGTTAACCTGTTGGAAACCCTGGGCGTGGGATCTTGGTCCTTGTCGTCATATGGGTCCTGGGGACGGCGCTCCTTAAGGAGCTTCTCCATCATCTTGGCCACAACGTTGCAGTTGGCCATGTCTTCGCTGTTGGTCTTGTGGATGGGGTAGTAGGTATTTTTCACTAAAGATAATAATACCCCATATCCTTGCGAAGGATGACCTCTAAACGAATAGTTCTATCTAGAAAATATTATTGCTTGTAGCTAAAAGAGCTCTTTGCGAAGAGTTTATTGGGGCTATATATTTTCATGGTTATTGGCCTTTCGTAAGGATCCTATGCTATGTAATATAATATATATACGTGAAGAAATTATTTTTTTTTTTTGAAAAGAGGGGCAGGAGAACTGTTGTCCTAATTCATTGATTAGTATGAGAAAATAATATAAAAAAGCCCGTGAAAACACGGGGTACAACCACAACGCTCCACTGCAACCTTGGTCAAAACCAGACACACCTCCGGCCACCGCCGGGGACACCACCTACAGCGGAGAAAGAAGGAATTTAGTCTCACTGCTGCCAACTAGGCCAAAAGCCGAATAAGAGAGAGAGAGATACACAAGAGGGAGAAGGGGAGACACCACCTACACATAGCGACGAACAACTCCTGGAGCTGTAGACCCAACGGAAACCCAAAGCACAAACACAAGACAACAAACATGACGCCTGTAACAAGGTAGCGACGGGGAACCCACCACCGTCGTAAAATCGTTAGGGTTTTCACCCGGAGTAGAGGAAGATCCGAAAGTGATGCCTCCAACAAGGAAACGACACCAAAGGTGACGTCAACACCAGCCCACCAGGACTAGGCTTTCGCCAAGGACCTGCCCTACAAGCGCATAAGGTAGAGTCTACCGAAGGTCGAAAGAACCAGAAGAACTAAGTCGCCGACTGAAGACGCAGAGCTTCGATATGCCTTTGGCCATTCGTCTTATTCAAATTATTTTTGTAAATATCATTTATTTTGTTGTGATTTGTTTTATCAATAGAGATACTTTAAATATGTCTTATTTTTTACATCTTTGCACGAAATTTTTAAATAAGACGAATGGTCAAAGACGTGTCAAAAAGTCAAAGGTGTCAAATAAAAAACGGAGAGAGTAGTTATCAACCAGCATATATATGTGTGCCGGCTCTTGAGTGGACACACAACAAAATCTTATGTACATCAGTACATGATACTATGTAACGCAAATATAATTATTACATGTTTCACCTGGTAATGTCCATACATATTACAACCCGGGACATAATATATATAAGCTTTAGATGGTTCTTTTCAGCTAAATAACTCAACGACTTAATAGCTTATCTATGTTTTGAAAAGCCATATGCTTTGGGTTTTTTTAGTCCGTTTTTTCGTTGTTTCGAAGGTGGGTCGTAACGCTTTAAAAACAAGTCAAACGAAATGGATCCGAATCTGGAGACTACCTCAAGAAACTCTTCAAATTTAATCATTTCAACCGTTCAATCGTTCAGATCAACTCAAAAGAACAGAACCTTAGTAAATAGAATAAGCACATTTATGATTTTACCGCATGTTCACAGAAGAACCGACACTATTAATCTTATTTGTGTCTTATTTGACTCAATCAAAATAGATATATATGTAAATATAACGGGGGGCGACTGGGGGACGGGATCCCGTCCCACCCGCCCCCCGACGGGATAGCTTCCCCCTCTGCCACGTGTCACCGCTTTCTCACTCGCGCCTTGCGCCCCCGTGCGCCCTGGTCTCTTGCTTCGCACCCCCGCCTTCCTTCCTTCTTTCGGCCGGCGGCGACCTGTGCGGCCGGCTCGCCCGCCTTGCCGCCATGCGATCGCCGCCCACCCTAACCCGAGGGTGAGGTGGTCCCTCCGCCGACACCGGCCCAGCCACCGCGCCTCCCAGCTCGGCGGCGCCATCATAGCCTCCGCCGCCCGACGAGCCCCACCCAACGCCGGTCCGTCGCCTCCCCGACCTCCCTCTAAGCCCCGAGGAACCCAAATTTTCCCTAACCCTAACCCAAAACGGCGGTGGCGAGCTCGGCGAGGGCGACGGCGAGGTCGACAGCGTCGACGTAGGCCTCATCCTTCCTCCTTCCTCCTCCCACCTCCTCCTTCCTCTGCACAACGCGCGAGGGGGCGATCCCGTCCGGATCCCGCCCGGATGGGATCCCGTCCCCAGGAATTTCCCATATAATATGTATGTCTGGTGCCTCTTGACCTGAAAACCAGGAATTCTGACACAAAAACTATGTGTCTCTTGATCTGGAATCTGCCTCCAAAACTATGTGACTTGTGCATTTTAATCCCTATAAGCAGTTTTCTCAAGAGGTATTGCCATGTGTACGTCATGAGGATAGTTTTACCACAGAGACTACATATGTAAAATCAATTTCCAAAGACATAAAACCTTGTATGCCACTGTAAATATTTTGTAGTGTACCAATCATCCAGATTTGCTAATGTATTACACTTGTAACAGATCTCGTATGAAACTATTAAATTTCTAGTACCATGCAGTAATTGATGGGCAAATCATTTTGATTGCCTATTTGCATCAACTAAGATCTCCAAAAGAAATCACGCATTTATAACATGGGACACATCAAATGATCAAATCCCTAAGATCTCATCCTGACTGCTATATATATACAAGTCGATTTCGTCCTCTCAAAATCGTGCCTCCTGTTGATAGGGGTGGGCAAAAAAAACCGATAACCGAAAAACCGAACCGAACCGAACAAACCGAAATTATCGGTTATTTCGGTTTTTCGGTTTGTATTCGGTTATTTTTTCAGAACTGTTCGGTTAATATGGTTCGGTTCGATTTTCACTTCCTAGAAACCAAAATAACCGAATAAACCGAAGTTGGAGGCAATGGATCCAAGCGTTCGTGCAACGTATGTACTTCGATCTACTCTTTGCTTGTTCGATATGTTCTTTCACTCTTTGCTTGATTGATTTGTTGTGTGTTGACCTCTGAGACCGTGAGCGTGAGCTGATTGGGTAATAATTTAGTTTCTTGCAGTTAGGCTTATTGCTGTGCTCAATTCTCAATTGCCATGAAGTGAACAATTCGGTTATAAACCGAAAACCGAATTAACTGAACCGAAATATTTCGGTTAATATGGTTCGGTTAGTAATATTTTAGAGAAGATTTCGGTTTCTATTTTTCACTAACCGAAATTTTCAAAAACCGAAATAACCGAAATAACCGAATGCCCACCCCTACCTGTTGAGGAACCTCGCTACCAGGTGTAGTCCGAGGTATAAACGTGGTCGAACAATCACAGAGGAAAAGTAAGAACACAGGGGACACAGAGATATAGGGTGGAGCTTCTCTTTATTAATTCTCAAATCTATTATACAATAGGTGCTCCACCTCTTCTTTTATAGTACTGCTTAGGTTTTAGGCCAGGTCCAATGTGGGACCCACCGTGGGGGAGGCACCGGCTGGCCCTAGCCGTGCCGTGCCGTGCCGTGCACTGGCCTGGGCACGGGCCGGGCTCCCCACAGGATGGTTTCCCAACACTCCCCCTTGGACCTTGCCAGCGAGATGCATATGCCTCATCAAAACTCCATCCAAAAACCCAGTGGGAAAAAAGGATTGGAGAAAGAGTACATAGCATACGCTTGCTGTGCGCACGATTTGCCTCATTAAAAACCTTATGTGAGAAAACTTCAGGGAAAAACTCACCAAGGAAAAAAGAGTACAAACCACCCAACATTGCATTCAATCTTCTAGATCGAGTTGGGTACTCCGGCTTCTTGCCAAAGTTTTAATTCAGGGCGTGTGAATTATCTCTCCATGAATTCAGCACTTCTTTGATCCTGATCATTCCAATGCCCCTAACACACCTTTCAAAAGAGGCAAGGCGGTGACTTAGTGAATGTGTCACCAAATTCTCACAGATTTGGTGTCTTTGAATACTTATTTCGTTCAGTTTATGCAGTTCATGCGCATAAAAGAACTTGGGGTCGATATGCTTAGTGAGATTACTTTTCACATAACCCATTTGCATTTGTGCAACACAAGCGGCATTATCTTCATAGATAATTGTAGGGGTTTGCTCAATAGGTAATCCACATGACTGCAGGATGTGTTTCACCATTCTTCTTAACCATGCACATCCATGAGATGCCTCATATAATGCAATGATTTCCGAGTGGTTTGTGGACGTAGCCACAAGCGTCTGTTTAGACGACTTCCATGGCATTGCAGTGCCACCACATAGGAAAACATACCCAGTTTATGATTTACCAAAATACGGTTCCGAAAGGTACCCAGCATCGGCATAACCAACAATATTCATATCTTGGTTCTTCCTGTAAAACAGGCCAAGATCAATGCTTCTACGGAGGTATCGAAAGATAATCTTCATTCTGTTCCAATGCCTCTTCGTGGGCGCTGCACTATATCGAGCCAACGTGTTCACGGCAAATGCTACATCAGACCGCGTACTGTTAACAAGATACATAAGTGCGCTTATTGCACTCAAGTACAGGACTTCCTGCCCGAGGATTTCCTTCCCCTCTTTCCTGGGTCGGAAGGGGTCTTTTTCTTTCTGCAAAGATCTCCCTATCATATGGGTTCTTCAGGAATAGGCTTTGCTAAAGCCAAACCTTTCTAAAACCTTCTGAGTATAGGTCTTCTGGTGTATTAGGATCCCATGAGGAAAATGCTCGAGCTGCAAGCCTAAGCAGTGCTTTGTTTACCATACTTCAAGTATGAGCATACTTATTCTAATTCTTTCATCAATTCATATAGTGACTTTCAGAGTTTCACACTATATGTTTCTATTTGCTCTACCTTGGTTACGGAAGATGATACTGCGAGTATCTTCATTCATAAATCCGAATCCAAGTCTCTTATACATATATTCAGTAACAACATCCTTCAATTCAAATTTCACTCTCAACTTCAAGTTAAGTACTACCAATAATGAGATATATCTAGAGGAAAACCATGACCAGAGAATAAACTTCTTCATGAAGCATTGAGAAAATGCTAGTATATCGCGGTAATTGTCTTCTTTTATATGGCATATATATATGTTGACTTTGGCTGTTGCTCTATTCATAAGTTCCCTTAAATAATACAATTCATATGGCCATTTGGTCATGGGGTGTTTTGTGCACTTCTACTTGCTCTGCATCGCTATTTCCCATCACAGGAGCAAGTTCATTTAGTTCTTATCGCCGATGTGTGCACACACTTTGGTCGATACATTCATTCATTTATTCCTGCCATGGAATATTCAAGACTGGGAGTGCCTCGCTAGCATGCTTCTCTCCAGCTGCCAGATCTCAACTGGCTCCCCTTCACTACTTGGGACATTTTTAGTGATTTGGTCATGATAGGCCCTCTTTTCCTTTTTCCCCAGACGTCCCCAGGTACTTCGGGTCGGAGAAACCAGACTCCCTGTTCTTTCCGAGGCCTTTGAATAGGTTGAGGGGTACCTTCAATTCTTTGGTACTGCAACTCTCTCTGGCGCATTACTTCTAGTAATGCAACTTAATCATTCCCTTCATATCACAAAAATGGTCATTCAGTGGCAGTTTCACATATACTTCAATATCTTCAAGACTTCTATTTCTCTACTTGTGCAAAGGTCATGCACGAAAATTCTATATGCTTATTTTCTCGGCATTCTCATTCAGGAGTTCTAATTCTCCCCCTAATGACGGGAAAATATTCCTCGTCAATAGTGGTATGGTACATATAATTCAAAGTGGGAAGCTTCATGATGACCCTTTGCATGCACTAGTTGGATGTTGTAGAACTACATATTTTTTAAATAGTGATTAGGGATGCTCTGTGTAAAACTTTATGTCTCCACACATTCTTCAAGAATTACAACTCTGCTCATTAACCGGGCTAATTATTCAATTCTTTTCAATTCATATGACTGCTAGTCTCTCTGCAAGAGGTGGCATGCTATGCCTATTCACAGTGCTCTGCTTCAAATCTCAAATGTCTTTAAAATAAAGTCACTAGTAGTGTCCATTGCGGCGGACTTCATGTGATGGGATGAGAAAATTCTTTAATCTAGTGATCTACAAGATCTTCTCTTCAAATGCTTCATTCCTTGTGTGAGAGTAAACTCGATCAGAGAGTAAAATCGATCACATTTAGGAAATAGTGTTGAGCACTATGAAGTACCAAAACGACCCTGTTAAGGGCTGAATTGGAATGCAAATGTCCTACTAGATGCAGTCCAGAGATTCAGGGACTTTGACATTTTCTTCATAATTCAAAATTTATTCATTATTTTCCGATGGCACATTTAGGCACACAAAATCTTCAAGATTCGGAAAATCTTCACGGTGATATTATAGCCCGGTGAGTTGTTTGTGCAATCCCTTATCATTACAAACTGGGGAACCCAGAATACACTACTGAAAAGATAAGAGGTAAGAGCTTCTAAAGCCAGTCTTCTAAGCTGGCATGCACTAAAAGTGCATAAATCTATTATAGTGTAGCCCAAATTCATATTAGAGGTATTACTTCTAGTAATACTTTTCTTACATCCGGCATTCTTCATATGAGCATTCAGTGCTATTCTCTTTATCTGTTTCTTCATGAAACATACACGGATGTCTTTAAATTTAAGAGGCTCCATAAATGCTCTTGGTAAACTATGTTTCTTAAGTGCTGATGTAATACTCAATAATATACCCGTGACTCTTCGTGAGCAAATTATGGACATATCGCTACTAGCGATTTTTCAAATTAATACTAACAGTATTCTTCAGGATAGGTACGGGTATATGAGCTCTCTTAAAATGTTATTTGTTGTTCTACAACAGTGTTAATAACCTCCAAGGGCACTATATAGATTATAAGTTGCAATCAGGTAATGGCAAGATTCATGATTCAAAGGATTCATAAATTGATTGCAACTTTATATATACTGGAATAAGGGCAAATGCAAACCCGACATGAGAATTAATGTGTGCTCTTCTAAAGCTTCAATTCAAATATGCTCTTCAGGAACTTTCAATTCATGCTAAAAATTCATATGTCTGCTAGCAACCATAATTTAGAGTGCAAATTCATAAAATACGATTCAAAATGTGCACCCACTACGTGTGGGTGTGCTCCCAAACCTCAGAGGCTAATATGCGTCGTGACAGTCGAGGCCAATATCGTCGATCGATGTGTAGCACATGATTGACTCGAGAACGCAGGCGATGCAATAATCTGGGGCACGATTGACCATAGGGGCTGCGCCTAGATGCTTCTATCGCTAAAAGGGCAGTCCCATAGTCAACCACACACATGTAACCGAGCAGCGGCGCAACAGGGCCGAGACAGTTATTCTAGGTTTAATGACATATGTCGAGATCTTCGTTTCTCTATGCACATTATGTGCGATTGCAATTAGAACAAGGGGGAGATTTGGGAGGTCTCTGTAAGAGTTCCCATAAACAATGGCAAATTAAGCTTCTGCCATTGCTTTTCTTTCTTCTTTGATAGATAAGCCATAATTGAATGCATAATCATGGCAAATCATAGACCAATCTCCCTAATGCCACATAATTTTCTAACATTATGCCTTAAGGGTTCTGCCCTTTTAATGGTGGAATAAAATGTGACTTCTCCTTGTGTTATCTTTCTTAAGCAATGGACTTCTCTTCATGGGTCAATTATTTTTATTCTCCCATTCATGCCCTTCTTTAAAGTTTGGGGCTTCTCCCCCTAGTAGTTTCTCCGTGACTATACAACAAAAGTTGCAAGCACTAGGAGTTATACTTAGGTGAAAATGGAGATTATACCTTGAGCATGATCTTCTTTGTCACAAAAGAGGAATTGACCATTTTTCTTGATTTACAGTCTCATGCATGCCCCATTCTCATATAATAGAAAGGATAGTATACTAGAGCGTCCAAAACCGCTTCTTAAGTGCGGTATGTTGCTTATGCATATACCAATACTATATCTTCATAGAGGGGTGCCTAAGAAAGTGCAATGCAGGGTTGTTCCGCACATCGGTTTCTTATCCTTTCGGGGTTCTAACCTGATGGCGGCCCAGAGCTTCATGCTATAGGGTACAATTCAATAATCCAATGCCCAAGTGAGGTTGCTCTGGCTATACAATGCCAATACCTCAAATTCATATTTTATTATACTCGACATGTATACTTTAGGATTAATTCATAAGATTACTTCATGTAATCTAATTAAATGTGGTGCGTAACATAATTAATTCCCATGTATTCCAGTAATATATATTCTAGCATGCCATTACCAATTCAAAGGCATAAATAATTACTAATAATTATAATGGCAAATGCACACAAGGATTGCACATAAATAATTACATAATTAAAATGCTTCAAATTCAAAGCCGGGTACTTCAAGTTTCCGGGATGCTAAAAAGGCCGAAGATTAAGTTTCCAATACATTGGAAAAATCAAGGATGGCATCGGGAAAAACTTCTAGTAATTTCCAAGCTTCAAAAGGATGCATTCTTCTGAAAACAGGGCTGCCAAATTCAAATTCCCGAGTTGCAAAACATGCCAAAATTCAAATCTGGGGTGATTCTGCAAGAATCAAATGGGTTTTCTGCAATTTCACAAATCTCGTGGCCTTTTGCAATTTCTTTTGAAAATTTCCACTTAATCTGGACCTTTCGGTCCAGCGTACGACCTGCTGCTAGCAAGGCTGCACGTAGTCTTATAATGGTTTGAAAATAATTAATTTTCAAATACCTAACGGGTGATTCTGCAAGAATCAGGAGAATTCTGTAATTTTCAGAATTTTCGGAATTCTTTTCCTGCCTACAGGCCTTCTATTCTTTTTTTTTTTCTTTATGCAGCTCAAAAAAAAACAAGCCACTGGCGGGTGGCACACTACAGTGCTTATGCCCGGCCGTGCTGGCGAAGGCGGGCGGCTGCTAAAGAGGTGCACGGCCCGATGGGGCGGCCACGTGGGCACGCAGTCCATGGGCGGCTGCTGCTTGGAGGTTGCCAGGCCAGCGAAACACGGACACTGGGCGGCGGTTCAGCGAGCGGCTCGCAAAGCGCCCAACATGAGGGGCGTGGCCCATCGGCGCAGCGCTGCAAAGCGGCCAGTGCGGGGCGTGGCCCTGATGCGAGGCGGGAGTCAGGGCACGTCCGGCCGGTGGCCCATCTGGGCGCAAAGCGCGGTTAGGGTTTCCCTATCCGCCGCTAGCGGGCGCGGCGCGGCGCGCGCAGCAGCGTCTTAGGGCGCTAAAGCCTTCTGACGCAGACGATGCGGCAGGCGGGCGGCGCTGGGCGCGCAAGGGCATGCGGGCATCGCGCGTCGGTGGCTTAGGGCGTGTCGGCGGCCCCTGGCGGCGTGTATCGCGCGGCCCGGCGGCGCGGCGGAGCGCGCAAGGCACGTCTTGGCGCGGCGCATGCCGGTGCGGCAGATTCGGGCGGCGGCGCTGCGCAAGACGGGCGATGCGCGGCTTTGGCGGCGGGCGAAGCGGCGGCGATGCGGAAGATAGCTGGGCGATACATCGGCGCTGACGCGGCGGAAAGGCGGCGGCGCTGCCGCTGGTGGCGATGAGGGCGCAGCCGATAGGGCCACGGCGGGTGCGGGCGGCGCTTGTTGGCGTGTGGCATGAGAGGCGGCGCGACGCGCGAACGCGGCGGCGTGGCGGCGGCGCATTAGGCGCGATCGGCGATTTAAATCAATCTACTAGATTGATTCGAAGAACCCTAAAAAACTTCCAATCTACTACGAATTCAGACAGAAATTTTCTGATCTGCCAAGAATTCCGATCTACTAATTTTCATGTGGCAAAATTTCAGATTTGCCCAAAAAAATGCATTCTCCTCCTCGCGGATCGTTCGGCACGTCGAGAGCGAGCGTGCTGATAACATGTTGAGGAACCTCGCTACCAGGTGTAGTCCGAGGTATAAACGTGGTCGAACAATCACAGAGGAAAAGTAAGAACACTGGGGACACAGAGATATAGGGTGGAGCTTCTCTTTATTAATTCTCAGATCTGTTATACAATAGGTGCTCCACCTCTTCTTTTATAGTACTGCTTAGGATTTAGGCCAGGTCCAATGTGGGACCCACCGTGGGAGAGGCACCGGCTGGCCCTAGCCTGTGCCGTGACGTGCACTGGCCTGGGCACGGGCCGAGCTCCCCACAGGATGGTTTCCCAACACTCCCTCTTGAACTTGCCAGCGAGATGCATATGCCTCATCAAAACTCCATCCAAAAACCTAATGGGTAAAAAGGATTGGAGAAAGAGTACATACATACGCTTGCTGTGCGCACTATTTGCCTCATTAAAAGCCTTATGTGAGAAAACTTCAGGAAAAAACATACCAAGGAAAAAAGAGTACAAACCACTCAACATTGCATTCAATCTTCTAGATCGAGTTAGGTACTCCGGCTTCTTGCCAAAGTTTTAATTCAGGGCGTGTGAATTATCTCCCCATGAATTCAGCACTTTTTTGATCCTGATCATTCCAATGCCCATAACACACCTTTCAAAAGAGGCAGTGGGCAGTGACTTAGTGAACAGGTCAGCCAAATTCTCATAGGATTTGGTGTGCTGAATACTTATTTCGTTCAGTTTATACAGTTCATGCGCATAAAAGAACTTAAGGTCGATATGCTTAGTGAGATTACTTTTCACATAACCCATTTGCATTTGTACCCCGGCGGCGGCGTTGGTAAAAGTTTGCCGGCTTATTTCGCTCCTGCTGTGTCAAGCATTATTGCCTCCTAATCTAGGCTCATTTCGTAGCTTAATTAGTTCTCTTCCACTGATTGTGTGTTCTTGTTTCTCCTTTTGGCAGAGTGCTGTGATCCGAACTGCCAGGAGACGTGCTGCCTGTGCGTCAGGGACGACCAGGGCTACCCGCAATCCGTCTACTGCCATAAGATCTGTACTTGA
Source organism: Raddia guianensis (assembly GCA_036346415.1). Classification (NCBI taxonomy): domain Eukaryota; kingdom Viridiplantae; phylum Streptophyta; class Magnoliopsida; order Poales; family Poaceae; genus Raddia; species Raddia guianensis. Next base: position 28,471,101 of record CM070544.1, read on the forward strand.
TAGATCGGCATTCTTTGTGAAGCTCCCTTTGTTTTCTTGACAATAAGAATTTTGTAGAATGTTGGTTTTTTTTGCTTGTTTAATTATAAAGATGGGCCTTCATATGTGGATGGATGGATGGATTGATTGCTTTCGTTTTGATTTTGCTTGTCGCATGCATTAAATTTAGCAACCGATTTAACGCTGATTAACTATCAAAACTTTTTAGCCACAGATTTAACACAGATCTCTATTACTAATACGCAGATTTAACACTGATCTTTACATATAAAAAGCTTTTGTGGCGGTGGTTGGTGATAGGGCCAACTTCTAATCTTTACCCTCCATTCCATCCGGATGGCTCAGATTCTCGCAAACCTACATGTGCACAAGGTGCAAACAACGTAGAGGCAAGACCTGTCTGGTCCTCCCCTCACTCTCGATTCTCGAACCCTAACCTCTCTTCTGTCCTGCCTCCTATGTGTGGGCCGCGTCGCCCTCCTCCGCCCTCGCATCTTTCTCCGTGCTGTCATCCCCCGCCACCAGCCACCTCTCCCATCGCGCCCATCATCCCAGCCGCCTCTCCCGCCACGCCGTCTGCCTCTCCCTCCACGCCGTTTGCCCCCGCCATCGACTGCCTCTCCCACCAAATAATCGTCCCCTGCTATGCCATCTCCATCCACACCGTTGTCTCCGTCACCTCACCCCTCTCCATCAACCTCTAACACATGTCTCGCCCCTGCCTTTTCCTACTTGTTGGTGGAGTGGATGGGTGGGGTAGGTGGCGGTTAGGGTTCTGGGTCCCATGGCGACACCCAACCCGGTCTTGGCGTTGGCTAAGCTTTCAACGCTCTTCTCCGACAAGCTCTACACCATTGGTTCATCTCCCCCGCACCTCGGCCGTCACCAGTCCTAGTTCGACCCAATCTGACGGTGATCGCCGCCTCCAGCCATATCCCCATGTGCCTACTCTGGTGGCGTCGGTCATCATGCAGTCAACGTAAATAGCACCTCCCACCCATTTTATTGATGGAAATATTAACACTTTTAGTTATATGTATTAATCCAATGGTATAATATGAATTACATATGATAAACAAACAACTGTAAACAAGAGCGTATCGTAGATACACATGCACGATCAGCACATGTATCTCCCTCTGATATACTCGCACGCACAGCGACAAGAAATATGTACGTTGTATCCTGGCCGCTGAACTGGACGCGTGTGGCACTGGTGTTGACATTGGGCAGACGTTGCCGCTACCGGAGTTATCGACAACTGTTGGGTTGGAGTTGTTGTCGTCGGTGACATGCGCCGGTGAAGACATCGTCGCGGATCTAATCGGAGAAGCTCACAGCGAAGTCGAACGGTCGCACTGGAGCGCTCTCCAAAATCCGTTTTTGCCCTCTCCTAGTACAACAACGCTAGGACTGCGCGGTTCCGAAGACCTACTCTCTTGTTCGACGGTGCACGTCAACACACGGGATGGGGAAGCCTGATTGCGACAGTGTAGCAGATGGGAGTGGCAAAACCTGGGTTTTGTTTTTCGTCTCTACGACTCCTGACGACGGCAAAGATTTATATAGGGAGAAACGTGTGGGCTGATGGTCACGATCGAGATCCACGAAGGTTGAGTATGTGTTTTCGTACCGCCTCGTTTTATTCTTTATTGGTAACACAATGTTAGAACTAGTTAATTATCTATGTTGACATATATATTTACAGGTTTTTACTGGATTCTTCTTATTATCAAGCTAGATCTGATCACAATTATGGACTCGCATAGGAGACCACTAGAACAGTACCAAAACTTGATTGACATGCTCAATTGGTATCTTTCCTTTCATTATTGTGCTAATTCTATTTCCTTCCATTTGAAACAAACTCTAATTAAGTACAATTTGTACGTAATCACATGTATAGTGCATTCGCATGGTTTCGTGAGAAAAACAGGAAAAAATTTAAGAAGGAATTTGTAGTTGCAACATTGACTTTTCATGCATCCATTTTATGCTTTCTAAGTTTTTTCACCACAGTGTCTCAGATAGCCACCGGGCAACAATTTATCCAGCTACTATGTATTTGTGAGCTTATGAACACCTAAATCGGACGTGTTGACCTCATGCTGCAAATGACCAACAAGGTTTGAAACTCGCGACAACGTGAGTGAAAGAAATCTAAGAGCAATGCACGTAAATTCGAAAAACAGTTCCATGAATTATCTGCAAATAAGTTTGGCCCTTTGATAAGGACCACTAAATTTGCATGGTCGATATCTACGGGTACCAAGAGCAATGCATGTAAAAGATCCCCATAAACTGATAGAAAGGATGGAACAATATTTAATTAATTAATATATAAATTATGTATGTTTGTGTACTTCAAACAATATAGGCTAGCTACCTAGTTATTGTACAAATGTATTTTAGTTAATAAATGTTATGTGATTTAATTAATTCTTAGTTAAATTGTCCATGATTGATTATCTGTCACATTAATTAATTTATTGTGATTATATATGCGCGTCCATGTGATTGTAGATAGTTATAGGGCACAACTCATCAGTATCGGTTGGACACACCAGCCGGTTCTGATAAGCCCCTCAGGTACACTAAGGGGTCATAACCTTCAACCGGTACTGACACTATATCAGTATCAGATGATTGAACCAGTGTTGATGCCCTTGGGCATGAGTCCCAAATGACATGTATTAGTTCAAAAACCGGTATTGAAGGTTGTTTCTAACTGGTGCTGAAATGTTGTGTGTAGTAGTGATATATATACGCATATGGAAGTAATTAAAACCGAATGCCAGAAAAAACTATTGTTTTACACTCACTTGCCAATATACATAATCATAATCCCTTTCCTGAATTTGGCACGGGAGGATAATCCCAAAATTATTATACATCATTCTAGCAATTAAATGGTAAGGGCGTGTACAATTAATGCTCCACATAGCTATCTGTAGGGTGTCTATAAGAGGTGCCACCTTATTTTTTTACTGACGTGGATAAGAGAGATAAGGATGAGAGAAGGGAGCCCTCGCTTGGCCAAAAGACGACGCTAGCAGCTCTCCCAATGTTTTGCATTCCCGCAACATGCACGCAACAGTATAGTACCATGCTGCCAACACAATTGGCTTATTTTTCTAATTCACTTTTTGATATATCTTTTGATTAATATCTCCGATTAACGAACCAATTTTAAAAATGGGTTGCTGATATTTTGCGAACAAAACTAGACCACACTTGCCATATAAATTTTAAAAATTAAATTTATTATTTTTGAATTTTTGACTATGTATTGTTTGTTTTTAATTTTTAATTTTCATTTTTAATTTACATCTATCGATCAACACAGTTTTTAAACTCTATGCAACTATTAGGGGCCTATTTGGTTCGTAGCCCTCCTTGGCCATGCCAATGAATGGTCATGACCAATTGAGGGCATGACCTTTTGTTGGTAAAATTTGTGCCGTTTGTTTCATAGTCAATTGAGGGCAGCCAAATATTGGTAAAATCGGTTGTATGTTTGGTTGATTACCAAATTATAATGTGCCAATTGTTCTTATGGTCAAATAAAAATCATATAAAGTTGCATAAATTTTAATAAATTTAAAAATATACAAATGCAATTAATTTTAACATTTGAAATAGAACATAAAAATGAAAAACCATTCCAAAAAGCAAAAAATGAATTTAAAAATACAAAATATACCTTACAAATTATAAAAAAAATTTAAAAACTATAAAAATGGGCTGGTTATGATTTTAGATGAATTACAAAATTTGTTTCACGTAATTTGGATACTATACAAAATAGATATGAAAATTAGAAGATAAAATTAACTAAAATGAAGTACTGACTAGCTAGCAGCGCGCTGCTAGCTGTTTCCGGAGTGAGTGCGCGAGCAATTGGTTCGGCGAGATGGCGAGCGATTTGCTCGCCATCGTTTTGACGGAGTCTGCAGGGTAAAAAATTTGGCATGGCTAGTTTTTTCATTGGGGCGCCATTTGTTGGCTAGAAACCAAACGATAGCCAAATCACTTTGGCGAGCCAAAATTTGGCATGGCAAATAAGGGCTACGAGCCAAACACACCCAAAATGACTATGTAGACAGATGATCTAGAGACAACCAATAGTATGCACATGCTATAGAGCGGTCTCTAAGTGACATGACAATGTTCTAACATTGTACATACCCTAAATGGAAGGTTTTTGTGCCAAGATATGGATAAAGACCAAAGGATAGCTAGCACCATAAAACTTTCCTCCTGCTATATTAAATTTATGACCTCATCCACAACGATCATTCTACTTGTGGTAATTAAAACGTGTTTCGTGTCATAACCTTTTCAAATTAAAAGTTTCAGCAACTTTCAACCGAAACAAATGAGGCCTAAATTTGTGAACCACATATGGAAGCATCTCCAATGGTAGAGCCAACTGAAGTTGTTCGCTATAAGAAAGCTATATGTCATCTATAGATAGCTTTGTAGATAATCCCTCCAATAGATTATCTATAGTATTGACTATTAAAATTAATATGGGACCATACGTAATAGGTGCAATGCACCTTGTAATCCACTATAAACTGACACTTGATTAAGAGCTGGACTTCATCTTTCACCTCTCTTTCTCTCCTCCACATAAGCAAAAATATGAGGTGGACTCCTTATAGCATGTTGAGTTGTCCCATTAGAGATGCTCCGACGATCAAATGCAATGGATTGATCGAGTGTATGTGTATGTGTGTGCGTGTATGTTTGTACGTACGTATACGTACGTACGTATGTACTTTGTACTCCCTCCGTTTCAAATTGTAGTTCATTGTTGACTTTTGGACATGCATTTTGACCATTCGTCCTATTAAAAAAATTAATGCAAACATGTAAAAATATAAATCATGCTTAAAGTATGTTTAATGATAAAACAAATCACAAAAATAATAATATTTACATATATTTTTTGAACAAGACGAATGGTCAAATAGAATATGCAAAAGTTAACTGTAAAATACAATTTGGAACGGAGGGAGTATAAGTTAGCAGATTGCTTCAGATTATATATCTGTTGGAAGTATTGAATGTACACCTAGCTAGATGTGGATATATATACATGTTCTCCAGCAAGCTGAGTCAGCGATGATCACAAGCAGTTAATCATTGCCATTTATCGTTTTCGCCATTTTAAGATCATCTCAATCTGAACAATATGCTACATTCCTACCTACGAAAAGAAACAGTTTCCTTTGTGTGTGTATATATGATACTTGCAGGCATGAAGCCACTAAATCTTATCATATTTTTCTCAATATATATCCACACCAAACATGAAGGTGCTCGTCGGCGTGGTGCTGATCTTCGCGCTGGTCGCCGCCACCGCGTCGGCCGAGTTCGCCATCTTCGACGACTCGCCGGAGCGCAGCCAGCTCCGGGCAACGCTCGAGTACTCCATGAACGGCCAGGAAGTTGGTACATATATACGTTGTATTATTGTAACAGCCCAACTTTGGGGCACTTTTAAATCTTGGTTGAATTCAAAAATTTCGATTGAATTTGAACTAATTGGATCAATTTAAAACCAAAGATAAAATTTCTTAAGCAATTAAAAATCATACCTCTCTCCTCATTTTTTTTTCCTTTCTTTCTTCTTGTGGGCATTTCATCGAGCACCTCTCAGGCAGCCCCCCCGCGCTCTCTCTCTAGCCTTTTCCGCGTGACCTTGCCCTGCTCTTTGACTTTGCCACTCTGACATCGCCGCGCGCCACTGCTGCCTCTGCCGCGCCGTTCTCGCCACGCCGCGCCGCACCCGTCACGCCGCGTCTTGTCGCACCATGCCGCGCCGTCCCGTCCGCGCCGTGCCATCATTTTGCCCCGGCGTGCTCTGCTCTCATCTTGTCACCGTTAAGACCACCGCGCCCGGCCACTCCGAGCTTGCCCGTGACCCCCTCCGCCCCTCGCGACACCCTATAACCATGGCCTAGCCACATGCCGTGCCCTGAGCTTTTCCCCAACGTTTTTCCCCAAATTTTCCCCAATCGGTCGCCGTGCGGAACCTCGTCGATTCGGTGACCATACTTCGATTCTCTTCTCCTAGAGCTCCTCCGCGAACCTCCTAACGAATCCTCACTGCCAATTTGGCCAGGCCATCAACGGAGAACCTTGGCGCCGGGAGCTCTGATTCGTCGGCCGCCGTCGTCTCCACGTCGACCAACTACCCTGGATTTCCCCCGCATCGGGCGACCCTTCGGTGAGCACCCACCGCCCCTAGGGATGCTTGTGCCCCCTCGATACTTGCATGTACATACTTGAGCAGTAGATGCCATGCTTCGCCGAGTCTAGTTCCGCTGCCAGTACGGGCGCCGCCTCATCGCTGCCCGGTTCGCCTCGCCGTTGGCGCCAATAGATGCGGTTCGGAGTAGGGATTCCATTTTGCCCTTTGCCCACGCCGCCATGCCCCAGCCGCCGGCTAGCAGAGCTCGCTGGAGCTTCAATGGCGGACACCGCCTGTATCTGGAGGAAGAAGACGATGCCTGTAGCGATTGGCGTAGTGCTAAGCATGTGAAACAATGACAAGTGGGGCCGAGCTTGGAATGTCCCAGGAGACCGACAGGTGGGCCTTGGTCCCACTTGTCAACAAGTGGAGACGTAAACACAAGAATACGTCTTCTGTTAGCCTTTGCGCTCTCAGCTCCAGCCACCTTCGGCCCAATCTCGGCCCAAGGCCAGCCCACAGGCAGACTTGTTATTAACCCCGAAATTCGTTTTTCCTGTGCACGAGCGTGTTTTAGAATTTATTTAAAATAGTAAACGACATCCAAAATTATGAAATTTTGTACAAAAATACCTCAGTGGGTTTACAACCTGGGAAAAATATCAAAGTAAATAGTGTAGTGGAGAAATTGGATTAATAAAATCGTATAAAGTCCAATTGCAATCTTTTTCTTAAGTTTACAATATGATTTCATAATTTATTTAAAACCCGTAGGCACCTCCTAAATTCTTAACAAAATTATTCGTAATTACTAGAGCCCATCACAAAATTTATAATAATATTAGCTTAAGCACTGTCCATAGAAATTTTCCTGAACAAAGTAAGTAACTAACACCATAGTACCTTCCTATATAATAGGGGACCGAATCGGCTTGCTTGCTATTGAAATTTAGAACTAAATTAGTAAAAAGGGGGAATTATATAAGGTATAATATACTCTTACAAACCCAAAGGGAATGAAGGAAACACTAAAAAGGATTAATCATTTAAGTACCGATTTAATTATTTAAATAATTGCAGGCACAACTAAGGATTTAATTAAATTAGCTAGAGGCTCCCAAAAATTCTAGAAACATTTAGATAAATACTAGATGAGAATTCTGATTTTATAAATAAAATAAAATCAGCCTCGGTAAAGGGAAATTGGCACGGTTATTTAAAATGTAGATGTTCCGTTATAGAAATGATTAAAGAAATGTTAGGGTATTTGTTGGTTATATTAACTTAAGAAATTGAACCCAAATATTGGTTAGAAAGTATATGGCTAGGCAAATGCCTTAATAAATTTAGAACATTTTAAATTTGTCTTTATTGCTTAAGTGTATGCATAGGATTATTTAATTGCTAAACCCAACAAATAATTAACTCATATCCTATTAAATTATTTAAGAGCTAAACTTAGAAAAGAAGTTATTAATTGGTATAACTTAATATTATCGCTAAGCACCTAGTGGATGTCAACTCCAATAATCCTTACTCGACGTAGGTTAAATTCGAAAAGGCGTCCTCTTATGTCGCTAGAAACCCTAATCACCTCATTACGATCTTATAAATGCGAAATCGCATTTTGGGAATAGTAAATTACTATATTGTTAAATACTACTTATTAATGCACTCGACATCCATAGCCCATCATACGAAAGGTAGGTTAAGCTAATCGATTAGGGCAACATGCCAATGAGTGAACTTGCATAATATTTTTCTATATAGAAGGCAAACCAAAATGATTCGCTTGTTATGACAACTAGAACTACGTGGGATGGATGTAGGAGAATTACGTATAAATTATCATATACCTAGAATTCATTAATAGCTAGGAACAATTCCCATCGATAAAAAATCGTGGCTAAAGTATGATACACACTGTCTCATAAGAAATCCATGACAACTATTAACAAGGATGATAACGAGCATAGGTAATATAATCCAAATTATAACGCGTACACCTATTTACAGACGGAAGATTAAACCTCGGCAAGGAAACTTAAGCGGCATGCCGCACCGTGAGCCCCTATAAAGTTTACCTCCTTATAGAAACTCGAGGGAGACTCTTCGTAGGATTAACATAGAGATGCTAGGGTAGCCTACGTAGACTCGCTATTATGCTCGTAGGAGCGATTGCATGTCATGTACCATGTGTTTCACGCAGCATGGTATTTATTTGTGTCATTTGGTTCCTATCGGTAGACCCTAAGGGTTTAAGGAGGATCTCGAGGCGAATCAAGATTCACGGTTGGGATACAAGTTGTCCAGGCGAGTTAACACTTACTCTTTAGATGTGATTCAGATTAGGAGAGCAATGACTCTCCTTAGTGCGGATTAACATCGCTAATATCATGTTCATCACCCAGTTTTTCTTAAACTATGTTGTTTACTTATTAAAGGTGCATGCTTAATTAGATAGCCTAATTGTTAATCATGTTATACTTATACATGCCTGCCTTGAAATGTTTAGCCTTAATGACTGCCTTGATTGTCATTGCTCTTGTTAGCCTAAGATTAGTCTGGTAACCACTTTAACCCTACCTAATGGGTAAAACTTGCTTAGACCGGCTTAGGCTTAACAAATTTTCTAGCTAATCGCCACGGAGCAGTGAACCGATATTCTTTGGACATTCATTAGTCTCATTTAATATGATATGACATATGATGATTAGAAATTTGGTAGATGCATGTTAAATTTGATTGTGTTTGTGGGTATGAATATGGGGATACTTGGTCGGTTGGGTAGGTCATTGGGAAAGTCCAAATGTGTGATATGGTGTGGTCGATGACCGTGGAAGTAGAGAAAGAATGGTGGGTTGCCCTAGTTGGATTTGGACATCGATGGATGATTTAGGCACGAGATGCCTAGTCTTTGGGTTTAGCAGGGCTTACCGGGAGAGCGCGGATAAACACGCGTGGCGAAGATCGCCGCCTGTGTTGGTTCCAACACAAGCGTGGCCATCGCGGAGCACCGACGTGGATCGCCAGGAGTGGCGCTCTGAGGCCCTCTGGGACCGGTCTCGATAGGGCTGGAATGGGCCATCACCGAGGGTGATAATGGCCACACATCCTCAGGGTGATGGTCGGCTAGCGAGGGCCGGCAACCCTACTAGGCCGGGTGATCATGCCATGGCATGTGTGGTCCGTGAACGGATTTCGCCAAATCACGGAATGATGGCGAACTAGGATTGGTTAGGGGCAACCGGAGAAAGTCCGTTGGGAGCAACCGGGAGAAAGTTCGAGGAACCGATAAGTCGGTAGAAAGTCCGGTTGGGAGCGACCGGAGAAAGTTCGAGGAACCGATAAGGTAGTAGAAAGTCGGTTGGGAGCGACCGGAGAAAGACTGGAAAGTCATGGCTGATATGGTGATTGTGTAAGCTGGATGAGCTGATGATTGAGGATTGGTCAATTGGGTGATAATTGTGTATAAGTTGGTATGGATTGTGGTGATCTGTTATGCTGGTTATGTTGGGACAAGAGTTGGTCGATTGTGGGTTGTGTATTTGGATGAGAGTTGGTTGATTAAGGGTTGGTTGGTGTTCATGGTTGGTTAATTGTGTTTGAGTGCATTGTTAAGATGGAAACCCTTGGTGGTATTAATAAGATCCAATTCTAGTTGATGCTAGTTAGGATGTTTCCAAAATCTTATAAATTTGGCTTTACGTAAATAAAATAACCTCACCCCAAATAAAGCCTCCTAAGCACTATATGCATTAAGGGAAGTGTTAACTAGCCAGCGTTTGGATGACGCTGACCTCGCATATTTTCACTCTTTTAGATTAACCTTAAGGAGAAGGATTTGCTCGAGTGCCGCAAGGGAGATGACTTGGCTATGATGGCCATGATGCGGTTTAGGGTTTGCTCCGATGCGCTGCAGGATTGCATAGCCGTTGGAAGAAATTACGGTTAAACCTATATGCTCGGCTGACTTTGATGGTTTACCTTTAACCATCGTCAGGTCCTTCGGCTTAATTAATATTAAGCTTCGTCATCTGATCGGTATGTAATTCTTCGAATAATGAAACATATATCTGCATGATACTCGGCTATGTATTGCACGCACTAGAGTACTGATCCAGGGTCTAGTGCATGTGTACAGCGGCTCTCTGGTAAGTATAAAAATGAGGGCTGACAATTATATACGTATAGTATATATATTCATGCATCCGAAACGAAACCTTCTCACTTTTTTTTATGATTTAATAACCACACCGAAACGAAAGCCACAATACACACACACTAACACGTGCTGAGAGCGGTTCTTATTGTCCACATCTTCTAGTTTTACCCTTTTTCTTACAATCCCTTACATTTTAATTTTGCTTCAACTCCACGAGTACTTGACGAGGGTAGTCTATAGACGGTGACATGAATAAATATATGTTACATATAAATTACGCATGGACAACAAATTAGTCATATATATTGTGATGTTTTGTGCTGTATAATTAAAGAAAGCTACATGCGCGTATACGTGTTGTCTCTCCCTCTTGTCGATCCATGTTGGCAAAACATCTTTTTTTTTCCCTTTATGTAACATGGCAAACCGATGGTTGAATATTAATTACATCATGTGCAGTATACGAATATTCTTAAGAGGCTCCTCCGTAACTATATGTATTGCTCACCACTCCAATTTTAGTCTTCCTTGCTTTGCAATGTAACATTGTGTGCTTGTTCGTAGCAGCATGCTCAGCTCCCTGTGAGAAGAAGTGCTGCGGCTGCATGTACTACCGACACCAGGCGACGTGCCTCTTGTGCATGGACGAATGCTAGCTAGCTACACCAGCAGTGATCTTCATGTACACATGTAACCGTACGAACGTACGTCACTACCAGTAGTGGTGAACCAGTGATCTTCATGTACCTATATATGGTGATTTAGCAAAAATGGCAAGCTGGTCGCTATACAGGAGTGAATGTCTTCCTCAAGAGCTAGTGTCAACTGGGCTTTTGTGATATTTGACTCAAATATAGGATAATTCCAAGTAATCTCAAACTCAAAGGGCCGTAGGCTATGGGTGGAATTTTACTAAAATCTTGCTAGTTTGGAGGGAGAGACCTCATGTCAATCTCATAAATATAGCATGAGGCCACCACCCAAGGTTAGCAAAAAGAGAAAGGGTGTTGTCTGCTAAACAAGGGTTTGCCTCTTCTATATTGCGCCACCACCATTACTAGAGATTTGGCCTTCAGTCCCGGTTCGGTATGGGATTCAGTCACGGTTCTTGTACTGGGACAGCCCTTAGGGACAAATGCCTATTGGACTTCAGTTCCGGTTCCAAAAATCATGACTAAATCTCTCCTAGAAATGCCCTGAATACACATGGCGATGTCCAATGCCACCGTTGGGGAGCCTATCAGTCCCGGTTGGTGGCGCCAACCGGGACTGAGGTGTGCACCCAAAATACATGTGGCGACGCCCAGTGCTACCACTGTAGTGTATTTTTATTATATTTAACCCCTATCTGTTATGTTTATTTTTTATTTATACATGAATGAATAGGCAAAGTCTGCAACACATACAATTATACATATTGTTCGGACAACAAGAATTATAAGTACTCAAAACATCGATGCTTGATGATCGACAATTATACAGTGCGATCTTGATGTCCCAATTACTTCCTAAATTAGTGTCATTCGTCGTCGCAGATGGCGAAGACCCAAATTCCAACATCAATGAATCACACTCTATGAGAAGTGATTTCGCCTTCGCCCTCGCCCACGCCCTCGCCCTCGCCCTCCTCATCACCACCGTTCCCGCCGCTGCCACTGTCGCCGCAACGGTTCTTGTCATTCCTCTCCACATATTTTTTTATCTTTTTGTGCGCCACTTTTGACTTGATTGGTAGACCCACAACAAGTGATGGGACATGGAAACTTAAAAATGTAGCACATTTTGGACCTAGTAGGAGCCGGTGTGGTGGCGATGTTAGTGGCCTTGTCACCATTCCAACCCAAGAACCTACATCTGCCAGACAAAATTTGAAACTAAAAATACAAACACACATCGGCATTCGTAGTTGTCAATGGTGGTTGCGGCGGCAGTGGTAGCGGCGGTCGATGCGGCTGCGGTGGTGGTGGCGGCGGTGGCTGAGGCTATAGTGGTGGTGGCAGTGGTGGAAGTACCGGATTGAGGAGGCGGTGGCGATGGATATATTATACCTAAGTGGCGAAAAGGGCGGGAAGGCATCGACGATGCAACGGCGTGGCGACGAGAGTAGCTCCCCTCTCCTCCCTCACTTCCTTCCTCAGCGTGGCTCCCTTAGACGACGAGAGACATGGCTTCCCTCTCCTCCCTCAGCTCCTTCATCAGCTTGTGTGGCCCTCCTTAGAAGACGAGAGAGGTGGCTGTCCCCTCCTCAGCTCATTCCTCAGTGCGTCGATGAGAGACGGCTTATGCGGTAGTGACATTGTTGGACTTATGACTTCTCCAATTATTGGAGCCCCATATCTGTCCTGGTCGGTGCTATTTACCGGGACTGATGTTTACCTTTCAGTCCCTGTTGGTAACAACAACCAGAACTATAGCTACCCATGAAGCCAGCTGGCCTGCGGGGGGAGATTCAGTCCCAATCTATGTTACAAACCAAGACTGAGAGGGACTAAAAAAGGCCCCCGAATCCCATGGGCCTTTGAATCAGGGCTAATGAGATACTAAGTCCTAGTTCGTGGCTAACCCGGACTAATGAGCTGGGATCAAACGCCAATTCTCTACTAGTGCACGTATAGGTTGCTCTGTTCCACTGAGCCTGCGTGCACTAGTGATGGAGAAAGCGGGTCTCCTAAACCCCATTGTCATTGCATTAGGAGACTCTGGTGAATAAGGTTCGTGAGAAGCATTCAGTGTGATTGGTCATGATCTACTTCCTCTATATCATCTTCACGACCTACTTTTGCTATGACATCGTTGCTACAGGTCATATTTGTCTTTTCCCGATTTTGCTTCCAAGAAAGATCAACTTCTATTTTCTACAATGTCTATTTTCTTTGGGCTTTTGTGCATCAATATATTTTTTGAGAGACATGTATGCAATTACTCCATACACGCCTAGAATATACTTGTGTTGTGTGAATATGTTGGTTATTCAATTTGTCATGATTTATTTAGTGATTAAATTAAACATATATTAGTAGGTGACATTCTTAGCATTTTACTGATCGTTTGTTTGATATGTACATGCACATACTATACATGAAGTAGCGCTCTGGATGCATTGAATACAAAATTCGGTGCACATAATGCTAGCAATGGACTACATACATACATACATACATGCATGCATGCATACATACATACATGTGTGTGTGTGCGTGTGTGTGGGTGTGTGTGCATTGCATCATTGCAAAATTATCTCCTTCATGAAGGAGCTTTGCCACTTCTCTGAAACATAATAGACAAGAAATTTTTGTTGAGTTTGATTGTGTCTCTTGATGTTGAGAAAGCTCAGACCAAGGATGCGCATGTAAAAGGAGTGGAGGGACAATCCAGTGTAAATAATAGACCACAATATCAAGAAGAATATGGTAAAAAAGAATGATATGTCTTACTACGTGTGCGGTGAGATTGGAAACTAGGTTAAAAAGTGGCCAATTGATAGGAGCATCACGGAAACCTGATATTCTGGTGAGATGAAAGAAATTTTGGTAGGTGCCAGGCGACCTGAACCGGCTACCAACCACAAAGGCAAATGGAAGACCCAGCAATCACCAAATCACCACGACGAGCGTTGTCGACCAAACTGAGGCACGATCGGTCTAACCACAAAGGTTGGTTCTGCAACCGAAGTGCAAGTAAGAACACATGATAAAAAAACAAATATTGTGAATAAAAATTAATAACAATTTGATTTGAGCTTCCAAAAACTCAGTCTTGTTGATCTATCTAGCACAAGAAGGATAAGGCAGTTTCTCACCATGTGGATAAGTAAACTAAACAAAAGTGAAGGACGAAGAAGCACAACGACGACAATATGTAGTACAGAGGCCAAGGGAGGGGTGCCACCCACACTGATACCCACATGCACGCAACCCTAGAAGTTCATGGGCTTTAAGGGAAAAAAGACAGTGACACTGCGTCGAGAAGATTTTGTTTGCCTTCCTATTTCGATGATTTAAATGGAATTTTGTGGTGGGACCAGATGTGCGGAATGATTATCTTTCAAGTTTTCTGTGGAGTGGTAGAACGTAAAAAAGAATCCGCATGTGGTCAAGATGCTCATTTGAAAGTAAGATGCTCCTGGATGGTCGAATCAGACTCGGTGATGACTTGGATGTCCTCTCCGACCAGGATCGGTGAACGGGGACTTCATGGGTTCTAGCGGTGAGTTCCTGAACCTCTGGTGGTGAAGGCTTGAATGGTGTGGCATGAAGATTCATGTCGTTTTCCTAGTCCACCAGCCAACGAAGTGGAAGTACTAAAAGTAGTGGGCGCATGTTTGTCGATGATGTCCTCATCACCAATCTACAAAGGTAGTAAGGGTGATTAGGCATAGAGCTCATATTCAATCCATGTGACCACTGACTATAGATGGAACATCTAGGTACAATATTGTACCTACAATTCCTTAGTGTGGTAGTCCACTTTTTGGTGGATTGATACTGGTGCTAATATTCATGTTTGTGCTGACGATTCAATGTTCTCTTCTTAACAAGTCACTTGAGGTTCCTCTGTCATAATGGGGGAACGAGTCACATGTTTTTATTCGTGGTGTTGCCACAGTGGATGTAAATTTTAGTTTGGAAAGATCATGCATTTTAAGAATGTGCAACATGCTCCCTCGAGGATCTAAGAACTGGTAGTGGTGCACAACTATAAAACACCCCTTACATACCACCTCATCACTGCCCGGTTCAGTTAGAAAGGATAGTTATAACTTATCACTACCGGTTCGTAAGACCCACCGGTAGTGATAATAAATAATTAAAAGAACCACCAATGAAATATCACTATAACTATTGGTTCATGTTACGAACCAGTAGTGATAATATTTTTTATCATTGCCGTTTTGGAGGGAGTATTAATGTTGGTTCGTAATACGAATCGGCTGTGATAATGGATTACAACTTGTTTTTGGAAATTGAAAACTTCTCATATGAAGTTGGATGCAGAAACAAGTTATATGAAAATTGTAGCTCTCGATGATATCAACGACTTTGTATTTTACAACCTTTTCAATTGACATCATTTAGATGCCTAAATAATCATTAATATGAAGCGGTATGATAATGGATTGCAGCTCGGATTTGAAAATTCATAATTTTTTCATACTGAGTTAGATGGAAACAAAATCTATAGAAAAATTATCACTGTCGACAATATCTTCAACTTTATAGTTGACAAATTTTTCCATTTTAAGTCATTGTATGCCCAAGTAATTTTTATTACGAATCGGTAGTGATAATTCACCGTAGCTCGTTTTCAAAAACTCATAACATTTTCATGTGAAATCATATGGAGACAAAATTTATATAAAAATATAGCCCTCGATAAATATACAGCTTTATAGTTTACAACTTGTTCAATTGAAGTCATTTAGATGTCCAAATCATTGTTACAACATTCAAAACAATAAGGGTCAAATCGAAAAAATACCTCTATACTATCAACGACGATTGATAGTTGAAATAGTAAGAAGGCTTGGTGTCCGCCATGAGGTTGTGGGTTCAAATCCTAGGTATGAAATTCTCGTGTTTCATATAAAACGATGTCCTAAGCTTGGATTGGAGGTGGTAGATGGTAGGGGTATAGATGTATAGAAATATATTTTTTCTATTTGTACAAAATTTTTAAACCTAAATTCGTGGTTTCGAAAAAACCACATCAGTGCTGATTTTTAATCATGGTTATCACTGTCGCTTGATGAGGCAGAATGTTGAGTGCTGGCCTTCGGGGGCGGCACATCTTCTGCACCGCACCTTGAGGGAGGCACTGGTGGATCGATGTCCCATGGTGGCGGTGGAGCCGGTTGCTCTAAATATTGAGTTGCAGGGAGGCAGAACGTTGGACCCCCAAACGTGCGTTAGGGGCTTGATGGTTTACTTGCCGGTTTCTACATTGATGGGCCCTTGCCTTTTTTGGCACTCGGCTCTTCGCCCGAGCCACTCGCGGGCCATTTTGCCTTGATTCTTTGTGTTGAGGCATGTTGGGGAGCGGAGCATCTGAGAAGAAAGCACGTTGATCCTGCAGATAACAATGTACGAGGTTTCAGAAGATGAGAACTCATATGTCGAAGGACGAACGTTGATGGTAGGACAAGATTTACCTCTGGTGGAAGCTCTGTAATGTTGAAAGGCCTCGGGCAGCCCTCGTTTTGAATATGGGTACCCGGGAAGAAAAGCTCAGCCAGTCCAGTTTGCAGCACTTCTTCTGGTACGCGCTCGGGAATTTCGTGAGTGGAGTCAGTTGTCCTCGTAAATTCAAATACCGGGTGAACACGCTCCTTCAGAGGCCCTCTGTCTTGCGCTTGTCGATGATGTCCAAAAGCTTGACGACTTGCCCCATCTCGTCCGCCATGGGGACTAAGGACCACGAGGCAGAGACTTTGGGCCTGAGCTCGGCAAAACAAGGGAGAGAAGTATCGGGGTTAGCACAGTAAAACCATTCTTGGTGCGAGCCCTTGTTGGAAGTTTTGAATGAAATGAAGAAATAAAGTTTTTTCATCGCGTCCAAAGTTGGAAGCCAGCAC
Source organism: Raddia guianensis (assembly GCA_036346415.1). Classification (NCBI taxonomy): domain Eukaryota; kingdom Viridiplantae; phylum Streptophyta; class Magnoliopsida; order Poales; family Poaceae; genus Raddia; species Raddia guianensis. The sequence goes on from CM070544.1 coordinate 28,488,039, forward strand.
CCTCAATTATTTTGGGAGTGTTTTTATTGGGATATGGCTTAAGAAGAAACAGATGGCGGAAGAGATTGAAATGGGGATAAATGCCCAGTTAAGTCTCACAGAGATGGATGAAGGTGGCGATTTGCAGAACGGAGTTGGGGTTTATATTGATCAACTCAATTTTGTAAAAATTAAGAAAACCATGGAGGAACGCGCTGGCAGGAAGGCCAAAGCAGCGTTGGAAGAAGTCAAAAACAACAATCTCCTCAACATGGGGAGTGGTGGAGGATTCACTCGCGGCTGGGAACTAGCAGATCAATTCCTGCGCTGGGAGGACTCCGGTGGTGATCATCTCTTCTAGACGTTCCTCTGTCGTCATCGAGGTCGCCCATTCCTTTCATAGATCTGCCGCAAGAACATCCCTGGCGAAAGACATCTTCGGGAATGGCGCAAGAACCTAGAGGTGGAGGAACATCTAGACTGCAGTGATAGCGCGACCCAAGCAAAGGGGATGAGCGGCGGCGGCGTGGGATCAAGAGCACAGCAGTTAGGAACCCTAGAGGCGGAGACGGCAGTGAGGCTTGGAAGATAAGGAGTCGCGGAGTGAGAATGAAGGCTAAACATGCGGAGTTCGTTTTGGGCGTAGGATTCAAAAAGCGTGGAGCTATTCGACGGGAACAGTTCCAACTTTCACGGACGATTTGGGCTTGGACCTGAATCTCAGCATAGCGTTCTAGATGGGCCTATGATTCCAAAAGTAGGTACAAGAACCACTCGGCAAAGCTAGGCTCGGGACGATAAAAGTTGAAAGTGGGTTGGTGATTGAAGGCCACAGTCAGGCATAGCAACCACTCGGCTAAGTTGTGCTTGGGGCATATCGTAAGATCTGGGTAGGTCGCTAGCTAAACATCAAGCCAATCAGAGCAGGCACCACTCGGCTAGAACTACTTTGCATTTTACAATGAGTCACCGGACAGTTACTGCGAGACAAGGTTTGGGAATGCATCGAGCAGTTCGGACAATGTATTTCGAAACTGGAAGACACACATAAAGTTTATTTTTTAGACAAAGGAAGCTTTATTGATCTCAGACAATTACATCAAGAAGATACAATCGATCCAAGATCACAACCGGCCTCTGCATAGCTAGGATGCACACAGCCAAAGACAAAAGAGAAAAAACGACAAGACGAAAACAATCCTGTCGCAGCAAACTACGAACACAACAAAACTTCAAAACCAAGCACCACCAAAACAACACTTAGACTACGATAAAGGCTCTCCAAAAGCAACGCCTCCAAGAAGGAAACGACACAAAAGCATGCCGTCGTTGCCATGATCCAAGCAGTAAAGTTCAGACCATAGGTTTTCACCCTGTAGAGCAAATTCATCGAACTCCAGACAATGCCTTCAACAAGGGAACGACAATGATGCCGCCATTGCCAGGTACAACCAGCTAAGGTCAGACCTAAAGATTTCTCCCCGGTGTCAACGAACCGGTACCCAAAAGCACCGCCAAACCGAAGTCCCCCAATGCTGCCACCCCCTACAAACCAAGCCAGCGCCGCCGTAACGCCCAGTCTTGGCCAACTACAAACGGCCACAAACTTATTGACAAGCAAACCCGCTTCAGAATAGCACCCCACAACAACAGAGACGCGAGATAGCCAAAGGGCACACGTCTAGAGTCCGCAGGAACCATCTGAAGGCGAGATGAGTTGCACAAATAAGCGAAGCCGTGAGTCGATACCAAGGTGACTTCTGCCTCCAGGCCAACAGGACAACCACTGATTAAGATGAAGATGTTGTTGCAAGAAATAGTTGCACAGAAAACACCGCCGCCAGATCGAAGCGGATCTGGAGACGAAGCAGAAGGGGAAGAAGAAGAGATGGGCTGCCTTGCTGCTCCATCCAGATGGAGAGACGCCGGCGGTCAGCGTCGAGAAGGCCCGGCGGCAGCCACGGGAACGGCCGGTCGAAAACACAACCGCCGCCACCGCCGCAGCCGCCGCCGGGAGGGGCCGAGCTCGAAGGCGCTAAGCGGCGGTGGCAACAAAAAGAGGCGGCGACGCTAGGCCCGACGAGGCGGCGAGGCGCGACCAGGCGGCGGCGGCGGCGACCCAAGCTGCGGTGCGGTGCTGGCCCGAGGAGGCGGCGAGGTGCGGACTGGGCAGCGGCGGCGGCGAGAGCTCGAGACGGCAGAAGACGGAGCAGCCCGGTCGTGGGCGGCGGGACGGGCGGAGGCTCGACGAGGACGGGACGACGGAGGCTCGACGGGACAGCGGAGACTCGACGAGGAGGTGACGGGACGGCGGAGACTCGGCGGGAGGAGGCGGAGGCTCGACGGGACGGGACGGCGGCGCCCGACGGGAGGCGGCGTTGGCGGCGGCGGCTAGGAGAAACCCTAGCCGCCCGAGAGAGCGGCCCCACATAAAGTTTATGGAAGATACTTCTATTCATCGAAGCAGCTTTATAAAGTTGATTACAGAAGGGACTGAAAGGGCCAACGACTACATAGTGAGCTAAAGCTCAACGTTGGAACAAAAGGAAAAAAGAAAAATAACAAAGTAATAAAACCTAAAATCTAAGCTACTGATATGCCGCCGGCGCCGCCCTCCTAGGTGTTGATGGAGGTAGTGGCATCGTCGGCGGAGCTGTCCTTCATGGCGGCGTCGGCATCTGCGTCCGAGGGCTTGATCCCCTTTCGGACTTGGCTGCTGTGGCGGCAACCGCGGCCTTCTCGGCAGCCAGATCCTCCATGTAGTCCTCCATGGTGGCGTCGAAGTCCACCCACAGCTCTGCCACGGTGGGAGGGGCTGGAGCGGGAGGCAGCTCCACCTCGTCTCCGAAATTGAAGACGAGGGTATCCTCGGAGCCGGCGGCGATCACCTCCTGCACCAACGGCGTCTCTATCGCCTCCGGCATCACTTCATGACGATTAGACGCATGAGGGGGACGACGGGCGGATGACCGTGGCGATCTGCTAAGGGGTCGGGGTCTCTGCCGAGGGCGTCGGGCGAGTTTTTATAGACCAAGGGAGATGAAGCGTCGTTTTCTAGTTTGGTTTTTTGTTTCGGTTTTTCTCCGGCGGAATAGTTCGAAGTCATATCGAATTCAATAATAATGAGACACATTGATTATGGGCACGATCGTTCAAGGAAGCACAAGACCGGTCAAGGCGCATACAAAGAGGCGAAGTCTTTTGCAACGTGCCGGAACAGCTACTGGTCTTGTAAAAATAGTAGTACGCCTTAAGTGGGCCGCTATCTGTAAATCATGATAAATGGGAGTAGGTACTACACTATTAAAGTTTAGCCCGAAGCATGGTACGCCTTAAGTGAGCCGCCAGCTGTACATCACGACAAATGAATACAGGTACCACTCGGCTGAACCTTTCTTGGGATGAAGTATGCCTCACTGAAGGTCGACTGCCAGTTAACATGTTAGATGGAACTTAGATACTCACCAAGCTAACCTAAAACCAATTCATGAGTTGGGATTAGGATTTAGCTTGGGATATGCTACGCCCCCATGATGGGCTAACTACCGGTCACCGCATTAAACGGGGCTGGGGTACCCACCAAACTAGTTTGAAAACCAAATGCTTTTCATGGTATGCCCATGATTGGGTCGACTGTTGTTTACTGTACGAATCATAACTAGATATCATGAGTTGATTCTATATTTGGGTTTCAAGGATATGCTCTAAAGAGGGCCGCTGGTTGTACACCGCGATAGTCAGGAACATGTACTACTCATCTAAACCCAATCTAAAACAACAGAACGCCCTACGATGAACCAACTGCCAGTACCCCGAAAATCGGACTGGGTACCAGTTAGAAAGTCCCACACGTGGAGCTCTATTGAGTCCCTCGCAGTCTCCACGTATGCAACGGGACACTCAGCGTGAAGAAGAAATCAGTCGGGAAGTGACATCAAAAAGGGAAGCACTCGGCGGGAAGCATGGCTCAGTTGGGGTGCGACCAGAAAGGAAACAACTTATTATATTATAATATAATCAACATTTATACACTTATTTGAAGGGAAATGTTTTTGGTCTTTTTAGTGTGTGTGTGTGTGTGTGCACGCGCGCAAATGACGAGTGCAACTAAGCAAACTCAATTTTTATGGCAGGACAATGGTGAGGCAGGGCAACAGGCAAGGCAAGGCAACAGGAAAGGAAGGGCAAGGCGACAAACAAAGCAAGCTAGATAATCTAGCAAGGCTCTAGCCGCAGCAACAGTAGAGGCAACGGCAGTGGCAATGGTGAGGCAAATGGGGGAAAGGACGAGGGGTACCTTATTGAGCTGGGGGATCAAAACCAATGCGCTGGAACCAAGCTGTCAAAGCATTGGACCCAGCTGTCATTGCGTCAGTGTTGGCTTGAAGGTTCTCGGACATCTCCTCATGTTGCCTAGTGTGACGGCCAAGCGTTCAACTAGCGTTGCCCATGTCATCAACTAGTGTATTCACTCTTTCTCCCAAAGTGTGGAGGTCTCGTGCAAAAGGCTCAAAATAGGAAGGGTATCGGACAGATGATGGCCCTTCCCGAGCCAACCATACACATGACCGCATGACCCGGACCATGGCTTTCCTTGCATGACAAGGTAGGACAAAGATTGAATCCTGTCCCGAATAAGGCGTGATTGTAATCCCGAATAGCTATGTGTCTGGGAAAGAAGGATAGAAATAGGAATCATACCTTGTAACCGACAAGGACTTTACCTTTTAACCTTTTAACCCTGCCCCGCTATATACAACGCGGGCAGAGGACCCTAGTTCGGGACATCCCACATCCAAGCATACAGCACAATACACAAGATCATCATCATAATCGCAGAACACATTACTAGGGTATTACCTCCACTGCGAGGGCCTGAACCTGTATAATCCCTTGTCACATGTTACCATCGAGTTTGGATCCGACGCATAACCCCATATATATTATTGCCAATGAGTCCCCTCGGTAAAATAAACGTGGACAAAACCCATGCAATCATAGACTTCATATCATGTGTAAATAGTATTGGATGCCTTAAAAGTGTTGCTAACTTATCATAGATGTCGACATTGAAGACGGAGTTGCTAATGAAAAGCTTATCAATGAAAAACCCGGTGAAGACCATGCTAAGAAAGATGGTGATGTTAAATTTAATGATAACCATATTGATGTAATACTCGTCGTATTCTTGATGGGTATGGTCACATCATGCGGGCAGGGTGGGCCAAGCAGGGCAAGTGGGTCGGTGCGGAGAGGGCTAGGTTTACAAAACCGTTTTAGCAAAAAAAAATTGGCTACGACACAGTGCCGATTGACCGCAGTTAGTAACCATGTTTTTATCACGGTTGGTGTATAAATCCGAATTTAAATTTTGACAAATTTGTCATGGTTAGCCGTGGCTTTTGGCGTGCAATCATGGCTTTTGGCGGTTAGTTTTTTTTAACACAAAATCACATGTAATGATAATAAAATTTTGAATTTTAAAATTCTGCTTAAGCCAAAGTGCATAAAATAATTAACAGTATTTTTAGAAATTTTATACATTTTTCAAATCAAATTTCATTGAATGAATTTCGTTTGGTTAAATCACCGGCTTACCAAACCATTCAGTAGCGCAGCCAGGTTAACCGACAGTTTTGTAAACCTTGGTGGCGGGTGTTGGCGACTCTTATGCACTACAAAATTAATCAGCAAGCAGACGGATATCGCTGTAGTTTTCACTCGGGAGTATTCTAAGGCATCGTATATACTTAAGGAACGAGGGTAAAGGATATCGCTATCGTTTTGATGTCTATCTCTACTAGTTAAGATACTAGCTAGTAAAAATAATGGGGGTAAGGATAATAATATGATAAGATAAACTATGACGCACACAGGAGTTTAAAAGATAAAGCAGGCGAACCTAGATAGTTGGGAGGACGAAGAGACGAGTTTAATGTTCCTAAATTAAGTTCAACCAGATTACTAAGATTGAGCCAGCTAATATATGAATGGTACAATTGTTTAAGAACTCTTCGCAGCTCGGTTGATCCACTACTACCCGCTATCAGTTAAGAACATCGGATAACTATGGTCAACCCTGATTGGGCTCTACTCATCCAATTCCTAGCGCAGTGGATTACACAAGAGCTAATACCACTCGGATAACAACGTTGTCACCACCTGCTACCTAACACAAAGTACATTGGAATGGGTGTAAACCAAGTCAGAACTATTCTTAGACACCACATATAATACTAGAACCAATCACTTCCTCTCGGATTCTTGGAGGACGATCTAAGTCCAATACTTAGGCTACCCAAGTATTTGAAAATGAACCCAAACTCAGAACCAGATGAACGTAAATAGGGCTCTAATTGTTCCATACTCTCAATTATGTGGAAAATAAATGCTTAGCTTAAGTAAAAAAATTAACCTTTAATTATTATAACCTAGAGTCTTTCAGGAAAAGAAAAAAGATACTAGAGCTATTACCAGAATTCCCGAGGAATCCTTTGAAACTCCGAGCCGTAGCTTGAGTCGAACTCTAACTCCTATTCTAACTATTCAACTCTTGCTAATGATAAAGTGTAGCTCCAAGTGATGTGTGTGTTACAAGTGAGGTGAGGGACCCTATTTATAGCCAACCGAAGCCAATGAGGGGTAACCATGTCATGGGACACTTGTCATCTTGTCACCAATAGGGGTTGCAGAAAAATCATAATAACAAAATCACGAACCAAACTGAACCGAAAATATCAAAAATTGCGGAATATTCAATATGTGGTATTTGACTCGGTAGTTGTTTTAGGAAACTTCAGCATTACGGTATCAGTTTAGTATTTTGGGGCTAGACAACCAAAATACCTTATATACCATCATTCAGCGCTGGCTTCGTCCTGTCCCGGCTCTTGCAAGGCCGCACCGCGAGGCCATGGGCCAGCACACAGACACGACCTATCAATCCGCGCCCTTGTCATTGCTTTTGTTTTTACCCCCACTCTATTGGCCACTTCTCAACCCGTGCCTCTACCTCACTACCTGAACTAGCCACCACCCACAAACCCTAGGCGTCCCCTGACGGCGGTAGCCGGCCAGCCGAGCCCTGACCCTGTGCCCCCTCCCCAGCGCGGCGTGCCCCTCACGGCGAAACCCGGCGTGGCGTCCCTCGACGAGTGGCGTGGCGTCCCCCACTTCACTCTCTTCAAGCAACAAGCTCTCTTCTACATAGGTAATTCCTCCATCCGTCGGGATTAGATTACGGCCCATTGCCATGGCCCACTCCCCGACGGCCCAATCGAATGACCTACCAGGCCCGGCTCTTGGGAGGTTCTATCGAGCCCATGTGCATCTGCGAAAACGACCTCATGGCTGGCACGGTCTGTAATGGCCTAGGATTCTGCTTGAGTCCGACTTCGAGCGAGTTACGACGGCTACGTGAAAACCGGACGTTGGTTTCCGGATTGGATTAGGAGTCGTGATCCCCAAGATTAGGAGATTACCTTATCTCACAGTAGGTCATATTTGGCATGTCTTGAGTTATATTCACGATCTCGTGGTTAGCCCGGCCCGATATTCCTCGGAGGTCGGTTTGCTCTCGACTATATAAACAAGGCCCCTACGGCGTGTAGAGGGACTTGATCTAGCTTTTTGTATCGCTAGACACCGACCTTCGCTTGTATTCCATAATCTCGCCGAGACTTGTTCGTCTCTGTCGAGCCATCTCTTGTATTCATCGTGATATATAAGAAAGGTGGGCGTAGGGCTATTATCTCTCCCGAGAGGCCTGAACCAGGATAAAACTCGTCTCCTGTTCGCCGTTGTTCGTGGTTGTTCGGGCGGTTCCTATCTCAATCTTAAAGAACCTTAGCGACTTGAGATCGATATCTCAACCGTCGGCACCGGCGCCGTCCGTGGGGACTCGCAGGTCGAGCATGTCGAACTCTATCAACGACCAGAGATTCTCCCCGAGGACTACGACTTCGGAAAGGCGGGATGTCTCTTCCCCGCCAGATCGGATCGATCCTTCGATCTTTATCGCCTTCAGATCTGGTTCCCGGCTCCGTGCTCGGGATCGATCTCCTCGCCGGCAGCTCTTCGCCGGGCGCGTCTGTTCCCGCTGACGGGCTCTGTGCTCGAGGACTAGATCTCTTGGCGGGCAGCTCCTCGCCGGAGAGCGCGTCTCGTCCCAGCGACGAGCTCCGTGCGGAAGTGGATCTCTTCGCCTCGGCAGCTCTTCGCCGAGGCGCTGTCTCGTCTCCGCGACGAGCTCCGTGCTCGGGCTGGATCTCTTCGCTCCGGCAGCTCTTCGCGACGCGGCGCGTCTCGTCCTCGCGACGAAGCTCCGTGCTCGAATTTGGATCTCTCGCGCAGGCAGCTCTTCGCCGGCGCTGGCTCGTTCCGCGACGGGCTCTGTGCTCGGGGACTAGATCTCTTCGCGCCGGGCAGCTCCTCGCCCGGAGAGCGCGTCTGGTCCCCGCGACGAGCTCCGTGCTCGGGGGCTGGATCTCTTCGCTCCGGGCAGCTCTTCGCCCGAGGCGCTGTCTCGTCCCCGCGACGAGCTCCGTGCTCGGGTGGGATCTTCGCTCGGGCAGCTCTTCGGCGCGTCTCGTCCCCGCGACGAGCTCCGTGCTCGGGCCGGATCTCTTCGCTCCGGCAGCCGCTCTTCGCCGAGGCTTGTCTCGTCCTCGCGACGAAGCTCCGTGCTCGGGTGGATCTCTTCGCCCGGCAGCTCTTCGCCCGAGGCGTGTGTCGTCCGCGACGAGCTCCGTGCTTTCGGGCCGGATCTTCGCCCGGCGACTCTTCGCCCGAGGCGCTGTTCTGATCCCCATGACGAGCTCCGTGCTCGGGGTGGATCTCTTCGCTCCGGCAGCTCTTCGCCCGAGGCGCGTCCGTCTCGCGACGAGCTCCGTGCTCGGGGGATGGATCAAAACTCCTTCCGGATTCCGGGGTGTTACGCTGGCGGTGGATGTCGGAAGAGAGTGACCGAGACTTGGAACATCGACCACTTCGTAAGTTCCTCGTAGGTCTTCGCTTCCTAACCGTGCTTTTTCTCAAATTTCGCGCCTTAGTTCGTCCAAGTCTCTGCCGCCATGTAAAGTTCAACCCATTGAGCGGTGAATGCTCGCATGCCCCTGCGGTCCTTCTCACCACTCGCCTTCTCGAGACTACTCTTTCTCTCTCGTAACACTTGATGGTCGCTTGGCCTTGCGAACTCTTGGCTCCGCAATCTTAAGGGTTTTCCCCGCCGTGATCTGGTTTCAACAAGTTCCTAAACTCGAGTTGCGAACACGGCATCCGGCCTCGCGGATAAGATCGCTCTTGTAAGCCCTCCGGCGCAGAGGCACTTACCGCTCACGCACAACCACTTGGTAAAGCTCGCCTCGTAAGCCCTCGCGCGGCAGGCACTTTCCTTGTTCGGTTACCTTCGAATCGCCTAACTTACGTTAACGAGCAGTTCCTCGAACGAGTCGATCAGATCTGGTGTCGCTCTAACTCTCTACGACGCGCTTGAAGTCGCAAGCTCAGTCTTCATCGCCGTCTGCATCGGGCTAGGCGCCGCTCTTTCTCTTGTGCACTGCTCGGGTTCGCAAACTCAGTCCTCGGAGCACCGCACAACGGGGAGTTAGGCTAAGCGTTCTACCGGTTTTTCTTAAAACTTTCTAGCGCTGTCACGCCTTGCTCTTGGTTTCTGTTCGTCCTTGTCTTTTGTCGCTCTTTTTGCGGAAAAGTCGCTCGTCGACTCTCGCTCCGATTCAATCGCCGCTCGGCGGTCTTGAGTCTCGGCCAGCTCCTGAGGACCCGCCTCTCCTCGGTCGATTGGGACTTGTTGAATCTCGGCACCCCGATGCGTTTTCAGTTTTCCTGCCTTTCCTTAGCGTTGGTTTTCCAAAACCTCGCTTTGCGTTTTCGCCCCGTGAGCGCTCCAGCGCGCGAGCATGTCTTTATCCGCAACGATCAGACAGCCCGGTTAACAAGCGGTGCACCACCGATGGAGTTCTCGCCCACCGAAGTCGATTCATCGCCGAACGGGCATGCCCACCGTAAGCCGATTCTCATCTGTGGGCACTCTGGCGCTGGTTCCGCACTCACGAGGCGACACCAACGCCGCACGGTCCATGTCCGGATAAGATTTCGCCGCGACGTCTTGCTCGCGGCTAAGGTCCCGATCGCCTTCCCGGTTAGCGGTCTTAGCCACGGCGGGTTGCACTTGCCCGACATCGCCTTCTTTATCCATGCTACGCCCTTCCTTGCACGGTAATCCGGAGCAATGCACCACCAACGGAGTCCCGCCCACCGTAGTCGATTCTCATCGCAACGGGCACTCCTAGCGCCGGTTCCGCGATTCGCCGAGGTGACACTAACGCTATCGAGGGACGTGCGGAAAAAAGTATGTCTTGCGCGGTAGGTCGTCTTTGCGTGTTTTCCAAAACTCGTTTTGCTCTTCCTAGAGCCTTTTTTGCTCTCTTTTTCCCTTGTCGCTCGTTTCTTGTTTGTCTTTTGCGTGAAATACAGAACGGGGAACATCGAACCGTGATGGTCGTGGCGAGGTTCCGTGCTTCCCCACCAAAGCCGATGTCGCATCCTCTCTTCTCGGGTTTGTTCGCGCATGCCTGTGGATTGATTCACTTCGCCACAGATGATTTCTTGCCTTTGCCCGGATCGACCTTCACGGCTTGGCTAAGTCAAGGTAGTCGCCACCAACGAGTCCCCACCGTAGTCGATTCTCATCATAACGGGCAAGCCCATCGTAGTCGATTCTCATCGCGGGCACTCCAAGCGCCGGTTCGCGACTTGCCAAGACAACGCTATCGCCGCAAGGAATACGTCATAGGTAAAGCGTTGATTTCACACGTTCTCTTGCGGCTCTGATCGTGATCGGGTTGTGATTCACCTCGCCGGCGGTTCTTCGCCCGAGCGCCGATCCGTCCCCGCGACGAGCTCCGTGCTCGGGCTAGATCACCTGCACCGGCGGCTCTTCGCCGGAGCGCAGTTCCTACCGCACGTCTTCGCTGGTCGCACTTTCGGTTCCTTTAACGAGCTCCGTGCTCGGGGACTAGATCTCCTTACTTGGTTCCTTTGGCGAGCTCTACGCCTGGGGACCGGGTCACCTTTCCCGCTCAGATGTATTGTCTGCTCCAAGCACACGATCTACGTCTGGAGGCACATCACCTTCGCTCCTGAGCATAACGTTTGCTCGAGAGCGCAATCTCTGTTTCCTCGGACAAGCTCTAGCCCGAGAGGTGGTTTCTCTATTTCCGTTCATGTTTTCCTAGGCATCTGAATGCCTGGATGCAGCAGCACGAGTCCGTCTCGCGACTTGCTATGTTCATTCTCCCAAAAGATCTGATCTTACCGGATGCGGTGGTACGCTCTTCACTACCAAGAAGTCAATCCCTCCTTGGTGACGTTCAGCCTCAAGGAGATGATTCACCTCACTTCTTCCGATTTACATGTCGAGGGCCGGGTACTCGCTTCGGACAGATGTCGTTCCCTGTTCGACGCAACAGAGTTGCTCGGCGCCGGGCGGGTTTGTTCGGTCCCGAACACGACTTGTTCGGTTGAACCGTAACCTGTTCGGTTGCACGTCTTTGTAGTAAGAAAAATACCCTCTTCGTGACTTAGAGTCTCAAGAGGAAGACCCCACTCTAGTGAGTCCTTCCACTTGAGTCTCGGGGCTAGCCTGTCGGGATTAGATTACGCCCATTGCCATGGCCCACTCCCCCGACAGCCCAATCGAATCAGCCTACCCCGTAACATCCCAACTTTTTAAAACCAATTTGGCACGTTAATTAATTTCTTAAAATGCATGATTTAAAATGTTAATCACTCTTTATCACATCATGACATCATCACTTCATGCATCATCCTCGAAATAACTGTGCATTTAAAATCTCCATTGTAAAAATATTGTTGGGAAAGGTATTAATATATTTTGGAATTAAAGTATTATTTCTTAAGTATATTTTTTATATATAATTAACAAGGATGTTTGGAAGAGTAATGCTTTTGGGAAAAATCAAACGTTTTAATTCCCTCGGCAGTTCGCCCACCCCTCCTTTCCTTTCTCTCTTCCCCGCTCCTCTTTCCCTCGGTTGGTCAAGGCCGTGCGGCCAGCGCCGCCCTCCCTCTCTTCCCTCGGTTGGGCGCGACCATCCTGCTGCCCATCCGGCCACGCCTCCTCCTTGCGCGATCGTTGCAAGGCTCGCCAGCGGGCCCGCCTTGTCGACCTGTCTCCTCCTCTGTTTTTCTCCCGCGTCGCGCCCGTCGATCGCGCCTTGTTCCTCTTTCTCCTCTCTCGGGGCCTCGCCACCAAGCATTCCCATGAAATCTCTCGCCCTACACTCTCCTTGGGACCCTCTCCGTCCCTACCCCCTTCCTTGTCTTATCGCCGGCCGAACCACCCTCGCGTTCAATGCGTTCACCTACACGGCACCGGCCGGAATAGGCGCCGGCGTTCGCCAAACCGCGTCGCGTCGAGGTCGCTCGACGCGGAGCTCGCCTATAAATGGGTATGCTACCTCCGCGCCCTTTGCTTTGCGCCACCGAACGTCTTTCACCCGAGCCGGTGCATTGCTCCTTCTCTCGCGTCGCCGCCGTTTCCTCCGTTGTTCCGTCGGTTTCGCGCCAACCTCACCACGTATTTGGCGCGAGTCGCTTCCGTGGAGCTCGCGCCGTTGGTTTGGAGCGGTGAGGCCCGTCGTGTCCGGAGCCAGCGCGCCGCCGCCGCCAATCTCACCGCCTTTACCGCTTCTTCGCCTCGGTGAGCTCGCCAATCGTTTCATCCCACTCCCTAGTAGCTTCCGGCGAATCAATCGCTGTTGATGCCATTTATCGCCGGCGCCGTGTGGTCCGTGGATCATCACCGTGCGGATCGCCCGCGCCGCCCGCTCCGACCACGTCGTTGGACGGTTGGACCTCAATACATTCGTCCTTTCCGTAACTAGATTCGCGTGGCGATTGAACCACGGTGGCCGTAGTCGCCGCCGTTGCTGGCCTCCGCCATTTGGTCATCCCCTGTTTTCCCCTTCCCTCTGCGGTGCGCCGATCGGTGGGGCCGCTAGTCAGCTCGCTCGCCCATACTGCTCTCGCTTCGCCTACATGTGTCGAAGCGTTCGCCGTTAGAGCGTTCGGACGGGCCGCCCAACACCGATCGACCCTCCTCTTCTTTTGTTTTATTTAGTTTCGATTAAATCACTTCTTGGCACTAAAAGTATTTGTTAAAATAGCTTGTGCATGCTAAAAATTCTGTAAAATTAGTAAAATTACTTTATTAGTTTGAACACAGGAAAATTATGTATTTGCATGACATGCATGTGGGATTCATTTGTTGGTTAAATAACTAGCTTTAAGTGCATTATTTCATGTGCATGTGAGAAATGGTCATATTGTCTCTTTTAAAATGAAAATAAAATATTTTACAAGTCCCTGACCTTAGAAAATAATTGTTGTCATGCCATTCATGCAGCATGCTTTTGTTAGAAGTATTCTTGGATTAAAAATGGCATCATTGCATACGTGCATAAGTCATTTGGCATGATCTCTCTTTTAACAAAATGCATTAAAAGTTGTTGTAGGTCCCATTACCTAAAAAACAGCATGACATAAAGTATTTTACTTATGTGTGTTGTATTGCTTTGCATGCGTGTGCGCGTTTAGGAGGTCAAGCTCTCGAAGACCCGATCGACGACGTCCCCTTCGCTTTCCCCGGAACCGATCAAGGCAAGTCCCCCTTTGACCATATCGAGAAGCCATTTTCGGTTATTTAGAAAATGTTATTAGACTTGAAAATATGCATGCTAGTTTAAAAGATAAATGCCGTATTTTCTAGACTTAGTTATCATGACCGGATAGAAAGGTAAGAAATATGGTAGGATTAAACCTAAGGCTAAAGTATAAATTGCTCTTATTTATATGCTCTGATTGTGGTAGGATAAATGCTTAAAATCATTTATGCGGAATGATTCAATCATTTGTGTGAAATGAGAAGTGTTGTTGAGAAATGTTTGGGGAAGGTTGATTTAAAAGATAGCGCATCAAGGGTGATGCTTGATAGGAAATAATTTTCCTCTTACCCCAAAACCTTTCCGACTAGGAGATATTTTGTCGGTTAGTGCAGAGGGCACCATGTTTTGAAACAGGCTAAGATATCAAATCTCCCTAGTCTAAGGACCGCCATCCTATGATCCTATGAATGAGCCATAACAAGATGCGACCTCGAGCTCCGGTATGGGACGGACCCGATCGCTGGCCCTCGTGGTTGATGGTCTTGTGGCGAAACATCGTCTGGCGCGTAGCCTCTCGAGGGTAAAGCGTACCCACTCGCAGAAAGTTAAAAGCTCATGATAGCCGTGTTTCATGTTATGAGCGCCAAGGACTGATTATATGGTAGTTTCTTCATTTTAAAATAAATTTAAAAAGGGATTTTGAAGAAAGGATTTGAGATGAGTAAGGATTTGAGAAGGATTTCGTTTGAGCTAGGTGCCACCGGTGATATTCGAAATGGGTATCGGCTATCAAGTAACACGCGGAATGGACCTAGCGAGTTTGAGAAAAGAAAAGAAGAAAGAATTTTGTTCTTGCTATGGCAATCGAGGCCAAGTGGCGAGAACCGCTTGAGAAGAGCCCAAAGAAAATGTTGAGATTTAAAGTTTGAAATTGCTTTGTCAAAACTAGGTTAAATAAGCTGCGATTTCATAAATATCCTAAACCTTCCTTGTCTTGAACGATTTGCATAATTAGGACTTGCGAGTACAATTTGTACTCACCATCCTTTTCTCCCTCTTTTCAAAACTTTAACAATTTGGTCCATCCGAGTATGGCCCATCCGTCGAGGAGGAGGACCGGATTACGTCGAGGCGTTCTCCGACGAAGAGTATGAAGATTAGGGTTACAGCTGCTCCTCTGACCTCCGTGCTGTGGGATGAATAAAATTATAGATGTTGTATTAGGCTTGTATCATTGTACTACTCGATTTGCGGCTGCGAGCCGTTGTATATGTTGTTTGTTTGGACTATGTTCCGTCTGTAATAATAATATCGTTAGCCTTCGTTCGCTTACGTATATATGTGTGTACTAGCCATGATCCTTGGGACTAGTACGGTTTACGTAGTGGAATCCAATCTTGTAAATCGGGTGCCGACACTACCAGGCCCAGCTCCTTGGGAGGTTCTATCGAGCCCATGTGCATCTCCGAAACGACCTCATGGTCGGCACGCAGCGTAATGGCCTAGGATTCTGCTTGAGTCCGACTCGAGCGAGTTCAGACTGACTACGTGAAAACCCCGGACGTTGGTTTCCGGATTGGATTAGGAGTCGTGATCCCCAAGATTAGAGATTACCTTATCTACGTAGGTCATATTTGGCATGTCTTGAGTTCATTCGATCTCGTGGTTAGCCCGCCCGATATTCCTCGGAGAGGTCGGTTTGCTCTGCACTATATAAACAAGGGCCCTACGGGCGTGTAGTAGGGACTTGATCTAGCTTTTTGTATCTGCTAGACACCTGACCTTCGCTTGTACACCCATAATCTCGCCGAGACTTGTTCGTCTCGTCGAGCCATCTCTTGTATTCATCATGATATATAAGAAAGGTGGACGTAGGGCTATTATCTCTCGAGAGGCTGAACCAGATAAAACTACTCCTCTGTCACATTTGTTGTTCGTGGTTGTTGGCGTGTCTCCTATCTCAATCTTAAAAAACCTTAGCGACTTGAGATCGATATCTCAACCGTCGACACCATCTCTTTATTGTTTTCTTGAATTCCCTTTGTCCATCTAGTACCGAAAACAACGAAATATCGTAACGAATTAATTTGGTATTTTTGGTATCGCTAGCTATTTTTCTAGGTATAATTTCGTATCCATTTAATACCAATAATACCAAACGCCCACCCCTACCCGAGTGAGCATCCAAGGGGGTTGACCGACTTAGGGGGTGTCGGTCCGACCCACTCTCGGCGCATCTTTGAAAGTGCATCTAGGCCCTATGTGGGTTTTGGTGATAGATGATGGGCATATTAAAGATCTAATCCATTTGTGAAGTCTTGGACAGTTTTTAATATTAGAAAAAGGATTTGGAGGACATTTGGAGACCACAAAGCTTAAAGGAGAAGACGGTGTTCATTTTATTTTAGCGTAAATCTTTTCTTTTGAATTGAGTTTAAGGATACGCCGTACTATTAAGAGGGATGCGACGGAAAACCACTTTTAGATGTTCTAGGTGCTCTTAGTAGAAGAAACTTGACACATTTTATCCACCAATCAATTTTGAGGGAGTTTTGTTCACAATCATGTCAGATTATCCGATGTTGGACTGGAATGTTCCGATATGAACCAGAATTATCCGATGCTTGGTCCGATCGACCCCTCTATCTCTAGTTGCAAAAATATCGGAACTATCCGATGTTGGACCGGAATGTTCCGATATGATTCGGAACTATCCGATGCTTGGTCCGATCAACCCCTCTCTGTCTCCAGTTGCAAAAATATCGGAACTATCTGATGTTGGTTCGGAATGTTCCGATATGATCTGGAACTATCCGATGCTTGGTCCGATCAACCCCTCTCTGTCTCTAGTTGCGAAAATATTGGAACTATCTGATATTAACATCAGACTATCCGATATTAGTCAACAATAACGGCTAGTTTCAGAGCGTGGGTATTTATTCCCCCTCCCCCCCCCCCCACAGGACGTGGTTGCCTTTTACACATATTCTCAGCTGAGCACTTATTGCTAACCCTAGCTCTCCGCCTTCCATCTTCACTCCAACATAAATTCCATTGATTGCATCTTTGAGTGAGTGAAGAAGCTAGATCTAGGGACTTTGTGTGTTGATCAAGCTTCAATCTTGAGCACTAGATTCATTCTCCAAGTTGGATTTTCGCCGGATTTGTTACTCTTGGAGTTTGAGGGCTCTTAGACGGCTAGGAGTCGCACTAGAGCCACTGGTGCTTTGTGTGGTGGCTGGGGAGAGTTTGTGAAGGCCGGATTCGTCTCCGAAAGGAAATGATACAAAGAGTGAAACCGGGAGTGCTTGGTGCAACCTGGGAGGTTAAGGGTCAAGAGAGACCCCGGCTCAAGTGTGGCCGAGCCGCCTCAACGGAGACGTAGGATCTCCTCAAAGATCCAAAATTCGGGAACAACTACTTCGAGTCTCCGTGTGTTTATGCTTTCCTATTTGTTCACTTCACTTATTGAATTGCTATCTAACCCTATTTGGTGCTTGTGTTTATGCTTGCCTAAGTAGGGTTAGAAATGGCCTACTTAGGCTGTATAATATTGTTGAGTTGAAAGTTGGACCTAATGAAGATCATGCCACTTCGCATTCCGATCATTTAGAGATATATCGGTCAGGGGTGAGGGATAGAATGGACTCACGCCCAAGGATTTTTATTTCAACCGGAATTTCACGAAATTTCATGAATTTTGGTAATTTCGGTCCACGACGAAATTTTAAATCACCTCTCGAAATTTTTGAATTCAAATAATTTTATAAAACTTGAGACCAACATATAAAAAAGAAGCCACAATATCCTTGTTTTGAGAACCTATGATAGCTTAGTGACTAGTCCAAACATGAGGCGCATAGTTTGAGTTATTGGTTTTCTATTGTTCATTACTTTTTGTTTAAAATTTAAAAGCTCTATTTTTTATTTCGGCTGAAATTTCATGAAGTTTCACGAAATCCGGTTATTTTGGTTGGCAACAAAATTTCTGGCGTTGCGAAATATAAATCCCTGCTCACGCCAAAGAAATGAAGAAATACAAGTGCAAGGATGTGAGGTACGAATTAGTCCATCACATCAGATCTTGTGTTTTAAGGACACAGTCTATAAGACTTCTTTATTTTGAGCAAATCCCTCTTTATGAAATATTTTTAGAGAGGCAAAAATTTTCAGAGTTTAAGATCAACTCTTTCTTTTGTCTCTCATTTTTTTTTTGTGGAGAACATGAATCTCTCTTTTTTAAAAAAAGATTGAGGGATGACTCATGATAACTTTGAAGTCTTTTATGGAATAAATTGTGTAGGTAGGTATAGAGTGGACACATTGAAGAATTTGGCTCAGTTGGTTGGTGGAGGAATACCTAGAGGAATGAATGCTTTATTTCAATGTGTAATCTAGCATTGCCAGATACAAAAAAGGCTAGCAATCAAAAGGGTACACGAAAGGAAATGACCAGCTTTGAAGAGTCACCACTCCTTAAGGTCACAAGTTTCGACAAAACTCAACACAATTGTAAGTGGCTAAATCGTAGGCTTAGTACTTTTGGCTTTGGTAGGAAGAAAATCCCAATAATGGACATATTTTATTTTTTTATTTTCAAAATAAAACCTTTCCGAGACTTTTCCGTACTAGAGGTATGAGCAACTAAGCTTTTATTAGTTATATCATATCTCACAACAACTTAAACTTGGATTACAATTGTCAACCCCCACTAGATAAAGACTAGGCAGAATCACAACTTATACTAATAAATGTTAAACTAAACAAGAGTACTAAATTGTAAACCCAGTATTTAGATAATAAGATAAAGCAATTTTTTTCATCATCTCCTTGGGTAAAAATCAACATTTATACACTTATTTGAAGGGAAATGTTTTTGGTCTTTTTAGTGTGTGTGTGTGTGTGTGTGTGTGTGTGTGTGTGTGTGTGCACGCGCAAATGACGAGTGCAACTAAGCAAACTTAATTTTTATGGCAGGACAACAGGTGAGGCAGGGCAACAGGCAAGGCAAGGCAACAGGAAAGGAAGGGCAAGGCGACAAATAAAGCAAGCTGGATTTTCTAGCAAGGCTCTAGCAGCAGCAGAGAGGCGTGGCAGCAAAGGCAACGTGAGGCAAATGGGGAAAGGACGAGGGTACCTTATTGAGTGGGGATCAAAACCAATGCTACTGGAACCAAGTCACAAAGCATTGGCCCTAGTATCCATCTGCGTCGTTGTTGGCTTGAAGGTTCTCACCATCTCCTCATGTTGCCTAGTGTGAATGCCAAGCGTTCAACGAGCGTTGCCCATGTCATCAACTAGTGTATTCACTCTTTCTCCCAAAGTGTGGAGGTATCGTGCAAAAGGCTCAAAATAGGAAGGGTATCGGACAGATGATGGCCCTTCCCGAGCCAACCATATACGTGACGGCATGACCCGGACCATGGCTTGCCTTGCACTACAAGGTAGGACAAAGATTGAAGCCTGTCCCGAATAAGGCGTGATTGTAATCCCGAATAGCTATGTGTCTGGGAAAGAAGGATAGAAATAGGAATCATACCTCGTAACCGACAAGGACTTTACCTTTTAACCTTTTAACCCTGCCCCCGCTATATACAAGGCGGGCAGAGGACCCTAGTTCGGGACATCCCACATCCAAGCATAAAACACAATACACAAGATCATCATCATAATCGCAGAACACATTACTAGGGTATTACCTCCACTGCGAGGGCCTGAACCTGTATAATCCCTTGTCACGTGTTACCATCGAGTTTTGATCCGACGCATAACCCCATATATATTATTGCCAATGAGTCCCCCCGGTAAAATAAACGTGGACAAAACCCATGCAACCATAGACTTCATATCTTGTGTAAATAGTATTGGATGCCTTAAAAGTGTTGCTAACTTATCATAGATGTCGACATTGAAGACGGAGTTGCTAATGAAAAGCTTATCAATGAAAAACCCGGTGAAGACCATGCTAAGAAAGATGGTGAAGTTAAATTTAATGATAACCATATTGATGTAATACTCATCGTATTCTTGATGGGTATGGTCACATCATGCGGGTAGGGTGGGCCAAGCAGGGCAAGTGTGTCGGTGCGGAGAGGGCTGGGTTTACAAAACCGTTTTAGGAAAAAAAAAATTTGGCTACGACACAGTGCCGATTGACCACAGTTAGTAACCACTTTTAGATGTTCTAGGTGCTCTTAGTAGAAGAAACTTGACACATTCTATCCACCAATCAATTTTGAGGGAGTTTTGTTCACAATCATGTCAGACTATCCGATGTTGGACCGGAATGTTCCGATATGAACCGAAATTATCCAATGCTTGGTCCGATCGACCCCTCTGTCTCTAGTTGCAAAAATATCGGAACTATCCGATGTTGGACCGGAATGTTCCGATATGATTCGGAACTATCCGATACTTGGTCCGATCGACCCCTCTCTGTCTCCAGTTGCAAAAATATCGGAACTATCTGATGTTGGTTCGGAATGTTTTGATATGATCAGGAACTATCCGATGCTTGGTTCGATCAACCCCTCTCTGTCTCCAGTTGCGAAAATATCGGAACTATCTGATATTAACATCGGACTATCCGATATCAGTCAACAATAACGGCTAGTTTGAGAGCATGGGTATTTATTCCCCCCCCCACAGGCCGTGGTTGCCTTTTACACATATTCTCAGCTGAGCACTTATTGCTAACCCTAGCTCTCCGCCTTCCATCTTCACTCCAACATAAATTCCATTGATTGCATCTTTGAGTGAGTGAAGAAGCTAGATCTAGAGACTTTGTGTTGATCAAGCTTCAATCTTGAGCACTAGATTCATTCTCCAAGTTGGATTTTCGCCGGATTTGTTACTCTTGGAGTTTGAGGGCTCTTAGACGGCTAGGAGTCACCCTAGAGCCACCGGTGCTTTGTGTGGTGGCTGGGGAGAGTTTGTGAAGGCCGGATTCGCCTCCGAACGGAAATGATACAAAGAGTGAAACCGGGAGTGCTTGGTGCAACCTAGGAGGTTAAGGGTCAAGAGAGAACCCGGCTCAAGTGTGGCAGAGCCGCCTTAACGGAGACATAGGATCTCCTCAAAGATCCGAACTTCGAGAACAACTACTTCGAGTCTCCGTGTGTTTATGCTTTCCTATTTGTTCACTTGACTTATTGAATTGCTATCTAACCCTATTTGGTGCAGGTGTCGTTCTTGTGTAACTTTAATTCGCTAACCCTAACTTCAGCAATATCGGATATTCAGATTCTAGATCAGATAGTCCGATTCACATCGGACTATCCGACAGTGACATCAGAACATCCGATATTGTTTTTCCACTGTGCGATTTTTCTTTGTAAAATTTAATTAGCCTATTCACCCCTCTCTAGGCTTCATCTCGATCCTTCAATCTTGGCCTCCTGTTTCTTCGTGATACTCTTTGGACGTGCAGAATGCTTTCCCCAGGGCGGTTACGGTAGTTGGAGATGGTAAAAACGACTTTAGTTGATGACATGTGGGCCATTTGATCCTCCATAAGCTCCTCCAAGCTTTCGGATCAAACCAATGATTGTGGACGGTAGGGATGGCCTCCTTGTGTGCTTGTTTGATTACCAGATAAGACTCAACCGATTTGGTGACCAAAGAGGGTCGACCGGCCGATTGACTCTTTTGACCAATTTGGCTCTGATTTTTCCCAATTTAAAAACTCATCAAAACTTGTGAAACTTTATTATTTTAAATAAAATTCATAGATAAAACTTGATTTCCCAAATTATTGGAATGTTGGCATACGGATTTGGACTTTAACAGCCGCCAATTGAGGGGAAATGAAAAAGACACGAGGATGGGTCGACTTTGGGGTGAGGGGGAGAGATGGAAAATGGGTGGGAATAGATGTGCCCTGAGTAGAAAATATATAGAAAATTAATGGGTAGGGTTTTACATTCCAAGCCAAAATATATTTAGGGGAGTAAAATAAAATAAATAAAATATGTGAATAAATTAAACATAAGTGTGCATATACTAGCACTATATGATTATTTCTCAAACAAATTTAAAATTTAGGCCCGGTAAAGGAGATGCGGACACAAAGGAATAGCCTAATGGAAAGAAATGGTACTTGAGGAGGCAACACTGGGGAAAGCCTCTGAAGGGGAAGCCAATGGGAGGAGGTAGTGGGACACTAACAACGAGAGATGGTGGTAGAGAAGAGGCGACACAAAAGAGGAGCCTAATGGCAAGAATATTGACACCAGAGAGGAAAGCCATGGAGAAGGCCTATGAAGGATAAGCCATTGGGAGGAGGTAGTGGGACACTAACAACGAGAGATAGTGGTAGAGGAGAGGCGACACAAAAGAGGAGCCTAATGTTAAGAATTGACACTAGAGAGGAAAGCCATGGAGAAGGCCTATCAAGGGTAAGTCATTGGGAGGAGGTAGTGGGACACTAACAACGAGAGATGGTGGTAGAGGAGAGGCGACACAAAAGATGAGCCTAATGGCAAGAATTGACACTAGAGAGGAAAGCCATGGAGAAGGCCTATGAAGGGTAAGCCATTGGGAGGAGGTAGTAGGAGAGAAAGTGGTTGGTGCCGAAAGGCAAGCAAGCGTGACAGATCCTAACACCGATGGTAACTTGTAAGATGAAAAGGAAATATACTTAATTATGACCTCAAAAATTGTCGATTTATTTCACTCTTTGACTAGATTGATACATCCAAGTGTCACAGTTGTAAAATTACCTCTAATACACTATGCCACCATCACTTGCCAACGTTGCTAGCTGCTGAGACCTCCTTGCCACATCACCGCTGCCCTATGGTCGCCACTAGGTCAAGCCTTCCATATTGCCCCTCTCTCTCGATACTTATAGAACCCTGAGGACGTGCTTTTACGAATAACATGGTGTTGAAAAAACAACCTTTCAATCAACTGTGTAACATAAACACAATTTTATGTGCTAAAATATCTTTTATGTCACGAACCTAAATATAATTTTATGTACTAAAATATCTTTGTACACGAAAAGAAAAATATGATTCGACCATAGGAGAACAAAGGCAGGTAAACGGAGCGAGAAAAGGCCCCGGCTAGATCGCGCACAGCCGCACAGCCGCACAGCGGCTCATGAGGGAATCAATCTCAGCATACGGACGCGACACCCACGGGTGCGGACGTGCGGTCCGCCTCCAGGCTCCACCCAATCCTCCCGCCCTCGGGCGGCCCCACGCCCCAGTCCATCGCCCCTGCGGCACCCCCTCTCCCTACGCCCCGTCCATACGCCCGCG
The DNA here is from genome assembly GCA_036346415.1 of Raddia guianensis. Taxonomy (NCBI): domain Eukaryota; kingdom Viridiplantae; phylum Streptophyta; class Magnoliopsida; order Poales; family Poaceae; genus Raddia; species Raddia guianensis. Next base: position 28,510,990 of record CM070544.1, read on the forward strand.
CTCCAACACTCTGAATCTCGAGGCAACACCGACGTCCCTAATCCCCTCGCAACGTGCACCGAGCCTGCCCATCGCCTCACCCAAACCAGTCACCTCCCTCTCCGATCGGAGGCGGAGCTTGAGCGTGGCCGCGGCGCCGATCCCCCCGAGGAAAACCCTGCGCGTGCAGCGCCCCCCTATAAGTCGCCCGCCTCGCCGGCGCCCTCGAGCTCCCCCTCCTCCGCCACCGCCGCCGCACTAACCGGAACCCTTGTTGCTATCTTACCGAGAGGAGCTGCTGCTGCTGCTGCAGCTGCCGGTGCTGCTTTTGCTGCGACGGCTGCTTTTGGTGCCGAAACCCTAGCCCGAATGTCGCAGCAGGAGCCCGCGGATCCGGCGACGGCGGAGGAGCGGCCGGAGGGCCTCCCGCGGAGCGGCTCCGCCAGCCGGCTCAACGCGCAGGCGCCGGAGTTCGTGCCGCGCGCGGCGGCGGCGACGGCGGCGCCGCCACCTCCGCCGCCTCCGGCGCAGCCGGTGATCCACGTGTTCGCCGCGGCGCCGCCCCCGCCGTCTGCCGCGTTCTTCGCGGGTCCCCCTCCGCCCCCGCCGCCGTTCGAGTACTACGCGGCGGTCGGTGGTGGTGGCGGTGGTGGCACGGGGTTTGGTGCCGGAGCGGAGCACGAGGCGGAGGTCGAGCAAGCCCCGCAAGCGGCGGCGGCTGCCCAGGCTCAGCAGCTGGCCAGGGACGGGATCTCCGACGACGTGGTGTACAAGATCACAAAACAGGTGGATGCTCCTCTTGATTCGTTGTTTGGTTGCCTGATTCGATTTGTGCTATTGACGATGAATTGAAATTTGGTCAATTTTGCTACCTCTTCAAGCCACAGTTTGAATATTTACTCGTGGGCTATGGTTTAGTAGATCAGAAAGTCATGTAACGGCTGTCTGCTACTTCGATCAGTTTAGATGCACTTATATCGTAACCATTGCATGTGGGGCTATGTAGTCTAGGTATCCATGTACTACATGACTGGATGAGTGCAGATCGATGTCTCTTTAAAGCATGCTCCTTAAAATTAGGAAACTTGGTGATATCTCCATTTTATTATCTGCTCTATTATATAACCCTGATTGAAACTAATGCACCTTATACTGTTGAGAGGTAGATGAGGCAGTGATGTATTAAATAACCTCATTATGACAATTATAGTCATACTTATTTTAGTTCACACGGCTTTGCTTTATTTGATTATGGTAGATGCCTTAACTGATTTCGTTTCTCTTTAATCCTGCTATGCACCTTTCTTCAACTTTATCAAGCTATTATTTTGTTCGCTAAGATACAAATTACGAGTTACTTTCTTTTTCTTTCACTGGTTGGTGTTATATTTTACCATCTCTTTGGCATCTTAAAGTCCAGAAAGATTTGGGCATGCTTATTCTAGCAGTTTTTTTTCCTACGGGTTAATATAATCACAGTTGGAATTTCTCAGAGGCGATCACGTCGATTAACAGTAGTTTTATGATGAGTATTGTGGAACTACAATTCTGTTAACTGGTCAAGTTATTATTTTCTTGCATAGATTACTAAATATCTTTGGTGCTCTCAAGTTTCCCGTACTTTGATGTTCTGTTTTATAGTTTTATAGTTTGAAGTATGCTGCCTTTTAAATAGTTTACTATGACATTTATTTGCGACTGGTTGTGGTCTAGAATACTCTGCAGAAAGAATGCTGTTATTTATTTTGCATGTTGCGATAAGTTTTAAATTTGTAAATTTGAAATTTTAGCGAACACCCCCCTTACTCCACTTTTACGACGTAAATTTAAACCTTGTAGGTGGAGTATTATTTCAGTGATATAAACTTGGCCACTACTGAACATTTGATGAGGTTTATTACCAAGGATCCTGAAGGATATGGTGAGTTGTATGCTTGCATCTCAAGCTATTTCATTAAATTGAAAATTGAAAATATATATTTACCATATTGATTCCTGCAGTTGACAGTTGACTGTATGATGTTTCTTTAAAGGAAACTAATATCAATTTTTAGCATGTATAATTTTCTCTTACCAGATTTGTTGCGCAAACCCTTGTTCAGAGTTGGAAAGTGATCTGATTTTTGATGATTCATCGTTTACTTCGCCAAAAAGAGGCGATTCAAGGGGTAGGGATGGGAGTAGAGGAAAGGGAGAGGGAGAGCTACCTTGGTTGTGGCCCTTTCTCATATTGTTGCTACTGCCGCCTGTCGTCGTTTTGCTTGTAGTAGCCACTGGTCCTCTTCATCAGTGTGGTTCCAGCCTAGGACAGGAAGCCAGCAAAAGGGAGCTGCTGGTGGTGGTGGTGGCCACCATAGATATCAGAAAGAGGAAGAAATTGGTGGATCTGGATGGTGAACCGAGAGGGAGGATGTGGTATGTGGGTTGGGGGACAGAGAGAGGCACACACACAGATAGGGAAAGATGGAGAGGGAGATGGAGAGGAGACTAGGAGAGAGAATTTATATGTTAGGGTTTTGAGGGCAAGTTTGATTTGGGTTGATTGGTCAGGCCACAGATTGGCTGAACACTAATTCATTTACGCTACGCCCCATATAATGCAATATAAATTAAACAAACAAGAAAACAGTGGGTTTGTGAATTGGATTTAATGGACCTTAGTCAGTTTGTGAACTGCAACATGGAACTATCGAAATCGTTATGATGCCACAAACAGAAACTATTAAACTATGGGATTTAGAAACATGTTTGGTACTTTGACTTGACATTGAGATTCAAAATAGGCTTCCAAAGTGTATGTTATCGTATATTGTATATGCATGGTATTGTTCAATTGTTCAGTTACCTTCGTAAATGAAACAGGTCTTTTTTTCATGTATAATTGTTTTCTGTACCTCATGTTGCTCATGTTTATCAGGCATATTTTATCTTTTGTGTGTGTGTGTCTTGATCAGGATAGTATTCATTCTATTCTAAGATTATATTAAAGAATTCAACTTTTATGATTTGGAATAAAAATAACACTTTACATCCTATCATGTATCTGCAATCAGTTGCTTCTTACATGCATTTTTAAGATAGGGAAAGATGGAGAGGAAACTAGGAGAGAGAAAATTTATATGTTAGGGTTTTGAGGGCAAGTTGGATTTGGGTTGATTGGTCAGGCCACAGATTGGCTGAACACTAATTCATTTACGCTGCGCCCCATATAATGCAATATAAATTAAACAAACAAGAAAACGGTGGGTTTGTGAATTGGATTTAATGGACCTTAGTCAGTTTGTGAACCGTGACATGGAACTATCGAAATCGTTATGATGCCGCAAACAGAAACTATTAAACTATGGGATTTAGAAACATGTTTGGTACTTTGACCTGACATTGAGATTCAAAATAGGCTTCCAAAGTGTATGCTATCGTATATTGTATATGCATGGTATTGTTCAATTGTTCAGTTACCTTCGTAAATGAAACAGGTCTTTTTTTCATGTATAATTGTTTTCTGTACCTCATGTTGCTCATGTTTGTCAGGCGTATTTTATCTTTTGTGTGTGTGTCTCTCTTAATCAGGATAGTATTCATTCTATTCTAAGATTATATTAAATAGTTCAACTTTTATGATTTGGAATAAAAATAACACTTTATATCCTATCATGTATCTGCAATCAGTTGGTTCTTACATGCATTTTTTATTTTGTTCCTTTTTTCGTAAATGAACGACAAGATATATTTTTTGTACCAAAATGAACACCAGAACAATGGTTACCGTATTGATCAGAAGACAATTTCCTTATCTAATACAGCTGACTTGTGTCAGATGAAAAAATTTTAAACCATGACTTTAGTGTAGTAGTTTTCTTTATTTTAACTTTTCAATGCTTCATCCTGTGAGACTGGTTTGTGCTTAATATGTAGAAATTTTCTTTGGTACTTGGGCAAATAAATATAATTTGTTTTCTTGTGGGAGAAACTGATGTGCCTTCTGACTCAATGCAGTGCCAATAACAATTGTTGCTGGATTTAAGAAAATTAAGGCATTGGTACAAAATAATTCAGTGCTTGCTGCAGCCCTTCGGACATCATCAAAGCTTGTAAGCTTCATGACAATCCCACTGTCCATTGTTGTCTTGTCTCATAATATGTTTTTTAAGTTGTTCATTCACAGATAGGCAACTAGGTCATATGCATTGTTGTGAAAGGCAATAGGTTGGGCAGCAGGGTGCTGCCTAGCACCTAGCCACAACTGCAGCAAAGAGAAGGATGAGGAAGAGGAAAGAGTGAAGAAGAGGGGCAGAGAAGAGAATGTGATTGTTTGTGCCAGCTGCTGGCTATGAGAATGAAAAGGAATGCAAAATCTAGGTTCTATATAGTATATGGGATTTGCCTTCCTGGCCAGCAACATTGCCCAAGTAACCATGTTTGAAATAACACAAACCCTAGTTCGCTTTTTTCTTCAGCACAGCTGCCATCCCTAGTCGGCTCTCTCCAACACAGCTGCTACTCGTAGTTGATTTTCCTTCCACACAGCCATTGCCTTTCAAGCTCTGCTGCTTGCCATTTTCACCCTCTGGCTTCTGCGGCTCACCTCTTCACTTCAAGATCTGGCGTCCACTCTCCATCTTCACCTTCCTCTTTATCTTTCTTCTCCTCTTCCATTGCCTTATCTTCTTCCACCGCGATCACCATGTTTGCCTCTGCTGCAGGTCCGTGTCGCAAGAACGGAGCTGCCTTAGACCTCTCCGGATCCCGGCGATCTTGGGGTGTGTGTGCGACAGACCTAGGTGCCGCGTAGGATGATGATTAAAACAATTGTCACATGCATTAGATTACTGCAACATTACTACTGCTTATGTCTTTGCTCTGCAAATGCATGTTCCTTATGTCCACGATTACATAATTATTTTTTTGCTCATACATACAGGTAGTTAGTGAAGATGGAAAAAGAGTAAAACGTGAGCAGCCATTCACTGAATCAGATTTAGAAGAACTCCAGGTAATTATGACTCTATACGTTGCCTGCAACAGTCTTATGCTAGATAGTTTTTTTATGGACTAAAATTACACTAGACTGTCATAAAGAACACATCCTGTCTTGTAGGCCCGAATTGTTGTTGCAGAAAATCTTCCAGATGATCATTGTTACCAAAATCTTATGAAGCTCTTTTCTGCTGTTGGCAGGTAATAAAGGTTAATATAGGTCAATGTAAAGCGTAGTTCTGTCCTTCCACTAATGAATTCTATTTGCTTTCCGTATTCCAGTGTAAGGACAATCCGGACATGCTATCCTCAGACCCCAAATGGCACTGGTCCAGTAACTAATAGATCTGCCAAGCTAGATATGCTTTTCGCCAACAAGGTAATTGCCTTTTCTGTTTCTATCACTTGAATACTTTATTGTTACTAACAGTTGGGCTCTAGTATTAGACTATTATATTAGTAGTTCTCTTGGATAGCTATTTCTGATCCATTGAATTTCCTGAACTTAGGATATTAGAAAGAACTATTGCACATCATATGAGTAGCAAAAGATGTTTCAAGACATATTATAGTGAGGATTCAAAAATCCTGAATGGATAAGTTCAGGACAATGTCTGTTTCTTATGTGTGGTAACACAATGAAATCTTAGGTTGTTTGCTGTGTCTGTTCGTGAATTTAGGGAAGATATGAAAAATGTTTCCCTTTGTGTATGTTTTGGATTTATGTGCATCCATGATTCTATTTCAGCATCTTTACTGAAATCACGAATCTGGAGCAAATTTCAAGTTATTACTCAAATGTACAGTTGAGAATAGACCAAACATTAAAAACATTGTTCTGGCAGTTTTTTTTGTATCTCATGAAAGCAATTGAGTTTGATCTTGAAAGTTTCAAAGAACATGCAATATAGCACCCATTTATTTGATATTTTTTGGCAATATTTTGAAAATTTTAAGTACGTGAAAAAGGATTTTGCATGAATTTTTATCTATTATCTTGCCATGATAAAAATTATTTTATCTTTAGGACATGTACCCATGCATCATTTGATTTCAGCATTCTAGGAAAAACTACATAATTTTGTTGATGACATAATATTGATATTTATGCGACTTAGGTTCTGCTGAACACATTGAGATAACCGTATGATGTGCTTTTGGCTCAAATGAATAATCGCCTAGTTAAAAAATTGTTTCTTTGTCTCGATTTGATTGTTATCATGCCAAATTGGTGGTGCACTTTTGCTCATTTATTTCTTGTCAAATTAATATTTGTTTTTCATTGGTGACAGTTGCATGCGTTTGTTGAGTATGATACTATTGAGGATGCTGAGAAAGCGGTATTCATCTTTACATGATATGTTTTATAGCACATGGTAATAAATTTTTCACACGATCTCTGATCTTGCTTCATCGATTCAGATTGTGGAACTTAATGATGAAAGGAACTGGAGAAGTGGGCTTAGAGTTCGATTGTTGAATTCTTGCATGGTAAGTTGATATATGTTACATTGGATTTAACCATTATGCATGAGACGGTTTAGCAGTATATTGGTGTTTAATTGCTCAATACAATTATACAAATGGAATGACAATGAGTGCTTGTTATAACATCTCCATGTTCTCATATTATGGGAAAAATCTATAATGGAATCTGGCTACATGGGTATAAGTACTCAGTGTCGAGAAATCAAGACCTATAAGCATCACATGATAATACATGAACATGATGTGAGCCCAAGAGGTGTCAAGGATGAGGAATGGAAGGGGTTATGTTGCGTGCAGGTACGCAACGAGGGGGATACAAACCTTAACACGGGCGAGATGAGATGTTGTCGAACTAACGCATTTGGCTGTTGGTCCGAGCCACTGTCTATGAGATTGGATCTCAAATTACTTGGGTTTGTTCTTTTGGACTGATCTGAACGGCTGAACAGCTGAACGACTAAAATGATTGAATTTTGAGAGCTTCTCGAGATAGTCTCGAGATTCGGATCCATTTCATTTGACTTGCTTTTAAAGGGTTAAGACCCACTTTCTAAACAGTAGAAAAAACGGAATAAAAAAAACCCAAAGCATATGTCTTTTCAAACATAGATAAGTCATTAAACTGTTAAGCCGTTAAGCTGAAAAGAGCATAGCCTTAATTGCTTGGATGATCAATAAAGGATACATGACATGCTTGTTATAGGGATGACCTACTTGGACCCTAAGAAAAGTAATTACTAACTTGGACCCTAAGAAACTATTCCCTAACTGATAGCAACTAATCTCTAATCGATAGAAACTAATTATAAAATATCCTAACTTCCTAACCACATCCGATGGTCGTGTGCTACAACACCATGGTATTGTTTGTGCGCTACAGTACCCCGTGGTACTGTTCATGGGCCTTGTTGGGCCTGCCCATAACATCTCCCCCTATCAAATCAATCTTGTCCTCAAGGTTAAAAGCTGAGAGATCTCGATGGCGTAGATTGACACGACACAACCCAAGGTTTTGACACCAGCGTTGACGCTAAAGCGTGTCTCCATGAGCACGACGTAGCCACAATGGCCTCGCATGGTTGCAGCGTAGCTATCGATGAGGATGGGAATGTTGATGTTGTTGAGTGTGCGCTCAACATGAAGACGTGGAGCGATGCTGGGCTAGATGCCATGATGTCGTTCTGTTAGGGCCCTCGCCGCCTTGGGAGCCCTCAAACGGAAGGCACACGATCAATTGATATTGTGCATGTTGACCTTCGCACTATGTAGCGGCTCCTTTGCCTTGTGAACCTTCGTGATTTGTAGCACCTGCTCTACGTTGTTGGCCTTTGTGATTTGTAGGGGCTCCTCAATTTCGTCCACCTTGCCACGCATAGCATCGGTTCTTTTCGCGTTGGTGGACCGCATCGTCAGACGCCGATGTGATTGGTAGTAGTGTCGCTTGTGGTGTTGAGCACGTCGTCACGCCATCTAGTATCTTCATGTGCTCCAGCTTGTCAATGATGGATTGGCAAATTTCATCGAAGTTCATCTTGCTGGGAGGATCGATCGGATCTAATCCCTGATTATTGTATGCATGCCAGTGGTCGTCGAAGGTGTGACTCTCCTCTTGGCGCTGTTGGTAGTGGTTGTGTGACCGGCGCGGCTCAAAGTGACGCGGTCTTCTTGGTTAGCGGCTCGAATGGTTGTTCTTCACGGGATCTTCGACTAAAGTTGTATGACCTCTGTTCGGACTGATGCCAATCTTCATGGAGCCGCCTTTGGAAGTAGTACGACCGTGAGCGCCGGCCTTCATAAGCCATGGCGAAAGGATCGCCTAGCTCTGATACCAATGGTTGCGCACAAGCATGCAACAAGGGGGGATACGACTTTTAACACGGGGCGGGACGAGCTGCTGTCGAAACTAACTCATTTGGCTGTGGTTTGTCAGAGCCACCGCCTATGAGATTGAATCTCAAATTACTTCATTACTTGTATGATCGATAAAGTATACATGACATGTTTTTTATAGGGATGACTAACCTGGATCCTAAGAAAAGTAATTCCTAACTTGGAACCTAAGAAACTAATCCCTAACTAATAGCAACTAATCTCTAATAGATAGAAACTAATCATAAAATATCCTAACTTCCTAACCACAGCCTGGGGCCGCATGCTACAGTTCATGGGCCTTGTTGGGCCTGCCCATAAAAGGTTATCTATTTTTAATAGTGATAATTCTGTTTCATGGAAACCATGCTAGTCAGTAGTGTCAGCTATCAAAGCATTAACAAAAACATTTCTCCTCTTTTTATTAGACGCACCTCTGCCGAACCCATTTTTTATACACGAGTGTGCCCATGAAATTTGGCACCAAAATAATATGCAAGATCGATGTGTTGCATATTTCAACATTGTAAGGAAAACATTTTTTTTCTTAAAAATCGATACCAAATTTTACTTTCCAGATATTGTAACTTGCATAATGGGAGAAACAGAGTATTTTTAAGACGCACATTTGAATCAAATTGATGACCCATGTTGTAGACTTTTACATGTTAACAACTTGAATAGTCCAAGTCCATCTTGTATGATCACAACTTGCAGCACGCAAAAACTTTGAATTTGAGCCTGCCCGTTGTATTTGAGCTCTGATTTATTAGGAAGCAGCTGATCTATGACAGTTGACATCATCAGTTTGATATATGTCAACAATGCTTTTTAATAATGATAATACTCCATCCCAAAATATAAGGCTTGCATGATTTTGAAAAAATCGACATTTGTAACCTTTGACTGATAATTAAGTTAAAAACATATATGTTTCGTGTTATGCATGTCATATAGTTGATTAGTATTTAAAAGTACTTTCATATGATGTTGATTTTGTAGTTATTGATGATATATTACAAGAAAAATTAATTGTCTAAGTTTTACATTGAAGACCATGTAAAAAACTTATAGGCCTTATATTTTGGGACGGAGGGAGTAGTAATGTTTATATATTGCAAATTATGTACTTTAATGTATGTCGTCAATGATTTCTTTAATTTGTTTGCATATTGCAAAATAATTATATGTATTATATTATATATCATATCATCCTATTCTTCGTGGTTTAGACAAAGGGAGGCAAAGGGAAAAAGGGTGTGCATGAAACTGATGGATATGGCGAGGAGGATGATGTCTCCACTTCTAACCAACCAAATGAGAAACATCCAGAAGAAATACCTCAACTATCAGATGCACTGGGAGAGCATGTGGTAAGTATTTCCTTTAATTTTATATCCTTTATTTATAACATGGACACCAAAAGAATCCAAAAAACTCTCACCAAACCTGTGCCACCGGATTTCCAAATATGGCTTCAGTTAGGGATGCATTGTGGTTGTACAGTTAGCTTTCAGCAGCCAAGTCCAGAACACTTCAATTTGGTGCTTGTTCTTGCTGTCGTGGGCTAGCTGCAGCCTACGTGGACATTGTCCATGGTACTGTAGCAGCGTGAACAATCCCTTTGGTACTGTAGCGTGTCACAAGTCTTTCAGATCAGGTAGTTGATATAAGTTTTAAGGTCTGTTAGTGATTTGAGTCCATCTATTAGGGGTTATCCTCTCTATACAAGGAGAATGTTGTATTTGTGGCAATCAATGAATAAATACCAGATTAGTCTATCTATCCCTTGTCCCTTGAGTGCGTTTGTTAGCATGGGCTTGGCTGCACTCCTTGGGTCTAGGGCCATCTAATTATAGTTCGTGACAAATTCTGTACTGCTTCTAATTATAGTTCGTGACAAATTCTGTACAAAAGCAGTTGATCCCTTTCCTTGACTTCCGCTACCATCTTCGGTATTCAGGAACCCTGTGTAGAAGGGAATTTAAGTGTGTGGAGGCATTCGCTCAAAGCCTTGAATCCCGCTGATACTATGCAAGAGGGGACAGCTATCACAACCAGCGAGGATGCCGTAATCGGGGAGGGAGAGGTGGGCCACAGGGTTGTTGCTGCTTCGCCGGGAAGGTGCCTGTGGTTTGCCCATCATCCTACATAAGATGGTGCAGCGGTGCAAGAGGCCTCAGGCTTATGCTAAGGCCTCCAGATCCAGTGTGGGACTTCTAGTGGTTGGGTGGTTTCATGTCGAGCATCGGTGACTCATGGTGTCCAGAAGGGCTTGGATCCGGTCGTTATGCTGGTGGACAACGGTGGGCAGTTGCAGGCTTGCAGCTCTGTCCTTGTGTGTGGCTCATGTGGTGTCATTAGACAGTGATTCCTGGGGACGAAGAATGGGTGGATTCGTGCACTTGACCCTTGGGTCTGCAATTGTGGTTACCACCTAGAAGTTCGAGGGCAAACTGCATGTCCAAGAGGGCTGAAATGTCATGAGCATTGGCCCATGGGCTAACCTACAGCTCTTGTGGACAGTACCTGTGTGTACTGTAGCGGCGCAAACAGTAATCGGTACTGTAGCGGTGGTGCAGTCTTTCAGACTAGTTTGAGATAAGATTAGGGTGTAGGGTCTGTTAGTGATTTGAATCTATCTATTAAATCTCAGCCTTTCTATATAAGGACACCATTATATTCATGGAAATCAATCCAGAAATATCTGATTATTCATAGACTATCTATCCCCTGTCCCCTAGAGTGGAGTTACCGGCATTGGCTTGATTGCGCTTCTTGGGTCCAGAGCCATGTAATCTTAGTGCTTTGGTGTAGTATCAACACCATAGCACTATAAGGTTTTTTTTTTCTAGGATTGGAATTAGAAAGTTCATTGTTGATTGAATTAATTATGCCTTTTTGTTTGATGGAACTCTGCCTGACCTGAAAACAATGATTTTCTACAGCCTGAGGAGAGCACAGGAGATATGGGCCGAGGGCGTGGCAGAGGCCGTGGACGAGGAGGTAGAGGCCGAGGGCGTGGCTACCACCACCATAACAACCAATACCCGCAGCAGCACCTACAGCAAAACAGTAACCACCATGGCAATAATCGGAGTGGTACCAATCCAGTCGGAACTCTGCCATCCAGCCAACCAGTGAAGCCTGAGCAGCAGCAGCAACAGACACAACCACCAGCTGGAGCTAACAAACAGCCACCAGGGCCGCGAATGCCTGATGGCACGCGTGGATTCAGCATGGGCAGAGGGAAGCCACAAATGTCGATATCCAGTGTATCCACTAGTGAACCCTGAATATGAATCACGCAATGGGGCACTGGCTGTTTGTCATGTTGATAGATATGGTGAAAGGCTGTCTTTTATAAGTCTGTCTTTGCCTCTTTAGCGTGTGCTTCATAATTCATGCACGATAAACCTTTTGCGTGTGCTGCGTGTACTTTAAAACCGGTAGTACACTGGTTTGTGACTCGTACTATTACGGCTGCCATTTTGTAACGCAATTTTTGCCCCTTTGGCTGTCTTGACAGTAAGATTGTAGAATTAAATGATAATGTGTAACAGAAGAAAAGGAAAAGGAACATAGTAAAACATGATGTTCTGTATTTTGGTCTCGTTTTGATCCCACGTCTCCAAGCGATTAATCATTTTATATTTTTACTATCTTTAGATGCGATGAAAAGTAAAGATTTTGACTTCCAGGGTAAATGCCTGATTGATCCTTTGGAAAAAATAATAATAGTGGTTTAGCGTACTCTTAATTTTACGCTGTGATGTCATTGGGCGACACCCTCTCAGTTTAATATAGGCTAAAAATAAAAAACGTCATTAGATTTAAGAAAAAACTACTGATTTGGTTTCTCAACTATGCCATTGGACCACTTTCGTCCCTGTATCTCAATAGCTCCCTCATTTAGCAAAACCATGTTTGACCGATCCTTTAACTGCTTAAAACAACGTTATTAAGGTTTTTTTTACCAACGTGGCGCTCACACGTGCAATTTTAACACAGATGATGAACACATGGACCGTCACGTCATTGCATCGTTATTAATCCCCTCAACTCTCTACTCTTCCAAAAAGAAATATCTCTCGGTCTCTAAAAAAATAGAGATTTGAGAGAAAAAGTGGGAGATAAGGCAACGAGGTGGATGACATGTGGCCATCAAGTCAGCAAAAATTATACATGGATAACACAAAAGCAAAAATACCCTAAAATCGTCCACTGACCTAGTCAAAAGACTAACTTGTGCCTTGTTTGTTTCAGTTTAAATTAAATTAAATATAAATATAAAATTTTAATTTTTGTATAAGCCAAGGTAATATTTTGTAGTCATTTTCATAGGGTTTTAAATAGTTCTTAAAGTTCATAATATAATTTTTTCGTAATTTTTAAAACTTTTAAAAACATCTATTGAAGGATCACAAATTTGTTACAGTAAAACTCAACTCAACTTTAAGTTGAAACAAACAAGGTATTGGTCCGATTTTGCTATATAAGGGGTCTCGCAAGTTCAGTATTGAGGTTTAAAGGCTAAAGTGGTCTAGCGGACATAATTAAGGTATCAAATTGACACTTTTCCCTTAGATTAATACTGATGATAGTAAAGTTGAGCGAATTTAACTCCCTTTTTCCTTGTTAGCTTAAGTTTTTTTTTAACTACCTAATAAAAGTAAATGGGATTATGAGACGAAGAGATTATAAAACTCAAAGAGATTCTGAGACGAAGAGATTATGAATGTTTTCTCTAAATTGAGTTTAGTCCTCGTGATCTTCTCTCCATGATTACAACTAAGTTAACCTTTTACATGAATAATTGAACCTAAAATGAATTTTTAAGGGTGAGATGCTCAAACTGGTCTAGCGCGCGCATGTATTTTTATTTATTTATTTATTTTTATCTCGGGCGACCAGTATTTTTTGGATTGCAATCCACTCAAATTTGATTGTAGAATAGGATTTCAAAATCAATCCAGTTATAACCTCATCTAATTTTGAAATTATCTAATCTAAGCCTTTGATTTGAGAAAAATGAACATGCAGTGTTTCTCACTTAACTCTCTGAACTTACATTTTATTTTCTCGACCTCCTGAACTTGTATTTATTTGCACAATTACCCCAAAATCGTTAGGCCAACTATCAAATGTTGACGTGATAGTTTAGGTGGCTGTTAGAGGCTGAGGTGGAAGCCCCGTTGCAATAAAATGCTGATATGGCTAGCCACATGTGTAGGACATAAGTGTGGGACATGAAAAGACGGCGCGTGAAGAGATTGGCTCAAACATAGGCAGTGCTGCTCACACCATGTCTTGTCACGTCATCCTCCACATGCGCAAAACCACCTTCAAACCACCCTCGAGGGTTATCAACGTCGGTTTTGTGATTTTGGGAGCAGAATACTAGTTTCATAGTTAAAAGGATTTTGTAGACGAAGCGCGATTGTTCAACGTGTAAAATAGATATTTTCCTTTAAGAATAATGTTTAAGGACTGTGTTAGTCTGAGCACAAATCTTGGTGCAAATCCGGTGGTACTGGAGGTGCATATACCATGTTTATGTGTGGGAAGAAATATATGTATGACAAAACAACTTTTAAAACCACATTGGTTATTTCCCCCTATTTTTTTATATTCGAAATGGTTAGGTTTGGTTGGTTGAATGAGATTGTACGGAATGGCACAATACATAGCTTAGATGTTTGGTTGCTAGGATTGGATGGTACGGTTTCTCGTCCATTTGTTTGGTTGGTGGGATGAGTTTGTATGAGATGGTATATGATGCTTCAGATTTAGAAAATATTCATTTTTTATGTATAATATGGTTCGATCGTTTTGGTCGAATAGTCTCGCACAATTTTTGTTCTATCATGTTTTATCATTTCTTGTTTCATTTTGTATTATATAGCTTCATACAACGAACCAAACACACCCTAAATGGAATGTTTTGTTTTTAAAAGACTGCTCCAAATAGTTTAGGGATATTGTTAGAATTGTTGGGCCTGGCCCATTTAATATCTAAATAATTTTTGAAAAATCTCAAAGGCCCATGTATGCATGAGGCATGTGAAATTTTTTTAGTACCATATTGCTAGTGGGAGGAGTGGAGGACATGCTTAAATAGTGGAGCTTGCTCCCTCCCACTAGAGAATATGATGAGAGAGAGACATAGAGAATCACACGCTGGCGCAAAGCTTCGGGGCGGGCGAGGCGTCTTGCACTCAACACCGCGGATATGGAATATACAAATCGTGTTGGACCTGGGCGCCCGAGGTATCGCCGATCGACCTAGGGTTTGCGGACTCGGTCGCGGCGCTTCGCGATCCGTTTGTCTCACGTGTTTTGCTATATAAATCGCTTCCTTCTTATCGATCGATCGAGGACTCCTCTCGCTGCGCCGCCGTTCTTCCCATCCTGCGTCGGCGGCACCACCTCGGAGAAGCGAGTCTCGGAACCGATCGCCTCGTCATTCGGGTAGGCGAAGAACAGAACCAAACCTCGCCGTGAGGACTTCTTCACCTCGCCGTCGCGATCTGCGTCGGCACCACCTTCTCCAACACGGCGTCGATTCGAGAACTGAACCAAACCTCGCCGTAACTCGTACCATACGGCGACGACGACCAAGTCCAGTAAGTCATCACTTTTGCGAGTACACCAGAGAGATATACGTGTAGTTTTTCTGCATGTGTATCTAGGTTGTGCTTCCGTGGCTTCAACCTGTTTTATCTATCTCTCAGATGTTGTGCATGTCATATCTCTTGATTAAGAATAAACCTGAAAGTGCTAATTTTTCCAACAGATATTACTTACTATCAAGCGTCCGATGCCTGCAGAACTCCATCTACGATGCAAAGGAACCTGACTTCTTTATACTGGTTGACTATGTTTCAATATATTCTATCAGTTATTTTCCATATTTCATTAGCCCTTTTAGCATGTTTCAACCGTCTTATTAAAATATTCCAATAGTTGGATTGTTTTTTATGCCTTCGTTGCATGTTTTATCAACAGAATATCACGTTGAACAGACACACCCCAATGTTCCAGCAATAACACTTGTCTGTTTCAATAGCATATTATATAGGTTTAAAATAAGCTAGAACCGTTTAAAAAAAGCATTCGATTTTTTTCCATCAGAACATACCTACAATTTACAGTGGCTCGCATAGTTCAGTGGTCCGTTTGGTCATATTCCTTCTCTCTCTCTCTTTTTTTGGATTTTTTTCTGACGCCTCTGCTGGCTGGTGCAATCCGTTTTTATCCTTGCTTGCTTTCGCTGAGAAGAGCAACCCGAAATTCCCTTCGCAGCCACATAAATTCCGAAGGGCATTTTTCATAAACAAAGGCCGGATGCCAGCCACTGCGATAGTTACGGCTAGTGTGCCAATCCGGCCACGGCGACCACCGCCGCCCGTGCTCCGCCGCTCCGGCCTGCGCGCCTCCCCTTGCCATGACGTCTTCGGTCAGCCCGGCCTCGCGTTGGCAGCCCTCGCGCAGCCCCAGTCCTCGGCCCAGCTCCTACGCGGCCATCGTCGCCTCCACCCCCACAGCTTCCTCTTCCAGCATGCCGTCTCGCCCCCTTTGGCAGCCATTACCCACCCCCTTCCCCTCTCGGTGAGAGCCTCTGCCGCCACCATTACTGCAGCTGCGGAGGTAGCCCGCCTGGCACCCTCTGCGCCCCGCCTTCAACTCGCCCCCTCTGCGCCCCGTCTTCACTCCCTTCCTGTAGCTCCTACACCGCGCCCCGTCTCCGATGCCGTGTGTTCTTTCTCGAAGTGGAATGTGGTCGGTTCGAGGAAGCGGCGGCGTGCTCTGCGTCGCTCCCCTCCTAGCCGCGCCGCCTTCAATTCCGGCGCCCTCTGTCCAAGCATCCACCCCCGCGGCGGCCTTAAAGGGAGATGCGCTGTTGCCTCGCCAGAGAACACCGCGCTGTCTCTTGCCGCGACCCGGTCCGTTGCTTCACCTGCCTCCGCTCCGGCCACACCGCGGCGCGCTGCCGCCGCCATCGCCGCCCCGCCCCTGCCGTTCTTCCCCACCGTCAATTCCAACCCAATCCCTTCCTCCCTGCCATGGTGCAGCCCACCCGCTCCCCCCTCGCCGCGCTGCGACCGCCTTCGGTGCGCGTGTCGGTTGAGGTGGATTTCGCCATGATTAACGACGCCGAAGAGCTTCATCGCCGGTGCATCATCATCACCGTTGTCGGCGGGCTGCACCCTAACCCTGACTTCGTCGGCGACGAGCTCAGCCGCTACACCGACGTGCCTTCCTTCGACATCAACATCACGCCGCTCGGCCCGATGCGCTTCCTCGGCCGCTTCACGCTGCTGGAGCAGGCGCGGCTAGCGGCGCGCGGCGTTTTCCCATGGGGCGATTCCACGTCGAAGCCTTCCCGCGGGACGTCCACGCCCGTGGCCAGCCCGCTGTCGTGCGCTACCGCGTGCTTGTCCTCATTGAGGGCCTTCCCCTCCCTGCCTGGTCTGCGGAGGTGGTGGACCGCCTTCTCGCCGGTGCCGGCCGCGTCGATGTTGTTGAAGAAGCGACTCGTCTTCTCCTAGACACCTCCGCGTTCTGGGCGTGGGTCTGGACCCGTGACCCCGCCGCCATCCCGCTTGAAGCCGAGCTAGAGCTCGTCGAGTCTTCGCTCTACATGGAGCCCCGCCGCGCCGGTGACTGTGGGCCGGCGCACCTTGTCCTCGCCCGCCCAATGCCTCCCTCCACCCGCTCATCCTCCACGTCACCTTCGTCTAGAACCTCTCTCCGGCAGGAGGTTCACCTGGAGCAACGAGCAGGCTAACCCCACCCTGGTCAAGCTGGACAGGGCCTCTGCAATACTGACTGGGAGCTGATCTTCCCCTCCTGCTCCCTGCTCCCGCTCTCTTCTTCCGCCTCCGACCACTCCCCCCTTCTGCTTACCGCTGAGCGGGTGCCTCGGCCGCCCAGGCGCTTTCGCTTTGAATCCTTCTGGCTAAATATGCCAGGCTTCTCTGAGGTCGTCCAACAAGCCTGGAGCCAGCAAAGCAGCGACACACCTTCACATTCACTCCTTCGCATCAAATCCAAACTTTCCAACACAGCTCTCGCCCTGAAGTCCTGGAGCCGTACCCTCATCGGAGACTCCAAGTTGCAGCTTGCTATTGCCTCTGAAGTTATCCGTCTGTTCGACGTGGCCATGGAGTCACGCGCTCTCTCCCAACAAGAGCTCGCTCTCCGGCGCAACCTTAAGCTTCGTATCCTTGGTCTCAGTGCTATAGTGAAGATGATGTGGAAGCAGCGGTCCCGACTTAGCTGGCTCAACTTGGGGGACGCAAACACCTGCTACTTCCACCTAAAAGCGAATGGCAGGAGCCGTAAAAGCCATATCCACTCTCTGCTTGATTCCTCTGGAACGCACACTGAATTCGAGAAAAAGGCGAATGTCCTATTTCGGCACTTCAATTCCATTTTCGGTACCGAGGCGGGCCATCACTCCAATGGCCCTGGGAGATCTTTCAACTGGGAATTCCTTGGCCTTCCCTCCCTGGACTTATCCACCCTCGAGGAACCACTCAGCCTAGAGGAGCTACACAAGATTGTGCTCTCGCTCCCCACCGACAAGGCACTAGGCCCCGACCGTTTCACGTGGGATTTCTACAAAGCTTGTTGGGAGATTATCTCGACCGACCTCCTTCAGGCCCTGTAATGCCTCTTCAACCTGGATCCCGCCGGGCTCCAGTCTCTAAATTGTGCCCACATCGTCCTACTGTGACATTCTCTATTTTATCGTATGTCACTTGTATTTTTGAAAACCAAAAAGTAAATTAAAAGGGATTGTTATATACGAAACACTGATTTAATTACTTTAAACTAAGGTTTAAGCCAAAACCCTAGAAGACCCTTTTGAAAAATTCTGGAAAAATT
The DNA here is from genome assembly GCA_036346415.1 of Raddia guianensis. Lineage (NCBI taxonomy): Eukaryota > Viridiplantae > Streptophyta > Magnoliopsida > Poales > Poaceae > Raddia > Raddia guianensis. The sequence continues at coordinate 28,529,197 of CM070544.1, forward strand.
CCCAAAAATCCTAAATGCCATGTTTTAGCCACCCTCCGAATTTCAAGACCAAAGCCCAAGGCGAGCCTATGTTTCCACAGTGCGACGCCGGTCTACCGGGAGTTCGTCGGCCCAATGAAATGACGAGCGAACATGCTAGACCCAAGCCCAAACTTGGTGGAGGCATATTTGAGGCCTAAATCTGCCTAGATCCAGAAGCCCAAGTCCAAATTCGTTTATTTGCAAAAATACCAAAGATAGGGGAGTTCTAAACCAATTAGGAGTAGAATTGGAGCCCAAATCAAGTTCTACCTATTGAAGGCCTACCCTTGGTCGACCAGAGCAGTATATAAGCACCCCAAGACCCTCCCCTCAGAACCACAACTCGAGATCCACCCCAGAGCAACCCTAGCCGTCGCAAAACCCTAGCCCGAGGTGAGTTTTAGGGTATATCTCCCTGTTCTCGCCGTAAACCAACTTGTAGATCACGCCATTGCGTAGATCTCGTTGAAACGGTTCAGATGAGTACCTATTTTGTCAAAATCGGTGCAAAATCGTGCCCTGGAGAGCTCGCCGGAGTTTCGGCTTGCGCCGCCGCCGCCCTCGCCGCCCGGCGACCTCGGCAGCCGCGCCGCCGCCCGCATCCGCCGCCAACCCAGTAGCGCCACTGTCCCGCCCGCCGCTAGCCTACGCAGCGTAGGCATTTGCGTCCCGCCCGCCCAGCGTCGCCGCCGCGTTGGTCCCGCCGTCGCCAACCCGCGCCCGCGCCACGCGTCGCCCGGCAAATCTCCGCCGCGTTCTTTGCCGTGTCCGCCGCCGCCGCCACCAACGAGCCCGCCGCGTGTCCCACCGCTGTGCAGCCCGCGTGCGCCGAGCCGCCGGTTTGGTTCGGTTCACCGGTTTTCGTCGGTTTATTATTTTCAGCCTTTTCTGATTTTTGTCAAACTTCCAGGAAGTGTTCAAGGAGCATCCGAACTCCAAATTGGACGATTCCAGAGCCATTATTTTCCATAAATTCCCTAGAATCTTATATATTTAATTAGGATATATGTTCTGTGGTGAATGTTGTTGTTCTTATGCATTTGCATTATTCGTGTAGACCGCCCGTGCTTCCGGTGCTTGGCGCTGTTCCTGGAGTTTCAAGGAGGAGATCCGCAATACGCCAAGTACTACCAAGGCAAGATAGTTGCATCTTGTTGTCTCTAGTTTGCAAAACTCACCCTTTATTGTTTTTATTTCTTTCTCATGCATAAAATGATGGGAAGGGTAGAAACCTAATATTCACACTGCGTCATTGACCCTGTGAATTAGCCCTTTATTGCTGCCTTATTTGTTATTCCTAGCATATCCTTGTGCATAGATGCTAGTGCTCGTGGGTTATTAGTTGTTAGGTTATTCATCATTTATTAATCTTGTGACTTGGTATATTTGGAGGTGCTGAGTTGCTTAATAACCTAATCAACTAAAACCTACGTGGCGTGTGTTGACTAAAGATGGCATAGTCGGGTGGTTTTGTGGATGTGGATTGTTGGAGGTAGTCACCTTGGTCTAAGGACTTTGGATGTGTGCCAATCCATAAACCGAACAAAGCGCAACCATAAGTGCTAGCTTAAGCATGAGTGCACCATGTGCTAGTCTGGCTTAGTAGTTAGGGAAGGCTGTTAACACACTTTACTTTGAAAAGATCGAGTCATGTCCGTTGGCTCAAGAGGGGGGCCCGAGTGCCTAAACCTTAGAGGGGGTATCAGTGTTAACAGAGGGAACTAATGAATCGCCTTGTATTGTTACTTGATCTGGACTCCTAAGGAAGAGCTAAGATGCAAAAGTACCACTCGGCTTATGGGTAAAGTGTGCTACACTCTGCAGAGTTAAAACTATCATGATAGCCGTTCCACGGTTATGGGAGGGGAGGTAGGCCGTACATGGTAGTCTCACGTGTTTAATAATAATTTGACGGGTTGGTCTTTGTTTTGAGTATTCGAGGCTTGTGCAGTTGTGCAGAGGGGCTTTCGAAGCCGAGCTCTGTTTGTTATCTTGGGGAGTCGTTCATCTTATTAATTGTTCAACAAATGCTTTTACAACACTTTAATTAATCTTGACTAGAATAGGTGTTTATGCAAATTAACCATCCTGTTCTTGTTATACCCGTGCATTCACATTTAAGAATTCTTGTTGGGTAGCCGTGTACTCACTGTACAAAAACCACGGATATATTTTTTCAGGAGAAGAGTCGATCTCGGTTTGCCCACAGGATCAGGAGGATTCTGTGCCGGACTTCGCGGAAGGCTAGCTGTCGTCTTAGTGGTCGGATTAGAGAGAGAGCATCGACATATTTAATCTTGCATATCATTTGGATTTCCGCTACTCTGAATATTATTATATGGATCTAAACAGACTATTGTAATAAGTAGTTGTGGTACAATTACTTTTGCATTATTATAAATTTTCTTAGTTATGATGATTGTGTTGTGATGCTCGACCCGAGTCGCTCATGAGTTGATAGCATTGATCTCTGGGACTAGCAATGGATCATGGGTAGATCCCTGTGAAGCCGGGGTTGTGACACCTACTTCCCAAGAAGGACTCCCCGGCTTGTGCATCTGACTACCGCCCCATCAGCCTTATCCATAGCCTGGGCAAGCTTTTCACCAAAATTCCTTCTACCAGGCTTGCCCCCTTTATGGACGAGCTCATTTCACCCTGCAAGAGTGCTTTCATCAAGAAGCGCCACATCCAAGACAACTTTCTACTGGTCCAAGGGTGTGCCAAGTCTCTCCACCGCTCCGCCACCCCTGCACTATTTTATAAGCTTGACCTCGAAAAAGCTTTCGACTCGGTGGACCTATCTCCTTCAAAACCTGCGTGCCCGGGGGTTTGGCCTCCGTTGGTGTGATTGGATCGCACTCTCACTCTCTACCTCTTCTTCAAAGGTCTTGCTCAACGGCTGCCCCACTAACACCATCCAACACTCAAAGGGCCTAAGGCAAGGGGACTCCCTGTCCCCTCTTCTCTTCGACCTTGCCATTGAGCCCCTATTTCCGCTTATCCGGCTAGCCTCCGAGGGAGGTCCCTTCGATCCCATCCCTAGCTTACAGGGCAAACCCAGGATCTCCCTCTTCGCCGATGACGCAGGAATTTTCATAAACCCAGTTAGGTCCGAGGTTTCGGCCTTGGCTCTCATCCACCAAGAATTCGGGAAAATCACGGGCTTGCGAACCAACTTCGCTATGTCTCAGGTCGTCCCCATCAGATGCGATGGCCTAAACCTCGACGGCATCCTACAGGACTTTCCAGCAACCAAATCCTCCTTCCCGATCAAGTACCTGGGTATCCCACTCTCCATCAGGAGGCTCAGGCATGTCCACTTCCAACCGCTCATTGACAAGGTGGCCAATCGGTTAGCAGGGTGGCGGGGCCCTCTAATATCCAAGGGTGGGAGGCTGACACTGCTCAAATCGGTCCTTACAGCTCTACCTTACACCCTTTCGGTCATCAACCCCCCGGCCTCTGTTCTAAAGAAAATTGATCAGATCAGGAGAGCTTGGCTCTGGGGTGGCTCGGCGGAGCCTGGCACCCCCCCCCCCCAAGAGTTAACTGGGACACGGTTTGCTCCCTGGCCAGGCTTGGTGGACTGGGAGTCCTCAACCTCTCCTGTTTCGCCCGCGCCCTTCAGCTGCGCTGGTTATGGCTGAACAGGACATCTCCTTGTCGCTCCTGGGCTGAACTCTGCGACAACCCGCCCCCAGCCGATTCGGACTTACTGCGTTTGGGTTGTTCCTTCACCCTCCGCAACTGCGCCTCCCTCTATTTTTGGGAAGACCGCTGGCTAAATGGTTCCTCGCCAAAGGAAATAGTGCCTCAGCTCTTTGAGATCTCCGCCAGAAAGGGCCGCATAGTCAGGGAAGCCCTCCAGAACAACAACTGGCTAACCGACATTGGTCACCATCTGAACACCGGGTTGGTCCGCCAGCTTATCCTTCTCCTGCATCGGTTGAGCGAGGTGGAGGTGGAGCTTGCCACGCCGGAGGAGGACTCCATCTCTTAGCGTTTCTCAGTCAATGGCATTCTCATGGTCAAGTCGGCTTACGAGTTTCAATTTGTTGGGCGATGCCCGGCGCCCGGCCTTCACAGGATCTGGAAAGCCTGGGCCCCGTCGAAGTGTAAATTCTTTTGTTGGCTTCTCTTGCGTTCACGGGTCTAGACAGCCGACGCTCTCTTGCGTAACCAGCTGCCCAACAGCTATTTTTGCCAACTTTGCAACAGGAACACAGAGGCAGCGAACACCTCTTTATTGATGTAGCTTCGCCCGCCACTGGTCGGGCTCTGGCGCAGACCTTGGTCTGCCGCCTCAACCCGGCTCGCTGGTGTTCCTGGGATCACTTGCAGCTATGGTGGGAGATTGACGTGGCATCTCCAACCTCGTTGCGCTCATCAATATCCATCGTCATTGCCACTATATGGCACCTGTGGCTTGAACGCAACAGCCGGATCTTCAGACATTCGGAGCGCACACAACCTGTCTTCCTGCGCCATCTCCTCGACGAGTTGCGCCTCTGGGTGGCCGCCGGTGCCCATTTTGTAATCTCCTAAGATGTTGTAAGCCCTACTGGGGGGAGGGCATGTTTAACACAACTTCTACCTATGTAATGAATGGCAAACCTCCTGCCCTTTCAATTAAAAAAATAAACAAAGGCCACCACCACCACCACCACCAGCATCAAGGAACTCGCAAGAAGGATGCCGCTGCCGAGCGAGGAGGAGACGCCCGTGGTGGCGTCGGTGCGTGTGCTCGGCGTGTGGGGGAGCACTTTCGCGATCCGGGTGCGGATGGCGCTGGAGCTCAAGGGCGTGGAGTACGAGTTCATGGAGGAGACGATGGGGATGAAGAACGAGCTGCTGCTCAGCTCCAGCCCCGTGCTCCTCCACGGCGGCAGGCCCGTCTCCAAGTGACCGAGTCCCTCGTCACCGTCCAGTACGTCGACGAGGCCTGGCCCAACGCCGTCCCGCGGCCCTCCTCCCGTCCGACCCGCATGCCCGCGCCGCCGCCCGCTTCTGGGCCCAGTTCGTCGAGGACAAGGTAAAACTTAGGACACTACTCTTACGGTACACATGGTTAAAATATGGAAAATGCTATCTGCCGAAAGTGCGATCGTCGGATGCCAGCCCGCATGCCCACCTGGCCGTGTGATTAACGCGCCTGCCTGGCCGCATGATTAGCCCGGATGCACGCGCGGTGATTATGCACACAGCGAGTACGATGCCAAGCTAGAAAATTTGACGTGCAGCACACATGTACTAGCTTCTATCCATGCTCGTACATATTAGAGAGCGGTGATTTGGATGTGATTAAATTATGAGAAAATTGTACCATTAGTCCCTAAACTTACTCCACCTGTGCACATAAATCCGTAAATATCGAAACCACTCATTTAGGTATTCAAACTTACGAAACTGTTGCAATTAGGTCCATAGGCTGCTTTTTTAGGTTGTTTTGGTGATGTGGACTGCCATGTCAGCGTCTACGTATCATTTTTATTTTTATTTATTACTTTTATTGTCGGAGCTCTCACGTACGTGCATGCGAGGAGAGGTAGAAAGGTGAGAGGGGGAGAGATAACAAGTAGGTCCTACATTAAAAGTCAGAAATACAAAAATGCCACGTAGACGCTGACATAGCAGTCCACATCACCAAAACAGCCTAAAAAACCAGCCTATGGACCTGATTGCAATGGTTTCACAAGTTTGAGTATCTAAATAAGCGGTTTCGATACTTATAGATTTATGTGCACAGATGGGACAAGTTTGGAGACTAATGGTGCAATTTTGTCTTAAATTATTAACCTCCGCCACTTTGATCGATTATGCATGCCAATGCCAAACAAAAAATCACGTCGTCACCGCCAAATAGAACCATCACCGCTTCCTGTCTCGTTTTTTTAACTGTTTCAATAGATAATTTTCATTATTTCAACAGGCAAAGTTCATTGTTTCGGCAGGCGGAGCTCATTACTTCAATAGGCATTTTTTGTTGTTTCGGTAGGTTGAGTTCATTGTTTCGGTAGGCTGGGTTAATTGTTTCAATAGACATTTTTCATTGCTTCGGAGGCTGGGTTAATTGTTTCAATGGGCATTTTTTGTTGTTTCGGTAGGTTGAGTTCATTATTTCGGTAGGCTGGGTTAATTGTTTCAATAGGCATTTTAAATTGTTTCACGAGAGGTGATCGAGAGCATGAGAGGTGAGACCGAGCAAAATGACGCAGTAGCACAATTGTTTAACAGGCTATATGCATTGTTCCAATAGGCTAAACCAATTGTTTTAACAGAAAATATATATAGTAAAAATATTTGGGACTCCATGGAGTCCGTGCTCCGTATCTAGTTTGAAAACAATTAATTGTGCATTTATTGCATTCACACCTTTGAATACTAAATGACAATGTTGTTTTGTATGTATTTACTCTATGTGCACGAATATTGATGTTTCAAAGAATCTTGATAAGTCCTCACGAATCTTGATATATATAGCCAAGTAAAAATTCACATTCTCTAATCAAACAAATGATCATTAGGATGGCTTTGCAACCAAAATTGCAGGTCTATAAAACTAGGCACTATATTCATCTAAAGCAACATTCTATGCTCCACGTTAGTATTTGTGTTTGCAGATAATTTTTTAGCAAGTTATTGCTTTACCAGTATGGTGACATATTCAACCTCAGAATCACAAGATGATGGCTTTATCACTTTTTTTTTCATTTGCACAGTACAGACAGTCTGTTAAAACCAACTTGTACGTGCAACTATCTATCTCAAAAAAAAAAGCTTACCTTGAACCAGGTAAGGATTGGGATCACCTGGTTCACGCTGACGAAGTCCTAGCTGAAGCAAAGTTTTTTTATTTCTCAATCAGAAGCAAAGTTTTTTGATTTCTCAATCAGAACTAAGTTTTTTGAAATAATAGAAAGGTAATGCTATATGACCTGGTGCACAAAAGGATGCGAATCTGGAACTTCGTAGCTGCAAGAGCAAAAGAATACTTAGTTCTGAACGTTTTCTAGATGGATAACATAATTTACATGGGAAAATAAAATTAGTTTGCAACTTACCCATAGTGTTTTGTCTTATGCTTATGCACGTTCTTTAGTTCAGGTATAGGAATTGAAGCTGTCTCAGTTCTAATAGCAACCAATGCTTTTGCAATATCATCATATTGGAAGTCCTTATTCCTTTCTTTGGAGGAATTCTCCAAATTTTTTGGAAAATCTTCAATGCTAATATCTTCACCACCAATATGTTCAATGTTTGGCTCCTCAATTGATGGATAAGAGCTGTGAGCAAAAAGATATGTTTCATGAGCACTCCTCACATTTCAAACCAATGCGGAAAGGTTGAATTCTGAGTGGGCATGCTGTCAGTGTGGAAATCAAACTGATCAGTGGACTTCACACAACTTTTTTTCTAAGCTAAGTGTTATATATTTTAGCATGAGAACCATCCAGTCACTCTATTTACTTATTTGTTTGGTGATGCTAATAACCACACGCCTCTCAATAAATGGAAGCTATCCATCACTTAGTTTCTACTTTCTACAAATCGCTAATCACTAGTCATTGGTCCTCCCTGACAAACAATACAGGAAGGATGTTGAATGCGGCTGGGATTGGTTCCTCCTCCAGAGCAGCTCCTTAATGGTGATCTCTCCATACTATCGTCCCACAGAGGCACACTTTCCTCTGGACAAGATCTCTGTCATTAATCCATCAAAACCCCAATTTTAACCAATTAATGCACAAATGTTGCCCTAATCGCAAGCCAATAACACTTTAAAAAGCAAGTGTTTAGTGGATTCCAATCTAGAGTTCAGTTCAGCCATTACAAACAAGATGGTCCAAATCCCAATCTTTAGTATTTCACTCAAATAATTAAACAAGATGATCCAATGTTGACTCTATCTCTGATCAAAGTTCAGCCATTACACCCCAAGCCGATTAATCCCATTTTAGAACCATATTTATAAAAATTAATGCTAATCAAATATAAGCTACATACATTAGAAATATGAAAGATAATAGATAAATATGACCACAAATATGACCACATCCAACAGAGAATAATTTGTGAGGGTGTTGAAAATAATTGAGAGAGAAGCTAATAAGAGCATCTACAATGGTGTCATGTCAGGTAGCTATAAGACTTCCAATTCAGCTAAAAGCTTATGTGGAGTCGAGAACTAGCTACTAGTGACTAGCTACACCATTGGAGATGCTCTAAGGGAGATAAGAAATAAATACCTGGTACAACCACTTACAAAATGTTTGCAAGTGTCATTCATTGGGCATGCCCGGCAATTTGGGTTGTCATTGGTGCAAAATTTCTGCATTTATTATGAGAATAAATATTTACGCTCTAAAGAAGAACAAACAAATCCCTAGATGCTAATAAAAGACGGCAATGATGTGCCTTTTCAAAAGTTATCATATTGTAACGTAACTCGTACCTGTAAAAAATGTGATAGTTTTTTTCACCCTTATTTATTCATACATATATTTAATGAATTGCTATTTGCATGAAAAAAGAATTTATAATTTACACATCTTAAAATTTTAAGGAGATATGATAACTCACAATGTTTTTTGATCAAGCTTACACAGCTGAGACCAAAGAAAATTTTGTATCGTCTCTCTCTTACTCTTATGAAGGTCTTGAGGTATCCATCCAAGTCTTACACATACGTGTTGAACGTTAGTGCCAACCTGGTTGGAAAGCATTGTTGTGTAAATAACTTGGTGAATTAAAACTTGACTTAATAGTTAACAAGTCTTACTAGGAAGGCAGGATGATGTAATGTGAGAAGACAAATACATTCATCGCTTTTGGGGCCCAGTCCATCAATTTCAAGGAGATATTTTCTAAAAATGGTTCAACACTCAATACAATAAAAATACTTGTAAGTTCATAGAAATGTTATATGGCAGATTCGAACTTGTACAAAACAATGATACTTGACTTGCACCAACAAATGTCAACAACCAAGAACAACGGGGTATCTTACTTTGCTACATCTTTAGAAGAATCCCTTAACCATTCAAGATCAATGCTCCCACGCTGTTCCACTAAACTATTTAGGAATTTCTGTGCAAACATTAATTAATTTTAAGCAAATGTTTCAGAAGAATTAATTAAGCAAATTATTTCCTAATGCTAGAGAAATCAATGTTTGGAAATGTTATAATAGTGACCATGATATAAAGAAAAATTATAAGTAACCATAAGATTTTTAGTGGTAGGGAAGAAATTTTTCATTGAGGTTAATGAAAATTTTCTCATCCTAATTATTCTTTCAGGCTGATAAACCTACTTGTAACAAACTAAATTTATTAACTTTCAAGGAAATACCAAACATGCATATAAAACCTATAGTCTATTAGTTGTTCAATTAGTTCCTTAATGAATTTACCATGTCCAATTGTGGTTTGAGAGTGAGAACAAAGAACTTTCACCATGGTCAATTTTTCCGTGGTAGGTATGCCATGTGTTTTCATTTGAACATTCCTATTGATATATATAACTTGACTGTTTCTCTTGGTGCACACCGTGATAAACTTCAAAATTCAATCTTTTTGAACACATGCATATTTGATTGTACCAGGTCTTATACTTGGAGGAGGATTTAATTTGGTGTTGCAAGTGAAAACTTTTTCTTCTTGAAATGTGTGACCCTCATCATCATTTGAGTTGTGCAAAACTACACTCAATTCTTGAGGGTCTTCACAATTTGTTTTCATAGAGTTTGCTCATAATTGTTGGCTATGCTTTATATAGGAAAAACAAAAAAAGTTAATTCATAGCATGTGATTTATGATACAAAATAAAACTTTGGGTAAACCAACATATAACAACCTCAAAAAGCATTAAGAAATGCTTAAAAGCATAAGAAATGATTATCCTTTAAAGCAACCAATGAAGAATGGGGTAGCATGAGATTTTTGGGGCTTCAACCCACTTGGTAGCTTAGTGGTTTTAGCACACCTATGGTACATCTTAAAAAGGTTCATGTGCTTTTTACACTTGTACCTTCTATTTTTCAATAACAACCACATATACACAATAACTAAAGAAAATATAAATTCATTAGTTAGTAGTAAAGTGCATACATTCAGCTAATGCGATTAAATCCAAGTGCATATAACTCAAATTAACCATATGGCAAGAAAAGACATATGAGAAGAATTTGTAAGAAATAGAATTACCTTTTCGTTTCTCTAAATCTTCTATATCAATCTTATCCCTCTGCATAGCTTTCTATCATATCAACATCTTGATGCTCTTCAAAATAAGTAGTCTTATCATCACTTTCACTTAACTTCATTCTCTTAAAGTTTTCCATTCCTTCCACATGTTTAATACTTCCCATAGCATCCTCTTTCTCCCTTAAATCTAGGAATGCACTTAAAGTAGGTTTCCCATATAAATCTTGTCTATGTCGTCTTGTGGGAGGCATGCCATCACCTTCACCTTTACCAAGTGCATCGTCACTTTTACCTTCATCTTGTGATGGTTTATGATTTATCTTTGATGACTTATTCTCTCCAACTTGGTTATTAATATTCTCATCCTCAACATTTGTTTTTCCTCCTCTATTTCCATCTCCATCATTCCACCCATATTCCACCATATGTTAAGGGAGAATAAAATATAGTACATCATCAATTTGGGAGTTATGAGCAAAGCTTTTTTAGGAATTTTATGAGGGTCCAGAACACCAAGTTTAATTCTCACCAAGTCAAATTGCCTAAGTATCATCATATCCACATCTAAAACCACACCAAACCGTGACCCTATTTCACAAAGGCCCTTATAACTTTTCATAGTGCGAGGGACTCCTGCGACTTTAACCCACACCGTATGTAGTTTGCCATAGACCATAACCTCCTCGGATGTCCATTTATTTTACACTCACACATGCATGAGACCTTTTAAAGTAAAGCTAGGCATGGCTTCTTTGTCCTTTATCTTTTCCTCGCTAGAAAAGCGCATAAACTGTCCTGGTGCATGCTCTACAGCTTTCCAATCCCAACCAGGATACATAGTGGTAAAATCCTCTTCAAGTTGGTTAAGAGATACCTCACCACTTTTTACAGAGATCATAGCCAAGGGATAAAAATTTTCATTACTAACAAGGAACTTAGCATTTTCACTCTCAGCTAAATAACATCCTAATTCAGGAGATGCAAAACCTATAAATTTTCCAATGGGTTTTGCTTGTCTAACCACCTTACAATTTTGAATATCATGATGTTTATTGCTACCACACACAATACAAAAGAACTTAAGAGTGCACTCCTTACTTATTTGATTTTTGTCCTTACGTGGGATATTTACATGCTCTTTCTCTTTGGATGAAAATTGCTTGAGAGGTAGACTTGGAGGTGATAAATGTAGCATTGTTGGATTCTGAGGTGTCATGTGATGTGATGTTCCAACATTATGTTGGGTTGCTCCATGATGACCTTGAAGTGCACTCGCATGCATGTGCATGTTTGTTGGACTACCATGATAATGCATTTGCATGTTTGTTGGCCAGTAAGCTTGTTAGGATTGTTGGTAAGCTTGTTGGCCCTATTCACCATGAAACTTGTCTCTACCATAAGGCGTTGGCCAAAAAACAATAGTAATGTGGTCCTGGGCATCTAACATTCTACCCGCAATGGTTGGTCATACAATCGCGATTCATAGTGGAAAGGAACATATACCTATTTACATAACAAATCCTATGGTAGGTCGCAAATTGGGGGAATTCATGCCTACTCGGCATTTCACGAGTTATGAAAGTGCAAGAAAAGATAAAAAATCTCGTCGTTAACTGAAGAAAGATTAAAAAAATAGCAATACCCAATATCTTGCTAGAACAAGATATTGGGTATTTCTGGCTTTCCTTTCATCAAAAATTCCTATATGTTAGCAGAAAAACCTTATCCATTAAGAGATAAGTGTTAAGGTTAAAACAACCATTTGTTCCATCATCCCATGGGCTGGGTGTCCAGTTTGTTGTGTAGGATGATCTATAAAGAGAAAGTGAGGTGTGGTGGCTCCCTGGATGTTGTAAATACACTAGATACATATATGTCATGTCATGTAAAAAACTAGGTCATAAAATAAAGGGTAAAGTAAAAAGGTCAAAAAAACCACCTAAAATGGTATTTTTCCTAAAATAAATATGTATTTAGAAATACAAATATGTACTCAAATTCTTAAAGTACAAAATCCAAAAAATAGTGGAAAAGTGAAGTGCCTAATTAATATGGTCACACCTAGGTTTGCAAGTAGGTTTCTCAATGACTTAAAAGAAAAACATAAGCAAATTTGAGATATATGAATATATCATATCGGGTAGGGAAAGAACTAAAGAAACAAACCTTTATAGCTCCAACTTTATCAACCTCGACGCCAGCAGCTTCCAAGTTGAGCCTATTATTGTTACGTGTTCACCCTGCACACAATATAAAACCACACAAAATAACAAGGTTTAAACAATGTGAAACCTGCATCCCATTACCTTTCAAAGAATCTTTGATTCATGGTTATTGAATCACAAGAGATAAAAATGTGAAAAAAATAAGTATAATCATAGGCATTTCCTATTAGCCACCTACTGCATAGGTACACCATAAGTTTATACAAAACTGCATAAGTATACAGACAACAAAACTGCATGTCACTTTTCCCCCGAACAATTGACAAACACAACTACACCACAGTGGCATTCTTGTATGATGATTGTAAGTAATAATTTATCCACCTGTCAACTTGCATAATGCCTATCAAAATATTACAAACAACAATTTGTCTCTTCATTTATAAAGGAATCAACAGTTCATCCTATTATAAGTTTTATATCATTGGAAAAAAACTCTAACAAGATTTAAATACAACACATATCTCTATGTTTAGAACAACAAAGTTTAGTGTAATGGATTACCACATCACAGTGTTTTATTTTTTTTATTTTTTGGCCATAAAAGGAATAAAAGGAATTTGCTGATGAGCATATTTTAAGTATTTAGAAATTAGAATATAAAAGATAAAACCCACCAAGGAGTAACTGTCCTCTTCTGAAGACCATTAATGTAAACATTCCATTGGCGGTCTTCCAACACTGGATCTTTGTAGCATATCTCGTGCATCTTCCTATGCTATCTCTATGTTTAGAACTTATGACCAACACATGAAAATCTAAACTAACATTAGTATAAACAAAGTTTAGTGTAATGCATTACCACATCACAGTGTTTTTTTTTTTTTGCGGTAGAAGAAATAGAAGGAATTTGCTGATGAGTAAATATTTTAAGTATTTAGAAATTATAATACAAAAGATAAAACCCACTAAGGAGTAAGTGTCCTTTTCTCGAGACCATTAATGTAAGCACTCCATTGGCAGTCTTCCAACACTGGATCTTTGTAGCATATCTCGTGCATCTACCTATGCTATCTCTATGTTTAGAACTTAGGACCAACACAGGAAAATCTAAACTAACATTAGTAGAAACAAAGTTTAGTGTAATGCATTACCACACCACAGCGTTTTATTTTTTTATTTTTTGCCGTAGAAGGAATAGAAGGAATTGCTGATGCGCAGATATTTTAAGTATTTAGAAATTAGAATATAAAAGATAAAACCCACCAAGGAGTAACTGTCCTCTCCTAGAGACCGGTCAATGTAAGCACTCCATTGGCGGTCTTCCAATACTAGATCTTTGTAGCATATCTCAATGCATCTACCTATGCCCGAGGGTTTGATAACGAGTAGGTTATCATGAAGGCACACAAATATTCTAGCATCTTACAGCCATCTAGGATCAAAATTGCAGCGGAGAGACCGATGGAGGAGGAGAGGGGGGCTGGGGCGTGGCATGGGCCGATGCAGCGGCGGTGGGGTCTGGTAGAGAGAGAGAGAGAGAGGGGGAGGAGGAGGACTTAACCTTAGAAGGTGGCGATCGGAAACCAGGGCAGCAGCGTGGGGAGGGGACAGTGTGGGGAGGAGGAGGCGGGGCTAGGAGGGCGTGGCGCGGCGAGGAGCGGCGATTGCGGGGGAGGAGCGTCGGCGTCAGGGAGGGGGCGGCGGCGTGGGGAGGAGCTGCGACGGCGGGGAGGGGGCGGCGGGAGGCGATGTGCCGGCATCGTGGGAGCAACAGTGTAGGTCGCGGTTGGGAAAGAGATGGGGGCGTGGGAGCCGAAGTACAGGTGGGGACGTGGGGTGTGTTGATCGTTCATGGAGGTGTGATCCACTTTAACCGTGGACCATTGGATCGAGGGAAGGGAGAGCTGAGACAAGGTGTGTCATTGTAAACTGATGTTTTTGAAGGAGACTAGTACAATGCCCGTACTTTGCTACGGACCTTTAAAAGGAAGAAAGGAATATATAAATGATAAACAAAATATCTAAACATAATTAAATGATGTTCTATTCATCTAAACAAAAAAAAAGTACATTTCATATGGAATTTCAAAGGGGCAACCATATACACATGTTCTTTTCAGAATGCCCCTTCAAGCACAGAATAAAGTCCATTTTCCCTTTGCTAAAGATGTCATTTTAGAATGTACCTCTTGCATAAACTGGCTAGATGCAATTAACATTACTATGCAAAGTAATATTGATTGTAGAAAATCATCATCCCAATCTAACCATATAAACAAAGCTCAGCACCTCTTATAGAAAATATCCTCCTTGATATACTCAATCACCTATGCAAATTCACAAGGACAAATATTTAGTGCTAGATTTCATAAAACATGTCAGGTACTTTCATAAAAATGACCCGATTCATATGTGATTGATTATCAGCACAATTTATACCCAACATGACATTAAAAAAAAAGACATAATTCAGCATACCAAGACTTAATGATGACCATGTTAGATCGATGACCACACTAAACAGAAACTTAATTAATTCATGGCATGGTAAGATGAATAATCAAAATGAGTATATATATGCGGAATTGAACTATGTCTACATCACCACACGAGCCATACTCTCGACGAAATGACTGCGTCGACAAGATAAATATAAAGATGATCGATATGTTTCGTTGGGAGGAGATGGTTTATAAAAGCTTTGACAGTGCGGAGGACGATCCATTTGGCTATTATCCAGTCGAATTCTTGAACACCCTAACCCCTGGCGGGATTCCTTCGCATATGCTAAGGCTGAAGATCAATTGCCCCTTGATTCTTCTACGAAACATCGACCCCGCGAATGGATTATGCAACGGTACAAGGCTGATTGTTAAGGGGTTTCAAAGAAACGCTATCGACGTTTAGATCGTCGTTGGCTGACAAGAGGGTGTTCTTTCCTCGAATACCGTTGTGCCTCTCCGACACTGAGATGTTCCCTTTTCGATTCAAGAGGAAGCAATTTCCTATAAGGCTTAGCTTCGTGATGACGATAAATAAAGTACAAGGACAAACCATTCTGAACGTCGATGTGTGCATGGGCAACTTCTCGTCGTGTTGTCAAGAGCCACTTCAAGAGGAAATATCACGGTGCTAGGTGGATCTGATAAGGCCAAATCAAAGCGACCGAGGTCAGCAAGCACCCATGATACGTTCACCAAGAACATTGTATTCAGTGAAGTACTTACGTCTTAGCCGATACGTGTGAACAGCTGCATGCAATTTCATTATCGCAAACCAATGAGATGTCCTATGTAATAAATATGAACTATGAACTGTATGATCCTCATGTACTTTGTGCACAAATTGGAATGAAATGTACTATGTAATAAATATGAACTACATTTCGAGGCATGCTGTATATATGGGATGCGGTTCTCACGTTTCCCGCTTGTTATTTTTTTTTCTCTTGATGAATTAAATTTGGTTGGTGGTTAAATTTTTATGTGATCTTGATTAGATAGGTATATGCTGCATTTTTAGCTTGCAACTTCGAAAATTGTTACATCTTCACCGGTGACTGCAACGCCATTCTCTCTCGCTCGCTCGGTTGGCAACGTGATGACATTCTTAACGAGGATGAGGGTGTAGGAGCCTTTGAGGGTTGCATCATTTATACATAATTTTTATAGAGTTGGCGTTGCTCTCGTAAAACATGAAAGGCCTTGTATTTATATGTTGTTTGTGAAAATCCAGCCATTTTTATAATTTACTACTACCTCCGGTCATAAAAACAAATCGCCCTTGACTTTTGGATACGCCTTTGACCATTCATCTTATTAAAAAATTTAGTGTAAATATGCGTAAATATAAATCATGCTTGAAATACGTTTAATAATAAAACAAAGCACAACAAAATAAAATAAATGATAACTTACATAAATTTTTTTAATAAAATGAATAGTCAAAAGCGTGTTCAAAAGTCAAAAACGACTTGTTTTTATGACCAGAGGGAGTACTTTGTATCCTTTTTGAAGGTTATGTTCATCTTGGTCTACAATCTGTGGATGCCTGCTGTTAAGTTCTATATGCATATACTTAGTGCCTTGCAAACTGTATTCGATCGAGAACAGCTTATATATATAGTTTCAATAGGCTAAACTAATTGTTTCAGCAGGCTATATATATCGTTCCAATGGGTTAAACCAATTGTTTCAACAGGCTATATATATCTCTACTATTATAAAGCATCTAATAAACGTGGTGGTTGTTCGAACTTTCAATCCAGAACGTTCATCTCGCTTGTTGCAAATTGCTCTGCACCGTCCGATCTCCTCGCTAGCTTCGTCCCTCCCGCACCTCCCTCACTCCCCTGCACCTCCCACGATCCCGTTGCCCTCGTCCCCCTCCCACTCGCCGTCGTCCCCTCCCTCTCCCTCACCCAAGCCGCCGCCCCCGCGTCCTCTGCCAAGGTCCCGGCCTCCCGCCGCTGCGCCCGCGCCGCCACGACTCCGCGCCTGCCTCCTCTTCTCCCCCTCCTCCTCTTCCCGTCCTCACCAGTTCCGCCCCGCCTCATCCACCCCCTCGCCGCCCCTACCTCTCTCCCTCCGCCGCAAATCCCCGGCGCCCCCTCTCCCTCCGCCGCCCCTCCCTCTCTCCCGCCGCCCCCCTGTCGCCGGCGCCGCCGGGTAAGCCCTCTCTCTCTCTCTCTCTCTCTCTCTCTCTCTCTCTCTCTCTCTGTGCGCCCCCCCCCTCTCCCTCAGCCGCCTCTCTCCCTCCGCCACCTCTCCCTCTCTCCCGCCGCCCCCCTATCGCCGGCGCCACCGGATAAGCCCCCCTCTCTCTCTCTCACATCTGTGTGTGTGTGTGTGCTCCGCCGCGCCCGCGCCTGCCTCGTCTCATCCCGCCGTGTGTGTGTCCAAACCCTAGATGCCGTATTCTTGCAGGAACCCTCGGCCGCGCGCCGCCCATCTGCCGAGCCCGGCGCCGCCACCCCTTCCACCGAGCTCGGCTTCCCCTCGGCCGCGCGCTACCCATCTGGTATCCTTCCCTGTAGTTTGAATTTTTTGGAGGGTAAAACCATGATTTCATATTTTTAGCTGAAGTCATGTATTCGTATTGAATTGGGCAAACTGTTCTTTGTCAGTATCGGTTGGGAGATTGTTGGTTCCTGAGTGCTGTTGCAGTTTTAACAGAGATGTCCCGTATATCTGAGTACAACGAAAAAGGGATCTCCACTATCATATTTTGCATTCAGGTATTCAGCAATCTGAATTATCTGTTTTAATAATAAATGTGCATTCATTTAGTCGCATTTCCATAGTACATAGTGTAGACCTCAGCATCTTGGTGAGACTTTCTCCTGCCACCCAGTTCATTGGAGTTTAATTAGTTAAGCATGGGAATTTGAAATTCACAAACAGTTTTTAATTAGCCGTGGTTGTTGATGATTGGATCCCTTGTGAGTATCGTGGGAAACCTGCATTTGCTACCAGTAGAAAACAAAATGAGCTCTGGGTATCCATTCTTGAGAAAGCTTATGCAAATATTCAGATATAAATTTTTTGCCAGGATACTGGACCAAAATGTGAGGATTTAATGATCTGGGATGTTGTTTTCACAATTGTGTTATCGTTTGAGTTTTCTATGCACACATGGTTCTTGACTGTTTCTTTATTCAGATGATTGGAGTACATGGATCTTGTGAACTCTTTAGAGAGGTGTCTACGTACCTTGTTTGTGCTTAGACAGTAAGTAATAGAGTGCTTTTGATTTCTATTCAGCATTGTTCAGTTCGCCCTTTTGTTATTGTAACATTCGTGATGACTTAGCCTTCCCTCTTTGGCCATCATTTTTCTCAGCGTATCTGACTGAATACTCTCAAGCACAGCCTGCCAGATCATTTCATTTTCGGTTTTTTAATGTTTACCTTACATCGCTCGCTTGCTCTGGAAACACTTTCGGACAACGCTTGGTTATTTGCATGTCTGTCTTGGAGAAACTACAGGGTGCAGTACTGCATGCTGTCATTAATCGATGAACAATTGGTGCCAATGTTATATTTTAGATCATTTCCATAGGCTGACCTGCACCTGATGAAGCTAGAACCATTATGGTTGATGTAGCTAGAACTTATCTACTAAGCTATGCTCCTTTTATAGAACTTAGATGTAGTTGCTAGAACATATCAGATATAAAATATTACGTTGTTTCTGTCGGTGGAGTTTTTTTGCTCGATGTAATATGTTATATGGTATTTCTGATAAACAGAATTCCGGAAATTACAAAAGCAAGGAACATAAAGCTTGACCTTAGTCTTCAGGTAACTCCATAACCCTGTGCTGTTTTCTTTTCGCGATGAACAAATTCTCAGCTTGTAGAGCTTTATTGTTCACTTCGAGCATTTTGTCCGAGCTCTTTGCATTGATGTGTAATTTTTGTCTAAGTTCATTTGTGCCAACTGATTGAATTGGAATGATTTTCTGAAATCAGAATGACCAGATTGAGTGCCCCTGTTTTCAGGAAAATCTTGCCTTGTTTGCATGGAATGATCTGGTTTGCCCCACTTTGCTGGTGCTATGCTCTTTTAACATCTGTAACATCTGTAAATGGCTTGGAGCATTGCATCTTGTTAGAGTTAGCATTGCTCTTGTTTACTTCTAGGTTTGGCACCAAGTGCTGCCATGAAAAATACTTGATCACCATCTAGATGCAAAAATAAGAAAGTGCTGTTGCTGCCAACTCTACAACTCCTTTTTATTTCATACAACAATTACATCATGCAAGACAGTGCTGTTGCTGCCCACTCTATTTTCCAAAAAAGAGAGTCTGGGCCATAAGAAAATCACATGCATTTACATCTTTAAAATCAGCATTATCCATACTGAAATTACAAGTGCTGAATTTTTTGTTTCTTTGCAAATGTACTTAGCTGCAATTTTACAAATGGAAGTCCTTTGTGTTCCATTTGAATCTGTGATTTGAGATGCCTGAAATTCATGCCTTGTTTGTATCAGGTGACTATTTCCTTAGACCTGATGAGCTGTAACCTGCCACCAGTAGAATTGTTTCTTGGAATGAAATTTTCATTGGTTGCAGCCTCTTCTAATTGCTTAACAAATAAAATGCATTGTTCTTATTCTTTCTCTTGCAATTTGTCCTTAACAAAAAAAATCCAGCCTTTTCTCTTGTATATTTGGATAATTCGAAACTTTTGCTATGCTTATCACTTCATGACCACAAGCTTTGGTGCTCAAATAACAAGCATGCTCTATATGGATTTAAAGTAGTTTAAACAGCAACTATAGTAGCTTTGCTTGTCACTGCACAATTTTGCTACATTCCTCTGCTGCTGCTTTGCATTTCTACATATAATAAATATTAATCCATTGCACTAAGAACCAGCTAAATAAACTGGAGATTGAATACATATGTCCCTTTTACAAGCGAAGGATAAATAAAGCCATGTATGCCTGCAAAAAATCTCATAGCCTTCAAAATCAGGGGGAATGCAGATTTTTCAGATGTATGCCTTCAAATGTAGTTGCAGTGAAAATTTTGCAGATCCCAGTTCATACATGATTATGTATTTGTGCTAGCAGGCAGATTCCTGGTATTGTTTTCTAAGTGAATCTCATAGGTTTCAGCTTTGTTTCAGCTTATGCTTCAGCTGTGTATTAGCTAATGCTTGAAATTCTTCAGCAGTGTAATAAAAGATTTTATGTTGTACATCTATTTTTTGAGTGACATTTTCCAAATTTTTACAGAAAATTTGTTCCTAATCGGCTGGGATAAAGCCATTGTATCATTGTATGAAACTGGAGTAAACACCATGGCAAGCCAAGAAGCAGGGAAATCTAAAGATAATTAAATGTTGACAATATCTAAAATGACATGCTCACTATCAACACCATAGCCCAGCTTTGATTTAAGGTCATATGTAAATTATGAATGAGATGTAGCCTCTTGCATGTGCATGTAGTCACTGCAGCAGCAGCAACTTCAAATCTGGGTGAGAATGTGCATGTATGCATCTTGCATTCAGCTTATAGTATCACTGCAGCAGCAACAACTTGGACAAGAGAAATGCAGATTTAAGGTCATATGTAAATTATGAATGAGATGTAGCAATTTCAGAGCACTATGTATTTTATATGGTTTGGAGAAAACAATTTCAGCCCACTATGTATGCTGTATGGTTTGGAGAAAACAATTTCAGCCGACTATTTATGCTATATGAGCCTTTCATGCTATAAATTTCCTTGTTCTTTCCTGCTATGTGAGCCTTTCATTAAGTGTGGAAGTTGTAATCCTGGCTATAGTAGCATTTTGACAGATTTGACAACCTTTACACCCAATTTTCATGCATTTTTGCGTCAACAAACTTCCTGGTAAAACAATGTCAGAATGAGTGGTTTGGACTGCAAGCTTGTAACTTTGCAAGGTTTCAAACAAATATATCTGGTAAAATATATTTTTTCTTTATTCCCTTTATGATCCGTGGCAGCACACGGGCATTGTACATTTATTTGATCCATGGTGCAGACAAATTTTTACAGAGATCAATATCTCATGTTCACTGCCACGAATGATAAATATGTACACATGAATTCATATCTGACCATACATGCAAGTTCTTGTGTTGTATAAAAATAATTAGTTTTTGTGTTGCTCATCTATTGAAATTTTGAAATGCAGGTTCTCCTTGTGTTTTTAGTTCATGGTCATGGATAAGTTTCAGTTACCATATTGTCTTGTGTTCACATAACCCTTGGATGACCAATTGTAGAAGTTTCATATGCATTCAATTAAATTAATTTAGATCAGTATATTTTCTATATTTAGTTCAGTACAAAATCCAGGAATTGACATAGGCCATCAATATTTCAATTACATGGGTCACAGGATTACAAACATCTCAAATCTGAAAAATAACTATTTACATATGCACTCCAGGATTAAGAAATAATCTGGACAAATCACTTTCAATTACATATGTTTTCCTTTCATCCCTTATAGGTCTGTGGCAGCGCACGGGTATTGCACTAGTTTTGTTTTAATAGGCTAAACTAATTGTTGCAATAGGATAAACAAATTGTTTCAGTAAAATTTTGATATAGCAATATTGGTCTTGTTTTGTTCGTAAAAATACGAGAAACGCGTTGGTGTAAACGGTTTATGAATTGGAGCACCCATTTAAAATCTATAATCGTCGAAAGGAAAACAAAAAACAGAATCTTTATTTGTTAATTTTCGGGCTGGGGGGTGGGTGTCCGATGCAACGGATGTCTGTTCCCAAGTCTTACCAATGTGCTAATTTTCGGACGGGCTGAAATGTTTTTAACTATCCGTCACTTTAAAGTTGCACTCTAATAACACTAAAATATACTCCTTACCATATATAATTTTAATACAAATTTCTATTTGTCAATTACCTATTTTATTCGTTCATCTTTTTTGTTTTATTATCATATATATTTGCTAAATAAATGTGCTCACGTAGTTTTTGTCTTCCTATATTTTAAGTTATTATATTTATTTCAATCAATTTAAAATTGCACATTGATAATACTAAAATTGCACTGGTTAATAATGCGCAACTACAGAATGATTATATATAGTACAATTATATTTGAAATCGATCGATATTTATTTTATTCTTGGACGATTGTGCCATAGATGATCCCTAAATATATTACGTTTATATGCTATAATTGTATTAAAATTAATCTAAGAGAAATGGATTTTGTGTTTCATACTGTTAACATGTGCACGTACATGTATAGATTCCTCCGGCAATTCGAGTTCTGAGGGGGACGGTGGCGGAGACAGGGATGAAGCGGCGGCGCAGCTGTCGGCGGCGCTCCAGCACGGCAGCACCTGGAGGAGGCTCTGGCCGCGGCCGGGCGCGGCGAGCCGGCCAGGGGAAGGAGGAGTACTTCGGCGGCGGCGGCATGGGCTACGTGGACATCGCGCTGGCGGCGCACCTCGGTTGGATCACGGCGCTGGAGAAGATCGCCGGAGTCGCGGCCTTCGTCGACGCGGCGAAGGTCCCGAGGCTCGTTGCGTGGGCCGATCGGCTCCGCAAGCACCCGGCCGTGGCCCACGCGACTGCCTCACGAGGACAGATTCGTCGAGTACTGTGCCAAGTATGGCTCTTACGGCACGTCCATTAGAGCATCCAAGGTGCTTTCAGACAACAACGCCTCTTAAAAGCAGTCACGGTAAAATGTTTGTAGGAGAGTTAACAAGAAATGGTGAAATAAACCTTCCATCCAATACAACGTATCTTATTTATTTATTGGGGGCGACTACAGTACGGTATCCCGTCGGGGGCCAACCCGACGGGATAGCCTCCCACCTCTTCTTCCCCACGACGCCCGCTTCTTCTCCCGCGCCCGCGCCTCGCCTCGCGCCGCGCTTCGCCGCGCTTTCTTCCACGGATCCGCCGCCACCTCCTCGTGTCGCCAGATTCGCCGCCGCCTTGCCAAGGCCCATCACCTCACCTCCTCATTGTCTCCACCACCATTTGCCGGCGCCTCGCCGCCCGCCTCCTCCGCCTCGCCTCGCCGCCATATCACCTCGCCCACCTTAACGAACGGGACGGCGTGGTCCCCTCGCCAACGCCACGGCCTCGCCTTCGCTTTCGCCTCGGCTCGTGGCGCCACCGCTGCCTCCGCTCCACCCCTAACGAGCCCTACCCACCGCGGTCGGTCCGCCGCCCCGACCTCCCTCCAAACCCCGAGGAACCCAAATGTTCCTTAACCCTAACCCGAAACGGCGGCGGCAAAAGCAAGTTTGTTCAAAAGTCAAAAGCGACAAACATTTTGATACGGTTAGCCAGAATATTTGTTTAAGCCTAAACCAGTCCAAGCAAGTTTTACCCATTAGGTAGGGTTAAAGTGATTACCAGACTAATCATAGACTAACAAGAGTAATGACAATCAAGACAGTCATTAAGACTAAATAGATCAAGGGCGGGCATGTATAAGTATTACATGATTAACAAGTAGGCAGATTACTAAGCATGCATTTAAATAATAAACAAAATAGTTAACAGAAAACTGGGTAATGAACATGGTATTAGCGATGTTAATCCGCACTAGAAAAGTCGCAATCTCTCCCTAATACGGACAACATATAAAGAGTAAGTGTTAACTCGCCTTGCTCCTGTGGGTGTTCCTCCTCGGCGTCACTAAACCTCCCTTCGGGATCGCCTATGTATAATCATATAATCAAACCAATAATTACTTATTAACGCAACATAAATCATGATGCATGCACGACCTAGGCTTTACCCCCGGCATTATTGCCTAAGATCAATTAGCGAATCTAATTTTTATATGATATGCCATGCATGCTCTATTAGGTAATATTATTATAATAGTATGGTTATACCCCAAAATAAGTTATCGGACGATACGATCAATATAGAGCGACTAGGGTCTTAAATCGACAAACGAAAACGGTACGTCGAAGTATGACCAAAGTACGAGGTATATAATGATTATCTGAATTAGTATTTTCTGGGATTTTTCTATATTTAGGGTTCAACCCTAGATTATAGCTTAAAGTAATGCATTTTCTAGTATTAGCTCTTATTCTAGCAATTAAGTGATTTACTAAATTATTTGTTGGTTTTTATCAAATAAAAACCTATAAAATGCACCTTGGACAAACTTTGCAATTTTATAGTGCTTTATACCAATTTTGGCATTTCTTCACCCATTTTATTTTTCCTAAGATATTATAGGGTCAGATAAATTATTTAATAACTAACAATTCAATTATTTAATAACTAACAATCACCCTGAACCTAGTTTAACCAATTTCTTATTGGGATTCTACCCAATTTTGTGGACCAGTGCTAATCCTTCATTAAAGTGGTGGATTTTATATTTTTATAAAATTAGAAATAGTCTCTACTATTTATCTAAATTTTTCTATAATTTTTGAGAGTCTTTAGCTATTTTAAATAAATCAATAACCATTTCGGTACTTAACAAAATGGTTAAATCGCTGGAAATGGGTTAATTCCTTCAGGCCGAGCCAATGAACGGGCAGCCCAGCGGCGAAATAGGCCCACGGCCCAAACACCGTAAGCGTATTTCCTTGGTACGCTTCCGCGCAGAGCTCGTGTCGCGCCCACAAGCGCCTCCACTAAACCAGACAGGTGGGGCCGGGGCCCATCGGGCAGTGATGCAGCGCCGGGGTTTTAAGCCAACGCGTGTGGGCGTGAGCTGACCAGCGGGACCTGGTAGACAGTGACTCAGCGATTACGGGTCGGCACAAATCTTGGCGCGCTATCTACGGCCGGAGGCTTTTGTCTTCCTCGGTTCATCGACATGGCCGGCGGCGACAGCAACCAACTCGGCGGCGCTACGGGCCAGCTCCGCTCGTGTGCGTGCGTGCCCTCATGTCAACGGCCTCCTATGACCCTAAAGATGCTCTCGTCGAGTCCGGGGACGGCCGGATGCGGCGGCGCGGCGGTGGCGGCGAAGCCGAAGGCTTGCCAGGTGTTAAGGAATATATTCCTAAATCTCCTCCGCGGCCTCAACCCCAAGTACTCCAACACCGCTGATGACATCGCCAACGCACACGTCACTCCTTCGTTCGCCAAGGCCCGTTCCATGCTGGTGCTTAAGGAACTTCGCCTTGCCAACGAGGAGAAGGTGGCGTCCACCACAACACTGTAGGCTACTGCTTCCTCGTCTGCAGCATCCTGCGGCCATGGCGAGTGTCGTCTCTCTGCGCCGAGGTCCACCGCTGCTCCTGGCTCTTCCTCGTCTTCCACTGCACCCGCCAGCAACCGCGGTGGCGACTCCCGGCGCAACAACAATTGCTGGAATGGTTGTCGTGGCCACGGTCGTGGTCAACAGCAGCCCCCGTGGCTGTCCTACCCATGGGGGCCCCAGCCTGGCTTGGCGGGCGCTGCCTGGCGTCCACAGCAGCAGCAGGGTGTGCTTGGCCCTTATCCTCATGCACACACTGCCTTTGCGCCTCCGCAGGTGTCGCCGCCTCCGCCACAGTGGTGGGATCAGTGGCTCGATTGCCGCCTCTGAACCATTGTCTCTCTCCGGTACCGTCCATGGGTGATGGACACAGGTGCTACGTCCCACATTTCCTCGATGGATGGTATACTCCTTTCTCGCCTACCTCCCTCTCCCTCCTCCATTACAGTAGGCAATGGCACATCTATACCTGTCACTACCCGTGGTCACGCCATCCTTTCAACTCCTGCTACAAACTTTCTTCTTAATAATATCCTTATTGCACCATCTCTAGTTCATAATCTCCTTTCAGTTCATCAATTCACCCGTGATAATTGTTGTTCCATTGAATTTGACGCTCTGGGATTTTTTGTCAAGGACCTCCGAATCTGGCATGTGATACTTCGCTGCAATAGTGGAAGCGATCTCTACACTATCTCCCCTTCCACGCACACCAGCCTCGCCGTGTCGTCCTCCATCTGGCATCAGCGTCTTGGTCACCCCGGTCCTGCCGTCCTCGACACCCTCCATAATAAATTTTCCATTCCTTGTACTAAAGCTGCTAGTCAGCCCTGTCATGCCTGCCAACTAGGCAAACATGTTCGCCTTCCTTTTAGTCGATCTATCTCAGTTACTACTGCCCCCTTTGAACTTGTTCATTGTGATGTTTGGACCTCGCCGATTACTAGTATTTCTGGAAATTCCTACTATCCGGTGATTTTCAATGATTTCACTCACTTTTGTTGGACATTTCCTCTCAAGCGCAAATCTAATGTTCATCAGCATATAACTGAGTTTGTTCAATATTCACACACTCAGTTCGGTCTACCACTAAAATGTCTTCAAGCTGACAATGGCAAGGAGTTCATCAACCATGCCACTACTACATTTCTTGCTGCTCGTGGTATCTTGTTGCGTCTCTCATGTCCATATACTTCTCCACAAAATGGCAAGGCTGAACGTGTTATCCGCACTCCGAACAACTCTGTTCGCACATTGCTCATCCATGCCTCCACCCTACTGGGCGAGGCCCTAGCTACGGCAACATACTTGCTAAACCGTCGACCCTCTTCATCGGTGAACAACTCAATTCCCTATGAGTTGTTACATCGTGAGCGGCCCGACTATGAGCGTCTTCGAGTCTTTGGTTGTTTATGCTATCCTAACCTCAGTGCCACCGCCGCTCATAAACTAGCTCGTCGATCCACCGCTTAAGTGGGTGTGGCTTCCCCCAATCTCTCTATCCACACCGGGACGAATGCGCCCGCTAAGGACCTACGCACCAAGGGAATGAAAGGGGAGCATGCATGGGTGATGTGGATGCTTACGGGGCTCAAGGAACAGCACACGGAAGGACGGAGGCGACTGGCTGTGGAGAGCTCGTCGGCGGCCGGAACAGAGGCAGTGGCGACACGGCAGCTCCGAGCGCCCCTTCTGAAATTGACCGAGGCGAAAGGATTAGGGCACTATCCAGTAGCTCGGGATGAAAGGGATTGAGGTGTGGCTCACGGAGTCGCCGGTTGCTTCGGTGCCGGCGAGGACGTAATTTGGGGAAAACGGGAAAGGCGAGGCCGGCGGGGCGATCTGCGGCTTTATAGACGCGGGAAGGTGTTTCGGGCCCGAAGGCGTACTCGATGGCGCGATTGGCGGGCGGCACATTGACGAGACAGACAGCAGCAGCTGCTGGATCAGGCTCGGTGGCGGTGGAGAGCAGCGCAAAGAAGGCACAGAGACATCTGTGGCAGGCCACCAGGCAGAGAGAGGGAGAGGAAGAGAGAGAGGCTGAGGGGCCCACATGTCAGCACGAGTTTGAACAAATTTTGAACTTTCAGAAATTTTGAAATGCCCCCAAAATTGGGCTGTTACACTCCGTCACCTGGATAGCTTCAGCATAAGGTCGCCGACTCTTTTGGAGCGCCTTCCCGTCGATAGTTGGGGCACTTTGACCACAACACCACCGACCCCTATACCACCCCGCCTCCTCGCCGGACTACCACCTCCCCCCGCCTTCACCGATGCACCTCGAAAACTCGACTCCACCTGATCGCTCACGCCTTCATGGAGAGAGTGCTCAATTCCTTGTGGCCGTTGGATTTCATCAAGATTTGTGCACACAAAGTAAACACATTTAAAACAACATTGTCATTTACCATTCAAATGTGTAAATGCAATAAATGCACAATTAATTGTTTCCAAACTAGGTACGTAGCACGGACTCCATGGAGTCCTAAATATTTTTACTATATATATATAGTAAAAATACTTGGGACTCCACGACCCGATTTAAAAATTCCCCGACCACGCGCGTCGTCCCCAACCACCCTCCCCCTTGCTTCCTTCCTTCCAACTCGCGCGCGGAGGATCTTCTAGGGGCGGCAGGCCGGCGGCGGCGCTCGACTACAATGAGCGCGGTGGTGGTGATTGGGAGCGGCTTGTGTGGCGGCGCTTGACTACAGCTAGGGCGGCAGCAGCGATTTGGAGCGGCTCGCGCGGCAATGCTGGACTACACCGACGGCGGCGGCGGCGATTGGGAGTGGCTCACGCGGTGGCACTCGACTACAACAAGCTTGGTGGTGGCAGCGCTGGACTACACCGACCGTGGCGGCGGCGATCGCGGTGGCGCTTGGGAGCAGCAGCGACGACCTCATCGACTACACCGGCGGACTACGAGCTCGACTACATAAACTACACTGGTGGACACGCAGCAGCGGCGACCTCGACTACACCTCGTGGCTCCCGGGCTTGGAGACTGTTGTGGTTGCCTTGACTACATCAGCGCAAGTGACCCCTTCCGACGACCTCATCGTTAGGGAAGCGATGGAGGCTCCTGCAATCCTCTCGCTCGTCCCAAAAGTGGTACTTTTATTAGTTTGGCAAAATTTGATTTAATCAATTTGTATTTGAATTTTATACCAAAAATTTGAAAAATATTTCTAAGCCATTCCTACGGCAGTGGGTCCCTCTCTTTTCTTTTTCTTTTTCTCCTTTTTGCGTTTTTCCCTTCTCTTTTTCTCTCCTTTTTCTTTTTCTTCTTTTCTTTTTCCTTTCTTTTCTTCTTTCCCTATTTTCTTCCCTGGCCAATGCGCCCTGCCTCTCCGGCCAGCTCGCCGTGCGCTGCCTATCACCATCCCCTCGTCCATTTGCTCGCCGTGGACCCCGCTGTGCGCCGTACTCCTCGTCGGCGTGGCATCCGCACCATGCCGCCACCCACTTTCTCTGCCACCATAGCGGGACCACCTCTTAGTCCTCTTGCTGCGACTTTCTTGTCGCAGGTCCCACTGATGTCGGCATCCTCCTTGCGTTACCGACACCTATAAAAGTCGACGCCTTCCCGCCGCTTCTCTCCTTCCTTCCCCCTATGTGCCCCATTGCCACCAGGCCATGCCATGGCAATTAGTTAAGCTGCCCGGTGAGCATCCCCGCCCCCTTCCACGAAGCTTCCCCGACCACCACCGCCGCCTATTCCGTCGGGGCATCACCCGCTATCATGTTCCCCTCTACCCCAAGAAACCTCCACGCCGCCGCAACGGCACAGCCCTCCCCGGTTCGAACTCACACCGCCCCTACCTACCATTGACATCGCTGGTGCTCGTCCGCCACTCCGTCGTCCTTCCCGTGCCACCATTCGTTCGACTGCCGTGTGCCGCCGCCTTCCTCCGCCCCGGTTTGCCGCTAGGCCGCCACCGGCATCAACCCATGCTGTCAACCCCTCCCCTAGGACCCCCACTCCTCCCTCTCCCTTTTCCCCAACTTCCCCAACCCTCCACTATTTTCTCTCTCTGACCCGTGGGTCCCGCCTCGACAGTCTCCTCACGCACACCACGCCAGAGCCGCACGTCGTCACTGACGCCTAGGCCCCTTTGTCGGCCTCTCTCCTCCCTGGCACCAGGCCGCCGCACGCCACCTGGGTCGCGTGCGTAGCCGAGCAAGCCGAAGCCCGGCCGTCCCAGGCCGCGTTCCACCCAGCCACCTCCTACCCAAGACGCGGGCCAGGCCGTTCATTTCCTCAGTGCGCGTGCTCAGTTCTGGGCCAAAGCACAGCTCGTTTCCTTTTTTGTTATTTTATTAATGCAGCAAATTTATTATGTCTTTTAAAATACAAATACAGTTTAGATGAAACAAATTTCAGAAAACTCATAAAAATACATACTTTTATTTAAAAAATCCATTTGCACCATTTTGTACATATTTTTGCATGTTGCATTAATTGTGTGTATTATTTGATTGCACTAGATCCAAATATCATCGCTATTGGAACTGAGGATCTGTCTGGACGCCTGGAAGATTGCATTTAAGGCAAGTCATTGTTGACTTTTCCCTAAATATTTATTGATCATATTGCTGCCTAGATTTATAAATGATTTACGATATTTGCTAATATGCATACTATATTGAAATATAAAAATGCTAATTGATTAGGCTGTTAGCTAAATGTCCAAAATTTAGTTATTATCCTTGTCAACCTTAGGATTATATACCTTGTTTATTACCAATTCATTGATTAGTTAATCGATTAATCCTTAGCCCTGTTGTTTATTGCTTGTAGTCGTCATTGTTATTTCATGTGAAATACAATGTTTGATCGCGTGATTTAAAAGACAGTTGATGCTGTCATGTTTGGTAAAATGGGACTATTGGGATACAATAGTTGGTACTGTAAAAGAGAAAATGATTTTTTGTAAAACCCTGATTTGGGTGGATGGTTGTATGGATTGGTGCAGTATGCATGAGACTTGGGCCCAGTGTGGGAACCACCCAAATCCCTTAGAACTGAGTCCTTGAGGTTGTTAAACTAAGTTCAAAAGTGTGACCACGAGTGCTGGTATGGGCAGATCCTTGTTGAGTGCCCTTCAAACTCTTAGTTTGGGCATCTCATTTGGTGGAATAGGTAGCGTAGAATCCATAGCACACGGTGTCACGCAGATTATGAACCTGTTGGCGCAAGAGGGGCCCACTGGCAACTGAGTACCAGCCCAACGGTGGAATCCTTAGCGCAGATGCCTGAGATAGGAATGAGTTGGTTAAAAACCTTGTGGTGGTTTACTAAAGCACCTCTCGTGGGTAAAGCATGCAACCTTTGCAGAGTGTTGAAATGTTAGACAGTCGTGCCCACGGTCAAGGGCGGGCGACGGAGCGCTGCCTCAATGGTAGTTTTCTCACCATTCTTTTCGAATGGCATTTTAAAGATAAAACCACAACAAAACGTTGTGAGTTGTTTTGGGCCTTCGTAGAGTGACTAAGATAGCATGGCAGGTAGACCTGTTCATGGGCAGCCCAGCCCGACCCGGCCCAAAAAAGCCCAACCGACCCGGCCCGACCGGTGCACCGGGCCGGGCTCGGGCGTCGTTTTGAAGCCCGACCACTGGGCTGGGCCAGGCTTTCGGGCCTCAGGCTAGGTTCAGGCCTGAATCCGAGGCCCGACACACTAGGCAGGGCCGGGCTCGGGCTCGGTCCCATAGGACCGGGTTTTTTCAAGCCCAGCTCGAAACTCGGCCCAGCCCAGGGCATGATCAGGTCTAATGGCAGGGGCTATGAGTTGACAGGGCAGTTAGCAATGAGATATTCAGATTGACGTGCCAGGGGTCATGAGATTATGAGCTTGACATGCCAGGAGCCATGGGATTTTGATTGACTTGGCAGTCAGCCTTGAGACCTAGATTGGCATGGCAGGAAGCCATGAGGTGATCTTAAGTTTTCAAATGAAAGGAATTTGTTTTAACAATTCTTAACCCTTTTCAACATTTTCAAAGGTATAGGAAAATTTTTAAAGTTTTTCTACAAAATAAACCCTACTCCCTCCTTTGCTAAGCCCCCATATGCATATGTCAATTTGACTTGCGAGTATTTGCACATATACTCACACTCGCGTTCATTCGCGAGGTTGTTCATTCCAACGAGTAGGTCTGAAGTCTCAGAGTTATTACCCTAACAATGGTGAGCTTGAAGACGACAACTTCGCCGATGGTGTTTGAGACATGGACTACTCCGACGCCTGGAATCGCTACTACAGCTTGCATGTGGGATTGTGTTGGATTTCCTTTTGGTATTACTATGTATTCATGTTTCCGCAATTGTATGGCTTGCGTGCCAGACTTTTGTATTATAAGTCTTAATGGCCGCACTCTGATGTAATATTTGAATTCCAATGAGTATGGTTATGATCCAAGTTCTGAAATATGTGTGTACTAACTACTAATGCAGGGACTAGTACAGGTAAGGCACTGAAGGGACTCGACTCCATTCTGTGGGTCCCGACACACCACATAACATCACATCAGGGTATCAAACATATTAAGCTGGCGCGATCACAAAACATTGTTCATTTAATCATATTTCTAAATTAAATATAACTAGAAGGCCACATCATAATACTATGTGTACTTGCCCAAGCAACACTTAGTCATACCAAGTGACCAATAAGCGGCATATTCTTCTCTTTAACCAAATTGTCTTAAACCTTATATTTAATCCCAAAGGTTTATAACTTCCCCTAAACGGATCCTCGTTCCGCACTTCTAGATCCTGTAGCCAAATCTTAGAGCTAAGCCCTAGGCAACACTTAAGAGCATATGCGCCCAAGACGTTTTCCACAACAACAAGCCTACTCATATATGACTTGCCATTGCCTGTAATGCAATAGGTTCATCCATGAAAAGTATCATGCTCATGTAATGCTATGTGCTCATTTTTCATTTCCATGCATCACATCATGTATTGGTACCATAGAGTGTAGTACACTCGTCAATGTACCCCTCAAAACTCCAACTTGTGGAGCAACCCAACGAAGGAAGACTTCCTCATCATCCCGTCGGGGTTGCCTACCGTTATAGATCATCATGTTGATCAATACAAACCTAATACCTTGGTTGTAAATACCTAGCCTATTCTTATATCACTACTAGAAAAATGATTATTGATGACATTATACATTCGTCATCATAAGTGACAAAAATGTCATCGTAGATCTTTTATGACGACCTTATGACGAAAACAAGTTTGTCATGGTATGTAAAGGCCACGAAAGTTTTTGTGATAAAATGTTAATTTTGTCATAGAAAATAAACTTTTCTGTGACGAATTGTTCATGCATCATGATAAAGATCTCTTTTATGACGAAAAAAGTCGTCACCAAATGCATCTAAAAATGTCATGGAAAAACCCAAAATCGTCACAAAAAGCACTTTTGGCTGCCACTCTAATTTTGTATGCGTAAAAAATCGTCATAAAAATATGTCGATCGATCTGAATTTTCGTCATTGAACACTCGGTGACACATCATCCAGGTGTCGGGTGATGTGTCATATATGTCACATCATTTTTCAAGGAACCAATTCGCACATGTATATTAAATAGGACATCACAAGCACATTACAAAAAGTTGGAGCAATACATACAACACTTTTACTAAGTCACAAAATATTAACTAGTTCACATAGAATTCCATCGATAGTTCCAATACAATAATTGAACCACTACTAGCTAGTGTCGGATAAGAACAAAATAAGTTTATCATGTCAAACTTTAAACCACTTGACATTCATTAAGTCCTTTGTTGGGATTGACCAAAGCAATGACCGGAGAAGCGACGAAGAAGTCATCATTTTCCTCTCGCCTCTTTCTAAACTCTTGCATTGCTTCCTTTACGCTTTTGCCTCTTCTTGTATGACATTCGAAACACAATTAAATTAAGCGTATAACATTAATGATATAGATAAACTTTATATTTCATATTTGAATTCACATATATAGAATCGACATGAGATAGACAAAACTGAATTCACATGCTATTTATTTAGCGCCTCTAGCCTATTTTATTTAAGTTTAGACATACATAATCTTTGGTAGTTGATAGTCTACTAAATTTTAGATAGATTCCAAAAAACCATGATGATAAGTTAATAGTATATTCAACAAGGAATTCGCCTTCTTTGCTCATGTGTTGTATAAATAAGGTGGTCTATAATGATAGCACTCGGTCAAGCAACAATGAATCGGCAAAGAAACTAACAAATAAGAAAAGAACACACGAACCCTCCTTGCAATTTTTCCTTAAATCCAAGTCCTTGAAAGGTTCGGTCCATACGCTTCTGCGCGAAGAAGAAACAAGATAGGCTCATAGCGGCTCACACTCGGCCATGTATTTGATGTGCTTCTTGATGTTGGCCTGATGAGCTTGTACATCATTGCCCCCATTGCTCAACATCTCCAGCTTCTATCTCCAGCGGTAAGTAAAGAATCATCCTTGGAATATAGATGAACAAAATTTAGAAAAATGATGTAATGTGGAAAAAGAAATATACCACCATCAGAGCTAAACACAAAGTTGTCTAACTTCTCATAACTAATGTATTTATTTACCTTCTCTTTTCGGCTATCCATCTGGGTGTGATATCCTACATTAAGAACACCATGTGGAAGTGATTCAAGCTTGCACCTTAAAGATGAAAATGACTCTGTAATTCCAGTGAATGATTTCTCTACATCCTTCAGTAGCACTATCAGAGGCATAGTTTTGCTTTCTTCTGACATGACCTGACAGGCATTGAAAATCACACTATAATACAATGTCGATTTTATGTCTGTAGAAATTTCAAATATAAATAAGAGGCAGTACCTCAATTAACTCAGTCATAGCTAGATTCTCAATTTCTTCACCACCAGAAAAGTCTGGACGAAGTAGGTCAGCTATGGAAACAACACCTAATGCCAAATTTAATTCCTGCTAGTCGATCAACAATTGCAGTGAAACGTCCTGACTACATGCATAGTAAATAGCAACAGGGAAATTAGCACTGAGGTGTGTGGATGAAACCTCATAGCCAGGGGTCGGCATGGTTGCAACTTCATGACTGCTCTTCTCTGCACCAAAATCGCCATGTCCAGTGATGTACTCTGATGGCGCCTGTAAAGAAAACTAATCGCCGGCTTGCTCTGCCTCGTCATGGGCTGCAAGCCTGCAATCTGCACGCCGCAGTCTGACTCGGCGAGCTCACCGAGCTGCCGTATGATCTCCTCGTTCGTCTTCCCGTCCGGCGAACTCTGGTTCTTGCCCAGCTGGTAGTTAGCATCCAGCAAGAATTTCATGGGAGAGATCAGACTATCAGAGTGAAATTTGCCGCACGGTCAGCAGTAAGAGTCGGCAAGTACCTTGGGGGAAGGCGGCGTGACGAGGGGCTGGAAGCCATGGCAGGAGGTGGTCGGCATGATGATGTCCTCCAGGCTGAGCACCTGGGGCTCCTCCCAGATGTTCCACCACCCCTCATCGGCGGCGGCCGCCGGCTTCTCGAACCCGACGACCCCGAGGAGCACGGCGAGCTCGTGCGCAGAAGGGCACCCCGTGTACTCCTGCACGGCGCAGCGGTCGTGAAGCGGCTCGTCGGTGGCGCCGTGCCTGCCGCTCCGGTGCCTCGCGTAGTCGCAGTTGGTGCAAGCCAGGGAAGGAAGTGAGCGACGGTGGGAGGGAGGGAGAGGCGGCGCGAGGGGAGGTGAGGCAAAGTGGGAGGAGGCGCGGGGGCAGGAGCGGAAGGCTAGGGTTTTCCGGGGGGCGGCCGGCGGCCGGCGCGGCGAGGACGATGGGGGAGGTGGCGGTGGCAGGCGTCGGGCGAGGAGATGGTGGAGGGAGGAGGAGCTCGGGGAGGGAGGGGCCGGCGCGGGGAGGATTGGGGAGGAGGCGCAGGGAAGGAGCGGCCCGCTAGGGTTTCATGCGCGGGCGTGCGTGGATGGAGCCGTTGGATTGCGATCGGACGATGCTGGAGGGCTGACAACGGACGAAGAAGAAATACGAAGAAATACCAAGAAGAAACTCTATTCTCTTTATTATTAGGTAGAGATAGAGATTTATTTATCATTGTTTTTCTCGTTTTGTGTGCACCACATCGTGTGAGCGATGAAGGAGATTATTTTAATGTCACCGACGTTTGAGGACTTCTCATTGCTATGATGGTAAAGCAGCTAGGTTGACTTGTGGAGGTCGCGTGTTGGAGGCTTGACTTCGACGCATATTTTACTTTTTAGGTTTTTTGCCCCTCATCTAGTCTTAGCACTAATAATACTCCTGTCTACTTCTTCTTGAGCTAACTCATAGAACTTTTTTTGTTGCCAATGGCATTGAACGAAAAGAGCTGCGGCATCCTATTTTTCTAATGGCCTCATTGACTATTTTTTTCTTTTCTATTCCATTTTTTATAGGGCCTTAAAAATTAAAAACAAAAAGAGATAAACTTCCAAGAAAGGAACCATGCCATAAAGAAGTTCACTAAACATATGCATATGACTTTAGCTTGAGATTACGGACCAACACGATGTCCGATTTTCTATGACGATCGTATACTTATTTTGTGATGAAATTTCAACTTTCGTCACTAAAAATAGGGCTACCCGACGCTTAGTGAGTGTTATGACGATCGAAATAAAATCGTCACAAAAAAGTAGTTTTCTGTGACACCAGTTCACATCGTCAAGGATTTTTCGTCATAGATAATCATTTTTCTAGTAGTGTATCATCATATATCGTCCTTTTCTTACCAATAAAACCATCTAGCCTAATTTGTGGGGTAGGCCACCCAAGACCATAGTATATATTCATCAATCTACTACCAAAATCAATAGACATCATTTAATGTTTGATTCCCTCTAATCTTTAGGCTACGCAATACTAACTGGCTTCGTCATATTCCGCATGTACCCCTTAAAAGATGTCAATGTGGGGGAAACCTAAGTCAAAGGTTTAGAAGCCCTGGTCTTCGATTTTAGAAGCAACCATGACATAAACTAATTGTTCACAAGCTAGCCATGGTTCTACAACAAGCACTTGCATTTCCTATTGGCATGCACTAGCATTTAGCATTTAGCGCTCAAGACACCAACCAAACTAGCCTAGGTAGCTGCATCTATCATAATATATTCAACCACATTCCTTATATATCACAACATATAGAAGGGAAAATATACTATGTGTCAACGCATTTGAACTAATTATTCTGCATGTCATTGCATGTGTTCATGACAGGTGGGTCCCATTGGCTTGGTAAAAAAGAGGTCATTAAAACAAATTAATTCCAGCTGCGAGTAAAACCGGACAGCAAGCGCTCTAGAAACGTAACTTCCAAACTTTTATCCAAATATCGCATTATAGTGCTCTATGAAAAACTAGAAACATAACCTATATTTTTTCTGCTACACAATAGAACTCTAATTCACATCTGGAATGACAGGAATGCCCCAATTTATCCTCTAAACATGTTGCATGAATCTACATTCCAAACATCAACAAAATCGACCCCTGTGAGCTACAACTCCCTTGAATCTGAGTCTAATCCATCACCTAGAAGGTAAATTACTGGGGGAAAACGACATGAATCCTTACCGAACAATAAATCGGTGTTCAGACGACACTACAAGAAGACTAGCCTATAGCAACACACCCTTTGCATCATATGTGGGTTGTGTTGCTGGAAAACACACGATGACTATTTACTCCAACACACACTTGCATCACATAAAAGTTGTGTTGCAGGGAGACTATACAGCATCACATATTATGTGTTGCTGACACTTATGTGCAAAAATATAGTCTTAAACATAAGCCAACAGCACTTAATGTACATGTTGTTAATATGACAATACTAATATATCTTAACAACATTGAACAGGGCAAACTTTAGTGATTAAAATTTGCATAGGGAAGAGGCTGATAAGGCCAAAAATCAACACATGTACGTTATTTCCAATTATCCAAGCAAGCAATTTTGAAAAAAATCAATTATTTTAACATCAAAGAAATTAAGTATTTTTAAGATGACTCATCAGGTAAAAAAATTTATGGTTACCATTTTTTAGAAATAGTTGAGAAAAATCGAGAAATCGAGAGGAAACAAGATTGAAATCTCGTTCGTGATATTTTGCAATTTAAATTTGAAAAATTTAAAAATGGAATAAAAATTGAGATCGAATACATATCTCATATTACTCTCCCCATATACTTTGTGCATTTTCTTTAATGGGTGGAAAATAATTTGCTTCCAACTAGGTGTTTTAAAGTGGGTTGCACTTTTATGTTGTTACTTAGATTTTTTGTAAAATTAATATTAATATTTTTTTAAAATTAATATTAAGATTTTTTTGCATAATCTTTACATGTTGATTACTTCACTTGAAAAAATATAATTCACTTAAAATTAATATTAAGCCCGTCGCCGCCTTCTTCCACGGCCAAGCGCCACCGCATCTGCCCTTCCCGACCCCCGCCTCCTTCAACGACGACGCCACCGCCCTTACCCCCTGCTCCTCCCACCGCGGACAGCTCCTCCATCCTAGCGAGAACCGGCTCCTTCTCCCCTTTCCCCCACCTCGTCGCCCCTCCTACCGCCGCTGCGTTCAGAGCCGTTGTGGCGCCTCCTCCCCAGCAGATCTAGCCACTTGCCGCCTCCGCCGCCTCTCCTGTTCTTGCCTCCATCACGGCGGCGCTTGTTGATTCCTCCGGTCCAGATCCAGTTCACGGCGGTTGTTGCTTGACGCGATGCCCTCGTCACCGCCGCCTTCGTCCCGTGTCGTGGCCTCACCATATGCTGGGCGCCCTTTCTCCCTCGTCACCCCGCCTCCTCTTCCCGTCCGAGCGAGCACCGCTTCCTTATCCTTCATCCCACCAACTGCCGTGCCGAAAGTGCCACCACTCTCCTCTGCCGCCTCCACAAGTCCCCTTGATCGCTGTCCGTTCCCTCCGCCCACCGCTGCACCGTTCCGTTCTGTTATGGGTCGCCTCATCCGGTGGCGGCCGCCTTTGTGGTAGGCGATCCGTCACGCCGGTTTTCTTCTCATGCCTAGGTCCTCACAAAGAGATAGCATGCTGCATTGTTGCAAAGATTGTTGTTTGCACATACGTGATTGGTGCCATTGGAAGGTATAAGTTGTGCATTTACGCACTTACGTAGTTTCGCCTCTGCGTTGATTGCATTTTCTTTGGTGGAGCTTTTAGGATGTTATGTAGTCCAGATTGTTGCAAATATTGTGACCGGTGGTTGTTGAGCTGTGGTTGGCAATCATCTATAATGTATGGTACACCCTTCATCTTTATGGAATTTATCCCCTTCGCATTTGCTAAAGTTTGTACAGATCACCTGGAGCAGTGAGATGAATTGAAGCTTTTAGGTTAATTAATTGAAATTTTCGAGTTCAAACAAGGTTGGTATTAGCCTGTGTTAGCCTATTTTGAATTTAATGACCTTGCCGTGCTTCCGATGTGTCTCTGTGATTCAAAATATTCAGGTTTGATTTTCATCTATTCTAACATGTACATACCTACTTGATATTAGGTGCTCCATGCTTGATGCGATGATATTCCACTATGTTTTGTTGTATTTGTTTTCTTTAATACACTAAAAGGAGGTAAGGTATTTTCTTTAGGTTTACCTGTGATGGCTCTGTTATACATATTACAATCTTGGTATAATTTCTTCTTGGCCTTTTGCTTTATACAGCAAATATTACAGTTTCCTGAAATTGCTCTTTTTTCTTCTTTCAGATCAGATGCAGTACATCTGCCTTGGAACTGAATGTTAAGTGCTCCATGCTTGATGCGATGATATTCCACTATGTTTTGTTGTATTTGTTTTCTTTAATGCACTAAAAAGAGGTAAGGTATTTTCTTTAGGTTTTCCTGTCATGGCCCTGTTATACACAATCTTGGTATAATTTCTTCTTGGCCTTTTGCTTTATGCACAAATATTACAGTTTTTGAAATTGCTCTTTTTCCTTCTTTCGGATCGATCAGATACATCGCCTTGGAACTGAACTACAATCTTGGTATAATTTCTTCTTGGTCTTTTGCTCCATACAACAAATACTACGGTTTCCTGAAATTCCTCCTTTTTTCTTCTTTCAAATCAGATGCAGTACATCTGCTTTGAAACTGAACTACAAAGCTTATTTTTATTGACATTAGCGCTTTGGATGGTTTGACAATTGATGCTTTATAATTTAATCGTATACTTAAAGTTGCATATATATTGCATTAAAGTAGATGTCGCTACTAGTCACTACAAATTTTTTTTACAAATTCCCCATTTATAACATCATTGTTGTATTTTGGCAGAGGGAAATATGGTATTGAAGAAATACACGACCATAGCTCGTGTTATGAGATGTGATGCGTCATGGGCACGGAGACTCGGCTAATTTCATTACATATTGGCCAATACATTTATGGGTTCTTAGGTCCTTATGTTCCCATGTTGAAAAGCTTTGTATATGTCGATATTGATGTGTGTTTTTAGCTTGTAGTTATAAGCTTGTGCAGTGTAGCGTTTGTATGGGCAATATTGTATAATAACTTTTTTTAAATGCAATGAAATATTTCTTTTTGAATTATTGTTCATATTTAATTGTATTATATTATCGAATGAAAATTATATTTATATTTAAGTCAAATATATCCAACAAAGAAATAGAAAATACTAATTTACATTGACATTTAGTTGTGTTGCAATAGGTCATATATGTGATGCTAAGAGATGTTCTCCATGCTCTGCGTACATGTGATGCTAAATTTGTGTTGCTGCTTTGCAACACATATATATGTATAACATCATATGGTTTGTGTTGCAGTGTAGAGCTCAGCAACACCACCTATAACATCACCTACATTATGTGATGCTAGAATTGACTGCAACACATATACGTACATATAACAACATATGAACATGTTGCTATATGTCAGTCTTGTAGTAGTGCGAGGACATCCGCAATAGCCCTATTTTTTGAAACGACCATTCCCTTTATCTCCTTCTAACTACAACCAACCTCTCCCTCTTCTTCAACCAGCCATTTCTCCTTTCTCCTTTCCCCTCTTCTCCTTCTCTTCCTCTATTTCCCCTTGTGTAGGGCAAATTGGCAATTGGAGAGGGGCGGCATGGCTTAGGGCAGTGGTGCTAGGGAGTAGGGCATGTAGTTACAACTAGTACAAGGGCGGAACGCAGCGCAGTGGCGGCTACCTCCCCTTACTCTCTTCTTCCTCGTCCTCGCCTCCTCTACCGGCCGACTCTCCTTCTCCTTCTCCTTAGTAAGGCCGAACAACTAGGGCAGAGCCGTGGCTAAGGACAAGTTGCACGCTAGGGAATGAGGAGGGAGGGACGGGAGGGGGCATTTACCCTCCTGTCACTCTTTAAAATTTGTATTTAGTCCCATGACACTCAGGCACACTTTTAGTGACTCAGATGATCTCATATATCATACACATAAAAATTGGCATATGAATTAGGTATCATGAGGCTAATTTTTTCGGGACGGGAGTCGTGGAGCTTGGGGTACGGATCAAAACAGTTTTGTTTTCCTGACCAATCTGATCAAATACAGATACTGATAGTGTTGAATTGGATATTTGTCAGATATTTTCTGATTCAGATATGAATACGAACATTTTATCTCGGATACGAATGCAAACATTTTATCTCGGATACGAATTCAAATATGGTAGAACAATATCTGACGGATACGAATACAAATATTTTTAGATAGTGTAATTCATATATTCAGATACCAACCTTCTAACAATAAACCCAGCCCACCTACCCTACAATCGGCAGCTCATTCAATACATAAAGACCTACCTAGCACACTACTAAACATACATGCTACTTATTTCCATTTGATAAAGGTGTATCCATATGTAGTCATGTCAAAACACATTTTATTTCACTTTTAATATTCTTCAATTCATTTGTTCACTAATTTTATAAATAGTTTGACAAATTAAATTAATTATAGATTTATATCAATTTTGAAAGTAAAGATAGTGAAATTTCTATATTCCGAAAAAAATTGTGACCGTATTTGATTCATACTCGCTTTGTATCCGTATTCAATATTATTCGTATCCGTATCCGTATTCAGGCTATTCGTATTTGTGTGTGTTCGTGTCTAAGAAAAAATATGAAAATAAATATGATATGGACAGTATCCGACTGTATCGGATATGATCCGTTTTCACTCCATCTTGGGGTAGCGCTTGACCGAGGACTGCGACGGATGGTGGCGTGCATAGGTGAGCAGTGGCAGGAGGCGAAGCTACAGGACTGGCGGCGCCGGAGCAACACGAGTAGCAACATTGGAGATGAGAAAGGGCAGCAACATTGGAGATGAGAAAGGGCAGGGTACGGAGCTAGCTGCAACAGCATGCATGGGGCATCAAATGTGTCTGATCTAATTAGTTCAAAATATTCTTAATTGTAAAATTTTAAATCTTTAACTTATGATATGTTTAAATCGTCTTTTTTTTTGTTTTAGAAAGGAGTACGCACCTTCCTAAACACTATGCAAAGTTACAGAGGAGAGATGAAGGAACATTCGTAAGTATCATTGATCGAATCGGACAGTGTATTTTGATGAAACGAGGACAATACGTTCTGCGTAGTATTCCCACATACCTCCAAATGAGGGGGAGGGGGCAACCTGGTATTTATAGAGTCCGAACATGCTCCAAGACAAAATTACTAAAAGGATTACAAAAATGACCCTACTTTTGCTGTGAGGACCGAGGAGCTACTTCACTAGCCTTTTCCCTTCGCCATCTCCTTGCGCCAAGTGAGGCTTAAAACTTGATTCACCTCATGGTG
Organism: Raddia guianensis; assembly: GCA_036346415.1. Lineage (NCBI taxonomy): Eukaryota > Viridiplantae > Streptophyta > Magnoliopsida > Poales > Poaceae > Raddia > Raddia guianensis. Next base: position 28,571,169 of record CM070544.1, read on the forward strand.
AAGTCTCGAATAACCATTTGAGCTTCACCCATCCGAGCCGAGCCCCAAATGAACATTTGACCTCCGCTCGTCCATGCGGGACTAGAACACCTTAGTTAGGGCGCTTGATGCCACTTGTAACCTTAGACATTAGAGCATCCCAAAGAGGACTAGTTACGGCCAGTAAATTATCAGAGGTACAAGAACTCATGGTGTGAAGCTCGGGTGAGAGCGAGGTGTGAGTGGAATTTAAAATTCTCGCCCAAGTTGAACAGTAGAGGCAGTGATACTGGGGATTGATGCAAGGGCTGTTGTTCATGCTCTTAGGGCACAAAGATAACGAGTTAGTAGTGTCGGTGTAATAAATACTGGGGTATGAAGAGTCCTAAGGAAGGCTAGGAGAGGCCAAGGCGGCCCCCCACGTCGGTGGCGACAGACCCAGCGTGTGGGCGAGCCCCTCGGCGTGCCGGCGGCCCAAGCGTCAGCGGACGACCAGACCCGGCGTGTGGCGAGCCCCCAGGTATGCCGGCGGGCCCAGCGCGTCAAGTGGCGACAGACCTCGGCGTGGCGAGCCCTCAGAGGCCGGCGAGGCCCCACACGTCAAAGCGGACGACAGACCAGCGTGTGGGCGAGCCCCTCGGCGTGCCGGGGCCCCACGCGTCATCTGGGCGACCAGACCCAGTAGCGTGGCGAGCCCCTCGAGCAGCGGCGAGCCCCACACGCGTCGGCGGCGACCCAACAGTGTGCGGCGACCCTCGGCAGGTGGGCGAGCGTCGGTGGCGACTCGGCGTGGCGAAGCCCTCCGGCGGCCCGGAACCCGTCGCGTCAAAGCGGGCGACAGAACCCAGCGGCAATGGCGAGCCCCTGGCGTGTCCGGTGGGCCCCACGCGTCAGCGGCCGACCGAGCCCCGGCCCGGCGCTGGCGAAACCCTCTAAGGCCCCCAGCTGTCAGCTGGGGCCCACGTGGTGGAGGCGTCCGAAAGGAGTCTTCGGCGGCTCCCCTATCATGCGGCGATTTAACGCATTCAATGCGACACTACGCGCGGATAGACGGATGAAGAGATGATTACCGCCACAGTGACCTCTGCGGGTCGGATCAACTATCAACGTGGCGCGGCCAGAATTGACCGGCGAGAGAGAGAGTTTGCGATCTTCGAAATGGCCGCCGCGCCGGGAGGAGCAGAGCCGGGCCCCTTGCGAGCCTCATCTGGCGTGATCTGCGGGCGAAGTCACTGCGCAGCGCAGATGGGCGCGCGCGGCGGCGTGAGTAGCAAAGACGTTTCGTCTCTCTGTCTGTCCCACGCGTCTTATCAGTGTACTAAGCGTCAGATCGCCTACCCTCGGCTCTCTCCGCCAGTTCAAGGCTTGTATAAAAGGGGAGGAGAGAGAAGCGAGAGGGGGGTTCGAGACATTATGTAACCACATTTCATACAACCACAACACGGAAAAGAGCTAAGGCTCGGCAGGAGTAGGACTATTACCCGCGAGGGTCGAACACAGGTAAACCACGTGTTGTTGCTCTCGCCCATGGTCCCACGCTCAAATCGAACTGAGCTCGGGTTGGTCGGCTAGCAGGATAGAAATCTGATAGGGGTGTGATCCGCAGTGGTTGAGCGGAGAGCACGCCGTCAAGTAGTATACTAGGGAGCCAGAGCTTAGAGCATCACCATCTGGCTCATCAAATGGGCCTGCAATTCAAAATTTTTTGAACGAGTGTAGGAGGGAAGTAGCAGGTATATAAGAAGCAGCGCACTGTGCGTTCAAAAATCAAATTACTGTAGCGATAAGGGCTCATTTGATGCCCCTGCTAGGGATGCTCTTAGCCTGGCCAACCAAAAGATGGAACGCTCATCTGGAACAATACGAATACCGCTTACTGCTCATTGCATGTGGCACTGCCGCAAGCACCTCCGAGTCAACTACTCAAGGCCAAAATAGTACCATGCGATAGTGTATTCGGTAAGAGAATGTTAGTATAGGTTTCTTTAAATTAATACGACGGATAACCTTTCTATATGTTTTTTAGTATCGGACGAGAGTGTATCGTGTCATAGAAGGCCTAATTTCTGAGGATATGCTCCATCATAGTGCTATTAATCTCATTTGATTGATCAATCAACGAGCAAATGATGTGAAATTAACTGCGCACTATCACCGGACAAACAACACATGCCATGTCTTCGCCCCAATTACCGTTACCGGAAGACCACGTACTTGAATGCCTTGTCGAGGGTTGACGCGCGCAGATCTCGACACAACACCCTCTTCCATCCTTCAAACCTCCTTCCCCCAACGGCTATCTCCTTCCTGTGCAAACCCCGATGCCGCCGTCGCCGTCCACCCATCCCTGAGCCCCCCACTCCTCCCCTCGCCGCCATGCCCTCCGCCGCCGCCGCCGCCGCCAAGACGGCCTCCGCGTCCAAGCCCAAGAGGGGCTGCTCCTCTTCCCCCGCGACGGCGCCCAAGGCCATGAGCGTTGGGCTTGGAAACCAGCGACGCCGCAGCCCCCTCTCCGACCTCAACTCCGGGGACGCGTCGGCCGCGCGGCACGGGTGCTTCCGCTTCCTCCTCTCCTCCGCGTCCGGCTCCAAGTCGAGGTGCGCGTCCACGCCGAGGACCACCGCGTCGGCGTCGGACCCCAGGCCCCGGCCACGGATCGAGAGTCGGGGCGCCGGCGGTGGCCGGTTGCCGGATCAAGAATCAAGAACCCGCGCTGGGGGATGGCCCGGGAAGGAATTGAGGAGTCGGAGGCGGGAGGGGCCAGGTGGTCAGACCAAGAGGCTGGAGCCGGCCAAGAAGCAGGGGTCGGCGACGGCAAGGATGCAGGTGGAGGCGCTGACGCCGGAGAGGAAAGCGGACGCGGGGGCCACGCCGTCGTCCGGGGCGACGCCGCCGATCCACGCGTCGATCTCGCCCGAGGTGGTGGCCTGCGGGTCCGCCACGCCAGTGTGCTTCGCGGCGGGACACCACGTGGTCCCCGGCGTCGGCGACCGGCGCAAGTGCCGGCCGAGAGGCATCCTGGCCATCGCCGGCGAGGGGGCGGCTAGCGAGGAGCTCGACGCTGAGCCGTCCCAGGCGTCGATCCACTGGCTGTCCTCGCCTTCTGGGGAGGCCGGAACCTGCTCGACGAAATGCGGCAACGAGGCCTCGGTGAACTGGCTGGTGTCCCCGCCGGAGGAAGTTGCCGTGGATTTGCTCGAGGAGATCTTCGTGCCGAGGTGCTCATCTGAGGACGTGCTCTGGCGATTCTCCCCTGACTGCACAGGATTGCTGGGCTCGCCGGTGCTCGGTGGTGCACTTGACTTTGGCACACCAGCGTCGGAAGTGTCCGATACAACACCATCGTCGGGATTTCTCCCCGTGCAGAAGACACCCAGCACCGGTGACAGCATTAGCCCCTTCTCTCTTATTGTGAAGAGGGCATCACAGTCATCTAGACTAAGGTCTTTGTGTGCCAAGCAAGGACTGCGCAGCAGCTACCGGTACAGCTCGGTAGCGGATCCGACACCGATTTCCGGGGAGTCATGGGGTGAAAATTCGAGTCAATGCAGGTCTTCAGGCTTGACAAGGACAAGCAGTCGTCCTGTCACCAAGATGGATCCAGTGAAAGAATGTCTTGAAATGATGAGTCTGTCCCCAAGGCCCGGGGATGCTGATTATGATGAAAATGGGGCACTACCTGCACCATTGCCTGATCTCAGCTTCCAGTTTGCCGGTGCTCCAACGCCTCTGGAATCCATAGACTTGAGTTCTTTTAAAAGGTCACCATGTGACTTAGAAATGAAGGGGAAAGGAGTGAGTATTCAAAAACCGATTTTGACAGAGACTCGGATTTCATGGCGAGAAGGGTTAATTAGCCGAATGTTTGATATGGGTGACTTCGACTGCTGCAAATGGTTGTCTGACGAGGAGGATGATGCAGTTCTTGTTGGCGGTGTTGAGGCCTTGCTTGAGACCAAATTTCAGTCAACTAGTGGTTCTTGCCGGCAAGATTGGGACTGCCCACTAGCAGCATGTGGCTTCGGGTCTGTTGAATTCAGTTGCACTGGTGGTGGTGAACTGAAAGAAGACAGTAAACCTCCTCAAAGCCATCTTTCAGCTGCAGAATCTATGAGAGCTGAAGGATTTGAGCTCGTATCGTCCGATGACTCGGATTGGACTCTCTTCTACAAGAATGACTTGTTCGAAAGATGAGGTTATCTGCTATGAAGTCGAGGTTTCTTTGTTCAGATGTTGTGTACTAATTGTACCACGAGAGCCATGGCAGACACAGGTGTTTATGTTTGTCCCAGGCTTGTACTTCTTTCAGCATATGAAGTTTCTCTTTGTATTCTTTGGTGGCACATGTAAATTATGTCGGTAGATAGATTTGTATCTGGCTAGAATAACCATTTTTTTTTGTCTAATCCAGCGGCCATACTTCAGAGCAATATGAGTGTAGAAGAACTGTTCATTTTTCTTTCGATGATATGCTGCATAATTCCTTCTGCACAGAAGTATTAATTCAGATCATACTGTACTGTTTATGCTGAACAGTGATTCTGTGAACTGCTGACATTTTGATGAATCTGTCATATTATTGTCCTGATGACAAAACCCGGTAGCGAAACCATGCAAATCATCTGTACACTGTGAGGTACTACCCTTCTCCTTCCTCTGCTGCTGGCCCCTCCTCGCTCTCCTTCCTCTTTCCCTTTGTCCTTTCTCTTGCGGCAGTGCTCTTTGTACCTCCACCATTGCCGTTGCTGCCACCGCCGACCGACCTACCTGCATCCAGTGTCGCCCTCGCTGCCCATTCCACTCCTATCATTTTCGTTGTCACGCTGGTTCATCGAACCTAACTCTATGCGACCACCCTGATGACCCGCAGCTTTGGCGGTTTCGGTCACAATTGCCTCCCTAACTTCCCTCTAAGTCTGAGATGCACAAATGAACCTAGCGGCAACGAAGGAAGACAACAATGATAGGGGTGCTACATGTTTGAAGGAGGTGTGGTATTCAGGCCTTGTTTGTTTCATATTAATGTAGAGTTGTGTTTTACTGTAGCAAATTTATGATCCTCTCAAAATACGTTTTAATGAGTTCAAAAAATTATGAAAAAAATATTTTACAAACTTTAAAAAGTACTATTAAAAACCCCATAAGAATGACTACAAAACATTACATCATTTGGCTTATACAAAAATAACAAATTTTCATTTAATTTAATTTAATTTAATTTAATCTGAAACAAACAAGGCCTCAATCCCCACAAAGTATTGAAAACAAATGCACTGAACTCATTAAGCAATTTTGGAAGTTGTTTGTGAATTGTGACATAGGATGCACCCCCGCCATTTCTTCTTTTTTTCCTTGGGTTTTAAACGTGGGAGTGTGGTACCCTGTTTTGTGCATTAAAGCGCATCTTATTGAAGGCTCTATTTGGAGAGGAAAGACTGCCAACCCTAGCCACTAGTAGACCACTACTACTCTACTAGCCACCAACCACCTAGAACTTGTTAGCGTTGCCTGAGCATCGCCCTATGCTCAACCATGGCTTTAGTTGTCGTCCTATGCTTGGTCAGCATCACATCGAGCATCCCCATTGTCCTAGCCGCTTGTTGCTTCTGCTTTCATCTTAGCTACTCCCTCTGTATCAGATTATAAGTCGTTCTGGTGCACTTGGCTTTTGCCAAATTATAAGTCGTTCTGTGTCCTCACTTCTCACTCCACTTTTCTCTTTTCCTAGACTGCCCCTGTACTCTCGCTTCTTCCCCATTCGCTGTCGGTTGTCGCCTCGCTCCCTTGCTCCGCCGCTCGCAATTGCCTCGCTACCCTGCCCCACCGAGTGCATCGTTCCCGGCACCTACCCAACTGGAGCCTAAGGTGCCACTGGTGGAGGTCAGCGGCTACCTCAGATCTGCAGGGTGGAGCCTTTTTTCCCCTTGCGCGAGAAGAAGAGGTGGAAGTGGAGCACATTGTCTTGCTGGGACACGAGCACACGGCGGACGGCGACCGGCGACCGGAGGAGCGCGGATCTGGGCGGTGGAGCACAAAAACCCACCAGATCTGGGCGAATGGTGGCCAAATTTTGCTTGGCCGCTACCGCGGCTGGACGAAATCATGATGGTAAAGGAGGCGTTTTTTTGTTGGATTCTTCTTTCTCGGGCTCTAATCGAAGAGGTAATTTCTCCGTTTGTCTCTACGTTGTCTTTGATTCATAGACCTTCGATTTGGGAGAGATTTCGTGCGGATTTGGCCGAGACAACGGCGGGGTGATCTTCAATATGTTTCTTGTTCTTCAGGGGAAGGCCAGCTCAAGGGATGCCTACTACAGCACCCAATGATTTTCTACAGGATCTTTTGGGCTTGGCTTGACTGATTCATCCCCTACAGGTTTTGGGCATTGGACTGGAGTACGAGTATTTTCCTATCATATAGATTCAGTAATGTTGTTTAGGTGTTATTGTTATTAAAGACAATGTACGAGTATCTTGTTTAGTGCTCCTGGGCACACATTTAAACCATTCCACATTGATCTTGGTTAGTGATGTATGCTTTGTCACCTGTTTTGTGTTTTGAACGTCAATATTATGGTAGTTCTAAGCTTGTTTAAGCTCTTCTTAACTGCCCCTCGTGTTATTTCCTTAATTATCTTTTTTTGGGTGCAAACTGTCTTGTTTATGGGTTTATTTCTTGTTCATGTTAAGGTGGCACCCCATCTGCGAGCACAGATATTCTTATGGATATTCTATCTATTGGTACATCCCCAGTACAAAATGGCCCTCCAGCAACATCAAACTTTATCCCTCTTGGCCAAGGTGGAGTAATACAATATGTGTATACAAGGTGGAGTATTTTTCTTTCTATTTAAAGACAGTGTTTCCCCCCTGTTTGTCAGCCATTCTTAATTTGAGTATTACACACAATGCAGCAAAGACTGAGCCTGCTCCTTTTACACCTCCAATCGTGAATCTTCTCGATGGTTTGTCCTCAAGTACACCTCTTGCTAGCCAGTTCCTATCTCTTGATTATGTAATACTCCTAATCTTGTTGAAATTCACTGTTACTCATCAATTACAGCTGATACCAAATGGAGTACTTTACTTGCTTGCTTACCAGATTACCAAATGGAGTACTTTACTTGCTTGCTTACCAGATGAGAATATAGCTTACCCATCAATTACAGCTTTCCAGAGTGCAACTTTGAAGATCTTTTTCAGTTTTTAAAAGCAGCCTGGAAAGCCTCGGGAAACTACTCCATCTTTACAAATTTACTCCTAGAGTAATTTATTATTGATAGAATCACAACAAAGAGTATTTTCTTTTCAGGAAAGAAGGGCCAAAAAACATCTTGCTAAACATACACAGTCATGGATTAATGCTCCACCTGAATCTGATCAGATAAGTTTATTTCCAACTCAACTACTCAGTTATATCTAAACATATGAACACAATTACTGTTATATCTAAACTATGAATGCATCTATTACATCCAAACATAACACAACTATTGTATCCACTTTCACTCAAATTGTGCTAGATAGACTAGTGCACTTTGGTAGAGACCCTCGTCACATGACAACCGACAAGGTAGCCTCCCTTCTCTTTCTATGCCTCGCTTATTCATATGTGGGTTTTTGTACCCATTTCCTCCTCCAACTTTCATCACTTCTTTCTTGCACATCTGTAGAGTTAGGAATACTCTGTTTAGATTTGCTACCTCATAGCCCTCAAACTCTTCCTCTACACCATGAATTACTCTTCAATAGTTTTAGGACTTCTACTATCAGTTAAGGACTGTATGGAGTTGAAGAAACCAAGATCTAGCACATTCATGTCAGGGGAGTTAGCTGGTTGTTGCATCAACTGAATGTCTAGCCCAGTAGCTGCCACAGCTTGAAGGAAGGCTTTGTCATTCGGACCAACATGTGTTCTTGCATTGTCTTGTTGGATGTAAATTGTCCTAGCAACATCATCTTGCGGCCACACAGATTGGATGGTTGGGATAAATACTGCCTCATGACTTCCCTGTTGAATATGATTGATTTGGTTTCTATAGTCCCTTTAGCCCTGTTCTGGCTCTTTCTAGCTGCAGGCACCTATTTGATAAATGGCCACACACCAATCTTTCCTGAAAATGTTTCATTCCCTTGTGCATCAAATCTGGGCCGAGCAACATCTATCAAGAGCATGACTTTACCAATGCTATTCTTATTATGAATAGTGCGTACAGAGTCATCCTCTTCCGGTAGCAAGTAATATTTCTTTGTCTTTTTGGTCATATAAAACCATTTCTCATCCATGTGCACTATATTGTGCATGTCAATAAAGCTAGGTTGAGCATCCCCTAGAGTTCTTCGATCTAACATTGAAATGCAGAATTGGAGTCTTTCTTTCTTGTTGCCCTCTCTCAAGAATGGTTTTAATGTATTGGAGTGGCGTCTTATATGGCCTAACTTAAAGTTCATGTGCAATGTTGAAATGCTTACATCCAAAGACTTAGCTAGTGACCTCAAAGTGGATCTTCTATTCAGTGGAATTGTGGTGATTCGGGAGAGATCAAGTTCAACTTTCCTGCGACCACATCGACTAGTTCTTTTGTTAGACACATCAACATCTAACCCATGTGCAATCTGCTCCCTTGCAAGCCTCCAGATTTTTTGAATAACTCGAATATTTGCATGAAAGAAAGCAGCAACCTCCTTTGTTGCACTCTTGGGTAATTTCCCACTTCTGCTTTTTGCATGCAATGATACGTAAACAGCATATCCCTGGGCATCTGTTAACCAATTCCTTAACCTCATTTGTTGTTGTTGAACACCTGCGAGGGTAATAATGACACAAGGATGGGTGAATTTGATTGAATTTGTGAATGTGTTTAAAAAACAAGAAAGTGCGGTGTGTGTTCAACTGAATTAGATGCAAAATCTTCACTCCAGACATTTGTTTCTGTGCTGCTACTGATATTACATTTCCCCTTTATTGCAGCTAAAATATCGCATGTTGTTAAAAACCAGCACCTTCAATGACATGCTTAAAAAACTATCTAAACTACTCTACATTGCTGCAGCCATGGAGGTACTAGCCTTGTCTCAATTGATTTTGTAGATAATTTGAGTTTAATATTCTCTTTATGAAGGAGTAAGCCGCAATGACATGCTTTTGTATGTGCATTAGGCTTTGCCCATATTCTCAGTGACATTTGTATGCTTTTGTATGCCGCTATGACATTCTCAGTGACATTTGTGAGAATCCTGGTTTCAACTTGACATTATCATTTTCATTTATGCAGTGTGCTTCTCCTGCTTCGTTGAGAGGGGAAGTTGTACATGTAGCTTCAGCAGTAGCATTGTCGTGTTCATCTTGTGCGGGAGCGATGCCTTCTTCCTCATCAACAGCAGCCTCGCCTCCGGGTATGATTTCACTATCCAATTCTTCTATAGGAGTATAGTTGAGGTCCAGGAGAAAGCTTGTTGCCATGGATGTGTATCTAATTTGGGAGCTGTTGCTGTAGATGCATATCGCTGGAGATGCTTGTCGAGCAGTTGTTTGCTCGCTGGAGATGATCGCCGGAGATGCTCGCTGGATATGCTCGCTGGAGAGAGGAAGGGCAGCCAGATAGATGCTGGCTGGAGATGCTTGTTGAGCAGCTGTTTGCTTGCTGGAGATGCTCGCCGGAGAGAGGAATCGCTGGAGATGCTCGCTGGAGAGAGGAATCGCTGGAGATGCACACCGCTCCAGCTCGCCGGAGAGAGGAATCGCTGGAGATGCTCGCCGAAGAGAGGAATCGTTGGAGAGAGGAATCGCTGGAGAGAGGAATCGCGTGCGAGCGGTGATCGGCTGGAGAGAGGAATCGCGTGCGTGCTCAAATTTCAAATTGCTGTATAGGGGTAGAAATGACCTTTTGGTGGTTCTGTTAATTAGTCCTAAAATGCACAGAACGACTTACAATTTAATACAGAGGGAGTACTATCCAACTATAGTATCTAATTGGATCGAGGGGTAGCAAGTTATGTGTGGCAAAGTCATTCGACAAAGCGCATGGCAGTAGCGATGGAGACGAGAAGCAGAGGCAAACAGATGGCACCAGGGAAGGGGGGAGAGGAAGGGGCTATTGTAGGAATGACAAAGCGTGGGAATAGAGGAGGAGGGCTAACTCTAGGGATATGAAGGGAATAGGAAACACCGGCATGGGGCAGAGAGGCGGTCGTCCTATTTATTCGGGCGATCAGGTGACACAAGAAGCAGATGATAGGAGAGCTCGGCTTGCAAGGAGGGAGGAAGGTTAGTCGAAGGGGACGCGGAGGTAGAGAAGAGCGACAATGTGGGAACCGAGGAGAGTGGTGGTATGCTGGCGTGGTGACAATGAGGAGCAGAAGGGTATGTGTGGTTCGGGCTCGGGTTGAGGCAAGTTCGCGAGAAGATGGATTAAGGGGCACATGCGTTTGCTATGTGATAGTGTGGTTGTGTAGTGATTTGTGGGGTTATGCGATGTTATTAAATGGTGGAGACGACCATCATTAGCCTTTTTAATAGTAGAGATACACAAAAACAATTTTTACATGTATTGCATTTTTCATTTCAAATGTTTTCCATATCAATTGTAGTATATTCTTTAAGAATGAGTCCATTTTTTGATGCCATCACCAAAGTCCATTTAACCTCATAAACTATAAAACAATTCATTTAATCCCCACTAAACTATGAAATTTAGAGCAATCCCCACAAACCTCCTAGTAGTTGACTCGACGTTGTCTGATGAGGACATCACTGACATGGTTGCCCAAGACGAAAGGACGTCGAACTCGCTGTCGGGTCCGGTTAGGACATCCAGGACCAGCGCACCTTCAAACGGACGTCCAGATCACATATGGCGTCCAAATGAGGCAAATAAGGACTCTACGGAAAGCTTACGAGATAAGCTTTCCAACGGATCCAACCACGCCCCCAAATTCCATCCGAGTCAACAGGAATCGCGAAAACAATCTGATAGACAGAAACTATCCGGCGCTGCATCGCCGTATTTTTGGGCCCAAAGCCCGTATACCCCTAGAGTTAGGGTTGAGCACGTGTGGGCACCTGTTTGGGCGCCCCTCCTCTGGCTGCCGCCCTATATAAGTCCCACGCCATGCTACGTCTTAGTTGGGTTTTGTTTAGTTGATTTCGTTACTGTCGTGTGAGATTTCGCCTTGTTCTTCTTGTGTCGGCTAGACCAACAGGACCAAGTTTCTGAATCCGATTATACTTAATCTATATTCACAATTGTGATTGCTTATCTTGTGCTCTTGCTCGTTCTTCAGTTGCCAGTAGAAATCGTCCTTCGTGGACAGGTCGATCGTGCCTCTGGTTCGGTCGATAACACTCGTCGTGGTAGTTTAGCGATCGCCGGGATTTCCAGTTCCTTTGCGGGGTTGGAAGCCAGATCGTTTAGGTCTCCGTGACACCTACTGAGTTATCCTTACCATCTCTCACCAGAAGATCGGGACCCCGCGTCCGCGCACATCATTGCCTGTTGTGGGCAAAGAAGCAGAGCGTGCTCACTATGCCCCAAGCCTTGCAAGCCTGGGCTCGGGCTTAGGAAGCTCGAGCTTGCGTTAAAAGGACCCATGGGGATTTGACAGCGAGCCTGGGCAACTAGCAGGAGGCCCATCCTGGGGCGTCTCTCCTCGTGGGTTTTGTTTGCTTTCGGGGCTACCTTAATGGGCCACCACTGCTCATGGGTCGTCTGTCTTACCAATAGCTAGCCCTCGAGACTCGTGTTGACGTATCCCATGCGTGCTCCCGAGTTTTAATGACAATCGTGCCATGAGTGTCATTCATACGCGTAAGTGTAACATCCTCAATTTTTAAAGCATAATTTTCAAAAATTAATTTGTGTTTATAATTGTTTATTAATTTACGAGGAATTTGTATTGAATATTCAATTAAATTAATCCCTAATCTATATTGATGAAAGCATATGAATGTGTGTGTGTGTATTGGCCAAGCAAAAATACAAAAATAAACATAGAATGCATTTCTAATACTTCTCCAGCTTTACTAAATTTTGCAAATAATGGTTTTCCAGTAAAATACTCCTTTTACATAAATAAGAAATGAAAAAGGAATTGCAAAATTAAGCAGAAAAAGAAAGGCCGAAACCTCGTTGATGGGCCAATCTTTCTTTCCTTCGGTCCAGCATTTTCTTTTCCTCCCCGTGCAATTTGGCCCAGCTCCAGCAAACAGGCCCAGAGCGTCGCGCCAAGCCAGCCAAGCCGCTGCCAATTGGTCCCACGTGTCAGCCTCCACTCTCCTTCACCCACTGACTGGTCAGGCCCGCTTGTCATATCCATCCCCTTCCTCTCGCCGCCTCCCCTCTCTGTCTTTCTCCCGTGCATCTTCCTCTCCCTCCCCGACGCTCTGCTCCTTCCTCTAGACCTCCGTCCTAAGCGCACCTGCACCACCGAAGTTCTTGGACCCCACACGCATTTCTCCGCCATAGGGCAGCGCCGCCGTCGAGCTTGACCAATTTCGGCAGAGCAGTTTTGCACCATTAAAACCACTTCTGTCCTATGGTCGCCGCTGTGCCACAAGCATTCGTCCTCTCCTCCTGTTTCCGGAGCACACCGCGCCGCTATGGTCGTCGCCGCCTCACCATGCCGCCATGACCGTGCAGAGCCGCCTTCCCACCCTGTGACACCAACTCCAACCACCGCCATAAAACGTGCCCTATGGCTCGACGTTCGCCTATAAAAAGCTGAAGCCACCACGTCTCCATCGCCACCCCACGGAGCCGAGGACGACGAGCACTGCCGCGCTGCGCCGCCGTGCCCCTCGGTCCCACAAATCTTCTGACCCTCCAATAGTCCTCGCCTCCCTCTTCGTTTCGCCTCACCCAATTGGATCCCCCCGTCACTGGAGCATCTCGACGTCATCGCCATTTCAAGCATCGCTGCCACCGTCACTGCCGACCATCCAGACATCGGTACTCCCCGAGGCCGAGCCCACCAAGTGACTCCCCTCGCCATGCTCTTTCTCCCGAACCGCTCGCCCTCGCCGGAGAAGCCGTCGTCTGCCGGATCGCACCACCGCGTCGCCGCGAACCCTGCCTTGAGCCACTGACAGGCCGGACCCGCCTGTCAATACTCCACAGCGCAGCGCGCGGGCGACTGGCCAGTTGGGTTGACACGGGTTAGATGGGCCGGTCACGGCCTACTACGGCATTTTCATTCAACAAATAATTTTCCATTTTGAAATACACTCTAAAATTCATATTAATTCAAAAAAATTCCCAATAAATTTTATTAAATTCATAAACATCCCACCTTTCGAAATAAAATATTTTCACGCATTGAAAAATTTTCTTCGACAAATTTGATTAAGAATCGTAAAATCCATGGCTATATAATTTGTATTATTTTAATAATAATAATACAAGATAAATTTCAATACATTTAGAAAAACTCCACCTTTGCAAAGTAAATGTTTTCATACATTGAAAATTTCTTTTTTAAAAATGTACTTAAAGAATTGAATTTTCTATGTTTTTAGACACCGATGTTTCTAGATTGGATTGTGATATTGGTGTGTTGTCTGACGCTACATTTGAAGGCAAGTCCCCTTGACGCATATTCTATATTTTTTTTATTTGTTTGCGAAATGTTTGTGAAATGCTTAGAAGTAACGATGCATGATATTTTGTTAAATAATAATTTGGTAAAGATAGTTAATACTTGAAAAAGAAAAATGAGTTCGCCCTGATATTATTATTTTTCAACCCTAGAGATTTGAATGGTAAATGGGTATAATCTTTATCGAATCTTGTTTAATGGTGAAAGATGAATCTTGATAATAGCAACAAGGTGATTACATCAAATAATGACCACTTTGCTAAGTCACATTATTTCATGTGGATTATTGATAAAACTCTAAGTTGGGTTTAATTTGTATGTTATTAAAGATGGAAGAATGAGAAAATGATGTTTTCTTATTGGAACAAAGAATATGGTGATGTAAACACATTTGACTTAGAAGGAATAACGACTACCGTTAGGGTACAGGGTTACCCTGGTAAAACGGAATCCGACCACCTTAATAAGTCTAAGGATTGTTTTCCTGTGAATATATGAACCAGGCTCATACAACACGACCTCAAAACTTGTCTATGGGGACGAGCTTAGCTAAGCAAGTCTAGGAAGCTACCGGAAACTATTTCGATTTGAAATAGAGACACCAACGAATGGGAACTCGGGCCGATCTTTGTAGCTCCAGTATCCGGACATTCAAGTTGTCACCTCGACGTGATAAATTTTAGACAGTGGGATGACCAGGGTCGGTCACGCATGCTCCATATTTAATGATAAATAGTTTCGAGTTGATTTCTCGGAATAACTATCTTTGTGCTGTGCGTCTTTGTCTTGTATCCTCGATACTTTGACAAGAACGTACTAGCAGTCGAGGGTAAAGTATACACTCTGCAGAGTATTATATGAACTATCATGATAGCCGCGCTCTCGATTATTAGCATGCTTGGTGACTGTTCATATGGTAGCTTTATCTATACCTCTCATCCCCTTCAAAATACAAAATGAATTACTAATCTTAGGAGACAAAAGACATTTACTTGGAAAGAAATGATTTCTTGCCTATACTCTGATGATTTCTCCAGAAAGAATTTTGTATAATGTAGAAAGGCTTTATGAAAGAAATTTTAAGAAAAACCCGAGAGAACTATCCTTTGTACTGAGCTTCACATTGCATAATTTTCTTGGCAAAATTGGCTGCCGGACACTCAAAAAACGTGGCTTTTGCCACAGGCCACTAAAAAAAGATGACTTTGCCAAAAGACATTACAATTCAATGGTAATTTGTTGTAGAACACCACACCTATTATTATATGCAATTTTAATAGCAAGCTACGGGAAATGACTATCCTACCTGCCTCTCCTTTGCCCGCCTCGTCCTCTCCCTTTGTCTCCTTGCCTTGCGCCCGGCGGCAGCCTGCGCTTGACGCCGACCCGTTCAACGCCGCTTTGCCTCCAAATCGACATCGTCTCCAGCGCAGCCGGCGCCTTGCGCTTGCGCGCCATCGGCCTCGCGCCCGACGCCGACCACGATCCACGCCATGCTCGTCTCGTCCGCCACGGCCCGATCTGCCGCCCGCGCCGGCGTTGCCCTCGGCTTCCACGCGCAGCGCCGCCCGATCCAAGCCGCCCGTCTTCGCCGCGGCGACGGCGCGCCCGTCCTCTCCTGCGCTGACGACGCGCCTCCATGACCCGTGGCGCCGTCCCCGACACCGCCTCCACGCGCGACCCCGATCCTCACCGCCCGTGGCCTCCACGACGCGGCGCCGCCCCAGATCCAGTGCGGCGCGCTTCATGGTCACGGCGGCGGCCATCTTCACTGACGGCGGCGGCGGCGGCGTACGGTCGGAGCAGCAAGCGCCCCATCTCTCCTCATGGCGACGCCCGATCCGACATGCTGGCGGCAATTCTTCGCATCGCGTGGCACCTTCTGCGCCCGAACGCACGGCGCCTTGTCCTTCATCCATGGCGGCGACCAAGCCCGGCCACGCGACAGCGGTATACTTGTCCATAAATTATGTTTACTTACATTGGAGTAGAAAATATTATTATAAGAGCTATAGTGTCCAACAGCAAATTACCATTGAATTGTAATGTCTTTTGGCAAAGTCATCTTTTTTTAGTGGCCTGTGGCAAAAGCCACGTTTTTTGAGTGTCCCAGAGCCAATTTTGCCAATTTTCTTAGACTTGTGGAGCACAATTGTACTCACGTTTCTTGCTTTTATCTTTTTTTTTTCAAAAACTTTTAGTTGGAGAACCATCCCAGGGGAGCAAAGAACTCTATGTAGCTGGGAATTACGAGGAGTACACCGGAGCTTAGGCTATGTCCTACTACCATCGTGCCTGTGGCTTGAAGCTACGAATTTAAATAAATCTCGTGATTTAAGATCGTACCTTAGCTAGTACAAGTATTTGTATACATCATATTGTGATATGCGTCGGTCTGTGCACCGACTTGGCTGTACTATTTTGGGCTTCAGCCCTATGTATTCAATCTTAAATAATGGCAAAGTATCATTCTGTTTCGAGACTGTGTGCACTAGCGATGATCCTTTGGACTAGTGCAGATACACACAGAAGAGCACGGTTATGTCAATCGGGTCCTAACAGTAAGACCCATGAGCGACGTGTTAGTGCGCCTCGAAAGTCGAAAGGTCGATAGTGCTTGGCGGGGAACTGAGGAAGGACCTCTCATCTTCCGTCGCGTGCGTGATTACGGAAAGGCCTTGACCTTGACCCCCTTATAAATTGTAGGTAGCCATTCTCTGTAAGTTCTCCACTTGCTCTCACCTTTACAGTCATCCTACTCCTAAGCTCCACTCCTCGTCTCTGACATGGCTCCACGCATCCCAAGCTCCTATGTCCAAGATGCTTACGGCACAAGGAAGAGGGAGGAGGATCCCTTTGTGGTTGATCCGGCGCTGCTGCCACTGCTGGAAGCGGCGCCCAACCTTCCTGAGCTTTGCTCGCTGACCTTCGGTGACGAGGCGTTGGAAATAGACCTGATCACCAGAAGCCCATCCCGGCAGCCTAGCCTGCTGGGCGGTGCATTAGGCCGGGCTCGGGCCTCAATTCGGAGCCTGGTCGTCGGGCTGGGCCGGGCCCAAGTTTTTCGCGATTTAAGACATGGTCGGGCCAGGCAGCCGGGCTTTGGGCCGGGCATGGGCCTAGTCCCGTGGGACTGGGCTTTTCCATGCCGAGCCCGGCCCGACGTTTGATCAGGTCTAGTTGGAAACGGCGGAGGAGGTGGCGGCATGGCCATCCGCGTAGTTTGAGCCTGATGGGTCTAGGTTTGGATTCAATTTTTGGGTTTTGGGTTTGGGTCCATGGAGGTCGGAACCATTTCCAGGGAAAAAATATTTTTAGATCATCTTAGGCCTTGTTATTTTCAGCATTACGTACCGTTGCGTATTACTGTAAGAAATTTTGTAATTTTTATATAGCCTATATGTTGTGATAATTTTTAACGATTTTTTCGTGGTTTTTAGTAGTCCTTCTAAAGATAATTTAATAAAACTATTTTAATTATTTTTTATAATATGTATACTTTTTTACACAAACGCAAAGAAAAAGAAAAATGCGGATAAACAGCGAAAGTCTACCTTAGGACTAGTGGAGACGCTGTTGGCTAGGAAAATTGCTCAAACGACACTCAACTCGTTGAAAACACAAAACGAAACTCAATTCGTTACTATTTTTAAAATAACAACTGGGACAACGAACTTTATTCCCAAATGACATTTTTACGTTTTCTATCACTTTTCCCATCTTTTTTCCTCCTTTTCCTTTTTCGATCCGCCGCCATCTCCCTCATCTTTCGCGACGGCGGCGGTGGCGGGCCAGCGATGGAGCCGTGGCGGTGACCATGGCTGACGGAAACCACGGCGGTGGTGGCGAGATGATACGCTTGGCATGACTATGGTGAGACGACGGGCGGCGGAAGTGGCGTGGCGAGGTGACGACGACGCGATGGCAATGGCTATGGGAGCGGTGGCGGCGACAGCTAGGTAGTGGCGGCGGCATCGGGAGGCAGCGGCCGGATTGGCGCGACGCGGTGGTGACGAGAGGCAGCGGGGACGGTGACGGGAGCGGCGACACGCCTGTCGGAGGTGTGGAAAAAGGCCAAAAGGGGAAAAAAGGGAAAAAAGATGAAAAGGTGGGAAAAATGTGAAAATATCAATTGGGAATAAAATTCGTTGTCGGTGTTATTTGAAAAAATGGAAACGAATTGTGTGTTATTTTGTTTTGTGGTAGTAAATTGGTGTCATTCTTCGAGCAAATTTCCTGTTGCCCCGTTTCCCTCGCAGTCCCACGGTCCCACCCCACCATCGGATAGGGTTCGTCAATCCGAGAGAGGGCGGGGGCAAGACGAGGCGGCGTCGGCGATGATGGCCTCCAGGCTCCGATTCCACCACCGTAAGAACTCCTCCCACCGCTCTTCTTCTCTCTATCTCTTCGGATGGAAGTGGCTCTGTAATCGGTAGATGAAAGTGGTTTTGACGACGACCCTCTTCCCGATGATGGCCATGGCCCCAGCTCCCACTCCCCCAGGGCGACGCCGGCCACGGCCATGGAGGGCAGACGGCGCTCGCTCGGCGGTGGCGCCCGCAGAGGGCACTGCAGCAGAGCTCCAGGCCAGTGACTCGAGCCCGTAGAGAGAACGAGGGAAATGGCAGATGTGACGAAAATTCGAAGATAATAGGGGGACATTTCGGGGATAGAAAGAGGGACTGTCGCAGAGAAATTTGTGGCTTGAGTGTAATGGGCTGAAAGGCCTGCGAATTGGCGAGGTGTGCGAATTGGGTGTTATAATTTCGCTTGAGAAATAGGAATAGAATAGAACAGAACGATATGTGCAGCGATAAAAGTTCCTAAAGGGTTGCTTTGATTCCAATTTAACATCCGAAAGAAGTAATCTTGCCCACTTTTTCTGTCATTCATAAATTTGCTTGCATCTGGAATCACTGGGTTTTCTTTATAATCAAACAAGAAATGGTTTTACATGTGTTTCATTAGCGCAATTGCAGAGGTCTTGAGAACAACCGAATATTGCCCACTTTTCAGAAGAGCAAAACCAAAGTGATTAATTAATCTCATTGCTTCTGTAGTTTGGTTGATTGGAGTACGACCGAGCTGCTGTCCATCCCGGGCGTTTGTGGCAGTGAGAGCACAAAAACTTCAGGTCCAAAAGAAGTAAGGGTTCTGGATTCTGCTCTATCCTTTCTTTTTTCTTGGGAGATGGAAGTGCCTTGTAATCCAGGGTAGTGCCAAATAAATTAAGCCTGGCTTCCTGTCCAGATCCACGTTGGCTGGGTGTTTCTGCACTTGCAATTAAGTCTCAAGATGTATGTTTTTTTATTATGTCTTATGGGTATCATCGATGTACCATTTTTCACCTTCAGTCAGTTGGATGATAATCTGATTCCTCCTACTCCATAACTCATGTATTTCTGTAAACTGTAGTTATGGCAAAATGAAATTCTAATTTCAACATTCGAAGTTTGACCTTCTATTAAGTATTAACAATCAATGAAATGGGTATGTTTTCTGCTTTATGTTCATTATCTGTGTTTTTCTCTAGGATGTTTGTGGTGGTAGTATATTTGCAACATCAATAAGCTTGTAATTGCGGCAACAATTAGGGCCTGTTTGGATACATGGTTTTGAGAAACCATGGTTTTGTTATACGTAGAATTTGTAATAATGTGTTAATAAAAAGCATGGTTTCATAAAAGTCCAGTACACTCTGTTATTTATTGGAACTATCACCTGTTTAGATATATGGTTTTTAGCATGGTAAACTAGACCAAACACATGATCTTGTGTGAGCCAAACCATGAAAACTTTAGCTAAGAGTGGAGTTTGAAATACTCCAATAAATACATGGTTTACTACAAACCATGATTTGGATTGGAGTATTTTTTGGTCATCCAAACACCTCATGGTTTTGAAAACTATGGTCTTTTCAGAAACCATGGTTTTGCCTCGAAAGTATGAAAATAGTTTGTTGCCAAACAGGGCCTTAGATGATAGATTCCAGGTTATTTGGGTTGTATAATTAATATGCTGATTTCAATCCCTAGATGATTCTTGGTACCATTTTTTTAAAATCGGGTTAGTTCTTTCTTTTCTTCGTGCCTTTAGTATTTAAATGATGGTTATTCTATAAAAGAGAGGGCAAGAAAAGTGTGCCAATGGCCCAATACTCTGATTGTTTTTACTGTCATAAGATTTACTTGTTTAACTAATATTGTTTCCCACCTTTTGTTTATGTGAAAAGTAGGGTCTATTTCTTGAAACCATTTTTGTTCTCCTAATGTTGTGTTTCACTTTTGTTCTTACTCAGAAAAAGACGATTGGATGAAGTGTGCCTTGAGAGGTTCCAACAATATAGTAGAACATACATCCAATCCTGGATTCTTCAGGGTTAGTTCTTTCATGTAATAATTCCGTGGATTTGGATATTTATATTCTAGATATTTGAATAAATTGATTGAGTACTTTGCATGTTTATAAATGTGCTTCAAAAATCAAACTCGAGGGTCTGAGACATACCAGATAAGCTAGTAATTTTCTCTTGTTGCGAGCCAAAGCTTTTGGAAACAGTGAGCTTGACCCATGTGAATGGTCTGCAACTCATGTTCATATGTTGATGAAACTAGATTGGACAGCACCCAAAGCAAGGTTGTACCTCTAAAAAGAAGCTTGGAATCCTTCGTCTAACCCATGTGTTCTGTTGGGCATCAGGCAGCATCATCCACCTCACACTTACCCGTACCTAAATAGTGCCCATGCAAGTGCTATGTGGGTGACTGGTGCTATACCCCCAACCAAGCCCCCTCCCCACCACCGTACTTCAAATATTTTAGCAGCTAAGTGTTTCGTGGAAATTTAAAAAAACAAGTCTAATATTTTATTCAAATCCAGTAAACTGCTGTAAGGAAAATATATCCTTGCAATTTTATAAGTTTGTTTCCAAACAAGCTAATTAATATTAATTACTTCTTTGTGAAGGTTTCACTTCATATCGTCCTTATCACGTGACTGCTATCTTGGTGTTGCTTCTACATGTAGCTCTCATTAACACAACATAAAGCTGACCATGGGAAAATACCAGATCGGGTCACTAGACAACAACTTTTGGGATTACCTGCTGTGGCTCAAGGCCTTGCTATGGAGAAGCTGAACCTTATCTATTACTTTCTCTGTTAGAATAGGATAATTCAGTTGTCAAAATGACGCTAGGGCATTCGTGTGAAGAACCCACCTTACTGCTTGGTACCCCAGCACAATTTGACATTGACAATGTTTTCTTTGGAACCTCTAACCCACATCATCACAAGCCTTTCCCCACTGCATCGTTTGTTATAGGGTTCTATGTTCTGCAAAAGCCTCCTCACAAGCCTTGAGCTTTAGCACATGTGGATGAGGCCCATTAGGTGTTAGGGTGTTTAGGAATTTAGGAATATACCAGAGAGGTCGTCCTCCCTATGATCAAGATACACATCTCCCTATACATCTGTCGACTCATCTTCATATTGATCCTATCGATAAACTCATTTCGAGTCTATAGAATGGCCTGAGATGGATCTTATTGGCTCATCTAGTATTGGGAAGACATTGGCTATTTGTTTGCTGAGGTTAGCATCCTCCTCACTGTAAGCATCTCATCGGGAAGCCATACACAACCATCTTTGTCGACCTCCTTGATGCCATGTACTGGGGAGGTTGATGAGAATGGCGGCATATAGCTTCTCTGTGTGATATACATGTCGTCTAGTGAGGAGGGCGCTGACCTTGAAAACTTAATAGCATGCATTTTTCCCAATGCTAGAAGCGGACCTATTGGATTCCAACTACATCGTGTCTCAGACCATTTGACCATCCTGTTGACTTGAAATAAGTATGTTGCTAGGATCAATATCAAGATGATTACTGTTCTGCATGGAGATGGTGTATCATATTTTTGATTTTGTGGAGGACAATCCCTATGGCTACTATATCCTGGAATTCCTGACCATTCTAACATCTAACAGGCTCCCTACACGGAAAATTGACCTCACTGACACCCAATTCGATGGCCTCGTTCCAAATGACATTGAGTTCGTTCGCCTTAACGCGTATGACACCGGGCACTCGAATTCGTGACCTCAGTGACATTTTGCCTTTTTTTTTTGGATTTTACCCGTGATTTACACTGTTTTCTTTAGTGCAATGACCATTTTGCCCCCGTCTTCTTCAACTAGCATCCCTTCTCCTCCCTTCTCCTACTCGGGGCGGCGAGCCCAGCGCCAGCTTCCCTCGAGCTTCGGCGCCCGCCGCCGCCGTCTTGTCGCCGCCGCCGTGCCTCGCCGTCACCTCCCACAGCGCCTCCGCGCCTCGCCGCCGCCTCGCGCCGTCGCCTCGCCCCCAATCGAGACGCCGCCTCGCCTCGTTGCCGCCGCCGCCGTGCCTCGCTGCCTCTTCCCATCCAGCGCCGCCGCCGCTCTACTTCGGCCGCCCGCCGTCGTTCGCCGCTGCCGCCTTCCCAACGCCGACGCCTTTGCCTCGCCTCGCCGCCGCCTCCTTCCCAGCGTTGCCGCCGCCCGGCGTGCCTCGCTGCCCCTCTTTTCCCAACGCCTCGTCGCCGCCTCCTTCCCCAACGCCGGCGCCGCCTCCCCCAACCCATCTCTCACTGACATGTGGGCCCCATGAGGGCAATATGGTCAAGTCACATATAGAAAATAGGAAAATTGACAGTAAATTGGGGAAAAATGCAAAATGTCACTGAGATCATGAATTCGAGTGCCCGGTGTCTTACGCGTCAAGGCGATCGAATTTAATGTCATTTGGAACTAGGCCATCGAATTGGGTGTCAGTGAGGTCAATCTCCCCCCTACACGTGTTCAACCTCAAGGTTAAGTATGCAGTAATTCTCTATGGGACATGTATCTGGCTAACAGACTCTACAATGGGATGAAGCTTGTGGTTTGGAGGTTCCAAAGAAATGATGTTTATGCTAAAATTGTGCTAGGTCAAGTCCTAGGAAGGAAGGTGTTCCTGTCATGGATGCTCTTGTTCCCCTGTTACAACGAGATGTTCCTGCTCTAGTTTTAGCATGACGATCTGCAATGCCCACTCTTAGATCCTATGTATTCTCATAGACAGATTTACATCATCGCTCTGTTTAGAGATACAGCCATAAGCAACAATAAAGATACTAAGCAGTACAGATAAGGATAACATGGAGCATCAAGTCCAAAACAACATGTGATGTATTAAAAGCCTACAATAATACGTGGGCATATAAAAAAATCAGGAACATAGAATTTCTCAAATCATCGATGATGTATACCCACTTGGTTGTATCAACATAATTTTGCTCAGTATTATCATAGTGTTATCATGGTTGGTTCTGAAGCATGTGTTACATTCTATTCTTATTTGATACTTTGTATATAACAGAAGTCATTAAGTATTTTTTGGGGATTTTGATAGCATCTAACGTGATCTATTTGGAAACTGCTGCATCACATGGACACTCAGCTATTTTTTATTAAAAATTTCTTATTTTCCAGTGGATCTTATTTTTATTAAAAACCTCTTATTTTTTGTTCTGCCAGAAAACCAAGTATCATTGTCTACTTTTCTATCATCTGCAAGTATGTATATAGTGGTAGTTTCTACTGGCTGCTACAATCTCTAGATTTGTGCTGTGAAATTAGTTGTATGAAATTTCAAATACGCAGCACTTCTCTAATCTCTACTGCATTAGGTTGTATATTGTCTGTTTGAGCTTCTCATGCTACTGTCATATTTGGCACATGCAACACAATTTCAAATTTTACTTAGGCATTTATACTTTCAGTTGTAACCTTTGAATTTTATATATTTTGTATCTAAAGCTAAATTATGTAAATTATGTTTTATTATTCATCCTTCCTTTGAATTTTATAGGTAAAGTACTTGTGGATGGAAGGATAGTGAATAAAGCAGGAACACAAGTATCTAACAAGTCAATCATAGAGATCAAGGCTGAAATACCAAAATATGTATGTAGGTGATGCTCTAAATAATTAACTTAAGATTTATTGTGCTGAACGTGAAACAAAAGTAACTAAAATTTTGCAAGCTTATAGTCGTATTGTTTGTTTTGATCAAATTCAGAGCAGGACATAAGCTTGAAGCAGCTATCAAAGAATTCAATGTTAACTGTGATGGAAAGGTAGCCCTTGATTCAGGGTTGTCCACAGGTGGTTTTACAGACTGTTTACTTCAGCATGGGGCATCACATGTTTACGGTGTTGATGTTGGATATGGACAGGTCAATTATTTCTCAGATGTGTATTTTCACCTGATCCCATTTTATTTTTCAGCAGCAGGTAGTTTCTACTCAGTTGAAACAATGTAACTATTTTAGTCATTGTTCTATACTTTATTTCAGGTGGCTGAAAAAATTCGTGTACATGAACAAGTTACAAAAATTGAGCGCACAAATTTAAGACATTTATCTAATCTGCCACAACTGGTTGACCTGGTGACACTGGACCTGTCATTCATCTCAATTCTCTTGGTAATCATAGTTTGCACTTAGTTATGATAACTCTTAGTGGTTTCATGTTTATCTGCTTTCACAAGTTTTTCACATAGCTCGTATGATATGCCACTATTTATTAACAAAGTGAATGTTGTTTTTCTATGCATAAAATTTCCTTCTTATCTCTTAGGTGGTACCTAGGGACGCCTAGGCCCCATGTAGATGGTAGGTGCAGGGGTGACAGCAATTTTGCTGTAATCGATGACCTGGGCGGAAAACGGCCTACGCGGCATTGGGGCGGACCTAAGCGGCGCTAAATCAGATGGCACCCAGGAGGCACCTAAGGGCTCGGGTAAAAGAAGGGGGGTGACTGGGTGTTGTACTGTTGTTATTTGGGGGAAATAGAAGGGGAGGGGTGAGATAGGGTTTAGCGACTTGTGTCGCTGACCTCCAAATCTGGTCGTCACTGGTGTTGCTCTCCCTCTGCACCGATGGCAAGTCTCCCCTTGCTTGCCTCCAGTTTCCATGATCTTGCCACTGTTGCTGCTGGATGTTGCACAACGTCGGCTGTTGCTGCTGTGCTGTCATGCCGTTATCTGCTATGGCCTGCTGCTGTGCTACACCGCCGCCAGCTGCTTCTGGCCTGCCGCTGCTTTTGCACTGTGCCATGCTTTGGTGCGCTCTGCTAGGTTCTAGCTATTAATGCTCTTCTTAGTGCTTACTTAGCAAGTTAGCATTAGCTTTGTTTAGTACTTATTTGTTTCTAGTATACTCACTACTTGGTGCTTGTGAGCTGCAGCTTGCAAATTTGTGCTATTGTATCTTTGCCATGTACAATGTATCATGTTTCATTGGCAGTAGGCTGACAAAATGCTTGTGACAATTGAACATATGCTTTAAAATACTTGTACTTAGCTTGCCCATCTAGGATCCCTAGGCGTTACGCTACGCACCATCTGCCACCTAGCACCTAGGATAACCTTGCCTTTTTTGTAGTGACTAGTACAATGCCCGTGCTTTGCTATGGACCTTTAGAGGATGAAATAAAACATAATTCATAACAACACACGAACTTATAAAGGGCACTTTACCTAATATCTGAACATAACAATGAAGCAGTCGCTTCTGCTTTAATCATATTGAAAGCAAATGACACTATTATTTAGTGATGTTCAATTAAAGTAGCATTGTATTAAAGGAAAACAAAAAAACATATGTATCTCCTAGAATGACACGCATGACTTAAATCTATGACTCCCCCTTTTTAATCTCAATAAAACGCTTGCTGGCCTTTTTTTTTTCAAGTTACCCTATCAACGATGAAGAGACTTCTATGACCTAACATAAATATGCATATGATAACATACAATATGCCCTAGAATAGATTTAAACTTGGATAGGAAACAAATATAAATCACTGAATTATCTATCCACGGCAACTGATCCAGCAACGAGCAGGCCCTATCTAGAAAAACAAAACATATTCTTTAATCTAACTTGGATAAAGGATAACTCGATGTAACCCAACAGTGATTTAGTGCAAGTCTGAACAGATGGCCTTCAAAATTGTGTTTGATATGAGCTAGTTCGGGATGAACTCGCTCATACGCACGGGTGCCCGGCCGATGGCCGGATCGCAAACTGTCCGACGAGGGACTCGCCGAGGCAGTGAGCGCCTTAGGTAGTTTGGCTGTTTTCGGAGCCACCGCCTGAGATTAGTTTTGTGGCATCAAGAAAGCATGCCATTTTCCTTCTTTCCTTCTCCCTTTATTCAACACACACGCATAGTTAGCATCCAACGCTAACAACCCTGAACTCACGCTAACAACGCAACAACCCAGACTCACGCATGCAAGGAACTAACTAACAAACACCACACCTACTCACTCGCTGCCTACTGCAGCTTGTTCCGCGACTCCCCCTTGGTTACTGTTGCGATTACGCCGGACATGCACCCTATTGTATGCCGGCGTATCAATACTCCCTCCCTCAAAAACAAGCTTGTCCTCAAGCTTGCACGAAGGAAAAGAACGACGCAAAATGAGGGCGTCCATCCAGGTAGCTTCATCGGCTGGCTCCCCGGTCCAATGCACAAGCAACTGACGAGCCCCATTGATGAACAGTTGAGCCAGGATGGCATGAGGCTCCGGCTGGGAAGGCTCAGTCGCCGGAGTAACGTCGTTCGGCAAAGGGGGAAGCTGACCAAGAGGTTCGCCTCGGAATTCCTTCAGCAAAGAGACATGGAAGACATTATGTAGCCGTGCTCCGGTAGGAAGTGTAAGCCGATATGCAACAACACCAATTCTTGCCTCCACTTGATAAGGTCCAAAGAAACGAGGACCTAATTTGCCTTGAACACCAGTCCGCAGGGACTTTTGCCGATGTTTCTGAAGTTTGAGCCAGACCCAAGATCCCATCGGAAACTCCACGTCCCTGTGCTTCCCATCATACTGCTGTTTCATGCGATTATGTGCATTAATAAGGTGAAGTTTTGCCTGAGTTAGGAGAGAGTCTCGATCCACCAAGGCACAATCAACTGAATTGATGACTGTGGATCCCTGTTGATACGGAATGAGAGGAGGTGGTGAACGTCCATAGACCAGTTCAAAAGGTGTCATCCTGAGAGCTGAATGGAAAGATGTATTGTAACAAAATTCCACCCACAGTAGCCATTGAGCCCAATTGGAAGGATGAGCCCCTGTGAGACACCGGAAATACATTTCAATGGTCCTGTTGACAACCTCTGTCTGTCCGTCCGTCTGGGGGTGGTAGGCCGTAGAGAGGAGCAACGCTGTACCACTCCGCTTCAATAAATCTTGCCAAAAAGCACTGAGAAAAACTGGATCCCGATCAGATACAATTGACTCTGGAATCCCATGCAAACGGACTACTTGATCAAAGAAAAGTTTAGCCACCCTTGGAGCTGCTGCTGGCCGAGCCATTGGGATGAAATGTGCAAACTTGGATAGCCTGTCAACCACGACCAATATTGTCGTTTTGCCCTGGGACCTTGGCAGCTCTGTTATGAAATCCATGGATATATCCGCCCAGATCTGTTCTGGTATAGGTAAAGGTTGTAATAGACCGGCGGGGGACGAGGTGCTTGACTTATTTTGCTGGCAAACACAGCAGCGACCAATGTAATCCTCCACCGTAGATCGTTGCTTCTCCCAAAAGAATTCCTTCTGCAGCCGGTGTAGAGTCTTTTGGACACCCTCATGAGTCAGATCATGTATAGAAGAAATAATCTTGCTCACCAGAGGAGATGAACTGGGTATTACCAACCGGCCTTGACGGTAGAGTAAGCCCTCCTGCGTTGTCCATCCAAGAGGAATGGACCCCTCCTCCCTAGAGTACTTTCCCACCAGCCTTTGAACCTCTAGATCCTGGCGTAACACGTCCAGCCAGTCTGCTCGTGTAATGTCTTGGGGGCTGGAAATGGAACTGCACTGAGGCTCCTCCTCATGTGGCATACGGGAAAGAGCGTCAGCTGCTCCATTGTGCTTGCCCAGCTTGTATTCAACCTGGAAATCGAAACCCATGAGTTTGCTTAACCAATGCTGTTGGGGTGGAGTGATCAGCGCTTGTTCGAGGAGGAACTTGAGGCTGCCATGGTCTGTCCGCACCACAAAGGAGTGACCCCACAGATATGGGCGCCAGTGCCGCACTGCCTTGGAGAGAGCTATGAGCTCACGCTCATAGGCAGCCAACTTCTTGTGTCGGAGAGCCAGCTTGCGGCTGAAGTACGCAATAGGGTGTCCATTTTGCTGCAGTACAGCCCCAATACCTGTGCCCGACGCATCGCACTCCACCACCAATGGTGCGCTGAAATCCGGCATTTGAAGTACCGGTGCCGATACAAGGGCCTCCTTGAGAAGATGAAATGCGCCCTCCGCTTGATCAGACCATGCAAAGTTGTTGTGTCGTAGTAGCTCTGTGAGAGGATCTGCAATGGTGGCGTAGTCTCGTACGAAGCGCCGGTAATAGCCGGTGAGGCCCAAGAATCCCCTCAAGGCCGTCACCGAAGTGGGCTGTGGCCATCTAGTCACTGCTTGGAGCTTCGCCGGGTTAGCAGACACTCCATTGTGGGATATGATATGGCCCAAGTACCCCACCCGTTCCTGTGCGAATGCACATTTGGATTTCTTGAGGTAGAGATGGTGTTCTCGGAGACGATCAAGCACCAAACGGAGATGCTGCTCATGTTCCTCCGCTGTTCGACTGTAGATCAGAATGTCATCAAAGAAGACGAGGACAAACTTGCGTAAGAAGTCCTGCAGCACTTCATTCATTAGGGCCTGAAAGGTCGATGGTGCATTAGATAACCCGAAAGGCATCACGAGAAACTCGTAGTGCCCATGATGCGTCCGGAAGGTAGTTTTGTTGATGTTGTCTGCACACATCCGGACTTGATGATACCCAGAGCGCAAGTCCAACTTAGTGAAGAACCTTGCGCCTCCCAATTCATCGAGCAACTCTTCCACCACTGGAATGGGAAACTTATCCTTGATGGTGTTCTTGTTAAGTTCTCGATAATCTACACAGAAACGCCAAGTGCCATCTGCCTTCTTAACCAGCAAGACCGGTGATGAGAAAGGAGAGTGGCTAGGGCGAATTATTCCCTGGTTCAACATAGCTTCACACTGCTATTCAATCTCATCTTTTTGGCGATATGGATATCGGTACGGTCTCACCACTACTGGCTCTGTTCCGCTGACCAAAGGAATGCGATGGTCACAATGTCTTGATGGTGGTAATCCTTTTGGTAGGGTGAGGGCGGTGTTTGCACGATTTGAGGGATAAGAGGGAGGGAGGGAGGCATCCATGCTGGTGACAGTGATGTAAGCTTGCTGCCACCAACAGTGAGGTGGAAAAGGGGAGGGTTGGGAGGAGGCTGCCATGGTTGGGCGCGGTCTGAGCGGGCAGATGGCTGCCCGAGGATCACGATGGATGCGGTGGCGGCGGGATGAGGGACAACGGACGAGGATGAGGGAGAGGAAGAGACGCCATGTGAGAGACGTGGTAGTCAGGAGGGTAGGTTATGCGGTAGGTGGGTGGGCACCAATGGGATCATGGGAGGCGGGAGCAGGGGAAACCTAAAGGAGGCGGCGGGGTGAGAATGGGATCAGGGTGGAGATCGAACGTTGCGCAGATACCAATTCTGGTTGGATGGTCTACATCGCAAGTTGGCAATACCACCACCACGACCATTAGATGCTTTAAAGTAGTAGAGATATTTGTTTTGTATGGCTAGTGTGGTGTGTAGTAAAACATCACTGGGCTTACTGAAGCAAAAGTAAAGGACATATTAATGGAAAAAGGTGCGATTTTGGTGCTCATAGGGGCATGCCCCTAAATATGAAAGGTCATGTTGTTTCTCGTGCTGTACAATCTTTTTCACGTAAAAGATGCTTTATCAACAGCTGAAATTTTTATTATTGCATAGATGCTATCAGGTGTGCCCTGATGCTTTACTACCTCTGAAATGTAGGTAATGCCTGCTGTAGTCAAAGTAATG
The DNA here is from genome assembly GCA_036346415.1 of Raddia guianensis. Lineage (NCBI taxonomy): Eukaryota > Viridiplantae > Streptophyta > Magnoliopsida > Poales > Poaceae > Raddia > Raddia guianensis. The sequence continues at coordinate 28,600,726 of CM070544.1, forward strand.
AAGATGGATTCTACATTGATTACACTAATCAAACCTCAGTTTGAAGCTCGAAGATCTCAGGTATAAAACAAGTATCATCTAACTTTTAATAAAATATGATTAAAGATAAGTTACTAATGATTAATTGATTAGTCATGGTTCAGATTTCATGCTAAATGAATAATATTAGTGATAAACAAGCAACTGATTTGTTTTCATCCTGGCTAGGTAGGAAGTGGTGGTATTGTTCGAGATCCTCTAGTTCATAAAGAGGTAATAAATAATGAATTTCTACTTTGCTCCTGTTTTGTGTTCTAGCAACTCCATTAGGATTTTCATGGATTCCTCATCCTTTGACCTTATTTAAGAAATTTATTTAAGATTGTCTATGAATTTGAATTTGCTGCTTCTTTGTGTCAGGATACTTATTTACTCTTAAAGAAATCGACTTGTAAATACTTTTGTTTCCAAAACAACTTCTTAAAAATCCCCTTACAATCTCAGATACGTATGCAGTTTTCACTGTTATCTCCTACTGTAAAAGTTCCTCTGCCCCTTTGTTGTGATAGGAAGATACTCATCTCTCTTTGCAGGTTCTAGATAGGATAATTTCAGGCGTGGAGCAGTTTGGATTTCGCAATAAAGGCTGGATTGAATCTCCGTTGAAGGGCGTGGAAGGGAACACAGAGTTTCTTGCATGCTTCCACAGAACCCCAATGCCTGAGCCACAGGTAGAGGAAGCAGCAGAGGCAACTTGATTTTATTGTGTCCATGCCAAACCTTTTTTTTTTGGGGAGAATGGCAGGAGAGTGGTTTTTGGTCTGTAATCTCGTAGGATGTAATTGGAAAATAGTATAACTTGATCTGTAATCAGGAATGGTAAACTGCAACTTGCAAAAATCCCAAAATGAACATGAACCTTTTGCACCGTAAAATGCAGAGGTGGCAGAGGAAGCGGGAGATCTGGTGCGGGTTTACAGACAATGAATGTTTCTTTTTTTTTTAGGGTTCATTTCTCCGTCTTGCGTGCTTAGAGGTCTAGACGGATCGGGTTGGGTTTTGCCTTACTCGATCTGACCCTCATCAGTGATCCTTCGGCAGCACATTGAGCACGAACGCGACCTGCCCCGGCGGTGCCCTAGCCTAACCCACCTTGAGGTTTTTATAGAGTGAACTTGAGGTTTTTAAAAAACTAAGATGCTTTTCTTCATGAATACTAACCTTCATATATATTTGAGTTGAGAAATATGTTCACATGGGTTGAGAAATGAGGATGAACCCATATTAGAGGTGTGGATTGGATTGGTTTGGGTCTAGATAAGAAATGAGTTGAATTGGTTTGGGTTCACATAAAATGGGGTAGGATGGAAGGAAAAATTAGTTTTATTAAAATGGGGTGTCGTGGATATGCATTAGGCAAACGCCACAGAAACTCCGCCTAGGTAGGGAGTGGAGGGGTGTGCCACACCGTGAGAGTAGGAACGGAATGGATCGGATACGGATTAGAAATCACTTATGATGTATTTGATTCATATACTTTTATCGAATTCAAATTTGGACAGATAATGTTTGACTCGAATAGTGTCAAATACAGATACGGATACCCAAACAAACACGAATAACATAAGATGAGTGAAGGCACCATCATGGAAGCTAGCTAGTGTCTGTAGGTAGATAGGCGGTGAGTGTGCCATCACCGTGAGAGTAGGGATGGAACGGATCTGATATGGATTAAGCCACTTATATTGTATTTTATCCATATAATTTCATCGGATATGGATTCAGACATGGATGGTGCTGGATACAGATTCGGGCATGGATGGTGGTCTTATTCTTTTCAACTGAAAGTAAATGAAAATTTTAATTTAAAAAAGTTATGCCCTTTTGAGAGAGGCTTTAAAGAATCTAAAAAATTATTTTAAAAACTCCAAGAGCCATTTGGAACCACATAAATAACCATAAAGTATTTTTATTGTTTTGATTGTATAAAAATGATAAATTTTTAGCATTAGTTTTTAATTTTAATTTAGATTAAAAATAACAAGGTCCAAGCCACTACGGAGAAGGACACAAGAGAGGGAGGGGAAAGGGAACAAAGGGGAGTTGACAACGGGAAAGCGAGATGTGAGTTCGTTAATCGAGTGTTTAAAATTTAAGGAAGGTACAAGGGAGAATAGTAGGAATTTGCGATGCTATTGGAGCGAGCTCGCACAGAAGTGGTATGTTTAGGGAAGAAAATTTGCTCGCACCCGCGAAAGCAAACGGCGTGGCACACCTGGCAGAGATGGCGACACGCGGAATGCACCAATCTTCAAGCATCGCGTTTCTGGAAGGAAATTTCTGCACTGGTGCCACCGAGCTAACCGTGGCACCCTTCTAGATGAGTGGCACTGTCTCGCACTAATCTCTCAAGCAGAAGACCAGTAGAGAGCAGCCCATTTTCCCGTTCTTTTTGCCCGCCAACAACGCGTCCAGGGAGGAAGCACTGGCGCTTTGCCGCCTCCAAGGCCTGCTTCTCCTCCCATTTAATTAGGGTTAATCGCGAATCCTGGGCGCGCTGCTTCTCCTCCCCCATTTAATTAGGGTTCTTGTTCGATTGCTTCTTGTTCGATTGCTTCTTTGGTCTAAATGTGTGGATTGTGGAGTTCTAGGGTTGGAGCGATCTCATTTGGGACTTGTTTCTAATTTTTAACTACATGATGGTATACGAACTTAGTCTGCATTTCTCAAACTATGCCTAACGTTTCTGAAAGTGTGTCTGTTGCGTCCTCATGGAGAACGCTTCATTTTCAATCTGACACCCAAAATAATTGTGCCGTGATTATCAATTGGGTTGCTGTGTTCTTGTTCGATTGCTTCTTTGGTCTCATCATGGCTCCTTTAATTTCTTCTTTGATCTTATTACTATCTTACTTGCAACGGCTAATGATTTTTTACATATTTGCTTCGCAGTTTTATTATCGACATGTCAAATTTGGCCCAACTAAGAAAAGATCAAAAAATGTACTTGAGAAAGGAAACAAGAAGTCAACCAAGAAACCTAGGAAAAAAGGTATCTCTTTTAACTTAAGATTGCTCCCTTTTTAATTTCACTAAATACTAATGCTTCAGTTTCTTTGATTTTTTACCAGGAGAAGATCCAACTCCCTCTGAAAAGACATTCGTAGATGGACTTTCCCAATCCAGTGTAAGATCAACAAACCAAATCAGCATGTTCATGTCACATTTGTACATTGCCATCGTTAATTTTCTACTTTTATCAGTTTAGGAACCACTCCGGACAAATGACATGTCTTCTCTTGATTATTCGACAATGTCCTTCCCTACCATTTAAGGAGAATTCACAAATTTGTTGCTTCGAGGATACCCAGAAGCTACCATATCGTCTGCTTCTCGAAGGCTAAATTTCAATGAAAACAAGGATCAACCAAGATTCATCTAATGCTTATATAGATGGCATACTTTTGGATATGGAAGTGGATATATTTTGTAAATGAAATGCCCATATAGATGGCATACTTTTGTATATGGAAGTGGATATATTTTGTAAATGAAATGCCCATATAGATGGCATACTTTTGTATATGGAAGTGGATATATTTTGTAAATGAAATGCCCATATAGATGGCATACTTTTGTATATGGAAGGCAATGATATATGGCATACTTTTATATATGGAAGGCAATGATATATGGCATACTTTTGATCTGGTTGTATATGGAAGGCAATGATATAGTGCCACTTTCTGTATTGAGACCATGCCACCTTACATTGATTAGCATGGTCAGGAGCATAGTCACACAATCTTCATTTGGTTAAGCTCCTTTCCCTGAAATTTGGTTTAGCTCCTTTCCCTGAATGCACAATTGCTATTGGTTTTAATTTTGTTTTGAACTTTTCAAATTGGGAAAGCTGAATGCATCCGGTTGTTTACTGAGAAATCTGAACATAAATTTCCCTGAATTGCTCTTGTACACAATGAAGGGAATCAGGGTAAATTCCAGATTGCAGAAGTAATATTGAAGCCACTGTCACTTAAATACAATTGCTACTGAAACAGGCACGTTCATTTAGATATAACACTTGAATTCTGGAGGTACTTGCTACTGAAACAGATGCCCTTTGGCCGACCTTCATTTGGTTTCAAACTTTTCTTTTGATTTCATTTGGTTTCGTTTGTGCAGATTTTAGTTAAGCAAGAGCACAGCCTTGTACCAGACAAGCTGAGCCTTTATTGTTGCTGGAAACAATCCAATTTAAATTAGTTACAACCAAATTTCAAACCTGATTCTTAAATCAGTTATTGTTGAAACTGAATCAGTTACTGCTGAAATCAGTTACTGCTGAACTCAAATCTGGAACACCTCATACCTGTAGTTCAAATAGATACAATTCATTGATAGACCATTTCAGTAAATTACGAACTCAAATCTGGAGCACCTCGTACATGTAATGTAGTTCAAATAGAAACAATGTCATTGATAAACCATTTCAGTAAATTACAGGCTCAAATTCTTTGATCAATTACATGTAGCTCAAAAATGAAATCTTCACTCAAAACACATGTAGTACTCAGCAAACATGTATTTCACATAGACCACTTCATCAGTTAATTACAATCTCCAAACAATATCTGTTCAAAACTCAGATGCTCAAATGCTCATAACTGAAATGTGACGAGCTGCTCCAGACGGTGCCGGCGATGGTGTTGCTCAAGAATACCATGGCAACAGGTTGCTCCACGGCACGGCGGCGGATGAGGTCCTCCATAGCGTCACTGCAGATTGAGCTCCTCCTCTGTGTCGCCGCGTCGATGAGGTCCTCCATAGCGTCGCGACTGTCGCGTCCCCGCCACACGGCTCCCTTACAGCCGCCGCGCACCACTGCCGCTGCTGTGCCCCCCCGCCATCGCCGTGCCCGAGGTAGCTGGAAAGGGAGAAGGGGAAGCCCAGCGGGCGCTGCTGTTGTGCCCCCCGTCGTGCTGCTCCTCAGCCGTCGCGTCCGAGGTAGCTGGAAAGGAAAAACAGGAAGCCCGGTGGCGCCGCGTCCAATCGCGAGAGCTAGGGATTTTTTTTTTTTTTTGAAGTCGAGAGCTAGGGATTTCGGGACTGGGATGATGGGGACGAACGACTGACTTGGGGATTTTTCGTCTCCTTCCGCGTCGGCTTTGAGATTTGGTCGCTCGGGCCACGCGTCGTCATCTGCGCTGGGGTGCGACGCTGGTTATCTGGCACCGGGTGCCAGGAAATTTCCTTCCTCGTTGCCCCCACGCTGCTTCCCAAACCCCAAATCCTCCCAAGTCTCTGCTCCCCAGACCTCAAATCCCAAACCGCCGCGGCAGGGGACTCGCTGCAGCATCGCTGGGGACTAGCCGCCGCCGCTGCCTCGCTCGGGAGCCGCCGCCTCGCCTCGCTCGGGAGCGGCCGCTGCTGCCGTCGACATGGCTCGGGAGTCGGCGCCGCCGCCGCCATCGCTCGGGAGCCGCCGCCGTTGCCGTCGACATGGCTTTGGAGACGCTGCTGCAAGATTTGGGACAAGGACAAGGAGAGGCAGCAGTTTCACTCGATGAAAATTCAGAATCTTGATACATGTAATTGACTGAAGAGTTTGAGTTTGTAATTTACTGAAATGGTCTCTCTCTTGTATGAGAATCTTGCTCATGTAATTTACTATATGTATGAGATGCTCAAGATTTTAATCTCTTGTATGAGGTCCTCCAGATTTTAATCTTGCTCATGTAATTTACTGAAATGAAAAGAAAGCATGTTGTGGCATTCAGATTGTAACACACATACAGATTGCCATTACTACAGATTGTCTCATGGGCATGAATTTTCAAGTGACATACACCCTATCGTATGCCGGCGTATCAGTGTTGTCATAAATGTAAATATGGCTAGCTTGTCCTGTCTGAAAACTATGTTGCCACTCATTAAAACATAAGAAATTAAAGAGGATTTCAGAAATCAATGTCTAATATTAAAGAATTTAGGGCATGTTCAAAGTGGCTAAGATGAATGAATAAGCTTGTTGAGCTAAAATGAGTTAAATGTTAACCTAGTCTTTGATAGGTTTTTAAATTTGCTTCTCAAAGCATTTTTAGAGCTTTTTTAGGTTATTATATGATAGGAGAAAAATTGGACAAAAACAACAAATTAGTTTTTAGCCAAATATGCATAATCCTGTCTGAACATGCCCTTAGTTGTGCCATATCCGTACCTTGGACAAGCAGCTAAAACTAAAAGCTTTCTGTCATCAATTGCAACTCGGATGGCATAGCTTCTCCGTAAAATCCACTGTTTTTGTGAGACATGCTAGGATGTGCCTCTGTACTTTGCTACCCAATAGAAAAAACAAAGTAACAATGATACTAACTGTCAACTGAACACTTCATCGACAAGAGAAAATGTCTAATAGCCATATTTCAGCCCCAGATCAGTCAACATCCAGTACAAATGGCCAATAACAAGAGAATGCCAGAGCATATATAAGGAAAATGTTGATACAAGAATTGCATACCCGGATCATAAAGGTTCATGACAATATGTAATATGTTTGAAACATTTGTTTGTTCATTCATGCATCATGTAGGTACAGAGCACATATGTGCCACATACAGAAATTCTCACAGATAAAGAGAGTGCGGTCGGATTCAGCTACAAATGCAATGTGCAAATAGCACTTGTATTGTTGGAGCAATTCCTTGATCTTCTGGTGGCATGCTTTCCACCACGAATTGTGATCAACCTCTCGTACAGATAAGTAGAAAGTCTGAATGTCTTCGAGTTATATGAGCCAATGGTCCTGAAACGCCCTGGATAGAAGAACCATAAAGGGATCGCAAATTCCATGGGATAAATGGAAGAAAGTGCTAATAACTAAAAGCTTGAATGAAATAAGTCATCAAAGGTAGAATAAAGCGCAGGTCAAATAAACAAAAGCACAATTAAAATGAAGAAAATAAGCCCAAATGTTCACAACCATAATTCTATGTATTTAGCAACAAAGAGATGAGTGGAGGGAGGAAAAAAATGAAAGGCATATGGAATATGATAGAGGATGAGATTGTTGGTGTTGTAGTTCTAAAGGAGTGTGGCGAGGACCTTAGGCTAGTAAAGGATAAATCTCGACACTGGAAGTTTATAAAATCAACAAAAATGCTGAAAAATAGAAGAGGTGTTAGTTGCCCACTAATCAAACTGAAATGCTGAATAACATGAAAAAGGTCATTATCAGCTTGTAGGTCATATGAAAAATATGAGGTCATTATCAGCTTGTAGGTCATATGAAAAATATGATAGTGTAAAAAGCAATATACATCTTCAGAGTTCTCTAAGCTCAATATTTTTGGTATCTCTCGATACTGGAAGTCCATAAAATCAACAAAAATGCTGAAAAATAGAAGGTGTTAGTTGCCCACTAATCAAACTGAAATGCTGAATAACATGAAAAGGTCATTATCAGCTTGTAGGTCATATGAAAATATGAGGTCATTATCAGCTTGTAGGTCATATGAAAAATATGCTAGTGTAGCAAGTAATATACATCTTCGGAGTTTTCTAAGCTCAATATTTTTGGTATCTACTGTCCCATCGCTATCTATAATAAATAATTAACTATATAGTGGGCAGTGGCTGCTCTAAACTTCTCTAAATTTCCACATAGGACATCCAATTTCCATCCTCACAACCAGATCAAGTGTACACCTTGGCAAGAAGATATAAATAATTAAATATAAACAGAAACATTTCCTATCTCAAACAAAATTTCCAAATTCCTGTGTCTTGTCTCTACCCAAGAAAACACAATATAGTGCCACCCTCCATAAGCACCACAGACCCATGGCCCCAGACAGAAGCTGCGCAAACAGTGCATCAAGTACCTTGGCCCAATAAGTTTAATCATTCCTTTTTGGTTCTTGGAATCTTAATCAGCCATTCAGAAATCATGCCATCTCAAGCTACAATAGCTTGAAAGCAATGGCATCTATTATCTTGAAATCGATCATCATTTTGTTTTTACAGGAATGTGTCCCATTGGGCGTTTGGTCTAACCAGACAATGGTGTAGCCCCATCCTTCATCTGCATCTCCAAACACCAGCAAAAACAAGAAGCTAACCATCTATAAGATGTTCCGCATATATCATCAATTAAAAGAAGGGCAAGGTCTCCTCCAACAAAATTAACCAGCAATTACTAGTGGATCTACAATGCTAATGACAACATTGCAAAAAAATTGGTAGTGTTACTAAAAAATTACCCCAAATCTTGATCAGGACCATAAATTAGACCACAAAATCCACTTATACATTTTTTGAGCGGCCTATGACAAAGAACCGTGAAACAGATGGATTTAAATCAGGAAGAAAATGAATGAGGCAAAGAGAAACACACCGACCTATTTTCCCAAGCCATGAGTGGGTTTGTGGAGGAAAGGACACATGGATAGGTTTCACAAAGAAGAGCAGGAGGGACTAAGAGGGGTGAGGCGGTGTTTGCACCGGCTTGAGAGGGATAAGAGGGAGGGAGGGAGGCATCCATGCTGGTGACAGTGATGTTTCCCAGCGGCCACCAACAGTGAGGTGGAAAAAGGGGAGGGTTGGGAGGGAGGCCGCCATGGTTGCGGCGGTCTGAGCGGGCAGATGGCTGCCCGAGGATGCGATGGATGCGGTAGCGGCGGGATGAGGGGACAACGGCGGGATGAGGGAGAGAGGAGGAGACGCTGCGTGAGAGACGTGGTAGTCAGGAGGAGGTTATGCGGGGTGGGTGGTGGGCACCAAATGGGATCGTGGAGGCGGGAGCAGGGGAAACCCAAAGGAGGCGGCGGGGTGAGAATGGGATCAGGGTGGGGATCGAACGTTGCGCACAGTTCTGGTTGGATGGTCCATATCGCAAGTTGGCAGTACCACCACCACAACCATTAGATGCTTTAAAGTAGTAGAGATACTTGTTTTGTATGGCTAGTGTGGTGTGTAGTAAAACATCACTGGGCTTACTGAAGCAAAAGTAAACGACATGTTAATGGAAAAAGGTGCGATTTTGGTGCTCATGGGGGCAGGCCCCTAAATATGAAAGGTCATGTTGTTTCTCGTGCTGTACAATCTTTTTCATGTAAAAGATGCTTTATCAACAGCTGAAATTATTATTATTGCATAGATGCTATCAGGTGTGCCCTGATGCTTTACTACCTCTGAAATGTAGGTAATGCCTGCTGTAGTCAAAGTAATGAAGATGGATTCTACATTGATTACACTTATCAAACCTCAGTTTGAAGCTCGGAGATCTCAGGTATAAAACAAGTATCATCTTACTTTTAATAAAATATGATTAAAGATAAGTTAATAATGATTAATTGATTAGTCATGGTTCAGATTTCGTGCTAAATGAATAATATTAGTGATAAACAAGCAACTGATTTGTTTTCATCCTGGCCAGGTAGGAAGTGGTGGTATTGTTCGAGATCCTCTAGTTCATAAAGAGGTAATAAATAATGAATTTCTACTTTGCTCCTGTTTTGTGTTCTAGCAACTCCATTAGGATTTTCATGGATTCCTCATCCTTTGACCTTATTTAAGAAATTTATTTAAGATTGTCTATGAATTTGAATTTGCTGCTTCCTTGTGTCAGGATACTTATTTACTCTTAAAGAAATTGACTTGTAAATACTTTTGTTTCCAAAACAACTTCTTAAAAATCCCCTTACAATCGCAGATACGTATGCAGTTTTCACTGTTATCTCCTACTGTAAAAGTTCCTCTGCCCCTTTTTGTTGTGATGCGGAAGATACTCATCTATCTTTGCAGGTTCTAGATAGGATAATTTCAGGCGTGGAGCAGTTTGGATTTCGCAATAAAGGCTGGATTGAATCTCCGTTGAAGGGCGCGGAAGGGAACACAGAGTTTCTTGCATGCTTCCACAGAACCCCAATGCCTGGGCCACAGGTAGAGGAAGCAGCAGAGGCAACTTGATTTTATTGTGTCCATGCCAAATCTTTTCTTTTTTTTTGGGAGAATGGCAGGAGAGTGGTTTTTGGCCTGTAATCTCGTAGGATGTAATTGGAAAATAGTATAACTTGATCTGTAATCAAGAATGGTAAACTGCAACTTGCAAAAATCCCAAAATGAACATGAACCTTTTGCACCTTAAAATGAAGAGGTGGCAGAGGAAGCGGGAGATCTGGTGCGGGTTTACAGACAATGAAGGTTTTCCTTTTTTTTTTTTTTTAGGGTTCATTTCTCCGTCTTGCGTGCTTAGAGGTCTAGACGGATCGGGTTGGGTTTTGCCTTACTCGATCTGACCCTCATCAGTGATCCTGCGGCAGCACCTTGATACGAACGCGACCTGCCCCGGCGGTGCCCTAGCCTAACCCACCTTACGTTTTTATAGTGTGAACTTGAGGTTTTAAAAAAACTAAGATGTTTTTCATCATGAAATCTAACCTTCATATATATTTGAGTTGAGAAATGTGTTCCAATGGGTTGAGAAATGAGGATGAACCCATATTAGAGGTGTGGATTGGATTGGTTTGGGTCTAGATAAGAAATGAGTTGAATTGGTTTGGGTTCACATAAAAATGGGGTAGGATGGGAAGGAAAAATTAGTTTTATTAAAATGGGGTGTCGTGGATATGCATTAGGCACGCTGCGAGAAGCCGCTGTCGTAGGTAGGGAGGGAGGGGGAGTGTGTCGCCACCGTGATAGGAATGGAATGGATCGGATATGGATTAGAAATCACTTATGATGTATTTGATCCATATACTTTTATTGGATTCAAATTTAGACACAGATAACGTTTGACTCGAATAGTGTCAAATACAGATACAAATAATACCCAGACAAACACGAATAACATAAGAGTGAGTGAGGCACCACTGCGAGAAGCTAGCTAGTGCTGTAGGTAGATAGGCAGGGGGAGTGTGCCACCACCGTGAGAGTAGGGATGGAACAGATCTGATATGGATTAAGCCACTTATATTGTATTTTATCCATATAATTTTATCGGATATGGATTCAGACATGAATGGTGCTGGATACGGATTCGGGCATGGATGGTGGTCGTATTCTTTTTAACTGAAAGTAAATGAAAATTTTATTTTTAAAAAGTTATGCCCTTTTGCGAGAGGCTTTAAAGAATCTAAAAAATTATTTTAAAAACTCCAAGAGCCATTTGGAACCTCATAAATAACCATAAAGTATTTTTATTGTTTTGATTGTATAAAAATGATAAATTTTTAGCATTAGTTTTTAATTTTAATTTAGATTAAAAATAACAAGGTCCAAGCCACTACGGAGAAGGACACGAGGGAGGGGAAAGGGAAAGAAGGGGAGTTGACAACGGGAAAGCGAGATGTGAGTTAGTTAATCGAGTGTTTAAAATTTGAGGAAGGTACAAGGGAGAACAGTAGGAATTTGCTAGGAAAAAAGGTATCTCTTTAACTTAAGATTGCTCCTTTTAATTTCACTAAATACTAATGATGCTATTGGAGCGAGCTGCTTATATAGATGGCATACACAGATGGCATACTTTTGTATATGGAAGTGGATATATTTTGTAAATGAAATGCCCATATAGATGGCATACTTTTGTATATGGAAGGCAATGATATATGGCATACTTTTATATATGGAAGGCAATGATATATGGCAAAAGTGGTATGTTTAGATGAGCTCGTAGGAGAGTGCTGCTATGAAAGCAATCTGTCCTAAGAAACAACCTAAAAATAGAAGCGGGCGCTGCTGTTGTGCCCCCGTCGTGCTGCTCCTCAGCCGTCGCGTCCGAGGTAGCTGGAAAGGAAAAACAGGAAAAGCACTGGGGATTTTTCTTCGACTGAAGTTTCACGGTTTCACTCGATGAAAATTCAGAATCTTTGACTGAAGAGTTTGAGTTTGATCCGCTCAAGATTTTAATCTCTTGTATGAGGTCCTCCAGATTTTAACAAAATTTTGGGCATGAATTTTCAAGTTAACAAACTAATGGTGAAATCATCTCTTAAATGTCCTAAGAAACAACCTAAAAATAGTAAAAACCAGGATTTTTCTTTTTTTTAATTCAACAAATTTTATAAAACTTCAGACTAAATATAAAAAAGAAGTCACAACATCCTTCTCTTAAAAACATATGGTAGTGGATTAAACATGTTTAACTACTTAGTTTGCTATTTTTCACAACTTTTTGTTTAAAATTCAAAATCTCTATTTTTCATTCGTCGAAATTTCACGAATTTTGGTAATTTTGTTGCCGAACAAAATTTTAATTCTTCCGAAATTTAAACCCAGAAGGTAAAAACAAGGATCCAATTCAAACTACTCAATGATTGGAAACAAGTAAAATAATATTTTGGCTCGTGAACTACGCCACTTGACACATTTTGACCTGAACTTCAAAACTGGGTTAAGCTGATCACCGACTGTCAAATCAGAACACAAAAGTGAAATAATCTAAGGTCCAAATAGTTTTTTTTGAAGAGTGTAGTAATCCTACTCTATACTCTGGAGCGCCCTATCTAAACCCTGACTCCTTGTTGGCGCCAAAGAAACATCGCTTCGCCCCTCGGCTCCTCGCTTCCTCTCCCTGCGGCGCGTCACACCCATCGCCGCACCGTCCCTCCTATGGGAGCGTACCGTGCTCGCCGGAGTACCCCGCCGCGGGAGGAGCAACGGAGCCGCGCGCGCCGGGCTGAAACGTTGGCCGTGCTTTGAAGGCCCGGAGAGCTCGGGGCGGCGCCGGCGGGCGGGCGTGCGGCGTCTGCGGGTGTTCGCAGCGGTGCCACTGGCAACGCGCCGGTGACGGCGCTGGCGCCGGCGGGCGGTTCTGCAGAGCCTCCGGCGGCAGCTTGCCGACCTTCACCAGGTGCTCCACGGAGAGGCGGCCCATCTCCATCAGCACCTGCTTCTTCCACTCCTCCGGCGCCGGCGTGCGGTTCTGCAGCGCCTCCGGCGGCAGCTTGCCGACCTGGACCAGGTACTCGACGGAGAGCCGGCCCATGTCCCTCAGCATCTTCTCCTTCTCCCCCGGCGTCAGGTGCGACGCGTCCGGCGGCGGCGGCCGATACGGCGGAGCATCGTCGTTGCCGTACGCTTCACCGGCGCTGGAAGCGAAGGTATGCGACGGCGTGGCCATCGGCGTCGGCAATGGAGCGGTAGCGACCTTGGCTCGACGAGCAGAGGCTCCAACGCGACGCGATCGGGGGGCAGGGCCGTGGCTTTTTGAGGCGCCAAGGCCGAGTTGGCGTCGGATTCGAATTGGATGGAGGAGAGTCCGGGCCAGCCAAGCCAGGCCTGGCCCGCTATGTTGCCGTGCAGGGCCGGCCTCTTCTGCAGCGGCCCGCGTGATTCTTCTTTGGTATATAGGCATGGTGATTTGCGGTGGATGGGAATTCATGTTTCGTGATCATTAACATGGTTTTTTTATTTTGTTTCATATAATTATGATTTATGAACTGACAATCTGACATAGTGAATCCAGTTGCCAGAGGAAAAAGAAATCTGCTTCACGGGAAGCACCGAGGAACGCAAGCTGACATACCACAACAGCACTCTAACTAGCGGTGCGGAGGTCTCGTCCCAACCGATTGACCTACAAAAGCATAGGACCTGGACCAGTTCGTATTCATCTCATATTTATATCCGAAGTAATTTAGATTTGAACCCATATTTGATGTATTTGTATCCAAAGCCGTATCTCAAAAAAATATGAAGTATAATATGAACAAGCATTATTCGTCCATATCTGATGTGTTTGCACCCAGTGGCGGAGGACGGATGAAAAATAAGGTATAGCGGGATTGGGAAACGCATTCAACACAATCACACATAAAAAAAATTTTAAGACAAGAAGATTATCGAAAAGTACCTCGAACGAAGTTTACAAAATGTAAATGATACATGAAATGAACAATTACAAAAATAACCTGTCAAACAAAGATCAAAGATAAATTAGTAGTTAAACATTTGGGGATAGTATAATATAAAAGATAGAAGTGGATTGTAAGTTACGAAGTTATACCAATAAGATAATGCAATTAGTTTCGTCTATGAGACTTAGGCAATTGCATCTGCCTATCTTTCTTAGGCAATAGCTCTTCAAATCTGTAAAAAATGAAACAAGCAAAGCAATGAACCATTAGCTACTGCCATTCAACAAAATCGGTTTCTCGATTTACAATTCTCATAGGAGACAGCTTGAAACAAAAAAACCACCTCGACCTCCTCATCCTCTTCCTCGTGCTACTGTTCCTCTTCCCCTTTGACTTCCCATTGCCATGGAGCAGCGAGGCGGCGGCCCGGGCGAGGCGATGGCCGAGGCCAGCGAGGCCAATCTGCCATGATTTTCTGATTTCTTTACATTTTTTTACATTTTTTGATTTTTTTCTTGATTTTTTCAGATTTTTTTTTTAGATTTTGTGTGGCCACCTCACTACCACATCAGCGTGGAGGTGCTGACCAACCACCGCCATGTCAGTGTGGGGCGCTGATTAAGCGGTTTGAACCTGTGGTGAACAGCTTAACAAGTTATTGGACCCAAAAATACACTTTCAATGTTGATGGACCTAAATGACACCACCGCACAAGTTAATGGACCTCTGGTGCATTTTACTCTTTACAATATACTCCCTCCGTTCCAAATTGTTGTCCATTGTTGACTTTTGGACACGTATTTTGACCATTCGTTTTATTCAAAAAATTAATGTAAACATGCAAAAATATAAGTCATGCTAAGTATGTTTAATGATAAAACAAATCACAACAAAATAAATAATATTTACATATATTTTTTAAATAAGACGAATGGTCAAATAGAATATTCAAAAGTCAACAGTAAACTCCAATTTGGAACCGAGGGAATAGGTTTCTTGATAAGGGCGGTGTGTTATCCTTTAGTCAAGTTATAAATGACCTGAAATTTGTTTGTCTTAGTCATATCTTTTGTCAGATTTCTAGTCATAAGGCTTCTCTTTATGACGATGTTTTCTGTCTTCTTATTTTTGGATAGAGTAAATTGCACTTTTGTCCTCGGAAGTTGGACGAAAATCTTACTTGGCTCCCTAAACTTTGTTTTGTCTCACTTGGCCCCTTGAAGTTTCCACACAGGCTAATTTTTTCCGCAGCCAGAGCCAACTTCTAGGGGTTGTGTTGCAATGGGATCCAACTTCTAGGGGCTTTGTGGCACCTAAAAACAACTTCCAGAGGCTAAGTGAGATAAAACATAGTTTAGAAGGTCAAGTGAGATTTTCGTCCAACTTCCGAGGGCAAAAGTGCAATTTACTCTTTTTGGATAAGTTCATGCTCACGTTGGGTTATTCAAATTAGTGACATGGCCGATGAGTCACCCACTTTCATTTATGGACACTTTTCTTTGGACAGGGGGTCAACCTGAGGGTGAATCCCAATGCTAAAATGCTATGATATGAATTATCTTTCTTATGCCGTTCATTATGACCGATTTAGTATATAACGAAGGGAGCTTTTTTCTTATTTGACAACACTAACTATGAACGGCCAACTGCAACTTTTTAGATATTTTTGGGCCCTTAGCCTTATTGTATCTAGTATTAGGGATGGCAGAAAAACCCATGGGTATGGATACCTATGGGTATTCGACCTAATGGGCATGGGTACGGGTCACAACCTATACCTATGGGTTTTTCGGGTTCGGGTACCCGAATGGGTTGGGTTCGGGTACGGTACAATTTTGTACCCACGAGTTACCCATGAGTAACCCGAATTCTGACAGGTGGGCTACATGTACATATATGTCACAGCATGTCTTCATTGTCCCACGGCCCATGCGGCCCAACACCACAGCCTCCTCCACTTGGGCTTCTTTTCTCCCCCGTCTCCTCCCCAATCCCCATATTTCCAGCCACACACGAACCCTAACCTCCCGCGCTCTCAAGCTCTCTCCTCCCTCTCGCTCCTCTATTCCCCTGACCTCCAGCCGGCCACCGCCGCCGCCATTAACTCCACCCCTCCGCCTCCATTTCCCCGGCCGCTGGCTTGCGGCTCTGCCTCCACCCGCCGCCGCCGCCTCCACTTCCCCACCTCGGCGCCGTCCCACCTCGATGCCTCCGTCGAGCCGCCGGCCGCCGGCCCGCTCCTTCTGCACGCTCCTCCTGCCGTCCCGCCTCGGTGTCTCCATCCAGTCGTCCGCCGGCCGTCGGTCCACGCCCCCCTTTCGCACTCTCTCTGTCCTCCCTCTCGTCTCCTCTCTGAGTCTCTCTTCCCCTGAATGTATAAATTATTTTAGCATAGTATACTTTCGGGTATGGGTACCCATCGGGTATCTGGTACCCGTCGGGTTCGGGTATGGGTTGTATTTTTGAGTTTCGGGTTCGGGTATGTCAAAGGCATATCCGGAGATACCCGCCCGATTGCCATCCTTATCTAGTATATCGAATTTTTCTTCGCCTTACTATTTACTAAGACGCTCCCAACTTATAATTAGAACGGAAACTCCAAAAGCATATACAAGTTCTTCTATGAATGAATCCATCCTTGCAACATTAAGATTCATGCTCACATTATATTTGTCTTATTGCAAAAAGATTTCAGCAACTTTTAAATAGCAATCATGTCCTTCTTCCACCTCTTCCTCTGTCCTCCACTCCATCATGGCCATGCCACCGCTATCACGCCTACCCTATTGGAGCCGCCACGATGCGCCACCATGTTAAGACTCCTTTCCAATCCGGGCAGACCTTAGCTAGCTCCTCTTTGGGACAGCGTCACCGTGACCACCACCAACCCTTCGGCTCGGCAACCACGCTAGCCCCATGTCAAGGCATGCTAAGCTTGCGTTAATCCAAGTGGCCGTGACCGGAATGGTGACTACAATGGGCTAGCATGGTCTGCATGCTTGGAGCGACGTGTGGCAACCTCTTTTATTCACGTTCAACTCAACGGAGATCTCGCTCGCTACCCGATTAGGTTGAAAACTAACATGTACACTAGCTGCCTAGAAAGCAAGCCGAGCATTTAATCCTCAATCCAAGTAACAACAACTTATGCGAGCATCTCAATTGAACTAAACGTAAACTCGGGTGCCTCGATATGTGATCCGTAATGGCTTCCAAGATCAGCTACCATCACAGACATATCCTCCCAATGATTGATAGCATAACATATACATTATGGAGCATATTTTTACATAACAAAAGGGTATGAGTGTTGACACCCAAATTTGGCACAAAAATATGGTTATTTTAGTGGCCAAAAGAGAGTGAAAAATAGCATATTCGACCAAAAAAGAAGCTAGATCGGTATATACTCAGGCATCATTATTGGTTGATTAGCTAATATTTAGAAAAGATCATAATCGGCTTTTATGCATGCATATATACGCAGAAGGATTAGATATCCGATCAAAAGAGGTGATAAACTGGTTAGCGGATCGGCTTATGCATTAATGGTGTGGCAAATATTAAAAAGTTGATCAGGCATGTACATACACAGAAGGAGCTAATAGCCGAGCATGTATCTTATTGGGAGGAGAATACTTGATCAAGCATGGATGTGATGCAGATCGGCTTCTATACATAGATTAATAGCCAAGCCTGAGCGTCATGGTTAATGAATAATTAAAGACCACTTGAGGTGATCATCCATACACGTATATGGAATATTCAGGCACGCATACATGGAACGGTATGGGAGGATGAAGCCATATATGGCAAAGAACATCTTACGTGAAGACCAAATAAAAGAAGAGTATACGATCTGGAGTACGTAGCCGATTAGATCATTGATTAGCTGATTCAGCAATATATGGAAAGCTCTACGTGAAGACTAAGCTGTCTAGATGATTCACAATCGGCTTTACATATCAAGCCCATCGCGTGATGAAGGCCAAGCCAGGAAAAGCTATACGTGATTAGCTATGAGAGGAAATTATAGAGACATCACGTGGAGACATGGCAAGCTATGAAGAATCACGTCGGCTAGCTTTTTATATTAATCTGCTTTTATATTATTAGATATATATTGAGTCAGTTTGTATCTAGTCCGTGCCTTGCACGATAAGTCTAGTCGGTTAGTTATTTTAGGTAACTAAGAGATAGAGTCCATGTCAAGTTATCGGATTAGCCGGTGCGTCGTCACTATAAATAAGAGCCGCGGTGCGGCATGTAAAGGACATCTCTCTTTCAATCAATAATACATGTACTATTTCGTCTACCTTTTACCCTTGTGCTATCAATCCGATCGATCCGCTCGTATCGGTTTTCTAAGTACAAATGCTAGCGTCTACTCTTTCGACTAAGATCGATCTTCTCGCCGTCAACTCCCTCGGTAGGGACTGCCTCGATTCAGTCCGATCTCCTCGCCGTTGGCATCGAAATACTATCTCTTGGTGGCATTGCTGCGCATCGCCGTCCTCCAGGAGGAGTTAGGTTTCGTCCGAAATACTATCTCTCGGTGGCATTGCCGCGCATCGCAGTCCATCGGAGGTGTTAAATCCATCCTGCTCCATCGGCTCGACGTCTCATCGTTAAGCCGATCATTGGTTTATTTCCAAGCTATCGGTAAATCGTCATTGCTTCGCCGGTATCTTGCTTATCTGAAACCTTGCCGATTGCAAAAGGTCAAATCGGCTGGCACGTCCTCGGAAAGCCCGATTCCCTGTTGTTCGGCGGTAGTTGGTGCCGGGGAAACCACTTTTTCGCGTCAACAATGAGTTGTTGCCCAAACAGTAAGTTTTACATAATAAGAGTATTATCAACTAATGGGGCTCTATCCACCCTTGGCCTCCATCCGACCATAACAAGAAAAAACATAACTAGGCTCTATATATCCGTCCTTAGTCTCTTTCCGACCATACAACACAAGCAAACCTGTGCTCGTAAGAAAAAAAACACTAGTCTACCACACCTAGAACCAATGCTCAAATACTAACAAATGGCAGCTTAATCACTCAAGATTCATCCTTAACCTTGGGCACGGTTGTTTGAATAGTTGAACACTTTGCAGAGGTGTATGTCTTTACCCATATGACACAACAAGCCTAAAGCGCCTAAAGCCTCTGATTTTGCGAAGGATCTAAAATGAATAGAGCAACTGAGGTCGAACCATGAGGCTAATTGAAGTCTAAGCGTTAGTTTGCTCTGACTTGATGTGTCATTGTAAATAATGAGGTGATGAGAGCTCTGGTTCAAGTTTGCTTGTAGAATTTATTGCAATTATAATCTTGTGCGTTTTACTTCTCTGTATTGTTGTATCTTGTTTGTAGCCTTGCTTTCGTGTTTTTCCATGAATATAAATTAACCTAGAAATGCATTCTTATGTATTAGAAATGCTTAGCGGTGGCTGTCTAGGTCAAAATGGGTTGATCCTTGCCTATCACCGCTCGCGGTATAGACATGACGGATTGATCCTATCAACGTTACAACGGCATAGCCTAGCTATCAACGGGGTAACGCCATAGCTGATCAATAATCACGACTATCAACGTAAACGGTATAGATGGGAGAATTCTCATGCACTTGGGTGTCAGGTCTGCGTGAGTGCGAAGTATTGTCCTCTGGACAATGATTATTACACTCTGATGATTTTGAAGATTCGAGGATCCTGCCCTTAGTTGCGCTCAAGGGGATCACGCCTCGCTGAGAGGGTGAGTCTGCCGCCACTTAGGAAGACATACACCTTGTGAGGGTATAATCTTGCCTATTGGAGACGGTATGAGGTACCGGTCTACCTGTTTGTACGGAGACCATGTCCACTGGGATGGATTGGGTCTGCCATGTTTGGGAGCACGAGGTGCTACCCTATTGTTGAAATACCCCCTGATTATTTGATTTGCATATATAGCACAACACATCTTTAATTTGTAAAAAGGTTAAGTCCTAGGTTTCTATTATTTTGGTATTACAAAATTGGCATTGTTGCAAATAAAATATTTCGGCCTCCACCAAAAGCCTAGTAGCATTAATTGCATTAGGTGGGGGGAATTGGCTTGCAACCATGGTTGGCGCGCTTACCTCGCCTACATGAAACCTTATAGGAGATGGCGACGACGACAATGCCTACGAGCCTCTCGACGAGGAGGACTACCAGGAGGATGATGGTTGACATGGGCTATAGAAGGACTCCAGTCGCTTGCCTGTGTTGGGTTATGGAAGGCATAGCATTGGAAATGCCACCTTTTGCATCGGTTTCCGCTGTATCGGGGTTTGATAAGAGTTCCGTCTTTTGTACAGAAACTTTGACCTAAATGGTCCCACAAAAAGGAGACTATGTATTTTGGAAGACAACTATTATCTGTAATAAAGTGTAATCGTGGATCTTCTATATGAAATGGTTCAGCTCTTTTTAAATTTGTGTTGCGTTAGCAAGATTCTGGTCTAACACAGCTTGCACAAAGGTCCTGGATTTCCTTGTAAATCCGGGGCTGACACCATTGCCTATGCTTTTGCAGCAGCTGAAGTAGAACCATTCGACACCATCACCTTCCAGACCTGAATTCCAGCAGAGGGAGGGGGAGTGCACTGCAGATTTCACTCGAGAATAATAATCTGGTGAAAAAATAGCTGAAGGTTGGTGGATAAAAAATTCAGAGAGGTGTGTGCCGACAGGTTCACATGAGCCCCTGAAATCTAGCTCTAGTTAGAAGATTCTTTGCGTGTAGACGACCAGGGCTGCGCCTCATTGTAAGTGCAGGCTTTTGTAGCATCTTCTTCGAGGTCAATGGTTTATGAACACACAGTAGCATATCTAGTTTAACAATTGACATTTTCCAGGTCTACATCTTAGGCAGATAACCTATTCTGTGATTGTAAGGACTGATCAACTGTCTTGATTTGAAATTTATGCGTTCGTCTCTCTTCTATAAATGAGAATTTTGTTTTCCAAAAAAGAAAATTTTGGACTAGAATTATTGTACCGATTCGCATACGACCGGTGCAATTTGTACTGGAGTTGGAACAGTTG
Source organism: Raddia guianensis (assembly GCA_036346415.1). NCBI lineage: Eukaryota > Viridiplantae > Streptophyta > Magnoliopsida > Poales > Poaceae > Raddia > Raddia guianensis. Next base: position 28,621,624 of record CM070544.1, read on the forward strand.
ACCCAACTTAGGTCAACAGCTTAGGTAAGCAAAACCAAAACGGCTTTGAGCCTTTGACAAGATTGCAATCTCATTACTATTCTTCGAGGTCAACAGCTAAAACAAGAATCATTCATCTCATGGTAAGAGCATGTTTAACAGAAACGCAACATTCCACTGTGTAAAAAAAAACCCAAAAAAACATGGTGTTTACTTCCATATCTGATCAACAAAGCATATTGCGGATATTATTTTCTTTAAGGGTTCTTTGAATTGGACCCACATTGCATGTGGCATTACTAGGAATCAAGAATCCAAAGGAAAAAAGATTCAGTGCACCTGTAATTGATCTGTTCATTGAAACCGGTTCTCGCATCCACTCGACAACACTGAACGTGTGGCCATGTGGAATTGCCATCAAATCGGAGACTAACCTAGGCTGTCCGCTTGTCAACGTGCAACGAACAAACATGTTTGAAGGAGAGCGATGCCTTCAATAATGGTGATGACATATGAGCAATTTAGGCCACCATTATCGAAAGCTATGCAGCAGGTACTTTAGACCTCATTTCAGCAATATGGACCACAATTATCAAAAATTTTAGAGTCAATGCTTAGGTTTTTTCTTTGATCGCCTAATTGAAATCTGAGATAATTTTAGGTGTGGTTGGCTGATTGAATGAATTGGTACATCATGATACTATACTGATTCAGGTGTTTGATTGGTAGGATAGGATAGTATAGTTCCTCATACATGCATTTGGATTGGATGACACAATGAGGTTAAATAGTACAAGGTGGTTCAAATATAGGAATATTCTCTACTTATCTTAACCGACATGGTACAAGATTTTTTGTCATATAATTCTACACAAGTTTAGTTCCACCACATTTCGTTCCGTCTCATCCAACCTCATACAACCAACCGAGCATATGCACTACACCAAAACAGGTTATATATGCCGGCACATTAATTAGTGCCATTTCAAGTAGAACTGGCATAAACAAGAGTAAGTGCCGATTCTTTAAAGGACACGTGCAAAAATTTAGATGGGTGGATGCTCAATAGTAAGCAGCATAAATTATTGGTTATATCTATCGATTTTCACTACAAACCGGCACAAATTCATTTCTGTCGGGTCATGTATCTTCTTTGTATTCATATGTTTTGATTTGTGATCACAGTTGGCATACATAGTGTTTCGTCTCCTGAAGTGTACTCGCGACGGGAGGGCACTTTTAACCCCGTCGCATCTATATTCCGACAACCCATTCCATGCACACTGATTCCCCTCCATTACACCCTCAATACATTATTAGTCCCTATTCTACTTCTCTTTGCACCTAGATTTTCGTCGGCCGGTGCATCTCTGACATGGTACATGTTCGCCATGTCATCCCCATCTTCTCCATTGTCTACCTCGCTAGGTCATCCACCTTTTATCATTGGCTCACCAGATCATCCATCTTCACTATGGCTTGTGGGCGATCTAACGCCCAACAACGATGAGGCGTTGGCTACAATCAAGGAGCCCCACGTGGAGAAGGAAGCATCGGTCGCCGTCAGCCAAGGCAGATCTGCAGGAGGAGGCACCCACTACAGGAATCGCGACAATTCTCGACGGCCAAATTTATTATCGACGGCCACATACAAGCCGTCTATATTATCATGATATTCTCGACGGCCTGCTAATAGCCGTCGTTATAAACATGTTATCTCGACGGCCCAAGTACAGCCCTCGATAGAAAGCCCCGCCCTCCCGCCCAACCCCATTTTACTGGCTTTCGCGTTGGCGGGAAAAACTCTATATCGACGGCTGGGGATAAGCCGTCGAGAAAAACAATGGGCCAGCCCATGAAAACCCGGATACATTGTATTTTATCGACGGCCCAATACTGGCCGTCGAGAAAGAGAAACTCATAAAGACGACCCCAGGCTTACTGGGCTAGCCCATTTGGTGATTTGAACATTTGTTTAATTATTTGTAGAAAAGTTAACATTCTATTTAATTTTTCCCAAAAGATTTGAAATTTGTCAAAATAGGTGACAAAGTTTTAATTGTCCAGAATAATATTAAGAATAAAATAATTTTTTTTTTGCAAAATATCCATATATTTCATGTTTGCATGTTATGTGTTGTACAACATATATGTATATGTTTGTATTTGTAATATTATTAATTTTGTAGCAAATTTAAAAAATATTGTAATTACTAACATTATAGTGCAATGATATTTATTTAAAGGTTTTTGGATGCAATGGTGATTTGTTAAAAAAAATTGTGCACATGTTATATGTATTTCGTACAACTCTATACAACCTTCGATAAATCATTAGACGATATGGCCCCCTACACATGTACATGTTATTCCGGATATAATTTCATCGTATAAAAATTTGTGGTGGTGTATATTCGTGTGTTTAGCAAGTTTATGCAGGTAGGATTTTTTTAAAAAAATTTCTATGTTTTTTTAAAATAAATAAGCATAGTTGACCATTGAAGGGGGAAAGTACAGCAAGCCGTTGTCAATAAGCCTTTCTCGACGGCCACAGCCAAAACGGTCGATAAACATACTCTGTCTCGACGGTAGTCAACACAGGCCGTAGGCATAGATTGCTCTCGACGGCCGGATCGAAGTGGCCGTCGAGACGTACGATGCTCCGTCGGCTCATACAATTCTACTCATTCTCGACGGCCGTCAGCCGTCGATAATACGTACAGCGCTGACGACACTGAATGCAAATGGTTACAGGCCTCTCTCGACGGCCTTAGACCGTCGATATAGGGTCATCTCAGGGACGTCGAACGAGAGCGCGCCACGTGGCTATTCTTTAGTGGTAGGCGGCCTTGTCTCGACGGCCTACGGCCGTCGATATACGGCTGGAACGGTCATGTGACCTGTCTCGATGGCCCAGAGCCGTCGACAATAGGGTTGTTCCACTCAGCTCGTGCCACGTGGTGAGCTCGTACGAAGGAAAGTCCTATCTCGACGGCCGATGGCGTCGAAAGCGATCTCTTATTAACGCAAGATATGCGGGACTTAGGCATTTCATGCCTAAGCCCGATTCCACCAGCGTCGCCTTGCTGCCCCGCGCCCGCGCGCCGCCGCGCCGCCGCGCGCCGCGCCGCCGCTGCCGCCTTGCACCCCGCGCATTGGCGGTATCTCGCTCTGTGTTGCCGCCTCGCGCAGTTGCCGTCATACACAGCCGCTGCCACCGCCTCGGCTCTCGTCAACGCCCCCGTCACCGACGCCGCTCTCACCAAGGGCTTCCTGTGGGCAAGCCGCGCCGCCGTCCAGCCGCCCTAGCCGGTCCGCAGGTACGTGAAACGCTTTCGCGCCAATTTTTTTTAAAATTTCTGTAGTTTAGTCTCGACGGTCCAACACCGTCGAAAATATAATTAGATATGCGATTAGCGTTATTAATTAATTATTTTCGTAAATTTGTGATAAGTTGAAAAAAAGAAAATTAGTAATAGGTAAGTTAGAGTTTATGCTGATGTTAGTAATTTGATATAATTATATATGTGATTAGCAGTATTAATTAATTATTTTTGTAAATTTTTGATAATTTGGAAAAAAAGAAAATTAGTAATAGGTAAGTTAGAGTTTATGCTGATGTTAGTAATTTGATATAATGATGTTTTAATTATTTTTAGTGATAATGTTGCTTTTAATTAATTGTTGATGTAAGTTATGTTAGAAACGCATGTCACCTAGCCGTACGCCACCCGTTCGGGAACAACACAACGCGTAAGGAAATTCGAACGGTGATTCGTTTGTTTCCATTACGGGTTGTGTAAATGTTCTAATTGTCCGATGGATGACTTTGTTTGTGGCGTCGATGGGACTGACCTGCGAATGGTCGTTTGAGCATGTTTTGTTGTGATGCCGGGGGTTCGAGACAAAATTTTGACGGTATGACCCTGTAGTTCTCCTGTGCATAACATAAGTGCTATTAAGTTGAATTTCAGCTTTTTAGCCATCGTTGCACTAGGAGAACTGTAGGGTTATGCTGCCGAAATTTTGTCTCGTTCCTTTCCGGCTTCACAACGAGACTGCCCAAGCGATCATTCGCGGGTGGGTTTAGAAGCCTTCCTATGCCTTTTGAGAAAACCTAACGTGTAGCATATTATGTTAAGAGCGATGGAAGAAGACAGAAGATGGATGTATGACGGATGGAGAGCGAACGGACAACACTCAGATGAATGGTATGAGAAGGCTAATGCATTCGTGGATAGTGCTTTCCAGGCGACCCCTAACCCTGACACTGCGTATGTACATTGCCCATGTAAAGAGTGTGGGAATTGTAGAAAGAGAACGCGATATGACATGGGTATGCATTTTTTGCAAGAATGGGTTCAAGGTAGGCTACCATCGTTGGGTTTATCACGGCGAGAGTGCTTTTGCCGCGCCTCCCGCTCCGGACGAAGGATTCGATGAAATTGACCGGATGCAAGACATGATGGATGATTTCGGCCATGATTTTGATGATGAGGAGGCAACAACTTCCATGACTGAATTCTTAACCCTTCTGGAATCATCGAAGCAACCGTTGCACGATCGAACAACCGTAACCCTATTGTTTATGGTTACACGGATGATGGCTGTGAAATGCAAATATAACTTCTCTATCAATTGTTTTGATGAATTGTTGGGATGCTTAGGCGATGCTCTTCCGGAAGGACACAAGATGCCATCCAGCTGGTACGAGTGTAGAAAATGACTTGCTGGTCTGGGAATGCCGTACGAGAAGATAGATTATTGTCCTAACCATTGCATGCTGTACTATAAGGGTGATGCCTTCAAGAGTGTTTGTGATTATTGTGGGGAGTCCAGATTTGTCGAGACTGTCGACGGTAATGGAGAAAAGAAACAAACGAAGGTGGCGAGGAAAGTATTGCGGTACTTTCCGTTAAAGAAACGACTCAACGTTGTTTCATGATGGAGAGACCGCACAATGAGATGAGGTGGCATAAGGAGGAAAGCGTACAAAACCTGGTATGATGGTTCATCCGCCGATGGAGAAGCATGGCAACACTTTGATAAGATGTATCCGGAGTTCGCCGCCGATCCAAGAAGCGTCGTCTCGTGACCGCCACCGATGGGTTCACGCCTTTTAATATGATGGCTGTCTCTCGTATTCATGTTGGCCAGTTTTTAGCATTCCTCTCAATCTCCCACCGTCTCTTTTAATGAAAGAGGAGTTCATGTTTCTTTCATTAATCGTGCCGGGGCCGAAAAATCCAGGCAAAAATTGAGATTTGTTTATGAGTCCATTGGTTAACGAGCTGAAAGAGTTATGGGAAGAAGGTGCCGCAACATATGATAGAAAAACAAACATATCTTTCCTTATGAAGGCTGCGTACATGTACTCCATTCATGATTTTCCCGCATATGGCATGTTCTTAGGATGGAGCACACATGGTCGGCTTAGTTGTTCGGTGTGTTTGGATGATACGGAGGCATTTCAGCTAAGTTTTGGTGGCAAACCTAGCTGGTTCGACTGTCATCGAGCATTTCTGAAGCCAGGGCATTCATTTCGGAAGCAGAAAAATGCGTTCCGTAAGAACACGGCGGTAAAGAGTACAAAACGTGGTCGTGTGGGTACGGCTTGCAGGCAGCTCCTCGAGCCAGGTGGGGACTGCAGGTCCCTACACAGGTGGTTCGGCCGTGTACGGTAGCTATCCAGCCCCTCCAGGCGCCTATGTTGGCCAGGGCAGCTACCCTGGACAGACGGCACCACCGGGCACCTACGGGACCCAGCCGACCTACGTCCCCACGCCCAACTATCCGAACGTCGAGCGTCCCTGGTTCCGTGATCCAGCGGTAAGTCACCTATGCTAATTCCATACATTGTCGCATAGTACAAATATGACAACTAACTAATTGGAAAAACTCGCAGGGTTCGGGTTCTGCCGTGTCTATGCCTCCGTCCTTCGTGCCACATCCTCAGGACGACGCGCCGCAGGGTGAGGACGCCTCCGGGAACATGGCCGCCAACCTCGCGGAGCAGCTCTTCGGCACCCCACCAAGACAGCCGTGATATTATGATTATTATTGTTATGTTCACATTGTCATTGTGATGTTTGCCACATTTAGATTGTGATGTTGATATGTTTGGATATATGGTATTACTTTGTGGTATATTCAAAATTGCCGTATTGGAGATATAAATGTGTATGTGTGAAATTGTGGGAAATTTGAATGTGCGGCTTTTTGGGTATCACGAGTTACGTACGCTTCTTCTTTGAGTCTGAGAGCATTGTGTAAAATTTTGTGATTTTATAAATTTGTAAAAATTTTTTTTGCTGGTCTACAGTTATTCTCGACGGCTAGGATATGGCCGTTGAGAAAGGTGTACATGGCCCACATGTCAACGTATGCCACGGCGGGGTCCAGCTGGAGCAACACAGGGTATTCTCGACGGCCTTAAGCCGTCGATACTAGTTCATTAAATTTGGGCCAGAATCACCGCGACTGCGAGGGTGTTTTTCGACGGTTTATAGCCGTCGAGAATAGTCGGGCGAAGGGTCGTGCCTGGTTTTCGCCTTATTAACGACGGCTGGTCCTTAGCCGTCGAGAAATGTACTATCGACGGTTGAGCCGTCGAGATAGGTCTTCTGTCTCGACCACTCTATCTCGACGGCCAATTCTCGACGGCCGGCCGTCGAGATTAATTTGTCTCGACGGTTTAGTGTCTTTTATCGACGGCTTTCGCCGTCGAGATTTTCGGCGATCCCTGTAGTGACCAATTCCCACCAACAAGGAGCACTAGGCGGAGGAGGACCTGATGCCCAGCAATGGTCTATATGCCTCAGACAACATTGATTCGATTGTAGGTTCTTCATTGTCCAGCCGCATCTACTTCTCGGACTAGAAGACCATGACAAAGAGGATCCGCTGAAGGACAAAAAGGCCCCAAGCCTCATCCGATTAGGAGGAATTGGATCGAGGTGATAAGCACTGTCATCCGAGGGTCCGTCAACGAGGAGAGCTCCCCCGGGAACAACAACAAGAAGGTGGCGAGCAGCGTCGCGCGGTGACTACTCTGTCTTCGAGCCAACTAGTGACGAGGACGACGATACCTTCTCTAGATAACTAGAATTAGTTAGGGTTACAAAGTTGTATGTAGGTAGCAGTAACAGCACAGGAAATGGGACATAAATTTTTTTTTTATGCTGGTTCTAGCAATAAAACTACATAAAAATGGGGCATATATGCCGGTCCACATCTGACATATATGATTAGCAATAGCATTACTAGTTGTTTTATGCTGGTTCAGAAAGCAACATTGATAACGGTTTAGAACCGACATTCATGCCGTGTTTTGCTGTTGCATTAGATTCTTTTAGAAGGATTGATGATAAGTAAACACATGCTTGTTTAGTCAAGATGTAGGTTCATGATGAACAGAGGATAACTATGAAAAAGGAAGCTTAGAATCATCTTTACTGTTTTGGCGCTAGTTTCAACTTGTAATACAAAATCTAGGACGTGTTTGGTTGCAAATTAACTATGCCCAGCGAAGCCTGAACTGGTCAAGCCCACCCAATCACCTGAAACGATTCACCATAGTTAGCTGGTTGGTCATCGCAACTCCCCTACACCATGGTCAAGCTCATCCCACCTGCATGTGCCTGGACCGAGATCTACCACCACCACCGCTCATCCCTACTACCCGTTCGCTCCCACCGTTGTTAGGCATTTGGCCTTCAGTCTTGATTCCTACAATAGGACAGATCATGGAGACTGATGCCTATTAGGCTTCGGTCCCGAACCAGAAACTAGGACTAAATTGCTTCTGAAAAGGCCTCGAATACACGTGGCAATGTTCAGTGCCGCCGCTGAGCCTATCGGCCCCAGTCGGTGGCTCCTTTCTGCATTGTACTCGAGCCTAGCTTGGAGAAATGGCAAACGCATGGTTCTTGCACCACACGATCGGCCTCGGCACCGGCACGGGGCCCAGTGCAAGGCAACCAAAGGTTGTTGCCTGGCCCTCGAGAGCCTAACAAAAAGTTAGAGCACGGCAGCCACACACGTCTCTAAACATATACACAGTGGTTTTTTATAATTAGAAAAATACCTGTGTAGAAATTTTCGCTGATCCCTGATCACGTGAAAATATATAAGCAAGGTGACGCTCACTAAACTCCATGCCTCGTTTGAAATAGTATATTTTAAGCAAGGGCATGCATGTACACTACTGTAATCTCTCAATTTTGCGAGGGCCAAAAAATATACACGAGGGCAGAAACAATGCCCTCGTAAGATAATAGACAATCACGAGGGCTTTCTACATCCCTCGTGAGAAAGCTGTCGACGGTTGGGACAAGTCAACTAAGGTTCTTGAGAAGGGCAGATAGAAGACACTGCCGAGCAAGGCAAACAGCAATCAGCGAGCAACGAGCAGACACAGGGTTTTTATCCTGGTTCGGGCCTCTCCAGGGAGACAATAACCCTACGTCCAGCGCTTCTTTATATGAAAAAGGATTACAAGGAGGAAACTTGGCGAGATGAACAGGTCTCGACGAGATTCTGGGTGTACAGAAAGTAATATGCGATCTAGGCTTCAAGTCGTGCGGTTGTGCCCTCTACATGCCGTAGGGGCCTTGCTTATATAGTGTTGAACAACCGACCTACCGAGGGATAATCGGGCCGTGCTGACCACGAGAACATAACGAACTCGTATACATACCAAATACATCCCGAGTTAGATAAGGTATACTCCAATTCTTGGGGATCACGACATCTGCTCCAATCCGGGAAACTATGTCCGGGTTTTCACGTAGCCGTGCAGAACTCTTGCTTGAGTCGGACTCAAACAGGAATCCTAGGCCGTTACTCACCGTGCCAACCAGGAAGCTGTTCGGCAAGATGCGCATGGCCTGAAAGAGCCCTCTAGGGAGCCAAGCCCTAGGAGGCTGTTCGATTAAGCTGTCAGGGAGTGGGCCATGGCAATGGGCCGTGATTTTATCCCCTACAGCTAGCCCCCGAGACTCAAGTGGAATATCTCACTAGAGTGGGGTCTTCCTCTTGAGATTCTAAGTCATAAAGAGGGATATTTTGCTGCTACAAAGACGTGCAACAGGCGACCGAACAGGTTATGGTTCAGCCGAACAAGACTTGTTCAGGACCGAACAAACCCGCCCAGTGCCGAGCAACTCTGTTGCGTCGAACAGGGAACCACATCTGTCCGAGCAGAGCACCCAGCCCTCGATACAGAAATCGGGAAAATTAACCGTTGGCAGACTCTAACGGTAACTTTCGCTGCGCCGTCGAAACGGGCGATTGTTTGTACTAGCCATTGCAGTAAAAAACTAGCCGTTTTGTGGCAAAAAACCGTTGCAGAGCTGCTCGGACCAGAGTTATAAAGAGCACCCAAGCCGCCCGCGGCTCGCCACTTCTGTTCTTGTGCGCCTTTCCTTCCCAAGTCCTTTTTCAACCGAGCTAACATCAACCAGTCGCAACCCACCTCCAAAGCTGCTTGCCAATCCTGAGGATTGCTATGGTCAAGTTCGCAGGCACTAGCATGACCGAGGAGGACCTCAAAACTTTAGAGGCAGAGGGACATATCGACGTCGGTAGCTGGAGGCTACCCGGGGAGGAGGAGATGCCGAAGCCGCTCGAGGACGAGTTCGTCAACTTCGAGCTCTTTGCCATGTTTGGGTTGAGGTCTATTGAAAGCAATTTCGTGGAGACCTTCCTGAACATCAGCGGGCTGGAGGTTGCTAATCTCAACACCAACTCGTTCCTCCAGAAGGCTGTCTTCGCACACCTGTGCGAAGGCTATCTGGGCGTTGATCCATCGGTGGGGCTGTTCCTCCATTACTACGCAGTAACGAGGAGCAGCTCCGCCGCTTCTGGGCTCGGGTACTACTACCTCAAGCTCTAGGCCACTGCCGACGACGCGCCGTATCCTCGGCCACTGCTGCTCAACTCAACGGGCGTGTGGTGGATGAGGTGGTTCTACACCAAGAGGAACGGCGACAGCAAGTGTCGGGGATAAAATCATGGCCCATTGCCATGGCCCACTCCCTGACGGCCCAATCGAACAGCCTATTAGGGCCTGGTTCCCTAGAGGGCTCTTTCAGGCCCATGTGCATCCTGCCGAACAGCATCCTGGCTGGCACGGTGCGTAACGGCCTAGGATTCGTATTTGAGTCCGAATCGAACAAGAGTTCTGCACGGCTACGTGAAGACCCGGACGTGGTTTTTTGGATTGGAGCAGATGTCGTGATCCCCAAGAATTGGAGTATACCTTATCTACCTCGGGATGTATTCGGCATGTACGAGTTCCTTACGATCTCGTAGTTAGCCCGGCCCGATTATCCCTCGGTAGGTCGGTTGTTCAACACTATATAAACCGAGCCCCTACGGCGTGTAGGGGGCACGGGATCATCGCATATTACTTCCTGTACTCCCATAATCTCGCCGAGACCTGTTCGTCTCGCTGAGCTTTCTCTTGTAATTCTCTTTCATATAAAGAAAGGCTGGACGTAGGGCTATTATCTCCTCTGAGAGGCCCGAACCAGGATAAAAACCCTGTGTCTCCCTGTTGCTTGTTGATCGTTGTTTGGCTTGCTCAGCAGGTCTTCTATCTCCCTTCTTTCAAGAACCTTAGTTGACTTAAGATCGATATCTCAACCGTCGACAGCAAGCTCACACCAGGCAAGCGCCGGCGAAGGGAACGTAGATAACGCGGCCGGAGCCGACCGGCGAAGAGTGGTATCTTACGGAAGATCGCCTCCCTTGTGGGCCTCGGGCTCACGGACAGAGAGATCATCTGGGACTTTGTGGCGGACAGGATCTGTCCGCTACGAAAAAGGTCCTACCCCTTCTATAAGATAGAAGACTGGGAGGACATCACCAGGGAAAGCTCGGGTAAGTTCCTCAAACGCTCCCCCCTTTTTTGGTGATTCATCCGAACAAAGACTAAGCTCATCTTCTGTTCGGGCAGTGAAACCTACCGACGCATGGGTGGCCGAACAGGTCGACGCCATGCTGAAGGCCGCCAGGAAAGACACCGAGGTGACTGGCGTGGTGGCCTATACATGCCAAGGAATGTGCTCGTCCGCTCACATGAGGTAACTTTCGCAGAAAACCCATCTGAGTTGCTAGACTTACACGATTAAGGCATGCTCACATTCACCTCCAAATACGCAGGACGAGCAGCTGATCATCGGCGGGATTGTCGATGAGCTCTCTAAATCCGATAAGGAGGGAGCGAAGAAGGGCAAGGCCAAAGTGGCCGTGAAGCCCAACGTGGTCGCTGAGACGACGCGGAGCTCGCCACGCCGTAGCGGCCGCCAACAACCTCCGAAGCCCCCTGCGGCGACTGAAAGAGGATCCTAAGGCCTAGAGGGGGGGGGTGAATAGGCAATTTTAAATCTTTTTGATTAATTGTTGATTAAGCATCATATTAATGATCACCCAATCCTAGTTGCAATTGACAAGTAAGCGGAAGCGACAAGCAATTACGAGGCAACTAAAACATGGCATACAATAAAACACAAGAGATGCAAGAAAAGTAAGTGCGGGAAATAAATGAGAGAGTGACACGGTGTTTGTTTGACCGAAGTTCGGAGCCGCAACTCCTACTCTCCGTTGAGGCTACCCCTTGCGCACAAGGACCGGCTCGCTCTCGAGCCTAACGCCTCACTTACTCCCGGTAGTCGTTCCGCCACTCCAGCGAGGTGGACTCCGTCACCCGTACACCGACTCGAGAGTAGCCACACGCCAAGGCCTACTCCCAAGCCCTCGCCTCCATGAAGGATGTCTTCAAAAGTAACAAGTTCAAACGCCTGATCATGCCGGATCAAGGACTTCCATGAAGCTCGGTGTTGGGGTTTAATGATTTGTGGCTTTGGATGCTTTGTGGGTGGAGGAATGGCTCTAGAACACCTAATTGATGAGCTATGAATGTGGTAGGTGAAGTGGAGCAGCAAACCTCAAAATAGCCAGCCACTAGGTAGGTATTTATAGCCCCAAGAGCAAAACTAGCCATTGCCCCTCGGAAGAGGACAAAAAGACTAGCCGTTAGCCTCTACCGGACGCCGTCCGACGGGCACCGGACGCCGTCCGACAGCGGCAACTGTTCACAAAAAACAGCTGATCGGACGCCGTCCGACAGTGGGAGTTTGCTAGAGATTGGCTAACCGGACGGCCCCCCAGACGCGGTCCGACCAGAAAGGGCCTCGGTTTTTAACCTTACCGGACGCTGTCCGGTAACGACCGGACGCCGTCCGACAAATGTGATACAAAGGACGGGACGCCTCGACGCCGTCGAAAAGGAGAAAGACCCAATTGAACCTTACGGACGCCGTCCGGTGATTACCGGACGCCGTCCGACAGAATGGATTTTCGGCTAAAAGGTGAGGGGGAAATTTAGGTGGGTTTCTCTCTCTCTAGAAATCTCACAAAGGGATAATTGGGTATTTTTAGAAGTGGTGGACTACGGAAACCAAGTTTTTGAGAATTCGCAAAGATCCGGCATAGTCCGAGATATTCGAACCCCTTTTGGAAACTGACAAAAAACAGGAAATAGAACCTAACTACTCCTAAACTATACGTGACCTCAACTCTTGCCCGGTCACGCATTTGAAACCTCGGAGCAGCTCACAAATTTGTCGAAGCTTCCAATTAGGGTTTTGCAATAACGCCGAGTCTTCGCTAGGGTTCCGAGAAGTCCAAAAACCCCTAGCACTTAATATTTATTTATTTTGTCATCAATGCCACTAATAAAATGTAGGGCTCAACGATGCTCACAATCTCCCCCTTTGTGGCACTTGATGGCAACCCAAGAGAGAATAAAATTTTTGAGCTGCAAAAGGGGTTAGTGCAATACAAATATGCGAGCAATTTCAAATTTAAGACAACCACAACTCGACCACAAGGATGTGCAAATGAAGGAAGCTCCCCCTAAATTCATGCATAAATTTGAAACCACAAGCCAACACGGTTCAAAAGAAATAAATCCAACCAGAGAAACCTAGTATCGAGGTAACAAATAATATTACAGGTAAGGCACAACCTCGATCTCACTAACTCAAACTACTCTCTCTACCTTCTCCCTAACTTCTCCCCCTTTGTCACCAAGTGACACAAATGGGAAAAGGTCCTAATCTTGCTGGTCTTGATCCATGTAAATGCGCCTCCGTCATCTCCACGTCACGGAAGAGGAGCCACGACCTCTGGGACGCTTGAACAAGGGCATATGAGTTGCAAAGGGTACCGACCGAGGTGAGGATGGATCATCATATAGCTGGGTCGGTTGAGGGTTTGGCAAAGAAAAGTTGAGATGGCGAGCGACTTCTCCACCAATAAAATGAATCTTACGGGAGGAGGATATGACTGTGGTGGAGGCACAAAGGAAGGAGCAGGCCCGGAAGGAGGGTATACCCAAGGATGAACCGGTGGTGGGTAGGCAGGTGGGCGAGGAAAACTCTGATTCTGCTGGTAAGCCTGATAGCTATCATGAGCATGAGAATACCAAGCATATGGATTTGCCCCTTCTGGCATTGGCATAAACATTGCACCCATGTCTTTGGATGCGACTTGAACTCGCAAATTCATCATTTAAATAAGTCTGCTGCCTCGCCAGATTCGCTCATCTCCCTACGAGTGGTCGCTAACTCTTCTTTCACCTCGAGTGAAAACTTCTCATATCTGTCTTGCAGACCTCTCATTTCACTTATCAAGGCGTCATACCAAGGAGGAGGTGCAGCGGCAGAAGACCCCGCACCAGGTGCTGGCACAAACGGCTGCATTGGAGCAGCAGGAGCAAAAACAGGAGCTGGAGGTGGAGCAACATCGCCAGGACGATCCAACTTGGGCTTGCTGCCAAGTGAGTTCAAGAAGTTCTTCATCTGATGCTTTTTGATCTTATTGTTCCAACTCTTTACCTCATCCTTGGAAACCAGCTGTGTCCTAGAAAGAAGCAGGCCAACATATGGAGCTAGTGGAAGTGGTCTATTGACCTCTCTGAAAATGGCGTCATCAAACTCTCGCAGAATAGTAGCTCCAATGTTTATGGTCCTACTTGTCAGCAGATAAAGCATAAACCAACTGCAAATTGGAAGGATTCTGTCGTGGTTGCCATTTCGGACAAATAGTGTGCTTCGTAGAATAAGATTGATCAGGGTAGGCTCCTGTCGCAATTGATTGGCCTGTCCCACATTTATTTCCTCATCATCAAGATCATGGTACATGAATCTGACTTCATCCAAAGGAGGATATTTAGCCCTCCAGAAGGCATCCTCATAAGCCATTTCATTCAAGTCAGCGCCAGTATCTGGAGTGCCCAAAGCATCATTCATATTTGCCACGGAGATCCCCTGAATAATTGCATCAACTGAGTGGTAGTAGCTGAACTCTGACTCATCCTCAGCAGGTAGCAGTGTGGCAAAGAACTCACAATTTCTTTCTTTAGACCATGTCAACTTCTTATTTGAGACCAAAGCTGTCAAGCCTGGAGTAGAACTGAAAATGGTGAAAACCTCAGGTCCTACGGCTGCGGTGATTTCATCCCAGTCAATACAATGAGGGTCCCTAGGACCAGTCTTGGGAGAAGAGAAACACATATAAAGCTGCTTCTGAAATTTTGTGTGAAACCTGAAATCCCTGGTATCCTCTCGCCGCTGAGGGAACCATCTAGCATATGATACATCTCGCTTTTTTCACAATGTCTCCATAGATAACTTCAGGACCGAATTATCTAGAGGGTCGTCCTCAGCGACCACAGTCTCAGTAACATCCTCATCAATCGGGTCCTCAGCGTAGGTGTCATCGTCAGCATCCTCGGCGGTGACAAAGGAAGACCCCGCAACCCGAGTCCAATGTAATCCTTGATCAGGCTGCTGCCGTATATCTGCTCTAGTCACTCTACTTGGGCGAGGAGGAGCGGCACTGCTAGCCGTCTCATCTATGTAATCAGGATCGCCCTTACTGCCACTGTCGCGACGACCACTGAGGGTCCTACTCAGAGCCTTCCCAAACTTTTTCAACGAGCGAGACATCTTTGAATTACTCCTTCTGACAAGTGACCACTGACCAGAAGAACCTCACTGCCAAATGCCACTGACCAACGATCCACGGACAAGGTGCCAACCCACCACGGTCCAATCCTGAACACGAACGCGGGAAAATCCTATTCAAACCTAGAACTCGGTAAACGGAGGAATTTTTCGGAACAAGAGGAGGGAAGCCGCTACCGAGCCCTAGAAGGGAAGGAGAAAGCCGCCGTGTGCGAGGAGATTGTCCCCAAGGCCCTTCCCGGTAGGGGAAAGGAGGGGAGCTCGACGGAGACGAGGCGCACGAACGGGGCCGTCCACTTCCAATCCACCCGGAGGGAATCGAAGAGGAGGACGAGGGGATGCCGGTGGTGGTGGTGGTCGTCGCCGGAGGGGCCTCCCCGGAGAGGAGGAGCAGCAGGGGCGGCGCCGGTTTGGGAGGAGAGAGGAGATGGAATGAGGGAAGAGGGAGGCGGAGAGGTAAGTTATACAGCAGTTCCGCACGGTTGGGCCCTGTCGGACGGCGTCCGACAGTACGGATGCAGCGCTGATGAGCCTCGTCGGACGGGGTCGCGGGGAGGCCAGACGGCGTCCGACAAAGGAATTGTGGCGCGAATTGCACTTGGCCGGACGGCGTCCGGTAGTTACCGGACCGGTAGTTACCGGACGGCGTCCGACAGTACAAATTCAGCCCACACAAACCCTGTCGGACGGCGTCCGAGCCTGTCCGGACGGCGCCCGATGGAGGTAAATTTCGCAGCTGCTTGCACTTCTGACCAGTGGGCCCCACCAATGCGAGAATTTTTATAAAATTAATGTTTTGAAGTGATGATCTCCATTTTTGCTCAAAATTCAAAGGAAGATTCAAATGTGAGCAATTTGAAGTGATTTTCTAAGATTTTAATTTTGAAGGGACAAGATTATAATATGACAAATGAAACCAATTCAAACTCAAAAACCCAAATTTTTATCTTAGAGATTAAGAAAATGTGTGAACCGAAATTTTGCCTTGATTTCTCATATAGGCATGAAAATCGAGGATAGGGGTTCACTTTAGAATTTAAGCACATGTTTTTGAATTTTGGCTCCTTTTCAAATATTTTCAACAATTTTGATGCCATATGATTTTCAAGAGAAGAAATATGCATATGGAGCAAATTTTTCAAAGGGGATATGATTTTCAAATTTAGAAGTTTGAAGTGATAAGACGATATGGATAGTCTATTAAGTTCAAATTTGTTTTGGCTTGAAATATAGGACAAGAATGTGCTAACCCAAAATCAAATTTATCTTTTCACCACTAGAGGGAGTTTTGAAATCATGAGTTGAAATTAAACTCCCCCTAAATGTGACAAGGGTCAAAAGCAAATGGAAGAATTCAAATAAGACCCAAAAATCACAAAAACCAATCAACAAGCATTTGATCTATCTAGTATGTTGAGTTCATTCCTTAATTTGCAAAACCGTGCCTCATCTAAGGGTTTGGTGAAAATATCCGCCAATTGGTCTTCCGTTCGCACGTAGGCAAGCACAACGTCACCCTTTGCAACATGGTCACGAATAAAGTGATGTCGAATGTCGATGTGCTTTATGCGGAATGTTGAACCGGATTGTTGGCTATTTTCACCGCACTTTCATTATCGCATAGAAGTGGCACTTTTTCAAATTTTAGCCCAAAGTCACTAAGCATCCGTGTCATGTACAAGAGTTGAGCACAACAACTCCCCGCTACATATTCCGCTCATGTAGATAGCGCCACGGAGTTTTGCTTCCTCAAGTCCATGACACGAGTGGCGCCCTAGCAAGTGACAACCCCGAGGTGCTTTTGCGATCAATTTTGCAACCTGCATAATCCGAGTCGGAATAGCCAAGAAGCTCAACACGCGCTCCCTTGGGATACCAAAGACCTAGGCTAGTAGTGATTTTTAGATATCTCAAAATGCGTTTTACGGCAACAAGATGCACTTCTTGAGGGGATGCTTGAAAACGAGCACACATGCACACACTAAACATAATATCGGGTCGAGAAGCATTAAGATAGAGAAGCGAACCGATCATGGAGCGATAAAGCTTTTGGTCCACGGGCTTTCCATCTTCATTCAAATCAAGATGCCCATTAGTGGCCATTGGTGTATTGATCGATTTGCAATCGTCCATAGAAAACCGCTTGAGAAGGTCCTTTGTGTATTTCTCTTGACAAATGAAGGTCCTTTCCCGAAGTTGCTTGATTTGAAATCCAAGGAAGAAAGTGAGCTCTCCAATCATCGATATTTCGAATTCCTTGGACATCATTTCTC
The DNA here is from genome assembly GCA_036346415.1 of Raddia guianensis. NCBI lineage: Eukaryota > Viridiplantae > Streptophyta > Magnoliopsida > Poales > Poaceae > Raddia > Raddia guianensis. The sequence continues at coordinate 28,638,911 of CM070544.1, forward strand.
CAAAGTCCTTGCATTTAGATTTGTTAGTGCATCCAAAAATAATATCATCCACATATATTTGACAAATAAATAAGTCATTTTCAATAGGCTTTAGAAACAATGTGGAATCAATCGCACCGGTTTTAAATCCCTTTTCTAAGAGGAAGTCCCTAAGACGCTCATACCACGCTCTAGGAGCTTGCTTGAGACCGTATAGCGCCTTAGAGAGCTTATAGACATGGTTTGGGTGTTTGAGGTTTTCAAAACCGGGCGGTTGCTCGACATAAACAAGTTCATCAATAAAACCATTTAGAAAAGCACTCTTAACATCCATTTGAAAGAGAGTTATGTTATAGAGAGAGGCGAATGCCAAGAGTAACCGTATAGCTTCAAGTCGAGCAACGGGGGCGTAGGTTTCTCCATAGTCAAGACCTTCGATTTGAGTGAAACCTTGCGCCACCAATCTTGCTTTGTTTCGTACCACTTCACCGTTCTCATCTTGTTTGTTGCGAAAGACCCATTTGGTTCCAATGACATTGTGGTCCTTCGGTCTTTCCACAAGTTTCCAAACTTCATTGCGGGTGAAGTTGTTCAATTCTTCATGCATGGCGTTCACCCAATCCGCATCTACCAATGCCTCATCAATGGTCCTAGGCTCAACAATAGACACAAAGGCGTGATGCTCACAATAATTAGCGGTATGAGAACGGGTTCTTACGCCTTGATTTAGATTGCCAATGACTTGATCTAGGGGATGATCCTTGGAGAGAGAGCGGTGTTGTTGGACGGGTACTTTTAGATCATTGCCTCCCCTTTGAGCTTGATCAACTTCAAAGTTTGCATCTCCGTCCACCGCTTGATCTTGAGTTGTTGGAGAGGTGTCTTGAGCTTGATTATCGATGTAGGTGGTGGGAGAGACGACTTCATCTTTTGGCACCTCCGGTGAGGGTCGAATTTCCCCAAACTCCATGGCTTCATGTGGTAGCTCATCACCTACATTTCTTGTCAAATCTTGCTCATTTTGCGAGCCGTTAGTTTCATCAAACTTGACATCATAAGCTTGCTCAACAAGCCCGGTAGAATTATTAAAAACTCGAAAAGCTTTTGAGCGAGAGGAGTACCCTAACATGATACCAATGTCACACCTCTTTTGGAACTTACCCAAATGAGTCCTTTTCTTATATATGTATACCTTGCAACCGAAAACTCGAAAGTAAGAGATGTTGGGCCTTCGTCCCACTAATAGTTCGTATGAGGTCTTGTGAAGGAGTCGGTGGAGGTAGAGACGGTTGATGGCATGGCACGCCATGTTGATGGCTTCCGCCCAAAAGGCATGCGGCGTGTTGTACTCGTCAAGCATTGATCTTGCCATCTCTATCAATGTACGGTTCTTCCTCTCCACCACTCCATTTTGTTGGGGAGTGTATGCCACCGAGAATTCGTGCTTCACACCTAACTCATCATAAAATTCCTCGACATTTGTGTTAGTGAATTCGGTGCCATTATCACTCCTCACCTTTTTAATAAATGAGTCAAATTTCTTTTGAGCTTTCAAAACAAATCTTTTAAACACATCACTGGCAAGTGATTTATTTGCAAGGAAAATACCCAAGTGAAGCGAGAGAAATCATCGACAATCACATGACAATAAGAATTACCGTCTATGCTCGCATAGGTGGTTGGGCCGAATAAATCCATATGCAAAAGTTCAAGTGGTCGGGATATAGACATGAATGTCTTAGTCGGATGAGAATTAGCCACTTGCTTGCCGGCTTGGCATGAGTTACACAAACGATTTTTCTCGAATTTGACATCCTTCACTCCAACAACCAAGTTGTCTTTAAAAACCTTTTTCAAAGTGCCCATTCCAACATGTCCAAGACGTCTATGCCACAACCAATCAAGAGTGGTTTGAGCAATAAGACAAGTCTTGATTCGAGAAGATTCACGGTTTGAAAAATCAACCAAATATAAGTTTTGAAACCGGGTGCCTTCAAATGCAACACTTTGATCCTTAGTGGAAACAACACGAACTCCGTTGACCGAAAAGAAGCAATCAAAGCCCAAATCGCACACTTGAGCAACGGAGAGGAGATTAAAGTTGCAAGCTACCACCAAGAGCACATTAGAGATGGATAGGTCATTGGATATTGCAATTTTACCTATACCTTTTACCTTTCGCTTGGAGTTATCCCCAAATGTGATCTTGTGTTCGGGGTCATTCTCCTCTTCTAGTGAGGTGAACATACTTGAGCTACCGGTCATGTGTTGGGTGCAACCGCTATCAAATATCCAATGCCGGCCACCGCTCTTGTAGTTCACCTACACACACAAATTCAAGCTTGGGTTTTAGGTACCCAAGACTTCTTCTTGGGTCCTTTCGAGTTAGTCATCAAACATTTGGGCACCCAAATAGCCTTCACATATTTCTTTTCATTGGGTGCACCAACATATTTTGCATAAGTAGAGCCATTCTATAAGCATGTAACTAGCATTAAGCACTTGAGTTTTAGACATGAATTAAGATGATTTAGCAAGAGGACAAGCAATGGCTTTGTGTTTATCATTTTTGCAAATATGGCAACGGGTCCCTCTCTTAACAAAAGTTAGCTTGGGCTTACCCCAACCGCCCTTGGGCAAATCCCCGAGATGAAATTCCAAACCATGCTTACCCAAGGTGTACCTTTGTTCCCGAAGCACTTTGTTAAGAGAGTTGTTCCCAACAAGTAATTTGGCTAGGCTAGAGTCTAGTTGCTCAATTCTATCCTTTAGAAGCAAATTTTCCTTAACTAGCTCATTAGCACATTTAGCAACGCCACAAGTACCAATAGAACAAGCATTTTCATTTAAAGAGGTAGCACTAGTGGATGTAGATGAGCTAGCATTAGGTGTGATGGTGGGTGACAAGCTCAAAGATGTGTCATGAGATAAGCTAAGTGAACCATCTATAGTATCAATTAAATCACAAGTCACACCAACATCGTATTTTTCAATTGAGCAATCAAGAGGATTTTCAACATCAACATTAGAGCTAGCAAGTTTGTTTTCTAGAATTTCAACTTGCAAATTTAGAGCTTTATAATCATCTTCTAGAGTTTCATGTTTTTCAAGCAAATTTTCAAATTCATTCGCAAGTTCTTTATGCACTTTCACTAGCTTCTTCCTCTTAGACTTTTCCTTCTCTAGAGCATCATTTAAATCATCAATCAAAAGCTTAAGCTCACTTTTAGAGAGGTGCTCATGTGTTACCTTCTCCTCTAGTGCCATAAGACACATGGGAGGTGTGAGGTTGTCGATGGCGACTCCGGACACCTTGGTGTTTTCATTGTCGGAGGAGTCCGCCCAAGCGCCCTCATCATCGGTGATCCATTCCCCAATTACTTCTTCTTGTACATTGGTGGTGAGGCAAAGCTTTTGCTTGGGAAGAACCGGAGGAGCATTCTCCTTGATCGCAAGCCCGGCTAGCCCATGAGCTCTAGTGTCTTCTTCTTCGGAGGATGATTGGGAGGACGCTGAGCTTGAGCTATCTTCCTTCTTGGTCTTTTGACCGGCAAGAGCCTTCTTCTTCTCCTTTGATTTGTGATCGCTCTTGCGGTAGTGACGGTACTTCTTCTTGTCATCATCCTCATCTTCCTCTTGATTCCTTGCCTTGTGCTTGTTCTTTTTATTTCTTGGACAATCTGCCGCCAAATGACCCTTCTCTCCACATTCATAGCAACGCATCTCGGAGATAGGTCTTCGCCTTGAAGAGAATGATCCGCCACGGAAGCTCATCTTCTTAATTAACTTTCTTGACCGCTTGACAAGGAGGGCCAATTCTTCAATCTCCGGAATTGCATCATCGGAGTCATCATCGCCTTCTTCAACTTCGATCTTCTTCTTCCTACTTTTGGCTTTGGCGGGGAGAGCAATTGACTTCTTATTGAGCGGAGACTCTTCACTTTCAAAAAGCCGCATCTCATATGAGTTGAGTTGCCCGAGGAGCTTTGTCGGTGTCATCTTCTTGAGCTTTGACTTGGATGCTCGAATTAAGGTCACAAGTGGATTGAAACTAAATGGCACAACATCAAGTATCTTCCGACAAATGTCAATGTCTTCCAAGACCTTCTTCCCCGAACATCCGGCAATTTCATTGACGATGGGGTTCAACCTAAGAAACATTTCATTAACACTTTCATTAGGGAGCATCTTGAATTGATCAAATCTTTTTCTAGCATGAGATAGCTTCTCCTCAAGCATCTCGACACTACCAACATGAATTTCTCTAAGATGCTTCTAAATGTCAAAAGCTTTAGTGAGATTGCCAATGCTATCAAAAACTTCGGAAGACACACTAGAAAGTAGAGCATTTCTAGAAATGGCATTAAAGCGTTTGTACTTAGCATGAACTTCATCAAGAACAATTGTTCCGACCGGAGGGTCCGGATAGCCGGTCTCACAAGCAACCCACACATCATAGCTAAGTGCCTCTAAGTAACATTGCATCCTAATTCTCCAATAGTTGTAATTTGTTCCATCAAAGATAGGAGCTTTTCCAATTTCTATCCTAGGCCCCTCTTTAGCCATCTCCTAGCGGTGAAGCTAATACGGGAGAACCTAGATGCTCTGATACCACTTGAAAGAGGATCCAAAGGCCTAGAGGGGGGTGAATAGGTAATTTTAAATCTTTTTGATTAATTGTTGATTAAGCATTATATTAATGATCACCCAATCCTAGTTGCAATTGACAAGTAAGCGGAAGCGACAAGCAATTACGAGGCAACTAAGACATGGCATACAATAAAACACAAGAGATGCAAGAAAAGTAAGTGCGGGAAATAAATGAGAGAGTGACACGGTGTTTGTTTGAACCGAAGTTCGGAGCCGCAACTCGTACTCTCCGTTGAGGCTACCCCTTGCGCACAAGGACCGGCTCGCTCTCGAGCCTAACGCCTCACTTACTCCCGGTAGTCGTTCCGCCACTCCAGCGAGGTGGACTCCGTCACCCGTACACCGACTCAAGAGTAGCCACATGCCAAGGCCTACTCCCAAGCCCTCGCCTCCACGAAGGATGTCTTCAAAAGTAACAAGCCCGAAACGCCCCGATCATGCCGGATCGAAGGACTTCCATGAAGCTCGGTGTTGGGGTTTAATGATTTGTGGCTTTGGATGCTTTGTGGGTGGAGGAATGGCTCTAGAACACCTAATTGATGAGCTATGAATGTGGTAGGTGAAGTGGAGCAGCAAACCTCAAAATAGCCAGCCACTAGGTAGGTATTTATAGCCCCAAGAGCAAAACTAGCCGTTGCCCCTCGGAAGAGGACAAAAAGACTAGCCGTTAGCCTCTACCGGACGCCGTCGACGGCACGGACGCCGTCCGGCAGCCGCAATCGCCACTAAAATAGCTGATCGGACGCCGTCCGATAAGGACCGGACGCCGTCCGACAGTGGGAGTGTGCTGGAGATTGGCTAACCGGACGGCCCCCCAGACGCCGTCCGACCAGAAAGGGCCTCGGTTTTTAACCTTACCGGATGCCGTCCGGTAATGACCGGACGCCGTCCGACCAGAAAGGGCCTCGGTTTTTAACCTTACCGGATGCCGTCCGGTTACGACCGGACGCCGTCCGACAGTGACGATGCAAAGGACCGGACGCCCCTCAGACGCCGTCCGACAGCGAGAAAGACCCAAATCTGAACCTTACCGGACGCCGTCCGACAGAATGGATTTTCGGCTAAAATGTGAGGGGGAAATTTAGGTGGGTTTCTCTCTCTCTAGAAATCTCACAAAGGGATAATTGGGTATTTTTAGAAGTGGTGGACTACGGAAACCGAGTTTTCGAGAATTCGCAAAGATCCGACATAGTCCGAGATATTCAACCCTTTTGAAACCGACGAAAAACAGAAATAGAACCTAACTACTCCTAAACTATACGTGACCTCAACTCTCGCCTGGTCACGATTTGAAACTCTCTGAGGCGACTCACAAATTTGTCGAAGCTTCCAATTAGGGTTTTGCAATAACGCCGAAGTCTTCGCTAGGGTTCCGAGAAGTCCAAAACCCCTAGCACTTAATATTTATTTATTTTGTCATCAATGCCACTAATAAAATTAGGGCTCAACGATGCTCACAATGACGGTTAGCCGCCGAACAAATAGCAGCACGCCACCAAGAGCGGAACGCCCAAGCCCATCCCTTCTCACCGAGCAAAGCGACGAGGAGGTACGGAACCTGACCCACTGGCTAAGGCGCTATACACAAGCTCACCCGGGCCACATGGAATGGCCGCAACAGATCGCCAAGTAGAGGATGGCTTCTGCACCGTAGACCAGTTGGAAAGGAGTTTCCTCGGTTGCCCAACTGGCTGTGGTGCGAACGGCCCAAAGGATGGAAGGAACCTCGTCGACCCAGGCTTTATTGTCCTCGCGGAGAGCTGCGAACACTCGCCGCTTGATACCCTGGACTATCTATCCGTTAGCTCGCTCGACTGCTCCATTGCTCTATGGATGTGCCACAGAGGCGAAGCAGACCTTGGTACCCAGCTGTTCGCAGTATTCTTGGAATATCTCGCTTCTGAACTTGGGACCGTTATTTGTGATCAGCTTGTGGGGAATCCCGAAGCGCGTGATCATATTGTTTTTGAAGAAACGCACAGCCGACTTGGCATGAAGAGATGACACAGGCTCGGCCTCAATCCACTTTGTAAAGGTATTGATGGCGACGAGCAAGTGCGTGCAGCCCTTGAACCTCTTGGGGAACGGGCCGAGCAGATCCAAACCCCATGTGGAGAAAGGCCATGATGGGGGATCGTTTGGAGCTCTTGGGCGGGCTTATGGGCCTTCCGGGCGTGAAATTGGCAAGCCTTGCACTTAGTTACCACATCCCGAGCATCCTGTAACGCTGTGGGCTAGTAATAACCCATGCGAAACGCTTTGCCGACCAGAGTCCTAAAGGAGGCGTGGTTGCCGCATGCACCCTCGTGTATGTCCCTAAGAAGAAACACACCCTCCTGCTGCGAGATGCACTTGGAGAGTACTCCCAGAGCACCTTGCCAGTAAAGGATGTCGTCCACAAGCTTGTATGGACTAGCACGCATTATAAACCGGGAACGCTCGGCTTCGTCGCCGGGCAGGGTCCCATCTGCAAGGTACCGGACAAATGGCGTTGTCCAGTCCGCAGCCTGCTCGATGACAGAGACAACACCACCTGTCTCTGTTGCCTCGTCCGGAGACGTGATAGAGGGCTTGTGAAGGTGCTCGACGAGCACCCCTACCGGGGCAGGTTCGCGTGAGAATCCAAACTTGGACAGCTGGTCGGCCAAGAAGTTGTCCTTCCTGGGCACGAAGAGCACCTTGAAGAATCGAAAGTGCCGCTCCAACTTCCTCCCTTCAACCAGGAATCGCGCCATTGAGTCATCGTAGCACTGATACTCCTTGTTTACCTGATTGATAACAGCTGTGAATCTCCCTTCACAGTTAGCCGTTGGACGCCGAGCGACTTGCGCGCTCTTAGTCCCGCAAGGAGGGCCTCATACTCTGCAGCGTTGTTAGTTGCCGCAAAGTGTAATTGGATACTGGAGTTGCTCTCCTTGAGGGGAGATGAGAACAAAACCAGTCCCCCAAGTTTCCTGTGCGTGAACTGTAGAAAAACATGGTCCAGGGTGTTTCTTCAGGTTGCTCGGGAGCTTCCTAGGATTTGGGCGAGCAGGTCCATTCAGCGACAAAGTCAGCCATGACCTGGGATTTAATAGCAGTTCGGGCAGCAAACAGAATGTCGAACTCTGCTAGTTCCATTGCCCACTTAGCTATACATCCGCCAGTTTCCTTGTTCCGTAGGATTTCGCCCAGAGGGAACTTGGTCGGGACCATTATTTGGTGCGCCTAGAAATAATGCCGAAGCTTCCTGGAGGACATGAGCAAGGCGTAGAGTAATTTTTAGACCTCGGGGTAACGCTCCTTTGATCCATGAAATACCTCGCTCACGTAATAGATTGGCCGCTGGATGCCTTCCCTCTCCACCGTCAAGACCGCGCTCACCGCTTGTGGCATGCAGCCAAGGTACAGCAAAAGCTGTTCGCCATGTCACGGGGTAGTCAAGATAGGTGGGTTGGACATGTATTACTTTAGATCTTAAAAAGATCTGCCAGCCTCCTCTGTCCACTCGAAGCTATTGTGCTTGCGTAGGGCCTTGAAAAAGGGCAACCCGCGTTCGCCTTGACGGGAAATAAACCTGCTTAAAGCAGCCATCCGTTCTATGAGGCTCTGGACTTTCTTAACGGTAGTCGGAGCCTTCATGTTTTCAATGGCCTCGATTTTTTCAGGGTTAGCAGAAATTCTTTGCGAACCTATGACATAGCCGAGCAATATTTCGGATCGAACACCAAAGGTACACTTCTCTAGATTCAATTTAATTCGGTGCCTGGTGAGATTATGAAATGTCTCAACCATGTCTTTTACATGATCCGGAGCATACTTGCTCTTTACAACTATGTCGTCAACATAGACCTCCAGGTTTCTTCCGCGCTGTTCTGGGAAAGTCTTCTCCATTAAGCATTGGAATGTGGCACCAGAATTGCGCAGACCAAAAGACATGGTCATATAGCAGAAAGTGCCGAAGGGGGAGATGAAGGCAATCTTCTCTTCATCCTCGGAGGAGATGCTTATTTGGTGATAACCGGAGTAAGCATCAAAAAAATCAAGAATTGGGCATCCGCAGTCGCGTCGATCAGCTGGTCTATGCGAGGCAGCGGAAAATTGTCCTTAGGACAAGCCGCGTTCAAGTCAGTGTGGTCGACACACATCCGCTACTTGCCGCCTTTCTTCTTTACGAACACAGGGTTGGCCAACCAATCGGCGTGACCAACCTCGTGGATGAATCCAGCAGCGAGCAGCTTTCCATGCTGATCCTTGATGATCCCTTGCTTGAAATCCGAAAAGCGACGAAGCTTCTGGCGAACGGGCTTTTTGTCCGGCCGGACTGTCAGTTTGTGCTCAATAACCTCCCTTGGGACCCCGGGCATGTCAGACGGCTCCTAGGCAAACACGTCTGCATTAGCTCGGAGGAAGGCAATGATCTCGATTTCCTATTTGGGGTCTAGATCGGCCCCCAAATGAACTATCTTGGAAGGATCGTCAAGAGAGAGCAGAACTTCCTTGGTCTTTCCCCCTGCCTGGAGAGAAACCTTGGGGCGGACAGACTTGGTATGCGCCACTTCGGGACCATGCGGGGGAATTTGGTCAACCAGGGCAAGGGACTGCTCATCGCAATCTGGAGCTGCCTTGTAGTTGCCCTTGACCGTGATCATGCCGCTAGGGCCCGGAATCTTGACGCAGTGGTATGCATGGTGGGACACGGCCATGAACTTTCTCAGAGATGGCCGGCCCAAGATCGCGTTGTAGGTAGATGGAAAGTCGACCATGTCAAACGTGATCAACTCTGTCCGTGAATTGCTTGGGCTGCCGAAGGTAACGGGCAGAACAATCAGCCCCAGCGGCCGAACAGCTTCTCCCGGTACAATCCCATAGAAGGGCATCGCGACCTCTTTTAGCTTGGAACGAGGAATCTGCATTTCGTCCGATACTTTTGCGGAAAGTAAGTCTAGCGCTCTCCCGCCATCGATCAGGACACGCCCGACTCTGGCGTTGCTGCTGGTTGGAGCGACCATCAGCGGGAGCCGCTGAGGCTTGGTCATCCCAGTGGGGCAATCCTCCTTAGATAAGGAGATGGGGACCTCGGTCCACTTCATCGACTCGGGCTGTGGTTTGCCCTTCTCGACGTTGTGGACCTCCCGAGCAGCTTCCTTGAGGCTGCGCCGAGAGGGATAAGCCGAGTAGCCGCCAAAGATAACGGTTATATGGTTCACGGGCCCTGTATAGTCATCCTCATCGTCCCGATCACCACCATCGGCTTGGCGCTTGGCCTTGCCGACATCACCTTTTTCGGGCAGGGTGGGCATGGGGCCCTTGCCGTTGTAGAAATCCTCGAGCTTTGCAGCCCCGATCCTGCAATGGCGGATATCGTGCCCATAGTTCTGTTGGAACTGGCAATATCGGTCACTGGGACCTTTCTTGCCCTAATCGCCTCCTTGGGCAGGCTTCTTGCCCTTATTGGCGGGCTTCTTCTGCCCGTCCTTGGGAGGAGGTGCGCTATCTATACCCGCTATGGTATTGTTCGACGCACCATTGTTCTTTTTTCTTCTGGGACTTCTTGTCGCCAGAATTGTTGTTATTATTCTTTTTCTCATCTACACCAGGCTGGGCGGGAAACTCGCCCTTGTCGAACGCCTTCTTATACTAAACACGCTCTGCCGTGTTGGCATAGCGATCAGCCGCCTTAAAAAGATCATTGGCGGTCCAGGTCTCATTGATCTCGAGATCCTGGGTAAGCCGCTCGTCGCGGACACCGTTTATAAAGGCGCGGACAACGGATTCGTGCGAGATGTTCGGGATCGTGTTGCGGATCTTGATGAAACGCGTCACGAAGTTGCGGAGGGTCTCCCCGTTCATCTGGATCATCTGGTGCAGGTCATCCTCCTTGCCCAAACGCACGTAACAGCTCTGGAAATTAGCGATCGGAGCGTCACAAAGTTGGTCCTAAGAGCGGATGGAACCTTCTTGCTGATTGAACAGCCACGTCCGAGTAGCACCCTCAAGAACAGTCGGAAGGTAATTAGCCATGACTAACTCATCACCACCGGCCGCCATGATGGCGGTAGCGTAGATGGAAAGAAACTCCACTGAGTTTTGGGTCCCATTGTACCTCTCTATGTGGCCAGGTTTGAACTTAGAAGGCCACCTGACAGCGCGGAGCTCGTCAGAGAAATTCTTTCAGCCTAAGGCGTATGCCCGACCACCTTCTCCTGCAGAACCTAGTCTTAAAAAGGCATTAGTCCTGTTGCCCGGAGGAACTCTAGTTGAATGGAAAGATTCTGCCTGGTGGTATTCGCTCCGAGACAATCCTCCGCGCTCCTTCCTCGTGGTTGGCACGATGTTCTCATCCCGAGGGGATCGTCCGTGATCGCTGCGCGCTCGCTTGCCCCTGTGGTCGCGGCGACCACGAGGACATGGTGAGCGTTGTCGACCACGGGTATCTTGCTCGTAGCGAGCCGCCCTTTGACGGTGACGAGGGTCATACGATCGATCGGAACGCTCGATGTCCGAGTCTCTCCGGGCAGGCTGACTACGTTGTCCGGAGGAGGTGTTAACTTCACCTATGGACTTAAGGCCTTCAGCCAGTCGCTCTAGGTGAGAAGCAACAGTGTCGCGCATGAGGGCGAGGTTGGCCTGGTTGGTGGATCTGACCACCGTTGCCAAGGCTTGAAGTCCTTCCCGACTCTGCTCAAGGGGTCCTGGGATCCCTGAGGCATCCGCGTTTTGTCCGATCGGGGTCTGGTCACGCGGGGATTCGGCCCGAGCAGGTAGAACTTCTGCCGGGGGACTTGGCGTAAGTGCGCGAGGAGGGTCACGTCGTTGTCGCTTGTGCTGATCGCGAATTGAGGCATCTAGACTGCGGCGAACAACTTCTTGTTCTCGAGCAGCCAACGCAGCCCCATCTTGCTGCCGAGCAGAATTGATCTGCTCGATCTCGTCGGCTTCCGCGGCCGCCTCTGAGGTCTCTGTGCCGACCATGTTGACGCTGCGACGGCCGTGTGTTGGTACACAAGACGGCGTCATCACTATGTCACTACAGGAGGAATCGACCGACATGGCCTTGGAATCCGAGAGATCTAAAGCAGCGTAAAGATCGTCGGTTTCGTAGTCATCGTCGATGACGGGAGCTTGATCTAAGACCATCTCTGGAACGTAGCTAGAGAGTTCTGTCCCAGATCTGGAAGGTGATCGAGATCGAACGGATCGATCCGATCTGACAGGGGACGTGACATCCTGCCCTTCTTAGTCGTAGCCCTCAGGAAGAGTTTCCTGGTCGCTGAAAGAGTTCGACATGCTCGAACAGGCTTGATCTACTAGCTCCTCACGGACGGCGCCATCTGTCGATGGTTGGGATATCGGTCCCAAGTCAACAAAGGTTCTTGAGAAGGGGAGATAGAAGACACTGCCGAGCAAGGCAAACAGTAATCAACGAGCAACGAGTAGACACAGGGTTTTTATCCTGGTTCAGGCCTCTCCGGGGAAACAACAACCCTACGTCCAGCGCTTCTTTATATGAAAGAGGATTACACGGAGGAAACTCGACGAGATGAACAGGTCTCGACGAGATTCTGGGTGTACAGGAAGTAATATGCGATCTAGGCTTCAAGTCGTGCGGTTGTGCCCTCTACACGCCGTAGGGGCCTTGCTTACATAGTGTTGAACAACTGACCTACCGAGGGATAATCGGGCCGTGCTGACCACGAGGACGTAACGAACTCGTATACATGCCAAATACATCCTGAGGTAGATAAGGTATACTCCAATTCTTCGGGATCACGACGTCTGCTCCAATCCGGGAAACTACGTCCGGGTCTTCACGTAGCCGTGCAGAACTCTTGCTTGAGTCGGACTCAAACAGGAATCCTAGGCCGTTACACAACGTGCCAACCAGGAAGCTGTTCGGCAAGATGCACATGCCTGAAAGAGCCCTCTAGGGAGCCAAGCCCTAGGTGGCTGTTCGATTAAGCCGTCAGGGAGTGGGCCATGGCAATGGTCCGTGATTTTATCCCCGACAAAAGCATATAGTCACAAGGGCCAACAAGGAGTCGTTGCAACAAACTATTGGCGCTAGAAAATCACGAGGGCCTATAGTTGGCCCTCGCGAAATGTGGCCCAATAATTGCTCCCATGCGCGCCCCTGTGTGCACATGGGGCTTATTCACGAGAGTTCCCAGTTGACCCTTGCGAGTAAGGCTGCCTCAGCAACTACTCGCGAGGGCCCTCTTCTAGCCCTCGCGACTAAAAGGCCTATAAATCCCCTCCAAATCCCTTTGTTAGCTCTATAAACCCCCCCCCCCACACACACACACACATTTTGGTCTTACGTCGTTGTTCCGCATATACTTGGTTAACTCCGGTATACCATGAAGGATTCTCCCTCGAGTTCGACTCTGACAGAGAGACAACGGAGTCATCATCAGTCCCTGGAGGAGACAAGTGCTAATTAGTGTGTAACGGGTAATGCGTAATGTGTGTAATTCATAAATAATGTATTATATAATTTGATGAGTTGAATTTCCGAAATGTCTACTCGAATGTTTAGTGTATCAATAAACAGATAGTGTGAGCTAAGAAAGGGTTAACATCAAAAATATTTGTTTTATGTTTTAAATTTTTTCTATTGCAAAAAATGTTACATAAATGAATAATAGTGACTCAAATATATTTTAATCTATTATTTGGTATTTTTTAAAAATATTTTAAGTATAGGAGGGAAGGAGAGTATTTATTAGTAGCAAGGGTTTTCAAGAAACCCTCGTATATAACGCTTATACGCGAGGGCCAATGTGGCCCTCGTATTTACTGGCCTATAGACACGAGGGCCATAGCCTTAGCCCTCAAATAAAAGCCTGCGTCCTTATCACATGAGGGCTAGGTGGCCCTCGTGAGTAGGGATGGCACCTGCTGGTAGAGGCCTGGGCAGATTAGACGTGAGCGCTAGGTGACCCTCGCGAAGAGCCTTGGGACCACCAGTAGTGAGCAATGGTTATTCACGAGGGCGACCTGGCCCTCGCGAAAAGTCCGCGCATGGGTTATTAACAAGGGCCACCTGGCCCTCGCGATTAGTCCGTGTATAAATCTGGCAACGGCTCGGACTTGGGCAAAAATTTGTCCAAGTCTGAGCACGCGCTGCCCTAGGTCGCCGCCGCCACGCCTCACGCCAGCGCCCGCCTTCTTTCGCCGCCGCCGCCCTTGCCCTTTTAGTCGCCGCCTGCGTTGCCCGTCGTCGTAGCGCCGTAGCATGATGGCCACCACCAGCGTGCCCCCGCCGTCATTGCCGCCGGCCGCCGCTGCTTCGCCGCCGCTGCCCGCGCCTTCAGTAGTCCATCGCCGCCTCTAACTCCCGCCGCCTGGCCCCCACCTCCACATTGTCGTTGCCTTGCACTCGCCTCCGCTGTGCACGAGCTGAGGAGGAGCCCCGCACCACGACGAGGAGTAGCACGAGCTGAGGAGGATCCCCGCACCACGACGCCGCACCCCTCCGTCCACCGAAAAAGTTTCTTCGCGCCTTTTTCTGTTTAAATGATTAGTTACAAGGGCTGTGCGCGCTTTTTCTGTTTGAATGATTAGTTACGAGGGCTGTGCGAGGACTTAAGCATGAGGCTTGTGTGTTTAGAGTTAAATATCATTGGGCATGTGCGTTTACAATATGTATCCTAACTATGTGCGTTTAGGGTTAACTGTTTAGTGTTCATGCAACCTAGTCGTACGTCACCTGTTCGGGAACGCACAAGTCGTAATGAAACCGATCGGTGATTCGTTAGGTTTCATTATGAGGTGTGATTCATGTTCCCGAACTGTCCAGTGAACGACCCCGTTTGGACGTCCCAGTGGACAGCCCACGATTGACCGTTTGAGTACGATACGTCGTGTCGGTCGTGGATTCGGGACGAGGATTCGGTTGCATAACCCTGTGGTTCTTCGGTGCATAATATAAGTGTCGGTGTATTATAAATGATACCTCGATCGTACTAACACCTGGGGAACCCGTAGGGTTATGTTGCCGAAATTTCATCTCGAATCAATGGGCGACACGACACATCGTACTCGAACGGCCATTCGTGGGTGGGTTTAGAAGCTTTCCTAATTAGCGATGTGTAAAAACCCTAGACGCAAGTACGTATATGTATCAACTTGTTCGTGAAGACATGGAAGAAGATAGGAGAGGGATGTATGATGGGTGGGTGGCGAACGTGAAAGTGCATCTAGGCCCTAAGTGATTTTGGTGATTAATGAGTAACAATTATAGAGCTAATACTTCTATAGGAGAATTGTGCACAGATGTTATACAGGTTAATTCCATGAGGTACATGTTTACATGAGATGGCGTAACCCTCAAAGTGGATATATTGCAAGAAGGCATCAAGACTAGTATTTATTTGTAAATCTTAATTTATTGAGTCCTACGGATGCCGTACTATAAAGAGGGATGAAATGAAGAAGCTTATAAAGGTTCCTAAGTGCTCAAAATAGGTATCTCGAAGTTCGTGTGAGTTTTCCACTCAAAATACACCCTATACAGAACCTATGCCATCAGAACATCCGACGTGGGTCGGAACATCCGATGGTGAGCCAGCCTGCCAGTTTTCCGAGCCATCCAGTAAGGGGTCCATCGGAACTTCCATCGAAACATCCGATGCAGGTCGGAACATCCGACGGGGGATCAGAACATCCGATGCGGGATTAACTGCACAACGGCTAGTTTTCGGGATTCCCTATTTAAAGCTTCCAAAGGCTGCTGACACTGTTTACTCTCTGATTACACCTTGATTTGAACCTAATTCTTCCTATTCATCTGTCTCAAGAACTCTAGTCTTTGTCTCTCTCTTGTTCATCTTGTGAGATCTAGATATAGAGAGATCAAGGCAACCCAAGTGCTCCACAAATTGGAGTCATCCAATTTTGAGCACTTAGCGATTCCTAATTTCTTCATCGCATTTGTTACTCTTGGAGGCTTGAAGGGCTCCTAGACGGCTAGGTGTCGCCGGTGAGTCGTCGATCTTTGTGTGGCGTGCCTCCGGAGTTTGTGAAGGTGCGAATCTACCTCCGCAACGAAAAGGATTTAACTAGTGATCGCTGGTGAGTGCTTTGTGCTTCGCTGGTAAGGGGGATTAGGGTCTTGGTGATCCGGGCTTTGTGCCTTTCCTAACGGTGAGTAGGATCTCCCTTCAAAGATCCGAACATCGCTAAACAAAAATCATCGTGTTTTTGTCTTGATCTTGTTTTGGTGTCTTTATTACTTGTGTTGGCCTGTTCTGAGCAAAGATTTTACTGCAGGTTTTTGACAAATCCAGAATACCTCGGAACGGAACATCCGACGGCCGTTGGAACATCCGACCCAGATCAGAACATCCGACGGAGGGTGTAATGTACTGTCGGGGATTAAAATACGGCCCATTGCCATGGCCCACTCCCTGACGGCCCAATCGAACAGCCTACCAGGGCCCAGCTCCCTGGAAGGTTTTATCTGGCCCATATGTGTCCTGCCGAACAGCTTCCTGGCTGGCGAGATGCGTAATGGCCAAGGAATCATGTTTGAGTCCGTCTCGAACAAAAATTCTGCGCGGCTACGTGAAGACCGGACGTTGGTTTCCCGGATTGGGATAGGAGCCGTGATCCTCAAGACTAGGTGTATGCCTTATCTGCCTCGGGATATATTTGGCACGTCGACTTCGTTACGATCTCGTAGTTAGCCCGGCCCGATATTCTCTCGGTAGGTCGGTTTGCTCTGCACTATATAAACAAGGCCCCTACGGCGTGTAGAGGGGACTTGATTTTTAGGTTTTAGCATTTGGTAGACACCTGATCTTCGTTTGTACACCATAATCTCGCCGAGACTTGTTCGTCTCGTCGAGCCACCTCTTGTATTCACCTCTGATATATAAGAAAGACTGGACGTAGGGCTATTATCTCTCTCGAGAGGCCCGAACCAGGATAAAAACCCCTGTCTCCTGTTCGTTGTTGTTCGTGGTTGTTTGGCGTGTCTCCTATCTCACTTCTAAAGAACCTTAGCGACTTGAGATAGATATCTCAACCGTCGACAGCTGGCGCCGACCGTGGGGACACGCAGATAGAGCATGTCGAACTCCATCAGTGACCAGGAGATTATTCCTGAGGGATACGACTCAGAAGGACAGGACGCCTCATCCCCTGTCAGTTCAGATCGATCTGTTCGGTCTCGAACACTTTCCGTATCCGAGGCAGAAGTCTCTGCCTATATGGCAGAGATAGCCTCAGATCGCACTCCCGTCATTGACGATGACTACGGAACTGATAATCTTTACGACGGTTTAGATCTGTCAGACTCCAAGGCTATGTCGGTAGATTCCACCTGTGGCGACACAGTGATGACACCGTCAAGCATACCTTCTCATGGCCCCCGCAGCATCAACATGGCCGATGCAGGAACCTCCGGAGATCCTGCACGGGATGCGGCGGCTGGCGAGATCGGGCAGATTAATTCTGCTCGGCAGCAAGATGAGGTCGCGCTGGCTGCTCACGAGCAAGATATCATTCGCCGCAGCCTCGACACCTCCATCAATCAGACCTTCGCACGGTTTCGCGACCGGTGTAAGCGACAACGTCGCGACCCACCTCGCGTGCCGACGCTAAGTCTCGGCGAAGCTTCCCTTGTTCGGTCAATTTCGCGGCCGGACTCAATCAGGCGTAACGCGGATGGTTCAGGATCCCGGCCCATAGATCGAGTCGGAACGGCTCGGTTATAGCAACGGTCCTCGAGATCCACCAATCAGTCGATCTCGCCAGATAGGCGTCTTTGCTTCTAACCTAGAGCGATTGGCGAAGGCCTAAAGTCCCTAGGCGGTCAACACCTCCTCCAGCGGTCTGATCAACCCGCTCGGAATGACTCGCATACTCGACCGATCGCGTGACCCACGCCACCATCGAAGGAACCGCCACGATCAAGCTACCCGTGGTCGCTGTCGCCGCTAAGTCCCGTGAGTCGCCACGACCACGGGGGTAAGCGCACGTGATGATCACGGACGGTCCCATCGTGAGGAGCGCGTAGTCGCGACCACGAGGAAGGAGCGTAGCGGATTGTCCCGAGAGAATTTCTCCAGTGAATCTTCCTGCTCAGCAGAGTCCCTCCGCGCGCAGTGGCCAATGTCTTCGAGACTAGGTTACGCCGGGAAGGTGGCGGTCATATGCCTTGGGCTGCGGGGCTTTCTCGACGAGCTTCAGGTCGTCCGATGGCCCTCAAAGTTCAAGCCCGGTCACATGGAGAGGTACAATGGGACTCGTAACCCGGAGGAATTCCTTTCCATCTACGCCTGACCATCATGGCGGCCGGGTGACGAGCTTGTTATGGCTAATTATCTCCGATCGCCCTTGAGGGTGCCGCTTTCGGGACGTGGTATTCAATCGCCAGGAGGGTTCCATCACCATGGGACCAACTTTGTGACGCCTCGATCGCCAACTTCCAGAGAGGCATTACGTGCGTCTGGCAAGGAGGATGATCTGCACCAGATGATCCGGATGAACGGGAGACCCTCCGCAACTTCGTGAAGCGTTTCATTAAGATTCGCAACACGATCCCGAACATCTCGGACGAATCTGTTGTCTCGCGCTTTCAAAACGGAGTCCGCGACGAAGCGGCTCACCAGGATCTCGAGATCAACGAGATCTGGACCGCCAACGACCTGTTCAAGGCGGCCGATCTATGCCAACGCGCAGAGCTGCGTTCAAGACAAAAAGGCGCTCGACAAGGCGAGCCGCCCACCCACTGGTGTGGATGAGAAGAAGAAGAAAAGAAGAACCCTGGTGACAAGAAGTCCCAGAAGAAGAAGAATAAAGGTGATGCGAACAATACCGTCGCTGGTATAGATCGCGACCTCCTCCCAAGGATGGGCAGAAGAAGCCCAACAATAACTACAAGGGCAAAAAGCCTGCTCAGGGAGGCGGACAAGGCAAGAAAGGTCCAAGCGACCGATTTTGCAAGTTCCACCAAAGACTACGGCACGACATACGCCATTGCAGAACTTGGGCCGCAAAGCTCGAGGATTTCTACAACGGCAAGGGCCCAATGCCCACCCCGGCCCGAACAAGGTGATGCCGGTAAGGACAAGCGCCAAGCCGACGGTGGTGATCGGACGATGATGACGAATATCAAGAGCCCGTGAACCATATCGCCGTTATTTTCGTGGCTCCTCGGCTTATATTCTCTCGGCGCAGCCTCAAGGAAGCCGCCGAGGTCCACAATGTTGAAAAGGCAAACCACACTGAATCGATGAAGTGGACCGAGGTCTCTATCTCCTTTTCTAAGGATGATTGCCCCATCGATGACCAAGCCTCGCCGTCTCCTCCG
The DNA here is from genome assembly GCA_036346415.1 of Raddia guianensis. Taxonomy (NCBI): domain Eukaryota; kingdom Viridiplantae; phylum Streptophyta; class Magnoliopsida; order Poales; family Poaceae; genus Raddia; species Raddia guianensis. The sequence goes on from CM070544.1 coordinate 28,657,839, forward strand.
TGGTCGCCGACCATCAGCAACGCCAGAGTTGGCCGCGTCCTGGTCGACGGCGGGAGCGCTTTGGACCTGCTATCAGCAAAGGTCTTGGACGAGATGCAGATTCCTCGCTCCAAGCTTAAAGAAGTAGCAATGCCTTTCTACGGCATTGTCCCGGGGGAAGCTGTTCAGCCATTAGGGCAGATTGTTCTGCCTGTTACCTTCGGCAGTCCAAGCAACTTCCGGACGGAGCTGATCACGTTTGACGTGGTCGACTTCCCTTCCGCGTACAATGCGATCCTCGGCCGGCCATCTCTTGGCAAGTTCATGGCCGTGTCCCATCATGGATACCATTGCGTGAAGATACCGGGCCCTAACGGCGTGATCACGGTCAAGGGCAACTACAAAGTCGCCTCGATTGCGACGGCGATCTCGCCTCGTCGACCAACTACCGCCGCGTGGTTCGAAATTCGCAGACCAAGTCTCGCAGACACCCTAGGGTCTCCTTCACCAAAGGGAGAAACCAAGGAAGTTCCATCGCCCTTGATGACGCCGCCAAGGCAGCTCACTGGGGCCAACCCGACCCCAAATAGGAAAATGAACTCATCGCTTCCTCCGAGCTAACGCAGATGTGTTTGCTCAGGAGCCATCTCGACATGCCCGAGTCCCAAGGAGGTCATCGAGCACAAACCGCCGTCCGCCGGACAAAAGCCTGCTCGCCGTAAACTTGATGCTTTTCGGACTTCAAGCGTGGATCATCAAAGATCGCCTTGGCAAGTCGTCACGCTGGTTTCATCCGTGAGGTTGATCACACCGAGTGGTTAGCCAACCTGTCATTGTAAAGAAGAAAGGCGGCAAGTGGAGGATGTGTCGATCACACGATTTGAACGCCGCTTGTCCTAAGGACAATTTCCTCCGACTCAGATAGACCGGTGATCGATGCAACCGCAGATGCCCGACTCTTGAGTTTTTGGATGCTTACTCCTGTTATCACCAAATAAGCATCTCCCGAGGATGAAGAGAAGACCGCCTTCATCACCCCTTCGCACTTTCTCGCTATCGACCATGTCTTTCGGTCACAAGAACGCCGGTGCCACGCTCCAAAGGCTTAATGGAGAAGACTTTCCCAGAACACCGCGGAAAAAACCTGGAGGTCTATGTCGACGACATAGTTGTAAAGAGCAAGCATGCTCCAAATCATGTAAAAGACCTCGCCGAGACATTTCGTAACCTCGCCAGGCATCGAATAAAATTAAATCCAGAGAAGTGTACCTTTGGTGTTCGATCCGAATGTTGCTCGTTATGTGATTGGTTCTGCAAGGCATCTCTCGCCAACCCCGAAAAAATCGAGGCCATTGAAAACATGCAGGCTCCAACTATCGTCAAGGAAGTTCGTGAGCCTCACCGGCGGATGGTCGCCCGAAAGCGATTCATTTCCGTCGTATAACGCGGCGCCCTTCTTAAGGCCCCGCAAGCACAATGGCTTCGAGTGGACAGAGGAAGCCGATCGGTCTTTTCAACATCTTAAGCAATACCTATCCAACCCACCTGTCTTGACTACCCCGCGACACGGCCAACGACTCTTGCTCTATCTTGGTCTGCATGCCTCAAGCGGTGAGCGCAGCCTTTTGATGGTGGAAAGGAAGGCATCCAATGCCAATCTATTACGTGAGCGAGGTACTTCACGGATCTAAGGAGCATTACCTTGAGGTCCGTGGTTGTTTCACGCTTTGCTCATGTCCTCCAGGAAACTTCGCCATTATTTCCAGGCACATCAAATACTGGTCCCGACCAAGTTCCCCCTTGGGAAAATCCTAAGGTAAAAAGGAAGCAAGCGGACGTATAGCTACGTGGGCAATGGAATTGGCAGAGTTCGATATTCTGTTTGCTGCCCGAACTGCTATTAAGTCCCAGGTCCTGGCTGACTTTGTCGCCGAATGGACCCGCCTACCAAATCCTGTGAAGCTCTCGAGCAACTCGATGATCCCCTTGACCATGTTTTTCGATGGCTCGCAGACCGAAACTCGGGGCTGGTTTTGTTCTCATCTCCTCAAGGAGAGCAACTCCAGTATTCTATCCAACTACACTTTGTGGCGACTAACAACGCTGCAGAGTACGAGGCCCTCCTCGCGGGACTAAGAGCGTGCAAGTCGCTTGGTGTCCAACGGCTAACTGTGAAGGCGGATTCACAGCTGGTCACCAATCAGGTTAACAAGGAGTATCAGTGCTGCGATGACTCAATGGCACGATACCTAGTTGAAGTGAGGAAGTTGGAGCGGCATTTTCGATTTTTCGAAGTGCTCTTCGTGCCCAGGAAGGACAACTTCCTGGCCGACCAGCTATCCAAGTTTAGATCCTCACGCGAACCTGCTCCGGCAGGAGATTACCTTATCTACCGTAGGTTATATTTGGCATGTACTGAGTTCGTTGCGATCTCGTAGTTAGCCCGGCCCGATATTCCTCAGTAGGTCGGTTTGTTCCGCACTATATAAACAGGGCCCCTACGGCGTTTAGAGGATTCCTGGCATTGAGTTTTACATCTTAGCATCTAGCTTAGACCCTTGGCGCTAGATTCACATACTACTCGCCGAGACTCGCCGATCTCGCCGAGTTCCACCTTGTAATCCTCTTTGATATAAAGAAAGGCCGGACGAGGGCTATTATCTCTCCCGAGAGGCCCGAACCGGGATAAAAACCCCCATCTCTGCTCGCTCGTTCTTTGTTCGTGGTTGTTCGGGCGGTCTCCTATCTCCTCTTTGAAGAACCTTGGTTGACTTGGGTCGATATCCCAACCGTCGACAATGGGCGCCGTCCGTGGGGACACGCAGATCGAAGTATGTCGAACTCCGTCAACGATCTGTAGATGCTTCCCGAGGGTTACGACTCGAAGGGCGAGGATGTCTCATCCTCGTCGATCAGACGATCCGCTCGATCTCGAACACTTTCCGTGATCCGAGGCGTAAGTCTCGCGCCTACGGCGAGATAGCCTCGATCGCACTCCCGCCATCGACGATGACTACGGAACCGGCGATCTCTACGATGGTTTAGATCTATCGATTCCAAGGCTATGTCGGTAGACTCTACCGTGGAGACACAGCGATGACACCGCCTAGCGCATTCTTCGCGACGGCCCCGCAGCATCAACATGGCCGATGTAGGAACCTCCGAGGATCCCGTGACGGCCGTGGGCCGGGCGAGGTCGGGCAGATTAACTCGCTTCGGCATCAAGACGAGGTCTACCGGCCGCTGCGAGCAAGAAGTCATCCGCCACAACCTCGACGATTCCATCAATCGACTGCGGCACGGTTCCGCTGATCGGTGCAAGCGATCGCGTCGCGACTCCACCTCGCGTGCCCTCGCCAAGTCTCCCTGCCAAGTTTCTCCCGTCCGGATTAGTTCTCGCGAATCGGACTCGGTCGGGCAGAACGCGGATGCCTCGGGGTCCCTCGAACCCCCAGAGCAGTAGTCGGAACGACTCGCGCCATGGCTTCGTGATTAGATCTACCAACCAGCCGACTCGCCAAGATGCATAGGCGTGTTACGCCTAACCTAGAGCGGCGGCTAAAGGCCTAAAGTCTCTAGGAGAAGTCAACAACTCCTCCAGCAAAGTAGCAGCCAAACCGCCGGAATGGTTCGGACAGCCCGATCGATCGCGTGACCCTCGTCACCATCGAAGGATCATTGTCCATGAGCAGGCTACCCGTGGTCGCCGCCGCCGCCGAGTCCTCGTAGTCATCGCGACCACGGGGGCAGCGGCGACGCGATGATCACGGACGATCCCTCGTGAGGAGCGCCGTCGCGACCACGAGGAAGGAGCGGTGGATTGTCCCGAGAGAGTTTCTCCAGCCTAATCATCCTGCTCAACAGAGTTCTCCGCGCAACAGGACCAACGCCTTCTCAAGACTAGGTTCGCCGGAAGGTGGTCGGTCAGATGCTTTGGGCTGCGTGGCTTTCTCCAACGAAGCTTGGCTGTCCGGTGGCCCTCAAAATTCAAGCCGGTCACATGGAGAGGTACAATGGGACTCGTAACCCGAGGAATTCCTTTCCATCTACGCCTGACCATCATGGCGGCCGGGGTGACGAGCTCGTTATGGCTAATTACCTCCCGACCGTCCTTGAGGGTGTTGCTCGACGTGGTCGCTCAATCGCCAGAGGGTTCCATCACCATGGAACCAGCTTTGTGACGCCTCGATCGCTAATTTCAGAGCTGTTACGTGCGGCTCGGGCAAGGAGGATGATCTCGCACAGATGATCCAGATGAACGGGAGACCTCCGCAACTTCGTGAAGCGTTTCATTAAGATCCGCAACACGATCCCGAACATCTTGATGAATCTGTTGTCCGCGCCTTCAAAAACGGAGTCCGCGACGAGCGGCTCACCCAGATCTCGAGATCAATGAGACTGGACCGCCAACGACCTATTCAAGGCGGCCGATCATATGCCAACGCGGCAGAGCTGCTCAAGATACAAAAGGCGTTCGACAAGGGCGAGCCGCCTACCACTGGTGTGGATGAGAAGAAGAAGAGGCGTGACAACCCCGGTGACAAGAAGTCCTGAAGAAGAAGAATAAAGGTGATGCGAACAATACCGTCGCGGTATGGATCGCGACCTCCTCCCAAGGATGGGCGTAAGAAGCCCAACAATAACTATAAGGGCAAAAAGCACCTTTCGGGGAGGCGGACAAGGCAAGAAAGGTCCAAGCGACCGATTTTGCAAGTTCCACCAAAGACTACGGGTATGACATACGCCATTGCAGAACTTGGGCCGCAAAGCTCAAGATTTCTACAACGGCAAGGGCCTATTGCCCACCCCGCCGAACAAGGTGATGCGGTAAGGCTAAGCGCCAAACCGACGATGGTGATCGGGAAGATGATGATGAGTATCAAGAACCCATGAACCATATCGCCGCCATCTTGGCGGCTCTTCGCTTACACTCTCGACGCAGCCTCAAGGAAGCGCTCGAGAGGTCCACAACGCTGAAAAGGAAAACCTCACCGAAGTCGATGAAGTGGACCGAGGTCCCCATCTCCTTCTCGGGAGGATTGCCCATTGGGATGACTAAGCCTCGCCGGCTCCCATCGGTGGTCGCCCGACCATCAAGAACGCAAGAGTTGGCTGTACTCAGAGACGGCGGAGCGCTTTAGACTTACTTTCGCTAAAGTCTTGGACGAGATGCGATTCCTCGCTCCAAGTCAAGGAAGTCGCAATGCCCTTCTACGGATTGTTCCGGAGAAGCCGTCTGCCGTTAGGCGAGGTTGTCCCACGGTTACCTTCGCAACCCCGAGCACCTCCGGACAGAGTTGATCACTTTCGATGTGGTCGACTTCCCATCCGCGTACAACGCGATCTTGGGCAGGACATCTCTCGGTAAGTTTATGGCCGTGTCCCACCACGCTTACCATTGCGTGAAGATACTGGGTCCTAACGGTGTGATCACCGTCAAGGGCAACTACAAAGCTGCTCTGGATTGCGATGAGCAGTCCCTCGCCCTGGTCGACCAGCTTCCGCCACGCGGTCCTAAAGTTCCGCAGATCAAGTCTGCATGCCCTAGGGTCTCCCTTCAGCCAGGGGGAGAAACCAAGGAAGTTCCGCTGTCCCTTGATGATACTTCCAAGATAGCCACTTGGGGCCAATCTGACCCCAATAGGAAAGCGAGCTCATTGCCTTCCTCCGAGCCAATGCAGATGTGTTTGCCTGGGAGCCATCTGACATGCCCGGAGTCCCAAGGGAGGTCATCGAGCACAAACTGGCTGTCCGGCCGGACAAAAAGTCTGTTCGCCAGAAGCTTCGTCGCTTTTCGGAATTCAAACAGGGGATCATCAAAGATCAGCTTGGCAAACTACTCGCTGCCGGGTTCATCCGCGAGGTTGATCACACCGAGTGGTTAGCCAACCCTATCATTGCAAAGAAGAAAGGCGGCAAGTGGAGGATGTGTGTTGATCACACAGATCTGAACGCTGCTTGTCCTAAGGACAACTTCCCACGCCTCAGATTGACCACCGGTCGATGCGATCATTGCGGATGCCCAGCCTCCGAAGTTTTTGGATACTTACTCGGGTATCACCAAATAAGCATCTCCTCGAGGATGAAGAGAAGCGCCTTCATCACCCCTTCGCACTTTACGCTATCGACCATGTCTTTCGGTCACAAGAATGTTGGTGTTAATGCCCAGCCGCTTAATGGAGAAGACCTTCCCGTAACAGCATGGAAAAACTCGGAGGTCTATGTCGACGACATAGTTGTAAAGAGCAAGTTTGCTCCAGATCATGTGAAAGACCTGGCCGAGACTTTTCGTAATCTCACCTGGCATCGAATAAAATTAAATCCAGAGAAGTGTACCTTTGGTGTTCGATCTGGAATGTTGCTCGGTTATGTTATTGGTTCGCAAGGTATTTCTGCCAACCCTGAAAAAATCGAGGCCATTGAAAATATGCAGGCTCCAACTACCGTAAAGGAAGTACAGAGTCTCACGGGGCGGATGGCTGCTCTAAGCAGATTTATTTCCCGTCAAGGCGAACGCGGGCTGCCCTTCTTTAAGGCCTTACGCAAGCACAATGGTTTCGAGTGGACAGAAGAAGCCGATAGATCCTTCCAAGATCTGAAGCGATACCTGTCCAATCCTCCCGTCTTAACTACCCCACGGCATGGCGAGCAGCTCCTGCTGTACCTAGGTTGCACGCCACAAGCGGTGAGCGCGGTCTTGACGGTCGAAAGGGAAGGCATACAGCGACCAATCTATTACGTGAGCGAGGTACTTCACGGATCAAAGGAGCGTTACCCTAAGGTCCAGAAGCTACTCTACGCCTTGCTCATGTCCTCCAGGAAGCTTCGCCACTCCTTCCAGGCGCATCAAATACTGGTCCCGACCACGTTCCCCCTGGGAGAAATCCTACGGAACAAGGAATCTAGCGACGATAGCTAAGTGGGCAATGGAACTAGCGAGTTTGATCTGCTATTTGTCGCCCGAACTCGCTATTAAATCACGTGTCCTAGCTGACTTTGTCGCTGAATGGACTATCCCGCCCAAATCCCAGGAAGCTCCCGAGCAACCTGATGAACCCTCTTGGACCATGTTTTTCGATGGCTCGCGCACTGGAAACTCGGGGGCTGGTTTTGTTCTCATCTCCCCTCAAGGAGAGCAACTCGAGATTCTATCCAACTACACTTTGCGGCGACTAACAACGCCGCAGAGTACGAGGCCCCCTCGCGGGACTAAGCGTGCAAGTCGCTTGGTGTCCAATGGCTAAGCGTGAAGGGGATTCACGGTGGTCATCAGTCAGGTTAACAAGGAGTATCAGTGCAGCGATGACTCAATGGCACGATACCTGGTTGAAGTGAGGAAGTTGGAGCGGCATTTTCGATTTTTCGAAGTGCTCTTCGTGCCTGGAAGGACAACTTCTGGCCGACCAACTATCCAAGTATGGATCCTTACGAGATCGCTCTCGCAGGGTGCTCGTCGAGCACCTTCACAAGTCCTCAATCACGTCTCCGGACGAGGCAACAGAGCAGTGGTCTTGTCTCCGTTATCGAAAGCAGTGTCATGGATGGACAACGCCATTTGTCCGGTACCTTGCAGATGGGACCCTGCCCGACGACGAAGCCGAGCGTTCCCGGCTTACAAGGCGTGCTGCTCCATACAAGCTTGTGGACGGCATCCTTTACCGTCAAGGTGCTCTGGGAGTTCTCTCCAAGTGCATCTCGCAACAGGAGGGTGTGTTCCTGTGGCAACCACGCCTCCTTCAGGACTCTGGTCGGCAAAGCGTTTCGCATGGGCTATTATTGGCCCACTGCGTTACAAGATGCCCGGGACATCGTGACTAGGTGCAAGGCTTGCCAATTTCACGCCCGGAAGGCACACAAGCCCGCCCAAGAGCTCCAAACAATCCCCCCATCTTGGCCCTTTTCCACATGGGTTCTGGATCTGCTAGGCCCATTCCCTAATGGGTACAAGGGCTAAACACACTTGCTCGTCGCCATAGACACTTTTACAAAGTGGATTGAGGCAGAGCCTGTGTCGTCTCTTCACGCCAAAACGGCTGTGCGCTTCTTCAAAAGCAACGTGGTCACACGCTTTGGGATTCCCCATAAGCTGATCACGGATAACGGTACCCAGTTCCGAAGCGAGCTATTCCAGGAATACTGCGAACAGCTGGGCACCAAGGTCTGTTTCGCCTCTGTGGCACATCCACATAACAATGGAAGCGATCGGCGAGCTAACGGACAGATAGTCCAGGTATTAAACGGCGGGTATTTGCTGCTCTCGCCCGAGCACAACAAGGCACAGGTTGACGAAGTCCTTCCGTCCTCTACAGGCGATTCCTTTCTGACGGCCAGAGGCGGCGGGAAACTCCTTCCAATTGGTCTATGGTGCGAAGCCATCACGCTCACGAAATCAGACTCGGTTCGTCTCAAGACGAGCTCGGTCAACTTAGTTGACGATGAGCAAGCGCCTCCTCGATCTCGATCTCCTCAAGGCACACGCGACCGGGCACAAGTCGAATGGCACGCTACCAAAGAAGATCTTCGCCAACGCACGCCAAGTCGGGATTCGACCAAGGGCTTTGAAGGCGGGCGACCTCGTTCTGCGCCGAATCCAGAACTTGTCCAATGCCAACAAGTTAACTCCACGCTGGGAGGGCCCATTCACGGTCGTTTCTTCTGCTCGCCCGGGGGCTGTTCGCCTGGCTATGGAGGACGGGAGAGAGCTGACCAGCACTTGGAACATCGACCAGCTTCGTAAGTTCTTTGTGTAGGTCTTTTCTGTTTTCTTAGCCCTGCGCTTTTTGTAAACTTCGCGCCTTAGTTCGTCCAAGTCCCTCGGGCACCATGTAAAGTTCAATCCAATTCTCAGTGAATCCTCGCGGCCTCTGTGCCCCCTTTTCACTGCTTGTCTTCTCAGACTACTTTCTTCTGGTAACACTTGATGGCTGCCCGGCCTTGCGAACTCTTGGCTCCCCGCTTTTCAGGATCTTTCCCTGCCCGTATCGAGTTTCGACAAATTCCTAAACTCAGGGTTGCGTAACACGGCCTTTCCACCTTGCGGCTAAGTCTGCTCTCGTAAGCCCTCCGCGGCAGAGGCACTTACTGCTTGGCACGACCACTCGGTAAAGTCTGCTCTCGTAAGCCCCCTGCGGCAGAGGCACTTTCCTTGTTCGGTTACTATCGGAATCGCCTAACTTACGTTAACGAGCAGACTATGGAACAAATCGAGCAAAGATACGGTGTCGCTCTGTCTCTCACGTGACGTGCTCGAGGTATAGCTTAGGTTCTCGAGCATCGTTAAATGCATCGGGGCTAGGTGTCGCTCTTTCTCTTGTGCACCCTTCGGGTTCAAACTCAGTTTCAATGAGAGCTGCACAACGGGGGAGTTAAGTGAGCGCTCTACCGGTTTTCTTAAACTTCTGGCGCTGTTCGCTTTTCTCTTAGTTTCATTCGTTCTTGTCTTTTCTTTGCTCTTTTTACGGGAAAAGGGTAAGTACTTTATTACATCTACTCAAAAGTTTCAGTACAAGGCCCTTTGAGTTCTGACCCATGGTGCTACTTAGGAGCAAGCTCCTCCTTCAGCTCCTCAACTTCTAACTTGAGGCGCGCGACTTCGTCCTGAGCCTTGATTCCTTCGCGGGCTTCAGCTCGGAGGCGTTCGATCTCCTCCTTGCTCCGCTTGGCTTGCGCCGCAGCCTCTGCCCGGATGGCCTCGACCTCCTCGGACTTGGCGCGCAGCTGATCGATGAGATTCTCGCTCTGGCTGACTCGCTGCTCGGCCGTCTTGTGCTGCTCGTCCAGCTCCTTGACCTTCTTCTCTGCGGTGATCGCCCTCACCGTCATCCCGCGCATCTCCTCGATCTCTTCCTGTGAAGCCCACAGGGTCGAGATTTTTGCTTGGAGACCCGCGGAAGTCTGCTCTTCCTTGGCAAGCTGGGCCTTGAGTCTCTTGGCCTCCGCCGCGAGCTGGTCCCGCCGTTGGGAAGCGTCGTGGCTGCTCTTGAGCCACTTGGCCCGGCTTCCCCTCCCAGATGGTTTCGCCTTAATGGCTTGCTGCAAGCTCCTCGGCCTCTCCTAGAGAGACTCGCAGAACGCCTCTCTTGACGGTCGGACTTTGAGCCTCTTCACCTTTGCCTTGGTGGCCCGACTTTGGGCTGGTGCAGAGGGCCCGCTCGGACTCCCTCGTCTGAAGTGCTCCGGGAGCGACGCCAAGATCTGGCGCTCCGCTCGATGGTGACGCCGTCCTCGAGCTCCTCCATGGTGTCCTTCAAAATCGAGAGAGAAGGCTAGTTAGCGCTTTCATGTAAAGCTACCCAACTAAGTTAGAAGTAGTCTTGGTGTTTACCTTCCCAAGTCGTTGCTTGATCCATGGGCGCAGCGGTCCTCGAGCCATGCGTCCACGAAGCCCCCTTCGTCTTGGGATGAGACGGCGCGTTCTTGCCGCCGCCGCTTGATCGCTCCTTCTTCTTGCGGGGCGCACTGCTTTCGGGAGCGGGAGCGACGGGCGAAGCGCTTTCGTCTCCGCGCTCCCTCTCCTCTTCCTTTTCCTCTTCCGCCCGAACTTCTTCGGGCGAGGCCGGAGCCACTCTGCTGGGTGGCGCCGTTGTCCCCGCGGGCAGGACGACTTGCGCGACCTGCTCGGGGGCTTCTTCTTGCTCCCTGGCGGCCGGGGCTTCACCCTGCTCGCCAGAGAATCCCGTCGCCTCAGGGGTGAGCTGCCCCTGCGACGAAGTACCTGGCAGAACCGGCTGCTCGGTCCCGCCTTCGGCAGCTCCCGAAGCCGTCGTCTTGGCTCCGCCGTCCGTGGCGCCGCGCGCTGCCTCCTCTGCCTCCAGCAGCTCCACCGCGCTTTTGAGCGCGTCGAGCTGCTCGCCGGAGCCTGACGAGAGCAGGCTCCATGCCGCCAGCTTGTCCTTGAGGCACGCCAGCCTCATTGCCCGCGATGTGCCGTGCAAATGCTCGGGCAGCAGCGACCGCTCGAGCGCCTCCTCGACGTCATCTGTGGCGATCTCTCCTTGGGCAGCTGATGAAAAAGAGATCATTGTTAAGTCTAATGCGGTCGGTAGGTGGGAGATCTGAAGATGGGTTTCTACATACCTGCCGTGAGAGGCTTGATCCTGATCTTCTTCGCTGGAACTTTCCGCCTCTTCCTCGGGGGCTCCTTGGCGGCTTCTCCGCCTTGGCCCTTGGGTGTTCGCGGCGATGAGCTCAGCTCTCTGGTAAGCTGAGCGCTCCTCTCGCGTAGCGCAAGAAGTTTTTCCTTGCGTGCGACTTCTTCTTCGAGCCTCCTCTGCTCGGCGACCTGTTGGAGCCGCGCCAAATGGCCCGGGTGAGCCTGCGAGTAACGCCTAAGCCAGAGGGTCATGTTCCTTACCTCTTCGTCGCTTTGCTCGGCGAGGAGGAGGGCTTGGTCTCTTCCCGGGGGTGACCGCGAGCCCGCTTGTCATTCGGCGCCCTCCGTCGCCGAGAGGTGGTCTCTTCGATGTCTGGCACCTCAGTGTCGCGGGCGAGCTCACAGAGGCTCGGCAGCCACCTTGGGCTTTGTGGCCGCTTTGGCCTTGCCCTTCTTCGCCTTCTCCTTCTTAGGCTCAGAAAGTTCTTCCACGATCCCGCCGAGGATCAGCTCATCTTCCTGTGTGTTTGAGAAGCGAGGGTTAGTTCGATTGAGCGGTGCAAATCCTGCGACACAGAAGAGGGTTCGAGCAACTCACCTCGGCTGTGCGGACGAGCACGTTCCTCGGACAGGTATAGGCCACCTCGCCGGTGACCTCGCTGTCCTTCTTCGCCGCCTTCAGCATGGCGTCGACCCGCTCGGTCACCCATGCGTCGGTTGGTTTCTCTGCCCGGACAGATGGAATCGTTAATTCTGTTCGGAGGAAATAAACCAGTGAAGAGGTTGAGTCTTAAAGGCACTTACCGTGCTCTCCTTGTGATGTCTTCCCATCCTCTATCTTGTAGAAGGATAGGACCTCCTCCGCAGCCAGACAGATCACATCGTTGTGAAGTCGAATGATCTTCGCCCGTGAGCCCAAGGCTCACGAGGAGGCGATCTTCCTTGTCAGAAACCAGTCCTCGGCGGTCATCTCCGGCCGAGGCATTGGCGTCCCCTTTGCCGGTGCCTTCCCGGTGAAGATGAGTTTGCTGTCGCCGTTCCGCTTGCTGTAGAACCACCTCACCCACCATGCGCCCATCGAGTCGAGCAGCGGTGGGCGAGGGTACGGCGCGTCGTCGGCGGTGGCCCGGAGCTTGAGGTAGTAGCACCCAGCTGGAAGCGGCGAGCTGCTCCTCGTCACTGTATAATAGTGGAGGAACAGCCCCACCGATGGATCGATGCCTAGATAGCCCTCGCACAGGTGTGCGAAGACAGCCATCTGGAGGATGGAGTTTGGATTGAGGTTCGCCACCTCCAATCCGCTGATGTTCAAGAAGGCCTCGACGAAGTCGCTCTCGGGAGACCTCAACCCGAACAGTGCGAACTGTTCGAAGCTGATGAACTCTCCCTCGAGCGGCTCCGGAGTATCCTCCTCTCCAGGCAGCCTCCAGCTACCGGTGTCTACGTGGCCCTCCTCCTCCCAGACCTTCAGGTCCTCCTCGGTCAAGCTGGTGCCAGTGAATTTGGCCATGGCAGTTCCCAGGGCTGGACGAACAGGTTGGAGTGTGGAGTTCGGCTCTTTGATGCTGGGCGAGGTTGGAGTCAGGGCTTGGAGAGGAAAGGCGTGAGAGCAGAGTGGTGGCATGGGCGGCACAGGTGCTTTTATAGTCCCGAATAAGCAGCTCTAGCAGCGGTTTAGTCCTTAATCGCTAGTTTTTACCGTAACGGATAGGTAAAACGGTCGCCTGTTTTCTCTGCGCAGCGATAGGAAGTTACCGTTGGAGTTGCGCTAGCGGCTAGTTTTTCGATGGTTCTTTGAATCAAGGCCGAGTGCTCGCCGGATAGATGTTATTCCTGTTCGATACAACGGAGCTGCTTCGCATCAACAGTTTGTCCGGACCGAAAGCACGTCTTGTTCGGTTGAAACTTAACCTGTTCGATTCGATCGTTACATGCCTTTGTAGCAGCTAAATTTCCCTCTTCGTGGCTTGAGTCTCAAGAGGAAGACCCCACTCTAGTGAGTCCTTCCACGAGTCTCGGGGCTGGTCGTCGGGGATTAAATTACGGCCCATTGACATGGCCCACTCCCGACGGCCCAATCGAACAGACCTACCAGGCCCGGCTCCTCGAAGGTTCTATCAGCCCATATCGTCTGCCAACGGCTTCTGGTGGCATGGTGCGTAATGGCCAAGACTTCCTGTTTAAGTCCGACTCGAACAGAGTCCTGCACGGCTATGAGAAGACCCGGACGTGGTTTCCCAGATTGGATTAGGAGTCGTGACCCCCAAGATTAGGAGATTACCTTATCTACCGTAGGTTATATTTGGCATGTACTGAGTTCGTTGCGATCTCGTAGTTAGCCCGGCCCGATATTCCTCGGTAGGTCGGTTTGTTCCGCAATATATAAACAGGGCCCCTACGGCGTTTAGAGGATCCCTGGCATTGAGTTTTACATCTTGGCATCTAGCTTAGACCCTTGGCAGTTAGATTTTCACATACTACTCGCCGAGACCTGCTGATCTCGCCGAGTTCCACCTTGTAATCCTCTTTGATATAAAGAAAGGCTGGACGTAGGGCTATTATCTCTCCCGAGAGGCTGAACCGGGATAAAACCCCGCTCTCTGTTCGTTGTTGTTCGTGGTTGTTCGGCGTGTCTCCTATCTCCTCTTTGAAGAACCTTGGTTGACTTGGGTCGATATCCCAACCGTCGACACTATTATTGGCCCACAGCGTTACAAGATGCCCGGGATATCGTGACTAAGTGCAAGGCTTACCAATTTCACGCCCGGAAGGCACATAAGCCCGCCCAAGAGCTCCAAACGATCCCCCATCTTGGCCTTTCTCCACATGGGTATGGATCTGCTCGGCCCGTTCCCTAAGGGGTACAAGGGCTACACACACTTGCTCGTCGCCATCGACACTTTTACAAAGTGGATCGAGGCAGAGCCTGTGTCGTCTCTTCACGCCAAAACGGCTGTGCGCTTTTTCAAAAGCAACGTGGTCACGCGCTTTGGGATTCCCCATAAGCTGATCACCGATAACGGTACCCAGTTCCGAAGCGAGCTATTCCAAGAATACTGCGAACAGCTGGGCACCAAGGTCTGCTTCGCCTCTGTGGCACATCCACAGAGCAATGGAGCAGTCGAGCGAGCTAACGGACAGATCGTCCAGGGTATCAAACGGCGCGTGTTCGCGGCACTCCGCGAGCACAACAAGGCCTGGGTCGACGAAGTTCCTTCCGTCCTTTGGGCTGTTCAGACTACGGCCGGTAGCAACAGCTGAAACTCCTTCCAAGCGGTCTCGGTGCGAAGCCATCCTACCGCCGAAATAGTACTCGGCTCGCCTCGCGACGAGCTCGACCAACTTGGTTGACGGCGAGCAAGAGCGCTTACTCGATCTCGATCTCCTCGAAGGCACACGCGAACGGGCACAAGTCAGAATGGCGCGCTACCAGCAAAATCTTCGCCGGCATGCTGCCAAGTCAGTTCGACCAAGGGCTTTGAAGGCGGGCGACCTCGTTCTACGCCGTGTCCAGAACTTGTTCAATGCCAACAAGTTAACTCCACGCTGGGAGGGCCCATTCACGATCGTTTTTTCTGCTCGCCCGGGGGCTGTTCGCCTGGCAATGGAGGACGGGAGAGAGCTGACCAGCACTTGGAACATCGACCAGCTTCGTAAGTTCTTTGTGTAGGTCTCTTTGTGTGTTTGCTTAGCCTTGCGCTTTTTGTCAAACTTCGCGACTTAGTTCGTCCAAGTCTCTCAGGCACCATGTAAAGTTCAATCCAATTCTTAAGTGAATTCTCGCGGCCTCTGCGCCCTTTTCACTTCTTGTCTTCCGAAGACTACCTCTTTCTCTCTGGTAACACTTCATGGCTGCCCGGTCTTGCGAACTCTTGGCTCAAGACTTTTCGTGGTTTCCGCCAGTATCTTGCTTCAACGAATTCACGAACTCGTGGTTACGTAACACGGCTTTTTCCACCTTGCGGCTAAGTGCGCTCTCGTAAGCCCTCCGCGCAGGCACTTCTCGCTTGGCGCGACCACTTGGCAAAGTCCGCTCTCGTAAGCCTCCCGCGGCAGAGGCACTTTTCTTGTTCGGTTACTCTCGGAACTGCCTAATTTACGTTGACGAGCAGTCCATGGAATGAGTCGATCAGGCTGCGTGTGTCGCTCTATCTCTCCACGCACGTGCTCAAGTTCGCAAGCTTAGGTTCTTGAGCATCGTCCGTACCGGGGGCTAGGGTGTCGCTCTTTCTCTTGTGCACCTGTTCGGGTTCGCAAACTCAGGTTTCCGAGCAGATGCACAACGGGGGCTGGGAGTTAGGCTAAGCGCTCTACCGGTTTTCTTAAACTTCCTAGCGCTGTTCGCTTTTCTCTTAGTTTCTGTTCGTTCCTGTCTTTTTGCTGCTCTTTTTTGCAGGAAGAAAGGTAAGGGCTTCGTTGCATTACTTAAAAGTTTCAGGTACAAGGCCCTTTCGGGTTACAGCCGCGGTGCTACTTGGGAGCAAGCTGCTCCTTTAGCTTCTCAACTTCTAACTTGAGGCGCACGACTTCACCTTGGGCCTTGATCCTTCCCGGCTTCAGCTCGGGCGTTCTATCTCCTCCTTGTTCGCTTGGTCTGCGTGCTGCAGCTTTCGCCGGATGGCCTCGACCTCTTCGGTCTTGGCACGCACCGTCGGCGAGCCTCGCTCTGGCTAACTCGCTGCCCGACGGTCTTGAGCTGCTCGACCAGCTCCTTGACCTTGTTCTCTGCAGTGATCGCCCTCACCGCCATCCCGCGCATCTCCTCGATCTCTTCCTGTGAAGCCCACAGGGTTGAAATCTTCGCCTGGAGTCCCTCGGAGGTCAGCTCCTCTTTAGCGAGCTGGGCCTTGAGCTTCTCGACGTCCGCCGCGAGCGCCTTCCGCCAATGGGACGTTTCGGCAAGCAGCTCTTCGAGCCACTTCGTGCGGCCCGGCTTCTCCCCCGCGGTGCTCGCCTTCACGGTCTGCGCGCGAAGCTCCTCAGCTTCTTTTAGAAGAGCCTCAGAGGAATGCCTCTCTTTGGTCAGCTCGGCCTTGAGCTTCTTCGCTTCGCCTTGGCCGGCCCGGCCGGGCAGCAGAGGGCTCGCCCGGGCTCCCTCGCTGGAGATGCTCCGGAGGACGCCAAGATCTGGCGCTCCGTTCGATGGTAACACCGTCCTCGAGTTCCACCATGGTGTCCCTAAAGACCTGAGGGAGAAGATCAAGTTGATCACTTTGCGATGATATAGCTAAACTGAACAAGGTTTGGTCTTGGAGTTTACCTTGCCCAACCGATGCTTCAGTCCCCGGCGTAAGCGGTCTTCGAGACCGTGCGTCACAAAGCCCCGCTCGTGCGGGATGAGACTGGCGCGCTGCTCTTGCCGCCATCTCCTGTGCTCCTTCTTCCTGCGGGAGCTCTTACGCTTTCGGGAAGCGAGGCGATCGCGGCGCTTCGTCTCCCGCTCTGTCCTTCTTCCTCCTCGCCCGATCACCTTGGGCAAGGCTGGTGCTGCGTTCACCAGCGGCATCGAGCCTCCATCAGCACGACGACTTGTGTCGCCTGCTCGTGGACCTCTTCTTGTACCTCGGCGGCGGGAACTTCGCCCTGCTCGCCGATCACCTCCACCGGCTCAAGGATGGACTGCCCCTGCGACGGAGTGCCCGGTAGAACCGCCTGCTTGGTCCCACCCTGGGCAGCTTCCGAAGCCATGGCCTTGGCCCCGCCGTCCGTGACACCGTGCGCCGCCTCTTCTGCCTCCAGCCGCTCCACCGCGCCTTTGAGCGCGTCAAGCTGTTGTTCATTTGAGTCTGGCGGAGCAGCTCCACGCCGCCGATCGTCTTGAGGTGGCGGCCTCATCGCCGCGATGCACGTGTAGGTGCTCGGCAGCAACGAACGCCTTCGGCGCCGCCTCGGCGTCGTCCGTGTGATCTCCTCTCGGGCGGTGATGAAAAAGACTTAGTCAAGCCCAACACGGTCAGGAAATTCGTAAGGTCAAAGAGATTCATTGCTACATACCTACCGTAGAAAGCTTGATTTTGATCTTTTTTGCCGGAACCTTCCGCCTCTTCCTCGGGGGCTCCTTGGAGGATTATTCGCCCTGGTCCCTGGGTGCTCGCGGCGATGAGCTCAGCTCCCTGCTGAGCTGAGCACTCTTCTCACGCAACGCAAGAAGTTTATCCTTGCGCGCGACTTCTTCCTCAAGCCTCCTCTGTTCGGTGACCTGTTGTAGCCGTGCCATATGGCCCGAGTGAACCTGCGTGTAATGCCTAAGCCAAAGGGTCATGTTCTTTACCTCTTCGTTGCTCTGCTCGGCGAGGAGGGAGGGGTTTGGTCTCTTCATTTGGGTTGACCGCGCCCGCTTGGTCTTGGTGGCGCGCGTGCCTTGTGGTGGTCTCTTCGACGGCTGATGGCCGCCATGGCGCGGCGAGCTCCGCGTAGGCTCAGCCGCCACCTTGGGCTTTATGGCCACCTTGGGCTTGCCTTTCTTTGCCTTCTCCTTCTCAGACCCGAGGGCTCCTCCACGATCCCTCCAAGGATCAGCTGGTCCTCCTGCGCGTTTTGGGGAGCGGACATCAGCATTAAACAACGGTGCAAATCTAGCAACACAGGCTGAGCATGAGTGATTTACCTCGTCTGTGCGGACAAGCACGTTGCGCGGGCAGGTGTAGGCCACCTCGCCGGTGACCTCCCCGTCCTTCTTCACCGCCTTCAGCATGGCGTCGACCCGCTCGGTCACCCACGCGTCGGTTGGTTTCTTTGCCCGAACAGAGGGGATCGTTAGTTCCTGTTCAGAGGAAATAATCAATGTAAAGGTTGAGTCTTAAAGGCACTTACCCGTGCTCTCCCTTGTGATGTCTTCCCATCCCTCTATCTTATAGAAGGGATAGGGCCTTCTCCGCAGCGGACAGATTCTGTTTGCTGTGTAGTCTCGGATGATCTCCCTGCCCGTGAGCCCGAGGCTCACGAGGGAAGCGATCTTCCTCGTCAAGTACCAGTCCGCGGCGGACATCTCCGGCCGCGGCATGGGTGTCCTCTTCGCCGGCGCCTTCCCGGTGAAGGAAAGCTTGCTGTCGCCGTACCGCTTGCTGTAGAACCACCTCGACCACCACACGCCCATCGAATCAAGCAGCGGTGGCCGAGGGTACGGCGCGTCGTTGGCGGTGGCCCGGAGCTTGAGGTAGTAGCACCCAAGCGCCGAAGCGGCGGAGCTGCTCCTCGTCACCGTATAGTAGTGGAGGAACAGCCCCACCGACGGATCGATGCCCAGATAGCCTTCGCACAGGTGTGCAAAAACGGCCATCTGGAGGATGGAGTTCGGATTGAGGTTTGTCACCTCCAATCCGCTGATGTTTAAGAAGGCCTCGACGAAGTCGCTTTCGGGAGACCTCAACCCGAACAGTGTGAACTGTTCGAAGCTGACGAACTCTCCCTCCAGCGGCTCCGGAGTTTCCTCCTCCCCGGGCAGCCTCCAGCTACCAGCGTCGATGTGGCCCTCCTCCTCCCAAGTCGCCAAGTCCTCCTCGGTCAGGCTAGTGGCTAAGAATCTGGCCATAGCGTTCCCCAGGGGTGGGCGAGCAAGTTCTTGGGTGGAGTTTGGCTGGTTGATGTTGAGCGCGGTTGGAACTAGGGCTTAGGGAGGAAAGGCGCGAAAGCAGAAGTGGCTGGCCGCGGGCGGCTTGGGTGCTTTTATAGGCCTAAACGAGCAGCTCATAACGGTTCGCCACAAAAACGGCTAGTTTTTACCTTAACGGCTAGATAAAACAGTCGTCTGTTTTCACTGCGCAGCGACAGGAAGTTACCGTTGGAGTCTGTCAACGGCTATTTTCTCCAGCGACTGCACTAAAGGCTGAATGCTCGCTTTCGGACAGATCACGGTTCCCCTGCTCGTGTAATGAGTTGTTCGGCACTTGGCAGGTTTGTTCGGTCCCGATCAGGTCCTGCTCGGTTGTACCTTAAATCTGCTCGGTCGATCGTTACACGTCTTTGTAGCAACAAAGTTTCCCTCTTCGTGACTTGGAGTCTCAAGAGGAAGACCCCACTCTAGTGAGTCCTTCCACTTGAGTCTCGGGGGCTAGCTGTCGGGGATTAAAATACGGCCTATTGCCATGGCCCACTCCCTGACGGCCCAATCGACCAGCCTACCAGGGCCCAGCTCCCTGGAAGGTTTTATCTGGCCCATATGTGTCCTGCCGAACAGCTTCCTAGCTGGCGAGATGCGTAATGGCCATGGAATCATGTTTGAGTCCGTCTCGAACAAGAATTCTGCGTGGCTGCGTGAAGACCGGACGTTGGTTTCCCGGATTGGGATAGGAGCCGTGATCCTCAAGACTAGGAGTATGCCTTATCTGCCTCGGGATATATTTGGCACATCGAGTTCGTTACGATCTCGTAGTTAGCCCGGCCCGATATTCCCTCGGTAGGTCGGTTTTCTCTGCACTATATAAACAAGGCCCCTACGGCGTGTAGAGGGGACTTGATTTTTAGCTTTTAGCATCTGGTAGACACCTGATCTTCGTTTGTACACCATAATCTCGCCGAGACTTGTTCGTCTCGTCGAGCCACCTCTTGTATTCACCTCTGATATATAAGAAAGACTGGACGTAGGGCTATTATCTCTCTCGAGAGGCCCGAACCAGGATAAAAACCCCTGTCTCCTGTTCGTTGTTGTTCGTGGTTGTTTGGCGTGTCTCCTATATCACTTCTAAAGAACCTTAGCGACTTGAGATCGATATCTCAACCGTCGACATGTACCACGTCGGAACATCCGACCGACTGGTTACTGTTCAAGTTTATTATTTCCGCAATTTCATTTTATTCGCCTATTCACCCCCCCTCTAGGCGGCATAGCGATTCTTTCAGAACGGACGACCCACAAATGCATGGTTTGAAGGGACTCGTCAGTTTGTGTCCCGAGCTTTCCAGGGACGCAAGGCCCTGTCCGTTGCCCTTGTGCTGAATGTGGTAACTGTCGGAAGAGAACTTGTGATGAAATGGAGATGCATCTAGTCAAGAATAGGTTCAAGGTCGGTTACCATCGGTGGGTATACCATGGGGAGAGTACTCGTGCCCAGGTTGGTCCAGCTGGACCCCGAATGTTTTGATGAAATAGACCGGATGGAGGATATGGTTGTTGATATTGGCCACGATTATTAGGGTGATGAACAGGATTCATAGCCAGGCATGGCTGATTTCTTTAAGCTTCTAGACTCGGCCAAACAACCTTTGCACGAAGCAACATCAGTGACAGTCCTTTCTCATTTGACACGTATGATGGCTGTGAAGTCCAAGTTCAACATGTCCATCGCATGTTTTGATGAGATGTTTGCTAGTTGGTGTGATGCCCTGCCTGAAGGATATAAGATGCCTAGGACCTGGTATGAGTGTAGAAGGCTACTGTCGGTTTAGGAATGCCATACGAGAAGATAGATTACTGCGAGAACCTTTACATGTTGTATTACAAAGATGACGAAGGGAAGGCCTGGTGCGATCATTGTGGAAAGTTGCGGTACTTCGAGACCACAGACTCTAATAGCAACAAGTCTCGGTCTAGTGTGGCGAAGAAAGTGTTTCATTACTTCCTATTGAAAGACCACCTCCAACGGTGTTTCATGACAGAGGACACATCCCATAGCATGAGGTGGCACAAGTTGCACAAACGGAACCCTGATGTGTTGGTTCACCCGTCAGATGGAGAAGCTTGGAAGCATTTGATCGGAAACATCCCAATTTCGTAAAAATACCATTGCAAAAGGTTGAAAGCGTGAGCCTCTCATAGTTGGTCAAGTCAAAGCCTGGCATTCAACCTTAAAGATATATGAAAAAGACCAAACCGAATGTGAGGGCTACGGAATCGTTCACCATTGGACACAAAAGTGCAGTCTATACTCCCATCCATATGCAGATGATTTGCTATTACCTCACAATCTTGATGTAATGCACCAAGAGTCGAATGTACCACAAGTCATCTGGGACACGAACTTGGACATAGCCGGTAAAAGTAAAGATAATGTCAAAACTCGCTTGGACTCTGAGATTCTATGTAATTGGCCAACGTTTAACATGATAGAAGGGTAAAGGGTAAAGCCAAAGGCTCTGTACTACTTAACTAAGACACAAAGGAAAGAGATTTTAGAATGGTTTCGAGAAAAGGTTAGATCCCCTGATGGGTACGCGTCAAGCTTTGTCCATGGTGTGGATGTCGACGCCGGCAAGATACATGGCATGATAAGCCATGACTTCCACATCATCATGCAAGATCTATTGCGGTCATGTTTCGGGGCTATGTACCTGACGATGTATAGATAGCTCTTACTGAATTGAGTTTCTTCTACAGAAAATTGTGCGCTAAAAATCTAAGCAAGACAGATATGAAGAAGTTAGAGAAAGATGTTGTGGTGCTCGTTTGCAAGTTAAAGAAGATATATGTCTCTGGTTGCTGAAATCAAATAGAACATCTTCTTATCCATCTACCTACTAAAGCACTGCTCGGTGGGTCAGTCCATGGGAGGTGGATGTATCCCGCGGAACAACGGCTAAAAATTGTTCGGGCAAATGTGAAAAACAAGGCCCGTGTTGAAGGTTCAATTACCGAGGTTTACCAAATACAGAAGATCACAAACTTCACAAACAAATATCTAGCAAGAGAACATAATGTGAACATCGTTGTACCGAGGTACAACACATATGGCCGTAAGGTTGAATCCGATGTTCAAGGCACTCTAGTCGGAAAGAGCAGAAGACGAGATTTCTCAGCGGGACAATCTTGTAGCAGTATTATACATTTTTTAGAACATGGAGGAAGTTCACGACATTAAATTGTAAGAATTTATGTCATTATTACACCTTTTTTTCTAGACTCGCATTCTAATTAATATGTATCTTTTAGATAATTCATGTCAACTTACTAGAAAGGAAGAAGAAATCCTACGCTGGATGAGTTGAAGGATTTGAAAGAAAGAGGTGATGGCAACAGCAGAACTAACTTCCTATCTTGGTTTTGGAGATATGTAAGTGTCTTAATTAGAAAATAAGGTCTAATGTATGTTCAACTTCTTCGACTCGTAGTTCTAACTTCTTTTATTTCCAAACACAGTGCAAGCAAAATCCTAATGTCCATAATGATCTACGTACCATATCGCGTGGATGTTCAACATGTGTCATAGTGCATGGGACGTGTGATATCAATGGGTTCCGCTTTCATTCCACGGAGCACAAGCAATCAAAGCCTAATCTGCGAACAATAAATAGCTATGTTGTCTGTGAGGGCCAAGCAGAAATAAGTTCTATTACTATGGTATAATTCAACAGATAATCGAACTGACATTTGAAGGAAGCAAAAAGCTCTTGGTAGTTCTTTTCCGCTGCGAATGGTTCGACCCAATGGGAGATTGCCAGATGGTCCAAATCAAGATCAACTATTAGAAAACACGTTTCTGATCGATGCTGGGGTGGGCGTCGACAACCTAGTTGCCAACATCAACGAAGATGTAGCAACCGTTGACGAAGAAGGCCAATAAGACCCCGAGGATCTTGTCCATGGCGATGAACATGTGAACAATAATCCTATCGAGGACATCGCCTCACTCGATGTTGACGCGAACTACTGATAGATGTATGGTACATTATTTACATAATCTATTTAATTTCGAGTTTAACTTGCTTTTGTTAATATTATTTAGATAATCTATTTCATTATGCATGATGCCAATCAGAAAGTTCATCAGCTAAGACATGGGTGAGGAGGCAGGTCAGGACGAGGCAGGTCAGGCATTCAGTGGTCAGGAGGCAGGTAATGACTCTAGTGGTCATGAGCACGATGGCTTTGAGGAGGGCAAGGGGTCTACCCAGCAGACCACCACTTAGCGCCGAAGAAAGAGAAGAGGGCCCAATAAGATGCCTAAGGCTCCATAAGATATAAATATACGGGTCTCAATTGACATCTTAGGGGACGGGTAAGTTCTAATATAGAAAATATTAACTTCATACATTATTGTCCTTGTTAACGCCTAACTCTTCTCCCATTTGTACAGCAACATGGCTACAGTCGATACACGCCTCAAGACCCAGCCTGCTTCCGTACTTTCAAGACTGCTCAAATTGCATTACCCTGGGATGGTGGAAAAGGACGGTCGGACCCGTCCAGCAATCACCTAGGATGACTATAAGATTGTGCAAGAAGAAGGTCATGTGTCGGCTGCCTCAGAGTGTGTCTGTGAACTCTAGGTAAACATTTCAATCCTTTCAAATACTCTCATCATTCCTCACTCTAATAATATGTTTTCCATTTGTTTTTAGACACATTTTTGACCTCGTGAGCCCCTCACCCACTCGGACTTCGACAATGTCATTGACATCAAGGCCAAGAGTCTTTTCTAGAATCAGCTGCGGCGGGCGCATGTCGACGCGACCAAGGATTGGTACAAGTAAGTTGAACCACAACTCTTCTTTATAATGCTAGTAATGTTGTTTGACACACACATCAACATGGGTGCAGGAGAGTATGGCGAGGAGCTCACTGACACCGAGGCTTCAGACAAGTACTTAACCCCTCAGCAGTATTGTCAGGTTCGTCCTGAGTAGGTCCAAAACTGCCCGGAAGCTTGTGATGGACTTGGCCATTATTGGAATAGTCCAGAGTTCAAGGTCAAGTCTAAGCAGTCCAAGCTCAACCGAGCAGCGCAAGGAGTCATCAAGTACATCGGGAGGTGGTCCCTGCCATTTTTCAGAAAGAAAGATGTAATGATCTATTCTTTAATTCATTCTTGTTGTTTTTTTTCTCTATGACCCACAATGTAATGCAGTCCAAGGGGGCTAGGGAAGACATATGTACCTTGAAATCCTACAGGAGGGCAATGATACCTAAGGCACAACGAGAAGCTCCCGATCCAGCCGTGGCACCACACGCACAAGACAAGATTATAAGTGCAACCTATATGATTACTATAATATTTACCACTACTTGACTTGCTAATCTCATTAGTTTTAATGTGCAACAAGGAGACGCACGGCCCTGACAGCGACCCGTACATGGAGAAGGAGCTGGACGTTGAAGTAATCTACACGCACATGGGGCATAAGTCGCACAGTCGTTACGAGATGGGCTCCGACCACATCAGGTGACTTTGATCTTTATTTATTCCATTCCTTTGGTAGCCGCGTTGCATGACTTCTCCATACTAACCACACTTTTCTGTTATAGGTCCGGTGGATTCATGCGCGATGCAAGGTCCCGCCAGAGGGAGATGGAGAGGGAGAGGGCAGAGGAGAGGGAAAGGGAGAGAGGAACGACACAGGAAAGAGCTCCATGAGTTGAGGTTAACTATGGAGATGAACCAAAGAGCGGCTCAAGAGCGGTGGAAAAGGCAACAACAATAAAGGTGAGCTGAGTTCATGAGACTCCATTCAGGGGGCAACTTCGTGCAGGTATTCCCATTTAACCCCTTTCATCAGTTACATCAGATTCTCATTTATTTGCATTAACACTATATTGATCACTAATGTGCAGGGTGGGTCGAGCAGGCAGGTTGATCAAGGTGGCGGCGCTAGTTACTCGCCTAACGAGGGACCACAGCCCTTGTTCAGGTCCAAGATGCGGTAAGTGTCATCATTTCATCACTGTCTAACATAAAGCATCATTTGAAATAAAACTTAAAATTCTTAATGTTTTCATGGCTCCGCTCCATCAAGTCAGGTTCAAGGAGTCGATCACGACGCTCGGCGCGAGTAGGCGGAAGCTGGGACTGATGGGTTTCTAAGCCGACTAAGCAGTCCTTCGTTCTTCCCTGCACCAGAGAGCGCTCCTTCGATCTTTCCTCCACCGGATGGTACTCCTTCCATCTTCCCTAACCCGGAGAGCAACCCGTGATGGATGGAGACTATGCGTATATATGGACCTCTTATGTGTATATGCTATGTGTAATGGCAGAAATGTTGTGTATATGGATATGTGCTTTGCGGTACGTCGATGTGTCGATATGTTATGTGATGTTGATGTGTGGATGTGGATGTGCATTTGGGCCATTTGTGATTGACATGTATTCTGTGATTGATATATATGCTGTACTTTTCTGCTATTGAAATCTTTTTAAAATTCATATTTGAAAACTTTTTTTTGAAAAATGCTAATTCACGAGGGCTAAATGGCCCTCAAAATAAACTACCAGGGCACCACAGGCTTCTCGCGAGGGCCACAGAGCCCTCGCGAGTAGCAGTGAGCCGTCCCCTGCACGCGCCCGCCAACGTGGGCCCCGCAGACATGTCGCAAGGGCTGTTTGGCCCTCGCGATAAAGCTGCCAGGCCAGAGAGTCACGAGGGCATAATAAACACTCGTGTTTAACTATTCGCGAGGGACGTGCCCTCGTGTTTTGTCATTATTTGTGAGGGAGCGGACGCGAGCACCTATTCGCGAGGATCGGCCCTCGTGAATTGTTAATCGCGAGGGCTCCTGCCTTTATCGCGAGAGTTTTTAGCCCTCGGTATTGAGGGAGAATCCCGTAGTGGTATGTGTTGGTACGAAATGATTACACTTGAAACTGCCGTGCAAATTAAAATAGTGTTGTAGGGCGCAACACCCTGCGAGCTGGTTGAGAAATAGCAATTTATCATGCCATTTGGCTTAGCGAGATTTAGGAGATGACATAGTTGTTTGCTCTCAAGTGAAAAAAAGAATTACATGTTAATTAACGGATCGAAAAAATGCGTCCATTTGACATCCATAGTGTATATATTCTATGTATCTCACGTCTTAGAGGTAGTCTCTAACTATATTGTGAATGCTTAAAAAATTGTCTATAGCTAGAGGCAGCTTCTAAACACAAAATGCATTAAACGACTACCAATGACTAGTGGCTCCAAATGTAAAGATAATATTGTCTTTACCGATTGTGGTAAGAGCCTCTAGGTCTTAGAGGCTAGCAAGGCATATTGATCCCATATTATCTTAGAAGCAATGTTGCCTCAACTATTCAACTATTCTTGAGGTTCTTACAGAGATATAATAATAATAATAATAATAATAATAATAATAATAATAATAATAATAATAATAATAATAATAATAATAATAATAATAATAATTAACCAAACCTAAAAAAGAGTTGTTGACTTATATAAAAATATCAAAAAAAATTCTTTGCAAATACGACTCCATTTAAATAGGAATAAGTCCACATCACATCTATCAACAAAAAAATCAATTCTACACCCAAACTACAAAGCTGGCTATATAATACTAACATTAATTCATCATATCTAGGTAATTTTTTATTAAATACTTTCAAAGTTTAAATATCATGTAAATTTGTAAAACATTATTTGTTTAGAACTTTTCTATAATATTATTTAGTAAAAAGTCACTAATTATGTCACGAATGTATGTAACATATATAGAATAGGTTAGCACATCGCCAAAACCACCTCGTCAACTAATGGTGGAAATTGAGCCTAGTCGTACCTTTTTAATTTTTTTAAAAAATAACGTGGATTGACTGTACTATCTTATTTATATGTTCGTAGTAATTTTATGAGTGAGCTAATGAGCCGAGGCGAGACGAGTTTATCTTTCTTTTTTCCATTAGCCCCCTCCCACCCCACCCTCATACAAAAAAAGGTTAATAGGATATATGACACCCCAGAAATTGCTTATTCGATATATGAAACTCTTTCTTTTAACTTGCAATAGATGTCACTATGAAACCATCTTTATTCGTGACCACTTACCTTACCATTTGTCGCCAGCGGTGATAAAAGGCATGCGTAACCACGAAAGCCACCAGTGGGCGCTATGTAGCAGAGGCGCGGGGCAGGACGACGATTACCTAGAAATTTAGGGCATCATAATTTAAGATGATTAAGTGGTTGTGGACATAGCATGCGTCCTCTGATGTGGTTCTAGCCACATGGTGATGCCACACAACATATTGTGTTCACCTCCTCTAATTACGTGTCCACTCTTCATTGGTCCTTACGGCCACACGTCGCAACCTCATACCTCTTGCCATAAATTATATTAGTATAAGTTTTTCATTGTGGTATAAATTATTAAATATTTTTTATATTATGTATTTTCTTTTTTTCATCTAAAAGCATATAAATCACACTTATTTAACCTATCTATTTATCTATTTATTTATCTTTGTTTAAAATATAAATAATTTAGTTCTCAATCTATTTTTTTATCTTGCAGTTATGTCTAAAACTATATAAAAATAAGTCAAATAATAGGGACTTGCTCTCAAGCCTAGTTCGAAAAGCTCTCGAAGTGGAAAGATACCGAGTTAGATAAGTAAATAAATCTAGTAAGGTAAGTTACAGAGGACTGAACGTTAGAGCAAAGCTAGGTAAAGTTCTAAAACTTGCTGCAAATAGTTGTGCTGTAAATTTTCTTCACACTTTATACTACACTCTAAAAGATTTCTTTATACTACAAAACACTCTATTCAATGTAATAATTTTTACCGCTTGTCCTACTTTGCTTTAAGAAAATAGACCGAGGGGGATGCATGCATCTTGTTCGTAGCCTGGCCCAAAGCTGACGCATAGCCCAGTAGGATGGGCACTTGTCAGCAACCCGTGGCCAGCACCCAGGAAAAAGAAAGATCTCAAGATGCTGACGGTACGGTCACGTACAGGCAATGCTCCATGTGTCAAGATATCCAAATTCTCGCCGTTTCCACGTGCATCTATTAAAAAAAAAACTCTAAAAGAAGAGTACTTTATTAATAGCAGGCACCAGGCAGGCTTTAAAAAAAAAAAGAGAAACTGTTGAACGTATCTTTGAAATATCTCCACGGATGAATTGAAATATCACTGAAAATTTCAAAAGTTTAGCGTGTTTGTTGAAGAAATTCAGGCGAATTTTTTCACCTAGAATTCTGTTCGATCCTGTGCTAAAGCTGCTGGAGCTGGACCCGCCATGCATGCCGCAAGCGGAGTGACGTCCACCCGGCGACGTGGCCGCCGCCGAGCCGCGCGTCTCCACCACCACCGGCCGGTGAGGAGAGAGGAGACGTACGGAGAGAGAAACAGAGCAGCTGCGGGTGCATTGAACCTTGCTTCCATCCATGATTCGCTCGCTTTGTTCGGCCCACGGTTTCGTTTGATTTTTTTTCTTCGATTTGAGTTAAAATTTATTATGTTTTATAGGTCATTTCAGTGGTGGATCCAGGACAAAATCACGCCCGATCAACGTTGAAATTATATTTCATTTTATATAAAATATAATACCATAATTAAGATAAAATATATTAACTTAAAGCTAAGAGCATCTTCAATAACCCCTATATTCCACCCTCTAAGACACTATTCATACACACATGAATCATGTTTTAAGAGGTGGGATAGAAGGGTTATTGGGGATGTTCTAACAATTTACTGGTTTTACTAGTTACTAACATTAAAAAATTAAAAATTAAATCTAACAAAATATTGCATAACAAAATAAGAAAAAAATACTTATGAGAGAATTTAGACTGTTGATGTGCATAGCCATATCATTTAAATTGTTAACAATACAATCTATAAAAGAAAAAGGGAGAATAAGAGAGATATAAGTGGGTTAGGGCCTTATACCCAAAGGGAGATATAAGTGGGGGGTCTAAATTCAAGCCTGAGCCGCCACCTTGTTAGCGCAGGCGGAGGATCCGTCCCTGGGTTATTTTGTGTAATATTTTTTAAATAATTTTTAGTTTTTTATAGCTCTTAACTTTTGACTTCGACCAAACTAAATCAAATTGAACCACAGATGAAAGAGGTCATTCTTCCCTCTCTTCCCTTGTCTCTGTCACTGTTGCGTGAAACTGGTCATTCATCAGGATGCTACGTTCAACTGCTACCCTCTGGTCGGTCCATCCACTGCGACTTCATGATGCTGCCGAGCAGAGCATGCGGCCTTGTTTTGCATAGTCGCACGCTAAGTACGTTGTATTCCACTTTTGAGTTAACCCGTCGTAGACACGCATGGTCTGCCGTCTGAGACATGCAAACTGAGTTCCTGTTTTCATGTTTTCTCTAGAACAAAAATCAATTATATGTTTAGAAATTCTCAATTCATATATGTGTTCAACAATATGTCTTTTATCTTAATTGGTAATATATTAAGTGTAAATGTCCATTAGATGCTACCACACAAAAATCATATCTGAGCATCGAATTAAAAAGGAACAGTTTAGATCTAGAGAGGTGAAAAACCCTTTTCTCAATTAAACATTTTTATGAAAATCCACTGAATTTCTAAGTGGGAAAGAAGCTTTCACCTCTCTAGATCTGGGCCGCTTATTATAGATCTGATGTCTCAGATCTGTTTTTAGCATGTTAACACCCGATGGACATTTTACACTAGATATGTTGCCATCTTAGTTTATATAAATTTAGATATTCCTTCTCCTGATCACTATGGCTAGAGATGGTTTTATAAAAAGATACAATTACAGAGAATGAAAGTATCAAAGCCCCTCAAAGCGTCGCGAGTCCAGCCGAACAAACATTTGAAGCCCTGCATTTCAGCCACAACGCCCGTAAACATGTCTAGTATTTTTCTTCACTAGACTACAGAGGGTTGACGATTGAAGGCGTGGTCGAAAAAGCAATGGGAAAAAAAATGTATTTCTATAGTTTTGAAAATAAAATAAAATGTAGCTTACAGATAATTAAGCTGATGATATGTGATTTGTAAATCTAAACAATACTAGCAGTATGAAGTATGAACTGCAATTCTGCATGGGCAGGTTGAGCCTTGTCATGCTCTGCTGCTTTCCATTGGCAGTTTGGCACAGAAGCATAGCCCCATGTGGCCAATTGTCCGATGCCAAACGCAAGCTGAGATTTTTTTAGTTTAATCGGATCCCATCCTGCCAAGTAGCAGTACAAAAAATGTATATAATTTATTAAATAATTGATAGTACAAACAATCTTCCTGACAGTGACAAGCTAGCTTTGTCTAAAAAACTTGGACGGGCGCCAGAAGAATACATAGTTAATTCCATAATACTATATATAGAAACTTGGCCTCGACATAATTAGGAGTTCAGGACCACTGACCGTTCATGATAATCTAGCGTGACTTGATTATCTAAGTTTCTTTCGTAGGTTGTTTTTAAACAAACCAAATAAATTGCTCAAAATAAAAGTTACATAAAAACTAATCAGAAATCAATAGGTTTTGGTGGTAAGAACCACCGACGCCTAACAAAACAATAATATAAATATATAACATGTTCTTGCGTTCTGTTAGCCCCCACACCACATATGCTTGTATGGTGTACATCTCCTCTTATAAAAGAGCATGACGAGAACTTGTAACACCGATTGATATCGAAGGTAAGCTTTTTAAAAGACAGAAAAATATGACCACTCAATAATGTACGATTCTCGACTTGCTTATTGGCAAACATCAAGATAAAATTTATAATTCATGTATCATACTAATTCTTGATGCATCTAACTCAAAGAACTATAAAAAAACACAAAAGAGACTTTGGTTGCTCTTCTTGTATGAATATGGGTACTCGATCCTTGAGGCGATGACGATCCTCTAGTGAGTAGATCAGATCTACACTGTCGTAGCGATGCCACTGTCAGATCCAACACTAAGGATCCAATCTCGCACGGCCACTCCACTAGAAAAACCGCTAGTGTTACAAACCGCCGAGGAACAGTCGCCAAAGAAAGTCAACATTGTCGCATGATCTAGCTCCCCTAATAAGAGAAGAATATTATTCGGATTCTTTAACCGCTATTATTACTAGCTCCACCTGTCGTAGATCAAGTACCACCTCTACCATCGACCAGCTATAGGCCTCCAGCAAAGAGAATGACGGATCCATCTGTGGTCATGTTTGGATCGTTTCCTCTTCTTTCTTCTTTCATCAGCTCCTGGCAAACCCTAATATGATTTTTCCTACGTGGTTTTGCTTCTATGTTATTATACAAGGGTTTAATTTTGGGTTAGTTAGTTAGATGACACTATAAAGTTGATGCTTCCTAGAAATGTCATTGCAAATTTCGTATAAAAAATTACAATTATACATGAAACCTGTGAAATTGGAAAAAAATTACTGGAAACACCACATGTCATTCTCATCTTTATCATATATTTTACATCAATTGTTATCGTCTTCTCTTCTTCCTCCATCCTCTCTCCATTTCTTCATCCTTGATCTCTCACACCCATAACAGCCATGGGACCTCTCTCTCTCTCTCCCCCCTCCCCTCCCCACCCTCCCTCTCTCTATCCGTCCCTCCCTCGCCTTCTCCCTTTCTCCCCCTGAGTCCACTTCAGCCGCTAGTTAGGGAGAATGGTTAGTTGGTGGTGAGGCAAGGGCTAGTAGGGGTGGGAACCGGCGTGGGCAGACATGGCAATGAAGTAGAGCATGGTGTCAGCACGGTGGTGGGCAAGTGTGAGGCTGGCATGGGGACAGAGCAGGGCATGAAGCTAGCAAGGTGGAGTAGAGCACAGTAGTGAAGCAGGTTGTGGGGACACTATTGCGATGAGTAATCGCCACCCTCTACTTTGTCGAGGGTGCGAGATGGAGAATCTACTGGTTTTGTAATGGAAATTATCCAAATATGTAATTTCCAATGGCATCTCTTGGAAACCCCAACTCTTCAATGCCTTATATTCAATTAAACCTTCAAATTTTGAATAATTTAATTAGATTCTTGCAACTCAAGTCTGTATTTTAAAATACACCACTGGAGATGTGTCAATGATATGTGGGTCGTACACATGCTACTTATAAGGTTCAAGGCCACCGTGAGGTTTTTCTTTGTGTTGATTGGTTTTTGCAGAGATGACGAGCTACCCCACCAAGTGGATTGTTTTTATGTCATCAAGGTTAAGAATTGTGTAGTATGGACTCGGGCATCGAGTTGGGCCCATTTAAACTGTTTAGGTCTTGTTGTTTGTTTTTGGCTTGAGCTTACGAGGTTGGAGTTGTGTTTATATCGTCGGATCTTGTCTTTCCGTGAGCACTAGGTATGCAAGGGTGGAATTTGTTTTAAGGTGCTTTGATGTCTGGTCTAAATCAGTGGGTGCTCGTCTCTGCGTTGTAGCCTAATAGTCTGCCAAACCGTCTAGCGTGCAGTCCAACATGTGTAGGGGGAGGTGGTGCGCTCTTGGTTTGGTTCAAATTGGTGTTGGGTCGTTGCACTAGTGGGCCAGTTCGTCCGGTTGGCTGGATCGTCAAGTAGCCACGCGTCTTCTTCCCACTACCAGGAACATGCCTTCTATCCCGGCACATCAGTCCCAATTAATTACAACCCTGGATTGATAGTGGCATCAGTCCCGGTTCATGACTATTGGGCCAAAAACATGATTTTTCGCCCACATTAGTTTCGGTTCGTGCCACAAACCGAGATAGAAGAGTGCTTTGGCAGACAGGTACATGCCAGCTGGCATGGGCACACATTATTCCCGGTTCATAACACGAACCCGGGACTGAAGGTAAGCTTTAGTCCCGTTTCGTGTTACGAACCGGGATTAAAGCCTCGTTGCAGCATACTTCAAAAGGAATACATATCCTAGTCTAGTAAATACGTGTGGCTAGGTGGTTTGGTTAGAAGGGTGAGTGGGGAGTCCTGTGTTTGCAGGAGGTTCCAGGTTCGAGTCTTGAGTTTGCCATATTTTTTTACATATTTTCTACACCGTGGTAAAGTTTGTGTCTCGGTTGGGAAAACTGAGACTAAAGGTTTGTGACCTTCAGTCCCTACGAGCTGTCTCGGTTTAGCAACCGTAACTAAAGCCAGTTGTCAATCGGGACTAAAGGCCCTTTCCCTGGTAGTCTCCCTAACGACTAGCTTTTAGGGGGTCTCTATGTATTTATTCATGGGGGTTCGTTTTGAGTTGCTGCTTTACTACTAAAGTTTCCATAGTTGTTTGAGTGAGAACCACTAAAAACTAGGGTTTGGGGGTCCAAATGAGAGAGCTTGAGAGTGTGAGCTCTATGGGTTGCTTAATTAGTGTTTCATGGATGTTTTATCCAACGGGATTGGCTCTTCTTCAATCTATTACTCAAGTCTCAAGATAGAAGGATGGTGGCTTGGTGATCTCTAAAAAAGGATCTTGTGAGAGGGCTAAGTCATTGTAAAGAATGTAGTCCGCCTACCAAAAGGGTGAAGGACTACCACTGGTGAAGAGGAGCTATACCCTTATTCATAAAATGTGTTAGCTCCAATAGGGATGTAGGAAAACGGAAAACTTTGTCCAAACCTTCGGGATACAAATCCTTGTCCTTTTTTTTACTTTCTTGTATTTATTGTTCTTGTGCTTTCTTGTTGTCATTGGATGCATGCTTTATTGGCAGAAAGTTTTAATCTTACCTTTATTTTTTAAAAAAAATAAAAAAATAAAACTTGTTTAGGATTCAACCTTTCCAAAGGCTGCTAGATCCTTTCTCTTGCAACTGACATTTGAGTATTTATTTTGAAATGTCATGTTTTGTAGTATGATAGTATCGTGTTTTCTTTAAATTTGATGTTCATCTCATATTTACGTATCTTTCCCGCGCTTCACTAAACTCAAATGAACGAGATAGTTTTCTGTCTTAATTTAACAGCACAGATGCCAACTTTTTAAAAAAGAAGTAGTAAAATCCACCCGAAAAACGGACGCAAATACAAGGATGTACATGCATGGCTATGTTCTTTGGTACTGACGAGTGACGAGGAGGTAAGATTGTACGAGCGAGGACTTTAATTGCAGGCAAATGATCTCGCAAAAAAGGCCGCCAGGGGAGAAGAACCCTTCAACAGCAATATACCGGCTCAACTTTCCAAAAGTGCATGCAAGAATATTTACTGCGACACTCTAGAAGAGTCGACAAGACTAGGGAACAAATGCAAATCCAAATAAAATAAAATAATTTAACGTACTGCTTTAGTTTTAAAATGAACAATTGGAATGTTGTGTCTATTAAGTAGATTAAATTAATCCAATCAGAGATCGACATTGAGCATTCTGGTCTAGGATTAATTAAGTAAGTCCAGCAAAATATACGGCGTAGGTTTTTATATCAAATAATAACATACTCAAACTCAAACAATATTAGACTAACTAGGTTAGTAGTGAAACATGAAAAATATGTTAACGAAATCTAGTTATGTTAAGGTTAGCTAACAGTTTAATTAATCTAGCACCGAACTAAAAAGAGTTGTAATATTTTGTTACACATATATTATTGGTCATTGGAGCAGTATTTATGAGGTTATTATCACTCTTGAAATGACATAAAAGAGTGACACTTTGGGATAAATAGTCTAATTATTATTTTAACTGCGTACCGTTGCTATAGATAATCAGTTATCAAAATTAAGTTTTGTAGACAGGCAATATTAAAAAACTACTTTCAAGTGAGTATGATCCTTTCGAGGATAAAGTGATTTTTTTTTATAAAAAAATGCAAAGTAGACAGGTTTGTATAAATGGTAAACAACAATGAACAATTTTGCCTAACATTATCCATTTATGGGAGCCGCCCAAAAAACATTAATCCATTAACAAGTCAATGCAGCCAACTTCAGTGGAAAAGTTTATTTTGGAAAGAGCAAAGATTCTTAACCATCTTGTTCGCAAATTTGTCATCACAAATGAAATTATTTAACCTTTAGGAGAAGATAGTCTAAATGCATTAAAATTTCATTAAAAAATCATTATATATACAAGGTTAATCCTAGCATACGAAAATGTCAAAAAGTGCTACGATCGCATCCTTGCCTTCTTTAATAGATTGAGTTTTTGTTATCCGAGCTGGGAAATTAAATATTGACTTATTGGCCACCGCTAACTTTTACTAGATACAGCTCACAAGGATGCTAGAGGGGACAAATTTTTCGATTATAATTATTTTTACTGATTATAAATTATTTTTATTCAATAATCCAATCACCCAAGAAACATACATGCAAATATAAACGGGTCCATTCGACGTATGCTACTTGAAAAAAACTCAAAATTAAATAGCCTATGTATTGTATGCCCGTTGGAGTGGCATTTTTTTACACGTCAAGATTTTATAATGGCATCTATATAATTAATCCACGGATGTTTTATATGATATGAAACTTTCCATCCAAAATATTATTTAGTAAAAAATTATTCGTATGAAATGCTCAAATTTGATGAAACAATACACATGTTTCCGTTGCAACATGACTGATCAAGTGTATTAATATAGTTTCATGTTCTTGATGAAATAAATAAATTAGAGTGATTAAGGATGACTACACGAGTGCCTTTGACTTCTCCATAACACAATTTATACTCATTACAATATTCATACTCGGCCCCTATGACTTAAAATTCAACACAATTTTCACTGTCCCCTCCCCCTGCCCATCCACACACACACACCCTCCCAAATTTGACGTCTGTTAGCACACATCTACTAAATACTTCCTCCATATCTCAAAAATCTTGATGTATTGGACATTGTCAAGATCATTAAAATACAATTTTAACTACTAGTAACTATTATAATTTATTTATATATTTCACTAAAATTACAGTATTACAAAAAAAAAATTGGAGACAAATTTTATGTATGGTTTTGAAGTGCTCAGTGTCAATACACTTTCATGGGTAAAGTTTTTAAATGTTGACTTACACGTATCCTAAAATATAAAGTTTTAGACTTATCCTAATTCAAAGTTTTAAAACTTTATCCATAGATAACTTTTCGCAAAAAGGCTCTTGTCAGGGAGTCCGTAGTGAGCGTCAAACGCCTGCTTACATGACGCCAGCCGACGCTACAAGACGCACAGTGGGCAATCGCAGCACATGCAAGCTGGGTCCTACTAGCTTTTTTTTTCTTTTGGTGGCCATAAATTTTGACTGGGTGCTCTAATCCATAAGCTGTTTGCATCAACGTGTTCCTCGTATATTTACGAACAAAACAAAATGTATGTTGCCATATAAGTCTTCAAACGGTAAAACTTGGGTTTCGCCTATCGAAACTGTCAAGTTTCATCATGTTTAATCCAAGTTTCATCAAGTTTCAACAGGTTCCATCCATGTTTCTTCAAGTTTCATCAGGTCAATTCGAGTTTCATCAAGTTTCAACAGGTTTCATCCAAGTTTCATTAGGTTACATCCAAGTTTCATCCAAGTTTCATCAGATTTCATCAGCACATGGCCAAGTTTTATCAGTACACGGTCAAGTTTCGCTAGTATAAATGTAAGTTTCATAAGTGCCTTCTCCTAGGTTCACATCAAAAAAATAAAAAAGTGAAAAAAATTTAAAAAGTATTTATAATGGGTTGCTCTCGATTTTAGAAGAATTATGAAATTTATTCCACACATTTTGAACATTGTTTGAATTTTATACAAAAATCAGAATTTTAATTGAAAAATTGATCAACTGCACGGCTAACAACTCCGCCTGGCACGTGGGAGCGCGGGGCGCGTCGGATGCGCGCAGTGCCAGCGATCGGATGGACGATGCTGGTCCGACGCAGGCACGTCCGAACGGACGTCCGACGCATGGCGCTCGCCATAACTTTTAGACAATTTAGATCAAGAGGATAAGAATCGTATATATATATTCGTCTTAAAAAAACTTTCATAATATTATAATTTTTAATATATTATAAGTAATTTTTAAAAATGCTTTATGATCAAAGTTTTATTTTGAAGATCGTGTCAATGTATAAAACAAATATCATTTTACAATGGAGAGACCACGTAGCATAACAAACCAATCTCCAAAAGTCCAACGCAGTAGAAGACTCGACAAATACATTTTAATGTGCTACTCCCTCCGTTTCAAATTATAGGTCGTTTGACTTTTTTGACACGTACTTTGACCACTCGTCTTATTCAAATAATTAGTGAAAATATGAAAAAAAAACTCAAGTCATTATTAAAGTACCTTTCATAATAGATTAAATCATAACAAAAATAAATTATAATTATAAAATTTTTTGAATAAGATGAATGGTCAAAGTATGTATCAAAAAAGTCAAACGACCTATAATTTGGAACGGAGGGAGTAGCTCCCAACCCCTAATTGCAATTAGGGCAAGTAATCCCTCCCACCAAAAAAAAAAAAAAAAAGCTCGGGCCCCAGCGCGCCACTTGCATGCATGGGGTTGCCCCCCACGAGAGACGAGACCCCAACTTGGTCCTCGATGCAATGCATCCGCCCCTCGCCCTCCCCAAGATTTGAAGGAAGCTGCCCCCTCTCCGCCCCGAACCCCACTCATAAAATCCACCCTCCCTCTCCCTCTCACCATGCTGCTGATCCTTCCCCCATCGCCAGAAAGCGCGCCGCTCGCCGTCATCCGAGGATCCCCCCCTCCTCCTCCGCTCCCGCTCGCTCTCTGGATTCTGCCCGCTCCCCACCTCGGCGCTGCGGCCGGCGGCGGAGTCCGAATCTTGGGGCTCTTCGGCTGCGCCGTTCTTGGTGTTCTTTGGTGTCTGGTTTCGTGTTGATTTGAGGGGTTCTTGAGGGAGGATTCGTTCGGGTGGATGCGCGGTACGGGAAGAGGAACAATGCCAGGTTCAGTATCGAAGGTACTTTTTTTTTGCCCCCTTGTTTTGGCGTGTGATTTCGCGTGGTCTTCGTATAAATCGATGGTTCTTGACCTTTTTATAGATTAGCTTGTAACGTTCTTTGGAGCAATTGGTTGTTTTGTCTATTGCTTTTGCGCTTGAAATTGGTGCGAAAAAAGTATGAGCTTGCCTTTGATTTTCTTGATTTATTGGGTTCCATCTGGCATACTTGAAAAAGGTGTGTGGTTCATGTGCTTGTCCTCTAATGTTTTGCTTCCTCTCATTTCAGGTATCGTCACTTCAGGTGCTGTTCTTCAAGAGCAGATGATGGGCAATTTTTCATTCACGAGACCTTCAGATCTGACCAGAACATCCATAAACAACCGCAATCCTCGTCCATCTCAGTTCCTGGACACCCACTAATCTGCATACCCCCCAAAGGGCAGGCA
The DNA here is from genome assembly GCA_036346415.1 of Raddia guianensis. Taxonomy (NCBI): domain Eukaryota; kingdom Viridiplantae; phylum Streptophyta; class Magnoliopsida; order Poales; family Poaceae; genus Raddia; species Raddia guianensis. The sequence continues at coordinate 28,695,820 of CM070544.1, forward strand.
AATGGCTAGCCAAATCGGTGCAATGGAAGAAGGGGTTGCTAGGCAGAGGAGGAACACTATGTTAGTCAGACCAAATGCTGCAAAGAGGCATCATCTGCTGCTGCAGCAGCAGCAGCAGCAGGCAAATGTGTCTGACAAGAAGGTGGTCGCAGCGAATTACTTCGGAGTAGAGGCGTTCCTCGTGCTCGCCTGCCTCACCGTGTCGTTGCTCATACTGCCGTTGGTGTTGCCTCCTTTGCCGCCACCGCCATCGCTGCTGCTGCTCTTGCCTGTCTGCATGCTCATCCTGCTGATTGTGCTGGCCTTCATGCCGACGGATATGCGGAGCATGGCCTCCTCGTACCTGTAAATAGCCTCTTTGGGCAATTTTTGTTTTTGATTGTGTGTTGACATAAGATGGGTGCGATCTGAAGCATCTTTTCTCGGAAAAGATCATATTTTGAATGTTGAAGGTTAGCGGCTACACCAGGTTTTGGTTGCAATTTGGAAACTTTGGTGCATGGCTTTAACAGGATCGTGCAGGTTTTCAGTAGTGGAGCTAATCTGCTGAGAAGATCCATTGCTCCGGTTATATTTTAGACATCCGCCTCAAGCATTTGTATGAGTTGTCGACCAGCGACAGCATTCTTTACGATTGACCGACGTTTGGGGAAATTTCTTGTTGGTTGGTCTTGAATGTAACCCAAATCATGCCTGACGCAAGACTTGGCATCATTCAGCCAGATAGTCTAGTAAACACTTGGAAATGTTCCAAAGTTTTGGCATTTACTAATGTTTGAATGCATTGATCAAACCATGCCTCATCTAGTTTTCAGATGATAAGATATTGTATATGTTAAACTGCAGAGAGTTTATTATTAGTGGCATTACATAGTTGTAGGTTCATCGTCTTTCATCCAAGCTCCTGTGGAATTATTATACTCTCATACCAGTTTCAGTCACTATTATGTTAGGTTTTTTTCCATGACTGCAGTATTCAGTGTTGACTTGTGCATTTTGGAGGATAACTCTACCCTAAGAAAGCATGGAAGGTTTTTTATTCAAGAACGTCAGAGATAATTGACCATTAAGCTACTTAAGTGGTGTTTCACAGTAAGCAACTTAATTTAGGTTCACTATAAGCACTAGATCAGAAGGGGGGAAGTCTGTTTGCGACCGAGTTGTTTTGAACTTGACAGGGTAGATTTTGAAATGAAAGCGAAATGTGATTGGGATTGAGCCAGCAACTGGCTTCCATCCAAGATCCAGAAGACATTTTCATAACATTTCTAGAAACCATGGTACAGTAGTATGCATGTGTTTAAAGTGATAGTTTTGCAGTGTTCCATGGTATAGAATTTACAACGAAAATGCATTTCCTTGATGGAATTAATTCAACAGAAAGCTTTATTTGACTAGTTTAACTGTTCCCGCTATACAAATTTGCAGATGATGCCATTGCTACCGATGCAAGGTCGACTTGAAATGATGCCCGCTAAAATATTTGAGTAAATTGTGGCGCATGTCCTTAAACTTGTCTCGCGATTTCACTTAGATTCATATCTTATGAAATCGGATATTCGGATCTATAAAGTTTTGTTAAATCCAAGGACAGCTTTGAGAGGGCGATTTTGATGATTTGGCCGCTTAGTAACCACGCACTTGGCCCTCAAGTCTCAGATAATAATTTATACAAATAGCCTATGTGATGATTATTTTTCTTTTACATATTCTTTACGTGGGTCCCACCTGTCATTGTTTCCTCTATCTCCCCCCCTTTCCGCAGTGTCGCAAAGAAATCGAGGGAGGGGAGAGGCAACGGCGTTGCCGACGGTGAAGGGCGAACTCCGGCGAGGGTGCTCTGGTGCGGCCTTCTCAGGAGATGAGAGAGCAGAGGGGAGATGGGCTAGGTCACTAGGAGGGAGAAAAGAGGGACGAAGAAAAAGGGCAGCAGGATTTGGGGGAGATAGAGCTCTGACATAGGGGATTTCAGTGGTGGTGGTGGCCCGGGAGGAGGGGTGGTGGAGATCTAGCAAAGGGGGTAAGATCAAGAGGGAGAAGTGTATGCCTCTGTTTGATGATGCTGCCTCCATACCTCCATTGAACTTGTGTTGTTGTGCACTAGCGGCGCTGGCATTTACGGGGCCGAGAAGACGAACGTGGACGACGTTGAAGGTGTTGGAGTTGGAGAGGACGCAATGGCACAAATGTCCTTGTACTTCCATCACTTAGGAGAACCTTGACGTCGATCGCCACCACCGTCGATAGAAGCAACGTTGCCACCAAGGAAGAGAGATGTAGTTGGTGGAGAGAGAGGCGCCACCGCTGCCCTCCTTGCCTTCTTATGCACCATTAGGAACCGCGAGGTGGATCAAGGCACATCAAACTTAGGCTCTCACGCTTCCTCTTTGAGGAGTCAATAAGCAGGCCCTCCCACACCTCTCTATCTCTCTCTCTCTCTGACCCAGACCCTCATCATCGGTGAGGTTTGGCCGCCACCATCTTGTTGCAGTGTGGTATCGTTTCATTGTACCGCCACCTTCATTCTCCTCCCTTTCTCTCTCTCTCTCGGCGAAGAACAGACATGCAAACATGAAGTGGCATTGGGCGAGCTATTTTGGTAATTTATTTTCCTACAACCGTGTAACCCTAGAGTACATATGTTCAAAAATGATAATCATAAAAGAATATTTGGAGACATTTTTAAAAGTAAAATTTATATTTTGTCTTCAATTATTTTATCTGATAAATAATTATTAGAAAGGAAAATAACGAAAACACTTCCGTTCGGAAGTCCGGCGCTCCGGACGCGCGTCAAAACACACGCGCGACGCACGAGCCGTGTGCGCATGCATCGCCATGCAAGGGGAGCAGAGCGCTGCATCCCAACGCTGTAGGGGAGCAGAGCACTGCATCCCCGCTTTCCATGCGCAAAAAGAGAAATATCTGCACCGCTATTGGATTTTCTACACATTGGCACCTTATGGCCGGGGTCGTGCACCGGAGATTTATGTTGTATTGACCGTCCAACGAAACTTGAATCTTCTCTAAGAAAACTTGGATTTAACCAATTTTCATCATTTTTAGCCAAGTTTCGTCAGTACTTTTTTAAGTTACATCTATATTAGGCAAGTTTTGGTGTATCTTCTTCAAGTTTTAAAAGTAATTTAGCAAGTTTCGTTGGATTTCCCCAAATTTCATTAGTATATTATCAAGTTTCGTTAATAGGGTGTCAAGTTTCGTTGTTGTCGGGGATTAGATCACGGCCCATAGCCATGGCCCACTCCCTGACGGCCCGATCGAACAGCCTACCAGGGCCCAGCTCCCTGGAAGGTTCTATCGAGCCCATGTGCATCTGCGCCAACGACCTCTGGTGGCGTGGTGCGCGAGGGCCAAGGAATCGTGTTTGAGTCCGTCTCGAACAAGAATTCTGCACGGCTACGTGAAGACCCGGACGTGATTTCCCAGATTGGAATAGGAGTCGTGATCCCCAAGACATGGAGTATTCCTTATCTACCTCGGGATATATTTGGCATGTATGAGTTCGTTACGTACTCGTAGTTAGCCCGGCCCGATATTCCTTCGGTAGGTCGGTTTGCTCAGCACTATATAAACAAGGCCCCTACGACGTGTAGAGGGGCTCTTGGCACTTGATCTGGCTTTTTGTATCTGCTAGGCACTTGATCTTCGCATTATTGCTTCCTGTACACCATAATCTCGCCGAGACTTGTTCGTCTCGCCGAGCCACCTCTTGTATTCATCTCTGATATATAAGAAAGGCTGGACGTAGGGCTATTATCTCTCCCGAGAGGCTGAACCAGGATAAAAACTCGTCTTCTGTTCTCCGCTGTTGTTCGTGGTTGTTCGGCGTGTCTCCTATCTCAATCTTAAAGAACCTTAGCGACTTGAGATCGATATCTCAACCGTCGACAGCTGGCGCCGACCGTGGGGACACGCAGATCGAGCATGTCGAACTCTATCAGCGACCAGGAGATTCTCCCTGAGGACTACGACTCAGAAGGGCATGATGTCTCTTCCTGTCGGATCGGATCGATCCTTCGATCTTGATCGCCTTCGAGATCTGGTTCCCGGCCTCGCCGGGATCGGATCTCTCGCGCCAGCGACTCTTGCCCGGCGCGTATCGTCCCCGCGACGAGCTCCGTGCTCGGGATCGGATCTCTTCGCCGGGCGCTCTTTGCGGCGCGCGTCTCGTCCCATGACGAGCTCGTGCTCGGGATGGACCAACTTCGCCGGCGACTCTTCGCGGCGGCCGACCAGCGGATCAAAACTCCTTCCGGATCCCGGCCGTTCGCTGGCGGTGGATGACGGAGAGAGTCGACCAGCGCTTGGAACATCGACCAGCTTCGTAAGTTCCTCGTGTAGGTCTTTCGTTTCCTAGCTTCGCGCTTTTTCTCAAATTTCGCGCCTTAGTCCGTCCAAGTCTCTCGGGCTACCATGTAAAGTTTAACCCATTGAGCGGTGAATGCTCGCGGCCCCCTGCGGTCCTCCTCACCACTTGTCTTCTCGATCGCTCTTTCTCTCTGGTAACACTTGATGGTCGCCGGTCTTGCGAACTCTTGGCTCCGCAATCTTAAGGGTTTTCCCTGCCCGTATCTGGTTTCAACAAGTTCCTACACTCAGAGTTGCGTAACACGGCATCCAGCCTCGCGGCTAAGCCTGCTCTCGTAAGCCCTCCGCGGCAGAGGCACTTACCGCTCACGGCACAACCACTTGGCAAAGCCTGTTCTCGTAAGCCCTCCGTGGCAGAGGCACTTTCCTTGTTCGGTTACCTTCGGAATCGCCTAACTTACGTTAACGAGCAGTTCCTGGAACGAGTCGATCAGGATACGGGTGTCGCTCTAACTCTCTACGCACGTGCTTAAAGTCGCAAGTTCAGGTCTTCATGCATCGTCCGTACCGAGGGCTAGGGCGTCGCTCTTTCTCTTGTGCACCTGTTCGAGTTCGCAAACTCAGGTCCTCGAGCAGCTGCACAACGGGGGTTAGGAGTTAGGCTAAGCGTTCTACCGGTTTTTCTTAAAACTTTCTAGCGCTGTTCGCCTTGCTCTTGGTTTCCTGTTTGTCCTTGTCTTTTGCTGCTCTCTTTTTGCAGGAAAAGCTGCTCGAAAAGCTGCTCGGTCGACTCTCGCTCGATTCAAGCGCTGCTTTCGGCGGTCTTAAGTCGCTTTCGGCCCGCTCCTCGGAGGCCTCTCCTCGATCGATTGGGACTTGAGCTGAATTTCGGCAACCCCGGTACGTTTTCAGTTTTCTAGTTCCTTTCGTTAGCGTTGGTTTTCCAAAACCTCGTTGGTCTTTCGCTCCCGTAGCGCTCCCCGCGTACGAGCATGTCTTTTTATCTGGCGACGATCTGTACGGCTCCGGTTAACCGAAGCGGTGCACCACCGATGGAGTTCTGCCCACCGTAAGCCGATTCTCATCGCAACGGGCATGCCCACCGTAAGCCGATTCTCATCGCAACGGGCACTCCTGGCGCTGGTTCCGCACCCGCCGAGGCGACACTAACGCTGCACGGGTCCATGCCCGGATAAGATTTCGCCTCGCACGTTTTGCCTGCGGCTAAGGTCCCGTTCGCCTTCCCTGGTTAGCGGTCTTAGCCACAGCGGGGCTGCACTTGCCCGCACACGTCTTCTTTATCCATGCTACGTCCTTCCTTGCACGGTAATCGAGCAATGCACCACCCACGGAGTCCCGCCCACCGTAAGCGATTCTCATCATAACGGGCACTCCTAGCGTCGGTTCGCGTTCGCCGAGGTGACACTAGCGCTATCGGGGGACGTACGCGGAAAAAATTATGTCTTGCGCGGGTAGGTCGTCTTTTGCGTGTTTTCAAAACTCGCTTTGCTCTTCTTAGAGCCTTTTCTTGCTCTCTTTTTCCCCTTGCTTTCGTTTCTTGTTTGTCTTTTACAGAAATACGGGAGCGGGGAACGCCAGACTCCGGTGATGGTCGTGGCGAGGTTCCAGGCTTCCCCACCACAACCGATGTCTACATCCCTCTCTTCCCGGGTTTGCTCCGCGCATGCCCAGGGACTGATTCACTTCGCCCGTGTATGATTTCTTGCCTTTGCCCGGTACTGACCTTCACAGTTCGGCTAAGTCAAGGTAGTGCGCCACCAACGGAGTCCTGCCCACCGTAAGCCGATTCTCATCGCAACCGGCAAGCCCATCGTAAGCCGATTCTCATCGCAGCGGGCACTCCAAGCGTCGGTTCTGCACTTGCCAAGACAACGCTATCACTGTCGCAAGGAATACGTCATGGGTAAAGCGTTGATTTCACACGTTCTCTTGCGGCTCTGACTGCATCGGGTTGTGATTCACCTCGCATCGAGCAGTTCTTCGTCCGGAGCGCGCATCTGGACCCCGCGACGAGCTCCGTGCTCGGGGGCTGGATCACCTCGCACCGGGCAGCTCTTCGCCCGGAGCGCAGGCTCCTACCGGGTACGTCTTCGCCTGGTCGCACTTTCTGGTTCCTTTAACGAGCTCCGTGCTCGGGGACTAGATCTCCTTACTTGGTTCTTTTGGCGAGCTCTACGCTCTGGGACTGGGTCACCTTTCCCATTCGTATGTATTGTCTGCTCCAAGCACACGATCTACGCCCGAGGCACATCACCTTCGCTCCCGAGCATAACGCTTGCTCGAGAGCGCAATCTCTGCTTCTCGGCGAGCTCTAGCCCGAGAGGTGGTTCTCTATTTCGTTTATGTTTTCCTAGGCATCTGAATGTTCGGATGCCGCAAAGACGAGTCCATCTCGCGACTTGCTATGTTCATTCTCCCGGAAGATTTGATCTTACCGGATGCGGTGGTACGCTCTTCACTACTAAGAATCCAATCCCTCCTTGATGACGTCCAGCCTCAAGGAGATGATTCACCTCACTTCTTCCGATTTACGTATCGAGGGTCGGGTACTCGCCGGACAGATGTCGTTCCGCTCGACGAACGGAGTTGCTAAGCCTCGATCGAGGTTTGTTCGGTCCCGAACAAGTATTGTTCGATTGAACCATAACCTGTTCGGTCGTCTGCTGCATGTCTTTGTAGCAGGAAAAATACCCTCTTCGTGACTTTGAGTCTCAAGGGGATGACCCCACTCTAGTGAGTTCTTCCACTTGAGTCTCGGGGGCTAGCTGTCGGGGATTAGATCACGGCCCATAGCCATGGCCCACTCCCTAACGGCCCGATCGAACAGCCTACCAGGGCCCAGCTCCCTGGAAGGTTCTATCAGGCCCATGTGCATCCTGCCGAACAGCCTCCTGGCTGGCGTGGTGCGTAGTGGCCAAGGAATCGTGTTTGAGTCCGTCTCGAACAAGAATTCTGCACGGCTACGTGAAGACCCGGACGTGATTTCCCGGATTGGAATAGGAGTCGTGATCCCCAAGACATGGAGTATTCCTTATCTACCTCGGGATATATTTGGCATGTATGAGTTCGTTACGTACTCGTAGTTAGCCCGGCCCGATATTCCTTCGGTAGGTCGGTTTGCTCAGCACTATATAAACAAGGCCTCTACGGCGTGTAGAGGGGCTCTTGGCACTTGATCTGGCTTTTTGTATCTGCTAGGCACTTGATCTTCGCATTATTGCTTCCTGTACACCATAATCTCGCCGAGACTTGTTCGTCTCGCCGAGCCACCTCTTGTATTCATCTCTGATATATAAGAAAGGCTGGACGTAGGGCTATTATCTCTCCCGAGAGGCCTGAACCAGGATAAAAACTCTGTCTTCCTGTTCGCTGTTGTTCGTGGTTGTTCGGCGTGTCTCCTATCTCAATCTTAAAGAACCTTAGCGACTTGAGATCGATATCTCAACCGTCGACAATTGTCTTTTCTTCAAGTTTCAATAGTAATTAGCAAGTTTCGTTGGGTTTACTCAAGTTACATTAGTAGATTATTAAGTTTCATTAGTAGGGTGTCAAGTTTCGTTGTCTCTTCTTCAAGTTTCAACACTAATTAGCAAGTTTCGTTGGGTTTCTCAAGTTTCGATAGTACATTGTCAAGTTTCATTATTAGGTACTCAAGTTTCATTTGTAGGTAATTAAGTTTTAATAGTAGAATATCAAGTTTCATTAGTTATTTATTCAAAATAAAAAATATTTAAAATGGGTTGCTCTTGATTTTAAAAGAATTATGAAATTTATTTCGTGTAATTTGAACACTGTTTAAATTTTATACAAAAATTAGAAGTTTAATTGAAAAACGTATCAATTGCATTAAGCCAACGTCTCGTGCGGCTTAGTCTGCAGACGAAGGGACGGCAGCGCAAGACGGCGGCCTTCGAGATGCGCCATGACACCCGCAATCCGACGATCAAGTGAAAGAGGATCCTAAGGCCTAGAGGGGGGGTGAATAGGCAATTTTAACAATCTTTTCGATTATTCTTAATTTAACATCATATTAAGAGTTACCCAATCATAGTTGCAATTATCAAGCAAGCGGAAGCGATAATCTAAACACAAGCAACTAAGACATGGCATTCAATTTCATCACAAGCAATGCAATAAGAGTAAGTGCGGGAAAATAAATGAGAGGGAGACACGGTGTTTGTTTGACCGAAGTTCGGAGCCGCAACTCCTACTCTCCGTTGAGGCTACCCCTTGCGCACAAGGACAGGCTCGCTCTCGAGCCTCACGCCTCACTCACTCTCGATAGTCGTTCCGCCACTCCGGCGAGGTGGACTCCGTCACCCGTACACCGACTCAAGAGTAGCCACACGCCAAGGCCTACTCCCAAGCCCACGCCTCCACGAAGGATGTCGTCTTCAAAAATAACAAGCCCGAAACGCCCCCGATCATACCGGATCGAAGGACTTCCATGAAGCTCGGTATTGGGGTTTGATGAATTGTGCCTTTGGATGATTTGTGGGTGGAGGAATGGCTCTAGAACACCTAATTGATGAGCTATGAATGTGGTAGGTGAAGTGGAGCAGCAAACCTCAAAATAGCCAGCCACTAGATAGGTATTTATAGCCCCTAGAGCAAAACTAGCCGTTGCCCCTCGGAAGAGGACAAAAAGACTAGCCGTTAGCCTCTACCGGACGCCATCCGACAGAGGCAACTGCTCACAAAAAGAGGTTTATCGGACGCCGTCCGGTCCCCATCGGACGCCGTCCGACAGCAAGGATCGCGCAGGCGCTGAAGCCACCAGACGCCCCCCAGACGCCGTCCGACAGCGAGAAACAGCCAAATTTGAACTTTATCGGACGCCGTCCGGTGACGACCGGACGCCGTCCGACAGTGAGTATTAATTTGGATTTTGGGCTGGTCGGACGCCGTCTGGATTTACCAGACGCCGTCCGACAGAATGGATTTTCGGCTAAAAGGTGAGGGGGAAATTTAGGTGGGTTTCTCTCTCTCTAGAAATCTCACAAAGGGATATTTGGGTATTTTTAGAAGTGGTGGACTACGGAAACCGAGTTCTCAAGAATTCGCAAAGATCCGGCATAGTCCGAGATATTCAAACCCCTTTTGAAATCCGACGAAAAACAGGAAATAAACTTAACTACTCCTAATCTATACGTGACCTCTTCTCTCGCCTGGTCACCACTAGAAATCTTGGAGCAGCTCAGAAAAATGTCGACGCTTCAAATTAGGGTTTACAAAAATCGCCGAGTCTTCGCTAGGGTTCCGAGAAAACCAAAAACCCCCTAGCACTTAATATTAATTAATTTTGTCATCAATGCCACTAATAAAAATTAGGGCTCAACGATGCTCACATCAAGGCGCGTCCGATCCAATGCCTCGCGCCAGACGTCCGGACGCTGGTGTCCGCCGAAAAATAATTATGTTGTTAATTTATTTTAAGGCGAGCGCGAGGCGTCAGAAGTCCGTCCGGACGCACGTGCGCCGGACCAGCGCCGTCCGTCCAATCAGCTATCCGCGCGCCAGGCGTTGGCTAGTTATGTGAGACATGCAGTTGATCATTTTTCTATTAAAACTTCCGATTTTTGTATAAAATTCAATCAGTGTTCGAAATGCATGGAATAAATTTCATAATTCTTCTAAAATCGAGAGTAACCCGTTTTAAATACTTTTTAAATTTTTTGTTTTTTTTCACTTTTTCAATTTTTTTATGTGAACCTAGGAGAAGGAACTTATGAAACTTACAGGTATACTAGCGAAACTTGGCAGTGTGCTGATGAACCTTGGCCCACGTATTGATGAAGGCGAGCGCCAGATGAAATCTGATGAAACTTGGATGAAACTTCGATGTAACAAAATGAAACTTGGATGAAACCTGTGTAAACTTCATGAAACTTGGATTAACCTGATGAAACTTGAAGAAATTTGGATGAAATCTGATGAAACTTGAAAAAAACTTGGATGAAACCTGATGAAACTTGACAGTTCGACAAAGTTTAGCGAGTATGAAACCCAAGTTTCAGTAGGCGAAACCCAAAATTTCAGTAGGTGAGATTGAAGTTTGAGGAAACCCGATAAAATTTATATAGCAACATAGGTCTTGTTTTGTTCGTAAAAATACGAGGAACACATTGGTGCAAACGGTTCAAACTTGTTTTATTCAAATTTTTTGGCCACAAAAAAAAATGCTGTGGGATCCACCCCTACAGCTGCGTTAATCTTATGCAAATGCAAAAAAATGGCCGACAAAAAAACAGTGAGAAATCTGCAAGTTGCCGCTATGCGTTTTGTGGGCAAGTGGTCCCATCCATCTGCATCCCCCCGTTGCGGTAGCATGAAGACCACGCAAGGCGGTAATGACGTTGGGTGCGTACATATGCCTCGACAATAAGGATGGCCCATGATTTGTGAGGATTCCAAGGCTGTTATACCACTTTTATTGGGCAACGCATGTGTGGGACGACAGTGAAGGAAGCGTTGTGTGTGGTAATCGCCCTGAGTCCCCCCTAAGGACTGAATCTTATTTTTTGACATAACAGGACTGAATCTTTGTGACTATCTCGCCCTCGCCTTACAGTACAACCCTGGATCCGGATAATGGTAACGCCCTAGTTCGTTGCTCGGAGGACTGGTTTGGGTTCGTCTTCCTATATAAGGGGTGGTTCATGTCTCGTGAGATGAATCCGAGGTCGATGGGTCACTATGAGTGTGCGGGCCCGAAATAGCGAACCCGGGTGGTGGCTTTGTTCTATTCTCTAGTTTATTAGAATTACAGTTCTAGGGGATAAAGTGTACACAATCTGCAAAGTTTAGCCAAACTATCATGACAACTGTGCTCACGGTCATGAGCGGCAAGGAGGGTCTCACACTGGTAGCTCCAGTATGTGTTAATAAAAACAATTTATTGAAAAACTGGTGTGGTTTTGTGATACCCGAGTGGTGAAGCTAGGTGGGTTTTTTGGGTGTTCCTAGTGGTGAAGCTCGATATGGTTCTAGGTGTTCCAAGTGGTGAAGCTCATGGCATGAAAATACGTTCTTGATTAGATAAATCTTATGGGTTAACTAATTTATGAATCTGCATTATTTTAGACCTTTGAAAACTGATAAGCTAAGAATTTATACTGGGCAAAAATAACCACCCTATCCCATTGTCCCTGCATTACATTTTAAATACGATAGCTTGTGGAGTATTTGCGTACACAAGCCGCCTTTCATGCGGGCTACCAAAAGTATCTTTATTCAGACGGGGAGTTCGAGAAGATGAGTTTTCAAGGAAGTGATCTTAGCTTTGGAGTTAAGACTAAAGCTATTCAGACGCCTATACTTCATTATTTATCTGTTGTATTTTGTTTGCATCTAAAGTCTTCCATTTTTATAAGCTCGCTGAGCCAAAACTATGTTAATATTTGCCATGTTTATAAGCACTCTACTGCAATAAAGTTTATTCATTGGGTGGTTATGATCCAAGAGTTGTATTATTGTACGTAGTGTGATATAAGCATAATAAATTGGCCAAATAAATAGAATATAAATAATTTGAGCAAAAACACGTACTCCACAAGATTGGAATTCAATGCACCAAGTATCATGATAAACCAATTAAAGAACATGGCAGCTAACAAATCAAGTGAATTAGATCACCACTGAATTGATTAGGGAGCTCTCAGATTTAACAAATAACTGGTTGTTGTAAAACAACCGTCTTAGTTATCGTTCTCAGTGATTTCATTGGCAAATATAATTTGAGATCAATATCAAGGATTAAACAATTTATCTCTACACTGTTTTAGAAAGGAATTAAGATCAGAACATCCCAATTTAGCCAACAGATCGGATGATGTACTAAAACTCAAGGTGCTAGTCACTGGATACAAATCAAAGTAATCTGAACCAACCGAACAGAACACAAGTGCACTGTAAAGGTACCAGGTTCAACAAATAGATTGATAAACACAATCTGAACGGCACACAGGTGCAACCGAAAAGCACCAGTAATATACCACAATAAGGTCAATTATTCAGTGTACAGATCATCAACAAACCATGGCAAAAATGGGATGAACTTAATAATTTTTAAACAGTGCAGCTACTAAATGATATAATCTCAGGATATAGTCAACAAATTATATTCACATAGCCTCAATCAGTTTATCATCACATAGCAATTAGATTAAATACCACAGCCATGAAACAATGCTCCAAATCAGATATTTAGCCTTTAATTCAAGAATTGGATACCTAAAATCTCCGATTGGTACATTGTTCAACCAACCACAAAGGGGAAAGCCACATAAATTCTTACTCAGCGTCGGATCCGTGCCGACAACGAAGGCAAAGCGCGAGCAGCTTGCTATCCTAGAAAATAGATCACCGGGCTACACCGTGAAACCACCGACGAGATGATCCGGAGATATGATGCCTACCGCCCCCACCACGAATCGAGCGGAGGTGGAGACCCGAGGAGCAGAGGAGCAGCAGCATAGCGACTCGGCGCTCAAACCCATGGCCACCGGGTACCCAAGTCGAAGAGGGGCAGCACCACCACCATGAATACCACTGCCGACCGGCGAACCAACGGGCGAGGAGGAGCAGTGGAGTGCACAGAGAAGGGAAAGTGAGCTCGTGCAAGCACGTAGCAAGAAATTAAGAGGGCAACCGACTAAATAGAGAGAGGATAAGCACGAAGGAGCAACAAACTGTGCGGGGCAGCCGGAGGACCAGCCCCACGACGCACGCGCCGCGCGCCTTCGTGGAGTTCAGAATGGCCAATGCCGCCGCCGCCGCCGGCCGGCAACAGCGAGCTACTGCTCGTTGGGCTGCTCTCTCTCTCTCTCCCTCTTATTTCTTCCCATGGGCCAAGGCCTAAGTCAAGCAAAAGCCCAGCACATATATCTATGTGTTTTAGCTACTTGATCCAGTGACTAGAACAAGTAAAGTTCAAAGGGACTCGACTCATTTTCGGGTCCTCGCAACTTCTGCAAGGCTACTGCAGTAAGCCCGAACTGTACTGGACTTTACTGGGGGAATGGGGTTTCCAAGATGTCCCGTGGGCCTTGGTCGGAAGCCGGCTAGTTCGTAAAAGGATCTATTCATGGAGTTATCAAGATACAGTTAATTATCAATGGAAATTTCTTGTCATCTTAGTTCCCCGAAATACTGATTTGTCTTGTGACTTCCAAACACAGTCATAAGTTAATTAGAGACATGCCAAACCTCAGTTTTGAAATTTGAGAATTATAACTGCTCACTCTAGGCATGTAAATTTATCACTGCTCATATTGGAAAACTGGATCCATACCATTGGCGCAGTTAGAATGAAAAGAAAAGGTACTTCGTCGTGCCTAAAAAATTCGACACCTTTAAGCTTGTTTGTTTCAGCTTAAATTAAATTTTATTAAATTCAATAAAAAAATTTGTTATTTTTTATAAGCCAAATGTAATACAAAATTCTTAGTGTTTGTAAAATAATTTTTTCATGATTTTTAAAATTTGTCGACGGTTGGGATATTGACCCAAGTCAACCAAGGTTCTTCAAGGAGGAGATAGGAGACACGCCGAACAACCACTTAACAAAGAACTAAGCAGAGATGGGGTTTTATCTGGTTCGACCTCTCGGAGAGATAATAGCCCTACGTCCAGCCTTTCTTTATATCAAAGAGGATTACAAGGTGGAACTCGACGAGATCAGCAGGTCTCGGCCAGTAGCATGCAAAAATCTATCGGCTAAGGTCCCTCTAAACGCCGTAGGGGCCCTGTTTATATAGTACGGAGCAAACCGACCTACCGAGGGAATATCGGGCCGGGCTAACTACGAGATCGTAACGAACTCATACATGCCAAATACAACCTACGGTAGATAAGGTAATCTCCTAATCTTGAGGATCACGACTCCTAATCCAATCCGAGAAACCAACGTCCGGGTCTTCACGTAGCCGTGCAGAACTCTTGTTTGAGACGGACTCAAACACGATCCTTTGGCCGTTACGCACCATGCCAACCAGGATGCTGTTCGGCGGGGTGCATATGGGCCAGATGAAACCTTCCAGAGGACTGGGCCCTGGTAGGCTGTTCGATTGGGCCGTCAGGGAGTGGACCATGGCAATGGGCCGTAACTAATCCCCGACAGCTAGCCCCCGAGACTCAAGTGGGAGGACTCACTAGAGTGGGGTCTTCCTCTTGAGACTCCAAGCCACGAAGAGGAAAATTTTGCTGCTACAGAGACATATAACGATCGACCGAACAGGTTAAGTTTCAACCGAACAAGACGTGCTCGGGTCCGAACAAACCTTGCTCAGTGCCGAGCAGCTCTGTTGCGTCGAACAGGGAATAACATCTATCCGAGCAGAGCACTCAGCCTTCAGTGCGGGCACTGGAAAAACTAGCCGTTGGCAGACTCCAACGGTAACTTCCTATCGCTGCGCAGTGAAAACAGGCGACCGTTTTACCTAGCCGTTGCGGTAAAAACTAGCCGTTTGTGACAGAACCATTGCAGAGCTGCCCATACGGGACTATAAAAGTACCCAAGCTGCCCGCGGCCAGCCACTTCTACTCTCACGCCTTTTCTCTCTAAGCCCTAGTTCCAACCACGCTCAGCATCAAGCACCAAACTCCACCACCACTTTGCCTATCCGTACAGGAACCGCTATGGCCAAGTTCACGGCACTAGCTTGACCGAGGAGGACACGAAGGCACGGGAGGAAGAGGGCCACATCGACACCGTAGGTGGAGGTCGCCGGGAGGAGGATACTCGAGCCGCTCGAGGAGAATTAACGCCTTGAGCATTCGCCTTTGTTGGGTTGAGGTCTCCGAGAGCGACTTCGCCGAGGCCTTCTTGAACATCGCGGATTAGAGGTGGCGAACCTCAATCCGAACTCCATCCTCCAGATATCGCCTCGCACACCTGTGCGAGGGCTATCTGAGCATCGATCCACCGGTGAAATTTGTTCCTCCACTACTACACAGTGACGAGGAGCAGCTCCGCCG
Organism: Raddia guianensis; assembly: GCA_036346415.1. Taxonomy (NCBI): domain Eukaryota; kingdom Viridiplantae; phylum Streptophyta; class Magnoliopsida; order Poales; family Poaceae; genus Raddia; species Raddia guianensis. The sequence continues at coordinate 28,711,147 of CM070544.1, forward strand.
CTTCGGCGCTGGGTGCTACTACCTCAAGCTCCGAGCCACCGCCGACGACGCGCAGTACCCTCGCCCACCGCTGCTCGACTCGATGGGCGCGTGGTGGGTGAGGTGGTTCTCTGACAAGCGGGCGGTGACAACAAACTTCGTCTTCACCGGAAGGCGCCAAGAAAGGAACCCCAATGCCTCGGCGGAGATGTCCGCCGAGGATTGGTACGACAAGAAGATTGCCTCCTCGTGAGCCTCGGGCTCACAGGCAGGAGATCATTCGGGACTTCACGGTGAATGTGGTGCGTCTGCTGCGGAGGAGGTCCTATCCTTCTACAAGATAGAGGATGGGAAGACATCACAAGGGAGAGCACGGGTAAGTGCCTTTAAGACTCAACCTCTTCATTGATTATTTCCTCCGAACAGGAATTAACGACTCCATCCGTCGGGCGGAGAAGCCAACCGACGCATGGGTGACCGGAAGGGTCGACGCCATCTGAAGGCGGCGAAGAAGGACGGGAGGTCACCGCGAGGTGGCATACACTGCCCGCAAGAACGTGCTTGTCCGCCTGCAGCGAGGTAAATCACTTATACCCGATCGTGTTGCTAGACTTGCTTTGTGGTTTTAACGCTAATGTTCGCTTCTCAAATGCGCAGGAGGACCAGCTGATCCTTGGAGGGATCGTAGAGGAGCTCTCCGGGTCTGAGAAGGAGAAGGCGAAGAAGGGCAAGGCTAAGACAGCCACTAAGCCCAAGGTGGCGGTGAGCCGACGCGAGCTCATCATGACACGGCGGCCGCCACCGTCAAAGAGACCACCAAGGGCGACGGAGCGCTGCATCGAGACCAAGCAAGCGCGCGGTCGGCCAGTGGGAAGAGACCAAGCCCTCCTCCTCGCCGAAAGCGAGCGACGAAGAGGTAAAGACCATGGCCCTTTGGCTTAGGCGTTACACGATGCTCACCCCGCCGCATGGATCGGCCGCAGCAAAGTTACCGAAAGCGCAGAAGGCTCGAAGAAGAAGTCGCACGCAAGGAAAAACTTCTTTGCGCTGCGAGAGGAGCGGCTTACCGTGGAGCCGAGCTCGTCGCATGAACGCCTAAGGGCCAAGGCGGAGAAGCCGCCAAGGAGCCCCCGAGGAAGAGGCGGAAAGTTCAGCGAAGAAGATCGGGATCAAGCCTCTCACGCAGCGGTGCGAGAAACCGATCTTTAAATCTCTCAACCTTCGACCGTATTAGACTTAACGACCATCTCTTTTTCATCACCGCCCAAGAAGAGATCGCCACGACGACGCCGAGGAGGCGCTCGGCGTTCACGCTTGCCGAAACATCTGACGGCATCATCGCGGCGGTGAGGTGGCGTGCCTCAAGGACAAGTTGGCGGCATGGAGCTCGCTCTCGTCGAGCTCGTGAAAACTCGACGCGCTTAAAAGCGTTAGGAGCGGTGGAGGCGAGAAAAAGCGGCGTGGCGTCATGGACAATGGGCCAAGACGACGGCTCCGAAGCAGCTGAGGCGGGACCGAGCGGCCGGTTACGCGATCCACCGTCGCAGGGCAGCTCACCCCGAGGCGACGGATTCTCCGGCGAAAGGCGGTGAAACCCGATCGCCGAGGAACAAGAAAAGCCCCGGCGGTCGCGCAAGTCGCCCCGCCCATGGAAACAACGGCGCCACCCAGCGGAGTGGCTCCGGCCTCGCCCGAAGACGTTCGGGCGAAAGAGAAAGAGGAAGAGGAGAGGGAGCGCGGAGACGAAAGCGCTTCGCCCGTCGCTCCTGCTCCCGAGAAGATGCGCTCCAGCGCGAAGAAGGAGCGGACAAGACGGCGACGAGAACAACGCACCCGTCTCATCCCGCACGAGCGGGGCTTCGTGACGTATGGCCTCGAGGACCGCCTGCGCCGCGGACTGAAGCAACGACTTGGGAAGGTAAACACCAAGACCACGTCTAGCTCAGTTGGGTAGCTTTACATGGAAAGGCTAACTAGTCTTCTCTCGGTCTTGAAGGACACCATGGAGGAGCTCGAGGACGGCGTCACCATCGAGCAGAGCGCCGTACTGGCGTCCCTCCGGGAGCACCTCCGGACGAGGGAGTCCGAGGCGGGGCCCTCTGCACCAGCCCAAAGTCGAAGCCGGCTAAAGGCGAAGGTGAAGAAGCTCAAAGTCCAACTGGCCGAAGAGAGGCGTTCCTGCGAGTCTCTCCTAGGAGTGGCCGAGGAGCTTCGCGCGCAAGCCATTAAGGCGAGCACTGCGGAGGAGAAGCCGGGCCGCACGAAGTGGCTCGAAGAGCAGCTTGCCGACGCTTCCCAGTGGCGGGACTAGCTTGCGGCGGAAGCCAAGAGACTCAAAGCCCAGCTCGCCAAGGAAGAGCAGACTTCCGCGGGTCTCCAAGCAAAAATCTCAACCCTGTGGGCTTCACAGGGAGAGATCGAGGAGATCTGTGGGATAAGCGGTGAGGGCGATCACCGCAGAGAAGAAGGTCGAGGAGCTGGACGAGCAGCTCAAGATCGCTGAGCGTGAGTCGGCCAGAGCGAGGCTCGACCGATCAACAAGGCCAAGACCGAGGAGGTCGAGGCCATCCGGCAGAATCAGCTTGGCGCAAGCCAAGCGAACAAGGAGGAGATCGAACGCCCGAGCTGAAGCCCGGAAGGAATCAAGGCTCGATAAGTCGTGCGCCTCAAGTTAGAAGTTGAGGAGCGTATGAGCAGCTTGCTCCTAAGTAGCGCCTTGGTCAGAATCTTAAAGGGCCTTGTACCTGAAACTTATGATGAATGCAATAAAGTACTTACCTTTCTTTCCTGCAAAAAAGAGCAGCAAAAAGACAAGAACGAACAGAAACTAAGAGAAAAGCGAACAGCGCTAGGAAGTTTAAGAAAATCGGTAGAGCGCTTTGTCTAACTACCAGCCCCCGTTGTGCATCTGCTCGGAAACCTGAGTTTGCGAACCCGAACAGGTGCACAAGAGAAAGAGCGACACCCTAGCCCCCGGTACGGACGATGCTCGAGAACCTAAGTTTGCGAACTCGAGCACGTGCGTAGAGAGATAGAGCGACACCCGTACCTTGCTCGATTTGTTCCGTAGTCTACTCGTTGACGTAAATTAGGCAATTCCGAGAGCAACCGAACAAGGAAAGTGCTTCTGCCGCGGGGGGCTTACGAGAACAGACTTTACTAAGTGGTCGTGCCAAGCAGTAAGTGCCTTTGCCGCGGAGGGCTTACGAGAGCAGACTTAGCCGCAAGGTGGAAAGGCCGTGTTACACAACCCTGAGTTTAGGAATTTATCAAAACTAGATACGGGCAGGGAAAGATCCTGAAAAGTGCGGAGCCAAGAGTTCGCAAGGCCGGGCAGCCATCAAGTGTTACCAGAGAAAGTAGTATGAGAAGACAAGTAGTGAAAAGGGGCTCAGAGGCCGCGAGGATTCACTGAGAATTGGATTGAACTTTACATGGTGCCCGAGGGACTTGGACAAACTAAGGCGCGAAGTTTAACAAAAAGCGCAAAGGCTAAGCAAACAAAGAAGACCTACACAAAGAACTTACGGTCGATCGATGTTCCAAGTCTTTGGTCGGCTCTCTCCCGTCCTCCATTGCCGGCGTAACAGCCCGGGCGGCGGTAAGAAACGACCGTGAATGGGCCTCCCGGCTTGGAGTTAACTTGTTGGCATTGGACAAGTTACGGACACGCGAACGAGGTCGCCGCCTTCAAAGCCCTTGGTCGAACCGATTTGGCAGCATGCCGGCGAATATCTTGCTGGTAGCGTGCCATTCTGACTTGTGCCCGTTCGCGTGTGCCTTCGAGGAGATCGAGATCGAGTAGGCGTTCTTGCTCGTCGTCAACTAAGTTGACCGAGCTTGTGCGAGGCGAACCGAGTACGACTTCGGCGGGCAGGATGGCTTCTGCACCATAGACCAATTGGAAAAGAGTTTCCCCGGTCGCCCGGCTGGCCGTAGTGTGTACTGCCCAGAGGACGGAAGAAACTTCGTCTACCCAGGCCTTGTTGTGCTCGCTGAGAGCAGCAAATACCCGCCGTTTAATACCCTGGACTATTTGTCCGTTAGCTCGCTCGACTGCTCCATTGCTCTGTGGATGTGCCACAGAGGCGAAACAGACCTTGGTGCCCACTATTCGCGATATTCACGAATAGCTCGCTCAATCGGGTACCGTTATCCGTGATCAACTTGTGGGGGATCCCAAAGCGCGTGACCACGTTGCTTTTGAAAAAGCGAACAGCCGTTTTGGCGTGAAGAGACGACACAGGCTCTGTCTCAATCCACTTTGTAAAAGTGTCTATGGCGACGAGCAGGTGTGTATAGCCCTTGTACCCTTTAGGGAATGGGCCGAGCAGATCCAGACCCCATGTGGAAAAAGGCCAAGATGGGGGGATTGTTTGGAGCTCTTGGGCGGGCTTGTGTGCCTTCCGGACGTGAAATTGGCAAGCCTTGCACTTAGTCACGATGTCCCGGGCATCTTGTAACGCGGTGGGCCAATAATAGCCCATGCGAAACGCTTTGCCGACCAGAGTCCTAAAGGAGGCATGGTTGCCACAGGCATCCTCGTGTATGTCCCTAAGAAGGAACACACTCTCCTGTTGCGAGATGCACTTGGAGAGAACTCCCAGAGCACCTTGACGGTAAAGGATGCCATCCACAAACTTGTATGGAGCAGCACGCCTTGTAAGTCGGGAACGCTCGGTTTCGTCGTCGGGCAGGGTCCCATCTGCAAGGTACCGGACAAATGGCGTTGTCCAGTCCGCAGCCTGCTCGATAACGGAGACAGCACCACCTGTCTCTGTTGCCTCGTCCGGAGACGTGATTGAGGGCTTGTAAAGGTGCTCGACGAGCACCCCTGCCGGAGTAGGTTCGCGTGAGGATCCGAACTTGGATAGCTGGTCGGCCAGGAAGTTGTCCTTCCTGGGCACGAAGAGCACTTCGAAAAATCGAAAATGCCGCTCCAACTTCCTCACTTCAACCAGGTATCGCTCCATTGAGTCATCGCAGCACTGATACTCCTTATTAACCTGATTGATGACCAGCTGTGAATCTCCCTTCACAGTTAGCCGTTGGACACCAAGCGACTTGCACGCTCTTAGTTCCGCGAGGAGGGCTCGTACTCTGCAAAGACCGTTAGTCGCCGCAAAGTGTAGTTGGATAGAATATCGAGTTGCTCTCCTTGAGGGAGATGAGAACAAAACCAGCCCCGAGTTTCGGTCATAAGCCATCAAAAACATGGTCAAGGGGTTCATCATGTTGCTCGGGAGCTTCCTGGGATTTGGGCGGGCAAGTCCATTCAGCGACAAAGTCAGCTAGGACACGTGACTTAATAGCGGTCGCGGGCGCAAATAACGAGATCAAACTCGCTAGTTCCATTGCCCACTTAGCTGTCGTCCGCTAGATTCCTTGTTCCGTCGGATTTCTCCCGGAGGAGCGTGGTCGGGACCCGATGTTGATGCGCCTGAAAGTAGTGGCGAAGCTTCCTGGAGGACATGAGCAAGGCGTAGAGCAGCTTTTGGACCTCATGGTAACGCTCCTTTGATCCGTGAAGTACCTCGCTCACGTAATAGATTGGTCGTTGGATGCCTTCCCTTTCGACCGTCAAGACCGCGCTCACCGCTTGTGGCGTGCAACCTAAGTACAACAGGAGCTGCTCGCCATGCCGCGGGGTAGTCAAGACGGGAGGGTTGGACAGGTATCGCTTCAGATCTTGGAAGGATCTATCGGCTTCTTCTGTCCACTCGAAACCATTGTGCTTGCGCAGGGCCTGAAAGAAGGGCAGCCGCGTTCGCCTTTGACGGAAATAAACACGCTTAGAGCGACCATCCGCCCGATGAGGCTCTGTACTTCCTTTACGGTAGTTGGAGCACGCATATTTTCAATGGCCTCGATTTTTCGGGGTTGGCGTAAATACCTTGCGAACCAATAATATAACCGAGCAACATTCGGATCGAACACCAAAGGTACACTTCTCTGGATTTAATTTTATTCGATGCTGGTGAGATTACGAAAGGTCTCGCGTGTCTTTTACATGATCTGGAGCATACTTGCTCTTTACAACTATGTCATCGACATAGACCTCTAGGTTTTTCCACCTCGCTCGAGAAGGTCTTCTCCATTAAGCCTTTGGGCGTGGCATCGGCATTGCGCAGACCGAAAGACATGGTCATTATAGCGAAAGTGCGAAGGGGTGATGAAGGCGATCTTCTCTTCATCCTCGGGAGATGCTTATTTGGTGGTAACCGAGTAAGCATCTAAAAAACTCAGGAGCTGGGCATCCGCAGTCGCATCGACCAGCTGGTCAATACGAGGCAGCGGGAAATTGTCCTTAGGACAAGCAGGGTTCAGATCTGTGTGATCGACACACATCGTCCACTTGCCACCTTTCTTCTTTACAATGACAGGGTTGGCTAACCACTCGGTGTGATCAACCTCGCGGATGAACCCGGCAATGACGGTTTGCAAGTCGATCTTTGATGATCCTGTTTGAATTCAAAAGCGGCGAAGCTTGGCGAGCAGGCTTTTTGTCCGGCCGGACACCCGGTTTGTGCTCGATGACCTCCTTGGGACTCGGGCATGTCGGATGGCTCCTGTGCAAACACATCTCGCATTAGCTCGGAGGAAGGCAATGAGCTCGCTTTCCTATTTGGGGTCAGATTGGCCCCAAATGAGCTATCTTGGAAGTATCATCAAGGGACGTGGAACTTCCTTGGTTTCTCCCCCGGTGAAGGAGACCCTAGAGGCGTCTGGACTTGGTCTGCAGAACTTGAACAGCTTGCAATGAAGCCGGTCGACCAGGGCAAGGGGCGCTCGTCGCAATCGAGCGACTTTGTAGTTGTCCTTGACCGTGATCACACCGTTAGGACCCGGTATCTTCAGGCAATGGTAAGCGTGGTGGGACACGGCCATAAATTTACCGAGAGATGGCCTGCCCAAGATCGCGTTGTACGCGGATGGGAAGTCGACCACATCGAAAGTGATCAACTCTGTCCGGAAGTTGCTCGGGTTGCCGAAGGTAACCGGCAAGACAACCTGCCCCAACGGCTTGACAGCTTCTCCCAGAACAATCCCGTAGAAGGGCATTGCGACTTCCTTCAGCTTGGAACGAGGAATCTGCATCTCGGCCAAGACCTTAGCAGAAAGCAAGTCCAAAGCGCTCCCGCCGTCTACTAAGACACGGCCAACTCTTGCGTTGCTGATGGTCGGGGCGACCACCAGTGGGAGCCGCTGAGGCTTGGTCATCCCGGTGGGGCAATCCTCCTGAGAGAAGGAGATGGGGACCTCGGTCCACTTCATCGACTCAGACTGAGGTTTTGCCTTTTCAACGTTGTGGACCTCCCGAGCAGCTTCCTTGAGGCTACGTCGAGAGGTGTAAGCCAAGGAGCCGCCGAAGATGACGGCGATATGGTTCACGGGTTCTTGATATTCATCATCATCTTCCCGACCACCATCGTCGGTTTGGCGCTTGGCCTTACCGGCATCACCTTGTTCGGGCAGGGTGGGCATTGGGCCCTTACCGTTGTAGAAATCTTCGAGCTTTGCGGCCCAAGTTCTGCAATGGCGTATATCGTGCCCGTAGTGCTGGTGGAACTTGCAAGATCGGTCGCTCGGACCTTTCTTGCCTTGTCCGCCTCCCTGAGCAGGTTTTTTGCCCTTGTAGTTATTGTTGGGCTTCTTTTGCCCATCCTTGGGAGAAGATGCGCGATCCATACCTGCGACGGTATTGTTCGCATCACCTTTATTTTTCTTCTTCTGGGACTTCTTGTCACCAGGAACATTGCTGCTGCTCTTCTTCTTTTCATCGACACCAGGTTGGGCGGGCAGCTCGCCCTTGTCAAACGCCTTCTTGTACTGAACGCGCTCTGCCGCATTGGCATAGCGATCAGCCGCCTTGAACAGGTCGTTGGCGGTCCAGCTCTCGTTGATCTCGAGATCCTGGGTGAGCCGCTCGTCGCGGACTCCGTTTTTGAAGGCGCGGACAACAGATTCATCCGAGATGTTGGCGGATCTTAATGAAACGCTTCACAAAGTTGCGGAGGGTCTCCCCGTTCATCTGGATCATCTGGTGCAGATCATCCTCCTTGCCCAGACGCACGTAACAGCTCTGGAAATTAGCGATCAGATCACAAAGCTGGTTCCATGAGCTGATGGAACCCTCCTGGCGATTGAGCGACCACGTCCGAAAGCGGCGCCCTCAAGGACAGTCGGGAGGTAATTAGCCATAACGAGCTCGTCACCCTCGGCCGTCATGATGGCCGTAGCGTAGATAGAAATGAATTCCTCTGGGTTCTGAGTCCCATTGTACCTTTCCATGTGACCGGACTTGAACTTTGAGGGCCACCGGACAGCCCGAAGCTCGTCAGAGAAAGCCCTGCAGCCCCAAAGCATACGACCGCCACCTTCCTGGTAACCTAGTCTTGAGAAGGCGTTGGTCTGTTGGCGGAGGAACTCTGCTGAGCAGGATGATTACGCTGGAGAAACTCTCTCGGGACAACCCACCACGCTCCTTCCTCGTGGTCGCGACGATCGCTCCTCACGAGGGACCGTCCGTGATCATCACGCACGCTTACCCTTGTGGTCGTGACTACGAGGACTTGGCGGCGACGGCGACCACGGTAGCTTCGCTCATGGACGATGATCTTCGATGGTGACGAGGTCACGCGATCGACCGGAGCTGTCCGAACCATTCCGGGCAGTTTGGCTGCGCTGCCTGGAGGAGTTGTTGACTTTCCCTAGAGATTTTAGGCCTTCAGCCAATCGTTCTAGGTTAGAAGCAACAGCATCGCCCATACGGGCGAAGTCGGCCTGGTTGGTGGATCTAATCACCGAAGCCATGGCGCGAGTCGTTCGACGACCGCTCTAGGGTTACGGGACCCCGAGGCATCCGCGTTCTGCCCGACCAGAGTCCGGTTACGCGGAGAACTAACCCGGACAGGAGAAGCTTCTGCCGGGAGACTTGGCGAGGGCACGTGAGGTGGGTCGCGACGCGGTCGCTTGCACCGATCGCGAACCGTGCCACAGTCTGATTGATAGAATCGTCGAGGTTGCGGCGAATGACGTCTTGCTCGCGAGCAGCCAGCGCAGCCTCGTCTTGATGCCGAGCAGAGTTAACCTGCCCGACCTCGCCAACCGCCGCAGCCCGTGCAGGATCCTCAGAGGTTCCTACATCAGCCATGTTAATGCTGCGGGGGCCGTGCGAAGGTATGCTAGACGGTGTCATCGCTGTGTCGCCATAGGTGGAATCTACCGACATAGCTTTGGAATCTGACAGATCTAAACCGTCGTAAAGATCATCAGTTCCGTAGTCATCGTCAATGACGGGAGTACGATATGAGGCTATCTCTGCCATATAGGCGGAGACTTCTGCCTCGGAAAGTGTTCGAGACCGAACAGATCGATCTGAATCGACAGGATGAGATGAGGCGTCCGTCGCCGAGTCGTAGCCCTCGGGATGTATCTACAGATCGCCGACGGAGTTCGACATGCTCGATCTGCGTGTCCCACTGATCGGCGCCATTGTCGACGGTTGGGATATTGACCCAAGTCAACCAAGGTTCTTCAAGGAGGAGATAGGAGACACGCCGAACAATCACTTAACAAACAATGAAGGAGAGATGGGGTTTTATCCTGGTTCAGCCTCTCGGAGAGATAATAGCCCTACGTCCGGCCTTTCTTTATATCAAAGAGGATTACAAGGTGGAACTCGGCGAGATCAGCAGGTCTCGGCCAGTAGCATGCGAAAATCTATCGGCTAAGGTCCTCTAAACGCCGTAGGGGCCCATTTATATAATACGGAGCAAACCGACCTACCGAGGGAATATCGGGCCGGGCTAACTACGAGATCGTAACGAACTCATACATGTCAAATACAACCTACGGTAGATAAGGTAATCTCCTAATCTTGAGGATCACGACTTCTAATCCAATCCGGGAAACCAACGTCCGGGTCTTCACGTAGCCGTGCAGAACTCTTGTTCGAGACGGACTCAAACACGATCCATTGGCCGTTACGCACCATGCCAACCAGGATGCTGTTCGGCGGGATGCATATGGGTCAGATGAAACCTTCCAGGGGACTGGGCCCTGGTAGGCTGTTCGATTGGGCCGTCAGGGAGTGGACCATGGCAATGAGCCGTAATCTAATCCCCAACAAAATTCTTTAAAATATTTTTCAAGAAATCACAAACTTTTCAGATTAAATTTTTTTCAACAACTTTCAGATGAAACAAACAAAAACATTGTGATGACCAAAGAACAATACCTAACTGAGCCAAGTGCCGCTTACATTTAAAATACCATCTTTTTGGGCTTGATGGACCGAACTACATAGCAATATGCTCTATTTTATTATGGGCCAATGACTTAATTTTCTTCGGCTCTATTAGTGAGGAGTATTTTTTTTTTGGACTTCTTTAACCATTGCAATTGTTGTTACAAAAACATGGAGTAGGGTTCAGGGTAGATTTGACTACATGACAGTAATCAAGTCTCTAGTTATGAAAGTGTCACTCTTTTTGAGTTAAATAGGAAAATGCCACTAGCATTTTAATTTCTAACATAAAATATCATTACTATGAGAATCTTCATTAGATCAAGTGTTGGATAACACGAAACTACCTCTATGCCCATAAGATTCATAATTAGTCCAGCCATTGTCTTCACCCTGATCTGGTTGTTCGACGTCGGCCTCCTCACTATGAATAACTGACTTATTATGGTTGGCTGCATGGTATTCTATGATATTGTGTTGGTTGAAATGTTCAAAATGTTAGGAAGGGCATGTCCAAAAGTGAATGATATTATATGTTATATTATGTTGATTGATTCAAAATGTTAGAGGGTTATGTCCAAATCTTGTTGCCTGGAGCCATGCATCTATCATTTTGTTTTCTTTGCGCCAAAACATGCTAGGGGGTTATTTGCACCTTCAATACATGAGTTTGTGATGGTGTGGCGCTGGACTAGCTGATGTGGCGACGGCAGTGGCAAAACAATGCCAAAGTGACAAAACTGCCCTCTGAAACCGCCGTGGGGTTATTTGTACTGGTTTCAATACTTTGTGGTACAGGACACCTGGTTTTGGAGCTCAGGGGTTATGTGCGCTCAGGTCCATAGTTCAGGGGATAAGTACACTTTTTCCTTTGTTTTGCCTGCCAAATATGAACCCGCCGGCCTGAATTTCAATTAAAAAAAAGAAGCAAATCTCAAGTCCTAACATTTCCTTCTCTGTTCATCATCCCCGATTACTTCTAGCCGCCATTGCATCATTTGGTTCCCTAAACATCTCTCTTCCTTTTCGACCTAACGCATGATACAAGATAAGACTTGGCGCAGCTTCATTTCTAAATCCTCTCACATAATCACTCTCTCATCCCTTCTTCTTTTCTCTATTATTTGGCCCTTGCAATTATGGCTCCGGAGACATCTAAAGACAGACATTTACACCCAACAAATCAAGGGTCCCCATGTAAATGCCATGGTTGCATTATCCAAATTGATGGTGCCTGAACCATGGCACAGTGCCATGGTTGCAGCAGTTATCCTCAACTCAGAATCACCCGAGGGTGGCATTTGGCAGATAAACAGTGCCAAGAAGACGACGCCTTGCCGCCTTGTTTCTCTTCGGCTCATAGCAACTTCAGATGCCCCTCTATAATATTATAGCAGATATATAGAGGGTTGCCAGAGAAAAGGAACTTTTTAGAGAATAGTGTAAATTGTAAAAGAATTTTACAGAGATGGATAGAGGAGACGCCACTAATATTTTAGAGGGAAGATACAGAGGGGCTGTTGTAGTTGCTTTAAGACTCACAAATAGGGTCTTCATATTTCCTTCTGAAGCCAAAATTGGGTCTCATTTCGTTTTGAAGTTAAATTAGGGTCTCATATTTCGTTTTCTATCAATGGTGTCAAAATTCTGCTCGTAAACAATTCAAGTTTGTATGTCTTACAACTTCGAATTTTGGTTAGAAATTGAAAGGTTTTCACAGCGAGTTTCCATGTTTTTCGCCAAAAAACAAACAGGTACATTTTTTAGAAAATTTTTCTTTCTTGAAGTGAAATTTCACCAATTTTGAGAAAATTTGAAACCCTGCTGAGTACTAAAGCAGTGCAGATGTTGCTTGATATTTCTGCAGCCTGAATGCAATGAAATGTGAAGTTATTAGACAGGAAGCAGCAGAAATATCAAACTATCAAGCTAGTAGATGTCTCACATCTCTATCAAAGTGATTTCGACTTATTAAATATATACTTACTGTCTATTTCATTTATGTTTTGTGAAGCCAAGACAGGAGACTAGTCCATGATCAAAAGCCACAAGTCAAAACCACATATATGAACCCCAAGGCCAGCAAAGTATGGCGCTGAACACTCGAGAAGACTTGCTCAATGCTTTATATCATTTTCATCAAGATTATGATCCCAATAAATACTCAGCACATGCCTCAACAGGAAGGCACACACCATTTCCCAAAATTATATACTCTCCGAAGAGCGCCTCCAGGAGAGTCAGGTCGAGATGACCTCTCAGGGTGCTATCATTTCACATGCCCCAGAAGCAGGAACATGATGACGCACTGGAATACACTGAAGATGGTGCATTGCCCTTGTTGCTTGCTTGCAGCGATTGATGCAATTTGAGTAGAAGCCTTCAAGTATGAATCAAGAAACACGGTAGGTGGTGCTCCAAGATGGCCAAGAGCTCTCTGCCTTGGCTACCCCTGTCTAGTTGCCGGCCCTCAAGCCTACCTACAGCCTCCACAAGCTGCCCTCTTAGCCTCTGCGGTAATAGACACCCACCTGACTTGATACATTCCCTATACAGTGGCAGGTAGGCCATGGCAATCACCAGCTGAAGTGGGAGGTCCCTCAAGCAGATTGGTGAGTCCCCCTTCTCCATTATCCTCATGAAGTTAACAAAGTGCTCTTGCGCAGACGTAAACCCCTCAGAAAAGGCTGCCTCTGACCAATGCTCAAGCATGAAAGACCTAAGCTTTGTATCCACAGCGTCATCAGCAGATCTTGCTATGTTGTCAGCAACAGTGTATGTGGTAGCTGGGTCATTGAGGAAGTCCGAGCGAAGAAGAAAATCCACACCATGCAGGGAACCTGTGCTCCTCTCACCAGCAGCCTTGAGAATTTCGATGCTGAGTGGTGCAAGAACATGTTGGGGAACTAGAGGTAGAAGATAAGCAGCAACTGCAACCTGACTACTAGAGGTCGCAGCAGTAAGGGCTAGGCAAAGCTCCATGTCCCGACAACCACGACTGACGAACCATTCAACAACTTGAAGGCATCCACGTTCAGCTGCCCGCATTAAAGGGCCAAGAAAGGCAACAGCATTACCCTCCTCAACTAAGCATCCCATAGTTTCGAGTTTCCCATAGTGGGCAGCAAAGCCAAGTGCTAGATCCACATCAATGTCCAAGCTGTTCCTTCGAGCAATCTAAACAAAATTCAAACATGAAATATGTCAAAATGATGCCATGATTAAATATATATTTGCACCATGAGATAAAAAAAAGTCATATATATATCAGAAAGTACAATATAAAAAGGAAATTTCTTGAAAAGCTATATATAGCTCCCTAGACTATGACAACCAAAATGTTAATACATTTTTTAGAGCATTAGGTGAGTATTTACATATAACAAAAAGGGAATGATGTAAATAATATAGTTGATATACACAAGCAGTAAATTAAAATTGTGAACTGCCATATTTAAGCAATGGTTAACCACAATGAAGTGTACTATTGCAAAGCTGTTTATACATACTGGACCTAGATGGCTAGATAGCTATCTGAATTTGGAACTAGATATGATTACGAGGATACTCCATTTTCATGTTAGCTATCTGTATCATGACCCTACTGCATTAGCACCATATTACGAGACCATAACGGTCAAGCTCAATTCAGGGATGCCTTCCATGATGACTCTAATAAGATTTATCACAACAAACAAATACAAGCATAAACTTGGTAAATGGTAATTCCATTTAACCTGTGGAAATATTAGTCACCAAAATGAATCTTTAATTACTATTTCAAGTGCTGACCTTGAATCTCTTTAAAGTTGTGAACTCAAGTTAGTAATTCATAAATTTCGGGTTCTCTTAGGTAAGGATGAGACGTTAAACCTGAATTGCCAATACGATAGGAGCCACACAACATGCCATCACAAATTTGGATCAGATCAGTTATCATTTATCAGTAAGCAGTCTACAAATCACTCCATGAAAAGCATTATACAAATCTCCAGACAATTTTGATATTGTAGGTGCATCCATGCATGTACACTCAGAATGAACCACACATCAAGAGATTCAAGACTGAAGTGAGTTACAACAAATATAATTAAAATGTGACAGTACAGTTCCACAAGAAAAGGACAGGTTCCAGTAAAAAAACATAAATTCATAGCAGAGTAATATAGGTTACATGTGATGGTTCCTAGTGGGAATAATTGTCTGTAGCAAGCAGTTAATAAGCATTTAGTTTGTGCTGCATCTATATTGTCTGGTCAATAAGAGTCATTAACCCAAACTGTAAGTCTATGCTTTATTATTTCCTGATGTAAGAAGATGCACACAGGGACTATGCTTTATTATTTCCTGAAGTAAGAAGATGCACACAGGGACTATATTTATTATTACCTGAAGTAAGATGCGTACAAGTTCGGTGCTTCCATAGCGTGAGGCTTCAAGAAAGCATTGGTTCACATTGTCAGCGCCACCCTCAACCAATAACTCTAAAAGGCCTTGTATTGCGTTTGCAGAGATCCCTGATGCCCATCCTGGGTCGAAGGTGCTTGCGAATAGTGTAAGAGGAAAGCATGCAGCATCGAAGGCTTCAGTGAAATCCTTCCCAGTAAGGTCATTATCAGCGAGATCCAGAAATGTCTTGAAAGCAGACAGCTGAAGTTGAACCTCAATGATTGTGCCATGGTTTCCTTTGCCCTTGATCTCCCGCACACGCGAGTGTAATCCAATACACTTCAGAGCCCATTCTGTGAACTTGTGCACCTTCGCGCTCGCTTCAGCCTTCAATACCTCATCACCATGGGATTCTTGGAGACGTTCGTGCAACCTTAGAAATACTCACAGATGTCAGATTCGTTCCAACTAATATGTAGGTTTAAAATAAGATGAATAATCAATTTCAATGCAGATTTAATGTGAACTTGCAAAAACTAAAAAAAAATTAATAGTCTTACTTTTGACCCATGAAGCTCACAGCATCAGCAAGGCTAGTCGTCCGCCCCCTGCATGCCGACACACAAGATGCAAGAAATGATGTCCGAAGCGCAGCACGTGTGAAATCGTTCGCGCCCTCTGAGACAATCCTCCTTATCAACGCTACAACCGCATGCAGCTCCTCCTTGTCACTCAAGAACCAAATGGCATCAACCGCCACACAGAGCACGTCATTGAGACCTTGTGCATCAGCTCTTCCTACTAGTCCCTCAGCGCTCTCCCAATCATGGGTGCTTACCGCCCGCTGGAATGACCGGCTCAGCTCAACCCGGTCATGCCTCGAGAGCTTCCTGTCCTGCTGCCTGCCACAGTCCCTACTTCCATTCGTACATTCCAAGTCCAGCTCCTCCCCAAAGTCGGAGCTCACCGATCTTGGCTTCTTAGGCACACAACCCTTTGAGCTCTTGGAATCCTTGGGCGGCAAGGGGCACTCCTTTGAGCTTCCATTATTGGCATCCATGGCGCCACCCTCGGCATGGACCGGCTCATCCATGCCCATCTCGGAGGAGACCAGTGGCTCCTCCAGCCTCACGTTCTTGCCCTCCACCTCCATGTCCTTGGATCCAATCTACTTTCAATCAATAAACCACCACCCGTCAGGCTTCGAACTGCCACAATGAAGAAAAGGGAATAATTCTTCTCAATTCTGATTCACAAGCTAGATCACTCCTCACCTCCAAATTCTTCTTCCCCTCCACCTCCATCTCCTGCCTAATGCCCTCGATCCAACCTGCGAAATAACAGCAGAAACAATCAGACCAACGAATCAAGAAGAGGGGATCGCTGAAGCCCAAGAAGAGAGCGCGAAACCAATTGAGCCCACCTCAGGAGGCCGCGGAGAGGTCTCGACGCTGCGCGTCCGAATCCGAATGGACTCCGGCACAAAACAAGAGCCCGGCCAAGGAAAGAGAAAATTCCACTGCCGCCACCACCACCGTCCACCGCCTGCAAGGAGCAAATCGAAACCAAATGAACAGCAGGCGGGCGCCGCGATTGGGTTCTTGATGCGCACCAGAAACAGCAGCAAGAAAGTGGAAACCAACAGAACAAATCGAAGAGCAGGACGCGCCGGCTCTTACCGGAGATCGATAAAGCGGGAATCTTTCTCCTTTGTTCTTGATTTTCCTCCTCCTTTCTTCTTCCCCGAGGGAAACCGAACAATCAGAGAATCAGAGGAGGGGCATGGAGGATGATAATAATAGTAGTATCACGATGAATCCAGGACGAAACAACGAGGAGGGTGAGGTAGTGGTGGAGGACAAGGAGGAGGAGGAGCCGCTGCCTCGCTCGCGCCCCTGCGACTCCGGAGCGAGCACTCTCCTCCCTGGACGGGGAGAAGAAGAAATACGCCCTCCCCCTCCCTCCCTCTCTCTCTCTCTCCTCTCTCACACCACCACCACCACCACCACTGTCTCTCTCTCTCCGGCCTTTTCTTTAGCTTTTTTTTTAGAGGTGTTGGATTCGCCTGCTCTGCATTTTCTGTGTGTCATGGCAGATCGGCAGGCCCAGCTCCTAGCTTTTTAATACCCACTGAAAAGTGGAGTCCTTTCTCCATTAGTGAAAGCCGGTTTATTATACGGGGAGGGGGTGGTACCAGTGGCGGACGCCGGACGAAAATCAAGCCTGGACAAGCCTAAACCTTAGGCTTATCATTTAATTGGCATGCTACTTAGGTTTATCACTTAATTGGCAAGCCTAAACCTTAGGCTTACCATCTCTTATTCGGAGGAGAAAATATTTTCATATATAGAGTATGTTCATATTTTTCTACCTGTGATACTCGTGAGAAATCTGTTTATTTAAACCCGAGTTTTTACATTGAAAACTTGTATTACACATTTCAAATGCATGTTCATCATAATTCTATGTTATTTAATGAGACTTTTCTCATGCGTTTTCTATATTAATCGAGTGGGAAGGTTTTTTCATGTTCTCTGTAAAAAACGAATGGAGAGAGAAAAAATATAGAAGCAGCAACATTTTTACTTCAGTAGGGAATCGAACTGAGACCTGCAGGTCGCAAAATCGCTAGCAAATCAACTGAACTAGCAAAGCAAGATAAACTAATTCTTAGCTCTTTCATTTTTAGCAGGATCAGAGCATGTACTATATAGAGTGACACCAAAATTTAAGTTCAGGCGTGGCCCCCCCAAACCACAGTGGTGGATCCGCCCCTGGGTGGTACAATACAAGGCTGCAAATTGTTGCTATTATGCCTAGCCTACGATGGTGTGGTTTTGCAATTTAATCCTCCCTTCTTTTTTATATATCAATCTTCTTCGGTTTCGTCCATCTGAGTTGAAACATTCAATAGATGATGCATCATTGTGCAGCTCGCACTCCACACATAATATTAGAGCTTATAGGATAGTACAACTCAGTAGTCACTAAACCATCTATAAGGTCTACCACGTAGGATACATGATGATGTGGAGGAGAGTAAAGATGCATAGAATTTGAGTCGTTTTCAAAGCAAGAGTCGACTCTACATGAGAATTAAGAAACTTTGTATGTGAGTAAATTATCTATGAAAACGTACAACCATCTTTATTATTTTATATGTTATCTCTAGTGTTATCTCTATGTGGCATGACAATAGTTAGATACGGTTAATATATCAAACATTGTATATGCATGCTCTTACAAGCTTTAACAAGACTTGGCAGCTGACAATACGGAGTCGAACCTTTCTACTTGCCGCCATTAATCCCCTCGGACCTCTCCTAATAACTTGTGTTCAAGCAATGAAAATGTTTTAGCTCATTGCATAATGTTTTACAAGTGTTTAAATATCTTATGGATTTACATCAAACCAAGAGCATGTTTGGCTCTAAGGAATTAAAATTTTAGGAATTAAAACCATAGGAACAAGGCAAAATGTAGCAAAATTGATTGTATGAAACTCTAAATTTGATAGTTTTGCTAGATACTATTACAAATCTCTCTTTGTTGTATAACACTTTAAATTTGATCTTCTTTTTTAGAAGACACACTTTCCAATAAAAAATAATTTCTAATCATATAACAGGAGAGAATATAGGGTAAAAGGTTTATTTTTGCCTTTCTAGTTAAGCAAAGTGATATAGGCTTGATAATGGAAAAAAACTAAAGAAAAGGAGAAAAATTCAATCTTCCCGGTTAACCATTAAACAACATAAACATTCACCATTACATTTGTAAAACATCAATTTTCGCAAATAATATGGGTTCACACACCTTAATTTTTCTCTCCTATATTTTTCTGCAATTTTTAAGCACATATATTTTGCTCGACTAGAAGGACAAAATGGACCCTTGTTTTTCTCTCCTATGGATAGAAATGATGTTTTATCATAGAGGGTGTTGTCGGGATAAAATCACGGCCCATTGCTATGGCCCACTCCCTGACGGCCCAACCGAACAGCCTACTAGGGCCCAGCTCTCTAGAAGGTTCTATCAGGCCCATATGCATCTTGCCGAACAGCTTCATGGCTGGCACGGTGCGTAATGGTCTAGGATTCGTGTTTGAGTCCGACTCGAACAGAGTTCTGCACGGCTACGTGAAGACCCGGACGTTGGTTTCTCGGATTGGAGTAGAAGTCGTGATCCCCAAGACTTGGAGTTTTCCTTATCTACCTCGGGATGTGTTTGGCATGTATGAGTTCGTTACGATCTCGTAGTTAGCCCGGCCCGATTATCCCTTGGTAGGTCGGTTTGCTCGGCACTATATAAACAGGACTCCTACGGCGTGTAGAGGGGACGAGTTTATGGTTTACAGCACCTGGCCTAGAAATTACTTCTGTACACACACAATCTCGCCGAGATCTGTCCATCTCGTCGAGCATCCTCTTGTAATCATCTCTGATATATAAGAAAGGCTGGACGTAGGGTTGTTATCTCCTCGGAGAGGCCCGAACCAGGATAAAACCCTTGTCTCCCTATTGCTCGTTGGTTGCTGTTCGTTCTGTTCGACGTGTCTCCTATCTCCCTTTTCTCAAGAACCTTAGTTGACTTGAGATCGATATCTCAACCGTCGACATGTGTCTTTAAAAAAAGAACAACAAATTTAGGGTGTTATATAATAAAAAGAGGTATTTGTAATGGTATCTAGCAAAGCCATTAAATTTAAAGTGTTATAAGGACAAGTTTGCTAAATTGTATATTATTTTAAAATATAGGAGGGGGAATAGACCGTTTCTTCATGTGCCATATAGGATAAAAAGCTTATGTAGCAGCAAATTAATGTGGAGAGAGATCATAATCGTTTCTTAGTATATAAACCATTATTTCACTTAAATCGAAGAACTAGAAACGACTTAGAAACTCATTGTGGTGATTAACGTTTCTTCCCACAACTTTTATACCAATTAAAAATCAATACTAAGAAACCCACTAAAAAAACCCATGCAATGTAGTGCTTGTTTCTAAATCTATCATTAATACACTCTCTCCTCTCTAAGTAACAAATGTAAGAAACAATGCATTGTGATTGCTCTTATAAACATGGCTACTTGGGGAAATGTTGTTGGAATTAATGTTTGGAACTTTACCTTTTACCATTCGAAACCATTAAATTTTAAGCACGTATCCCTTTTATCATTCCAAGTCATTTATAATTACACTGGTCATCTTTACTCACCGTAAACAATGACAATATTACATTTTATCTATTTTTACACAACCATGGCATTTTTGCTTGGTATATTTCATCAACAATTAATTGCCGCTCTTCCAAGCAGGAAGCAGATTAAAATAAACGAGCTACTCCTACAGTCGAGAGATCAGGACACCTGAATCGAGTAAAACGCATAGGCGCATAGCCCTAAACAGCATGGTGAGTCCTTCAAAAACTCTTAATCCAAAAACCATTATAAACATGCTTAAAACAACCATTATAAACAGCATATATATATATAAGTAAAATTCACATCACCTAACATTTTATCAGGAAAGCAGGGCATCAAATCAGCAAATCCATCGTGCACCACTTTGACATGGTGGTTAGATATACGAATCTCTCGCAAAGGCGCCGATCGATCCCATCCATCGCGGCCAATCCACCGTATGGGGGCATCCATCGTAGAACCGACGGGTGTATGGCTGTCATGTGACACGATGTTCCCGTCCATTTTTGCCTGGTTTTCTTTGGCAACCGCAGGGGCGCGGGAGGGGACGGGGGTGGCGGCGACGGATTGGTGTCTCACTTTTTTTCATCTCTCTTACTCTTCGTGTTCAGGGCAGTTCCTCGCATTTTAGAAGACGCAGTGCAGGTTAAAAGTGGGCCCTTCGTTTCAATAATAAAGAAATATTTTTATATATCAATTACAATTATAAAATAGGAAAACGTCTATATAACACCCTAACTATTACCCTTCGTCAAAATACCCTTGAAATACGAAACCAGTTGTCCTATCCTGCAAAACCAAGAAAAAGATGCAGATAACCCCCGTTTTGTTTTTACGGAGGTTTTGCCGATGTGGCAGGTGAGCGGGCACTTCCCTCCTGTCCTCTCGCTTCCCTCTCTCTTCCCTCTCTCTCCTCTCTGTCAGTGGCACTTCCCTCTCCCCACCAGTCGCCTCTCCTCTTAGACATTGCCACCGCCTCCCTCCCTCTAGCCGTTGCCTCCTCCCTCCTCCCTCCTAGCGTCTCGGCGACACGCCCCTCCCCTGCCTCGTGCCACCTCATCCCCATGGCAATCGCCGCCGCCTTCCTCCCTTGGTCGTGCCGCTGCCTTCCTCCCTTGGCCGTGTCGCCTCCTCCCTTAGGCCGTTGTCGTCACTGTCACCTCCCGCCTCTGGATGTTATTGCGCGCATGTTGTCGCTTCCTTCCCCTGGCGATGCGCCGCTCCCCATGCCTCGCGCTGCCGCCTCCCCTTGCTCGTAGTCATCACCTCCTCCTCTAGATGATCTCGCGCGCGTGCCGTTACCTTCTCCCTGCAATCGTCACCGCCTCCCTCCCCTAGTGTCGTGCCCCTCCTCCTGCCATGCGCCACCTCCTCCCCCTAGCCGTCACCGCTGCCTTGCTGCATGGGGCCGGTTTGGAAGGTCACCGCACCCAAACCGCTACTGTGCCGATGCGCCTATGCCCCGCGTCGGCCACCAGGAGAGCCGCCGCTTAGATTTGAGAGAAGAGGAGAGAGGTGAGGGGAAGAAAGAGGAAGAGAGAGAGGTGGAAGAAGGATGAGAGGATAGAGCATGACATGTGGGCCTGATGAGGCAAAATTTTATTTTATGCTTTTTTCTATGACTAGGCATCCACCCCTTGCCACATGGGCAAAACTTTGCAAAAACCACCACGGGGGGTTATCTGCACCTTTTCTCGGTTTTGCGAGGTAGGATACCTAGTTTCGTAGTTAGGGGGTATGTACACGAAGGGTCATAGTTCAGGGTGTAATATGGACTTTTTCCTATAAGATATAATAAGAACAAGTTATCAAATGCAAAGATGTTATAAAAAAAGGAAAATTGAGAGTGAGAAATAACGAACGGATTAGCAACTAGCAAGTCCCGCTAGCCTAGTTATAGATGGTCAAACGGGCGGCCTGGCCTGGCATGGCACGAGCCTGGTCAGGCACAACCCGATTAGACTGGACATGGCACGGCCCGAGGAAGGTGGCTGGCCATGCCATGCCAGGCTGCCAGCCCACAGGCCGAGGCAAAGGCCGAGGCATGGCCCGAACTGTGCCGGGCCGGGACGGCCCAAAGCACGACGGGCCCATCGGGCCTGTTAGGCCATCTGTACTAAATAGTGAAAATATGAGGTAACAAAGGCCCAGGCACGGCCCGAAGAGTGGTTGTGCCGTGCTGGGCGGGCCCAAGGCACGACGGGCCCATCGGGCCTATCAGGCAATCTGTACTAAATAGAGAAAATAGGAGGTTAAAATGTTGGCGCTACGCTTTGAACCTAGGAGCTATTGGCTTTCAAAGCTCTATTGCCACACCTACTAGCCACTGGGACATGGTTTCTCTTGAGATTGTTGTATCATATTATATTATAATATACATGTTGATGAACATAAAAATTGAAAAATATTAATCGTGCCAGGCTGGGCCGGGTCGGCGTGCCTGGCCTTCAGCCCAGGCACGACACGCCTAACCGGGCCGTGCCGGCCTATGCCCAATGTACGTTGTGTCGTGCCGTGCTTCGGGTCAGGCCGAAATGTCGTGCCTCGTGCCGACCTGCCCGGCCCGTTTAGCCATCTATAAGCCTAGTACAATTAGCGAGCTACTAGCATTAGTATCCAGCCTATCTCAACACTGTAGCAAGCCCAAAACACTATAGCGAATAAAAATGGTTGTGAATAATGAATAGGATTCCCAATTCAATGCTACATACCAATGGAAATAGTCTTAGTGTTTTATTACAACATGAACAATATACATATATAGGTTGGGTCCTTACCATCGTAGGCCATGGATGGTTACACCTCGTGCACCAGCCTAGCAACTGCCCTATTCTGCTAAGGTTTTATCAGAACCGACGGGCACGGTCAAGACCACTTGGCACATCTACAAATGACATTTCGGGCAGCTCTAGGTGTTGATCGTGTGGTAGGCGGTTTGGATTGGCTTGGATAAATTATGGCTCGGTGGAAGTGGAACAAAGGCATATGATATATGATGGGAAGGTTGGTTCAATATGAGTTGTTTTACCATACGCTAAAATAAATATGAGTCGTTCATTGCCATCGATCTAACAGTTCAATCCCATTGTTGCCGGACCCCGTTACACCAAAAGTGAAAGAAATTTTGTCCCTTTCCTTTTGAAGTGTGATTCTTTCAATAACCTTCTAGATATATAAATGCTTAGCACTAAAATATACTAAAAGTTTTGCTAAACATTAGTTGTCTAAAAATTTCCTATGTCCTAGTCGATTTTAACTTACCTAGAATCTCTTGTTGCCACCATCTTACTCCTCATCGACACCACCTTTCCCTTCTCCCGTCGTTGCTAGGGTTGGGGGTAAGTTCAGTTTCTGCACTCCCTGTCGTAGAGGAATGTAGGGGTTGGTAGACCTGTGGTGGAAATAGGGTTGTGGTGGGGCGACGAGTTTCCAATCAGCATTAGAGGTGCAAGCATGGTCAAAAAATGGTTGGATAGCGGTGGCAGGCTGATCGGCGCAAATGGCTAGAGTTAGGATGGGCAGAGCTTCAGGAAGATGGGACTGAAGCGACAATGTAGGTTGGCTAGGGAGCGGTAAAGGCACGCGGACAGCCAAAAAAGGAAGGGGAAGGAGGGGAGAGGCAGCGCTGGCAAGGGAGAAAGGGTGCCACTGGTGGAGGGTCGGGATGGGTAAGAGTTGAGAGTATTTGGGATCGGGAGGTGGAGACGTCAGAGGAAGGGGATGCACAAGGTGGTTGTATAGAGTGAAAGGAAGATCTAGGCTGTTGAATCTTGAAATCAACTGAGGGATGAATAAAATTAGGCAATTGATATGTTGTTGGTCCCATATACTATCGCTAAAGGTAGATTAAGAAAAAGAGTCATCGAGGTCACTGCCCAATCTTATTGTTTGTAGCATAATTATAGACTTGTATACTAAAAATTATTGTTGGAAGATAAGTATGTTGCCTACCCTTTTTCATCTGTTTAGATTTTTTATTGAACTGGTCAATCCATTCAATTTAGTATACTATCAGAGCCAAAAGTCTCAAGTTTGAATTCTGCCTGACATAATTGAATAAATTGTGCACTCTTATTCCACGTCAGAGACCACAAGAGAGCCTCCACGTATTCCAATTATTCCTCATCATCTTAGGCCCTATTTTTTTGACCCTCTAGCCATCTTGTAACCCTCAGATACCTAAAGTCCAAACAAACATCTAGTTTTTGCAACCCTCTTCCAAGAAGTCAAAAGCCCCAAAAGCCCAAATTATACTGTGATCTGAGAAGCAAGTTCTAGGTAGCTTGTCTAACTTTTATGGGTTGTAAAAGCTAGCTTCTAAGGATCAAAAGACAGAAACGGCTTTTAAAGATGGTGCAACTCAAACAAACAGAGCCTTAAACTTGTCTAATTGACTAGTGCATACAACTTAATAGTTACCACTAAATGTACGTGATTAATAGTTACCATTAGATTTTTATGATCAGTCCATACAACTTACCTGAAACTGATAGGGCCTCGTTTAGAAGCCGTGATCGGACGGTAGAACTGGCACTGCCCCTGGATTTTTCTATTTAAGCCGTGGTAAAGCAGGCAGCGGGCTTCGGGCCGGCTCAGCCAGTTTCGAGCCCGATGCCTGCTGGTAGGCCTGCAGGCTCGGCCTGGTCTTTCAGGACTTAAGCTTTTCTAGGCCCGGTCTTTCGGGCCTTGCCCGGCATTTGATCAGGTCTAGTGCACACAAACAAACAGTGACCACAAGGTCTACACGAATCTTCTTAAACGTGTGGAAGGCGCCGCTATAACTATACAATGTGCCGTAAATTTTTCTATAGAACGTTGAAACAACAAGGGCAATAAAATAATAGAGAAGGCGTTTTCGTTGCTTTATTTCGCTGTCAAGTTGAGCTCCGCCGTGACAGCGAGAGTCGCCTCCCTTCCCTCTCCCGCCGGAGCTCCGAGGGGCCACGCCACGGGCCACGCCCACCACCAAACACACGTCCCTCTCCAGGGCGGGGCCCACTTCCTGTCTTTGGTTCCCCCGGGCCCACCCCAATAATGGCAATGCCCTTACCCTCATCTCCTGTGCCCGGCCGTACCGTGGCCCCGCGTGTGGTCTGTGAAAGCTCGCTTCGGCCAAATTGGTTTCGAAAGGGGGAAAAACGCTCATGGCATTTTCACTAGGGTTGTCCCAACTTGCAACTTGCAAACAATAGCTGCTATGTTTCTTTCTTGTGAGCATCGAGCTAGACAATCGTAGCTACGTGCTCTAGGGAAATGGGATCAATCTGAAGTTCTGAACCACCGTAGCTTAATTGGACGAAGCTCTAGTTTGTAGCCTCTGATATAAAACGTGATCACGGACCTCAAATTAGTCGATCAAACGGTCTGCGACAACTTGTTTTTATTGTATTTAAAACGTAATTTTTTAAGTGGGCCACCTTATTTCTAACAACATTCTGGTTTTATTCTTTTCATCTTAAACTAAAATCAAAAGGTAATGCTGGAAATTTATCTTTTTACCGGTCAAACGATGCAATACTTATAATAATTGTTGTGGGGTTTTATATTATTTTCTTAAAGTTTCTATTTTTTAAAAAATTGTTAGACTAACCAGGACCTCTTTGAAGGGGTGAAAAACTTTTTCTGCGTGTTACGATTAAAACTTGCTTTGGAATACCTATAAAAATAGAGATTAAGATGAGAAAAAGGCACAACACAGGGTCACGCCTCTACATGCCCCATCTTAGTTCTTTTCAGAATGAGCCTCACTCCACTTCATTGCTAGGAGAAATTTCTATTGCCCCCATCATGTTAGCTAACAGATAGGAGAACAATGTGAGTGATGGCGTCGACCAAGCCAAGAGAGGAAAAGAGGAGCACAAGGCAAACATAACGTCATAGTTGGCCATGAAAGGAGGGTAATTCGTCTTACGTGGTATGCAAAGAGAGTTGAGAAGGAAACAAGAAAGCTAGCAACATATGGTAGAAAATGAGCCACCATCCAAGGGGTAGAGAGTGGTGGTAATAGAAAATGAAGGAAGAAGATGATGGAGCGGTTTTGCATGGCTATGGGGGAGGAGGAGCCATCAATCTACCGGGAAAGTCAGGACAAGGACAAGTTGAAGCGGATAGCTAGACTCCATGATCTACTTGCAACATACTAGGTATACAAAGGGATGTAGGAACAGCTTAAGAATTATCCTAAAATTCAAAATTAGTGCAGATAGTATAACGATAAGAGATGTTACAGCATCTCCAACTAAAGTTTTAAATGCACACTTTATAATACTATTTCACTGCACTGTCTATTCATCTCTCTAATTTTTTCATCTTATACACTGCATTCTAAAGAATTTCTTTCCTCCAAAAGACACTTTATTCCTACATACTTTATTTTACAGTTTCCCTGCAAATACTATTATGACTCAGTTATACATTCAGAACCGAGTCATAGGATCAACCTACATGATCTGAACTCTCGTCACGTTCATTAATTCGACAAATTGTCCCACCCGGTGAAAAGAAATTCAGCGAGGAGCCATTATTGAAATCTATGAAACCTCCTATTATCGCCCAAAATATACATAGAGCCATTTACAAATACATAAATACAGTTTTAATACCAAGATACGTACAACAAGATCAGGCCAATTAATTTGGTTCATAATTTTGCAGGCAACGAGTTTGGCAGCAAAAAAATGGACCACATGGAAAGAAAGAGAACAAGGGAGGGAGCATTAGCACACGGGTGCCACAGAGAATTCCAGGTTTTGGTCGGCCCACAGATCTACGCAGGTGCAAATTATTAGGGCATTTGCTACGTCCCTAAAACTCAAAAAGTAAATGGTGGGAGTATTTGTTCTAAAAAAAATGGTGGAAGTATCTTTTTTCCCTCCAAAATATGCTCCGCTGTTTATTTATCCCTGGGAATCTACCCCTGTTTATTTATTTCATTCTCAATGTTTACATAGTTATACTATACGTTTACAAGTTGACCTCTCTCAGCTCATTCCCTAATTCTCGAGGGGGGGGGGGGTTGTATTGATTGGTTGGCGCCACTCGATGCACCACATTGTTATCCTACTTAAAACAATTTGGGGAGGTGCGAAATGCTAGATTTAAGATTGATATATTTTGAAAGGGGCGGCTAGCTGTCAATTAACTAAGAGTAGTTTTACTCCCAGTTAATTTTCTGGGTCGTTCGATCTCTCAGTCCAACAACCCAGATTTCTTTCTCACTCTCCATTTGACCTCACCTTCTCCCTCAATCCCCTTCTCCCTCGATCCCCACCTTGACCTCAATTCCTTCTCCTGTGCTTACCCGACGACACCGCCTCTCCCTCATCGGTGCCCCTACTCTCTCTTGTTCTCCCTCTTCGGCGTCTCTGCTCCACAGCCTCCACCTCCTCTCCCACGACCTCTGTCACCACCCGCGGCTGGTGGCATCGCGCCCTGCCAACCCCGCCCACCCTATCCTCCATCGTGTGAGCGGATCCACCCACCGCCACCACCCAACCGCCTTGACTAAGCCCGCTGCTCTGGCGTCGCTATCGATGCCTCACAGCACCACCACAATGCCCACCCCATTGCCGGTCGGCCACCTCCCTCGACATCCCTCTAAGCCCGGGGCGCATGGGAGAACCACGTCTCCGAACCGTAACCATAACCCTAACGCCGCCTCTCCTCCCCCTTCTCCCTCATCGGTGGCACCACTCTCCCTCGTTCTCCCTCTTCGGCGTTGCTGCTCCACAGCCTCCATACCATGTAAGTTAAAAATCAATTGACCAAGTGATTATTAGAAAGAAATCAATTTTGAAAAGAAAACATTTTTTACTAAGTTTCAATCGCTTGAGACATTTGAGAAATGGTTTGGAAAAACCAGTGCATTTGATTATTGAAAAGCATCATTTAATATTTAAAACTAGAAGTTCCCCATATAAGCTTCTAACATATCTTCTTCCCATTCCCAAGCTCACAAGATGCGACGAAAATCCATGTTTATTTAGAGCTAGATTGAGTTGATGCATTTGCACATGAATCTGGTCACAACATAGATACAGGCCAAACATCATCCCATTACATTTTGTATGTGTGACCAATCCATATACGGACAACCAAATAGTTATATGATCTTTTAATGTCGTGCGGTCGTAACACGTCTCTCTACCGTTCTTTGGTTAAAGGAAAGAGGGGAAGAAAACATTATAGGAAAAAGAGAAAAAAGAAAGAAAGAAAGAAGAAAAAAAAAAGGCTGAGAGGGAGAGGGAGGGGCAGTACCGTACGTGCAGGTTGTGCATCGGTGGTGTTGGCGGTGGTGTGAGAGAGATTCTGTTGCCGTGGGTTGCTGCAATGCAATGCAACCACCCGTCGGCGTCACTGATGTCACCCGCACGCGGCCACCTGCGTTTTCCTCTCCTCTTCCTCCTCCTCCCACGGCAACGGTGGCAAGCAAACCGGCTTTTCTTTTGTGCGCGTACGTGTGTGAGCACGTAAATTAAGCCCTCAAAAGTTTAATCGCCAACCATAGGGTTGTGTTTCATCACTTGTTCAGCAGTAAGTAGTTATACGTGTCGGTGAATTAGCATTGGATAGCATCAGTTCGATAAGTGTTCAGCGTGCTGGGCTATTTGTAAAATAATGCTATGTGAGGAACTTCAAACTATGCAGCATGTTCCGTTTGGCAGTATAATTTAAATTATACTTTTTGTAATGTCACTTCTATTTTTTAAACATGTCATTTTGACATTGATACGTCTACAAAACATAACTTTTATTATTAATTGCCTATACAATTTGTTCATAGAATATGAAAAATTATGATATCATGAAAGTGTTTTTCTAGAGGAATCTATATGTATGAGCCTTATGTGCCACAAATCCAAATAGTTCAAAAGATCTTAATATATAAAGTTTTTAAAATTCACCTTAGGACATGCATAAAAAGATGTATGAGAGAATATGGTTAATGGTTTTATATGTGTACAACTGAAAAAAAGTGGTTTTAACAAACTTATTCTATCAGATACCATTTTTATTGGCACTATAACATGTTTACCTGTATGCATAATTTTGTGCACACCAAACTTTTGCCAAAGCTATTATTTCCAAGGAAAAAAAGGAAGGCACTATATCCACCAAATTAGTTTTAGAGAAATTTTGGTTGAGGAGTCGAGTCACAAGAAAACATGGTTAGGACCAAAACAAAGTTATCAAATGGAGTTTTAATTTTGTATTCAAACACCGTGCTGTATCCTAAACCATTGTGATACAAGAAAAAAAGTTTTTCCTATTAGAACCATAAAATTTCAATGTTGTCAAACAGGTTCTGAATGTTTAATATGTTCTTATTGATTAAGATTTATAGCAGGAATTACATTAAAAGTGACCGTCTTTAGAAAGATTCTATATTATTAAGACCTTTTTTAATTACGGTGCTAAGGCTTGTCATGACAACAATCGTACCACATGTATAGTGGTACTTGTCGTTGACCTTGATGTAATGTGTCATTACATCTTTACTACATGTTATAAGTACATAAGAACCTGTGTGTGAGTCATAACAATAGTGATGAATATGATATCTCGAATCAACCATGAGCATTCCAACAATCCCTCTATATCCCATCTAAAACATTATTTATGCTTTAATAAATAGTGTTTTAAAGGAGGTATAAAGGTGCTGTTGGGAATGCTCAAAAGCTTCACCTATCCGATCCTATCATTTTCTTTTATTTTTCTCAATCATATAAAGAGGGATAAAACGTTCTTTTCATTCGTTGTTATTATCTGGTTACTTATGCTTTCATCCTACTAATCGCATAGAAAAAGCTTTCATCCTACAAATTGTATAGAAAAAAAGTATATTTTACATTCTGAACTATCACGCTTTGCCGACATATCCCCTTAACTATAAAACTATGTATTATGTCCCCTAAAATTAAGAAATTAGCGCAAATAACCCCCTGGGAGGTTTTGGTGAGTGGTTTTGTCTATGTGGCAGCTGAGTTGGTGTCTGGCCTTTGACATGGCACAAGGGCCCACATTTAAGACATTCCCTCTCTTCTTTTTGTCTCTTACTCATCTATCTCCTGTTCCTACACGATGCACTGCCACCGATGTCACTGTTCCC
This sequence comes from Raddia guianensis, assembly GCA_036346415.1. Classification (NCBI taxonomy): domain Eukaryota; kingdom Viridiplantae; phylum Streptophyta; class Magnoliopsida; order Poales; family Poaceae; genus Raddia; species Raddia guianensis. The sequence goes on from CM070544.1 coordinate 28,741,076, forward strand.
CTGCACGTCGTCCTCGCCTACCTTGCCACACTAGCTTGGAGAACGTCCGCACTGCCCCAGATGCCCACGTTGCCTCCGCCACGGGTGCCCGTGGCCTCCTATCCCGGCTTGCTCGCAACGCCCAGGCCTCCCACCCTAGATGCCAATGTCGTCGCCACAAAAGGTCGCCCACAACGGCCAGGCGGCCTCCACCTCCACCCCTATCATGCCCTCCTCCCTCCTCTCTAGCAACTTTAGACACCGAATATCCAACGTCTACATCACCACTGAATTTTCTCTAAGCGCCTACCCCGACCACCGCCGCCTCCCGTGGCCAGTGGCACCATTGTCATTGCGTTTCTCATCCTCTCACCGCTATGCCGAACCCAACCATCCTAACCATGGATTTAAATAGCGCGCTGCGCCTCTATAGCGTTTGGGGGATATTGGCGCTACACTTTTGACCATTTTGACGCTATTGATGCTAAGACTGCTATAGCGTGAAATAGCGCGCTAAACCGCGCCGCGAACAGGCCAATTTAGCGTTGCTATAGCACTTTGGGCCAAAATTTGGTGCAGAGCTAAATTCAGCGGCTGGCGGCCCAAATCCACTCAATTGACCTGGAATAGGAACCCTATCCCTTACCACTCCCTAGTCCCACGTTTCTGGTTTCATTATCACTTCTGAAACTTTGAGGACGGTGGGGCGGGCGAGCGGTGTCAGTGGGCGGAGGCGCGGTCAAGCGGCGTCCACAGGCGAGCGGCGCGGTCAAGCGGTGTCCGCAGGTGAGCGATGTCAGTGGGCGGTGTCGGTGGGCGAGCGGCGCTGTCAAGCGGTGTCCGCAGGCGAGCGGCGTTCCAGGCTTCTTCTGCAGCAAGGCTCCAGCGGCGCCTGACGAGGGATTGCTCTGCTGTACGCCTGCACGGCTTCTGCTTTGCATGTTTTTTTTAGAAAAATGCTAAATGTCTTAGCGTCGCTATAGCACGTCTTAGCGTTTCTAAGAGGCCTTCGCTATAGTGTTTAGCGCGCTATTTAAACATTGATCCTAACACTAGATCACCATGTGCCAATCCACCTACTACCGCTGCCCCAACTACCTTCGATCTACCCCATGGCTCCTATGGTGACGGCGCCACGTCACTGCCCCCTTCCCCATCCCCTCCCCACCACTAAGCTTCCACCTTCCCCAACCTCCCTATAAGTTCATAGACACAAGGAACCCATCACCAAACCCAAAAACTTGAGGAGAAAGAAGGTCACAAAGAGAGGAAGAATAAGTTCTTTTGTTTTCATCGTCCGTTAAAAAGGTCAGTGATTCAATCCGTTTCGTAGCTTTTCGCATACCATGTGCCTATATTTAAAAAGATATAGGATTTAACTCATGAGTGATAAGTTTGTCGTGGAACTAGTGATGACATGTAGTGACGGAGCCAGAAAATTTCAAAGAGGGGGCTAGCTAATGTATTTTGAGCGGTTGAGATGAAAAATAAGTAGGTCGAGATCTTCTTAAAGCGGCAACAAGAAATAGATTTACTTAGTTTGTAGTATTTTTATTGAGTTTTGAGAAGAGTCCTCATGATATATGAAACATATCTGGCATGTTTTGCACATAAAATAAGAAACTTCTGAGACTTAAGCACTAGAAATGACAAATTGCGATATATATAATATTGTTGGGTTGCACCATTTACCACAATAATGTGCGAATAAAAATAGCTCTCTATGAAATTGTGTCAATTTGATAGATGCTGCTTTTCAATTTCAAAATTTGATCTTGTGTGATTTTATGCCATTGAATTAGATTGAACAGTAGCATTTATCTAATTAATCCTTGAAGTTTAATAGCAAAATAAGATCAAAGCCTTTGATCGGCGTAATATGTATATGGTGATAAGTATGAAAATACCATTAATTATCTTTTGTAGCAACGAGGAATTAACATCTAGCTATCTTTGCTAATTGTCTGACTCTGTTGGAACTTGGAACATTGGAACAAAAGCTAATTAGCTAGTCGGGGGAAAAAACCTAACTACTATGCAGTGCTACGACTGGCTGCCGACCGGGGCTTAAGCCCTGTTTAGCTCGAGCGGTAGCTCCGCCACTGATGATATTATGAGTAGTCTTGATGTTTAGCAGCAAAATCAGTCCATATCAAAACCGGAGCTGGACTTTTATTTGCTATGAATGTAATAGTTCAGGGAGGAAAATATCCGGAGGGCGGCATATATCAACACTTAACCTTCTAAGAATAAAATCTTTTTTTGTTCTAAAACCAGAATTACTTAGCGACTAATCGCCGATTGATCCCCCAATTAGCACCGGGCAGCCAATGCGATTTACATCACATCGGAAAAAAAAAGAGAGAGGCCTTCTGCATGGTTTATGGTCCTCCTAGACGGGTTCTGAAACTGAAAGGACCGTGTAGACCTAAATTAGAGTGAATAGACAATTTTAAACTTTTTTTAGTTGATGTTGTTGATTAATCAAATTAAAAGTAACTCAAACAACTTTAGCAAATCCTACACTAGTCAAGATAAATAACAACAACAACAAGCAAGCCAGCCAAGCAAGCAAGTGCAGAAGTTAAAACGGAAATGTAACTGCAATAAGTAAGGGGTTATAGTTCTGCTATGCCCCACAAAAATGAAATATTTGAGTCGGTGTATTAGCGAGTAATATTTTTATAGATAGGGATGCAAAATGGATACGAATAATCCAAAATTTTCAATATCCATATCCAAAAAATGGGTTATCCATATTCGGATTGTCCATATCTGAATAGGAAACGGATACGGATACTATTCGAATTTTTTTCCAGATATGGATACGGATATGGTTTCGTAAAACGGAACGAATATGGATACAGATACTATCCGGATTTTTTTTAGGATACGAATACAGATATGGTTTCGTAAAAGCGAGCGCCTCAGCCCTCAGCGGGCTGAGCACCTCTCGTCATGCATGCATTGACCAAATCACGATTCGCGACAGCGCACCTAGGACGTGCGCGCTTGCGGCGTCATCGTGAGGCGACGTGCCACTGAACGAACTACTCCACACGCAAGCCCTAGAAAAATGTACGACCTCGTGCGCGTATCAATGACTTAAAACTAATGTAAGACCTATGGGATATATGTTGCCATGTTGCCTTATTTTTCGCTGATGTGCTGAAGCTTTATGATATTCATATCCGATTGAATTGAATAGATATCCGATTCATATTCGTATTCGTATTCGCTATGCTATCCGATTCGTATTCATATCTGAGAGGTATCCAAATCTGTATCTGTATCCGAAAAAATATGGATACGAATATAATAATGATGCTATCCGATCCATATTCAATCCGTTTACACCCCTAGCTACAGAACAGACAATAGATGCCATTTAGAAAAGAACCTGTTAAATCATTAGTAGTTTTATCAGATCTACAATTTTCCCTATCCCAAAAGAGAGCCATCACACTCACTTCATTTCAGTTATAGAAACAAGTATTTTTCTAAATGATTGCCCTGCCAATCATAAACCTACAAGCCACATATTTCAGCAAAAGGTTGTTTTCAAGTTCTTGACTTGGACTAATTAGCTTGAAAATATAATATGCACATTTTTTCTCACTTATAAATCTGACAGTTACACGTACTATGGCCACATAGCCTAATCAGTATTCTGCCAATAGCACTGCATGGTTAACATATAAGACATAATTTCCAAGTATTTAAGTAGGAAAGATTCCAAGCAAGACGAACCCTGTTCAACTTTTGGTACACCAAGTGTACATCTACCACAAATAATATCTCCCAATTATGAAGCATGAGAAGGACATCTCAACCAAAAGCTATGTGATGTTGCATCTAACAACCAATAGAAATGGGCCTAGGTTTTGGGTATTACACAAGCAGACGTGTGCCCACAAGTACCAACCTGAATTTGCAGCCAAATCAAAGATTCCAATACATAGACGTTGCTTCCAAACATTTGTTGTTTGCTTAAATAAACAGATCTGTTATCATTTGTCCATTGAAGTTTCTTCAGTGTATGAAGCACAGTTATTGAATAAAGGATAGCCTTGAATTTTGGCACAGATAGATAATAAGCTAAGCTTTTCATATTTTGTTCACCCTTACCATGATGAACCCAAACAGAAAGCCATTAGCTGACATCTAGACATCGGAAAATTACATGGATGTAACATCCTCATTTTACAAAAATTTAAAATCATGGCATTGCATTCTCGTCCAAATTATTTCATGAATTAAAAATATATTTAATTACAAAAAATGAGTATGAAAATTTAAAATAATATTTCTATTTAAACTAGAAAATGGCTAGTACCTTGTTGATAATTATTTACTGGTTGAAAAATTTGTTGAAAATACAAAAGGTGTTTCTTATTAGATATAATTAATTGTTTAATTTTTTTGAGTGAAGGAAAATTCTAAAAATATGCTCAAATATTATTTTAGGCTCTTTAGACTTTTTTCTCATGGAATTCTCTAGCAAAACCATTCAAATTCGAGTGGGCCCCACTTGGCATACACTCTCCCATCTCCTTCCTGTCTCCCCTCACCTCCCCATGCGCAGAAACCACTCACATCTCCCCAAATTCTCTCCATAGTGGCCAAATATCATTGAAAAGGCACCCAAAAATCCAATTGATGGCCATTATGTTGTGCGGAACGTTACTAGTGATTATTGGCTTGCTAATGGAGCACTAATCGAGCTCTAATTGCAGCCTTTTTCATCTCTATCACCTATTAAATCCCCCAAACCGAGCTTTTACCTCTCCCTTTTGATCTTCTCTCCAATCCGGCTCGGGTAAGCATTGTTTCTTTGATTCCTCCTAATATGGTCATGTGTGCACTTGAACAAACCCATTTTGGCACTCGGTTCTAGGAGATTCGCATCCAGTGGCCGAGAATTTGTCCCCGGAGTTGCATTGCTCGCCACCACTGCCGAGGAGCTCGTCGTCGAATTCGTCACTGCCGTGCGGTAATACCCCAATTATTTTCTCCAGTAGCATCCCTACAGCGTCTAGAATGTTTCTCCTTGATCAATTGGGTCGAAGCCGCAGTAGCCGGAGCTCCCGCCGTCTCCCCATGGCTGCCCCACCCCCCCCCCCCCACCGACTCTGTGTCGCGCCGCCGCCTCATATGCTCCCAGCCCAAGCCGCCGCCATCACTGCCATACCCATGCCCGCACGAAGCCGCGCCGCCCCTTCCCCTAGCCCCCGTGCCGCCGCCGGCATGTGCAGGCCGCGCCGCCACCGCTGAGCGCAACCGCGCCGCCTCCTCGGGCCGCCCCACGTCGAGCCGCTACCGCCGGCGAGGCCGCCAACCGCCGCCGCTGCGCTGTCGCTGGAGCGCCGCCAACCCTGCCGCCCCGAGCCGCCTTGCTCCCCTGCCTTCACCAGCCAGGAGGAGGAAGAAGAGCACGTACTCTCCTCCTCCCAGCAGCTGGCCTACACCCTCCTTTTGGGCCCGATTCGGCCCACACAATTTTTTGCAATTTCCAATTTTTTATTTTTTTTCAGAATTACTCTAGATTGAAATATTTGTCAAATATTCTCAATGACTCGGAAAATTATGAAACTATTTTTTCTATGTTCCTAAAAATGTGTATTATGTTACTGCCAAGTTTGGTACTGTAGATGTACATATTGAATTCTCAATGATTTATTGTTTAAAAAGTATTGTAGCATTTTTAGTAATTAAAATATTAGTGCAAAATTATCAAACCAATTTTTTTAGGTTTATAAAATTGTTTAGTATTTTATGGTAAAATTTGGTACTATATATGCACAAAATGTTTTATCTATGATTTATTGTTTAATAAATATTTCAGCAATTATTGTAATTAATTTTTGTTTGCAAAAATTACAAAACCAATTTTATATTTACCTTTGAACTGATTGGTATCTTCTATAAAATTTAAATGAGCATATGCATCCATTTAATTTTGGAGTACCCGCATTATTGAATTTCTTCTCGTTAATATCGTACGTTAGGCTCTAGCGACAAGGAACGATTTGACGACGCACCAGGGGAGTGTGTCCACTGTGCTCAACAAAGAAAGTGTTGAACCTTGCCACCTACTATTTTATAATGCATTTCTAGATGTTTTTGAAATGTGTATGTGTGTTAAAAGGTAAAATGACTATGTAAATAGAGTAGCTAATCCCAATTAATTACTTAGTTAATATTAAAATATTCCTTGCTATCATAGGACATAACATAAAGTATTATATTATAGCCCTCCATTGAAATTAGGTTTTGCCCTAACTAGAATTGCAATGTCCCAATTTGCACCTGTTTAAATTGCTATGCCGATGAACTATATGTCCTTTGAAAAGACAACTGTGCCTGTCAATTTTAAAATGGGTGTAGATGATAGTGGGGAGCTATTGGGATAATGATATTTTGCAAAACATGATTGGGGTGGCTAGATGCAAGGTGGTGTGCATTTATGCTGAGGCCAATGTTGCACGAGATCGGGCCTAGTGCGGGACCGATTTCTTGAGGTAGTTGAGCTAAGTACTATAGTGCGACCATCGAGTACCTGTGTGGGCACTCCCTGGCTTAGTAGCTTTCGAAATACTAGTTTGGTGCCCATCCGGTGGGACTATCTGACGGGGCCTCAAATTTGCTTACCTTTAAAACCCGTCATATGGAACAGCACTAGTCCCTGGAACAGTATACTAGTGCACGCATCACTTAGCTGGATCATCACATACAATAACATAAGAGCTTTATTACAGCAAAAGGTAGTACCAAGGTCGGATACCAAGCTTACAATTTTAAACTGACAGCAGTTTATATTACAGCAAAAGAATTGCCATTAAGGCGGAAGCTGCGCCATGTCATTAGCGATAATCCTAAACTAAGCATGCAACTTCCGGACTGTAGAAGAGCTTAATTCTGGTCTGGGACATCGAAGGCAGGATCGCCTTCCTCATGGCAAGCATAATCTCCATCATCTGGATCTTCGTAATCTAAAAGAGTGAGTGTGTGCGAGGGTTAGTGCGTAATCAAACCGCACTAGCAAGTTAACACCGTCCTTAATACAAAATAGTGATAAAAAGCTATATGGTGGAGGCTTGGATATTTTATTTGCAGAAAGGCCAATTTTAGAATTATCATATATAAAAACCTAAACCTAACAATTTTCGAAAGGACATCTCCAAAAAGATGTCGAGAAAAGAGTATATCAATGTTTACCAAATCATAACTCTTGCCACACAGGCATCCCTCTTATGCCACACAGGCACGTTTCACCCCGCATCCTATCTTCTTTCTCCCACCATCATTCCGGGTCAGCAAACCCCGTTGCGGACCCCATCTTCCCGAGTTTACATGAACTAGTGACCTAACTCCAACTCGCTGACTGCCGTATCACGGATGGAATTGGTCACTTGAGCTCACCCTAGGTTGATAGTGTCAGATCCATCACTAAGAGTTATTACGGAAGGCTAAAATCCGCCATTACCTTAGGATATCGGCAATTTCGCTAGCCACTAAGGCATATGCTCCTCGAGCTCATACATATCACACAGAACATTGGTCACATAGACTCGCCAATCCTGCGCATCCGCGCGATGGCCACGTGTTGTGGTGTAGGGGACCATTGCTAACACACAGTACAATGGCCTACGGTAATCCGCTGTGCCCACGCATAGACACCCCTCCAGACGAGCCCAAACTCCATCTGGGTTCCACCTTCCTCATGCATGCCTCTTACATAGGCATAACGTGCATATTCCCTGGGTCCACCCTGCCCATCACCCTTCTCTTCCATCATTCCCATCCATATTTCCCGTTTCCACATACCTCAAACAATAAACCACACAACAACACTTCAAATCATGCAACACAAAGTCCATCATGATCAAGGTATGTAATGTATCATGTCCACCGGTAAGTTTTGGCTTACCAGTGCGGGATTGGTTACCCAATTAAATCATTAGACCTAAGCATATCTAAGCAGTTTTTACCCAAGACTAGATAGTCTAAATATTTTATATTTTATGTGGACGGTCAATCATACATGACATCAAGGGATCATGTTGGTTGAAAGCAAATTCATCAAGGAGAGGGCATGATAGTATCATGATTAACAAATAGGCATTATCAAATCATAGCAAGCATGCACTTTTTATATTTAAACCAAGATATCTTTGAAAAACTGGGTAAAAATATGAGCTATAGTGTTAACTAGCCTTGCGGATCTGTGGACTGAATATGGCTATCTTCCAGATATTCCCCCTTTAGAATCAGTTCTTCTGTTTAAGAGTAGTGATACCGAGTTATATTCTAAACAATTCGAGAATGCGAATGCAAGGCTGAACGTTGGTCGTAAATGGAAATACTGAGCTAATGGTCTAGGGTCAACAAGGGCAAAATTACCAAATTACCCCTAGGTTTATCCTTATCTGGGAAAGGTGAAATTATATATATTTAGGTCTTCTTTAATATATTGAGAGCCTCTTCTATGGACCAAATCTTAATTTCATAATTTTCCCAGGGTGTGGAGTGACTATACTATTTTATAGAATTTTATGGGAATTTTCTAAAGTACTCTGCTATTTTTAATAATTCTAAATGAATTTCTAGGATTTTCTATATGATTAAGTCTCTGGAAATTCATTTGTAATGATCTTGGGCCAAGCTCAAAGACTCTGCTAAACGCTGGGCAACAAGGTTGTGAGGCGTGTGCATCTTGCCGCCGAGCCAAATTAATTGGCTCTCGGCCCAACCACGGCGCAGCGCGCCTAGGAGGCGCCGACGTCGGAGGCGTATTCCGATAGGGCGTCTCCACTAAACCTACCATGCGGGACCTAGGGCCCACTTGCCAGCGTCTTGGCTCCATGCGAACGCAGCGACACAGAGAGGGAGGGGACTGACGCCTGGGACCCACCGGTCAGCGGCTCGGCTTGCAGGGATACAGTAGACCGATGACGTCATGATGACATCATCGTCGTCTTCCTCTCGACGGCGCACGACCCGAACGGCAAGTCTCCGGCTCACCGGCGCTATAGGGCATCTTGCCGCATGTATATGCTACCAATGGGTTTAGCTCGACGACGCGGTACCATTGGCACCTATGGCACGATCAACAGTGCCCAAACACGACGGCGACATTGCCGGCGACGGCGGAACAGTTCGGCCAAGCGATTCGACGACGAAAGCGTACTGTATGGATCAAATTGATGGGCAATAGAGGTTCGGGGAGACACGAGCAAGCTCACCGTGGCCTTAGTTTGGACGGAGCGGCTCTGAACCAACCGGACGACGTGCGACCCCGAGACTGTCCCGAACAGAGCAATGGCGGTGAGGCAGCTCCGGCGAGGTACTGGCCAAATTAACAGAGGGAAAAAGCTCGTGACGCAATGGAGAAGCTACGGGTGAAAGCAATCGGAAAATGACGCACCGAGGTCGACGAAATCCGAAGGTGCCCGAGAAGCTCAAGCAACTCCGACGAGCAATCTCGGCCGGTTCAGGGGCTCCGGCAACTTGTGCGTCGAACATCGAGCTCAAGGTGGCTTCGCGAACGTGATGAAGGGATTTGGAGAGCTCGGTCGTGTCTCAAACGAAGGAAACCGAGAAATATCACAAAGCTATGGTTTATATACCCGTTCGGGGGCGGTGGAGGCGGGTCCCAGCGACGCCAGCTCACGGGCTTAAGCGATGGCGTCTACATGTAGGAATCAGCTTGCTCCAGCGTGGCTCGGTGGCATGGCCCCTACGGTGAGGTGGAGCACCGGGGAGAAGCGGCGCTTCATTGGCAGGGGATAAGCGAGAGCACAGTGAGGGGATAGGAGGAAGCAACAGGGAGCTGAGAGAGAGATGAGCAGGGCCTAGATTCAGCCCAAGTTTGGCCCAGTGAAGCCTAGCTTGGAAGCTCTGATGATTTTCACCAATTTCGATTAGAATTTTTGAATTGTAGTGATTTTTTATAATTAGAATTTAAATTTTAAATCCTAGCTTGAATGGATTTCCAAATTGGGCAAATTTTCGGGTGTTACACTATCCTGAGGGCAATGGTCTTGGGTTGTACTATGCCGAGGCCAATGGTGCAACCTGCAGCCAATCGAGTGTGGTACTAAGTCGAGGCCAATGGTACCCACTGTTGTGCTGTTGACAGCAGGGTTATCGGATTAGGAGGAAGATTACCAAAGGCCTTGTTAGAAAGACCCTTTGTCGTGGGAAATTCTGTCTCGTGGGTAAAGCGCACGATCTCTTCACAGTGTACAACTATCATGATAGCCTTGTCCGAGATCAAGGGTGGACGACGGGAAGCTGCCTCTCTGATGGTTTAAACATTTTTGTTTTGGAAATGGTTTTAAAAGGAAAACCGCGACATAAGTCGTGCGTTTTGATTTTCTCCTCACAGGAGGACTGTGAGCGTGGGAATGTAGGTGTGCGTATCCACTACTAATTTTTTCCTAAATAAATCTCAGAATAGCAGGAGAACCGAGTTGAACTCTCAACCTATAACTTTCACAGCCGAAATGCTTCCAGTTAAGCAATATTCAGTTCTCAAGAACTGCTTCATTTATGCAAGTGCTATAGAAAATTGCCAACTAATCAAAATTTACTTAAAATATTATGATTTTTGACAGTGAAACAACTCTGCCCACCATAGGACACATGACACGTTAAGGAATGCCGCAGAAGTATCAAAAAAAGCAAAATGAACCTGGGAACCTCAGTTCATAGATATATATGCGATACAGGGAACATGATTCTTTGCCCTGAGCCACTAACTCAACAATGCACTACATATCAAATGACATGCTTTTCTTTTTGGGGAATCACCCATGCTTTTGTATGCAAAACTCATCAGAACATCCATAGGACATGTAAATATATACACAAGGAAAGTGTAGTTGCACTTCAAAATTCTCGTTTCAGTTCAATCTTTCAAGCTGATATGCAGGTCATCTGCTGACATCTGCCTCCTCTGGTACCACTGTCAGAGTCACAGATACGTTGTTTCCCCTTTTAACAAGAACTTTAAATGACACCCCAACATTGTCCCCCATGATTTCAATGATCTGAAATAAATATGATATTAACATCGTTTGTACAAACAAAAAGGGTAACGTAATCTTTCCCTTAAATTGATATTTGAAGTACACATAAATACTGAATAAAAATCTAAGCATGGTATGAAACATATTTACCGATAAACATGAGGGGCCACTGTACTAGCATCTAGCTTAAATCAAATTTATTTTATCAAATTTTACCTAGATAAGACATACTGCAATTATTCCAAAATTTAACAAGACACTATCAGCAGCGAGCTTAGTTACCTCTTTGATGCTTTCAACTGGTTTGCCATCAAATTCAATGACTACATCCCCAGGAAGAAATCCTGCACGTTCAGCTGGGGATCCTGGTGTAACCTGGTTGACAGAGCATTCAGTGTCAGCAGCCCCAACTCATTACCAGAATTGCTTCTATGTATAACGAAAAAAGTTAAAGTTGACTTAGAAAACGCCATTGAACTTTGATAAAAATATACAGTAGATTTAATTGGAGGACAGAAGTTAGAAACTTAGAATAAATCTTCCACACAACATAATGTCTCACTACATCATCAATAATTAAGAATAACTCACCATTGGAACAAGCACACCTTTTTGTACATCTGGAAAAGAATTTGATCTTTCTTTAAGTTGTGAAATGACCATTGGATTAAGGTCAAGCATCTTTAAACCAAGCCATGGCCTTACAACTCTCCTGAATTACACATTTGACAACTATAAATGGCAACTAAGCATACTTCAAGTCAATCCAAAATAACAACTAAATTCAAAACTTTAAAGTAGGTAACATCATGTTGGTTTTCATTCAAATTCATATAATAATATTGCTCATCCACTGACAAGACAGCTTGACTATTCAGTCTGTTCTTGGTAAAGGAGAAACTAATTGGAGTTCCATAACCCAATAGCTCATATTTTCCTTGGCGGTATTTTTGGTAGTCCCATGCCAATGACATGTGGGTCCTGGGGCCACATGTAAGTGACAAGAGTGGAAAATCCTGAACTTTTAGGGGATTATTATAAGATGATTACATGGCCCAAAATGTTCTCAAATTTACTTGAGGGTGGGTGAGCTGTATTGTAAAAATTTAACTAATCTGAAAGAAACCTGTTTACAATTGTCAAGCACATCTACCATCAACTGATTTCTTGCTTTCTCTCACAGAATAAATTGGAAGCAGTATCATCATTACACTTTATTTGCATCATTTGTATAAATACCTAATTGGGTAACATATTGTCAATCCAGGAGTATAGATCTCCAACTAAACAAGTAAATTTCAAAAAGTTAAGGCACAATGCACCAAACTAAAGTCCTATGTTGCTCGGATACGCCAACACTGATACGGATACGTGATACCAGGATACAACAATTTCTCCAAAAACCCTCAATACGGCGATACGTAATAAGAAAAATACTTTATACACCCAGGATGTCCACCCATGCATCATCATGCTAATTCTTTAGGCATAAAGAAATGACAGCTGAAGAACAGGTGTTAGGGAGAGAGTCAATCTTTATCATTTCTACACTCTTTCTACTCTCTCTCTCTCTCTCTCTCTCTCTCTCTCTCTCTCTCTCTCTCTATCTCTCCTCCCACTCGCAGTAGCATGCATCGTCTCTCTCCTCTCTTATCGTTCCCCCTCCTCCATTTGAATGAATAGGTTAAAAAAATTCCATTTCACCAACGCCTATTCACGCTGGCATATCTGCATTAGGTGTGGGAGCTGCCCCCGCCGGCACCCTCCCTTATCCTGCGCATATTCAAGGCGGCTCTCCTGACCGGCGCCACGCCCTCCTCGAGTCTCTCAAATCCAGCACCCATACATGAATGCCTCCCTCTTGCCTCCATATCCGGATCCTCTCACAGATCCAATGCCAACAGGGTCTTGCAAGGCCAAGATGGACCTCCAGGTGGCTTGGGTCAGCAATGCGCAAAGCTCTCGGATGCATGGTTGGAGGTTAGTTTTGCAAAGCATCAGGGAAGTATCCAAGGTTATAAATTGTGGTTTTCATGGTGAGGTTTCAAACGTTGTATAAGCTATCACAGAAGCTATCCTATTTAACGGTTTAGCATTAAAAATTATAAAATATGAAATATTTAGACAAGATTTATCTTAAATAATAAATTACACAAAAGCAAACACTTTAGAAGCACTATGGGTCTGTTCTACCTAGCTTATCTTATTTGACTTATCTCCTAACTTCAAGAGCTTACCAAGGTGGCCTCGAGAACCGGGTCCCCCTTATTCGACTTGTTTTAAAGAGCTTTTAGAAACATGTTTGAGATGGAAAAAAGACATATTGAAAAAACCAAATTATTTATATTTTAAACGAAGATAAGCATATAAGCAGAAGAGTCAAATAAGCTGAGGAGAACAGGGTCTAAAACACTAATGCATCCATAGAATCATTTCTAAAGTTTAGCACAGTGCCATCTAAAATGCTAAATTTCTCTTAAGAATAATAATAACTAAATTTACTAAATTATTTAAAGATTAATTTCTTGGTCCGGATATCCTGAGTCGCATGATGGTAACGCCATAAAGGAAGTAATAACTAAAGAAGCAATAGATGTAGGGAATGAAGCAACGAGGCAATGAAGGAAACACACACAACCGGGGGATTAAAAAGTTAGGGAAAAATATGAGAGAGAAGCTAGATGGAGTACTCGCTTGTCACCGAAGGAGAAGACACATAGAAGGGCAACGATACGACAAGGAATAGAAATGAATGCCCTCCTAGCCCTAGGTTTTACTTGGGCCAATTTAGGATACTGTAAGGAAAAAAAACAGAATAGCACCGCTATAGCCCACTAAGCGTTGAGTAGTTTAGCACCGCTATTTTCCGCTATAGCATTCTTAGCAGCTTTAGCGGGAAAAATGCCTATATCTTAATGTTTGGGTAAAAAAACACTATAGTGCCACTACAACACCGCTATTTAGAACCTTGTGAGTATCCAAAACTATCGAAGAAGAATCGGTGATTATTTTAATTATTTGAAAAAAGAAAAATTCCTCGATACATGTATTGATACGTATTGGGATATGGGTACGGAAATTTTGAGAAGTATCCAAGTAACATAGCTAAAATCTGGCCCATGGAATAAGTATACCACTGAAAATTAAGGTGTACCCATGTTTCTTGAAGTTCTCCACTATTTTCACAATAGAGTCTATTGGTACTGCAAAGCTCAAACCATCAGCAGCCCAAACTTTCATCACATTAACTCCAACAATCTCACCATCAAGGTTCACAAGAGGACCTCCAGAGTTTCCCTGAAGCATGCAAATGTATCAACTGTAAACTGTTAGCTCGACGGATTAGTTAGCCAAAGCAGAAGCAACAAGAAAATAACTCGCATAAGCTTGCATTTGGTACATGAGAGTACTCCGCGCACAATGAAACAGAAGAACCAAACAAAGCAGACCTAAATTGCATAAGCTTTCCTGTAGTACATGAGACTGCTCACTAAACAATGAAACAGAAGAACCATACAAAGCAGACCTATTGGCTACCACCATCGTTCAATATTTGTCCTTGAAGGAAGCAGGTGAATATAAGATGGTATAATTAGAGATCACACCTATGGTCCCCATTCAGTGAAGAACTAATCAGATTTGAAAGTTTGCTGTTGCAATAGAAGACACACAATAGGTTATTAGCTTCAGCTGCTACTTCGTCATAAGACACATAATAGTTTCCTGCTTGTTGTGCAACCATTAATATTTTGCTCACCACGGAACTTCTTTTAATCTACTTATTTAAATGCATATAATATTTTGCATGTCTTCTGCATACTCAGGAAAAAAAATAAAATGATGCTTTGCTAATGGATGTCAAGAAATAGCAAAATGGCAAAATTACTGCATAATATAATTCCATAGAGTATCGAAGTGCAAGAGACATGCATATTAAAATCATGTCATGTCATAGGAACATAGAGTAAAAGATTTTGCCTGATTGATAGCGCAGTCTGTTTGTAGATACTCCCTTCGCATGCCTGCAAGACCCAGATCACTACTTTTCCGGTCCACACAACTACAAGAAAATGAGCTGGACTAGTAAAGAAAAAAACATGCTTGAAAAATCAGAAAACAACTAATAGTCTTAATAAACAAGTGATGAAAGTAAATTAAATAATAAAATTTAGGTCTGTCTTTAGAGAGATATTAACCTTACAATACCAGCTGTAACTGTGTTTTGAAGAGATAGTGGGCAGCCCAAAGCAACAACCCAATCACCCGGTTGAAGTTTACATGATGATCCGAGTTTTGCAGAAGGTAAGGGGGTCTTGGATTCAATCTTCACAACAGCGGTATCAGAGTGGTGGTCAGCATTGAGAACAACACCTTCAAATTCACGACCATCTTGTAAAGCCACACTGACCTGTTAGAATTTCACCCTTTCTGAGACAAAATGAAGAAGTAAACAAACATGAAAGCTTGCAAAACTATATTAATAGTAAGAACAATATAAAGATGTAACTACATCTTAATAGCAGGAACAATAAGGTTGGGGTCAAGGCTGCAGCAAATATGGAGCTGGTTATTTAAGAACCTTAACAATTAAAAAATGTCAAAAGTTAGGTCGTATACAGTATTTACATTGTCAGCATGTATTTACACAGAAGTTAGTGCCAAGTTAATAACCTTTCCCTTTATAACTGCTTTTGAACTTTGAAAATCTACAACAACATGGGCACATGTCAATATCGTCCCATCTGGGTCTATTATAGTTCCTGATCCAATGCTCTTCTCTAGAACCCATCCATGAGTATCTACAAAGAAAATTCCACAAGTTTACTACATATAACTTGTAAAATGGTAAAAGATATGACAGTTCTCACTAGATCATTTAGTCTTCACCCTGCACAGAAGAAATGTTCACAACAGCTGGACCAACTGCAGCTGCAGCCTTGGCGATTGAATTCCTCCCTAGACATCCTGGGCAACATCTTGAATCATCTGAGTTTCCACCAGAACCTTTCTTGCTCACATTAGTGGGTGGAACAGATGCAGATGCAAAGGAATTTAGTATAGGAAACCCTACACACAAATGTGATCACAGTGAGATGCTAACAAATTTAAGATCCATCCTTGACAAACAAAAAAAATATATGCTGGCAATTATTGGTTCAGCAAAAATATAAAATCATTTCATAGCTTTCCTTATGTAACCAAGATTTTATGGAACCTACAAATTAAAAATGTTTCCTAACCTTTCATTGACTATCACAGAAGCAATTCAACTGCAATGATCACAAAAGGCCTAGGGACTCATCACAAAAACACCCCCTGGAAGCAAAAGTCACAGCTAACTGCTGGGAAAATTTTCTCCCTACAATATAGTCCAATAGTTGCACGTTTCTGTGACATGTATGTGCTCGCTCATATCATACTAGAAGCCTCCACCAAATTGGTATTCAAGTAGGCATTTTTCAAAAGAAAACGACACATCTCAATTTACGCAGCAGACAACCATACATTAGCACAGGCAATCGCATCAAACGTGTCTTTAACAATCAAGAACATATCAGATACTGCCTCCGCAACTCCACTGCAAGAACCAGTCTGCATTTGCAGTCAGGCACGGCCCCAGCCCAGCCCAGCTCGGAACCCAGAACCCTGACGAATGACGAAGAGTGACACGGCGCGCAGCAAAGATGGGACTCTCTCTCGCAGACCGCCGGGCTGAAAGAAGAATAAAAATGGAACCTTTCTTGGGATGAAGCGCGGCGAGGAGCGGATCGCCGGAGAGGAGTCCCGCGGCGGCGGAGGAGGACAGGAGCCGGCGGAGAGGCGCGGAGGCCGACCCGGTGACGGCGGGATACCCGCTGCGGTCGTGCAGGGATCCGGCCGCGGCGGCGGCGGCGGCGAGGAGGAGGGCGGCGCGGCGCGGGTGGCGGAGCATTCTGGAGAGTGCGCCGGCGGGATGGCTGTCCCTGTCCCCGTCGCTGGATTGTGGGCGAAGTCACGGTATTTTCGTAGTTTTTTTATTTTATTTCTTTATTTTTTTCAGTTGGCTCCAGACTCCTGGGCCTATGGGTGTCTCCGTCTACAGGCCCGGCCCATTGTAGAAAGAACGCCTGTGAGGCCCGCTCGTCATTTTTTTTTTTTGGACAGATCCTTTTGACCTCAGTTTTTGGGCTCGACGGCGACATCCCTCGTCGGAGACATTGGGCTGAAATCTCCTAGAGAATATCACACTCAGCCCTGTTTTTTTTAGCTTAACGGGTTAACGGCTTAACGACTTATTTACGTTTTGAAAAGTCAAATGTTTTGAGTTTTAGTCTGTTTTTTCGTTGTTTTAAATGTGGGTCTTAATGCATTAAAAAGCAAGTATAACGAAATGGATCCGAATATCAAGACTACTTTGAGAAGCTCTCGAAATTCAATTATTTCAGCCATCCGGCTGTTTATGCTGTTCAGATCAGCTCAAAAGAACTTGACCTTAATTGGTATGCATCCCCCGCTTCCGCTTGTGCATGATACATGGAGCTACATTAGGGCTGGACCAAAAGCTCGGGCTTGACAAGCTACTTGAAATCGGATCGAGCTTAAATGCTAAACGAGCCGATCTCGAGCCTAGTCCCGAGCTTGATTCTATTCGAGCCGAGCTTGAGCTCGATCCCGAGCTTTCATAGAGCCCAACCGAGCCTGAATAATCATCATTGCATAGCATATTTTTCTCTTTAAATGCAATTCTTCAACCAATTCGAGCCGAGCTCGAGCTTGAAATCGAGGATCGAGCTCAAATGCTAAACGAGCCGATCTCGAGCCTAGTCCCGAGCTTGATTCTATTCGAGCCGAGCTCGAGCTCGATCCTAAGCTTTCATAGAGCCCAACCGAGCCTGAATAATCATCATTGCATAGCATATTTCTCTTTTTAAATCCAATTCTTCAACCAATTCGAGCCGAGCTCGAGCTTGAAATCGAGTCCAACTGAGCTCATATAGTTCCATCTTCCCCTTAAAACAACACAAATCTCTTTATTCGAGCTCAACCGAGCCGATCTCGAGCCTAGCCGAGCTTTCATCGAGATCGATCTCGAGCTTGACGCTAAGCTTGATGCTGATTCGAGCCGATCCTGAGCAGAGCTCGAATCAGCCGATCCTGAGCAGAGCTAGTCAAAGCTCGATATCGGTTGGGCTCGAGCTCTGCTCAGGATCGGCTCGAATCTACCCCTAGGTTACATTACCTGGATACTGCCCAAAAGTGACATACTCATAACCCGATACGTACCAGATACGAAAATGATTGGGCACGTCCGAATACGTATCGGGAACGTATATACAGATTTTCTATTTATCAAATAATTAAAGTAAATCAAATACTTCTCCAATACGCATGTGATACTTACATGATACCTTCAAGATAGGGAGGGAGGAGAAGGAGGAAGAAGAAATGACATTGCTTAGATATGGAAGACCGATACCTCAAGAAACAAGAAATGCCATAGCTAGCAAAGAGACATGGGGGAGAAGGAGGAAGAAGAAGCGCCATGGCCCGATCTGGAGTTAAGGTGGAGGACTTGTGATGATCTGGATGGAAGGTGGAGCTACTGCAGAGAGGGATGGCACCACCGTGAAGCTGCTCGAGTTGGGCTTGCAGAGATGAGACTAAAGAGAGAGAGAGAGAGTCAAAGAGAGGCCGCAGAGAAATGGTGAAAATCGAAAAACCAAGGAGAGGGATGGGTATTTTGCTGCTTGTGACTTGTGATGCTTGTGACTTTGCTAGGTTACTTTTGCTGCTGAGAGATGGGTTGGCGTAGCTTGTAAAATCCGATGGATAGAGTGAGAGTAAGACTATGAAAGGATTAAAAAAGAAGTCAACAAAGCCTAACACATCTTACCTTTATCACCTTTTCAAATTGGTGAGAAACAGACAATGGGCATCCACCAGTATTATTCACTTTTATTGTACAATACGCATGCATATATACATTTGATGTGTATATATATTTGTCAGAATCTGTATCCAAAACTGTATCTGACACTTCGTACTTGAATCTGATAAAAAATATGGATATGGATATGTGAAAACCCCTATCTAATTTGTGTCCAGTCCATTTTCATCCTTACCCTAGGGGTTGGTTTCCACCTGTTACCTAGATGAATCAAATGCTCCAATTGAAATTCATGTTTTCCTCTCTTCCCCACCCATGTCAATTAACAAAAATCCCCTTTCCTTTAATCCATTGATGCTTTGGCCAACGACCATGTCGCCCCCGTTTGCCAGATCGTGACTCGAATGGGGTGGTCTAGCTTGAGTGGCTTGACCACATGAGGGCAAGCGGCACGGTGCCGATCGGAGCGGAGCGGAGCGTGGAAGAGAGAGAGGAAGAGGAGGGATTTGGGAAAGGACTTAAAAGAATTAAGAGTAAGAGAGGGGCTTTTCTACCAAATGTCATGTGTGCTCGATGAGAGAAAAACATCAATCTTGGAACAATTATGATGTCATGTGTGCTGGATAAAAATAA
This sequence comes from Raddia guianensis, assembly GCA_036346415.1. Lineage (NCBI taxonomy): Eukaryota > Viridiplantae > Streptophyta > Magnoliopsida > Poales > Poaceae > Raddia > Raddia guianensis. The sequence goes on from CM070544.1 coordinate 28,760,588, forward strand.
CTCCCGAGTTTTGCACCAACAAGGATGCACATATCTATTACACAATTATAAGTAAGACACGCATTACCCAAAAGGCTAAACTAATGGGAAAGGATGAGCTATTCACTTATTTCAACACTTCTCCTACCGTGTAGGCTTCACTTATTCCGATACTCCCTCTCAAGTGGAGGCTATCTTAGACCTCAGGCGTGGGATAGGAATGACTTTAATACAAGTAATCAATGCACCTAAAAATGGGCAATTCACTTGTTCCAACAATTACAACTCATAAGGGCATGTACAGTGCTAGAGACAGCTGCTGTCTCTAAAACATTGTCATGTCATCTAGAGACAACTCTCTACACGATGCATACAATAGGTTGTCTCTAGAGTTGTCTGTATACTCATTTAATAGTTGCATGGGGATTAAAATCTGTGGTGATCAAGTGTGCATGTCATATTTGTAGCCTAAATTTTTTCACTTTATTGTTATAACTTGATTTTGATATATGATATATTGAATATATATATATATATATATATAAATTAACGTGATGTATATACAAAAATTAACATGCATGTCATAACGTGATGTACATACAAATTTTTTTTAAAAAATGATTAATTTACAATATATTTGCTCACAAGTCCAGGAATAAAGAGAATTAAGCGATCAAATAGTTCAAGAAAACAAGATGTAAAACCAGGTCATAAAACATAAGTGCTATAGCACACAACAGTAGTAAAATTTTATTACCTGAAGAGTACGTATAAATTGAACACAACACAAACTATGACCACGAATGTCATTGGATTGAAACCACCGGTTCATCATCTAGTTGACATTGTAAATCAAATTACATTGCATATAGAATCGTGCTGTGATATTCACATCTTAGGAAGCTTTGTTAACAGCAGGGTTCCTACTGATCATTGGCTTGCCGTTGAACACATAACCATGTACTAGATTTGTCGGGGGTAAAATTACGGCCCATTGCCATGGCCCACTCCCTGACGGCCCAATCGAACAGCCTACCAGGGCCCAGCTCCCTGGAAGGTTCTATCTGGCCCATGTGCATCCTGCCGAACAGCCTCTTGGCAGGGGTGATGCGTAACGGCCAAGGAATCGTGTTTGAGTCCGTCTCGAACAGGAGTTCTGCACGGCTACGTGAAGACCCGGACGTTGGTTTCCCGGATTGGAATAGGAGTCGTGATCCCCAAGACTAGGAGTATGCCTTATCTACCTCGGGATGTATTTGACACGTACGAGTTCGTTACGATCTCGTGGTTAGCCCGGCCCGATATTCCCTTGGTAGGTCGGTTTGCTCCGCACTATATAAACAGAGCCCCTACGGCGTTAGGGGGCATCCAATATCGATCAATCCTACAGGAGTTTACGCATCTAGCATCTCGTAGACACCTGATCTTCGCTTGTACACCATAATCTCGCCGAGACTTGCTCGTCTCGCCGAGCCACCTCTTGTATTCACCTCTGATATATAATAAAGGCTGGACGTAGGGCTATTATCTCTCCCGAGAGGCCTGAACCAGGATAAAAACCTCTGTCTCCTGTTCGTTGTTGTTCGTGGTTGTTCGGCGTGTCTCCTATCTCACTTCTAAAGAACCTTAGCGACTTGAGATCGATATCTCAACCGTCGACAAGATTCTACAAAACCATGATCAGAACCATTTAGCTAGTACACAATTGGCTGTCTCATCGTGAAACATTACAAACTATCATATTCAGTTATTGCAAACCTGAAAACTGAAACTAATATTGGGATCCCAATGTAATTAGCCAATTGAGATACTAACTGAAGGAATATTGCTGATCTGAGGTGTATAAATATCAGACAGTAACTATAGACAGTAGCCATATTAGTAACTATAGACAATAACCATATCAGTAACTATAGACAGTAACCATAGCGCATTTCTTATAAAATTGATTCTGATCGATAGATAGCAGGCATCTCCCCACTGATTTTCCTCATTTGCTTGTTGTCAGACACTGAAGGCTGATTATTGATGGCAGCCATGCACATCTGGTCCATTCTTCCATTTTCCATGGCAGTAAGGTGCTATCTTTTGCAAATTGTTCTTGTTGAACCGCTGCAGTACTGCAATTAAAGAAAACAAAATGAGTGTTCAGCACTCGACAGTCAGTAGGAATGCATGTAACTACAAAATAAAGTGAGGGTGAAACGGCATACAAAATTCAGCTGCACTTTGCAAGAACTTTTACAAGGTGGGGAGGTCCTGAATAGATTAACACTGGTTCAAAATTCAGGTAAGCAGCTATACAAGACCAACTGAACAGATTTGACTAAACAAAAAAAACTGAATGGGCTAGAGCAGCCCGTCCTTACCTCCAAACAAACTACCATGATATCTTGTTGATCTGTGTGTGATTTTGGAGTTTCTGCGGTGAATTATTGAAAAACAACGATGCCGCAACAACGGTGAACTAAAACCAAAAGCGATACAATAAATAAATTGTCAAGATAACACTGCCACAAGATAAAAGAGTAGAAAATATGTTTGTACGGATAGAATAATCGGTGGAAAACATTAGGGTAGGAACATTCATTCTCCATCCTCGCTTTGGTGAGCGTGCACACACCGAGGTCCTTGGAAGTGTTGCATGCCGGTGGAAGGAAAAGAGGCGGCTCCGAAACTCGACGCCGTGTTCAATCTGCAGACTTAAATGGAAGAATTGGCTATCTGCATGCCTTCAAACCTCCGCTACGAGCATAGTCAGACAGATGACTAGGTGTGCAGCATGCATGTGTCAGCCATTCGACTGATCCGGAGCAAAGAAATTACAGGAAAAAAGAACAAGAAAAGAAGAAATATTTGTATCGACTATCGAGAGTGGTTGCTGAATGAATCAACGGCGGCGGCCGGTCGTAAACAGCATGATCACTCGTACCCGCAGAAACAGGAGAGAGAGTGGTTGCTGAATGAATCAACGGCGGCGGCCGGTCGTAAACAGCATGATCACTCGTACCCGCAGAAACAGGAGAGGTAGCAGCAGTCTACTCGATCGGTTTACTCTTCAGGCCATCGATCCGATTGGGCAAGCCATTCACATGCATGCCGTCTGCAATTGCAGTGCAGCATATTAAACAGGGTTGAGGTCCTCTTTTTTCTATGGTTAAAAGCCAACTAAAAACACAGCTTAAAATTTACGAGTACTTTAGAATAGATTGCATGCTGTAGTTATTTCTTCGGAGCTTAACGATATTTTTCTTAAAAATTTAAAATATTTTTTATCCATCCCAAGAAATTTAAAAATAATTTTTTATCCATCCCAAGAATTTTTCAAGTTCCCACAACATTTCAGCTTATAAGATAGTTGAATGTTTTAGCGAATCAAAGAGAGATAGTTGAATGTTTTAGTGAATCAAAGAGGGACCGAGGGAGAGAAGACTGCACGGTTGATTGTTTGATCAAACTTGACCCTGTGGTAGTTTGATCAAACAAGACCACACGGTTCAAAGAGGGGAGAGAGTTTAGGGAATTTTAAGAATCACTTGAAGAAGTTTGACCCTATGGTTTGGTTTGAAGAAACGGTTTGAATAAGTAGATCCCTTGGACAAGAAATGAAGCTAGCTGCAAGTTGCTATCGCCGATCGATGACGCGCGCAAATGCGCATCGAAAGAGGAGCAAGTGTATGGACACGGCTCGCACCGTCCAATATTCCCATCGTTTTCAGAGGAGAGAAGAGAAGAAGAACTCGATCTGGCACCTAGCTATGAGCTGATGCGCAACACGCAAGAACAATTCAACCATGGATTTCTCTCGAACGGAAGAACATTAATCAAAGCCATTAGTGCCCTCCGAGTCCGACATATGCACGCAGGCATGCGCGTATTGCAGATGAGAACACAAGTATTAATAAAACGGAGCGCCTGACGTGGATGATCAGTCTCACAGAGCGGACACGGGAAGCATAATTTGATTTCATCAATTTCAGAAAACCATTGGCGTCAGGGCTTTGTCAGAACGCCATTATTGTTGCGACGTAGTAACTATTAAATTAGATCACGGCTGCGCTGTCGCCGCGCGCGGGACCCGTGCGCGTTGATTAGCATGCACCTTCTCGCCATGTTCATGCCCATCCAGAGAAGCACACTCTAGCTATCATGTTCTGCCTGATTAAAGTGATAAATTAATAAATTAATGGAGTACTAATAATCAGGGGGGATTTCCTTTAGATCCATGAATCCTAGCTTTTGTCCATTTCAGTTAATGAAAACAGACACCAGGTTTATTAGATCTACCAATTTGATAGACTCTTAGCTAGTCAAGCGGTGGCTTTGATGGTCGTGGCTAATGTTAACCTAGGTAACCGTTTTTCTAAGAGCATCGTCGGTAAGATCTTCATATTTCGTTCTATATATCTCTTCTCTAAATCATTATTCGTTTCATACATTTTTATTTTTTTTTGGCAAAGTCTTCATCCTTAAAACATATAGAGATCGTATAAAAAGTCTCTAAATATAAAGATTCTAGAGAGAGTCCAAATTTAAAGATGAGATAGAAACTCTGTTGAATCATTTTAAAACTGAAGACTGTTGGCAATATTATTTTAGAGAACCTACCGCTGATGCTCTAATGTGGCGCGCGGTCCATGTGTGCCTTATATATATGTATATCATGCCAGTAAACACTACTATACGTAGACTACTATATCAATGAAAATAATCCAAAACCACGTTGCTCCACTACAAGACAACAAGTACTCTTTTAGACTAACGACAATGTACTATTAGTTTCTTGCCGGTGTATATGACACATCATGTCTCAACATAAATGGGATGCACATCCGCTTCTATAACAGAGGTGTCGTTTTCCACCCATACGATGACGTGCACTTGCATGGTATGATCTTCTGAAGAGAATGATACATTGATTTGCGAGAAGACGATGTTGTGATATTCGGCTACCAACCAGCGAGGTCAAGAAACCGTCAATTGTAATACCACCAACTCAAGTGTTATCAACCGTGTCCAACACGATCGACCTTAATCCCAGCGAGCAATCGAGAATCTTGCAAGAATGATGTATATAGCAATTGGAATAAACTAATCTCTCTCGAACCAAAGGTGAGAGTCTGTTTCCCGTATCAAGCAGTCTAATCGACAGGGGGTGGAGGGCTGGCAGGGGCCTACACTACAGGAATCCGAGGTATTTACGTCGGCTAGAAGCACAAAAGCCGACGTAAATAGCTATTTATGTCGACATGCCGACATAAATAAGCCGAAGTAAACAAAGTGACGTAAATAGGTTTATTTACCTCGGCGGCCGACGTAAATAGATATTATTTACGCCTCGTGGCTAACATAAATAAAGGCCGTCAAGGAGGGACGTCACCCAGGATCGCTTATTTACATCGTAAATATCTTTTTCCCTATTTACGTCGGCCTCGGCCTAAATACAGTGCTGTCAGCACGGCTATGCCACGTGGCACTTTGGTTATTTACGTCGACTAGCCTGACCGACTTAAATACTGGAGCTACGCTTCGATTCGAGTATTTACGTTGGCCAGCTCGGCCGACATAAATACTGGAGCAGCTAGCTGACAAAACAACAACTATTTTTTAGCCAAATTGCCATTTTTCAGCCAAATTGCCATTTTTCAGCCAAATTCGAGCAACATCAACTACAAGCAGTTTTATATCAATGTAATAATCTCAATACACAATCCAAACGATGTTTAACACATAGAATTATCTTCACATTTTCCATCATCTCAATATTGGCACACACATACAATATATTCCATTATTTCAATTGTCACATATATAATCCAAACGACAGTCGACACAAGTTCGCACAAACGTTCAACACATGTTCAACAAAGGTCTTAGCATCTCAAGCATCATTAATACAATCCAAATGACATTCAACACACGTTCACACATGTACATATATGAAAAGATAGTTCACAACATTAACTTGGAGGAGTATTATTAAACTGATGTTCGCTACCAGCATCGCCTCCTGAGGCAAGGAAGTCTCCAACGATCGGCGGAGTCCTAAAAAAGAAGCACCTCCAGCATTGGCTGTTGTAGGAAGGGCTTACCCTTTTCACCCGAAGATTAAGAAGAGGATCCCGAAGATGTTGGTCGACTAGCCTGTGGATCCCGAAGATGATGGATATCTTAGGGAGTACAACGAAGTGTAGAAGCCATGGGATTGCGAGAGACGTTCCCGAGGTCTCCGCTTGGTGATGACAAGGCTACCCGAAGGTGCCCCAAGACTATTTGACAGAGGGCAAAGGGTTCAATGATCTATGGGCCAAGCGTGGGTTCATGGGCCCTTAGTATAGCTGCATAGATCTGGGCCTGCGGTAGACTGGCCCAATGACTCAACAAGGGCCATCTTGTGATAAGGGTAGTTGAGGCTTTTCATATAAGTAGAGAGGGGTTAGGTATTACCAAGGGCCGTTGATCTAGCAACCAACGGTCAATATCTGGGGACAAAGTTGTCCTTTTGTATTTCCATTGTAAACCCTAATCACCAGTACCCCTATAAATACATGGGCACCCCATCCAATGGGGGGACATTTTTCTCCTACTCGATAACCGTGTCTCCTGCTTCAAAAACCCCATTCACTCCTAGTGATCTTTCCGCTCCGGAGGGACACTCCGTGCTGTCCGAGACACTTCGATGACAGTTGGCGCCGTCCGTGGGGAGTCTTTGGCGTGGAGACGATGGTTCGGGGGAAGGAACCAGTCTTCGAGCGAAGTACCCGCACCCGAAGCAACCGATGCTGTGACGGGAGTTGTCACGAGGAGTGGAGGCGGATCCAGGTGGAATATGATATCGAGGATACCTGCAGGGAGAGGAAGAGCCGAAGATATTTTACCCGAAGATGCACCAGCAGCACACAACACCTCGCCGCCCGAAGAACCCATAGCCGCCTATGACCCCCAACGAACCTAGCCAAGCACCCTTTGCACCGAGCCCTACCAGGCATCCTTCGCAAAATCCGTCCACTTTCCCACCAAACTCCACTTATCTGCAAAACCCGCATGTTCCACCTGCACAACCACCCAGAGCCCAGGGAATAACCTTCGCAAACCCTCAGCAAGACGAAGAATAATTGCAGCACCGAAGGATAATGGAACAGCAGATCGAGGATCTAAGAAGAGAGCTGGCGGCCGCTCGAGTGCCACCACCCCAGCAAAAGTACCAAAGATTGAACGACCCCGAAGGATCCTAGGTAGAGTCACCGGCAACGAACAACACCCAAAGTACGTACCAGAGAGAGAGCGGGGGAGGAGGGCCGCTTGATGGCTTCATTAGAGCCAAAAAGTGGCCGGAGAATTTCAAGATGCCAAGCATCAACAAGTTCGCTGGTGACATAGATCTGATGGAGTTCCTCGAGGTCTATGAGACAGCGATGGAGGCTTCGGGAGGTAATGACGACACCAAGGCAAAGAGCCTACTCTTAGCGCTCAAAGGAACAACTCTTTCGTGGTACACGTCTCTGACCCCGGGATCAATCCATTCGTGGGAGCAATTAAGGGAAGCCTTCGCTAACAACTTCCAAGGCAACTGTGTCGCGAGGATGCAAGAGAGCAATCTGTTTGCCATGAAGCAAGCCAAGGGAGAAAGTGTTCACGATTTTTACAGTGACTCCATGATCATTAATGCATTCATAGTGGGTCTCCAACCTAGAACTTTGTGCCACGATTTGACCAGTATTCCCCAAAACACAGCTTCGGAGTTATATGACAGGGTGGAGAGATATGCCCGAGGAGAAGAAGAAAACTTAAGAAGAGAGGCGCTGGCTAAAAAGGAGCATCATGAGAAGAAGTAGGAGAAGAGAAAAAGTGAAGATAAGCAGCAAAGCCGCCATCCCCAAAGTAAGAAGGTTCATCACATCGAAGATAAACAAAAAGATGCAAAAGGGTCGGAAACAAGAGAGGCCAAAGGAAGGCGAACTATTGCGCCTTACATGGCGAAAACTAGACCCACAACACCGAGAACTGCCGAAACATCATAAGCCAAAGGAATAGCTACATGAGAAGGTCAAAGCAGGAGGGGCCGCGTGATAATAACCGAAGATGGCAGAACAAGCAAGGAAGACGTTATGATAGGGACCGAAGGGAAGACCATAGAAGGGAGGATTATGGAAGAGAAGGTAGGCAGTGGAGAGAAGATAGGAATGGTAGGGGAGAAGGAAGAGAGAGAAGGGAAGAGAGGGCAAGAAAAGATGAGAGAAGGTCACCTGAGGAGGTGCAACATGTAGAACAACCCCGGCAAGAGCAGAGAAGAGTGATAAACGTGATATCAAGGGGATCCTCAGTGAATTTGCCGTCAAATCGGCAAAGGAAGCAGTATCTCAGGGTAGTTAACAATGTCTCATCCTCGCGTCAGCAAGTGGTTGCCATAACATTTGATAGCACCGATGGGAGAGGAGTTCGATTCCCCCATCAGGACCCCCTGATTGTCACGGTAGAAATTGCTGGATACCATGTGGAGAGGACGCTGAAAGATGGAGGCAGCTTAGCTGATATCATATGTCCGCATTCAAACAGCTGAACATACCTGAGGATAGGGTTAGACCTTCGCACCTACCGCTGGTGGGCTTCGGTGGAGAACCTGTGACAGCTGTAGGACAAGTCACACTGCAAGTATCATTCTGGCAAGGCCGAAGAAGGGTCACAAAGTCCATATGCTTTGACATAGTGGATATGGAATACAAATACAATGCAATGTTCGGGAGGGGAATCATCAACTCCTTCGATGCGATCATACATCACAAGTACCTATGTATGAAGATGCCAGCAGAAGGAGAAGTCATTACCGTGAGGGAAGACCAGCAGGCGGCGAGAAAGTCGAAAGTCGAGGCCACCCCGAAGGTCAAACCTGTTCAAGCAATGCAAAGGGTGGACCCTTCGCTTGGCTCGAAGGGGTGGAAGCCGAAGCCAAAGCCGGAAGGGAATACAAAGCAACACCAGTTGAACCCGGAGAATCCCACAAAGACAGTGACCCTAGGGGCTCAGCTAACAGCCCAAGAGGAGGAAGCTTTATTAGGCCTGCTGGGCAAAATGAAGATATCTTCGCTTGGGCTCCCGAGGAAGCCAAGGGTGCACCCCAAAGTACCATTGAACACTCGTTGGCTGTAAAACTTGACGCAAGGCCACAGAAGCAGAAGCTTCGAAAAATGTCTGGTGACAGAATCGAAGCCGCTAAGAGTGAAGTCCAAAAACTTCTCTGGGTTGGTGTGATTCGAGAAATCACTTACCCGGAGTGGTTAGCGAACGTCGTGCTGGTCCAGAAGTCTAATGGTACTTGGCGCATGTGCGTCGATTTTACCAATCTAAACAAAGCATGCCCGAAGGATGATTTTCCGCTGCCGAGGATCGACCAGCTTGTGGACTCCACAGCTAGCTGTGCACTAATGAGCTTTTTAGATGCCTACTCAGGTTACCACCAGGTGTACATGCGTGAGGAAGATGAAGGGAAAACGGCCTTCGTGATGCTGTTCGGGACCTATTGCTACCGAAGGATGCCGTTCAGTCTGAAGAACGCGGGAGCCACTTTCGCTAGGCTCATAGCGAAGGTGCTGGCCAAGCAAATGGGCTGGAATGTGGAGGCTTATGTTGATGACATTGTGGTCAAAAGAAAGGCACGATAGGACCACACCGAAGACCTTAAAGAGACCTTCGCCAGTCTTCGGACCGAAGGTACAAAGCTAAACCCGTTGAAATGTGTATTCGGTGTTGAGGCAGAAAAATTGCTAGGTTTCCTAGTATCTCAAAGAGGCATCGAGGCGAACAAAGAGAAGATTGATGCGATATGCCAAATGAATCCTCCGAAGAATAAAAGAGAAGTACAAAGCCTTTTGGGAAGATTGGCAGCGCTAGGAAGGTTCTTACCGAAGGCTGCTGAAAAGCACAAACATTTCTTCGCCATGTTAAGAGGAACTAATCCCTTTAATTGGGGGCCGAGGTGTATAGAAGACTTTGAGAAGCTGAAGGAACACTTGCTACTATCCAGAACGCCATTAAACATGGAGAACTATCATGTTTTTTACCACCTCCAATACTATATAAAGCGACAGGATCGACATCTTCTCTTCTACAATTATAGTCAGGCCGTGAGTACCGACCATCACTTGCCTATAAGAAGCCTGCGCAACATATAAATGCATAAGGATACAATAAAGAATTCACTTTAGTTATAAAACAATTCTACTAATCAAGCTCTGTATTGCCTTGTCACTGCATAACTGGTCTGGCTGTGTTCGATCAAAACTAAGGTGGCCTCTAATATAAGCTTCGACCTCAGTAGGTCGAGACCCACTTTGAGCTTCCTATATAGAACAACATAGAACAACATTAGTCAACATTTGTAAACTAAACTAATCAAATATCGATAGTGAAACCTATAAATACACATATGCAACCGCAAGACGAAGATGTCCATCTGGTACTGTTGATATACTCTTGGGCCCACCTCCCTATTACCTCTCTTATTGTTTGAATTCTGAACAAAGTCAATGAAGACCAGTATGGCTAAGAGCATGGCATGCTTCAGGGTATTTGTTGAACCAACCCAACAAAACTTATGGCCATCGGTACTGATCTTCGCGAAGGTAGATTTTTGATGCACCTAGTTTTTTACTCATATCTTGATGTAGCACCCTCTTATAATATAATCTCACCACCTGGATACGAGCCTGGAACATCATCTCCTTGACCGTCCAAGTCGCTGCATTCTCAAAAACATATCTTTCCTTCTCTTGTAGAGACTGCTCCTGATCACTTGGCAAACCGTATCTCTTTCATGGAAAATGGATAAATTAGTTGGACATTAATTGTATATAACAAGATTCAATGAGAACAGAAAATTTAGAGAATTACCCAAAAGTCCCCCCACACTCGTTGGGCAACAGTCCCATGCATCTCATCTGAAGCAACCTTATAATGAGCCTACTTCAGGGTTGGCAGTGTTACACCGTTGATCACCACTAGGGTAGGATATTGACAACGCAAAAGAGAACTCAACGTACCATTCACTTGGCTTATACTGTTCGTGCATGTCCATTCTACATCTATCCATTGCCTGCAAATAGTGTTGTATAGCTTATGAAAACTCTAATAAATAATTGATGCCCAAACAGTAGAATGCTTACTTACCAATCACCATGTGTTAGGATAACTCCGCGTGCTTGAGGAACTGCTACCGGAAGAATCTGATTAGTCCCTCTATACTGAAACAGAAATAAAATATTAGCTGAATTCCATTATATTATTAATATTTTCAAAATATATATACATGCCACCTGAAGGCATGAGCATCCAATCCCTCAGCACTAGCGTTTTCCTCCTCTTCACCCCCTCCGCACTATCCTCCTCAGCCTCGTCCCCTCTCACAGCCTCCTCCACAACCTCCTCCACAAACTCCCTAGGCTCGCTGGCTTATTGAGAATTAATTGTTATAAAATTAGTACATGCATATTAAAAAATTGAAGGTAACACAATTAAAATTAGTACCTCTCAAACTCTTGTTGAGTGACCTCCTCTAGGCACCTCCTGAGCGACCTCCTCTAGGCACCTCTCAAACTGTCTCTGCCTGCTCTGCTGATAACTGGATCCTTTAAAAAGTGATTCTTGACGACTCGATGAAGACCCGTCCTTTTCTTTTAGATTTTCCAGTGTGCCGGAAAAATAATTTCATCCTGTTTTATAAACACTATATATTAGTATATAAACATGTGTAAAACATTAAAAATAGATAAAGAAATATGTGTAACATTTGTACTTTTTAGAAGTAATCAGCGTCGAAAGAATCATGTACACCGGCTCTACGTTATCTCATTTATGTAACATCTTGAGAGGCACAAACATGATGTCGCTTTTTCCTTCTAACATTTTTCACAATAACATATGTTGTATCGCCCACTAATTCATGAAGTGCGGACCCAATATCTACCTCAAATGAGGCTGGCAAATCACCTTCTTGGTAGGCTAAGTCATCCATGTTATCGAGCCCTCTGTCAATGTCCTAGGCATTTCCAGGAGTGTACAAACGGCCAGGAGGATTCACTTTATATATAACCCACCAAGGTTTTAAACTGTCCTTTCGGCATGGATATAAAAGGTAGTACACCTACTCAACATGGTGAGCAAGTACGAATGAGTTGTGACCTCCAATGCGTGATTCATGTCTCACTTCTATCAAGCCAAGATTTTTGTTTCGTCGAATCCCTGTTTTGTTGTTAAGCCAATCACAGTAGAAGAAAGCTACTGTCAAATCTTTTCGACCGCCAAACATAATCTCCACTATGTTTTAAAGAATAACATAGTATTCTGTCTCACGAGTCTCGACCATCTGCACCCTGTGCGGTAGTGACAACACCACTATTAACCGTGGTGCTAGGAGGAAAACTCGTTTCTAATGCCACGGTACGAATACGAAACCCTTTCACGTCGTAACGCCCAAACTTTGTTGTTGTACTGCAACCATGTGATAGCTGTCGGAGGTCCTTGACGGCGTGTTCTTCACCGAACCATAGCGAATCACACCCCTATCAGATTTCTACTCTGCTAGCCGATCAGCTCGAGTTTGATCCGATTCGAGCGTGGGGGACGGCGAGGAGCGACACGCAGAGATTACCCAGGTTCGGACCCCCTGACGGGTAATAGTCCTACTCCTGCCGAGCCTTAGCTCTTTTCGTGTTGTGGTTATGTGGGAATGGTTACATAATGCTTCCTTTTCCTCCCCTTTCTCTCACTTCTCCTTTTATACAAGCTGCAGGTTGGCGGAGAGAGCAAAGGGGGTGGTAGTATAGTACACTGAGTACACTGATAAGACTAGAGGGACAAGACCGGAGAGACGAAAACGCGCTGCTACTGTGTCGAACGGCGCCGCCCATGCGTGCTTAGCAAGTGGCCTCTGACTCGTGTGAACACGCCGATGAGAGAACAGGCGGGGCCCAACTTGCACCGCCTGACGCGGGCGGCCAGCCTGATGACGGCAAGCTCTCTCTTTGCCGGTCAGTTCCGCAGAGCCACAGTGACAGTCGGTCAGACCTGCAGGGGTCACTGTGGTGGTAATCATCTCCTCCTCGGTCCATCCGCGCGTGATGTCGCATTTAATGCACCTGTCCTCCACTGTGGGGGAGAGCCTTCATCCAGAAGACTCCCCTCGAGACGCTTCCTGCCGCGCGGGCCCCACCTACAAGTGAGGGGTCTTCGCGCCGCCTGCTGCACCGGGCCGGGTCGTCGACGATGCGTGGGGCCTCGCCGGCAAGGCCGAGGAGCTCGCCACGCGCTAGGGCTCAGTCACCCGCCGACGCGTGGGGCCCTCGCCTGCACGCCGGGAGCTTGCCCACGCTAGGGCCTTGTCGCCCGCGTGGACGATGGGGCCCTTGCCTGACGCGCCGAGGAGCTCGCCCACGCGCTAGGGCCTGGTCGCCCGCCTGACGCGTGGGGCCCTCATCTGCTCTTCTTTAGGACTCTTAATACCCCGATATTTACTGTACCGACAGTAGCCCCCGGGTCCACCATGATACGCCAACCGTCGCGCCGATTTGTCTTCATTTCTCGCGCGATGCGAGACGGATCGTGGGGGGCCCACCAACTGCGGCGGCCGTACGTATGATTCTCCACCTACGCATGATTTTCCTTGGGGAACCGCACCCCTTTTCGCAGGAAGCCGAGGCGCGCGGGGCATGATGGCGCCGCGCGCGTGAGTGGGAACGGAATCCAAACCGTCGCTCTCGCTCCTTTCACTTATAAATGCTTCACTTCTTGCCGCCGCGATGAATCCTTTCACGTGCCAAAGAACCTCGAGCCACCATCTGCTTTTCTTGCCGCCGTCGTAGAGCTCCTTCGCCACCGCCTTCGCACTTAGCCTTGTCGCCACCGCGCTTCCGCCACCTTCCTATGGCTCCAAAGCGCAGCAAAGGTCGCCGTGGAGATGCCACTCCGGCCGCCTCCTTGACGCCGCCGCAGCGCCTCCCGATTCCGTCTTGCCCGCCTCCGTTGCCGATGAGGAGGCGGTCGCGCGGCTCCAGCGACACGTGCCGCCGTCCGCCGCCCAGTTCCGCGCCGGCACCATGGCGCCAAGCACCCGCAACGGGGAGATCATCACCTTCACTGGCTCTCCCGGGGCTTGTCCCATTGTACTCGTAGTTCTTCTTGGGGTGCTCGTCTTTCACGAGATCCAAAGCGGTACACCTCCCCAACTCCATTGTGATGCGGCCATCTTCGCCACCTCTGCGAAATGTTCATGGGGGTGATGTCAATCTCCTGTCTCGGGCGCCGCTCTTCACACTACACGCGAGCTTCGGCCGAAGCGGGCTATGGGAGCTGCATTTCGCCCGCGACTCCACCGCTTTTCATCCGCCAAGGCCAAATCCAATCGAAGGATCGGGCGCGGCAATGGTTGTACGTGGAGGACTCCGGCCGCGATTTAACTCATCTTCCCTAGGGCTCTCCGCTGAATCCCTCGCTTGGTGGGGGTCTCTGCCCGACGATGCGGCGGAGACGGAGGCGATCTTGGCGCAAGCAGCTTGACCTCCGCCACAATGGGCTCACCGAACCCATGTGGTGGCGAACTTCTTGCGCGCGCCCGCTTCGCAGATGAGGTCGCGCCTACCGGCAAGATTACGGCGACGACGATGGGACCCGCATCGTCCCCGAAGGTAAGTGCTCTTTCTTTCTTTTGGATCTTCTGCTCTTTAGGGAACCTCTTTTTCCTTCTTCTTGGTTTTTGCTAATTATTGTTTTCTCATTGTCCGGCCCGCAGGAACGTGTCAGAGGAGGTGCTCCGCCAATCGCTGGCGGGACTTCTGCCCGCGCCAACTGGCGACGCCCCTCTGTCTGCAAGCATCCGCCCCCTCTGCGACTCGGACCCACGGGAGCGCAACCCGTACTTGCGTGTGCTGCCCCCCATGGAAGTTTCTGGCCCCGCGGTTCAGGTGGTGCAGCGACCCCTGCAAATCCGCGATCAGCCCTTGACGACTGCGGAAGCTCCTGCGGCCGCCGTTCTTTCTGTGGCCGTCGCGCTTCCCGCCCCGACCGACGCCTATCGCGCGCTTGGGAAGCGCCGCCTCATCCTCTCCGAAGACGACGACGACGAGGAAGGAACGAGCCCGAAGAGACCTCGCCCCGCGAGCCCTGGGCTGCCTCCGCCTTGTTTGCCCCTCTCCGTGGGGCCCTCGCATCAACGCCGCCGCTCGCCACTAAGCGAGCGCGGGCGACTTTCCGAGCCGCGCGTCAAGGCCTTTTTCTTCGCACCGCAACTCCCATGCCGGTGTCCGTCGCGCCGGCGCCTCCGTGCCGGTGGCCATCGCGCCGGCACCTCCCGTCTTGGCGCCGCTTCGACAAGGCCGCCCACGGTGATTCCGCCGCCACCGCCTCCGCCACCTTTGCTGGGAGGAGGAACGGTTGCGCCGGTCCCGCGGCCGAGCGGCTTGAGGCTGCCTCTCTCTGCCTTCGCCTTTGGGTGGCGCCGCTTCAGGTAGCTTTCTGCATGCATGTATTTTCGCGTTAGGGTTAGCATGCTGCACGTTTTTTCGCATACCTGAACCCTTTTTCGGCTTTTCTTCGTGGGACAGGCCGGATCCTAGGGCTTCGAGCTCCGGTCCGCGCTCTCCGCCTGCCTCCGTCTTGCTCCCGACCCCTTCGACGGAGATGGTGCCTCCTGCGGTGGAGAGCGCGTCGACGTCGAGGCTGGAGCACCTTCCGGCCGCCGCCGCGGCCGACACCAATGCTGTCTCTGCTATTGCCGCTGACGTCGTTCGCTCCTTCGAGGCACCAGCGCTTTCACTCGCACCTAGGCAAGGCGAAGGCGCCTGCTTCGGCACACAAGCCGCCGGCGGCCGCGCGGATTCTTGACCGGAGGTTGTCTGCGAAGAGACGGCGACCAGCGGCGGCGGCTTGCGCCGCCGCCGCCTCTGCCGCCAAGGAGACTTCGAACCTCCGCACGACACACTCTGAGCACCTCCGGGCCCTCACCGCCATGCTGCGGACTGCTTACCGCGGACTGGCGGAGGTCTTGGACATGCTAGAGGTGACCCTGTACCCCCCGCTGGAGGAGACCGCTGCGCAGTACGCCGGCGCGGTGGGGCGCGCCGCCGAGGCTCTGAGAGACCTGCCGGTGGTTATGCGGGCACGGGCGATTGAGGATGGTCGCCACGGCGCCTTTGAAGCAGCGCGGTTCGTCTTGGGCAACTGCCTTGCCCAAAACGCCGCGTTCGATCTCGATGCCGCCACCCAGGAACCTCTGCGTCAGCTGGACCGGGACGAACAGTCTCGTGTCGAAGTCGCCGCCGACCGAGTGTCCATGATGGGTGGCGCTGCACCGACGGAAGACGACGACGGCGAGGAATGATCGGTTTCTTTTGCCACTCGTCTTGTACATAAGACCTGTCAATGCAAACTTTTGCTTTTCCTGCCACAAGTCTCGTTTTAACTTTATGCAATTTTTTATTTGGGGAAAAAAGAACTCAGGCAACCGACCGCCAAAAGCTTTAGACAGAACGTTTTGCTGAAAGCGAGCGCTTTTTCCTTAGGCATCTGGTTACTTCAACCCTTATGGCCTCTCCGCAAACCGACTTAAACATTGCGTGACGAGAACTTAGCTTCCGGAAGTGGTCTAGACACTGGTGCCGTCGTTGGCGCAGAGGGCCCAGACCGAGCAGACACACCAGGCTAGAACACCCCTTTCGTCCATCCTGCCTCACCCAGCGCAAGCTTAAGCGTTCGCTTTTGCAACTAAGGGGCCATCAGCCTTAAGTACTTTCTCGCTACAAGTTTTCAACAGAATGTTTTCTAACAGACTTTTTGAGGCGAAAGACAGATGCTCTCAGAGGGACAGAACTTATCTTTATACTGCAGGTGGCTTTGTACATTGCAGCCCCCGAGGCGAGCGGTGAAGGGAGAAGACCTCGCCGCTCGGCTCCAAGGGAAGGCCAAAAGGCTTCTGAAACAGCTACCTACGGGTAGAACTTCCTCACCGCCGACGTTCTGTGTGTTCGCCACCATGACCATCCTCGAAGGCGAGCCTGACTGAGCCGGGACGAGATACTGAGACCACCTTAAAGGGGCCCTCCCACGGGGGAGACTGCTTATTGGGACCTGCCTGCACCTGAACTCTGCGCAGGACGAGGTCACCCACTGCCAGTGTTCTCTCGCACACCCTTCTTGCTTGATAACGGCGCAGGGATTGCTGATAGCCGCTCTGTGTTTGATCTCCTCCAGGAGATTTACTTCATCCTGACGCCGGTCAGGGTCTCCATCCTCGCTGTACGCCGCCACTCTTGAGGATCCGAAGGCGAGCTCCGATGGGAGCACTGCTTCAGAACCATACACCAGGAAGAAAGGGGTCTTGCCGGTAGCTCTGCTGGGGGTTGTCCGCAGCGCCCAAAGCACGGTGGGGACTTCCTCTGCCCAGCGCTTGCCACGCTTTTCCAGGCGATCGAACGCTCTTGTCTTGAGTCCTTTAAGTACCTTTGAGTTCGCCCGCTCCACCTGCCCATTACTCTTCGGGTGCGCTACGGAGGCGAAGCAGAACTTAGTGCCCAGCTCTTCATACCAATCTTGGAAGTCAGCACTCTTGAACTGAGCGCCATTGTCGGTGATGATTCTGCTGGCAACGCCAAACCGGACAAAGATGCTTCTCATGAATTTTATGGCTACAGCGGAGGTGATCGCCGGGACCGGCGAGGCTTCCACCCACTTGGTGAACTTGTCGACGGCGCATTTAACAGATCGTGTAGCCCTTGGTCGCCTCATGAACGGGCTCAGATGTTCAAATTTCTGCATCGCGAACGGCGGGAGAGCGGAATGTTTTGCAAATACCGGCTGGTCGATGGATCTGTTTAGCATGAAACTTGCACGCTTCGCATCTCCTCACCAGCTCGAAGGCATCCTGGAGGGCAGCAGGGCAATAGAAGCCGTGGCGGAAGACCTTTCCGACCAACGCCCGGCTCCCTGAGTGGCTCCCGCACATGCCTCCATGGATCTCAGAGAGGATTTCGCTCCCCGCTTCCCGAGTGACGCACTTCAGTAGAACTCCGTTGGCGCCCTGGCGATACAGGTCCCCACCTACCAGGACGTAGCGCTTGGCCATGCGCGCTATCTTCTCAGCTGACGCGTCATCGTCGGGGATCACTCTGTCCCGCAGGTAGGCTAGGATAGGATCCATCCACTGACCTTCCCGGACGAGTGCGACGACGTTAATATGGTCGCCGACGTACTCTGCCTGGCCTGGCATTTCCGCCTCAACTGCCGCAGCAGTTCTTCCGCATCCTCCCTCCGGCTGGGGAGCTGTTGCGGGAAAGTTGACGTCTCCACCAGATGTGGGAGCTGTATCGAGAATCATGTCGTCCCCACCAGAATCGAGGGCTGCGACAGACGGCCGCGTGAGTCTTTCCTTGAAGACCCCAGCCAGGACAGGTGCCCTTGACGAGGCAATCTGGGATAGCTCATCCGCCATGTAGTTGTCACGTCAAGGGATGCGCGAAGCCCAACCCCTCGAAATGTCGTTCCAACCGACGCACCTCCGCTAGGTAGGCCGCCATGATGGGATCTGAACATGTGAATTCCTTCCTCGCCTGGTTGATGACCAGGAGTGAGTCGCCTTTGACTTGCAGCCGCCGGATGCCCAGGGTTGAGGCCACCCTGAGCCCGACGAGGAGTCCTTCGTACTCGCAGCATTGTTGGTAGCGCGGAACTCAAAGCACCACCAAGTGCCGAACGATGTCATCGGTGGGAGACACCAGGACGACGCCGGCCCCAGCCCCCTCCAGCCGGAACGAGCCGTCGAAGAAGAGAGTCCACAACGAGGGTGCTGGGGTGTCTTCAACTTCTGCTGCCGCCGGAGTCCATTCATTGACGAACTCCGCCAGTGCCTGCCCTTTGATCGCCGTCCGGGGGGCGAACTTGAGATCAAACTCGGCCAACTCCATTGCCCACTTGGCGATGCGGCCTGTCGCCTCGCGGTTGAAGAGGATTTCCCGCAAGGGGTACTTGGTCAACACAGTGATTTCTCACCCCTGGAAGTAGTGGCGCAGCCTCCTGGATGCCATCAGCACGGCATACAGCATCTTTTGGTGATGCGAGTACCTTGTTTCGGCGTTGTGGAGAACTTTGCTGATGTAGTAGATCGGGCGTTGAACTCCTTCTCTTTCCGCCACCAGCACCGCGCTGACCACCTCCGGGTTCGCCGCGACATAGAGGATCAGCGGCTCGCCGGATCTGGGGCGACCAGCACGGGTGGAGAGGTGAGATACTTCTTCAGCTCGTCGAACGCCTCCTGCGCCTCCGTGGTCCACTCGAATTGATTGGTCTTCTTCAGGAGCTTGAACAGGGGGAGACTCTTGTCCCCCAGGCGAGCTATAAAGCGGCCTAGGGAAGTCAAGCAGCCCACCAAACACTGCATCTGCCGAAGTCGCGTCGGTGGCTTCATATTCTCGATCGCCGTGATCTTGTCAGGGTTCGTCTCAATCCCCCTCTGGGAGACAAGAAACCCAACAGCTTGCCCGACGGAACGGTGAACACACACTTCTCGGGGTTGAGCTTGATGCAGTACTTCCTCAGGTTGGCGAAGGTTTCCTCCAAGTCGCCGATCAGCTCCTCCGTCTTCTTGGACTTCACCACCAGGTCGTCGACGTACACCTCCAGATTCCGCCCGACCTGGGGGCGGTGAGCAATGTGCATGGCCCTCTGATAGGTTGGGCCTGCATTCTTCAACCCAAACGCCATCCTTGTGTAGCAGTAGACGCCCATGGGCGTCACAAAGACAGTCTTGTCTTCATCTTCTTCAGCCATGCTAATCTGGTGGTACCCGGAGTACCATCCAGAAAGCACAGCTGTTCACACCCCGCCGTGGAGTCGACGATGAGGTCGATGCGAGGCAGTGGGTACGGATCCTTCGGGCACGCCTTGTTGAGGTCGGTGAAGTCGACGCACATCCTCTGTCGCCCGTTGAATTTCTTGACGAGGACGGGGTTCGCCATCCACCTAGGATAGGCGACGCTCCGAACGACCCCCGCCCTCAAAAGCTTGTCCACCTCTTGGCGGATGACGGCCTGGCGCTCCACCGACTGCTTTCGGACCTTCTGCACGACCGGTCACGTGCCGGGGAACGTT
Source organism: Raddia guianensis (assembly GCA_036346415.1). Lineage (NCBI taxonomy): Eukaryota > Viridiplantae > Streptophyta > Magnoliopsida > Poales > Poaceae > Raddia > Raddia guianensis. Next base: position 28,780,694 of record CM070544.1, read on the forward strand.
GCCAACTTATGCTCAATCACCACCCTGGGGACCCCAGTCATGTCGGACGGTTGCAAAGCAAACACGTCTGCGTTAGACTGGAGGAAGGAGACGAGCGGGCCTTCCTATTTGGCGCCGAGAGATGCGCCCACCTGAACGACCCTCGCCAGGTCTGACGCACTCAGGGAGACCGTCTTAACCTCCGCGGACGAGCCGGGGGAAGCGCGGACCTTCGCCGGAGGAGCTCCCAGGGTCGAGGCTTCACCTTCGGGCCTGAGCGCCTCGTCGGACAAGCGTCCCTCGCCGCGGCGGAGCGCCTCCGGGTGATCCACCTTCACGATGATGGGGCCGGCGGGCCCAGGATCTTGACCACCATGTAAGCATAGTGGCAGGCCGTCATGAACTTGGTCAGCGCCGGCCGACCCAGTATGGCATTGTACGAGAGGTCGAAGTCAGCTACCTCGAACTCGAGCACCTCCGTACGGAAATTGTCGGAGCCTCCGAAGGTCACTGGGAGACTGACGCGCCCCAAAGGGACGGACATAGCCCCCGGCGTGACGCCGAAGAAAGGAAGCGCCGGCCGAAGCTCCTGCTCCTGGATCTGAAGTGCTTTGGCGACTCGGGCGGATAGGAGGTTGATAGAGCTTCATCCATCTACCAGCACCCGTCCCAACTTGACCGTGGGCGCGACCACGATCGGGAGATGTCCCGGGCCGGCGGTACTGGCGGGGTGATCGGCCTGGCTGAATGTGATCAATCGCCCGACCACACCGGTACTGGTGACCCCACGCCGGCACGACGGCAAGACCTCCTCATCACACGCTTGAAACTAGCGTGAGAAGGATAGGTGGCGATCCGCCGTGGATGAAGGCGACCGGCGCGCCGCTTTGTTGAAAGCTGCGGAACCGGTTCCTTGCCCTTGCTTTTGGATGCTTTGCTTCTCGTGGACCGCTTGTCCTATATTTGCCGACGACCGCAACCGCCAAGTCGTGGGTGTTCTTCTTGGTGAATGGGACGATGGGTCCTTCCGTCCCACTCGTCAGGCGACCTCCTCGCCTTCGCCGCTGCCACGGGACCGCCACGACCGCCCCTGTGGGGACCGTCCTTGCCGCCGCCGCGACCTCCTCCTTTCTTCCACCCGCCGCCGCCACGCGCGGGGTCGTCGCTGTCGTCGTCGTCGTCGTCGTCGCTCGGTGGCTGTGGACTGTCCGGCCTCGGCGCCTGCGCTTCTTCTTGTCCATTCCACCGAGACTTTTTGAGGTCCCGGCTTTGTGAGCATCGTTGAGCCCTAATTTTTGTTAGTGGCATTGATGACAAAATAGATAAATATTTAGTGCAAGGGGGTTTTTGGATTTCTCGGAACCCTAGCGAAGACTCGGCGTTTTTGCAAACCCTAATTCGAAGCGACGTCAAATTTGTGAGCTGCTCCAAGTTTTTAAGTGCGCGTGACGGGCGAGAGAAGAGGTCACGATAGATTAGAGTAGTTAGGTTTATTTCGCTTTTCGTCGGATTTCAAAAGGGTTGAATATCTCGGACTATGCCGGATCTTTGCGAATTCTTGGCTTCGGTTTCGTAGTCCACCACTTCTAAAAATACCCAAATATCCCTTGTGAGATTTCTAGAGAGAGAGAGAAACCCACCTAAATTTCCCCTCACCTTTTAGCGAAAAACCATTACGTTTGACGGCGTCCGTCAGGACTGGACGACGCCCAAAGAAAGTTAAAACCGAGGCCCTTTTACGGTCTGGACGGCGTCTGGGGTCGTCCGGTTCGCTTAACTCCTTTGCAAACTCATCTTCGGACGGCGTCCGTGGTTACCGGACGGCGTCCGATAGAGTCCATATTTGATCCTTTCCCGTCGGACGGCGCCCGAGGAGCGTCCGATCCTTTATTCAGACCTTTGTCGGACGGCGTCCGGTCCCCACGGACGGCGTCCGATAAGCTTTTTGTGAGCGATTGCGGCTGCCGGACGGCGTCCGTGCCCGCTTGGACGGCAGGCCCCAGAGGCTAACGGCTAGTCTTTGTCCTCTTCCGAGGGGCAACAGCTAGTTTTGCTCTAGGGCTATAAATACCTATCTAGTGGTGGCTATTTTGAGGTTTCTGCCCACTTCACCTACCACATTCATAGCTCATCAATTAGGTGTTCTAGAGCCATTCCTCCACCCAAAAATCATCCAAAGCCACAATTCATAAAACCCCAATACCGAGCTTCATGGAAGTCCTTCGATCCGGCATGATCGGGGCGTTTCGGGCTTGTTACTTTTGAAGACATCCTTCGTGGAGGCGAGGGCTTGGGAGTAGGCCTTGGCGTGTGGCTACTCTCGAGTCGGTGCACGGGTGATTGAGTCCACCTCACGGAGTGGCGGAACGACTACCGGGAGTAAGTGAGGCGTGAGGCTCGAGAGCGAGCCGGTCCTTGTGCGCAAGGGGTAGCCTCAACGGAGAGTAGGAGCTGCGGCTCCGAACTTCGGTCAAACAAATTCCGTGTCTCCCTCTTTTTATTCCCGCACTTACTCTTCTTCCATTGCTTGTGTTCAATTGAATGTCATGTCTTAGTTGCCTTGTAATTGTTTATCGCTTCCGCTTATTTGATAATTGCAACTAGGATTGGGTGATTCTTAACATGATGCTTAATCAACAATTAATCAAAAGAATTTAAAATTGCCTATTCAACCCCCCCTAGGCCTTAGGATCCTCTTTTCAAAGCTTTCGCCCCTTGCTGCCCCCGCCCTTCCTACTGGCGGAAGGCCTCTCACCGAGGGCGACTTGTAGGGCCAAAGTGCAGAGCTCCTCCGTTGTCTTGATCTTGCGAGTTGCCATCTTCTCCTTAACCTTAGGGTCTCGGGCGCCTCTCCTGAAAGCCGTGACGACGGTGTCGATGGAGATGTCAGGAATGGTGTTGCGAACCTGACTGAAGCGCCGGATGTAGTCCCGCAGCGACTCTCCCTTCTTCTGCTCCACGTTGTGGAGATCGTCTTCGACTCCGGGCTGCTCGAAAGTGCCCTGGAAGTTAGTGATGAAGAGCTCGGAGAGCTCCTTCCATGATCCCACCGACTCCGGGGGTAGGTTCATGAGCCACGAGCGGGCTCCGCTGGTGAGGACAGCAGGGAAGTAGTTCGCCAGAACATTCCCCGACCCTCCAGCCGGTTGCATCACCGTGGTGTAGATCTGTAGGAACTCGTCGGGGTTGGTGGAGCCGTCGTACTTGTCGATGGGGGCCGGTCTGAACTTCTCCGGCCATTGGACGCAACACAGCTCCTTCGAAAAGGCGTGGCATCCAACGTCTAGAGCCTCCTGCTCCTACACGCGCCCCTCGTCCCGCCGTCCCTGACTTCGCCGCCTTCGTCAGCTGGGGCGGTGTCGCGGGAGCTCCCCTCCTGGCCTCCGCGAGCGGCAGCGATAGCGCGGTCATGCTCTCGATCGTGCCGCCGGCGAAGCTTGTCGCGTAGGTTTTCTCCCTGTTGTAGGTGGCGGACCTCCAAGTGGGCACGGAGGTTCGGCCCACCGCCGCTTCTGTCTTGTCGAACCCCGGCGAGTCGCCGCTCCTCGCCATCTGGCCCGCTCCCCGCAGGGAGATCTGCGGGAGGGGTGCGGAGAAACCAAGGAACAGGAGGAAGCGGAAACGCCGGTTCCCGTGCCTCCCGAAGCTTGCATCACCGCCGCGGCGGCATCGACGTAGCGGGCCAAACTGGCCAGCCATGGCGCCGCCGGAGAGTCCGAGGTTACCGGAACTGGCGAGTTGTCCAGTAGGGCCCTGGCCGCATGGAGGTTTTGTGTCGGAGAGCCCTCCTCCAGGGCCAGACATCGCCAAGCCAGACTGGGACGGCTGCTCTCTGCTAGGGCGCCAACTCTCGGCGGGAGGCTGCCGACCGGCTGATCCAGCGCCGCTGCCGCTGCCGCGGCCCTAGCGGCTGCTTCCTTGTCCATCGCAGACTGCTGATCCATCATTGCCGCCTAGGAAAAGGTCGAAGAACTCAAACTGATGCTAGCGCCCCTTACCTGGCGCGCCACTGACGGCGTGTTCTTCACCGAACCACAGCGAATCACACCCCTATCAGATTTCTACTCTGCTAGCCGATCAGCTCGAGTTCGATCCAATTCGAGCGTGGGGGACGGCGAGGAGCGACACGCAGAGATTACCCAGGTTCGGACCCCCTGACGGGTAATAGTTCTACTCCTGCCGAGTCTTAGCTCTTTTCGTGTTGTGGTTATGGGGGAATGGTTACAGAATGCTTCCTTTTCCTCCCCTTTCTCTCTCTTCTCCTTTTATACAAGCTGCGGGTTGGCGGAGAGAGCAAAGGGGGTGGTAGTACAGTACACTGAGTACACTGATAAGACTAGAGGGACAAGACCGGAGAGACGAAAACGCGCTGCTATCAGGTTTAACGAGCAGCCGCCGCATGCGTGCTTCGCAAGTGGCCTCTGACTCGTGTGAACACGCCGGTGAGAGAACAGGTGGGGCCCAACTTGCACCGCCTGACGCGGGCAACCAGCCTGATGACGGCAAGCTCTCTCTCTCTGCCGGTCAATTCCGCAGAGCCACAGTGACAGTCGGTCAGACCTGCAGGGGTCACTGTGGCGGTAATCATCTCCTCCTCGGTCCATCCGCGCGTGATGTCGCATTTAATGCACATGTCCTCCACTGTGGGGGAGAGCCTTCGTCCAGAAGACCCCCCTCGGGACGCTTCCTGCCTCGCGGGCCCCACCTGCAAGTGAGGGGTCGCGCGCCCGCCCATCGGGCCGGGTCGCCCGCCTGACGTCTTGGGGCCCTCGCTGGCGTGCCGAGGAGCTCAGCGACGCGCTGGGGCCTGGTCGCCCGCTTGACATGTGGGGCCCTACTTTGGGCCAAGAGCTCGCCAGCGCTAGGGCTTGGTCGCTCGCTCGACGATGGGGCCTCGCCGACGCCGAGGAGCTCGCCCATGCGCTAGGGCCTGGTCGCCCGCCTGACGCGTGGGGCCCTCGCCTGGTCTTCTTTAGGACTCTTAATACCCCGATATTTATTCTACCGACAGTCCTCATGCACAGTGGCATCACACATACACTGCAAATATTGTAATAGTAATTACATAATAATTGCATATAGATTATTTAAATTTTAACATGATAAGAAATATACATGCTGACAAAACCAAGTCATGAAATTAGGGCCACCACGTAAGCCATTGGGTCGCAAACTGTCAAGTTGAGTATTTATAGATTATCTTGTCGAATTTCAGTTTTGTTGATCAAATAATCTACATTTCATTTCGTAAAGTTAGAAGCTAATGTAAAAACCAAATTAGAAATTATTGTATCGGATACTTATGTGAAATATTGTTCCATTTCTGCAATGTTGGTGTACAAATAGAGCATTGCTTCATTCCACTCTTCGCGAGACAACTCTTAAGTTGAACTGGCACCGACGGTGTGTCCATGTCCTTGAAATACATCAAGATCAAAGCCATGTGTGAAATCCAACGGTTGGTATCTCGGCATATGCGTATAGACATTGTGCTCATCTGATAGATATGTACTAGAGAAGTACGAAATCGTTATGAGAAAAAACGCCTCTGCGATGCAATCTTCAACTCGAGCTTTGTTACCCACATTAGATTAATTTTTTGAAGTTTCATTCTATTGGATACATCCATCGGTATTGTATAGGATCACCAATCTCCGTTTCGTATGGTAGATGCACCAACAAATGTTGCATTACATTTATGAACCCTGACAGAAATATCTTCTCCATCTTGCATATTAGCACTGGTATGGCTTTTTTCAACTTTTGCATCATTATTTTCTTAATTTTGTTTGAACAAAGCTGTCGATAGAAGTAACTAAACTCAGCCAAAATTGTCCACACGTCATTAGGGAAGTACCCGCGGAACATTACAGGAACTAACATTTCCATGATTACATTATAATCATGACTTTTCAGGCCATTCAGTTTACCTGACTCGATGCTGATCGCACGTTTTAGATTCGCCGCATAATTATCTGGAAACTTGATATTTTTCATCCATATTAGGACCACCTTTTTTCAGAGCTCCTAAAATAGTAAGGGGGCGCGTGGCTTGCCTTGTTTCCCTATTGGGTCCTCTCTCACCTTAAAGGAGGGTCGATTGTAAATATCAGCCATGTCTCTTCGAGCCGCTACATTATTTTTTATCTTGTTTTTAAAATCAAAACACATGCCGATAATGCTTTTTGCAACATTACGTTCCTGGTGCATAACATCAACATTGTGCGGTAGGATTAGAGACGTTGCATAGGACAAACACCAGATACCTGATATGTGATACTAGTTCTGTGACTCTAGTTCTGTGACTCTTTAAACACTTCAAAACCATCTTTCATTGGAATTAGCTGACGATGCCAGTTTACATTCTAAGATCCCATCAAACGTTTGGGCAGGTTGTGATTATCGTGCCTTTATGAAATGAGTTTCTCGGTCTTCTGAATTCTTGAGAAGGAGGCAATAAGCGACGGTGGCAATCGATGAAACAAAACTTGCAGCCATGTTTCAAACAGAACGCATCAGTGTCATTAATGCATATTGGACAAGACATTCGGTCATGCGTGCTCCATCCCGAAAACATGATATATGCAATAAAATCATGAACGGACCAGAGATCGGCAACACGCATATTGAAGTTTTGTTCTCTACTCTTATCATAAGTTGGGACCCCTGCCCTCAACTACACAAGCTCATCGATCAAAGGTTGTATGAAGATATTTAATTGTTTTGAAGGATGCTCTGGCCATGGTATGACAAGGGATAAGAACACATACTCGTCCTTCATGCACATTGAAGGTGGAAGATTATACGGAATTGATAACACAGGCCAACATAAGTACGACGCAATATTTATATTGAATGGAGAGAACCCATCGGTCGCTAACCCGATCCGAACATTTCTTGGGTCTTTGGCAAAATCTTCGTCATACCGGTCCAATGTCTTCCATTCCTCACCATCGGATGGATGACACATAAAACCTTTGCTAAATCACACTCCTTCCTTATGCCACCTCATGTGTTGGGTAGTCTACTCACATAGGTACAATCATTTTAACATCGATGTTAGAGTAAAGAAACATAGAATCTTCATTGGTGTATCACTTGTCACTATATTCTCCTCTACATCAATTGTTTGTACAAATGTAGACAGCACACAAACTAAACAGTTTTTCTTCACAGCACTACTCTTCCAGAATAACATACAATTGGTAACGCACGTATCTATCTTCTCATAAGGTATCCCTAAACCTGCCAAAATCTTCTTCGAGTAATACATATGTTTTGGCAACTTGTGATTTTCTAGGAGGACATCACAAATCAATTTGACCAAATTGTTGTAACATCCTCGAGAGAAGCCATGCTTTGATTTTATATTAATAGGCTATGTAAAAAACGAAAGGACTGACACCTTGGTGCCCTCATGTAAAAGCTTATCAGAAACATCTAAGAGCATAAAGAATTTCTCGTCTGCTATGGTTGGTGCATCCTCATGACGAACAGATTCATCCTCCGAGCATTCTGAAATTACCGGCCCAAGTTCTGAATCATCTCATCCATCCTGTTATCCACTCTATCAGTAGTATCATCTTCATTAGAGACATCTACCTCCCGTGACTCACTATGTTCATACCATGTGAGGTAATTCGACATGAAGCACAATTTGCATAGGTGACCGGCCATAACAGATTTTGTTACTCGGGCAAAAAGATGATATTTAACACACGGACACTTCGCTACCCCGTCAGGAGGATTTGGGGAGAAAACATTATCCAAAAAACTTTGTGTGTTAACTTTTCATTCTTGAGTGTGCTTCATACCATTATCCCAACCGTCGTACATCGATCTACGATCTTCAGTCATCTTTTTTATTAGTAAATGAAACAATACATGAAAAATGGGTTAATAATCCTAACAGGAGTTCTAGACAAAGATAGGTCCTAAACTCATTCAGGGATGAACGGGTTAGCACGGTTTGTCGTGACATGTAGTGTGATTTGAACGAAATTTTGGTAGCGTAAGCCCATCGTTCTCCAAATGCACGCATGATACTTGTGCATCGGAGAACAACGGTATTACGTAGCCAAAATTCCGTTCAGATCTCACCACATGTCACGACAAACCATACTAACCTGTCCATCCCCAGGCTGTCCAATAGCGTGGATAATTCGGGAGCGAGACATATCACTATTCAATGTGATCAATGTCACTCCCAAATGAGTGACGTATAGGTTGGGTTGACTTGTGTTTAAAAAAGTGTTCTATTAAAACATATGTAAATCATGGCAGCGCGTTAAAACATATATGTCTGTAAGACAATAATATAGGGGATGTGTTTACCTCGACGTTGGGGGAAACAATGGACAAGGCAGGCCAACGGCTAGCGACAAGGAGTGGCGGAGGTCCAGGAAGCTCTTTTATTCACTGCACAAACAAACACATTATGAATCCAAACAACACATACAGAACAATATGAGTGTCGGTTACCTCGAGGAGGAGGGGATCAATGAGCTTTGCAAGGAGACGATGGCACTAAAACGACGACCACGACGGGTGGGGCTTATGGTGGCGGCGGACGGCGGTAGGGGAGGCGTGAGGTGAGGGCGGTGGGCGGAGGCGGTGCATGTGGCGGCGCGGCGGGACAAATGGAGGGCGGAGGCGATGGAGGCGGGGGGGGTGGGCTAAGCGGCGGTGAGGCGCGGCGGCGGCGATGGTGGTGACGAGGGTGGGCGGTGGCTAGGCGATTGCAAGGTGCGGTAGCGGCGGCGGTGGCGTGTGCGGCGTGGCGGCGAAGCGGGGCGGAGGTGAGGTCGTGAGGCGGCGAGGCGGGCGTTATGTGTTTGAGTTGTGGCGACGCTGGCGAGTCTTGCGGCGGCGGGCGGCGCAGAGCAGGATGGCGGCGGTGTCTACGGTAAACTGGCAAAGCGGTCAGCCATGGATCAGGGTAATCCATGAGGTATTTAAGTCGGCCTGCGGAAATCGACGTAAATAGACTTATTTACGTTGGCCGGGCTGATGTAAATAGCAGGTTATTTACGTCGGCCTGGCTGATATAAATAAGGTTTCCAGGCCTGCATGTGTGGCTAAGTCCTGATAGCTGTGTTTACGTTAGCCAGACGTAAATACTATTATTTATGTCGGTTCCTCAGGCCGACATAAATAACATAGTTATTTACATCGGCTTTGTTTGGGCTGACGTAGATATATTTGGCCGACGTTAATAGTTCAGATTCCTATAGTGCTAGCCCCCGCAACGAAATGTAAAACCCACTGCTACCCATACGTATTGTCTACAAATGCAGTTTAGTAGCCATATCTAAGCATTATTATTTTTGTCAAACTCTTTGATTCTGGTATATATAAGTATATTGTTCTCAAATAAAATAGAAGTTCTTCAACGCGTTAGAGTAAACTATATTGAAAATAGACAAGTAGAGAAGTCAATTCAAACAAACTTTGACTTATATATGATCTCTCGATAATGTGTAAAATTCAAATTACTAGAGATGCATATATCTTATTTCTTAATTTTGTTTTAAATGATGAAAATATATATTACTTCCTCCGATCCCAAATGTTTTACCTTTTTGACTTTGCACAATTTTTAAAACACAACTTTAATCACTAATTATCGTTATAGTTTATTTATGAAACCATTAAAGCTATGATACTATTGAAGTACTTTTTGAGACAATTATGAGCACACACTTTGTAAAACTATTGACCGGAGGTAGTAGTATGTATAATGTTTTTTAACACATTCTTTGCAAAGTATATACATATAGCACATATTTTTTTTGGTGGTTTGCTTGCCCCCCTATACCTCAATCTTGGCTCCGCCCCTGCTAGCCGACACGCGCAATATCAAGCAGGGACGCACATGAGGTCTACCAAACACAACAAAACCTAAAGAACAACGTAAAGAGGTGGCGGACACATATTGAAGGATGTCGGCATCCAGAGGAGAGCCCAACACATGGGTAGCGGGCAGCTCAACCAAACCATAAATATACATGGGCCTTGGGCCCAAAAGAAAGATGACGCAACACCCTAAGTTTCTAGCCTGAATTCCCGTCAAGCCTGGATGAATTTGGCCGTGGGGTTGGATCCATTGGAAATCTTATCTTATAAACTTTCGAAAGATCGGTTGTACATCGAAAACGGGCTTCGGATGTGGCCGGAGCGTCTATTTGAAGTACTGCTGCTCCTGGATAGCCGAACCGGACTCGACGATGACATGGGCTTGAACATGGGCCATCCTTGGGGCATGGCCGTCTTTGAGGAGTGCACCTAAGGGGCTGGTCTTATGAGATGGGCTTGAAAGGGCGAGCATGTGGAATAAGGCTTCTGGAAGTTGATGAAGTTGTAGTGGAAGGAGCAACAATCATAGCAGCATAAATGGCTGTTGAAGAAGGAGAGGCAGGAGTCGTATCCATGGTGGAGATGTCCTCATCACATGAAGAAGGGACATGAGCTCTTCAAGTCTTTTTACTTTAGGAGATGTTTAAGAAAAAATATCATAGCTGCCATTGCAGATCAGCCTATTATATATGCCATCACTTAGTTGGCGACATTTTATGTGCCATTGCAGTTACCCCAATATTATTTTCCAAACCATTGCCATTATGTCCATTAGTTTTTATCGTTAGCAACATCTATAACACCCCAAAAAACCCTTGGAGTCATATATATGACAACATGGGTTCACACGACAGTTACAAAATTTAAAATTTTATAAGATTCAAAATTTTATATTTGGCCGAATTTAAAAAATAAATTCGGCTAGACTAAAGAAATCGATTTTTCATATTCGGACAGATTCAATTTTTCAAATTTGGTTAAATTTAAAGTTTTCAATTTTAGTCAAATTTCAAATGTTCAAGTTTGGCAAAATTTCAAAATATGGCCAGATTTTAAATTTTAAAAATTGGTCGTACTTGAAAATTTTCAAATTTAATCTAAATTAAAAATTCAAATTTGGTTAGATTTTAAAATTTTCAATTTTGGATATAGTTTGATTTGTTTTCAAATTTCTTCAAATTTGAAAATGAAATTTGGTCAGATTTTGAATTTTCATATTCGGTTGATTTATACAAAATTTAAAATTGTGAACTGAGAGGCAAAATGGTTTTTTTCTAGTGCCTTAACTATTTGACTAACGGAAAACGATCAATTGGAGTTGGCCGGTGATGGAGGCAGTTACGACGACTGAAATAGGGGCAGTGGCGATAGCGAACTCCATCGATCTCTGGGCAAATTCCATGCCACGACGGCTTGAGCGATAATCCAGGGAAGCTAGAGGTAGAAGAAATTGGAGAATGACTTAGCGATGTGCGGGTGAGGTCGCGGGCGCTCTAAAGGCACTGAATTGCGATTAGTTTAATTGGGAGGTAGAATGAGGAGTGGATAAGACATTGGCATGGCAGAAGGGACTTGAGGCTCAACAGGATGACGCTGCCACCATAGCCGATTCGTTGGACGAAGAAGATTGAGAGAACCGAAAGAAATGGGGGATAGAGGAGGCTCGGCTTGGCCTTAATTAAGGGCCATGGGAGGGTACACGGGGGCAAGAAGGTCGTGCGAGACGGTTTGTGGGCGACACGATGGAGCGTGCGTATTGGGCGGCGTGCCGTGGCGGGGCAGTGGTGGCAGGCAACAGTGCGGCGGCGATGACATCGTGGTAGCAGAACCTCACGACATGCAGCAGCGGCAACGATCTAGCAGTCGGCGATGGCGGACCGATGGGCATTCGTGGCGGCAGATTGGTGGGCGGAGTGAGAGGATCCGAGGCGGAAACGCTGGCGAGACAGAGAGAGAGAGAGAGAGAGGGGGAGAGAGAGAGAGTAAGCTTGGGCTTCTGTTCGAATTTCTAAAATTTGACTCAAATTTACCCCAAATTCGGGTGTTACACCTTGGCAACTTCTTATCTAGTTTTTAGGTAGGAGTTTTATCTGTGTGCCATGGTGCTGTGGACTTCTCAATTTTTTTACTTTAATTAATTGCACATGATAGAGTCATCTACAACAGATACAATGAAAGGGTGCATGTTATGTTCATAGTTGTTTATACATAATACATTATATATGTCGCATTATAAAATGGTTGTCTGCATCACCCAACCGTGTGATCAAATTAGCTAAACTACACGACTATATATAAAGTGGTTTCCCTCTTGATTCAACGACTTAGGTTGTTTTTGATTCACAGTTGTAGTTTGAGTTTGATCGTGGTCAGAAAAGTTAAGGATATTTAAAACAAACATTAAAAGGCTATAAATTGTTCGAAAAATATTTTTGAATCGACGGTTGGGATATCGACCCAAGTCAACCAAGGTTCTTCAAAGAGGAGATAGAGACACGCTAACAAACACCAACAAAGAACGAGCAAAGAGAGCGAGGGGTTTTATCACAGTTCAGCCTCTCTCGAGAGATAATAGCCCTACGTCCGGCCTTTCTTATATATCGTAGATGAATACAAGAGATGGCTCGACGAGGCGTACAAGTCTCGGCGAGATTATGGTGTCTGAGGAGGCAATAATCACGAAGATCCGGTGCTGGAGGAGGCCTCTACACGCCGTAGGGGCCTTGTTTATATAGTCTTTGAGCAAACCGACCTCACCGGAAGGAATATCGGGGCAGGGCTAACAACGAGTACGAATCTAACTCATACATGCCAAATATATCCCGAGGTAGATAAGGCATACTCCAAGTCTTGGGGATCACGACTCCTAATCCGGTCAGGAAACCACGTCAAGGTCTTCACGTGGCCGGCGAGAACTCGCTCGAGTCGGACTCAAACAGAATCCTAGGCCATTACGCACCGTGCCGACCATGAAACCGTTTCGGGATGCACATGGGTTCGATAGAACCTTCCAGTGGCTGGGCCTGGTAGGTTGCTCGATTGGGCCGTCGGGGAGTGGGCCATGGCAATGGGCCGTGATCTAATCCCGACAGCTAGCCCCGAGACTCAAGTGGAAGGACTCACTAGAGTGGGTCGTCCTCTTGAGACTCAAAGTCACGAAGAGGGTATTTTTTCGCTACAAAGGCATGTAACAGTGACGAACAGGTTATGGTTCAACCGAACAAGACTTGTTCGGGACCGAATAAACCCGATCAAGGCGAGCAACTCCGTTGCGTCGAGCGAGGAACGACATCCGTCGAAAGCGAGCACTCGGCCTTTCAAAAGCAGACACTGGAAATCCAGTCCCCAGCGCAGAGCTCGTCGCGGGGACCAGACGCAAGACCGGCGAAGAGCCGGTGCAAAGGCGAATCATCTCCTTGAGGTGAACATCATCAAGAAGGATTGGATTCTTGGTAGTAAAGAGCGTACCACCGCATCCCAGAAGATCGGATCTTCGGGAGAATGAACATAGCAAGTCGCGAGACGGACTCGTCTTCTTGCATCCAAGCATTCAGATGCCTAGGAAAAGATAGGGATCCATCTCGTGCTAGAGCTTGCCGGAGGAAATATAGATTGTGCTCGGCGAATGTCACTTCGGGAGCGAAGGTGATGTGCCTCGAGGCGTAGATCGTGTGCTAGAAGCGAGACAATGCATACGAATGGGAAAGGTGACCCGATCCCAGGCGTAGAGCTCGTCAAAGGAACGAGTAAAGAGATCTAGTCCCGAGCACGGAGCTCGTTAAAGGAACGAAAGTGCGATCAGCGAAGACGCATGCCGGTGAGAGAGCTGCGCTCGGGCGAAGAGCTGCCCGTCGAGGTGATCCAGCCCGAGCACGGAGCTCGTCGAGGACGACCAGATCTGCGCTCGGGCAAAGAACCGGTCGCGAGGTGAATCACAACCCAATGCGCGTCGAGCCGCAAGAGAGCGTGCGAAATCAACGCTTTACCCATGACGTATTCCTTGCGGCGATGTTAGCGTTGTCTTGGCAAGTGCAAAACCGACACTTGGAGTGCCGTTGCGATGAGAATCGACTACGATGGGCATGCCCGTTCGCGATGAGAATCGACTACGATGGACGATCTCCATTGGTGGCGCACCACCTTGACTTAGCCGAACTGTGAAGGTCCGCACCGGCAAAGGCAAGAAATCATACTGTGGCGGTGAATCAATCCACGGGCATGCGCGAACAAACCCGAGAAGAGAGGGATCGCGGACATCGGTTTTGGTGGGAAGCACGGAACTTCCGCGCAACCATCACGAGTCTGATGTTCCCGTTCTGTATTTCCTGATAAGACAAACAAGAAACCGGCGGCAAGGGAAAAAAGAGCAAGAACAAGCTCTAAAAGAGCAAAGCGAGTTTTGAAAACACGCTAGGGCGACCTACCCGCACAAGACATAATTTTTCCGATGCGCCCTTGATAGCGTTAGTGTCACCTCGGCGAATCGCGGAACCGACGCAAGGAGTGCCCGTTGCGATGAGAATCGACTACGGTGGGCGGGACTCGTTGGTGGTGCATTGCTCGATTACCGTGCGGGAAGAACGTAGCATGGATAAAAAGGCGTGTGCGGGCAAGTGCAGCCCGCGGCGTGGCTAAGACCGCTAACCGCAGAAGCGTCGGGACCTTAGCCGCAGCAAAACGGCGAGGCGAAATCTTATCCGGGCATGGACCGTGCGGCGTTAGTGTCGCCTCGTGAGCGCGGAACCAGCGCCGGAGTGCGTTGCGATGAGAATCGAATACGGTGGGCATGCCGTTCGCGATGAGAATCGACTACGGTGGCGAGAACTCCATCGGTGGTGCACCGCCGTTAACCGAGCCGCAAGTCGTCGCCGGATAAAAAACATGCTCGCATGTATGAGCGCCAACGAGGTTTTGGAAAACTAACGCTAAGAAAGGAACTAGAAAACTGAAAACGCGTCTGGGGTTGGCGAAATTCAGTTCAAGTCCCAATCGACCGAGGAGAAGCGGTCCTCAGGAGCTGGCCGAGCAACTCAAGACCGCCGAGCAGCGCTTGAATCGAAGCGAGAGTTCGATCGAAAGCGGCTTTTCCCGCAAAAAAGAGCAGCAAAGACAAGGACTAACAGAAACCAAGAGCAAGGCGACAGCGCTAGAAAGTTTTAAGAAAACCGGTAGAGCGCTTAGCCTAACTCCAGCCCGTTGCCAGTAATGCTCGAGGACACGAGTTTTAACTCGATCGGTGCACAAGAAAGAAAGCGGCGCCCTAGCCCGTGCAGACGATGCATGAAGACCTGAACTTGCGACTTCAAGCACGTGCGTAGAGAGTTAAGCGACACCGTATCTGATCGACTTCGTTCTGTGAACTGCTCGTTAACGTAAGTTAAGCGATTCGAAGGTAACCGAACAAGGAAAGTGCCATGCGGAGGGCTTACGAGAGCGAGCTTTGCCAAGTGGTTGTGCCGTGGCGGTAAGTGCCTCTGCAGCGGAGGGCTTACGAGAGCGAGCTTAGCCGCGGTGGATGCCGTGTTACGCAACTCGAAGTTTAGGAACTTGTTGAAACAAGATACGGGCAGGAAACCTCGAAGATTGCGGAGCCAAGAGTTCGCAAGACCGGCAGCCATCAAGTGTTACGGAGAAAAAAGTAGTATGAGAAGACAAGTGGTGAGGAGGACCGCGGGGCCGCGAGCATTCACCGCTCAATGGGTTGAACTTTACATGGCGGCGAGAGACTTGGACGAACTAAGGCGCGAAATTTGAGAAAAAGCGAAGCTAGGAAGCGAAAGACCTACGAGGAACTTGGTGATCGATGTTCCAAGTCTTTGGTCGGCTCTCTCCGTCACCCACCGCCAGCGTAACAGCCCAGGATCCGGAAGGAGTTTGATCCAGCCCGAGCAAGGAGCTCATCGTGGGGACAGACGCGCCCCGGCGAAGAGCTGCCCGGCCGAAGAGATCCAGCCCAGCGCGGAACTCGTCAGGGGACGAGATCGCTACCAGGCGAAGAGCTGCCCAAGCACGAAGAGATCCAGCCCGAGCAAGGAGCTCGTCGCGGGGACAGAACTTGCGGCTGATGGGCGAAGAGCTGCCAGCGAGGAGATCCGGCCCGAGCACGGAGCTCGTCGCGGGGACCAGATTCGAAGGCGATCAAGATCGAAGGATCGATCCGATCTGGCGGGAAGAGACATCCCGCCGCCGAAGTCGTAGTCCTCGGGAGAATCTCGATCGCCGATAGAGTTCGACATGCTCGTCTGCGAGTCCCCACGGATGGCGCCGGTATCGGCGGTTGGGATATCGACCCAAGTCAACCAAGGTTCTTCAAAGAGGAGATAGGAGACACGCCCGAACAACCACGAACAGCGACGAACAGAGCGGGGGTTTTATCCTGGTTCGAGCCTCTCGGAGAGATAATAGCCCCACGTCCCACCTTTCTTATATATCGAGATGAATACAAGAGATGGCTCGACGAGACGCATACAAGTCTCGGCGAGATTATAATGTCTGGAGGCAATAATGCGAAGATCCAGTGCCGGGAGGCCTCTACACGCCGTAGGGGCCTTGTTTATATAGTCTTGAGCAAACCGACCACGAGAAGGAATATCGGGGTAAGACTAACAACGAGTGCGCACGAATTAACTCATACATGCCAAATATATCCCGAGGTAGATAAGGCATACCCAAGTCTTGGGATCACGACTCTAATCCGGTCAGGAAACCACGTCCGGTCTTCACGTGGCCGCGTGAGAACTCTGTTCGAGTCGGACTCAAACAGAATCCTAGGCCATTACGCACCGCGCCGTGCCATGAAGTTGCATTGGCAGGATGCACATGGGTTCGATAGAACCTTCCAGGAGCTGGGCCTGGTAGGTAGGCTGTTCGATTGGGCCGTCGGTGGAGCCATGGCAATGGGCCGTGATCTAATCCCCGACAATTACACTAAATAGTTTTTAAAAAATAAAACTTTCAAACAAAATCAAAACCATGAATCAAGAGTACCTTAACGATTGTTACAACAGCTAATGGTACATTGGTAGTTTTTAATTGTACTTATGTAACTCTAGGACGGTTATATCGGAGAACATTGCCATAAATGACACTTCTACGGTAGGTTATACTCAATTAATATACTCCCTCCGGTCAAAGAAAGAAGTTGCCGTTGACTTTTGGACACGTCTTTGACCATTAGTCTTATTTAAAAAAGTTATATAAATATTATTTATTTTGTTATGATTTGATTTGTTATTAAATGTATTTTAAGTATGACATATATTTTTACATATTTGAACTAAATTTTTTAATAAGACGAATGGTCAAAGACGTGTCCAAAAGTTAAGTGTGACTTCTTTTTGTGACCGGAGGTAGTATATGGATGTCTTTGTACTACGTATTGGCATGGGTACAACTGATTAGTAGACTGTTTAGGATGCTAATTAATCTATACTACGTATTGACATGGGTAGTGTACGTATGCATGTACACTCTTATTTGCTACAAATTACTGTCCATCTATCTGACACATATCCCATCAGCTTTGAGAACAAACGTAAGCTAATTGAGCAGAGTTACGGCGATATCAAGCTGAGATGCCTCAAGTTTCAGGATCCCCACGGTTCAAATCAAGCTCTTAGTAGGAAAACCAAGTCAAAAACCAAATCGCAAGAACTGGGGCATCAGGCCTCAGGCCTCAACACATGAAAAATAGAAACGGACGACAATTACATCTAAACCAAGACCCAAACTCGAGATCTTTGTCACTGATATCATATTAAGTTGAATGCCTTAATCAACTTATTCAAAAATCTAAACTCTAAGAAAGGATGGACAATTCACTTATACTTTTCAACACTTCCATTGAATATTTCCATTGAATATGTCATCGTTGAAGGCTTATTAATTATGAACCGCGAAACTGCTCACAGTTCGTGACAGGATCTTCGAGCAAGGCATCTAGAATTCTTCCAGGGTCCTTACTAGATTATATCATGAAGCAAATGGCCCACATTTTTTTATATGCCGTCCTTTTTCTCGTATATGGTTGCTTGACATGTCATCTCGATCGAAGCTCCCTCCTTGGACCTTTATGTTTTCTGGTGGGCATGCACTTGCTTGCTCGGTTTGCTGGTCAGTTCGTGGTGGTGGGGACGGCAGCAGTGTCTGTACCACTGAGCTGCCAGGATGGCTGCTTCACTTTCAGCTCAAGCTGCTCGAATCCTTCTAGAAGCAAATCGAGCCCGACATGGATACGATCGATCGACCTTTAATTGTGCCGGCTCCGATGTGGACGGATGAGTCAAGGAGCACATGCATGGAAGAAGCCGCCTCTCCTTGTCCTTCACAATTTTAAACCAGTTGTACTAATTTGAAAAGGTTATAGTTTCGTAATAGAGATTTAGAAAAAAAAATCAACAGAGATTTAGAAAAAAAAAATTATCATAAAAATTGGTATAGAAGGTTCGAGAAAACTACTAGGAGCATCGACAGCAGGCTCTGCATTTAGCGACCTACAACTGACACAGCACTGCACGTGGACAGACAGACGGAACCGGAGCAAATCAAAAAATGAAGAGAAAATGTATCGTAGCACGCAGATATTATTGTAACTACAGTATTATGCAGACAATACTGGGATGCTCTAAGAGTTTAACAAAACTATAAAATAAGAGAACTCGTTTTGTTTGTAAAAAATAATAAGAGACCGACTACAATGCAGGCGCCTGCGTTTTGCGTTCGTGCAAAGCGATCCTTTTTCAAGACGATTATACGAAATTTCACCGCATGTAATCTTGAAAAAAAATTATAAAAAACTGAAAAAACTCTGCAAGTTACAAATCGAGCAAAATAGAGAGGTAGAGAAGAGTAGATCGACGGTGATGAGGACATCGCTACATCGGATATACCCATGGGATCAATAACCAAAGCCCTTCCGAATGACCCGCGACCTTTGATCATCATATAAGGACCAAACACACGAGCTAGTGTGCGACAAGTCAATTATCAGGTAAACTTCTTTCTTGGGTTAAATAATTATATTTTGGAGAATAGACTGCTACCTAATAACAATATTATGCATAGGAAGTTGGGCAAGCACCAGCTACAAGGCACCAACGTACCAATAAAGGCAATAAAGCATGGTGGGAATACAAAGGGATTCCACTCGGCCATCAATGACCAGTCTGAATTAAAAATGGTCTAGAGAATGCAAACGGATTCCGATTGGAACGTGTGAGCACTCATTGGAAACAAAACTTCACCATCTTTCCAACGGATCCAATCTCACCTTCAAATTTCAAGTGAGCTTGCCGCAGCAATCAAAAACATCTCACGAATAGAACCAGGCTTTTGCTCTTCTTTGGTGCTGTGTCACCATTAATTTGGGCTGAGTCCCCATGTATTCCTGCTGCGTGATTGCACCTCCTAGAGTCATCTCCCTGCTCAATATATAGGACAAGTCTCTCCCTTTTCTGCTTAGGTTTTGTTCATTTGTTGTTGTCTTCCAGAATGGAGAAACACTCTCGAAGTCCCTAGTGTCGGCTGACCTATCGATTCCGAGCTTCAGAACCTCAGTTCGAGTGTGTGCTTTACCCTTGTTCTTGCGAGTTCTTCGATTGCTTGCAAGGATAGACCTTCGTGGTCAGATCATCCAGGCTTTGGCACGGTTGATAACAATTAGGAGTGTGGTTTAGTGATTACTGGCGGTTGATAACAATTAGGAGTGTGGTTTAGTGATTACTGGCGCTTATCCTTGCATGGTTTGTAGCCGGATCGTCAAAGTCATTCTTCGCCCAAATCAAAATTATCCCTCTCACCGGAAGATCGGGAACCCGTGTGCGCATTATTTAATGACACATCTGGCCCAGGAGGGGTTGGGTGAGGCCCAGCAAATTAAGGCCGCCCGGACCCCAACAATTCCTCAGCACACCCTCTTGGGGAAAAGGCCCAATTGCCCCAAAAGACTAGTCCAGTGGGGAAAGGGTGGCTCTCCCTTTTAAGGTGGCTTCCTCCTTCCAAATTAAGCAAGGTGGTATTATTCAGAGGCTCTCCACGGTCGCCGCCCGACTACAACTGGGCCAACTGGGCCGTTGCGTCTTTGCCAGCTGGTATTTGTGGAGGATGTCCTCATCATTCCCACCCACTTAAA
This sequence comes from Raddia guianensis, assembly GCA_036346415.1. Classification (NCBI taxonomy): domain Eukaryota; kingdom Viridiplantae; phylum Streptophyta; class Magnoliopsida; order Poales; family Poaceae; genus Raddia; species Raddia guianensis. The sequence continues at coordinate 28,800,657 of CM070544.1, forward strand.
ATGGGCCCTAGCTCTGATACCAAATGATACATATGGCCTAGGAGGGGTTGGCCTAGGCTCAGCAAATTAAGGCCGCCCGGACCCCAACAGTTCCTCAGCACACCCTCTTGGGGAAAGGCCCAATTGTCCCAAAAGACTAGTCCAATGGAGAAAGGGTGGCTCTCCCTTTTAAGGTGGCTTTCTCCTCCCAAATTAAGCAAGGTGGTATTATTCAGAGGCTCCACGGTCGCCGCCCAACTACAACTAGGCCAACTAGGCCGTTGCGTCTTTGCCAGCGGGTATTGGTGGAGGATGTCCTCATCAGATGGGCCATCGTCGGGCGGCGGTGAGGAGCGTCGGCGGCGACGGCGGGCCACATCGGCGGCGGAGCGATGGCGTTGATGGCGTCGCCCAGCAGGCTAGCCACGCGACGCCGTCGGCAGTGAGCAGCAAGCGTCGATGGCGGCAGCGGAGAGCAGCGGCGTGGCGTCGACGACGAACGCCAATACGGCGTATGAACACTCAGCAGCGGCGGCCGGCGATGGCGCGACGAATGAAAGCTTCGCCTTGGCGCTCCATGAGTAACCTGTGGCGAGCCCGGAGTGGCGGTGTCTAGAGCGCATGCGCGAGCGCCTACGCGAGCCGAGCCCAGCGTTTCCAGCGCATGCACGAGCGCCTGCACGCGAGCGCAAATGCAGGCGCCTCCGTAGAAGTAAAAGTGAAATACTAAATTCTTCTGATTACATTTGATTTAAATTTAAACTTTTTTAAAAAAACAATGTCTGTTAAGGGAAGAGACGGTTGTCATTGGTTGTATATAGTCCATTTTGTTTCTTAATTAAGGCGCAAATGCATTATGCCTTTATACTTAAAAGACGGATTCTCAAAAGATAGCTATAAAATAACAAAACACGTTTTGTTCTAGAAAAAATGATTTTTTTTATGATTAGTTTTTATTTTAATTTAAACTCAAGAGAACAACAATATGTCTCAATGTCCGTCAGAGACGGTTTCTTTTATCTACCTTTCAAATATAAAGACGTAATGCATTTACGTTTTAATTAAGAAATGAAATGGACTATAGACAACTGAGGACACTCAAGCTTGGTATCACTCGTAGATATTTTGCTTGCAGGGCGTGTCGAGTGGGCCCCTTGATGTGTTTATGAAATAGCATAAGCTAGGGCCACATGCATTAATCGGTTAAGCCTTCTCGCCCTTGGCATCACTCTTCTTGATTATATATATATATATATATATATATATATATATATATATATATATATATATATATATATATATATATCCGTCCAGTTATTATATGTTATCTTCATCTGCAAGGGCCACCTTAATAACCAGCAAAGTCGTTGGCTTTACATGTCATCGTCTTATCACTTTGGGAGTAAGAGATTCTTCACTTATCATCACGAAATGGAGAAATAATTGTGGTTTTCCCCTTTTTTATGACTATATATCAAGAGCCACCCATGCTGCCCCCCACCCTCATGTTCAATCTTTGATTACGGATGTGATAGTGTGAGATATGGGACTGCGTCAAGTTTGGTCTGTCGTCTTAATCCGTCCCAGCATCAAATAACGTATTTTAAAGAAGAGAAATTGCACGGTACGCTTTCAAACATGCGGCGTTTTTCGAATTAGACAACTTTAGCCTTTTGAAATTGTATCTGTTTGTATGGTTACCCTAATATCGTTAGGAAAACCGTTAAACACTACGTACCGTGTCAGTCTAGGTAGCCATTAGAGTCAGAGGTCGATGCCGCGTTGAAGTTAAATGCTGATAAGGCCAGCCACGTATGCGCAAAAATAAAGGATGTTGTGACATTCGCTTTTTTAAAAAATCAATTATATTTAAAAAAACTTTAATTTTAAAAGAGTTCCAACTTTGAGTTTTCAATTTTCCACAATGTTGCATTTTTAATTTGAAAATCAAATTTTAAATTGAAATTTTGAAACTCATGTCTTGTAGTTCTAGTTCTCGATATTCATTTTTTAAAAAAATCAAAATTAAAATTTTGAAATTTCATAACATGACACAATTCGAACTAAAAATTTGAGTTTTGAAATTCTAATTTTTTAGGTTGAATTTTCAACAAACAAGTTTTTTAAATTTTAAATAAATCAAACTCTAAAACTTGCATTTTGAAATTTCGAAATTCAAATTTTGAATATAAACTAAATTTTTGGAATTTCCAAATTTTGAAGTTTGAAAAAAATCAATGTTAGGTTTTTTTAGAAAAAATGCCTTTTTTAATAAAATGAAGTTAATTCCACTCATCTTTGATTCTATTACGTATGTGGCTACCCATGTCAACATTTATCTGCAACATGGCTTCCACCTTGGCATCTAATGGCCACAAAGACTGTCATGTCAGCGTTTGACAGTTGTTCTAACAATTTTAAGGTAACCTTGCAAATGGAGACAAATTTAACGAACGGCAAAGTAAAATATAAGTTCAGGGAGTTAATGAAAAATACTGCAAGTTTGAGAGGCTACTGAGCAAATTTCTCTTTCAAGATTGTGCAAAATAGCTACATAGTGCAACAAGTTCAACTTTGAAAGCTTGTAAAAGAAACATTCAAAAGTCTGAAACCACTTGGTCCGATCTTAAGAGCTCTAAAAATTGTCTCAAGTTTTTTAAGTCTTGTTTGGCTTCCAAAAAAGTCTACGATAAATGATTAAGTATTTGTTGGTCAAAACTTTGTCATAACAAAACAAAATAAGGCTTATAAAAAAACAGAGGGAGTATCAAACAAAATTAGGTGTTATAGTCCGAAAAACATATTGGAAAAAGTACCGATTTGGTCCCTCAATTATGTCCGCTGGACCACTTTGGTAATAAACCCCAATACCGTACTTGTGAGACATCTCATGTAGCAAAACTAGACCAAATTAGTCTTTTGATCAGGTCACTGGATAGTTTTAGATTTTTTTGCTTGCGTGACATTTATGTAGGATTTTTTCGAACTTGATGGCCACATGCATCTATCTTATTGCCTTATCTCTCACTTTATTTCCTAAATCTCTTTCCTCTCAAGTCTAATACCACTGATTTGCCCAATCAAAACCCTAATACCGCTGCTTTGATCCAGACCCGCGCTGGACGGCGAGTGGCAAGAGGCCGGCAGCCCGCGCCGGTCGCCGGCAACGTCGACGACGACGGGGGGAAGCCGGGATCAACGAAGCAGCTAGCGAGCGCATGCGACGCGAGACGCTCCCGCGGCGGCGGCGGCGCGCGCCCAGCACGGTTTCTTCCACCGCCGGCCCAACTCCTCGCGCGCTGCCCCGCCGCCGCCCCGGCCGCACATGGGGGACGGGCCCACGTACCCCGCCCCGCCGCGTCGCAGCCACCGTCCGCGGCGCGGATCGGGGATGCCGATCTTGACGGAGCCCCGCGCCTCAGCGGTGTCCACTCGCGCGCCACCGCTGCGTACGTACGCTAGCCGCCGCTGTCCGGCTGACCTCGTCCAAGTCCAACCGGTGTCTTTAAAGGAGATTTTTTGCACACAAAAGAATGAATTGAATTTCTTGGAGGACAATTTTAGGCAGTTTTTTTTTTATTCGGTTGACAATATCGTGATTAATATGGAGGACCGAATTCCTGTCCACGGAATTGGTAGTGTTCTCTTTTTGGAGATTTCGGACAAAACAAGATGGATTGAATTATTACTTGGAGGACAATTGTAGAATGTTTTTCGGTTTAAAATATCGTACTGATGTTATGAGAAAAATCCTTGTGGCAATTTTTTTTTTAAAAAGGACAAATTCCTGTCCAGAAAATGAGGGCAAGGGTTTTTTTTGTCGGTTCAAGCATTAATTAATGGTGTATACATTTTTTACTCTAATTTCGTTTTGGCGGTGGTAGTCTTAGTTAAGGCTTTGTTTCTTTCAGCATAATAATCAGATTATAAGCTGCAGCTTAAAATTTATTATTTTTGTACCGGTTATATTTTGAAATATTTTATAGTTATTTTTTTGAAACTTTGCACAATTTGTTTTAGAGATCTCAAAAATATTTTTTTCATAATTTTTTTGGCCCTCTAAATCTTCTATAAATACACCACAACCTTTTCAGATTATAATCTAACCTTTTTGGTCAACCATCATCGCTAGCCGCCATGTACGCGCCTAGGTTCATATGCACGGCACCGGATGGGCACTCACGGAGAAAGCACCTACTAGCACACAAGTTATTTTAGAACGGAGTTTCTTTTACCTTACTTCAAGATCCACATATTTTTACAATTTTTTTCCCAAACGGCAGCACGAGACGTGCGTAGCAAGTTGGATCTGTCGCCTCCCGTGGTTTGCGCTTCAGTTTACTAATCTACCAAAGACCAGCGTAACTAAAATGCCATATCTAGTGCTAATATATACTCCCTCCTTTCCGGTATGTAAGGCATAATTTGTTTTTCGTGAATACCAAGGAGACCATGTGTAGCACTTGTGATTCCTGATTTACCCCTAATTAATGAGATGATTTACGCCTAATTAATTAGTGAGCGTCCATATGTGCGATCCTAGAATTAATTAGTTTCCTTCATAGCGAGCGTCCATACAAGGGTATTTCTGAAACTTCTGAACAATCAATGCAGCTGGGCCTTATAGATTGGAAAAGAAGTGAAAACAAATTATGCCTTACATACTGAAAAGGAGGGAGTATTGGATAGTAACATACGTACCAACATTAAGTACGGTTATCAAATTTATGAAAAGTGGCTCATATATATATAGAGGTGGAAACATATTTCTCCATTTAGCAAATTTAGTATATTTTTGAAAAACGCTTAAGCGAAAAAGAGAATTTCCACAGTTGTTCCTTATGAATTCATTGATTCCCTATGTTGGCATCTTCGGACTTTGGGACAAGCTTTCGGGCTTCAGGCCAGGCTCAGGCTCGATTTTGAAGCTCGATGCACCCGGCTGCCTCGAAGCTCGGCCCAGCCCGACGTCTAAACAGGTCTAATGGGACCTACTCAAATCGATGAGCTGTAACTGTTGCCACCTCCTCTTGGATGTCCTTAACTGTTGTCCAAAAGACAGCTTGTAGGATTGCTCTAATTCTATATACACCGCACCATGAAAACATTTGTATGATTAGGTAGTTTTGTACCTTAAGCGCCGCCCCCACACAGTGCTCAATATATACTAACCTTTTTCTTTTCCTCCAACGGCGGCATGCATGAGGCCGGCGTGCATGCATGCATGTGCTTCACGCAAACAGGTGGCGCTTGATATGATAGGCATCAAGCCCCTTTATTTTTGTCCCCCGGGCACCGGGTCAAGGTGCTGCCGCCTTGGCTACAGTGGATGCATGGTTCATGCACGCACGGCACGAACGCCTCCTCCGATGGAGAGAATCCACCCTTGTCTTTTCCCAAAAGGCAGCATATACGAGCCATGGGCTAAGCCATGCACAGCCATGTGACGTGCTTGCTAACGCTATGGCTCCGCACACTGCAAGCAAGATGCATCAATCGAGGTGGCGGTGCATGTCTCTCCCGTGGTTTCATACCAGCAGGAGCAACATGTGTATTGTTTTTTTCCCCCCATAGGTACTGTGTAAATGGGTGTATGTATATGATTTGGACGCGTATCCTCCGTCGTTACACTATTATCATGTGAGGAGAGACTACGGTGAAATAAAACATGCATGCGGGATTAATTCGTAATGAAATAGATGAATGAGGGATTGGCACCTGTGTCTTTAAACAGTGGATAAATGTTCACGTGTGATACATATGAAAAAACTATGCTTAGTTGTACTCTATTCCCTCGGATAAAATAACTATCGTTCTGAACATTAATATAGTCTCCAAAACATAATTTTTTACCACTAGTATAATTCATTTGATAATTCAATTCTAAAATACAATAAAATTATTATAGGAAAACATTACTTCACCTTTTTAAGTATGATCGTGGTACGCTTAACCCCTGGCCTTGGAAACCAGATATTTGGCCCCTCAAGTATGCAAAACGTTTAGCTAAACTTTAGAGGCGGTTTAGAGGGTGGTTTTGCCACCGTGGCACGCACACTTGGAGGGTATTGACACATAAATGTGTGCATATGACATTTTCTTCTACAAATATTACTTTTTAAACAAGGGATTCTCAGGTCATACTCTCATCCCTTGCCAATCTCTCTCCTCCCCACGGTCTTCTCCACTAAACCAAAGCAGAACCACCGCCACCACCTTAGGCTCCGGCGAGGTGGTGGTGCTTCGGCAATGTGTTAGGCTCTAGAAGTGGCAGTGCTCCGCGCGAGGTGGCAACCGGCTAGAGAGCCCGCAAGGGAGTAGGGCTGGACCAAAAGCTCGGGCTCGACGAGCTACTCGAGCTCGGATCGAGTTCGGTTCGAGCTCGGATCGAGCTTAAATGCTAAACGAGCCGATCTCGAGCCCGGTCTCAAGCTCGAGCTCGAGCTCGATCCTAAGCCTTAATCAAGCCCAACCAAGCCTGAATAATTATCATTGCATAGCATATTTCTCTCTTTAAATATATTTTTTCAACCAAATCGAGCCGAGCTCGAGCTTGAAATCGAGCCCAACCGAGCTCATATTGTGTTATCTTCCCCTTAAAACAGCACAAATCCCTTCATTCGAGCTCAACCGAGCCGATCTTGAGCCTAACCGAGCTTTTATCGAGCTCGATCTCGAGCTTAACCCTAAGCTCGATGCTGATTCCAGCCGAGCCCGAGCCTAGCTCGAGCCTAACCGAGCTCGAGCTTTGACAGCCTAAGGTCGCTCAGGATCGACTCAAATCCGCCCCTACAAGGGAGGAGGCGTCAGTAGTCTGGTGAGGCCATGGTGAAGGAGGCGACTGGAGGGGAGGAGGAGGGCGGTAGTCCTCGACGACCAGTTGGTCGGTTGGAGGAGGTCGATGGGGCTGGAGGAGGATGACAGTGCCCCAGCGAAGGAGGAGGGCGCCGGTGCTCCGGGGAGGCCGTAGGGGGAAGAGGAAGCTATGAGAAAGGAGGAGCCCAAAGGGGAGGAGGAGGGCGGCGTTGCTCCGACGACCAGCTAGACAATTGGAGGAGGCGGCGAGGAAGAAGGTAGCTGACAGGGATAGAAGAGCAGGGCTACGATGCTCTAACGAAGGAGGAGGGCGCCGGTGCTTCTAGGATGCCACTGGAAAGGAGAAGGCCAGTAGGGAGAAGGAGGTCGACGGGGATGGAGGAGGAGGGCGACGATGCTCTGACGAAGGAGGAGGGCAGCGGTGCTCCTGGGAGGTCGACGGGGATGGAGGAGGGCTGTGCTCCGAAGAGGCTGCAGAGGAAGAGGTTCTTGTAGGGGAGGAGGAGCGGGCGGTGCTCTAGCGACTAGTCGGACAGCTGGAGTAGACAGGGGAGGAGGAGGATGGTCGTGGGAATGGAGGAGGTCGGTGTTGATTCATATCGGTGGAAGAAAGAGGGGGGACTTACATGTGGGACCCACATATGGACATTTTTTCTAAAAAAAAATGCCACATATTCTATCTAAATGGCAATACTGCTCCATGTAGACAATTTCGGTGGCAAAACTATCTTCAATGCCGCTTGCGAGGGTTATTTGCAACATTACGCATACCTGAGAGGCCGAATAACTGGTTTTATAGGTCAGGGGTTTAACGCATTAGGCATCATACTTAAGGGGTTGAAGTAGGTTTTTTTCATTATTGTATTATGGAGTACTCTTCAAGACGGATATGACATTCTACCATATGATTTTTCGTACACTATTTTTTAAATAGTTGAGAAAGTACTCATACTCGTGCATATTTCAAATCATAAATATTTGTGGAAGTAAAATCAAGTCAAACAACCTTTTTTCTCTAAAAAAACATTTTTCGGTTTTAAGGATATATACAATTTTAAGTAAAATCTTCCAGATCGATTACAGTTGCCGGTACAAATTAACAACATTATGCAGCACAGCATCGTAGCCATCATTTTTCTCCAAATTGAACGGATTTCTCCGATCAGGCCTTTTGCTAAGCAGCTTGAACATTGCTGTGAATCCAGTTTTTGGGGGGTTGACTTTCATCTTCAAAGGGGGAAATGAGGCCCTGGCGTCGTCACGGACAGGCGACTCGAGGGCGAAGAACCCAGCCACCTCCAAGCCCCTCAAACCCTAGCGCCATCGCCGCCGCAGGTTGGCGGCGGCCCCCTCCTCCTACCCTTCCCTTTCCCTTCCTCTCCTCCTCTCTTTCCTCCACCCCAGCAACAGCAGCACTTGGAGCTCCCCTCTTCTTCGTCTCCGTCGTTGCTGTGGTGGCGGCGACGGGTGGTCGGATCCGGCGGTGGGCCTCCGAATGAGCTCTGCGTGGCCTCCGCCATCGGGCTCTCTCTCTCTCTCTCTCTCTCTCTCTGCATGCAGGCAATGGCGGCTGGGGCGGCCGGCGCGCCGCCCCCCCTTCTTCTGCGGTGGCTTTTGCGGCATGTGTGGATTGACAGCAACGTGAGGCGAGAGATTTGGTTATTTGCCACTCTCAACAAGTGGCTTCGCAAAAATGCCACTCTACTTCACTGTCATAGACACACACGGTCCCGCATGTCATACACACAAGTGGCATACTTAGCGAACTACGCATGTCGAGAGTGGCAAATAAACAAATTTCTCGCGTGGGGCAGGTTGGCGAGAGCATCGCAGGAGGCTTTAGGTGGCGTGTGCACCACCGCAGAGCGTTGGGGCTGCATCTGAGAAAAAAGGAAAATCGTCTTCGTCAAATTAAACATGACGAGAAACGAGCACACGCCTTGTGGAAAGATCGTAGCATCTGTATGCTTTATGATCCGCAGAATACCCAAGGAAAACACACGTGCTGGAACGAGGTGCTAGCTTATGAGGTGCAGTAGCAGTGGTGTTTGGAAAGCATAAGCAACCAAAAACACGCAGGTGTTGATAGGAGGGGGAGTGCCGTAAAGGAGCTCAAAAGGAGACGCAAGAGCAGTGGACTTGCAGGGGCGCCGGTTGATGAGATGCAGGCGCCGTTACTGACATTAAGGACCAATAGGCAAATCCACAGATCTCAAAAAGAAATAATAATAAAAGACGCCGCACGGCCAGTTCATGGCTACCGGAGGATCCAGACCCGCGCTAGACGGCGCGCGAGTGGCAAGCGGCCGGTCGCCGGCAGCGTCGACGACGACGGGGAGGCCGCGGGATCAACGGGAGCAGCGGCTGCATGCGACGCGAGACGCTCCCGCGGCGGCGGCGCCGTGCTGGACGCGCGCCGCCGACGCCCCTCGCTTGTCCGGAAGGCCAAGGCCACTCGATCGAGGGGAGACTTCCACGGCCGGCCCAACTCCTCACTCCCCATCCCCCTTGCCGCACCTCGCCCCGCCGCGTCGCAGCCACCGTCGGCGCGCGGATCGGAGATGCCGATCTTGACGGAGCCTCGCGCTTCGGCGGTGTCCACTCGCGCCCCACCGCTGCGTACGCTAGATGCCGCTGTCCGGCTGACCTCGTCCACGTCCACGTCCAACCGATGATATGCTTCTTCGGCTATTTTTTTTTTATTGGACGTTCGATTTGGTTCGGCGTGGTTAAGCCAAAAATTTAAAATTTTAAAAATCTATATAAAAAACTAAAAAAATCAAAAAATAGATCTTTAAATAAAAACTTATAAACCATTTAAAAAATATTATAAAAAATTAAACTGAATAATCTATACAAAAAATGATAAATTTTGGCTCAACGAAATAAAACCAAACCAAACCGCGAATCAAAGAGAACCTTTCTCGAGAGGCAGTTTCGTATTCTTCTATATTTAAGGAGATTTTTGGCACGAAAAATGAATTGAATCATAGGCGAAGCTAAGGGTGATGCTTGATTGGGCTGGAGCCCACCCCATGGCCTATGTCAGCATACTCTTCTGTATAGTATATCTGCAGTGCTAGCCCAATTTACAATCGGCCATATCACATCTGGGCCGGTAGTGGGAGACAATAGGGCAGCCTGGGGTGGTCGCCTGTGTCCGTCCAATTAGTCCCTCCATGACTCCACGTACACAGATCAATAGGGTGTCGACGAAATCGCCGTATCACACTCACAAATTTGTCGGGAGACAGGAGTCCACGTACATACGCATCGGCATAGTACCATCACAGTGAACGCCTTCGTCAAGGCCAAGCGGCGAGCGCCATCGTCCGTGAGGTCATGACTCACTGACTTGTTTTATCGATTAGTCAATGAATAGAGAGGCTAATTTGGTCACTGACTCGTATTCTCTTTTTAATTGAAATATCAGCTATTTTTTAAAATTCTATCTTTATAATAGTTGATCTTAGAGCATCCCTAGCAGGGCCTTCAAATTTTCCTGCATCGCTACAGTAATCGCTACAGTAACTGCTACAGTGCAAACTGCTACTCACATGGACCAAATTCCCTCCTAATGCATTTGAAAAATTTTGAAATAGAGGCCATTTTGGGGGGTGTGATGGGGATGCTCTTAGGTGCTTATTTTTTGTGCCCCTCTTTATAAAAATTTCTGACTCTGTTACTGCATTGAATTGCTTGGAGGACAATTTAAGGCAGGTTTTAATTCGGTTGATAATGTCGTAACTAATATGAAGGACCGAATTCCTGTCCACGGAATTGGTAGTGTTCTCTTTTGGAAATTTCGGGCAAAACAAAATGAATTGAATGAGTATTACTTGGAGGACAATAAACTGGCTTTTTACTTCTCGGTGTTGACAATATCGTGCTGATGTAGAGGAGAAAAATCCTTGTGTCCAATAAAAAAGAGGAGAGATTCCTGTTCAGAAAATGAGGGCAATAGTTTTTGCGGTTCAAGCATTGACTAAAGATGTATACATTTCTACTCTAATTACGTTTTGGCAGTACTAGTCTTAGTTAAATCAAGGTCAATTATCATCGCTAGCCGCCATGTACGCGCCTAGGTTCATATGGACGGCACCGGAGGCACTCACGGAGAAGGCTAGAACCGGGTTTCTTGTTCCTTACTTTTTTCCAAATGGCAGCACGAGACGTGCTTACCAAGTTGGATCTGTTGTCTGCCGTGGTTTTGGCTTCAGTTTACCATATAGAGCTAGTATACATTGAGTGGAAACATACTAACATTAGATATGATTATCATATCCATAAGAATTAGCGGTTTAGATATAGAGAGGTGTAACTCTCTTTCTCCATTTAGCAAATCAGAGATTTTTCGTGGAAGCGTCTAAGTGAGAAATAGAGTTTCCACCTCTCTACATCAGAATTGTTTCTCATGAATTCAATGACCCTCTATTTTATTTTATATGTTTAAGTGCAGTTCTCGATACACCTAAGATATGAGGGGGTGGCTACGTGACGCTAGCTAGAGTATTCAATAATGTTCGTGCTACCATTGTTGCGACCTACACAAATGGATGAGTGGTAACTCTTGCCACCTTCTCTCGAATGCCGTTAATTATTGTCCAATAGGCAGCTTATATATAAAATTCCTCTAATTCTATATACCACACCATGAAAAAACATTTATATAATTTGGTACTAGGTTTGTTTAAGCGCCGCCCCCACGCAATGGACTACATCTCACACAGAGGTTATTTTCAATTACCTTTTTCTTTTGCTCAACCGGCGGCATGAGGCCGGCGTGCATGCATGTGCTTCACGCAAACAGGTGGCGCGATCGACAGGAATCACGCTCCTTTATTTTTGTCCCTCGGGCCCCGGGTCAAGGTGCTGCCTTCTTGGCTACAGTGGATGCATGGTTCATGCACGCACGAACGCCTCCTCCGATGGAGAGAAATAATCCACCCTTGTCTTTTCCCAAAGAAAAGGCAACATATACGAGCCATGAGCTAGCCAGGCACACCCATGTGATGTGCTTGCTATGCCTCCGCAGTCGCACGCTTGCATCAATCAAGGTGGCGGTGCATGTCATACCAGCAGGAGCTACATGTATATTGTTTTTTTCCCATAGGTACAGTGTAAATGGGCAGGGGCGGAGCTAGAATTTCATCACGGAGGGCCGGCACATATTAACGAACTAATTTGCAGTATGGTCCTATCATTATATTGAAAGCGAACTATTTGCAGAAAAATGTTTTGTATAAATATTGTTATGTCGTGTAATAAATCAAGTCAAATATGCCATAGTAATATAATTATAATAGTATCATACCTAGCGGAGGTTGTCATGTGCTGGACACTTAACCGTGATCAAATGGCACATTTTTTTCTTGCATATTCACAAGACCTTGAGTCAAGTTATAGGTGTTGTGGCAAGAACTAAATAAATAGATTATATTTTATATATGTGCATATGTATAGTAAGTGTTACGCAGTTGTTTAGAATAAAGAAAGATTACACACCAATAATATAATTACGTTCATATTGGACACGGTGATAAGTAGATATTAAAAATATTTGAAGTGTTTGAAAAGCAATATGAGCTACAATTAGTCAAGCCCCAAATGTATATAAGTGAACGTCAAGAAGCCATCTGCGAATTTTTGGTAAACTTATCGAAATATTGTGCATTAACACTATTATTGAATATATAGTACGTACCTTAGTATATTTGCTGTAATATGTAATGTGTTTGGAAAATATATTAATTCACAAATTAAAATCTTTTTTTTTAAAAGAAAACTTTAAAGAACTATGCTAGTCTTATAAAATAAATTAGATGGGAGAGTATGTTTAATCAATCCTAATAGCATACTTCTTAAAACTGAAATTAGTCATGTAAATTAATTAGATGGGTTTAAGTTTGATACAACATCCTATATACTACTTAGTATTGCACATAGATCATGGGGGGCCAGGCCACTGTAAATGGGTGTGTGTATATGATTTGGGCGTGTATCCTCCGTCGTTACAGTATTATCATGTGAGGAGAGACTACGGTGAGATAAAATATGCATGCGAGATTCGTAATGAATAGATGAATGAGGGATTGACACCTGTGTCTTTAAACTATGGAAAGTGTTCACGTGTGATTCATATGAAAAAGCTATGCTTAGTTGTAGTCTCTGTTCCCTCGGATAACTATCGTTTTAAATATTAACATGTTGGATATGATCTTGGCTAATAGCCAGATTCTGATTTTAAGGGAGTGTTAGCTCCAACAACCAGCGCCCTAATGGGGGGCGCACAACCAACTGATGGTTGTGGCCCCCTGGTGCCAGTGGCGGAGCCAATATCGGGGCACAATGGGGCTGGAGCCCCGGTCGTAGACATGATGGGAATACTCCATACAGATATTAATTGCATAGATTAATTACCTTACTTAACAGGCCCAACTATCCAAGTCCAGAGCAATGTAGTAAATTCAGTCCTTAAGCGGTGCGTCCGTGCTTGGTTATAGGCTGCAGCCATTACTAGCATTAGTGCAGTGCAGACAGGCAACGTCACCGGTCCGCCACCCTAATTTCTTGTTTCGTAACACACTCTTAAGTAAGTTTTTCTATTTCAAAAACTAGTAACAATGATTTTGTAATTCTATTTTATTATTCTAGCATGAAAATTTTTCTACATCTTTTTGTAATTGTATATAATGAACTATATTAATAATATAGTATAATACTATAGTTATTAATTTTGCTGTAATTAGTTCTTGAGGTCTAGGATTCATAATTTAGCCCCCCTCCTTGCAATTTTCTGGCTCCGCCACTGCCTGGTGCATACCGCGATATTAAAAGGGGAGCTGGCACCTCGTCACAAGTCAACGTAGCTATGAGGCAAACGACTCCCCGATACTCCTCTCAGGCCCGAGCCGATTCCTCTGAGCATGCTGGAGCACTGGGAAGGTCGTCGCCGACAAGGTCATCACTGCTACCGCCTCCCTGTGTCCACTACGATCCTCTGCTTTGGCTCTCCACCAAGCAGGCCACTTCGGCCTAAAAATCGACCTACCCGATGGCGACTTCGAGCAACTATGAGCAGCCCTAATGCATCTTAGTATTCGGTGTTTGATTCTCGGGCTAAGCTATTGTGTAAGTGCTTCCGCATTAGTTTAAAGATCTAACATAACATAGTCTCCAAAACACATTTTTGATCACTAGTATAATTCATTTGATAATTCAATTCCGAAATACAATAAAATTATTATAGGAAAAAGTTACTTCACCATTTAAGTATGATCAATGTATGGTGCGCTTAACCCCTAGCCTGGGAAGACAGATATTTAGCCCCTCGAGCATGCAAAACGTTTAGATAACCTTTAGAGACGGTTTAGAGGGTGGTTTTGCCACCGTGGCACGCACACTTGGAGGGTATTATGACATTTTTATTCTACAAATATTACTTTTTAAAAGTGGGTTCTCATGTCATACTCTCATCCCTTGCCAATCTCTCTCCTCCCTATGGTTTTCTCCACCGAACCAAAGCAGAACTACCGCCACCACCTTAGGCTCCGGCGAGGTGGCTCCGGCGATGTGTGGTAGCGGTGCTCCGGCAATGTGTCAGGCTCTAGAAGTGGCGGCGCTTCGGCGAGGTGGCAACCGACTAGAGGAGGCCACATGAGAGGAGGAGGCGTTGGTAGTTCAGTGACAACACGGTGAAAGAGGCGACCGGAGGGGAGGAGGAGGGCGGCAGTCCTTCGACAACCAATTGGTCAGCTGGAGGAGGGCGACGGGGCTGGAGGAGGGCGACAGTGCCCCGTGGAAGGAGGAGGTTGTCGGTGCTCCGGGGAGGCGCAGGGGGAGGAGGAAGCTGTAAGAAAGGAGGAGCCCGAAGGGGAGGTGGAGGGCGGTGCTCCGACGACCAGTTGGACAATTGGAGGAGGCAGCGGGGAAGAAGGCAACCGACAAGGTTGGAGGAGCAGGGCGGCGATGCTCTGACGAAGGAGGAGGGCGCCAGTGCTCTTGGGAGGCCACAGGAAAGGAGGAGACCATTGGGGAGAAGGAGGTCGACGGGGATGGAGGAGGAGGACGGCGATGCTCTGACGAAGGAGGAGGGCGCCGGTGCTCCTGGGAGGCCACAAGAAAGGAGGAGGCCCTTCGGTAGGAGGTCGATGGGGATGGAGGAGGAGGGCAGCTATGCTCTGACTAGGCCGCAGAGGAGGAGGTGCCTATAGCGGAGGAGGCTAGGAGCGGGCGATGCTCTGGAGACCAGTCAAACGGCTGGAGGAGACAGGGGAGGAGGAGGATGGCCGCGGGAATGGAGGAGGTCGGTGGTGATTCATATCAGTAGAAGATGAGAGAGGGGGACTTACACATGGGACCCACATATGGAATATTTTTTCTAAAAGAAAATGCCACATTCTATCTAAATGACAATACTACTCCATGTAGACAGTTTCGGTGGCAAAATGATCTTCAATACCGCTCACAGGGGTTATTTGCGCTGCATACCTGAGTGGACGAATAACTAGTTTTCCAGGTCAGGGGTTTAACGCATTAGGCATCATACTTAAGAAGTTGAAGTAGGCTTTTTTCATTATTATAATATAGAGTATTCTTCAACACGAATATGATATTCTGCTATCTGATTTTTCATAAACTATTTTTTAAATGGTTTAGAAGTACTCATACTCGTGCATATTTCAAATCATAAATATTTGTGAACGTAGGAAGTAAAATCAAGTCAAACAACTTTTTTCTCTAAAAAATGATTTTCGGTTTTAAGGATATATATATACAATTTTAAGTAAAAGGTTCTAAATCGATTACGGGTGCCGGTGCAAATTAACAATGTTATGCAGCACGGCCGCGTAGCCATCATTTTTCTCTGAATTGAACGAATTTCTCCAATCAGGCCTTCTGCTAAGCAGTTTGAACATTACTGTCGAATAAGATCGATGGACTGGAACATGCATGCAAGTTGCAAATTGTAAAATAAAGGTCTGGTTTGTTTGAGCTAGAAGCTGCTGAAATCTTTAATCTAAGAAAGTTGTGGCTACTCAAAAACGTCTTGAAAAGTTCAAAAGATTATAAAAAATTTATTTTACAAACTGTAACGAGAACTATTTAGAATTTTATAAAAATATTTATAAAGTATTAGATCATTTGGATTATAAAAAATAATAAATTTTAATTTAATTTAATTTAATTTAAACTGAAACAAACACGGTGTCGGGGATAAAATTACGGCCCATTGCCATGGCCCGCTCACCCCGACGCCCAATCGAACGACCTACCAGGCCCGGCTCCTGGAAGGTTCTATCTGCCCATGTGTGTCTTGCGAGAACGACTTCTGGTGGCGAGATGCGTAATGGCCAAGGCTTCTGTTTGAGTCCGACTCGAGCGAGTTACTGCGGCTACGTGAAGACCTTGACGTGGTTTCGGATTGGATTAGAGTCGTGATCCACAAGATTAGAGCTTGCCTTATCTAACTCGGGATATATTTTGGCATGTACCGAGTTAGATTCGCACTAAGTAGTTAGCCCGCCCGATATTCCCTTGGTAGGTCGGTTTGCTCAGACTATATAAACCAAGCCCTACGGCGTGTGTAGGGACTTGATCCGCTTTTGGTAGTCGCTAGACACCGATCTTGGCTTGTACACCATAATCTCGCCGAGACTTGTTCGTCTCGCCGAGCCATCTCTTGTATTCATCTCGATATATAAGAAAAGGTTGGGCGAGGGCTATTATCTCTCCCGAGAGGCTGAACCGGGATAAAACTTCGGTCTCCTATTCATTTGTTGTTCGTGGTTGTTCGGCGTGTCTCCTATCTCAATCTTCAAGAACCTTGGTTGACTTGAGATCGATATCTCAACCGTCGACAGCTGGCGCCGTCCGTGGGGATACGCAGATCGAACATGTCGAACTCTATCAGCGACCAGGAGATTCTCCCTGAGGACTACGACTCAGAAGGGCAGGATGTCTCTTCCCCTGCCAGATCGGATCGATCCCTTCGATCTTGATCGCCTTCCAAATCTGGTTCCTAGCTCCGTGCTCGGGATCGATCTCTTTCGCCGGGCGCTCTTCGCCCGGCACGATTCTGTTCCCGCCACGAGCTCCGTGCTTTCGAATTTGGATCTCTTCGCGCGGGCAGCTCTTCGCCCGGCGCGTCTCGTTCCCGCGACGAGCTCCGTGCTCGGGATGGACCAACCGCGCGGGCAGCTCTTCGCCGGCTAGGTCGTCTCGTCCCGGGACGAGCTCGTGCTCGGGATGGATCTCTCGCGGCGGCAGCTCTTCGCCGGGCGCGCGTCTGTCCCGCGACGAGCTCCGTGCTCGGGATCGGATCAAAATTCTTCCGGATCCCGGTCTGTTACGCTGGCGGTGGATGTCGGAGAGAGCCGACCAAGACTTGGAACATCGACCGACCGTAAGTTCCTCGTGTAGATCTTTCGTTTCCTAACCCGGCGCTTTTCTCGAATTTCGTGCCTTAGTTCGTCCAAGTCTCTGCCGCCATGTAAAGTTCAATCCATTGAGCGGTGAATGTTTGCGGCCTCGCCCTCCTCACCACTTGTCTTCTCAGACTATTCTTTCTCTCTGGTAACATTTGATGGCTGTCCGGTCTTGCGAACTCTGGCTCCGCAATCTTAAGGGTTTTCCCCGCCAGTGTCGCTTCAACAAGTTCCTAAACTCGAGTTGCGTAACACGGCATCGACCTCGCGGCTAAGCACGCTCTCGTAAGTCCTCCATGGCAGAGGCACTTACGCTCACGGCACAACCACTTGGCAAAGCTCGCTCGTAAGCCCTCCGCGCAGAGGCACTTTCCTTGTTCGGTTACCTTCGGATTCGCCTAACTTACGTTAACGGCGGTTCTCGAGCGAGTCGATCGGGATACGGATGTCGCTCTATCTCTACGCACGTGCTTGAATTCGCAAACTTAGGTCTTCATGCATCGTCTGCATCGGGCTAGGCGTCGCTCTTTCTCTTGTGCACTGTTCGAGTTCGCAAACTTAGGTCCCGGCAGTACTGCACAACGGGCCGGAGTTAGGCCAAGCGTTCTATCGGTTTTCTTAAAACTTTCTAGCTGTTCGCCTTGCTCTTGGTTCTGTTCGTCCTTGTCTTTTGCTGCTCTTTTTGCGAAAAAGTGCTGCGAAAAGCTGCTCGGTCGAATCTCGCTCGATTCAAGCGCCGCTTTCGGCGGTCTTGAGCTTTCGGCCGACTCCGGCGACGACCTCTCCTCGGTCGATTGGGACTCGAGCTGAATCTCGCAACCCCGACGCGTTTCAGTTTTCAGTTCCTTTCCTTAGCGTTGGTTTTCCAAAACCTCGTTGGTCTTCGCTCCCGTGGCGCTACCAGCGTCTGAGCATTCTTTTTATCCGCAGCGATCGTATGGCTCCGGTTAACGGCGGTGCACCACCGAGGAGTTCACGCCCACCGTAAGTCGATTCTCATCGCATAGCGGGCATGCCCACCGTAGCCGATTCTCATCATAACGGCACTCTGGCGCTGGTTCCGCACCACGAGGCGACACCAACGCTGACGGGTCTATGCTCGGATA
This sequence comes from Raddia guianensis, assembly GCA_036346415.1. Taxonomy (NCBI): domain Eukaryota; kingdom Viridiplantae; phylum Streptophyta; class Magnoliopsida; order Poales; family Poaceae; genus Raddia; species Raddia guianensis. Next base: position 28,818,985 of record CM070544.1, read on the forward strand.
AGATTTCGCCTCGACGCTTTTACTGCGGCTAAGGTCCCGATCGCCTTCCCTGGTTAGCGGTCTTAGCCACAGCGGGGCTGCACTTGCCCGCACACGTCTTTTTTATCCATGCTACGTCCTTCCTGGCACGGTAATCCGGAGCAATGCACCACCAACGGAGTCCTTCCCACCAAAACCGATGTCTGCATTCCTCTTTTCCCGGGTTTTGCTCCGCGCATGCCTAGGAACTGATTCACTTCGCCCGCGTATGATTTCTTGCCTTTGCCCGATCGACCTTCACGGTTCGGCTAAGTCAAGGTAGTCGCCACCAACGGAGTCCTGCCACCGTAAGTCGATTCTTATCGCAACGGGCAAGCCTATCGTAGTCGATTCTCATCGCAATGCACTCAGCGTCGGTTTCGCACCGCCAAGACAACGATAACAACGCCGCAAGGAACACGTCATGGGTAAAGCGTTGATTTCACACGTTCTCTTGCGGCTCGTTGCGATCGGGTTGTGATTCACCTCGCCGGGCGGTTCTTCGCCCGAGCGCCAGATCTGGTCCCAGCCGACGAGCTCCGTGCTCGGGGTGGATCACCTCGCGACCGGCAGCTCTTCGCCGGAGCGCAGCTCTCAAAGATGCGTCTTCGCTGGTCGCACTTCGGTTCCTTTAACGAGCTCCGTGCTCGGGGACTAGATCTCCTAACTTGGTTCCTTTGGCGAGCTCTACGCTCTGGGACTGGGTCACCTTTCCCATTCGTATGTATTGTCTGCTCCAAGCACACGATCTACGTCTGGAGGCACATCACCTTCGCTCCTGAGCATAACGTTCGCTCGAGAGCGCAATCTCTATTTCCTCGGGCAAGTTTTAGCCCGAGAGGTGGTTCCCCTATCTTTTCCTAGGCATTTGAATGCCTGGATGCAGCAGCACGAGTCCGTCTCGCGACTTGCTATGTTCATTCTCCGGAAGATCCGATCTTACGGATGCGGTGGTACGCTCTTCACTACTAAGAATCCAATCCTCCTTGATGACGTTCACCTCAAGGAGATGATTCACCTCACTTCTTCCGATTTACGTATCGAAGGTCGAGTGCTCTGCTTTCGCACGGATGTCGTTCCTGCTCGACGCAACAGAGTTGCTTTCGGCGGCAAGGCGGGTTTGTTCGATCCCGAACAAGACTTGTTCGGTTGAACCGTAATCTGTTGGTCGCTTTGTTGCACGTCTTTGTAGCAGAAATATACCTCTTCGTGACTTAGAGTCTCAAGAGGATGACCCCACTCTAGTGAGTCCTTCCACTTGAGTCTCGGGGCTAGCCGTCGGGATAAAATTACGGCCCATTGCCATGGCCCGCTTCTCGACGGCCCAATCGAACGACCTACTGGGGCCCGGCTCCTGGAAGGTTCTATCAGCCCATGTGTGTCTTGCCGAACAGCTTCCTGGCTGGCGAGATGCGTAATGGCCAAGGCTTCCTGTTTGAGTCCGACTCGAACAGAGTTCTGCACGGCTACGTGAAGACCCGGACGTGGTTTCCCGGATTGGATTAGGAGTCGTGATCCCCAAGATTAGGAGCTTGCCTTATCTACCTCGGGATATATTTTGGCATGTACCGAGTTCGTTACGTACTCGTAGTTAGCCTGGCCCGATATTCCCTCGGTAGGTCGGTTTGCTCTGTACTATATAAACCAAGCCCCTACGGCGTGTAGAGGGGACTTGATCTGGCTTTTGGTAGCTGCTAGACACCTGATCTTCGCTTGTACACCATAATCTCGCCGAGACTTGTTCGTCTCGCCGAGCCATCTCTTGTATTCATCTCTGATATATAAGAAAGGCTGGACGTAGGGCTATTATCTCTCCCGAGAGGCCTGAACCAGGATAAAAACTCGGTCTCCCTGTTCGCTGTTGTTCGTGGTTGTTCGGCGTGTCTCCTATCTCAATCTTCAAGAACCTTGGTTGACTTGAGATCGATATCTCAACCGTCGACAGCTGGCGCCGTCCGTGGGGATACGCAGATCGAACATGTCGAACTCTATCGCGACCGGAGATTCTCCCCGAGGACTACGACTCGGAAGGCGGGATGTCTCTTCTTCCGCCGGATCGGATCGATCCTTCGATCTTGATCGCCTTCAAATCTGGTTCCTAACTCCGTGCTCGGGATGGATCTCTTTTGGCCGGCGCTCTTCGCCGGCACGATCTCGTTCCCGCCACGAGCTCCGTGCTCGGTCGGATCTCTTCGGGCCGGGCTCTTCGCCGGGCGCGTCTGTTCGTTCCGCGACGAGCTCCGTGCTCGGGATGGACCAACTTCGCCGGGCAGCTCTTCGCCCGGCGCGTCTGATCCCGGGGCGAGCTCGTGCTCGGGATCGATCTCCTCGCCGGGCAGCTCTTCGCCTGGCGCGGTCTCTGATCCCATGACGAGCTCCGTGCTCGAGGCGGATCAAAATTCTTCCGGATCCCGGCTGTTCGCTGGCGGTGGATGTCGGAGAGAGCCGACCAAAGACTTGGAACATCGACCGACCGTAAGTTCCTCGTGTAGATCTTTCGTTTCCTAAGCGGCGCTTTTCTCGAATTCGTGCCTTAGTTCGTCCAAGTCTCTCGGCCGCCATGTAAAGTTCAATCCATTGAGCGGTGAATGTTTGCGGCCCCCTGCGGCCCTCCTCACCACTTGTATTCTCGGACTATTCTTTCTCTCCGTAACACTTGATGGTCTGTCCGGTCTTGCGAACTCCGGCTCCGCAATCTTAAGGGTTTTCCCTGCCCGTATCTGGCTTCAACAAGTTCCTAAACTCAGAGTTGCGTAACACGGCATCCAGCCTCGCGGCTAAGCCTGCTCTCGTAAGTCCTCCGCGGCAGAGGCACTTACCGCTCACGGCACAACCACTTGGCAAAGCCTGCTCTCGTAAGCCCTCCGCGGCAGAGGCACTTTCCTTGTTCGGTTACCTTCGGATTCGCCTAACTTACGTTAACGAGCAGTTCCTGGAACGAGTCGATCAGGATACGGATGTCGCTCTATCTCTCTACGCACGTGCTTGAATTCGCAAACTTAGGTCTTCATGCATCGTCCGTACCGGAGGTTAGGGCGTCGCTCTTTCTCTTGTGCACCTGTTCGAGTTCGCAAACTTAGGTCCCCGAGCAGCTGCACAACGGGGGCTGGGAGTTAGGCCAAGCGTTCTATCGGTTTTCTTAAAACTTTCTAGCGCTGTTCGCCTTGCTCTTGGTTCCTGTTCGTCCTTGTCTTTTCTTTGCTCTTTTTGCGAAAAAAGTCGCTCGAAAAAGCTCGCTTTCGGTCGAATCTCGCTCGATTCAAGCGGCTTTCGGCGGTCTTGAGTCGCTCGGCCAGCTCCTCGAGGACGACCTCTCCTCGGTCGATTGAGACTCGAGCTGAATCTCGCAACCCGATGCGTTTCGCTTTTTCAGTTCCTTTCCTTAGCGTTGGTTTTCCAAAACCTCGTTGGTTTTCGCCCCGTGGCGCTACCCGCGTCTGAGCATGTCTTTTATCCGCAACGATCGTATGGCTCGGTTAACCGGCGGTGCACCACCGAGGAGTTCACGCCACCGTAAGCCGATTCTCATCATAGCGGACATGCCCACCGTAAGTCGATTCTCATCGCAGCGGCACTCTGGCGCTGGTTCCGCACCGCCGAGGCGGCCACCAACGCCAGACGGGTCTATGCTCGGATAAGATTTCGCCTCGACGCTTTTACTGCGGCTAAGGTCCCGTCGCCTTCCACGGTTAGCGGTCTTAGCCACGGCGGGCTGCACTTGCCCGACACGTCTTTTTATCCATACTCGTCCTTCACAGCACGGTAATCCGGAGCAATGCACCACTGTGAGTCCTTCCCACCAAAACCGATGTACGCATTCCTCTTTTCCGGGTTTTGCTCGCGCATGCCTAGAACCGATTCACTTCGCCACGTATGATTTCTTGCCTTTGCGATCGACCTTCACGGTTCGGCTAAGTCAAGTAGTCGCCACCTGTGAGTCCCCGCCACCGTAAGTCGATTATTATCGCAACGGGCAAGCCCATCGTAAGCCGATTCTCATCGCGGCGGACACTCCAAGCGTCGGTTACGACACGCCAAGACAACGCTAACACCGCCGCAAGGAATCGTCATGGGTAAGCGTTGATTTCACACGTTCTCTTGCGGCTCGATGCATCGGGTTGTGATTCACCTCGCGGGCGGTTCTTCGCCGAGCGCGCGATTCTGGTCCCAAATGACGAGCTCCGTGCTCGGGTGGATCACCTCGACCGGCGGCTCTTCGCCCGGGCGCAGCTCTACCGAATGCGTCTTCGCTGGTCGCTTACGGTTCCTTTAACGAGCTCCGTGCTCGGGACTAGATCTCCTTACTTGGTTCCTTTGGCGAGCTCTCGCTCGGATCGGGTCACCTTTCCCATTCGTATGTATTGTGCGCTCCAAGCACACGATCTCGCCCGAGGCACATCACCTTCGCTCGAGCATAACGTTAAGCTCGAGGCGCAATCTCTATTTCCTCGGGCAAGCTTTAGCCCGAGAGGTGGTTCCTATCTTTTCCTAGGCATCTGAATGCACGGATGCAAGAAGACGAGTCCGTCTCGCGACTTGCTATGTTCATTCTCCGGAAGATCGATCTTACGGATGCGGTGGTACGCTCTTCACTACTAAGAATCCAATCCCTCCTTGATGACGTTCACCTCAAGGAGATGATTCACCTTACTTCTTCCGATTTACAGATCGAAGGTCGAGTGCTCGCTTTCGGGCAGATGTCGTTCCTGATTCGACGCGAACAGAGTTGCTTTCGGCACGGCGGAGTTTGTTCGATCCCGAACAAGACTTGTTTGGTTGAACCGTAACTGTTGATGCTTTGTTGCACGTCTTTGTAGCGAAATATACCTCTTCGTGACTTAGAGTCTCAAGAGGATGACCCCACTCTAGTGAGTCCTTCCACTTGAGTCTCGGGGCTAGCTGTCGGGGATAAAATTACGGCCCATTGCCATGGCCCACTCACGACGGCCCAATCGAACGACCTATCGAGGCCCGGCTCCTGGAAGGTTTTATCCGCCCATGTGTGTCTTGCCGAGCGACTTCTGGTGGCGAGATGCGTAATGGCCAAGGCTTCTGTTTGAGTCCGACTCGAGCGAGTTACTGCTGACTACGTGAAGACCCGGACGTGGTTTCCGGATTGGATTAGAGTCGTGATCCCCAAGATTAGGAGCTTGCCTTATCTACCTCGGGATATATTTTGGCATGTCCGAGGTTAGTTCACATGCATCGTAGTTAGCGGCCCGATATTCCCCGGAGGGTCGGTTTGCTCGTACTATATAAACCAAGCCCCTACGGCGTGTAGAGGGGACTTGATCTGGCTTTTGGTAGCTGCTAGACACCTGATCTTCGCTTGTACACCATAATCTCGCCGAGACTTGTTCGTCTCGCCGAGCCATCTCTTGTATTCATCTCTGATATATAAGAAAATTTGGGCGTGGGGCTATTATCTCTCCCGAGAGGCCTGAACCAGGATAAAAACTCGGTCTCCCTGTTCGCTGTTGTTCGTGGTTGTTCGGCGTGTCTCCTATCTCAATCTTCAAGAACCTTGGTTGACTTGAGATCGATATCTCAACCGTCGACACACGGCTAAAAGCGTCCTCCCATGTCGCAATGCCTTGCCTTAATTCAGGGGCGAAAAGAAAACACAAACCACGCTTTCCACCCACAACACTGCGCCAGGGCTGGCACACTCTGAATTTTTGGCTCGGTTTTAAATTACATCCGATTCAATTCTGGATTGTTCTAACATTAAAATTATTCAATTTTAGACGAACATCAAATGCACTTCGGCTCGGCTCGGCTCGGCTCGTGGGCTCGATTGTAAATTTACCCTAAAAAAATAACTAAAATTATATAGAATCCATCTGTGTTAATTTTAGAAAAAGCTCGAAATGAGCTCGTGTGCCACCCCATCACCATCCTTCTTCCTCCTGTACCTTAGCTTCTAGAAGCTTTAAATTTGTTGCCGTCTCCGAAAAGCAGGAGTTTCTTGTGGATATTAGCTTGCTGCATGCCTGTGTTTCTTGCAGCCATGGGCGCGGTCTCATCGATTAAGCCATTGACTGGGCACAGGATCAAGGCCTGATTTATTAAGCGCCGTGATTTGCACGATAGATCTTGTGATTAATTGGTTAATTAGAGTTGACTGCTGAGTAGGCTTGTAAGTTGTATAGTCATTTTTAATGGCAATGTTGTTTTTCGGTCGAACATTCTATCCTTTTATAGAGGTACGTACAAATGATAGGAGGTAATATAGTTATTTTTAATGCTATCTCCTTTTTTACCCAATCACATTTTATTGGTAGACACACCCATATATTTGACAGCCTCACCTACTAGCCATTAACTTCGTCGTGCCATCACCTCTGCTTGATACCACGGCACGCTCATATGTTTGCAATCTAGCCACCCATGTTCACCCTATGTGTGGCCATGGGTCACGCTATAGTTCCAACCCACCGCTTGCTCACCCAGCGTTGGTCTAATCGAACCAATGACCCAACAAATCTCCACCGATGAAGCTACTCTACACCTACCATGAGCCACGCATGTCGATGACAGCTTAGTGGCTAACGATGGTGCAATGGCCAACGGTAGAGCGGTGGGTGATGATGGCCAGCGGCGAAGAGAGAGAAAAGACAAAAATATTAGAATTTGCCAAAACTTCTTTATCGGTATTACTCCCATCGTGAAAATCCCTTTCCATATAAGTAAATAGATATATAAAATCGTCAAATAGTTTGCCCTTCTAGACGGCTAATTCATGCTCAATTCCACCGTTCGTACAATAAAAATTAAAGGCCACATATTTGAATCAAACACCCTTGTTTCCCGGACCACAGCTAATCAATCGAACGTTTAGCCTTCTCGAAGCTTCGGATCGACATGGCAAAACCGCAGCATGGTCATCATATCTCGTGATCAAAACCAGACAGCATCTGCCGGTGACGTCGAAACGGTGACCTATATCGTTGGATATATGGCTGGCTAGCTTGCTCGCCTATCCTTCCATCCATGGCTGGCCGCCGAAGAAGACGACCCGTTGGGCGCCGTACTCAATGGCGCCACTGGCTACCGACCGGCCATTTTTTTTCCCTCCAAGGTCGACCTCGCATTACATGCTTGATGCACGGACCAGGCCAGACCCATCTTCTTCTTCTTAATCTGATTGATTTTGACAGGGAGAGGACGGTTGAGCTCTACAACCGTTTTTTGCTTCACTAGATGGCCAGTTTGGGTCTGACTGTGCCTTCAGATGTATAGGAGTATAAACTAAACTGTTGGTATCAAAATGATGCTGTTAAAGAACCTACTAATAATCCTTGTCTCGAATATTTTGCTATAGCCCGTCCAAGTAGCATTTTCTATCTGTCATCATGTATATGAAACCATTTCTTCTCTGTATAAATATCAGTAGGAATTAGGAAATGTGTCCTCTTTCAAAAAAAAATCAGTAGGAAATGTGTTTTCCGTCTTGCATTTAATTGTATCTCGCTGCACTTTTTTAGGACCCAACAGCGTACCACACTTGACTTTAAATCTTTTATTTTGAAGCTTCATTTGGTTCAGCTAAAGAACTATGACTATTATGGATTCCAATACGAAAAGTCGTGTGTTCCTTTTTTTAAAAAAAAACTTTTGAGAGGCATTTTTTTTTTGAAAAAAAATTGGTTTCCAAAGCTTCATGGAAAAAAACGAAGATCTTTCAAAAAAAGTTATGAAATACTCCCTCTAGTTTGATAATTCCTATCGTTTTAGACATGATCTCACATACTAAGAAGATCTTCTCCCGGTTTGATAATTCGCATCGTTTTAGACGTGATCTCACATACCAGGAAGTATTAAATATCTCGTAAGACTCCATATGGTCAAATAAATGCTTGTAACTTAGTGGTTGCTCCCACTTTTCCATGAGTTACATGTCAGATTCAATTTTGATGCTACACTTTATTTACATGCACACCTAACAAATGGTTACAAGGCCACGTAAAGTTTTCTTGCAATCAATGCATCCTGAAACGGCGAATTTTTCAACTAAACACAAAGCGCTCGGCGGCGATGCGAATTATCAAACCTGGAGGAGTATTAAATATCTCGTAAGACTCGTATGGTCGAATAAATCTTTGTAAACTTAGTGGTTGCTCCCACTTTCCCATGAGTTTAATATACAGGTTCAAATTTTGATCTACACTTTATTTACACGCACACCCAACAAATGGTTACAGGGTTACGTAAAGTTTTCTTTGCAATCGACGATCCTAAAAGCAGACGAAATTTTTCAACTAAGCACAAACGCCCAAATGACAAAATTATCAAACTGGAGGGAGGACCAAACATTTGGCCGATGGAAAAAAGTTATGGTATATGAAGCTACAATCTGAATTTAAACCGCATCAACTCGATCAAAGGACAGAAAGCACCACTGCTCCCCGATAAAATATCCAAGGGCAGGACCCAAATCCACCGGAAAGGCAAAGGCAAAGGCACCGACCGCTCGAGTCTCGACCCCCTACCAGCATGCAGGCAGCGCTGGAGCCCCGGGCTTCTGGAACCTCGCCTGCCAGAAAGCGAGGCACCAACGTACAGCTCGAAAAGCTCACTCCTCCCCGTAGACGACAGCCTACCTGGCACCCTAGCCTTAGAGGGGAGGAGCTTCTAGAAGCACCCCTGCTGACTCACTCACTCACTCTCACTTACTCACTCAGCCGCAGTTGCTGTCGCTGGCTCGCTGGCTCGCTGCTGCTTCAGCTTCCTTCACAGATCTAGCACGGGGTAGTGCACTGTGCGCTGGGCCTGCAGGTGGGCCCCACGGCGAGGGAGCGGGGTGGGCCCCACGCGGGGTGGAAACTGGAAAGCAGAAAGTGCGTGTACTCTGAAGCAAAGGCGTCTGTATTGGGAGAGAGAGAGCGGCAGTAGCGATGATGAGGGGAGGGGAGTGGAGCGAGGTGATGGAGACCGGTCTCCCTCCACCTCACATGACCTGTCCTGCCTAATCACTCTCCCCCATTTCTCGTCCTTATCCTAATCTAGTAATCACTGCCCCTCTTCCTTCTTCCTCCCGATGCCAAACACCCCAATCTCTCTCATGGAAGGGATTGATTGCAGGAAAAGGAAGAGATAACCCAATCTCATACCCTGTTCTTCCCACAGCGTTCACAAAACCGACGGTTTCATGTGTGATTGATGACCGAGGATAAGCCCTAATGGACTCCGGCCAATTGTCCTGAATCTGCAAATCATTTGGTTTCACCGATTTTGTTTTTTAATCGACGAAAACCAAGACCAGAAGTAGTCGCGATTTATCATAGACCAGCGTTTTCTCAAAGCAGATTTTGGACGTTTTAGATTTTATATACCAGAACAGTTAGAAGCCCATTCTCAATTTGAAGCTGAATTAACAATTTATCGGTTGTTCAACCATGACACACCTTTTTAAAAATCTTTTATAAAAATGTTAATCGAAAAAATGAAAAGATAAATGCGAGATCGATCTCCATCATTGAGCTATGCATGTATCGAGGACCTTGTCATGGTCTGATGGGCCAAGTTGGATGATCCTTTTCATGTGTGTGTGTGTGGAAAATGGTGTGTATGCATTATGTATTTTGCTAGGGTTAAAAGAGGGTACTAGCGAGCAAGCAAGTTGCGAAGGGTCGTGGTGCCGATTGGTCAAATCAGGGGCGATTATTCACTGGCGCGTTTGTTCTCATCCGCTGTACAGTGACAGCACCGGGTTAATTTTTCTCGAGATGATATTGGAACAAAAGTGTCGTTTCAAGGGGTAAACCTTTTCAACGAAGTTTTCTTTTCCTTTTTTACTTTTCAACCTTCAAGTGGAGTGTCGAGCGAGGTTTTTTTCACTCAAGCTGGGGAATCTTTGCTTTTTTAATCGTCCACCCAGCTGTGTCGTGGATTCTTAAAGCGGTGGATTTTCCGGGAGTGATGCGAGAGTTTATCTTAATTCTATTTAAGTGTCCAAATATTTGTCTTTTATATTTCCTATTTTTGGTAGACTTTTTCTAATGTAATGATATTTGATTTGTTGGTATGTCCAGTGGTATTTTTTTAGCAAAGGGCAAGAGAGCTACCATCTATTCATTAAAGAGAAAGAGGGTTACATGGGGTTCAGTAATATTTTCAAAAGATACCTATTTGGTTTTATTTGGTAATATAAAAGAGAAAAGTGTACACAGAAAATAGGATAATAATTAAAAAAAATTGATGAATCCCTTGGATTGCTTTAACGGTTAAAGGAATTTTGTGTGACGTTTGCCGTCTCATCAAGAATTACAATGCAATTTTTTTTCCCTCTTTACTCTCTATTACCTATGGCGCGTTTTGTTATGTTGCAAACATGAATTGGACTAGTCGTGGCATGCAGGCTCGCCGGAGCTTGACTGAGCACATGCACAGCATGTCTTTTGTGTATTCTGCACCACCTCAAGCCCAATGGTGTTTGACGCCGCTACGAGCACTTCGTCACTAGAGCTGGACCTGTACAGTTTTTTTTTTCCATCACGAGGCATGGTCAAACACCAGGGCAAGCAACCAAATACATAGTTTGAACCGCATGAGCCTGGTCATCCTTTTTGCGAGCAAGCAAACATGTCCATGGTTGCTTGATCTATGCGCAAGAACTTTAGCTTTTGAACATTCGTGTGCAGGGTCTCACAATCATACAAGATCCAAAATGGGTTTCTAAAAAAAAAAATCAAATTGGATTGGTATTTCAATGGAATTTCCTATTACCGCATTTCACATTGTTTACGAGTCAAAGAGACCCTAGACACTTACCCGACCGAGTAAAATTGAGAGTTGTCATATCATCACTCAAGGTCAATTTCATTGGTAGCAATTTCCACAAACAATTGCAGGAAAAAAAACATTCATCTTCAATCATCTGTGGTTATTTTCCCAATCCTCGATCTTACCGCAAACAAAACTTCAAAAAATTATGAAAGGAAGTCGCTTTCACAGCCTCCGCCAAAGATACCTGTACGATCCATCACAGTGAATTTGTCATGGACTGTGCTGGATGATATCAAGCTAGGCACAGTGAAAGTTTTCCTTGAGCCACTGAAAATTAGACAGCCAAGCTCTTGCCGCAAAAGTCACTTATCATGGAGTCCAAATCACCTCTGCATTGATCCAAATCTCAACGAAGAGAGATGGAAATTTTGGTTTTTGTGCCCATCTCTACACAATCCAAATTCATTCACCCTTCTAGACGCAAATATACTTCACTGATTGAGACGATTGTTCAAACGCATGCTACAGAATTGATATAGTATAAAGTCTCACTTTAAGCAACAGAACAAGCTTTTCCCTGAAGAACAGCACAAAACAGGCAGAAAAAAAAGGGCAAGTTGAGAGCTTTTTTAATGCTAGCTTAGCTGTGAGGGGCTGTCCAATCAGAGGGCGCCACGTAGCATGGTTGGGTTCTATTTAAGCCCTCTTCCAGGGGTGTGAAGGGGTCATCCATATCCAGAAGATCACACAAAGATGAGGAGCCTGAAGAGCCGTGTCCAAGAGCGCGAGGTGGTGGACGAGCACCTCGACCTCATCCCCGGCATGCCGGACGACGTCGCCGTCGACTGCCTGGCGCGCGTCCCGCACGCGTCCCACCGCGAGATGCACCGCGTGTGCCGCGGCTGGCGGAGCGCCGCGGCGGCGCCGGCGTACGCCATGGCGCGCGCGGCGGCCGGCGCCCACGAGGACCTGGTCTTCCTGCTGCAGTTCGGCAGCCCGGCGGCGGGCGAGGAGGGCGGCGACGCGCCGGCGGCGGCGGCGGCGGGCGCGCCGGCGTACGGCGTGGCGGTATACAACGTGACGACGGGGGAGTGGCTGCGGGAGAGCGCGGCGCCGCCAGTGCCGATGTTCGCGCAGTGCGCGGCGGTGGGGAGCCGCCTGGCGGTGCTGGGCGGGTGGGACCCCAAGACCTTCGAGCCCGTCGCTGACGTCAACGTCCTCGATGCTGCCACTGGCGTGTGGCGGCGCGGCGCGCCGATGCGGTCGGCGCGGTCCTTCTTCGCTTGCGCCGAGGCCGGCGGCAAGATCTACGTCGCCGGCGGCCACGACAAGCACAAGAACGCGCTCAAGACGGCGGAGGCGTACGACGCCGTCGCCGACGCGTGGGACCCGCTACCGGACATGTCGGAGGAGCGGGACGAGTGCGACGGCATGGCCACCGTCGCCGGCGACAAGTTCCTGGCGGTGAGCGGGTACCGGACGGCGCGGCAGGGCGGGTTTGAGCGCGATGCGGAGTGGTTCGACCCGGCGGCGCGCGCCTGGCGCCGCCTCGATCGCGTCCGGGCGCCGCCGTCGGCGGCGCACGTCGTCGTGCGCGGCCGCGTCTGGTGCATCGAGGGCGCCGCCGTCGCTTGAGTGGCACGGCGAGCGCCGCGGCTGGCGCGAGGTGGGGCCCTCCCCGCCGGGCCTCAAGGCCGGCACGGCGCGCGCGGTCTGCGTCGGTGGCGGCGACCGCGTCGTCGTCACCGGCGCTGTCGACGGCGAGGGCGCCGGCCGCCACGCCCTCTGGGTGTTCGACGTCAAGTCCAAGACCTGGACCATCGTCCGCCCCCCGCAGGAGTTCGCCGGCTTCGTCTTCTCCGTCGCATCCGTTCGCGTCTGATAGATCTGCCGCTTGAACCCTACTACTAGTACGTATGTATGTGCGTTCTCGATCTGCGCTGCTTCCGCCATTGATGGGGCGCGAGATCTCTGCCAGATCTACACTACTAGTACGCAATCGAAGAAGCCTTCGGAGGAAAACTTCCCAGATCCACCCCCCATGGTAGTAGTAGTAGTAGCCATGGCTGCACAAAAGTTTCCTCCTCTTGTGTTGTGGGGATGAGAGTTGTGTTTTTGTTCCAGGACGACGAGGATTGTTCTTGTTTCCTCATTCCAGCGAGTAATCGATGTACATACTATTGTAAGATGCCTCTCAAATCTCCCATGGATTGCTCCAAATCTCTCACCTTGATGCTCCCACCTTGATGCTCCGGCGCCATGTCCACGCCACCGGCGGTGGCACGCCGGGGTCGAACAACTGCGTCCATCTTTTTTTTTTTTTATTTCGCTGGAAAGATTCGATCTTTTTTTATTTCGATCAAGCTGGCCGCCAGCGGCAGGAAGCAGCGGGGAGCGTTGACGCCGCTCGCCGGTGGCCGGCGGGTTTAATTTCTTAAGCAGAAAGGTAAGGTTTCGCCGTCCAGCTCTGGACGCCCGTCGTGGCTTGGTTTCCGTCCGAGCACGTCGCCATCGTGACGCCTTCGGCGGCGAGAGGACGAAGAAGATAAGGCCGCCACCGGTTTGCGGCGTCCGTTCCGGACCACCTTCTGGAACGGGAATCCCGTCTTAGAATTTTGAACGGAAAAATCAGGATTGTAGCGGGAGGTGCCGACTACCTAGACGACAACCATGCGGCGGCTCGTCCCATCCTCTGCCTCGTCCCTCCCTGGACGGCTCCTCTCATTCCTTCTGCACCGTGCACCTGCCTCTACCTCCTCGCTTTGGTTTGACCCTCTTCTCCTTCCTTCCTCCTCCCTGGATCGCTCCGCATACCTCCCCCACCACTATGGCCGGAAAAAAAGCTCGTGGCTCGGCTCGAGTTCGGACGAGCTCGGCTTGACGCGGCTCGATGGTGCAAACGAGCTCAAGACGAGCCTATCAACGAAACAGGCTTGTGTTTGCTTGCACCATGGTTGCGTCGCGCCGTGGGCCGCGTCGTCAGCTCGGCCCATCAAGCCAGCGGACAACCTGCTTTATTTATTCCTCCATTTAATTACAGTAACAAGTGAAAATCATTTTGTATAAGTAGTGAATGTACTCTAAAAATTTTGGAAAAATTCCTAAAATACTATAAGTAATTTTAGACCATATAAAAATAAAATATATCATATCATACATATAGTTTATACATGTTAGCTTGATCATAGTGGTACATTATTTCATGTGCATGCAAAATGTTTTGCTACATTTCCTTAAACAAAAATGCATAAATTTTTTTTTTATGTCTGATGAATGATTGTATTGCTATGCATGGGTAGTGAATGACGGGAAAACGGGTTTGCTTTATTTTAAAGCTGTTTTCTAAATTTAATGAGATTTATCCCAACTACATGTCATGATACAAATTTATTGTTTTAAAATATTTATAAAAATTTAAGAGATGCGAGTACGGAAGTCTCATAATTCATACATTTTCATATAAATTCATTTAATTACATCTCACACAAAGAATACCCCTGATTAAAAATTTCAACATGAATATTATATCAAATTGCAACATAAAGAAATTACAAAAGAAAAAAATCTTCGTGTCTTCGAGGCGTCGATGATGAATGCTTCGTCAAAGGCATTTTAATTTTGGTTTTGTTCCACTAGCGCTGTGTCGGTACACGACGTATCGGGATACCCACGCCAAGGTAACAAGAGCAGGACGTGTGGCAGCTCGGCGTAAAGCGGGCGTTCAGGCCCCCATACCGAGCAGACTAGGACGCGTGGCAGCTCGGCGTAGAGCGGGCATTCAGGCCCCCATGCCGAAAGCGAACCAAGGCGATGTGGCGGCTTCGGCGTAAGCGGGCGCCCGAGCCCCATGCCGAAAGCGAACCGGGGCGCGTGGTGCCTCGGCCGAGCAGGAGGGCGTAGGTCCCACTTGGCAGGCGCGCACGTGTAGAGGGGAGGCTTCTCGGCGAAGGCTTCCCCCAACGTTCAACGTATCTACTGCACTAAATGCCAGGATTTGGACATACAAGACCGAGAGAGATGATTGCTTGCACTGTTGCCTGTCCGGCGCACTGTAGCGGTCATTCCATAGCTGAGCGATGACAGGGGCAAAGTGGTGCCAGTGTCAGGTGCCTCCCACGTCTCGTCCGACTCAGAGATCGGAGGAAGTCATTTATGAAGTAGGCGTCAGCAAGGAGCTAGTGGGCGGCGTGCGGCGGCCAGAGCCCAATATGTGGGTCCCATCCGCAGCATTCTCTCTCTCTCTCTCTCTCTCTCTCTCTCTCTGACCATCTGTCCGTCCCTTTTAAGTATAAAAGGGCACGGGGGCGGAGGGAGAGAGGGTTGGATTCTAAGCCATACACACACACGCCATTGTAAGAGCTTTGGAGCGAGAGCATTCCAGATCTCAGTCAATACCACTCTCGTAGGAATAGGACTTTTACCCACATCGGGGGTCCGAACCTAGGTAAATCCGGTGCCTCTCTGTGATTGTGAGTCGAGGCGAGCTAGTGGCGAAAATTCCCCCAGACCGAACTACAATTCTCCTGTGAGACATAATATCTATCTGGTATCGAACACCGACAGAGGCGCGCCAGGTAGGGGGATAGTTGCTAGTTCGTCTCCCGGTTTCTTCGGTTTTCAGGATTCGAGCAGAGATCGTCCGCAGCCTCCCCGGCCGCGAGGCTGTAACATCCCAAATTTTTAAAACCAATTTGGCACGTTAATAATTTCTTAAGTGCATGATTTAAAAATGTTAAATCACTCATTATTGCATCATCACTTCATGCATTGCATCTAAATTAGAAAAATAATTTAAACTGTCCAAGTCTATGCCTTTGGTGGAAAATATGGTAATTGTTTTAAATAATGTTTTCTATAAACCAATGTCCCTTGTGAAGTTATTTGGAATTAAATTATAAATTTTGGGGAAACAAAAGAATATTTCCTAAAAGTATTAATTTGCTAAAAAGGTTTTGGAGAAAATAGGTTCTTTGGAAATCAGGAAATTCAAAACATCTATTTCCTTCCTCGGCCCAAGCTTCGGCCCGGTCGCCCCCTTTCCCTCTTTCTCCCGCGCCCCCTCTTCTCCTTTGTTGGGCCGCTGCTGCCTCGCCGGCCCAAATCGCCGCGGCCTCCTTCCTTTGCCCCTGCGCGCCGTGGTGCCACCGCCAGGTGGGCCCACCGTGTCATCCCCTCCTCCCTCTTCTTCCTCCCCTGTTTCTTTCCTCTGTTCGCTTCGCCGAATCGCCGCCGCTGTTCCTCTCTCTCCTCTCTCCCGGGGCCTCGCCATGGCTCCTTTCCCCATGCATCGCCGCCCCTACACTCTTCCGCCGGACCCCTCTCCGTCCCCTACCCCTTTCTTGTCTTGTCGCGGCCAACCACCTCGGTGCCGTCGGGTTCGACATTCACTTCACGGCACGGCCGGAACCGAGCCGACGAGTGCCAAACCGCGTGGCATTGAATGTGTCCCGGAGCTACGCCTATAAGTGGGAAGCTGCTCCCTCTTTGCTCTCGCCTTTCGCGCCACAGCTCTGTTGAACTCCGAGCGGTCGTCGTCTCCGCCGCGTCTTCTATTCTCCTTCCCTACCTCGCTCTCGTCCGTTCGGTTTAACATCACCTCGGGATTGACTCGCAGGTCGCCCAAATAAGCTCTCGCCAAGCGAACCGACGCGTGTGATCCGCGTCGTGTCCGGAGCTCGCACCGTCGTCGCCGTCGCGGTCTCATCGCCTTGCCATCTCCCTCGACCCGGCGAGCTCAAAGGTAGCCCCTTGTTCCCTCCTCATTGTCATCCCCGGAGTAATTGTGACCCGGCCGTGTGTTTCATCGCCGCCGCAATGACCGCCGTTGCCGCCGCCACATAATGTCGCGTTGCTCACCCCGTCCTCCCCGCGGGATGGTTAGACCCTCATTTGCTTCGCCTCGCTCGCGTCTCGCTTCGCGCGCGCCCAATCGCCCTCTGGTGGCCGGAACCGTCGCCGCCGTTGGCCGCGTCGCCGCCGGTCGCCTCCCCTCTGTTTTCTTCCCCCTTTTACCTCTGCGGTGCCACCGACAGGTGGGACCCGTTTGACAGTCGCCCTCGCCTCGCCCTCGCTCTCGCGGTGCCGAGCGCGCGTCGCTGCTGGGCCGTCTGCCGAGCCGGCCCACTGCCGTTTGGACCTTTCCCTTTTATTTTTGTTTTACATTTCTGGTTAAATCATTTTATTTGGTACCTAAAAGTATTTATTAAAATAGCTTGTGCATGCTAAAAATTCTGTAAAAATTAGTGAAACCTCTTTAGTAGTTTCTGAACCTGGGAAAATTGTGTATTTGCATGTCATGCGTATGGAATCCATTTTTGGTTAAATAGATAAGCTCTAGGTGCATCATTAATTTCATGTGCTGTAAATATTCTATAAAAATTCAGAAAAAATACCTTGGAGGTTCTTTGGACCTTAGAAATATTATTTGTATGCATGGCATCCATCCAAAGATCTGTTTTGGTCATGCAAGTAATTTTGAGATGGCATCATTCCATGTGTGCATTACCGTTTAGCATCATGTTTCCTTTAAATGAAAATGCATAAATCATGGAATTGCTGCATTTCCTTAAAAACAGCATGGCATAAAATATTTTATTTATTGTGTGTTGTATTGCTTTGCATGCGTTAATGCGCTTAGGAGGTCAAGCTTCAAGACCCGATCGCCGACGCCCCTTCGCTTTCCGGAACCGATCAAGGCAAGTCCCTTTGATCATATTGAGAAGCCATTTTCGGTTATTTAGAAAATGTTATTGGACTTGAAATTATGCATGCTAGTTTAAAAGTTAAATGCCGTATTTCCTAGACTTAGTTATCATGACCGAACAAATAGAAAGGTAAGAAATATGGTAGGATTAAACCTAAGGCTAAAATATGAATTGCTCTTATTTATATGCTTTGATTGTGGTAGGATAAATGCTTAAAATCATTTATGCGGAATGATTCAATCATTTGTGTGAAAGGTGAATGTTTTGAGAAATGGTTGGAAAAGGGTGATTTAAAGATAGCGCATCGTGGGTGATCTTTGAGTAGGAAATGATTTTCCTCTTACCCCAAAATCTTTCCGACTAGGAGATATTTTGTCGGTTGGTGCGAGAGGGCACCATGTTTTGGCTGGGCTAAAATATCAAATCTCCCTAGTCTAAGGACTGCTCATCCTATGATCCTATGAACGAGCCATTCTGACGACCTCGAGCCCCGGAATGGGGCGTGCCCGATCGTTGGCCCTCGCGGTTGATGGTCTTGTGGCGAAACACCGTCTGGTGCGTAGCCTCTCGAGGTAAGGCGTACCCACTCTGAGAGTTAAAAGCTGTCATGATAGCCGTGCTCATGTTATGAGCATCTGAAGGGGTGATTATATGGTAGTTTCTTCATTTTAAAACCAATTTAGAAAAAGGGTTTTTTAAAGAAAGGATTTGAGATGAGTAAGGATTTGAGAAGGATTTCGTTTGAGCTAGGTGCCACCGCGATATTCCGGATTGGGTGACGGCCACTGGAAAGTGTCATGTGGAATGGACCTAGCCGCTTTGAGAAAAGAAAAGAAGAAGGATTTTGTTCTCGCTATGGCACTTGAGGCCAAGTGGCGAGAACCGTTTGAGAAGAGCCCAAAGAAAGGGATTAAGATTTATTGTTTCTAAATTGCTTTGTCAAAACTAGGCTAATAAATGCGTTTCCGTAAAATATCCTAAGCCTTCCTTGTCTTGAACCGCATTTGCATAATTCGGACTTTGAGTACAATTTGTACTCACCATCCTTTTCTCCCTCTCTTTTCAAAATTTCAACAATTTGGTCCATCCGAGTATGGCCCGCCGTCCAGGAGGAGGACCGGATTACGTCGAGGCGTTCTCCGACGAAGAGTATGAAGATTAGGGTTACGCGTTCCTACAGCCTCCGTGCCTGTGGGATGGATAAGATTCTAGATGTTGTATTAGGCTTGTATCGTTGTGTACTCTGATTTGCGGCCTGCGAGCCGTTGTATGTGTTATTTGTATTGGACTATGTTCCCTCTTGTAATAATATCGTTGACACTGTTCCGTTTGTGTATATCTGTGTGTACTAGCCATGATCCTTGGGACTAGTACGGGTTTACGTAGGTGGAATCCGATCTTGTAAATCGGGTGCCGACAGAATTGGTATCAGAGCCAGGCTCTTATTGGCCCTAGGACGTAGCCCTAGAAATTAGAGACCTTATAATTTTTAATAGAAATAATTGTTAAATAAATTCTTATTCTTCGCAATCTACTTTTGACTGATGATCTTTTGAAAACTTGTAGATGCCGGCGTTCGCTTCCAGCCTTGGTGTTGGCTACGGAGGTTTCGTCGGCGCATTCCGCCGCCGATCTTTGAGCACGCTTGGTTTCGTGACCCCATGTACCATGGTGCCATTGCTCCACGCAAAGGACGACATATCTTTGGGTGGTGTCGTCACCATCTTTCTTGCCGCCCCCACCTACCCGGGACCGTTCACACTTTCGCCACTCGCTACCGTTTCGACGCCATCCAGACGTGTCAGACTTGCTCTACACCGACTCCATGAGCCTGCTCACGCGTCGGTACCAGACGTCTCCCGCTTCGCTACTTTCCTCTCTTTGCCGCGATGAGCTGTTCGACCACGCCAGACGGCCGAGGGTGAGAGCGACTCGACGGTGTACTACCTTGCCGAGCTCGTCCAATCCCTGGACGACGCGTACACCATCGCCCTGCGGGAATTGAATTCTGCCTACGACGCCAACCGCTAGCTGGACCTGATCAAGAAGGAGTGCCGCGACCTTAAAAAGCGCGACTCTCCATCATCACTTGGTGGAGAAGGTCCACCTTCGCAAGAGGATCCGTCAGTTGGTTCGCGAGAACCAGCGTCTCCGAGGGAATGCCTCTTCTTCCTCCGGGACTCCTACTCCTGCTGCTTCGTCCTCGCGCCCGAAGGCGAAGGATGTCGGCTCCAGCGCCAAACTCAAGCCCAAGGATCCTGCTGATCTTCCCCTGTGCTCCTTCGAGCTCACCCCCAAGAATCTTCAGTTGGATCTGGGTCCAACTGGAGTGAGGGCGCCACCTCCTACCCTTGTCGAGCTTGTGGCATTCCCACGATGGTTAGATTCGCCGCCCACTGGTTAGCAGCCGCCGTCGACATCGATGATGATGAAGAAGAAGAAGACCCGTCGAGTTGGTTTCGAGTCCGACTACGAGCGAGTTTAGCTCGTAGCTCCCCTACCCTTTGCCGAGTCATTTGTCATCCTTTTTTTTCTTTTCTTTTGCTTTGCGTCTTGTCCGCCGCTTTGCGCTTTGCCGCCGGTCCCCACTCAAATAACGGGCCGCCTCTATAAGAGGACCGCCCATTGTTGTTGCCGCCGCTTGCTGCTGCATTTCTTTGCCTGCCGCTGCGTCTCCTGCCGTGGTTTTGCTTCTCCGGCCCGCGATGAGGAGGAGATCGGAGATCCGCTCCGTGAGTCCTCTCGCCGCTCCACCGGTCCTCCTCGCGGCCGCTCCGTTCATGAGCCCTCGCCGCTTCGGTGAGCCCTCGCCGCTCGAGTCCCCTCGCCGTTCTCGAGTCCTCTCGCCGTGTTCCAAGCCCTCGTCGTTCCCCGAGTCCTCGCCCTCGGCCCGACCCGAGCGAGTTCCGGCTGTTCCTCAAGGAGATGAGGCACTTCCCACTTTGGATCACCGTGGTAACCATCCTACTTTGGTTGGTGCTTACCTGGTGGGCCCTGTGCATCCAGTCCTACTAATCGTCCGGTGCCAGTCCCTGTAATCCGTAGATAGTTAGCTCGCGATTTGGGGTGACGTACCGGCTTGTGGTACCGCGCCCCTATTGTACTCCGAAAACTATTATTTTTATGTATGTGAGTGTGCATCGTGCCAAGGTTGCATGTTTTAACTCATGTTTTGGAAAAATCTGGGTTTTAACTCTTTCCCCTTATTGTCTCTCGTCCTCTTGGCAAGCAGATGGTGATTTCGCGCCGTGCTGGGCGTGGTGAGCTAGTGGGCCCCGCCGACTTGGGAGGTTAGCCCAAACAGCCCCTGCTCCAGCTAGATCTTCCGTTGGAGGGCCACCCCGTGAGCTCAACCCTTTTCCCTCTCCAGCGCCACAAATACTCCTCCAAAATCCACGAGAGAACCCACAAGAAAATCCACGAGAGAACCCCCAAGAAAATCCCCGAGAGAACCCCCGAGAGAACCAAGCAGAGTCTCCTCACCTTCCACCACCTCCTCCTAGAGATCCCACTGCAAGAGAGATCTTGGAGATGCAGTTTCAGATGTTCCGAGAGCTAATGAGAGAGAGAAATAATGCTCCTACTCCTCCACCCGTGCCACACCACCCACCTCCTATCCGTACCCGTGTCAATGACTTCCTGAGAGCTAACCCTCCCAAGTTCGGTGGATCTGCGGATGCCATGGAGGCAGCAGATTGGTTGATGGCGATTGAGAAATGTTTGATTATGTTCCAATGTGGAGACCTGGAGAGTGTTCAGCTCGCAGCCTATCAGCTTACTGGAGTTGCGTCAGCATGGTGGGACACATTTTGTGAGTCTCATGATGCTCCTGAGACTGTAAGGATCCTAGGCCGAGAGGGGGGGGTGAATCGGCCCTTTTCAAATTTTACTTCTTTCGATTCGCTTGATTTACTTAATCAAATTAAGAACCCAAGCTATCGATTGACCTAGAGTCTAGTTGTGGAAGTGATCACAATAATGTACAAGCGACTACTAGGAGGCTCGATGGCACTCATATGCAAGCGATCAAGACAATATGCGTAATTAAACAAGTGAGATGAGGAGACGCAAACCGAGGTGTTTACCGAAGTTCGGTGCTCAACACATGAGCACCTACGTCTCCGTTGAGGAAACTTCTCACACAGAGAAGTCGGGACTCTCTCGTCCCTAGCCCTCAATCCACTCACGGTAGCTCTTCACCAACACATGGTAGGCGAGCTCAAGCCTTCACATTGAGGCGAGTTCTCTCTGGCGAGAGCACTCACACCCCACCGCACCGACACACGGCACCGACCACCGACACACGGTGGGTTTCGTCTCAACACATGAGACACCCCCAACACATGGAGGATTTGGCTCCGACACACGGAAACCGTGGCACCCCCGACACACGGAGATGGCCGCCGACACACGGCGGACTTGTGCCTCCAACGGATGGAGCGGATGTAGTCGTACGGTTGATGAAGCCCGTGGCGTGGCGGCGATCTCTCCGTGGCGAAATCCCAAGAGCACAAGATCAAGATCGTCTCTCACCACTACCCCTTCTCTCTCTCCATGAAAACTAGGGCAAAAACACCATGGGAGATGGGGCAAACCTTGGAGATGATGGGAGGAGGTAGGGATCACCTTCTTCTTCTCCTTCCTCTCTTCTTCTCCCTCTCAATCTCTCAAGCACATGGAACCCTAGGTGGAGGTGGGTGCCATGGGAGGAGCTCTCATGGGTGGCTAAGGCAAGGGGTGGCTGCTAATGATGGCTCTCTCAATTTTCTCCCGTACACCAAGCCTCTATTTATAGGCCCAAAGCAAAACCCTAGAAATGGACGGCTCAAATTAAATCGTGAGTTTCAGATCACTCGGTCGGACGCCGTTCGGTTCCCGTCGGACGCCGTCCGACAGTGGGTCTTGCCAGAATTTGTGCTTGTCGGACGCTGTCCGTGGTTTACCGGATCGTCGGCGAGGAAGCCGCCAGCGTGAACAGGCGCCCGCCAGTGTTGGTCTCTGGTTTAGCGTCGCCATCGGACGCGTCCGTAAACTATCGGACACGTCCGAGCGGTGAGGGTGGCCCGTCGTCGGACGCTTACCAGACGCCGTCCGAAGATCCTCGCGCTCAAATTTCTTCTTCACCGGACGCCGTCCGGTCCTGATCGGACGCCGTCAAGCGTGGGCTATCGCGTTTGGGACTTAGCCAAATTTCGAGCTCACTCGTTGGGAACCTCGCTGTCGGACCCGTTCAAGACGGTCGGACGCCGTCCAGCAGAGACGTTGTATTGGGGACTTAGCGATTTTGGCTTGTGCTCACGGACGCCGTCCGATGGCGATCAGACGCCGTCCGGTGGGGCTGAAATTTTTCCCCACTCGAGTTTTGGCTATACCGACTTCGTCCGACATCACACCTAGGGTTGTTGGCCTATCTTGTCGACTTGTGGAATCGGCGGGAATATTTGGAATAGGCTTGGCGGGAACCCATGTGAGTTAGGCGCTAAGAAACCCGAATCTTGACACTATCCCGCTCGGGAACTCTCTCGAACCTGGACACTGGCATCTCTAGAACCGCTCGAACTCACTCGGATGAAGCTGGAACTTGTGCTCGATGGGACCTACAACCAGAGAGGTGATCTTGCAGACATCAATGGGCTAGATGGGCCGAAGCGGAACCGCACACAAGGAAAATAGAAGAACTAGCAAATAACATCCTTAGTCTTGATGCGATCCGTCGAGGCCCAGTTGGCATCAATTACCAAAACATTAAGCCCAAGGGAGGCTTGATCTTACAATCTCCCCCTTTTGGTAATTGATGACAACACCTGCAAATCCAACATGACCAGGCCAACAAAATACAATCTCTAGTGCAATGGCAAAATACAATCTCTGGTGCAATGGGTTAGTTCAGAAACATTGCACGCCAATCAACACATACAAGATACTAGGCCAATCAATAGAGTGCAATGTATGTGAGACTCGAGCTCCCCCTAAATTAATGCATACCACTTGAAAATTCATCACATTTCATGGAGCAAAGCATCTCCATCCAAATCTCTATCCTAGGAGCAAAGCATCTCCTAAACCTACCACTTGTAACCAAAATCAATTCAATTTTCCCAAAGCATCCAAAACATGGACATGGATTTGCTATTATTTCTCCCCCTTTGTCATCAATGACCAGAAAGTAGCAAAACAAGGGAGTGAGAACTAGTTAAGCGCTTTGGAAGTTATACTAGAGCAAACACGCCGATAAGTCCACCATACTCAAAATCTAGCCATCTCAAGGTCACAATGTCACAAGATCAATTAGAGCCAAATTAGTAGATGTGTAATTCAAGTTATTATGACCTAGAGCAAATATAAGATGAACAATAGCTAAAAGTATCAAGAGTTGCTCCAAAATTCAAAGAAGACATATGATGCACCATAGTACTAGAAAATACAATCCAAACTACACATGCTATCACCATGCCAATTTGAGACTAAACACAGTTTGGTTGAACTCATTTTGAAATATTTCATATTTTTGCATTTTGAATATTCTCAAATTTTCCATGTCTCAGACAATAGCGGCGCCACCCAAACATGACTTGAAGATGAACGTCTCGGTCATCCAAAGCTCCCCCTAAGTTCATGCCTAGTGCAATGGCAAGCTATCTCATCGAGGAGACATTGGTGAGACATGTATGACCACTTGTGGCCTTATTCACTTTTAGCATATTTTGCAAATTCAGCTCAACATTTTCTCAAAATTGCTCAACTCAGCGAAGTATAGACATGTGCAAAATGGAAGAACACAATCTAGGCTTAGAAGCACATGGTCAACCAAAGAGTTTCGAGCAATCAAATGGAACTAGAAGCTATAGTCCTTCTAACACATGCTCGTGGCTTCCAATTAAATATTGAGTTAGACACAAGTTGAGCTAGTGACAAAGTAAACATATGATATAGCTATCAATTTCATGTGATGAACATATAGGCAATAAACAACATCCAGTATAACAAACAAAGCACCTAAATGTTCACACATGCTTTAAAAGATTTGCAACGAATAACAAAGCCACACGACCAACTCAGGCAATGTTTGACTTGTCTAAGACGTTCAATTCATTTCTCAATTTGCAGAATCGTGCCTCATCAAGTGGCTTGGTGAATATGTCGGCAAGCTGATCCTCTGTCCGCACGTGCTCAAGCACAATGTCGCCCTTCGCCACATGATCCCGAAGGAAATGGTGACGGACGTCAATATGCTTGGTCCGTGAGTGTTGGACCGGGTTGCACGCTATCTTCACCGCGCTCTCGTTGTCGCATAGGAGAGGCACGTGATCAAGTTTAAGCCCAAAGTCAAACCGCGACTGTGTCAAGTAAAGAAGTTGCGCACAGCAACTCCCTGCGGCTATATACTCAGCCTCAGCAGTAGATAGCGCCACGGAGTTCTGTTTCTTTGACGCCCATGGCACAAGACACCTACCAAGAAAGTGACATGCCCCGGAAGTGCTTTTGCGATCGATCTTGCACCCGGCATAATCTGAGTCAGAATAGCCTAGGAGCTCAAACCGCGCACCCTTCGGGAACCAAAGACCTATGCTAGGTGTGTGTTTCAGATATCGAAGAATTCGTTTCACAGCAGTCATATGCATTTCTCTAGGGGAGGCTTGAAATCTAGCACACATAAACACACTAAACATGATGTCCGGCCTAGATGCAGTCAAGTATAACAAAGCACCAATCATGGAACGATAAAGCTTTTGGTCGACATGTTTACCTTCTTGATTGAGGTCGAGGTGGCGATTCGTCCCCATTGGTGTCTGATTGGCTTGCGGTCATCCATGTTGAAGCGCTTGAGCGGTCGTGGATGTACTTCTCTTGGCACATGAAAGTCCGGTCTTGAGTTGCTTGATTTGAAATCCGGGAAGAAGTTCAATTCTCCCATCATCGACATCTCGAACTCCTTGCTCATCATGTCATTGAACTCTTTGACCAAGGACTCATTTGAGC
Organism: Raddia guianensis; assembly: GCA_036346415.1. Lineage (NCBI taxonomy): Eukaryota > Viridiplantae > Streptophyta > Magnoliopsida > Poales > Poaceae > Raddia > Raddia guianensis. The sequence continues at coordinate 28,844,415 of CM070544.1, forward strand.
TACCGAAGATGATATCATCCACGAGACTGCACAGAGCAGATCTCCATCCACCACCTTAGTGAATAGAGTCGTGTCGACCCTTCCGACCGTGAATCCCTTGCCGATCAGAAAGTCCCTTAGCCTCTCGTACCATGCCCTGGGAGCTTGCTTGAGACCATATAAAGCCTTCGACAGTTTGAACACATGGTCGAGTCTCGAGGATCTTCAAACCCCGGAGGCTGCTCCACATACACTAGCTCTCCAATGTACCCGTTGAGAAAGGCACTCTTCACATCCATTTGCTTGAGGATGATGTTGTGACATGTAGAGAATGCCACAAGCAATCTGATAGCCTCCAGACGAGCCACAGGAGCATAGGTGTCACCACAGTCAACTCCCTCAATCTGTGTGAAACCCTGGGCGACCAATCTAGCCTTGTTGCGCACCACCACTCCAAGTTCATCTTGCTTATTCTTGAAAACCCACTTGGTGCCAATCACGTTGCATTCGCTTGGTCTTTCCATTAAGGTCCAGACTTTGTTCCTCTCAAAGTTGTTCAGCTCCTCGTGCATAGCATTGATCCAGTCAGGGTCACTAAGAGCCTCTTCCACTTTCTTTGGCTCAAATTCAGACACAAACGCCGTGTGCTCACAGAAGCTTGCCAAAGCACTGACCTCACTGACGCTGGCTGTCCTTGACCTTGTTTGCACGCCTTGAGTCAATTCCCCAATCACTTGATCAGCTGGATGATCACGAGCTATGGTGTGATGGGTCTTGATCAAGCCGAGGTGGTAGCTCAATGACTCTGATCGGCTCACAGTCATGTTCGCCTCGAACGGCTCCACACTTGAGCTGTCTTGAGGCAATGCTCCCCCTGAGTCTGGCATTGGTTCAGGGGTGAGAGGTGATGGAACCGCCTCGGTATCCCTCTGAACCTCTACTGGCCTCACATCACCAGCAGGCATCTCCTCCACTGCTCTTGCCAACTGCTCACCGCCCACATCATCCAAGTTCTCATGCTCTCCTTGGCTCCCATTGGATTCGTCGAACTTCACATCGCAGTCTCCTCAATCGACCCTTTGCTCTCGTTGTACACCACGAAGGAAGACCTCTGGCCGAGTACCCCAAGAAAACTCCCGTGTCCACTCTGCTCTGGAACTTACCCAAGTGCTCCCGCTTCTTCTTGATGTAGACCTTGCAGCCAAAAACCCTGAAGTAGGAGACATTGGGTCGTCTTCCCACTAGCAGCTCGTAGGACGTCTTCTTCAGGAGCTTGTGAAGGTACAGCCTGTTGATGTAGTGACAGGCTGTGTTGACTGCTTCAGCCCAGAACAGATGTGAAGTCTTGTACTCATCCAACATTGTCCTCGCCATCTCGATGAGCGCCCCTGTTCTTCCTCTCAACCACCCCATTTCTTTGAGGAGTGTAGGTAGGCGAGGCGGTGATCAATCCCTAACTCATCACGGAAGAGCTCAACGAAGTGTTAGTGAACTCCGTCCCATTGTCACTTCTCACCTTCTTGAGGTACAATCAAAAGCATTTTGGGCTTTTTTACAAACTTTTGAAAACATCTCCAGTTGGAGTTTTGTCAGGTAGAAAGAAGACCCATGTGTATCGGGAGAAGTCATCAACAATGACCAAGCAATAGAGATTTCCCCCGATACTCACATAGGTAGTTGGTCCAAAAAGATCCATGTGTAAAAGCTCAAGAGGTCGAGATGTAGACATGACATTCTTGGCAGGATGTGAGCTTGCCACTTGCTTGCCGGCCTGACAGGCACTGCATAGCTTGTCTTTCTCGAATGTCACATCTTGCACACCAAGAATCAACCCGTTTTTGAAAAGTTTCTTCAAATTTGCCATGCCGACATGCCCAAGACGTCTATGCCAAAGCCAACCAAGAAAGACTTTGGCGACAAGACAAGTCGAGACGGATCTGGCGAGCTCATTAAAGTTCACAAGAAGCAGGTTTTCAAAAGCGAAAACCTTTGAATACAAGTTTTTCATTTTGTCCAAAACCAACAAACCCTCGGTGAGAAATTGCAATGGAACCCCAAATCACATATTTGGGCAACAGAGAGGAGGTTATAGCTCAAAGTTTTCACAAGTAGCACATTATCAATTGAAAGATCTGAAGAAATTGCTACCTTCCCGGCTCCAAGAACCTTGCTCTTGCTTCCATCTCCAAAAGTGACCTTGGGGAATCTTGCCTTCCTCCCTAACGAGGTGAACAACAGGGGTTGCGGTCATGTGTTGGGTGCACCCTTGTCAATGATCAATGGCACCTCCACTCCGGTAGTTCACTGTCATGAGAGAAGATCACTTATGTGACTCGGGGACCCACAGGGGAGGTCCCCGAGGGTTAGCCTTCAAACCGAAGCAACACGAGCAAAGCGATCAATCAATGACTTAGGCACCCAAACATGTGCCTTGTGCTCATTCTCGACTTGAGCCCAACAAATCTAGCGATCATCCTACCCTGATCATTATTCCTGAGCAAGTATTGATCATACAACTCGATATGTGCTCTAGGCAATCTTGGTTGTGTGTGAATGGGAGTGTTGCGGTTTTGGTGCCTAGGTGGATGTGTCCTACCAATGTTGTGCCTAGGAGGTCCATTCGAAAGTCGCCTATGTGATTGCCAAGTGTTGCGATACCTAGGACCTTGCCAGTTATTGTAGGATCTAGGACCATATTGCCAAGCACTATTGTTTCTTTGCTGCCATGTGGAGTTATAGTGCCTAGGAGGTCCTTGCCAAGTGCTGTGCCCATTGTTCATCCTAGAAACATTGTTGCTAGTGTGCAAGTTGTTACCATGCCTCTTCTTGGGATGAGTCTGATAGTAACCTTGCCTATGGGTAGATGCTCGAGGAACATTTGATTTCTTCCTCCCCTTTGGCTTCTCAGGGGTAAAACCCAAGCCACCCTTTTGGGAAGGTTTTCTTTGTTCCTTGAGCATCTTATCCAAGGCTAGGCTACCCTCATAGCACTTCCCAAGCCCCTTATCAAATTTCTCAAGTTTAGACTTCAACTCAGCATTTTCAATAGCGAGCTCCCTAGCAGCTAGTGCAAATTTACAATTCTCAGGTGTACACACTAGTGCATTGTTAGAGGAACCGCCAGAAGTGGAAGCCAATATAGTGCAATCATGGGCAACCTCAGGGCAAGCAAGAGTCAAATCAATAACAGTGCAATGAATATGTAAAGCGTGGCACAAGCAAACATCAAAGTATCAGCAGATGTATCAACTAGTTGAGCAAGAGGCAAAGCAACCAATTCATCATTCTTAGCCAGAAGTGTCTCATGGTTCTCCCTAAGTGCATGATAAGTAGTCATGAGATCATCTAGGGATTCATTCAAAGCATCGCGTTCTTGTTCTAGCACATTGCACTTAGATGATGATTTTTGTTAGAACCTAGCAAAGTATAATGCTCAGATTCTAAGCTATCACATCTAGAGACAAGGTTTTTGCACTTAGTTTGCAAAGCAATCAAAGTTTTACCAAGCTCTAGGTTCTTTAGTGTCTCATGCTTATAGCGCTCATAAGCTTCCCTAAGACAATCACGCATGCCTTCAACATCTTCCTCAGAGTCAGAACTAGTGTCGCTCACCTCGCCACTAGGTCGAGCCATCAGGCACTTGGAAGTGCCAGCAGGAGTCGGTGAAGCCTTTGCCGATTAAGAGGAAGTAGTGGAAGAAGATCCATCATCATCAGAATACCACTCTCGAGGCTCGGTGACGACTGTGAGACATCTTGGAGCAAAGACCGAATGAGGTGGCACGGACTCAGCTATCGCCATGGTGGCCAGCTCCTGATCAGCTGATTCCTCATCTCCTGAAGCTGAAGTGTCGCTGGAGCTGTCGTCAGTCACCCATTCTCCCACAAAGGCTAGCCTCTTGCCTTGTGAGGAGCGACCCTTGAATCCTGACTTCTGGGGATTCTTCTTCTTGTAATCATTCTGCCTCGGCTTCTCGCCATCACCCTTCTCCTTTCCTTTGTCCTTGTACTTGGTGCTGCCCTTCTGGGGACACATTGAAGCGATGTGCCCCTTCTCCTGACACTCATAGCATCGGTATGACGCATGAGTGTTTCGGCTCATCCTCTTCTTGCCTCCATAGCCATTTACGCTCATGAAGCGCCCGGCTTGCTTCATGAGCAGATCGAAGTGTTGGAAGCCCTCCTCGAGCTCATTCCAACTCATCTCTCCACCATCCTCAGCTTGACTTGACACGAGACCACTCTGCTTGGATCCACTGGCCTTGAGGCGATCACTTGATTCTTTGCGGGGAGCAGGAGAGTTCTCATGATCATTGAGGAGCATCATCTCGTCTTGTGTGATCTTCTTGAGCAAAGTGTGGGTGCCGGCTTCTCCACATCACATTTGTTGGTGAGATAGGTGATGATGTCCGTAGTCCTTCTTTGGAAGGATCCATGACATTTTCTGCACACTTCATCATTTGCAACAGTGTGACCGAGGCCCTTAAGCTCGTTAAGGATGGGGTTAAGCCGAGTAAACATAGCATTGACATTCTCATTTGGAAGCATTACGAATCGATCATAACGCTCCTTGACAACTACTAGTCTACCCTCCTTAACAGCGAAGTGCCCTCGTGAATCTCAATGAGTGTGATCCATATGTCGTGTGCACTAGTGAGATTGCTAACCCTATCGAAAACCTCCATGCTCAAACCACAAAACAAAGCGTTCATGGCCTTAGCATCGGTCTCTAGAAGTTTGTTACGGCGGGTGTGGCGGTATATTGTTGGTGAGTGTTACACCATGAGGGACTCTACAACCCTCCAAACATCCATTCCCATGGCACGGAGAAACACTTTCATTCGCAACTTCCAAAAGCTAAAATTAGTGCCACTAAGCAGAGGAATCCTATTGGCGGCTACACTACCCCGTCGGCCATCTCTAGCGATTAAGCAACTAGAGAACACGTGCTCGATACCACTTGTAAGGATCCTAGGCGAGAGGGGGTGAATCGGCCCTTTTCAAATTTTACTTCTTTCGATTAAGCTTGATTTACTTAATCAAATTAAGAACCCAAGCTATCGATTGACCTAGAGTCTAGTTGTGGAAGTGATTACAATAATGCACATGCTGGCGACTACTAGGAGGCTCGATGGCACTCATATGCAAGCGATCAAGACAATATGCGTAATTAAACAAGTGAGATGAGGAGACGCAAACCGAGGTGTTTACCGAAGTTCGGTGCTCAACACATGAGCACCTACGTCTCCGTTGAGGAAACTTCTCACACAGAGAAGTCGGGACTCTCTCGTCCCTAGCCCTCAATCCACTCGCGGTAGCTCTTCACCAACACATGGTAGGCGAGCTCCAAGCCTTCACTGAGGCGAGTTCTCTCTGGCGAGAGCACTCACACCCACCGCACCGACACACGGCACCGACCACCGACACACGGTAGGTTTCGTCTCAACACATGAGACACCCCCAACACATGGAGGATTTGGCTCCGACACACGGAAACCGTGGCACCCCCGACACACGGAGATGGCCGCCGACACACGGCGGACTTGTGCCTCCAACGGATGGAGCGGATGTAGTCGTACGGTTGATGAAGCCCGTGGCGTGACAACGATCTCTCCGGCGGCAAAATCCCAAGAGCACAAGATCAAGATCGTCTCTCACCACTACCCCTTCTCTCTCTCCATGAAAACTAGGGCAAAAACACCATGGGAGATGGGGCAAACCTTGGAGATGATGGGAGGAGGTAGGGATCACCTTCTTCTTCTCCTTCCTCTCTTCTTCTCCCTCTCAATCTCTCAAGCACATGGAACCCTAGGTGGAGGTGGGTGCCATGGGAGGAGCTCTCATGGGTGGCTAAGGCAAGGGGTGGCTGCTAATGATGGCTCTCTCAATTTTCTCCCGTACACCAAGCCTCTATTTATAGGCCCAAAGCGAAACCCTAGAAATGGACGGCTCAGATTAAATCGCGAGTTTCAGATCACTCGGTCGGACGCCGTCCGGTTCCGTCGGACGCCGTCAAGCGATGGGTCTTGCTGAAATTTGTGCCGTCGGACGCTGTCCGTGGTTTACCGGATCGTCCGGCGAGGCCGCCGCAGCGGAACGAGGCGCCCGCCAGTGTTCGGTCTGGTTTAGCCGTCATCGGACGCGTCCGTAAACTATCGGACGCGTCCGAGCAGTGAGGGTGGCCCGTCGTCGGGACGCTTACGAGACGCCGTTCAAGATCCTCGCGCTCAAATTTCTTCTTCACCGGACGCCGTCCGTCTCGATCGACGCCGTCCGACAGCGGGGCAGGCGTTGGGACTTAGCCAAATTTCGAGCTCACTCGTTGGGAACCCTCGCTGTCGGACCCCGTCCGAAGACAGTCGGACGCCGTCCGACAGAGACGTTGTATTGGGGACTTAGCCAGATTTTGGCTTGTGCTCACCGGACGCCGTCCGATGGCGATCAGACGCCGTCCGGTGGGGCTGAAATTTTTCCCCACTCGAGTTTTGGCTATACCGACTTCGTCCGACATCACACCTAGGGTTGTTGGCCTATCTTGTCGACTTGTGGAATCGGCGGGAATATTTGGAATAGGCTTAGGCGGGAACCCATGTGAGTTAGGCGCTAAGAAACCCGAATCTTGACAGCTATCCCGCTCAGGAACTCTCTCGAACCCTAGACACCTGGCATCTCTAGAACCCGCTCGAACTCACTCAGATGAACTGGAACTTGTGCTCAGTGGGACCTACAACCAGAGAGGTGATCTTGCAGACATCAATGGGCTAGATGGGCCAGAAGCAGACACGCACACAAGGAAAATAGAAGAACTAGCAAATAACATCCTTAGTCTTGATGCGATCCGTCGAGGCCCAGTTGGCATCAATTACCAAAACATTAAGCCCAAGGGAGGCTTGATCTTACAGAGACTATCACCTGGGATGAGTTTGTTGAGGCATTTGAGGAAAACTATGTCCCCGACAGCTCAAAGGAGGCTAAGAGGCGTGAGTTTCATGCCTTAGTTCAGGGGAACATGACGATGCATGAGTATCTCACTCGGTTTACTCTGGCTGGCTCGTTATGTGCCCGTGATGTGAGGAATGATCTTGACAAGATCTACTTCTTCAAGAAGGGTATGGACCACGAGATCCGAGCCTTGATCGATTCCTTGAGTTCACCACCTTCAAGCAGCTTGTTTGCAGTCTTTGTGAAGCGGGAGGAAAACCGTCGTCGATGTCGGTCGCTAGGAAGAGGAAGAGAGCCCAGCAGGATGGTCACCCTAGCTCTCGTCCTAAGGGACACCGCACCCGTGGTCGTGTACCTGCTGTTTCCCCACGCCCACGTTCTCAGTGGGTGGTGCCTCGCCCTGTGCCGCAGTCAGCTCCACCAGTCCGCACCCAGATGTCAGCTCTCCCCAAGAAGGACCTGTCGAGCATCAAGTGTTTCGCATGTCAGCAGATGGGACACTACGCCAGTTCTTGTCCCAATAAAGGTGCCGTGTCCGCACAAGGTCAAGCCAAAGTTGTGTTGCCAAGGCCCGCGAATTCCGTGCCAGCTCGTGGGAATTTTCCGCAAGTTTAAATGTCGCTCATTGGGCGTGGTCGGGTGAACCACGTCAGTGCTGAGGATGCCCACGCTGATCCCCATGCAGTGATGGGTAAGTTTCATATCAACTCAATCCCGCCATCGCATTATTTGATTACGGTGCAACGATTCATTTATTCTTTGCATCATTTGCTAAAAATCATGGTCTTGAAATAAGTGTATTAGAGAAACCAATGCTGATTAAATCCCCTGGAAAAGTCATTCGTACCATGTTGATGTGCCCTGATGTTTGCATTGAAATTGAGGGTGTGGGATTTTTAGTAGACCTAGTGGTCATTGATTCAAAAGGGATAGAAGTGATACTAGGCATGGATTGGTTAGCCAAATATAAGGGTCATATTGACTGTGCCTCTAAAACAGTCAAGTTGACTAGTGGTGATGGTAAGGAAGTTCAATTTGTTGCTAACTCCGGTCCTGAAAATCTGATTGCCCTAAATAAGTTGGAAGGGTCTGATCTAAAGAATATGCCCATTTTGCGGGAATTTCCTGATGTGTTTCCCGAGGAGTTGCCAGGCATGCCGCCTGAGAGAGATGTTGAGTTTGTTATTGACTTAGCTCCTGGTATTGCGCCTATCTCCCAAAGGCCGTACCGTCTTTCCGCCAATCTATTGGCTGAGTTAAAGAAACAGATCGAAGAGTTGCAAGAGAAAGGATTTATACGCCCTAGTGCGTCACCTTGGGGTGCTCCAGTAATTTTTGTGAAAAAGAAGGATGGATCCCTAAGAATGTGTGTGGACTATAGGTCACTTAATGAGGTGACCATTAAAAACAAATACCCCCTGCCTCGCATTGATGATCTATTTGATCAGTTGAAAGGAGCCACTATTTTCTCAAAGATTGACTTAAGGTCTGGGTACCACCAAATCAGAATCAAGGAGTCCGATATTCCTAAGTCAGCTTTTACCACTCGGTATGGTCTGTATGAGTTCACTGTCATGTCCTTTGGTCTTACCAATGCTCCTGCTTATTTCATGAATTTGATGAACAAAGTATTCATGGATTTTCTGGATAAGTTCGTGGTTGTATTCATTGATGACATTCTGATCTATTCCAAGTCTGAAGAAGAGCATGAGATCCACTTGAGGATGGTTCTAGAAAGGTTAAGGGAGCATCAATTGTTCGCCAAGCTGAGTAAGTGTGAATTTTGGATGAAAGAAGTGTCTTTCCTTGGTCACTTCATTTCTGCTGAAGGTGTTCTTTGTGGATCCCGAGAAAGTAGCATCGTGGTTGTTGGAAGCAACCAAGTCGTGACTCAAGTCGAAGTTTCCTTGGTTTGGCGGGATATTACCGCCGGTTCATCGAAGGTTCTCTAAAATAGCCCGACCGATGACCAATTTGTTGAAAAAGAAAAGAAGTTTGAATGGACCGCCAGCCAGAAGACAGTTTTCAAGAGTTGAAAAAGCGTCTGACTTCAGCCCCTGTGCTAGTTTTGCTTGATATTCACAAAGACTTTGAGATTTTCTGTGATGCATCTCGTCAAGGTCTTGGATGCGTTCTGATGCAAGAAGGAAGAGTGGTGGCTTATGCATCTCGTCAGCTTAAGCCACATGAGCAAAATTATCCTACCCATGATTTGGAATTAGCTGCTGTTGTGCATGCCCTGAAAATTTGGAGGCATTATCTCATGGGGAATCGTATTTGAGATATTCAACGACCATAAGAGTCTTAAGTACATTTTCACCCACTGACTGAATCGAGGCAAAGGCGTTGGTTGGAGTTAATCAAGGATTATGATGTGGGAATTCACTATCACCCTGGCAAGGCCAATGTGGTGGCTGATGCTCTAAGCCGCCGTCCCGCTTGTAATCACCTCCGGAGTGAGGAGATGTCGCCGAATCTATGTGAAGAATTTCTTAAGCTAAATCTTGGAGTAGTAAAAGTCGGTCATTTGAACTCGATGGAATTGCAACCCACCTTGTTGACTCAAATAAAGGAAGCCCAAAAGGATGATGAAGAAGTTCAAGAGATCAAAGGCAGAATGCTGAAAGATAAAGCACCAAATTTTTCTGTTGATGATGAAGGTGTGCTTTGGTTTAAGAAAAGGATCTTTGTACCTAGTGTCAGCGCTCTAAGGGAGCTCATCCTTAAGGAAGCTCATGATACCCCATTTCCATACACCTGGTAGCACCAAGATGTATTGGATTTGAAAAGTTCAGTATTGGTGGGCGAGGCATGAAAAGAGAGGTCACAGAATTTGTGGCCCGTTGATATATTGCCAAAGAGTGAAGGCAGAGCACGGCGTCCTGCAGTCTGTGCGACCTTTGAAAATTCAGTGGAAGTGGGAAGAAATTGGAATGGACTTCATTATTGGTCTTCCAAGGACCCAAGCGGCCACGACTCTATTTGGGTCATCGTTGATGAGTTGACCAAGGTGGCCACTTTGTTCGATTCGCACCACCTATCTTTGGAGGCAAGCTCGCTGAGTTGTACATGAGCAGAATTGTGTGTTTGCATGGTGTACCTGAAAAGATCGTGTCGGATCGGGGTACGCAGTTCACTTCAAAGTTTTGGGACAAGCTCCATGAGTCGCTTGGGACTCGACTGAATTTTAGCACAGCTTTTCACCCTCAGACTGATGGGCAGACTGAAAGAGTAAATCAGATTTTGGAAGATATGTTGAGAGCTTGTGCTCTGGCTGCGCCTACCAGTTGGGACAAGCAGTTACCTTATGCCGAGTTTGCATACAACAACAGTCATCAGTCCAGCATCCAGATGGCTCCTTTTGAAGCTTTGTATGGAAGGAAGTGCAGGACTCCTTTGTATTGGCAAGAGACCGGTGAGTCAAAAATATTTGGGTTGGATATTTTGCAAGAGGCCGAAGAGCAAGTCAAAATGATCCAACAGAGGTTAAAGACAGCTCAGTCCCGACAGAAGAGTTATGCTGATAACCGTCGAAGGGATTTGAAGTTTGCCATTGGAGATTTTATGTATTTGCGCGTGTCTCCCCTTAAAGGCATGCGTAGATTCCGCGTAAGTGGCAAGTTAGCTCCGAGGTTTATTGGTCCTTTCAAGATTCTTGCTCGAAGAGGTGAAGTGGCCTATCAGTTGGAACTTCCTGAGTATCTGGCAGGTGTGCACAGTGTGTTCCATGTTTCTCAGTTGAAGAAATGCCTGCGAGTTCCTGAAGAGCAGTTGGTTCCTGAGGTGTTGGATTTGCAGCCTGATCTGTCTTTTAAAGAATACCCAGTCAGAATTTTGGATGTGGCAGTTCGCAAAACCCGTAGTAAGGCTACGCGTTTTTGCCGAGTTCAGTGGAGTAATCACTCTGAGGCTGAGGCCACTTGGGAGCGTGAGTCAGATCTTCAGGCTGAGTTTCCAGAGTTGTTTTCAGAAGAATCGGAATCTCGAGGACGAGATTCATCCTAAGGGGGGGAGGTTTGTAACATCCCAAATTTTTAAAACCAATTTGGCACGTTAATAATTTCTTAAGTGCATGATTTAAAAATGTTAAATCACTCATTATTGCATCATCACTTCATGCATTGCATCTAAATTAGAAAAATAATTTAAACTGTCCAAGTCTATGCCTTTGGTGGAAAATATGGTAATTGTTTTAAATAATGTTTTCTATAAACCAATGTCCCTTGTGAAGTTATTTGGAATTAAATTATAAATTTTGGGGAAACAAAAGAATATTTCCTAAAAGTATTAATTTGCTAAAAAGGTTTTGGAGAAAATAGGTTCTTTGGAAATCAGGAAATTCAAAACATCTATTTCCTTCCTCGGCCCAAGCTTCGCCTTGGTCGCCCCTTTCCTCTTTCTCCCGCGCCCCCTCTTCTCCTCTGTTGGGCATTCTTTGCCTCGCTGCCCAAATCGCCGCGGCCTCCTTCCTTTGCCCCTGCGCGCCGTGGTGCCACCGCCAGGTGGGCCCACCGTGTCATCCCCTCCTCCCTCTTCTTCCTCCCCTGTTTCTTTCCTCTGTTCGCTTCGCCGAATCGCCGCCGCTGTTCCTCTCTTTCCTCTCTCCCGGGGCCTCGCCATGGCTCCTTTCCCCATGCATCGCCGCCCCTACACTCTTCCGCCGGACCCCTCTCCGTCCCCTACCCCTTTCTTGTCTTGTCGCCGGCCAACCACCTCGGTGCCGTCGGGTTCGAGCATTCACTTCACGGCACCGGCCGGAATCGGAGCCGACGAGTGCCAAACCGCGCGTGGCATTGAATGTGTCCCGGGCGGAGCTCGCCTATAAGTGGGGAACTGCTCCCCCTTTGCTCTCTGCCTTTCGCGCCACAGCTCTGTTGAACTCCGAGCGGCAAGGCGTCGTCTCCGCCGCGTCTTCTATTCTCCCTTCCCTACCTCGCTCTCGTCCCGTTCGGTTTAACATCACCTCGGGGATTGACTCGCAGGTCGCCCCAGCGAAGCTCTCGCCAAGCGAACCGACGCCGTGTGATCCGCGTGCGTGTCCCGGAGCTCGCACCGTCGTCGCCGTCGCGGTCTCATCGCCTTGCCATCTCCCTCGACCCGGCGAGCTCAAAGGTAGCCCCTTGTTCCCTCCTCATTGTCATCCCCGGAGTAATTGTGACCCGGCCGTGTGTTTCATCGCCACCGCAATGACCGCCGTTGCCGCCGCGACATAATGTCGCGTTGCTCACCCCGTCCTCCCCGCGGGATGGTTAGACCCTCATTTGCTTCGCCTCGCTCGCGTCTCGCTTCGCGCGCGCCCAATCGCCCTCTGGTGGCCGGAACCGTCGCCGCCGTTGGCCGCGTCGCCGCCGGTCGCCTCCCTGCTTTTCTTCCCCTTTTACCTCTGCGGTGCCACCGACAGGTGGGACCCGTTTGACAGTCGCCCTCGCCTCGCCCTCGCTCTCGCGGTGCCGAGCGTAGCGCGCGTCGATGCTGGGCCGTCTGCCGAGCCGGCCCACTGCCGTTTGGACCTTTCCCTTTTATTTTTGTTTTACATTTCTGGTTAAATCATTTTATTTGGTACCTAAAAGTATTTATTAAAATAGCTTGTGCATGCTAAAAATTCTGTAAAAATTAGTGAAACCTCTTTAGTTGTTTCTGAACCTGGGAAAATTGTGTATTTGCATGTCATGCGTATGGAATCCATTTTTGGTTAAATAGATAAGCTCTAGGTGCATCATTAATTTCATGTGCTGTAAATATTCTATAAAAATTCAGAAAAAATACCTTGGAGGTTGCTGGACCTTAGAAATATTTTTTGTATGCATGGCATCCATCCAGCATCTGTTTTGGTCATGCAAGTAATTTTGAGATGGCATCATTCCATGTGTGCATTACCGTTTAGCATCATGTTTCCTTTAAATGAAAATGCATAAATCATGGAATTGCTGCATTTCCTTAAAAACAGCATGGCATAAAATATTTTATTTATTGTGTGTTGTATTGCTTTGCATGCGTGTGCGCGCTTAGGAGGTCAAGCTTCCGAAGACCCGATCGCCGACGTCCCCTTCGCTTTCCCCGGAACCGATCAAGGCAAGTCCCCCTTTGATCATATTGAGAAGCCATTTTCGGTTATTTAGAAAATGTTATTAGACTTGAAATTATGCATGCTAGTTTAAAAGTTAAATGCCGTATTTCCTAGACTTAGTTATCATGACCGAACAAATAGAAAGGTAAGAAATATGGTAGGATTAAACCTAAGGCTAAAATATGAATTGCTCTTATTTATATGCTTTGATTGTGGTAGGATAAATGCTTAAAATCATTTATGCGGAATGATTCAATCATTTGTGTGAAAGGTGAATGTTTTGAGAAATGGTTGGAAAAGGGTGATTTAAAGATAGCGCATCGGGGTGATCTTTGAGTAGGAAATGATTTTCCTCTTACCCCAAAATCTTTCCGACTAGGGAGATATTTTGTCGGTTGGTGCAGAGGGCACCATGTTTTGAAACTGGGCTAAAATATCAAATCTCCCCTAGTCTAAGGACTGCTCATCCTATGATCCTATGAACTGAGCCATTACAGTACGACCTCGAGCCCCGGAATGGGACGTGCCCGATCGTTGGCCCTCGCGGTTGATGGTCTTGTGGCGAAACACCGTCTGGGTGCGTAGCCTCTCGAGGGTAAGGCGTACCCACTCTGCAGAGTTAAAACTGTCATGATAGCCGTGCTCGCGGTTATGAGCATGCGAAGGGACTGATTATATGGTTGTTTTTTCATTTTAAAACCAATTTAGAAAAAGGGTTTTTTTTTAAAGAAAGGATTTGAGATGAGTAAGGATTTGAGAAGGATTTCGTTTGAGCTAGGTGCCACCGGCGATATTCCGGATTGGGTGACGGCCTACCGGAAAGTGTCGCGCGGAATGGACCTAGCCGTTTTGAGAAAAGAAAAGAAGAAAGGATTTTGTTCTCGCTATGGCACTGAGGCCAAGTGGCGAGAACCGTTTGAGAAGAGCCCAAAGAAAGGGATTAAGATTTATTGTTTCTAAATTGCTTTGTCAAAACTAGGCTAATAAATGCGTTTCCGTAAAATATCCTAAGCCTTCCTTGTACTGAACCGCATTTGCATAATTCCGGACTTACGAGTACAATTTGTACTCACCATCCTTTTCTCCCCTCTCTTTTCAAAATTTCAACAGCTGGTCCATCCGAGTATGGCCCGCCGTTCGAGGAGGAGGACCCGGATTACGTCGAGGAGGCGTTCTCCGATGAAGAGTATGAAGATTAGGGTTACGCGTTCCTACAGCCTCCGTGCCTGTGGGATGAATAAGATTCTAGATGTTGTATTAGGCTTGTATCGTTGTGTACTCTGATTTGCGGCCTGCGAGCCGTTGTATGTGTTATTTGTACCGGACTATGTTCCCTCTTGTAATAATATTGTTGGCACTGTTCCGTTTCTGTATATCTGTGTGTACTAGCCATGATCCTTGGGATTAGTACGGGTTTACGCAGGTGGAATCCGATCTTGTAAATCGGGTGCCGACAGAGGCGATGGACGGTTCCCCATCCAGGCGAAGGGAGCAGGAGGTGGCGGACCAAGCTCGACCCACTCCCCCTCGGCAGGGTGACAACCCTCAGGGGACGATGCCACGGTGGGAATGAGCCGGGTGAGGCGGCGCTTGCCTCTAGAGCCGGCAACGCCCGCCCAGAATCTCTACGCAGCCGGGGATCTTTACAATTATTTGTAACGATATCATGGATGATTTCATATCTTCTTTGATTTTTTATTTATTTACCAGTTGACTAATCAGCAGGTATATATGCGAAGGATTTTATTACTGCCGACCAGAGATGGTCGTGCAACCAATGCACATATCATAAATGCTATCCATCTATCGGATGCATACATTCCTAATGCTAAATCACATGCAAGACATTATGCGCATTTAGTATGCATGCACCCTTTTATATGCACAATCTTTTTAATCATGCATATGTCAATAATATGAAATGGTTTGATCATTCTACAAATCATATGTTGATCGCAGATTCCAATTTTTGCACAGGCCTTAATGCGAACTTTAATCTTCCCAACATTTCGATTGGGGCATGATCATATTATTTTCTCTTTTGTGTATATACATACGTAATCCACGTACAACTGAATATTGCCATACGCACACATATATATCTACAGATGCAGATACATTTTCCTTTAATCTTTAATTTCAGTAATGTCAAACCGATGCTAATTCATGCAGGTTATTTTAGTGAACTTATTTGTACGACATGGATTTAGGACAAGTTTTATTTGGTCCATCTGGCATGTGATTCATTAGTCGATTAATCAAACATGCAAAACATGATTAATCAAACACGTGAAGCATGGTTTCATGATGGGTGTCTTGCTCGGAAGAATTTTGGTTTTATGGCTACAACGATGCATATGTTGCTGTTAGCCTTAATCTTTATCTCATTTGCTAACCGATTGATCACTAGCTAACAGCTACAGGACGTACATGTTTTGTAAAATTTAGGTGTTCTTATGTCAGACCTGGATTTTTAAGGAAATCCAGGACCTTCGTGTAGTCTGCGTTAGACCAGGATCTTGCTAACGTAACACGAATTTACAAAGAGCTGAATCATTTCATACAGGAGACTCATGAGAGCACTTTATTATAGATAATAATTTTTTTCAAAGTACAATGAGGCTCCATTTGTCTGGGGACCGTATAGGTCAAATCTTACAATACAAAAGGCGGAATCCACTACAGGGTCCGATACAGCGGAAAAGCCAAAAAGGGGGCGGCGCTTCGAAGCTATGCCTTCCATAACCCAAAAGAGGCAAGCAACTGAAGTCCTCCTATAGCCCGTTATTCGTCATCCTCCTGGACGTCCTCCTCGTCAAGAGGTTTGTAGGCGTCATCATCATCGTCTTCTCCTAAAAGATTATGAGTAGGCGAGGGTAAGCACCAGCCGTGCTTGCGAGCCAAGTACCTCACCTTATGCAAATAATGCTACTAGGCTTTTTGGTGGGGCGGGGTTATTTTATTTGCAACATTGCCAATTTTGTAATACCATAATAATAGAAAGCCTATGACTTAGCCATTTTACAAAACAAAGACGTATTGTGCTATATATGCAAAAGATCATCATCAGGGGTATTTCAACAACAGGGCAACACCTCGTGCTCCCAATACACGGCGGATCCAAGCCATCCCAGTGGTCAAGGTCCCCGATCAAACAGGCAGACCGGTACCTCGTACCGTCTCCAACAGGCAAGATCATACCCTCGCAAGGTGTATGTCTTCCTAAGTGGCGGCAGGCTCACCCTCTCAGCGAGGCGTGATCCCCTTGAGCTCAACTAAGGCCAGGGTCCTTGGATCCTCAAAATCAACAGAGTGTAATAATCATTGTCCAAAGGATAGTACTTTGCACTTAGGCAGACCTGACACCCAAGTGCATGAGAATTCTCCCGTCTATACCGATTACGTTGATAGTCAGGATTTAGCGATCAGCTATACCGTTACCCCGTTGATAGCAAGACTATACCGTTGTAACGTTGATAGGATCAATCCGTCATGTCTATACCATAAGCGTTGATAGGCAAGGATCAACCCATTTTGACCTAGACAGCCATGGCTAAGCATTTTCAATTGATTTATTAATCAGAGGCAGTTTAATAGATCCTTAGGCAACAAATGACAGGTCGGAATTAAATTCAATGATGGGGTTGGTGCTTATTAACACAATTACACAACTCGAAAAATATCTAGACACAACCGAGGCGAGGGTGGGCGGGGGCCCACATGAGCCTTGAGCGAGAGACGAGGGGCAGCGCAGGCGTCTTGGCGTCGTCGCTTGAACCTGGCCGGCGAGGGCGTGATAGGGAGGGGAGAGGCTGGCGGGTGGGCCTTATGGGCCCACGCGTCGGTGGGAGGGGGTTCTCACGGGTTAAAGGTCCCATATGGCAGCGTCTGGCTTGGGTGACGTCAAGATGACGTCATCCCTTCTTCTTCCTTGCACTGCGGCTCCTTCTCCGGCGAAATGACGGGCGACGGCGGCGCTCCGTGGCGTCTCTATGGAGGCGAGGGGCTATCTGGAAAGCTGGAGGGGAGGGAGGACTAGAAGTCCAGATGGGGAGGCTCGGCGGCGGCCGCAGGGGCGGGGCGGAGCTCAACGACGGCGGCGCCTTGGGGTCCGACGGGGCGGGGTTGCTCTAGGGCCTAATTCGCTCGACAAAAGGTGCGAGGAGGATCGCCGGGAGGCGGGGATGCTCACCACGGGCTCGATTGGGCACGCTGGGGCCTGGGCCGAGCCGGCGACGATGGGTCCAAATCCTTCGGAGTGTTGATGCCGGCGAGATGCTCCTAGAAATTGTAAGCAAGGAAACGTCATCGGGGAGGAGTAGGAGTACTAGGGAGGATGCAGGGGGCGGGAGAAGCTCTGGGCGAGCTTGTAGCTCACCGTGGAGGAGTCGCGGTGGCGTGAGCTCCTGCCACCGAAAATGGAAAAAAGGGGAAAAAGTGGAGGAGGGGGAAATCTTGGGATGGCGACGGAGCCTTTATAGGGAGGGGATTGATGGCGAACGAGAATTTGCCACGAGGGCGATGGGACCGGGTCGGGCCGAGTCCGAGAGAGATTTGTGGCTCCGGGCAATGCCGGCGGCGAGGGGATGATGTCGAGAGACGATGAAAAACCGACAAGGCTCCGGTTCCGGCAAGATAAAGCGGAGGGGCGCGTGATTCCGAGGCGCTGCGAACACCTCTCGGACCGGGTAAAGGATTACGCTGTACCGGCGATGAGATTAACCGGCTCCAGTGAGGACATGGCGCGCGGAGTGGAGCCTAAGGCGCAAGTGGCTCGGGAAAAAGGAAGGGCAAGATGGGGAATTCACCGTGTGAGCCTTGGTGATTCTTGTTGCCGTGCATCGCGCCCGGCCTTGTTGTACATTGCGGGGTAGCGTTCAAGCTGCAAGCGGCGGAGAGAGGTGAGCGAGCAGGGGTGGGGGTGAGTGGGCCGGCTGGGCCGCAAGGAGCTAGCTGGGCCACTAAACAGCAGGTCGTGGGAAAAAGGAAAAGAACGGGCCTGATTTGGCCCGAGGCCGGGAATAATAGTTCCCTGAAAAAATTTAAAGGAAGATTATTTTGAACCGAACAAAAATAGCCAAACTAATTTTATTTTTAAAGATTTTGATAAAATTTTCCAGAATAAATAGCTTCAAAAATATTTTATCTTGACTTGAAAAATTTGGATGTTACATCTTATTTTTCTGAAATTGTTATAGCACAAGAAGATGTACCCACAAGGATCTGAAGTGCCATTGTGACCCTAATTGTTTTTCTATGATTTAACTTTTTTCCTTCTTTTGTGTTTAAACTTTGCAGTGGTGCCAGGTTGTTTTATGCTTGGGGGTTCCTGTGATTGACAAGAGAAAGGATTTAATAGACCAACCCATGTCATTCCTGAAGGAAAAAGATGTTTGAATTGTGGATTATGGTCCTTCTCAAGTATTCTGGATTGTGTTCAACGAAAGTAAGGAGATTAGGAGATTAAGGAGATTAGGAGATTTTTAGGCCTTTTACATTTGGAAACTATTTCAGACTCAGGTATTCTACTATTTCATCATGTCCACCTTATGGTGCCCTGCTATTTCATCATATCCAATTTCTGATAAAGCAATTGGTATGGCCTATGGCAATTAGGTCATTGTTTTGTTTTTTCCCTATAGGTTTTATCTTGATTTGCAATCTGTGGAGGCCTATATTTAATTTCTATACACATCTTAAGATTTATTTTACTAGCTTGCAGGATGAATTTGATAATATATTGATGCAATATTGTGTTGTCCTTCCTCCTAGATAATGCAAAAAAAATAAAGTTGCTTTTTTCCTGCAGAACAGTAAAGGTCTTAGGTTAGTACACATGATACTTAATGAATTGTTCCTATGCTCCATTTCTTCTTCTTTTTTGGCGGCGACAGCGGCTGCAGCGACATGTGGGAGGGCTGTGTCCGCTATGAGGAAACTGAGGCGAGGATGTGGGGGCGTGGGGATCGTGGCGGTGGGGGGTTGCGTACGACTGCTGCACAGCGTAATACGGAGTATATCACAATCGATTGCAAGGATCCAATTTGTGATTTGGGCCATCGGATTGAAGCGATGGACGGCGAGGATTTTGTGTGTCGACCAGGCAATTGTTTGGTGCTTTCTTTATCTTGCTGATACTCGATAGATAGTAGCATTATTAAGGTATTCGTGTAATAGATGCTGCCATTGCCATAACTCAGTACGTAGTAACATTGTCATATCATACTGATTGCATCAGGGACAAGTACGGAGCCACCTAAGTTCTTTGTTTTGCCTGTTAACCATGCCAATTTTTCATGATTTCATTGAGTGTTCTTAAGTCAGAAAAATGAAATTTGTGTTTGTGGTTTTGCTTCACAACTTTATTTACAGCCTACAGGCAATATAACTTAGTCTCATTAGATATATTGTGTTGTAGTAAATGTCATTTCTGTGCACTGCTAGTGCCATATTATTATTAAAGAAAAAATCTCTTTTATACTGCCATATCATTTAGCGATGGATTTCAGTTCGGTTAAGTGATTTGATTATGTCTACTGATATACTGTGATTACCTATAATATCTTCCTTAAGCTTTATGGTCAGGATTAAGACGATGCAATTTTAATATAGTAGCTTAGCCCTTTTATGTGTGTTGTTATTACCTTACTGGCATGCTTTTATTGAACTCGACATGCACCAGGTTAATTAAGCTATCATATTTGAGGATTTCCCAATTGGAATTTTAATATACTTGCTAAACTATTCAGATTGAGTGTGTAAAAAGTTGGAAGGCATGATGTAGTTTATTTGAAACAATTTTTGTTTTAGTTCATGTTTCTTCTTAAGTGATTTAAATTATGTGGAATTCTAGCGCACGGGATCCCGTTTAGCACGCCCGCCGACGGGACAGGCTCGTGGCCGTCCGATCCACTTGATCACGACGCCGTGTGGAGATCGCACTACAGGAAAGCAGACCAATATCGACGGCTAAAATCGACGACACAGAGTAAAAACCCGTCGATCATAATTTCAAAACTCCGGGAGCGGGAGTTCGGTCGTACAGTCTATGTCGACAGCTTTTTTGTGGCCGACGACACTGCTGTACGCTTGCTTGTTGTGTCGTCGGTTCTTTGTTTGGCCGTGGACAAAGGCTGTCGTCGGTATCCTAGCTGCCGACATTGGTTATTTCGGCCGCCGACAGTACAATCGTTTCCTGTAGTGACGCTCACCTGGAATTACGGTGTCCCGTTAGTTTTCCAACCTACGGGATCGCAAAACGACAAACAAGCCCGCACGTACATCCCAGCCATCTGCATCGAGGGTGCATCCTCGCCTCCCATGTCGCGTTGTACATCTCGTCTACGTAAATACGGAGTAACAAGCATCGATCTATATCGCGCACGCACGGATGCTGTGTGCTATACTCACCTGCTGCATAGATGCTTTGTGATCACGTACACTTTTAGTTTTAAATTTTCTTTTATTTTTTAGGTAAAACAAAATTAAAACTATTTTTATTAGGTTCTAGGGTGCAGATAGATATCACATAGGTATCGAAAAAAATTGTATTATAAGAGTATCATATATTACAAACAAAGGTATCGGGTCTAGGTGTCGAGTATCGGTGGTACCAAGTTGGTGGTATCATCGAGTTTCACGATGCCATTGAGATATTAGGGAAAAAATATTATAAGGGTATTATATACTGTATCACAAATAAAGTATCAGGTATGGGTGTCGAGCATCGACGGTATCAGTTTGGTGGTATCATCGGGTTTCATGGTATCATTAAGGTATCAGAAAAGGGTATCATATATCACAAACAAAATATCGGGTTTGGGTATCGAGTATCGATAGTATCAAGTTTGTGGTATCTTCTAAAAATCTAATCCATTCAAAAAGTAGGTATCAGAGCAAAAGTATCAAGCAAGTGTCATCTAAAATCCGTTTTAGAAAAGCAGGTATCAGAGCAAAAGTATCATGCAAGTGTCATCTAAAATCCGTTTTAGAAAAGCAGGTATCAGTGTCATCTAAAATCCGTTTTAGAAAAGCAGGTATCAGAGCAAAAGTATCATACAAGTGTCATCTAAAATTCGTTTTAGAAAAGCAGGTATCAGAGCAAAAGTATCATGCCAGTGTCATATAAAATTCCGTTTAAAAAAGTAGGTACCAGAACAAAGATATCATGCGCAACTAAAAATCCCGTCCAAAAAATCATGTATCGGAGCAAAACGTAGTATCAACATACAAGTATCATATAATTTCTTATTAAAAAAGCAGGTATCAAAGTAAAAGGTATCAAGCAAGTATCATCTAAAAATTATGTTCAATAAAAGCCGGTATCAAAGCAGAGGTATCAATATATCATGCAAGTAGCAACTAAATCTCATTAAAAAAATCAGGTATCAGAGCAAAGATATCATACAAGTATTATCTAAAATATTGATTAAAAACTAGGTATCAGAGTAAAGGTATCATGCAAGTATCATCTAAACTATTCAATAAAAACATGTGTCCGAGAAAAAGTATCATGCAATTATCATATAAATTTCGTTGGAAAAATAAGTATCAAAACTAAAGTATCATGAAAAAAGTATCATCTAAATTCCGTTTTAAAAAAGGTATCAGGCAAAAGTATCGTAAGGGTATCTATATTATACATACAAAAAGTATGAGTCTGGGTATCAAATATCGATGGTATCAGGGTGGTGGTATCGTCGAGTTTTATAGTATCATTTAGGTATTGGAAAAAAATGTATCATATATCACAAGCAAAAAGTATTTCTCGGTCTTGGTCGGAAAATTTATGTGCATTAAGCCATTAACTTGTAGCTCGATCTCAATTTTATAAGAATTTTTGTATTTTTATTTTTTTCTATATTTGAGATCATGTTAAGTTTAAAATAAAAAAACTAAAACTAAATTAATCGTATGCTCACATTAATCATGTCCGTGTGGTGTATAATTGTAATTGCTATACTTGCTAGTACTCCGTAGCGAACTTCAATACGCAGCAACATGCATTGCGAAGTGCTATTTATGTGAGCGCAGGCGGGCCATGCGCCGGAATCTGCGAGCGCGAGCGTAATTTTCCCGGAAAACCTTGGCGACGGGATCCCGTCCCGCGCGCATGCGAACGGGATAGGTCCGCACCGTTCGATCCACAGTTCCGCACCAATCGCGAGGCAACCGTCCGAAACGTGGGGTGATGCAATCTGGTGCTTTGCTACGCCTACGCGTAGGATGAAAAAAAAAAATCCCGCGTGTCTCCCAAGCCTGCGTGATGGGTCCTGCATGCTGCATGCTGCCTCGTTTCCTTTTCGCTGTGCATGCACAATTCACGCGTTGACACAGCATGGAGTGGCCAACGTTCATTTTTTAGTTGATTTCATTTTCACGATTTTATTTATTTCTATTTCATGCGAACTTCTTTGACTGTAAAAGAAAATTCATAATTCATCTAAAATTTAAATCAATTTTGCTATTTTTCTATTTCTATGTTATTATTATCTTTTGTTTTCGGGAAAATCTTTCCCACGGGATCCTGTCCGAGGGCGCGGTCAACGGGACAGGATCCGGCCGTACGATGTGGGTATCGCTCGTGCCTGCGCATGCTCATCTCGTGCGATCGTCTCTCGCTGTGAGGACATGATCGCCCCTGTCCGTCTGTTTCCAATCCACCGGCGCTCATATGCGATAATGCATGTGCAAGCACAACTCGATACGTTATGCAGTTGATTTCATTCTATTTAAATTTCACTTTTTATACCTTTTTTTTATCTAGAACTCAAATTGCATGGAACAAATTTTTTAATTTATCTAAAATTCAAAATAATTTTAAATACTTTTATTTTTTAAATTTTTATTAGTTTTGGAATTCGACGATACCAACATCCTGATACCACCGATACTCGACGATTCCAACAACCTGATACCACCGATACTCGACAGCCAGACACGATACTCAATGATACTTTTCTGATCCGATTCGATGATACTTCCGATTGATACTTGATTTTTTGATCCGATGCTCGATGATACTTCTGATCCGATACTTGATTTTTTTGATCCGATACTCGACGATACCACCAACCTGATACCATCGATCCTGAAAACCCAGATCCGATACCTCAATGATGTCATAAAACTCGACGATACCACCAACCTGATATCTCAATGTTACCACGAAACTCAAGAATACCACCAACTTGATACTTTCGATACCGATACTTTTTTGTTTGTGATATATGGTACATTTTTTCGATACGAAAACTCAACGATATTATCAACATGATACTGCCAATACCGATACTTTTTTTGTTGGTCATATATGATACTCCCTCAGTTTTTTTTATTTGACGCTTTTGACTTTTGGACATAACTTTGACCATTCGTCTTATTCAAAATTTTAGTGCAAACATGCAAAAAAATAAGTCATGTTTAAAATACCTTTGTTGATAAAACAAATCATGATAAAATAAATGATATTTACATAAATTTTTTGAATAAGATGAATGGTCAAAGGCGTGTCCAAAAGTCAAAAGCGTCAAATAAAAAAGAACGGAGGGAGTACCTATTTCCAATACCTAAACTCGACAATACCGCCAACATGATAACAAATACTGATTTTTTTGCGTTGTCATATATGATAGCCTTATGAAACCTTTTTCCGATATCGAAACTCGACGATACCACCAACCTGATACCTGATACTCCAACATTGAATACTACTCCAACTTTGATACTACAACTTTAATACATGATACTACATACCTAATACTACAACTTTTGATACATGATACAACATACCTGATACTCCAATTTTGATACTGCATACATGATACTCTAACTTTGATACATGATACTACATACCTGATACTCCAACTTTGATACTGCTTGAACTTTGACACTTCAACTTTGATGCATGATACTAGTACTATATACATGATAGTACAACTTTGATACTGCTTCAACTTTGATCCTATAATTTTAATACATGATTTTTACCAAAATGATACTTTTTGTGATATATGATACCCTTATGATACATTTTTCATACAACACCACCAACACGATACCACCGATACTGATACTTTTTATTTGTGATATATGATACCCTTTTTCTGTTACCTTTTTCCGGTACCGAAACTCAACGATACCACCAACCTGATACCATCGATACTGATTTTTGTGATATATGATATCTTTTCCGATACCGAAAACTTGACGATAACACTATCTTGATACCACCGATACTCGACACCCAGACCCGATGCTAAAATTCTATCTATTTTTTTCATATCACATTTTTGCATGATCTGATACCTATTTTTTTGAATGGAAATTATTTTAGATGATACTTCGCATGATACTTTGCTCTAATACCTTTTTCTTGAAACGAAAAGATGATATATGATACCCTTTATGATACCTTTTCCGATACCAAAACTCAACAATACCACCAACTTGATACCACCTATACCGATACTTTTTTGTTTGTGATATATGATACCTTTTTTCGATACCGAAACTCGATGATACCAACAACCTGATACCACCAACGCTTAACTCCAAGACATATACTTTGTTTGTTATATATGATACCTTTTTTTTTGACATTTCAATGATACCATGAAACTCGACGATACCACCAACCCGGTACCACCTATACCGATACCTCTTTTGTTTGTGATATATGATACCTTCGATACCACCAACCTGATACCATCGATACCGATATGTTTTTGTTTGTTACATATGATACCTTTTTCCGATACCGAAGCTTGACGATACCACCAACTTGATACCACCGCGATACTCGACACCCTAGACCCGATACTCAATGATACTTCTGATCTGATACTTGTTTTTTGACCCAATACTCGATGATACTTCTGATACTACAAACCTGATGCTTATTTTTGTTGCTATCTCAAGGTAGTTCTTAACTAGTACTATTTTTTTTCAATAGTTTTTGATACTACAACTATGATACTCAAAAAACTATACTCGTACCTTTAATTATGACACCACTAATTTTTGGTTGATACCATAAATATGATACCACAACGTAATAATGTTTTTTTGATATTTCATACCTGATACTCATTTTTGTGCTACCACAAGGTCCTTCTTATCTAATTCAATTTTTTTTTTCCAAAAAATCATGATAGTACAATTATGGTACTAAAAACTATACATTAATTATGATAACCCCCTAATTTTGGTTGATACCATAAATATGACACCATAATGTGACAATATTTTTTCTGATACTTTGGACTTGATACTCATTGTTGTGCTACGATACTTCGTAAATCCCAGTTGATTATGATACTAATTTTTGATACCGCAGACCTGAAACCTCATACTCATTTTTTGCTACAACAAGGTACTTTTTAACTTATACTATTTTCACACAAATTATGATACAGAAACCATGATACTAAAAAATTATACATTAATTATCCTGAGTTAGAGTTGATGTCCGAGTCTTCGTGTTCTCCCGCAAGCTTGTCAACACTTTCGGCTCCGGTGTCACCGATTCGGCTCCGGTGTCACCGACGGCATCATCTTGATCTGAATCCTAGGCTTGATGATTTTTCGGGGACCAAACAACACTCACCATGCCGGCAAAAATGTCAGAACGGTCTACGTGCAAATAAAGGCAACACCAAATAAGCAGTGACACAAAAAAAGCTTAGATTCATGAAATAAATACCGTAGGTACAGTAAAATATTACGCGGACAGGAAAATTGGTTTGGAGCGAATTGGGCTTACGGTTTGGGAGAATGAAAAAAATGAAGTGGCACTGTTCATAGCTGTGAACTGCACAATCGGACAGAGAAGAAGAACTTCTCTGCTTCTTCTTTCTCATCCACGCGCAGGAGAGAGAGAAGACAAAGGAGAAGGGCACGGGCAGGGAGAGGGATGGCTGGCGACTAGCAGCGGCTCCCAGCTGGGCGGCGCTCTGGCCAGCTCCTGGTGGGGGCGGCGAGGTCTTGGCTCCTGTGTAGGGCAGCGCGGCGGCGACAGAGCTTCGTGGACGAGCTCGATGACGATACGGGACGGCAAGGCGAGGGCAGCGGAGCTTCACGTCGGCACGCGGAGTTCGTCGGAGGCGGAGGCGCCCGTGAAGGATACGAAGGCTGAGCCGGAGGCGCACGAGATGATGCGAGGAAGGCGGAGGAGGTGAGAGACATGCGGCACTTGGGAAGCGATCCCGTTGGGGTGGGCTCCCGACGGGATCCCGTCGTGTAGTCGCTCCCTTTTAAATTTTTTTTCTCTATGGGTCTGTTTGGACCGGACCCATCACGCGCCATTCCAACGCACGGCGCGCCGTGCCAACGAGCCGCGAGGGTGTGCCAACAAAAGGCGAGGGCGGCCGAATCCTTCGCCCCCGCCTTTTCCACTTTTCGCGTTGTAAATCGGCGGCGCGCCGATGGATGGTGAGGGTGCGGGCTAAAATGACATCAATCCAAATGACGGCCAAAACCGATGACACGGCGTGCTTTGGCATGGCGGCGAGCGGCTTCAATCCAAACAGGCTATATATCCCTTCTCAATTCCACTATTTACTCTATATTTTCATCCTCTCCAGAAGAGTAAATTTTTGAAAAGATATAAAGATCGGGTCTAAATATAGAGGCTCGAGGAGGAAGTCTTTAGATTTAGATATTGACATAAAAACTGTAGAGACTAAAGACTGTTTGCAACAATGATATAAGAGCATGTACAATGATACACATCAGCTGTTTCTAAGGTGTGTCTAAGGCTTGCCATATAGGATGTACAATAATGTGAAGGAGAGAGAGTGCACATAGAGAATTGAGCCGTGTCTAATGCAAGAAACTACTCTACACGCGAATTAAGAAATCTTGTGTGTGATTAAATGACATAAGAAAATGTGCAGCTGTCTCTAAACCATCTCTATCATTATATGAGTTGTTTCTAAGCCATCTCTATAAATGACATGGCAATGATTAGACTTGGCTGCTGATGGCTGCTGTATCAACCATTGTACACGCTCTAAGGATCCTACTGGACATGCTCTTGAGTCATCGAGACTGAGCACCTATCCCCAAATAGCGGCTACTTCACTGAATTTCATAGAGATGGTTTAGAGACAGCTGCACATTTTCTTATGTCATTTAATCACACACAAGATTTCTTAATTCGCGTGTAGAGTAGTTTCTTGCATTAGACACGGCTCAATTCTCTATGTGCACTCTCTCTCCTTCACATTATTGTACATCCTATATGGCAAGCCTTAGACACACCTTAGAAACAGCTGATGTGTATCATTGTACATGCTCTTATATGAGTTGTTTCTAAGCCATCTCTATAAATGACATGGCAATGATTAGACTTGGCTGCTGATGGCTGCTGTATCAACCATTGTACACGCTCTAAGGATCCTACTGGACATGCTCTTGAGTCATCGAGACTGAGCACCTATCCCCAAATGGCGGCTACTTCACTGAATTTCACTACTTCACCGAATTTCAACCCCGTCATGCTTAATCGTCGAGAGAACTTATCTCGACGGATGAGCCACCAAGACAACCCTTCTATCTTGACCGAGCAATCACGATTGATGATCAACCCTTATCTATAAAGCTGGAGAGGTTCACTCCGGTACGTCACCTGCCTCTTTAGCTGCCACCTCCAGCTTCTACTGTGCTACTGTAAATCAAATAGTTCCACGCCTTCTTTTTTCTTTCTTTGTTCCCCCAGCGTACACAGCATGCGGGAGATTATAGATGGCCAAACGGGCAGCTCGGCACGGCCCGACACGGGCCTGTTTAGGCACGGCCCGTTTAAGCCGGGCCCGGCACGGCCTGTTTAACGAATCATGCCGTGCCGTGTCGACCCATGGGCTGAGGCCAAGGCCCAGGCACTGCACGAGGCCCACTTATCCGTGCCGGGCCGGCCCGTTTACCCGCTAAGCTAGAGACCGGAGGGAGTGCTACTGTAAATCGAATAGTTCCACGCCTTCTTTTTTCTTTCTTTCTTCCCCCAGTGTACACAGCATGCGGGAGATTATAGATGGCCAAACGGGCGGCCCGGCACAGCCCGTTTAAGCTGGGCTCGGCACAGCCCGTTTAACGAATCATGTCTTGCCGTGCCGGCCCATGGGCCGAGACCAAGGCCCAGGCACGGCACGAGGCCCACTGGTCCGTGCCGGGCCGGCCCGTTTACCCGCTAACCTAGAGACCGGAGGGAGCGCTGTGCTGCAGCCAGACTCAAAAAAATGCCTCGCGGGCGCGAGGAATCGAACCTGGGACCTCCTGAGCGCGCAGCGCAACTAGGTAGCATGAGCTAGCCATCCCACCGCAGCCTTGTTTATGTTTATACTTGTCTATGCTTCATAATATATGTATAGATGTCAAATAAATTTTTTTTAAAAAAAGATAAACGGGCCATGCCGTGCCGGCCCACGGGCTCAGGTGGCGGCCTAGGCATGGCACGCCTCGTCGGGCCGTGCCAGCACGGCCCGTTTAAAATCGTGCCGTGCCGGGCTCGTGCCGGACCAAAACGTCGTGCTTTCGTGCCGGCCCATCTGGCCCGGCCCATCTGGCCATCTATATGGGAGATGCTCACTTGGTCTCCAACCCTTGCCTTAGCACCCACCAACCTATGAGGTTCTGGGTTCAAATCCCAGCCACACCGCATTTCTCAACTTTTTTCCTCTTTTCCTCTCTCTCTCTCTCTCTCTCTCTCTTGTTTTCTTCCCCAATCTTCCCAAATTTTCTTTTTAACATTTATTTCATCACAAAAAAGCTTTGAAAGCAAAAAAAAAGAGCTAGGTCTTAGTACGATGGTAAGTGTACACAAAATAACTAGCCATTTCTAAGCAGCCAACGGTTTAATTCAAAAATGAAGTAAAAAAATTTTGTCATCCGTTTTTGTTATAGGTTCTTTGCGTCAACTAAAAAAACAAACATTACCAAAATAGCATAATTATCCAATAGAATGATGAACGGTAATTATGCTCAACGTCAATAAGTTTTTGCCGTTGTGTTTCATGCGTTTCCTTTTTGTTCTTTCGTACACATTATATTTTGTTTATTATTGCTCTCCTTTTTGTTCTTTCCTACTCATTATATTTTGTTTATTATTACTCTGCATAGTCATGCTTCACAAATTTGACAAAATCTATTTGTACAATATATTTTTATTGGCTTTATGTCCCACGCAACTCGCGGGGTGGTAAGCTTCTAGTTCTCAATAATCGGGCACCAAAGGGCACACACTATCTACGGTTTTCAGTGTTGTCTTAGCCGTTTAGGCCATCAATATTTGTGTTGTTTCCTGTGGTGGATTGCCAAAATGCCCCTATCTATTTTTCTCTGACATGTGGGTCTAAATAGTACTTTCGAATGTTTTAGCAAATGCCCATAAATTTAGAGACTCTATCATCCCGACATACCTATTATATATGCATCTTGTCTTTAGGCTAAATTCATCCCGTCTCAAACAATTCATTTTATTCTGGGAAACAACAGGCTCTTGGCGCCACTGCGCTATGCAAAAAGCTACACTGCGCTATGCAAAAAGCTAAGAAGAATTCCAAGGCGTTAACTCCTGGGTGCACATTCTGCAATGTATAAACTCGCTTGAAGAATTGATGCAGACATGCAGTATGTAGACAAGTGGAGTAAAATTCAGAATGTTACTCTATCAATGGATGATAGTGACACTTGCACCTAGAGGTGAACTCAAAATGACGTGCACAGTGTGAAATCTGCATTTTGGATGCACTTCAACTGCACTTGGAAAGCCAATGCCAAGCCAATGCGTTGATTCTTCATGTGGATGGCATTACAAAACAAAATATTAACTGCGTGTAACTTGGAGAGGAGAGGGTGGCCTAATCACACACTTTGCCCTCTATGTGGAATCCAGCCAGAGACAACTAATCATGTCTTAGTTAAGTGCCCTTATTAAAGGATGGTTTGGCACAATTTTCCTTGAAATGGATGGAAGTAATGCAGCGCAGCCACCAGAGCGCAAGGCAAAATTCGGACTATGGTGGTTCATTGTGACAAAACACTTCAACAAATCAATGAGGCATAACTTTGATGGAGAGGTTTGGCAGCTAGCTGCTGGTCTTGCCTTTGTATAACTCTCTTTCTTTGGTCACATGTAATCTATTTACTCTCCAAGGTGAACGCGTAGGCAGAGCTGCCACTCTTTCGAATATTATTTTCAGCGTGCAGACAAGCCGTCACAAAAACCCAGCCTCAATTATTTCTTTGCCCTTGTTTACTGGGGATGTGAAATACTTTTCCTGCCAATGGAAATCTATCAGAATCAGAAGTGCTACATACATGCTCTTTACATAAAAAGGCTTATCAAACTAATTACTTAATTGCTATATTTGATTGGCCAAAAAGCTTACTTTTATGATCTCAATGTCATTAATACGTGAGCTATCAAGTCAAAATTAACTATGGCAGCGTGATCACTATCAAGTCTAAATTAACTATGGCAGCATGATCACTGACGTTTTTTTTTCAGAAAAACTACTACTATCATAATGGTCATCATAGTTGCTGATAAGAAAAATTCATGAAAATATTCCTAAACGTAGCTAGGATGAGAAATTAATCAATACCTGATAATTGTGCTGATACCATAGGGCAGGCTTTAACATATATCTCCATATCAGACTCTACCCTTCGGCCCTGAGAAATGTACTGAAGAGCAGGGCAGCTAGACAAATGCAAAATTCGCAGTGACTTTAAATTCATAAGCCAATATGGTATAGTCTCAAGTTTTCTGCAGCTGTCAATTTTCATGCTTACCCAAACTAGCTGGTAGGTATACCATCTCACCACACCCACATATCTCCAACTCCTTCAGAACCTGAAGATCCTTTAGACCCATGCAGTCTGAATATGCTCCAAACTCTTTTTTTTTTTGAGGAAAAAAGGCGGGAGTTCCGCCGCTCCATTAAAAGAAAGGAAGGAAAAGAGTTACATGTATAAGAAACACCACCGCTAGAAAAAACAAGGGAAGATTGTGGGGGGCGCCCTAGCGGCTCACTAGGCAGGAGCTACCGGCGCAGAGCGCCAAAGCTGATATTCGGCGGCCACATCTCTTGCAGTGGACGTCAGCGCTTGAAAAGTCTGGCTGAAGATTCGACGATTACGTTCTTTCCAGATGTTCTAGAGGGTGTAGATCATCCTTCCGTTTAACTCTTTCCGAGATGCAACAGTGAGCCCCGCCTGCAGACTTTCCCACCAATCCCAAAGAGAGTTCGACGGGACCAAAAGCGGCGCGAAGGTGATGTTCCAAACCTCGTTTGCATAGGCACAACTCATGCTCCAAACTTTTCACACAAAGAAACTGATATATACTTGACTTTTGGCACAACATTACTCAAACTTCCTTCTGAATAGTATATCTTTTTGTTGTTCATTCCCAAAATTAATCTTTTCACTGATGGAAGCTCAACCTCCAATGCTAACTGTGGGCACTGAATGATCACCACTTGAGCGAGCAAAGGAAAGGCACCCTCCCTGCCGACCTTCCATACTTTCAGGCTTGTCATGCGACAGAGAGTGAGCTTTTCCAAGGAGGGGAATGCACGATCACTGCCACAAAAATTACAGTCGATGCTGCTGACAGCTTCAGCTCCAGTAATGTCAACAATCTTCAAGTGTGGAAGTAGCCCAAGTGGTGGTAATGTTTCACATGCCTTTAGATTGATTAGCCTAACCTCAAAAAGGGATTTGAGACATGGGTCAGAGCTTTCTAACCAAGATGGGAGCTTCTCCTCACTGTATGAAACTATCTCCAGTGTTTCCAAAGTTTGGTGGGGTCGAAGTTCTTCAATTACTTCATGAGCTATTGAAGTAGTACTTACAGCATCCACGTTCCACCGTAATGACAATGACTCAAGTTCTTTGTATTGTAACTTCATGGCTTTCACATCTTCAATTTCTTAAACTTTGTCAAGGCTTTCCAAGCATAACTTTTGGAGCATTGACAATGGCCCCAGCTCTGATATCTTGCATCCGTGGTTATTGGTGACAACATAACCCAGCAGTGTGTGAAGACTTGTCAATTGACTTAAATGCTGAGGCATTTGAACGAGTGATGAGCACTGGAGAACATTTAGGTATTGAAGGCTCTTCATTTTACTCATG
Organism: Raddia guianensis; assembly: GCA_036346415.1. NCBI lineage: Eukaryota > Viridiplantae > Streptophyta > Magnoliopsida > Poales > Poaceae > Raddia > Raddia guianensis. The sequence goes on from CM070544.1 coordinate 28,876,542, forward strand.
TACCGAGGCAACTCAAAAATATAATGACAACCTTCAAGGTCTAATTGTTGTAATTGGACAAGCTTGCTTACAGCATTTCCATTCAGGTTCTGAAGATTTTTACAATAGCACAGTTTTAGCTTACGCAAGGACTGCAGCTTGCCAAATGAACTGGGTATTCGTTTAATGCCCGTACGTGAAAGATTGAGATCTTCAAGTCTATTTACTTTCTTCAAGTTGGGTAACACAACAAGATCATTACAACCTTCAAGGTCTAGCTCTTTCAATTGGACAAGATTGCCAACCTGCTCATCCACAACTCGAAGCTTGCTGCAGCTGCTCAGTTTGAGAATCTGGAGGAATTTCATTTTATATATTGAGCTGTGGATTGTTTCAATATCTGATGAGGAGAGATTGAGATGCCTCAGGGCCAGCATATCCAGGTTGTTAGGGAACGTCCTGATTCGAAAACTCTGTAAACTCAGGCCCAGAAGACTCCTTCCAAGCGCTTGACAGAACACCTGGGGAATCTCAGTGATGTCACAGCGCTCATCAGACGACCATATGTTCTTTTCCTCATTTAAGACAAGTGTACGCAGATCGTTGAACTCCAGGCATTGTGTAAACAATGCGTTTGAAGGTTTAGTAGTTAGCAGTGACGCATATCGAATATAGCGTTCCGCTCTGTTATCCACCAAATCATATCTGACATCAGTGCCAATTTCACTTGTCTGGTGTTGAGCAAAGATATGCAGCGTCTCGTGCATCCTGTATGTGCGCTTTGGTCCATGTTCTTCCACTGGATAGAAGCAGTCATCAAGGAGCTGTTGGAGAGATCCTCTTTGCTGGACATCAGTCATCGTGGACGGTATTAAGCCTCTGCTGACCAAACTGTTGAATAATGTTTCAGCATCGAAGTTGTGGTGTGACGGCAATGTGGAGCAATATAATAGGCATCTCTGCAGATCAGAAGGGAGATGCCGGTAGCTTGGTAATGCAATCCCAAGAACGACGCCCTGAAGCATTTGGTGAAATGTATCCAGAAATGCTCTCCATTTGTGTTCAGTCACTACTCCAGTAGAAAGGTACTGACCAGCATATTGCAGCGACAAGGCCACACCACCGCATTTTTCAGCGATCCTGCCACCGACTTCAGCAGCCCATGCTCCACCTGTCAATTTACCATCCCTTCTTTGTACGGTTCGCTGTAACAGTAATGATAAGCTGGAGGACAGGAAAGGGACGGCGGGACATCAGGGCGGATCTCGCTTTCGTCCCATTCAAGCTGGTGTGCGTCTAGCTCTAGCCCCTGCATTTGGGTTGATGAATCCAGCAAGCGCTTGAGTGATGCCAGGGACGCCCTGAGCTTGGGGATGGTGGCCGCACGGAAATTGTGCCTTGCACGGAGAGCGAATGGTTTGCCCCAGAAGCCGTCTGCTGTAGGCTGCCTGTACGAGAGCACCTTGTCCAGCACGACGCGAAGACTCTCTGCACAGATTAGTTTGATTTTGATTTGTGTGTGGATAGACGACTCTGTGGAGCTGACGGTGGAATGGAGGTCGAGGACAGTAGCCCGCAGCTCATCCAGCAAGCTTGTCAGAGACAGCAGTTCGCACTGCCTGTGCATAGCCTCCGAGCTATACTCAAAATTCCACGCAGACTGACATCAGCCGCCGCTGCCGCATCATCCATTCCTTCCTCTGCCATGTGCTTTCATTTGGAACAATACGATATTTATATTAGTGTCAGAAAATTGTGGCACATAATAGAGAACAAATTGATGTGATTTCTAATTGGAAAACCTTAATGTGAAAAAAAAAAATCTAGGAACGCACAAGGAGAGAAACTACATGTTTGGGGCATCTGACCAAATGGCTATAGGGGTGAATTTATAGACTAGGAATCAAGAGACCTTAAGAAGAAACCGATACTAAATTGGCTATGGCATGTATGATTCCACTATGGAAACAAATCCTAATTTGGAAAAAAAAAAAAACTCCAACAGACCCCACCATGAGACGAATTTGGATCGTACTTTAATAAATAGATCATTGACCAAAAGATTACAACTATAGAAAAATTACTACTCCCTCTGGTCACAAAAAGAAGTCGCCGTTGACTTTTGGACACGTCTTTGACCATTCGTCTTATTCAAAAAATTTATATAAATATTATTTATTTTGTGATGATTTGGTTTATTATTAAATGTATTTTAATTATAACTTATATTTTTACATATTTTAATTAAATTTTTGAATAAGACGAATGGTCAAAGGTGTGTTCAAAAGTTAACGGTGACTTCTTTTTATGACCGGAGGTAGTACAACACAATTTCATATATAGGACCTACACATACTAGAAGCCATGTTAAAGAATAAAGATTAACTTGCTTGCAGCTTTTTAGGATGTTGAGTTGCTTTGTTCAGCTTAATTTGGGCCCTAGTCCTCATCACCCGTCAGGTTCAAGTTCTTGATCACCAAAGGGATGCAACAATTAATTAGCACGCATGCTCCATTCTCAAGTTTATGTTCATACTTAGATTTGCTCAAGGAAGCATGCCAAATATCTAAAACTGTTTGCACTATGAACGTTGTATCGGCCAGACACACCATGGGGTTTAGTGATTAGGATCCCGCCAACACCAAATCTAATATTTAGAGTGTGCTAGCCGATAACCAAGATATGTAATTAATCAGCTTAGCCGATTAAACCAATGAGAGAACAAAAACTTGTTTCGTCCTTAAGATCACACAAGAAATTAAATAAAAGAACTGCCGGTTTAAGTTGGATCTAAACCACTAAGGGTAATCAATCTGGTATAAAGTTGATGATATCAACTAAATAGTAGAGGAGAGGATAAACAAACTAAGGGTAATCAATCTGGTATTCAGCCGCAAATATTGTGAACCAGTGCAAATACCCTGTGCAGGTGGTTTCGAGAGCGGTTCAGCCACCATAGCTGTCCACGTGGAGTGGTATTGCCATGTGGATAGAAAATGTGGCATTTCCTGCTTTAAAAATATTTTAAATATGTGAATCCTAGTACATGTTACCACCTGACACTATGTTCTTCATCCCTCTCACCCCCCAATCAGATACCACACCGCCGACAAATTTTCCTTCTTTTCTTGTTGCTCTATGAGGAGACAAACATACAAGAACCGTTCACAATTTCTTGAAACTCAATCTGCCCCCAAATGAACCATATAGCCAAGAGAAACCATAAACCAGAATAGAAGAGCTTGCCCAATCCGATAGGTCATTTTCTATTTGCTAGACAAATAACAGAGTCCAATAGCAAATTAAACTTCCAATTTCTGAATCAACAAGAAGAATCGGCATGGAAACCTCAAAGTGCCGCTCGAGTGCCACCTCTTCGTCCTTCTCCACCACCAGCGAGGACAACGCCCGGACCACCGCCCACTCGTACTCTGTCACTTTTTTTTTCAAAAAGGGGAGTGTAACCCCGATTTTCATTACCATCAAGACAACGGAAACACGTTGTAAATTCGGAGACAACCATCCCACACGGAAACCAACTGACATACAGGACTCAGGTTCTACGAGTCATCATTTAGCTGGAACACCCATCCAACAACTTTTTAGATGGATTACAGAACACATAACATGATAAACCACTAGGAGTTTTCTTTTTAGACAACAAAAACCAGAAGCTTCAGAACTCAACATCCACTTCAGAGCGGTGAAATCTTTTCTTCATTTTTCCTTCTTTGTTGAATATCAGTACTCATTGCTCCATCATTCCTGAACACCCCTCATCTAGGTCACGCACCAGCTTGTATGTCCTCCTGCCTCTTCTCCCTATTTCCTGTGTTTTGATTCAGACCTGCAACAAAAACACTCAGTTGTTGGGCACAACTTCTCAGAGTGTCATCCCAATTTCTTTTTTGCATACCCGCCCAATAATTCATAATAGAGCAAGCCATATGAAGTATCGTGAGAGGAGATTTTATTATGCATTTATCAAAAACAGCTTTGTTTCTATAGATCCAAATGGCCCAGCACAGTGAAGCAAGACACACCATCTAAATTTCCCTTAGCTTTGGTGAAACAGTGTTCAACCATCCATAGTACTGCCTCATATTCCCAGGTCTATTCCTTGCCCCACAACACACCGCAATAACACCCCACAAAGCCTTAGATGTGAAACAAGAAAAGAAAACATGTTCTATTGTTTCCATATCATCACAAAAACTACATCTCCCATCCCCACTCCAATTCCTCTTTCTAAGATTATCCTTGGTGAGAATGGAGTTCCTAACTACCAACCACATAAATATCTTGATTTTGAGTGACATTTTAGCTTTCCAAATATTCATGAGTTCTTTGTCACAAGGAGCAGTACACAAATTGTTATACATAGATTTAACAGTGTAGATTTTCTTTTTGTCCAGATTCCAAATTGCATAGTCAGGGTCCTCACTCCAAAGTGTATCCTTACATTTATTAACTATGTCTCTCCACATACATTCATCTTGCTGACTCATCCATCTTCTAAAGGGTAGTTCCCAATTTTTATCTCTACACTGTCTCACTGAAATTTCAGATTCTTGACAAATACTATATATATTAGGAATTTTGTCTTTCAAAGGGATGTCTTCCAACCAAATATCTTTCCAGAAATAATTTTTGATCCATCTCCCCTGTGATAGGATTATATTTGAGTAGATCCCCCACCTAGGAGAGTCACCCTGTCTAGGTGTAAGTTGTGATATAGTTTTGCCCCTCATGTATTTATTTTTTTAACCAGTAGTTGCCAGATGCCAACCCCATTATCTAACCTCCACCACCATTTGCAAAGCAAACTGCTATTCATGTCTCTAAGATTGCTAATTCCCAAGCCACCCCTGGCTTTTGGCACAATAATTTTATTCCATCTAACAAGATGATACTTTCTTTTTGTATCATTACCACTCCAAAAGAAAGTTCTCCTGATTCTGTCTATTTGGTTTATAGTAGATTGTGGCATCCTAAATAAAGACATGTTGTAAATGGGTACACTAGATAAACATGAATTTATAAACACCATCCTACCCCCATAGGACAAAGAGCTACCTTTCTAGCTATCTAGTTTTTTCCTTACTTTATCCACAATCCCACCCCAATGTTTGCATTTAAGTCTATTCCCTCCAATTGGCATGCCTAAATATATTATGGGCAAATTTCCACTACCACAAGTAAATAATTCAGCATACTGTTGTACAATGTTATTATCCCCATTAATCACAAATACCTCACTTTTGTGAAAATTAATTTTCAGCCCAGACATAGCTTCATACAAGAACATGATAAATTTCAAATTGACAGCAGATTCAAGATCATGTTCTAAACATAGTATGGTATCATCAGCATACTATAAATTAGCTATCCCCCCTTTTATTAAATTTGGAACAAGCCCTTTTACCACACCATTGTCCTGAGCTAATCAAATCATTTTAGCCAAATAGTCTGCTACCAAGTTAAAAAGTAAAGGTGATAAAGGGTCCCCTGTCTCACCCCTTGCCCACTCTAAAAATAATCTCCATCAGAATTGTTTATTTTAACACTCAACGTGCCTCCTGTCACCACTTGTTTTACCCATCCAACAAACTTCTGGTGAAAACCTCTAATTTTAACGTACTTCGTTGCTTTGTCCTGCAAGCAAGCGAATCAACGAACTACAGCGCCAATACGCTACGAAAGGAGGGCTGTCGCGTATGGGGGAGGATCGAGGCGCCTACTAGGGTTGTCAGCGGCGAGGAAGGCCATGGCCCTGGCAGGGTCGCGAGCGGGGGCGAGGGTGCAGGTGGGGTCGGCCGCCGCAGCAGGGACTAGCACGGCGGCACCGCGCCCACGGCGGAATGCCATGGTCTGCGCGCGGTAGGCGTCCAGCGCGGCGGCGCAATCGGTGAACGTCGTCCTGTACTGCTGCCTCCACTTGTCCCTCCTCACCTCCCCCTCTGCTCCTCCTGCCACAGTCATCTTCCGCCGCGGCTTCTCTGGACCTCCTCCCCTCTCTCTCTCTCTCTCTCTCTCTCTGCGCTGCTAGCATGATGTGGCAACTCCGGAGCTCGGAGCCACCGTCGTCGCCGCCTCCATCTAGCCTCCCCACCATCCTCGCTTGGGTCGCCGCCGCGAGAGCTTCGAGCCTAGTCGCTACCACTATTGCCGCCCAATGGCCAGCCCTCATGGAGAAGAGAGAGAGAGAGGAGGAGGAGGATAGGACGACATGTGGACCTACCTGTCAGGGCCACATTTTCACCATATTTTTATGGGTTAAAAGCATATATGCCACTATAGACTCTTCTTTGGACAGAAATGACATCGTAAAGGCTCTAATAGTTCAGAAGCCACTATAGACAACAATAATGAGCTCAGGTGCCATTATTTGGCCTGAGATGGAATTTTGGCAGAAATACAAGAACAAATACAGTAAGAAATACGGTATGACATGTGGACCCCACATGTCAGTCCCTCTCTCATCTTCTTCCTCCTCCAGCTCTCTCCCTCCCCCCGATCTCCACTCCACCGCCAGCCAGGGACAGCAGGGGCGCGCCCCCCGGCGTCGGCTAGCGCCGGCGAGAGGCGGTGTGGTCCGCGTGGAGGTGTAGCAGTGTGCTTTTACTGGGGCGGCGCGGCCCACCTGGACGGCGACGACGACAGGGGCCAGGGGAGGGCGTGCCGCCCCTCCCCACCGCCGGTGACGGCTTGCACTGCTCCGGGGAGAAGCAGAGACAGACGACATGGGGGAGGACGCAGGGCTTCTCCGGCGATCTCTCCCCGGCGAGAGGCGGCGCAGCTTCTCCAGTGATCTCCCTTCTACTCTCCTACTCCGGCCGCCGGCGATGGCTATGCCGCTGCTCCCCGTCCTGCCGGCCCTCATCTATCCAGCTGCGGCGCTCGCGTTGCCGCAGTCGCGCACTTCCACCACCTCCCCTTGCTCCTCCTCTACTCCCTCCACACCTACATCCACACGGACGCTGTCTCGTCCACCGCTCCGTGCGCCATCCTCCGCCCTCCCAACTCCGGCTCCGGGCACAACACAAGCGCGGCGCGGCGCTGCCCTCCGCCTTCGATGAGGAATCCAACTCCTCACAGCTCTACCGCCTCCGCCTCTCCCACATTGCACTCCTCCTCCTCGCGTCACCGGAGAAGCCGCGCCGCCACACCACCGCGCCGCCTCTCGCCGCTGCCCCACGCCGGGAGTGCGCCCCTGCTGTCCCTGGGTGGAAATGAAGATCGGGGAGAGAGAGAGAGAAAGGTGGAGGGAGAGAGCTGGAGGATGAAGAAGATGAGAAAGGGGCTGACATGTGGGGTCCACATGTCATACCGTATTTCTTACCATAGTTGTTCTTGTTTTTCTCCCAAAATTCCATCTCAGGCCAAATAATGGCACCTGAGCTCATTGTTGTTGTCTATAGTGGTGTCTGAGCTATTAAGGCCTTTACGATGGTATTTCTGTTCAAAGAAAAGTCTATAGTGGAATGTATGCTTTTAACTCTATTTATATCCTATATATGCAAGAAAAGGATAGAAAATGCCTACAATGTCATCCTTGAAATGAATTTTTAAAAGAAATGACTTCAATATCGTAGAGCAGGTGGTAAGGAGCTTAGAAGTGAAGTCCACCACCTAGGTTCTAATCCCCACGAGAACGGTAAACATCCAGGTCTCACTTTGAGGGTTATGTTATAGCTGTGAGATCGAATCATTGGATACCACAACACTCCTAAAAAAAAATTACATTTTATAATAGCAATTCAAAAATATCATAACTTCATAACGACATGAGTGAAAAAAATTCCTTTAAAATATTTTACATTTTATAATGGCAATTTAAAAATATCATAACTTCATAACAACATGAGTGAAAAAATTCCTTTCGATTTTAGGGCTCAAACATGTGACATGATAGTTTGGGGATTAAATAGACTTGTTCCTCTTAATAAATATCGGTAGGTTTGTTGTATTTTATGGACTTGTCATGTTATGGAAGTTGTAGATAATTCACTAAAATTTATGCAAAGTACAAGAACACAAAATTTGGTTGAGTGGCTTAGGAGCTATGACTTTTGAAATGCTTCTTTCTACAAATTTGTTGCAAAAGGATGATATTGTGCTAAACAATTAGCGTAATCTAGTTCTAATTGGTAATTCTTATATGTTGAATATGGGAATTTATATTTGTAGGAGTGGTGGTTTTAAGATTGGTATCGGTTACACATCAAGTCAATTTATTTTTTGATAAAGAAGATAAATATATGTTAAACAATGGCTTAGTTGGAATTATGGTTGCTTTTGTCATATAGTATAGACTTGTTTGTAGTTGTGTGGTGACAATCTAAATATTTTACCGTTTATTCCCAAGTGATGGAGAAATGTGATTAGTGACTAATAGATAAGATCTTTGCAACACGTGGCATACGATCCATGTTAGTGAGAATGTCGTGTAACTAATCCTATGAGGTCGGTAAAAAAAGTATACCATTTATTTTGTATTTCCCTAGAGAAAAGATCTCCATCCGTCAAAAAAGAATATCATTCTAAGCATGCACTTGAACATACCTCTGTCTACATGTATAGCTGGAATGACATTATTTTTGGGATGGAGGGAGTCACTACAGGAAAAGGATATAGTTTTGAGTGCCCAAACGTCAATCGACGGCCATCACCGACCCGTCGACACAACTCTATCTCGATGGCCATAATAAGGCCGTCGATAGAGAGCAGCATGGCTGCTTAGTCTCAACGGCTACAAAGCAAACCGTCGAGTAATGAAAGCCAGCCGTCATGGCAGTCGAACGGCGTTAGCTCTCTCGACGGCCTAACGTTATGCCGTCGAGACACTACTTTTTAAATATACAATTTTCCTCCTATATATTACAGTTTAATGGATATTTATTATTTTTAAAGGAGAAAAATCAATGTAATAATTTTTTCATGTTACATCATTTGATAAGTTTTGATTGATATTTGAAATTGTAATTTTTAAAATTAAAGTATTATGTATAGTAACTAATGAAACACCCAATACCGTACGATAACCTATAACTTAGCCGAAAAAAACCCCATTTGATAGTGTTCGTTGTGTTAGATGCTCTCAAATTTTTTATATTTCCGCAGATGATTTTGTTTGATACACAAACGTGAACGCATTGTTTTTGAGCAGCAACAAATTTTGTTTTGTATTTTTAGAAATCAATTTACGTCGGGTTGACCACCGAGTGCAACAAAGGATAAAACCCTCGAGATAAGAAGTTTTCTCGACGGTTTGACAAATAACTGTCGTGACTTATGTACTCCCTCGAGTGCAGTCAAAGGAAACTGTCTGGTATACGTTGTCTCGACGGCTGTTGTGTATTCAGCCATCGAGAGAAGTGTCACCTCACAGGCCCCAGCAAATATACTTAGTATCGACGGTCACATGGATGCCGTTGAGTTAGATCTGCGCTGTGTCGACGGCCTGCACGGAGCCGTCGAGTTAGGTCATCTATGTGTCGACGGTCACCATCGAGCCGTCGAGTGAGTGCACCTTACATGGCCCAACGGATACACTTAGTGTCGATGGCCATCACTAAGCCGTCGAGATAAGTCTTCTCTATTTCGATGGTTGACCTAAAGCCGTCGAGATAGGTACTCTAACTTGACAGCTTTATTGTGGCCGTCGAGTTATTGAGTATTTTAACCGTCGTTGTGGTGGGACTGTAACACCCTGGCCCAAAATCGCTTAGAGCCTAGCTCACCGACGGGGCTGGCCCACGCATGCATAGCACCCACTTAGACTTTTCGGCCTCGCTTCGTCTAAAAGGGTTAACCCGGGGTGCTATGTTTGGCTCCAACAGGCATTATATGCTACTATAACTCTGTCTCAACTAGCAATATGGGACTAATCCCACCATCACATTCACATGGGCCTTACAACACATCGGGCCGGAGTATTACACTCACCCACCCTTAATGGGCTGACGCCCTCGTCAGCACACCGCCTAACCGGCAAATGTCCAGGATCCCCCTCGGTATACGGCCGTGCGTTTAGTGTCGAACCATATGCCATGCTGTGTGACCACTCTGGGCCCACACAAGCCATGCGCAATATGCTCGCGCAACTAAGCCCACACGATCTGCCGCACAGCGAGGGTTGATGCTCTGATACCATCTGTAACACCCTGGCCCAAAATCGCTTAGAGCCTAGCCCACCTACGGGGCTGGCCCACGCATGTATAGCACCCACTTAGACTTTTCGGCCTCGCTTCGTCTAAAAGGGTTAACCCGGGGTGCTATGTTTGGCTCCAACAGGCATTATATGCTACTATAACTCTGTCTCAACTAGCAATATGGGACTAATCCCACCATCACATTCACATGGGCCTTACAACACATCGGGCCGGAGTATTACACCTCGAAAGCCAAGAGGAAAGTCGTCGTTACACTCCACCGTACATTTGATGGCAACTCGGCAGCTCGAGAGGAAAGTGAACTAGATCTACAAACCCTAAAGAGTCAACGATGTGCACCAATAGCAGGCCACCACAATTAAAGCCAATGACTACCACAACTTCTTCACAAAGGGGTAAAAACAAATCATCCAGCAAAATAAACACATACATTCGGATATCAATCCCTATTCACCAAAAGACAACGACAAACCTTCAACTTCAACACACGTAAAAAACAACACTAGGAAACATCACTGAAGATTAGAGCAAAGTATCCAAACACCGATACAAAATTTCCGATAAAAATAAATCTCAATCTACAACCGTAGGACCCCAAAGTCCTTGACAAAGCCTCAGCATAGTCAACACTACATCCCGAACCACCAGCACAATCTGGCTTTTTAATTAAACATACAATAACCTCATTAAAAAAAACATATAGGCAAACCGTCACTATTACCACCAAAACATAAATCAATAATAATATCAACTTTTAGAGACAAAAATGCAATGCAACCCAACCATGTCCTATTGTGCACCAGTGTGTCAGGTCTTAATTATTAGACTTAACTACACTCGATAAAATTAAGTTTTTTTTTATTAACCACTTTAAAAGAAACCATTCACCCATAACGGACCTGAAGCCCGCTCTGATACCAACTGTAACACCCTGGCCCAAAATCGCTTAGAGCCTAGCTCACCGACGGGGCTGGCCCACACATGCATAGCACCCACTTAGACTTTTCGGCCTCGCTTCGTCTAAAAGAGTTAACCCGGGGTGCTATGTTTGGCTCCAACAGGCATTATATGCTACTATAACTCTGTCTCAACTAGCAATATGGGACTAATCCCACCATCACATTCACATGGGCCTTACAACACATCGGGCCGGAGTATTACAGGGACTTAGGCACATATGTGCCTAAGTCCCACCGCCCGAGCCCACCCTTGCCTCCTCGCTGTCGCCGCCGCCGCCGTCGTAGGCCTGCCCCACTCCTCGCCGCCGGCTCGTTGCTTCGTTGCCTGCCTCCTCATGCACCGTTGCCGCCTCCTCGGTCCTCGCGTCGCCGCCGCCTCGGCCGCCTCCGCCGCCTCCGCCCCATGCCGCCACTGCCGCCCTCGCCGCCTCCTTGCTTGCGCCACTGCCTCAGCCTCTCCTCGGCCACTTCACATCGCTCCCTCCCTTCCCCTCCCTCATATCCGATGCCGTCCCCATCGTTGACCGCCGACGTACGAGGTAATCACGCCTTTTTTTCCGTACTTGCTGTGTAGTGTCGACGACCATGCATCATTAGTCGATAGTAATATAGATTTAGTTAAAATATTATGCAAATAATAAAAATTTAAATTAGTTTAGAATAACTAAATAATATGGAGGAAATGTATAGTTAATAATTTTTTGTTTACTCTTTTGTAGGTTAATTCAGTGAATAAATTAGGCAATTAATTAATAAATAAAATAAATTAGTGAAATATTAAAATGAAATGAAAAAATAATTTTCTATTAAATAATTTGTTTTGTACTATTAAATGAAGAAGGCATCGGTGACTGTCTACTCCGAAACGTCCCAGATCTCATTCTTCTTCTTGGTAAAGCGCTTGATGAACTCACGAAGAGTCTTGTTCTTGCGCCGATGTAGCTGTCCAATCTCCCATCTCCCCGCTGGCCTTTCATAGGTCCCTTGAAAATTAGCGATGAACTGCTCCTGGAGGTCGTCCCAAGACTCGATCGAGTTCTCCAGGAGTCCCGCTAGCCAGGTCTGGGCGGTTGGGGTCAAAGCGACTGGCAAATAGTTTGCCATGACGTTCTAATCTCCTCCTGCCGTGCTGACTGCTAGGGCATAAACCTGCAGCCACTTCTTTGGATCCCTCTCGCCATCGAACTTGTCGATTCCTTTGAGGTTAAAACCATTCGGCCAAACCACTCGGCGAAGATCCGGGGTAAAGGCCCGAATCCCCACCAACGGTCATGGCTGCCTCCGCCTCGGGGATCTACTACGATGCTCCCGCCGCGGGACTTGACGACGCTCATGATGGTGGTAGCGCCGACTGGCGGTGCTCTCAGCCTGATCATCAACGCGCCGGCTGTGATGGCTACGAGAGTTTCGCTCGTCATCAATGCGCTCCCGCCGTTTGGCTTCTATGTCCTGACCAAGGTCATGGGCGGCCGTCGGGCGAGAGCTGCCGATCGCGGAGGCGCGAGTCCTGCTCCGATTGCGCGTAGAACGGCTGCGAGCCGAAGCGGTCGGAGCCAGATGCGCCTCGTTTTGTTGAATGGCAACCATCTCCACCATGGCCGTCGCTCGAGCGAGGGTCTGGACAAGCGGGCTGTCTTCCGGAAGTTGCGGCGCGATGGTCTCAAGAAGAGTCTTCGAGGCGACGATGTTTGCCTGGGGGGTCGTGTAGACGTCCTGATCCCTTAGCTTTACCGCGCGGAGCTCATTCTGGACGTCGCGCCCGCGGATGCGAAGCTGACGTATGCGATCTTGGTCCTCCACCCGGCGGGAGTCCGGGTCCACCGTCACAGTGGCGGTCTCCTCGTATTCGACTAGCGAAGAGGCAGAGTGATGATCTCCCGCGCCAAGGACGAAAATGTCCCGGTAGTTGCGGACCTCTGTGCTCTTATCAGACTCATAGTCAGAGAGAGAGGCTGACTTGTTCGCTCTGTTCAATGGGTTAGCCAGCATTGATGACACCCACGAACATAGTTGGATCTGATCGGATAAGTCCAACTGGATCTGATGCGCTCGTCTACTGGTTATCTCCTATCTGAATCTCGAAGGAAATCCATGCGAAGGTCGCAGCAGAGTTCTCGAGTCCGAAGGAAAATCCAGCTAGTGGCGTTGAGTTGTCGTCGGGAAAGATAAAATTCATACCCGTGCGGTTGAGCCCGCCGAGTCCTTTTTCATCTTCCTTGGGGAGAGGTGCGAGGTCAAACAGTGAGCGAGTCAATCCGCGGAAGGTACTTGCCAAATTCTTCAAGCCAAGGGGCAATGGGTCCTGTTGATTGCGCGTACCTTCTTATGAAGAGATCTCTTCGGGAGGAGAGAGATGAAGATTGCCAACGCCGTCGGTGATGAAGTCCAGGGTGCTGAAGCGAAGGGACTGCCCCAGCCTTATGGCGACGTGCGGCGATCTTGAAGAAACCATCTAGATTGAGAGATGATCTTGACGCTGCCCCCTACCTGGCGCGCCACCTGTCGACTGGTGGCTAACTAGGGGTCACTATCGGCAATGAATTTGTACGAGGGGGCGTTTGCAAGAACCAAACCAGATGGTAGCACAAGAATGGGTTTATACAGGTTCAGGCCCTCAGCACCGAGGTAATACCCTACTTCCTGTGCTCTGGAATTATGATTGATCAAGATGTGGGATGCAAGATGACCAAGATGATTACAACGTATGCTCTATGATGTTGAGATGATTCTACCTATGGCCTCTACCCCGCTCCCTTTATATAGTGCAGGGGGAGATAGAGTTATACGGTAGCACGTAATTCACAGTATCTAATTCAGTTATGCTGTTACATGATATGTAGGTATTGATCTCCTAATTACATGGAGCTTGATCATATCCTCGGAAACTTCCTTGGTATTCAAGTAAACTGTAGCCCGAGTGGTTCTTATCCAATTGGCCGACTCGGATCGCCCCCTATCTGCTCCCTTATGGGCCTTCTAGAGGATAGCCAGGGCCCATGTAGTTCACAGCGAGTCTCCAAAAAAAATTAAGGAGATAACTAGGACAGATATGCCAAGCATGTCTCATAATCTCAAATTCCAATTGTGCAGCTTAAAAGCAGTAATACTATAAACCAAAATGCTGCATTGTTTTTTTAGAATTAAAGTGATTAACCTAGAAGGATCAATGATGGATTCTTCTTAGATGTCAGCATAATTGCAGCCCTGGTTTTGTACTAAAAATTTTATATCATATTTAAGACGTAGCCCTTACCTGAAAACTATTTTTCTAATAAGGGGAAAAGATGATGTTTCTATAACGGTGAACCTATTTTGAGTAAATGGATGTTCCTAGACATTAAAAGACCAGCGAAGATCCACTTTAACAGGAAAGCAAGCCAGAAGCACCTTGATTTAAATGAGCTCCTCGATCTCATGGTTTCCCTTGACCAGTCTCTCTCTCTCTCTTTTTTTTTCTCCCCATTTTCTTGCATATGAAGCTGATTCATGCTGCTTCATCTGACCAAAAAAACAAAAATCTGCAAAGCAATGTACCACTGCAATGAAATAACTAAGATGTATGTATAAAAGTCAGCCTCCTGATATTTAGTAGGTCTAAAATCTAACTCTGATAAATAGATAGCGCATGGTACAAATGTTTTTTGCACTCTGGTTTCAAATTAAATTGATGTAATATAAGAATGACTGTTTCCTTTGGTAGCATATGGTCAGTAAAAAAACAGATTTGACTTGAGGCATATGCAAGTATGCAATATGCAATTACATGGCTTAAAGTGAAACCAGAGCAGGGCAGTGCTAGTTCATTCAAATAAGAAATTGTGTTGGATCTGGTACCAAGCCGCTCATCTTTTGCCCATGACCAGGATAAAGACCAAAAGGAAACATAAAAAAAACATTGGCACTTCTCATTAACTTTTTGTTTCTCTTTTCGAGATGTGAAGCCATTCACAAGAGGAATGTTTGTCTATACTAAACATAGCATATACTCCCTCCGTCCAGAATTGATCATCATATAAGCAAAAAATGAAAATCCAGAATTGATAAGTGTATAAGCTGTGGGAGTAAATGTTCTGCATGTATGGACGCGCTCCAATCTCTTTTTATCTGCATCCACCAATCAAAGCAAAGTAGTAAATGCTTTGCATGTTGATCAATTCGCATGCAGGCGGATTACTAGGGAATTAATACGGAGAGTAAATGGAATATGGGGGAGTTAAATGCTTCTTGGTCTTGGTGACAAGTGCTTAGATGATGATCAATTCTGGATGGAGGGAGTATCATGAATGTAAAGAACTCTTGTAATTTCCCAAGTCAGAATTTCATGAGTGATTCCATTAAGTTTCTTGGCGGTTGCAGTAATTGAAGCAACATAAAAGCAGTAGGCAGAAATAATCACGTCAGAGCGATCACGCACAATGATTTAGGACAATAATAAAGATCTAGTTACTTAGAAGAGACATTTGTTATTTAATTGTAATTCACATGAATGATAAAAATAAGTGTATCTTAAGATATCATGATCACTGACCTAGCAAGATGGGATCTGAAAATTTGTTGGTAGCAAAGGCATGCCCTGCACATAAAAACTAGATTGAGCATACAATAAAACTAAAGTTCACTTGGCAAGGCTCATCAAAGAAAATAGTACCTCAGGCTTCTTGTTGTCATGGTCAAGAATGTATTCATTGTCATCCCAGTCATGTGGCCACAATATTCAGAGCATCATCATCTAGTTAGCTATTAATGTCTTAATCACGAGGTATAAAAGAACGTTCGGGGGAAGAAAGCAATAACTCCAATATCACCTATATTATTGTAATAGCCCAAAAACTAAATTACCTATTTTGCTATGTGCTAATTGCAAGATTGTGGTTACAAGTGCATTTTGAACATTATTTATCAAATAATTGAAAGGGGAATATCTTTTAGTTACTAGCTTACCCTATTTTAGGAGCTAATGGGAAATATTTGATAAAGTCATATTTATATAGATAATTGGCAAAATAGCACATTTGATCTTAGCAAAGTATATAAGGTGAACTTTTTACATGAATTCTGTGCAACACCATAGATCATATAGAATATTTTTTGGATAATAAGAAAATGCCATTTTATTAGCTAGGAAAATTAGCTAAAATTGGACTAAGGCTTGGGAAAATCATGAAATATTATAGAAAAATCCTAGAAAATTCTCAATTGATGTTTGAACTTGTTTTCACTCTCTGGTATGAAAATGTGACCAAAATACTCCATGGGACCCACCTGTCATTGACCAAGGCCTTGTAGGCATTAGAGCAAACACCTAGCATCTAGGCCGTGACCTTGGTGTGGGGGCCAACCGCAGCTTGTCAGCCCCTCCATTGGGAGTCGACGGCGCCATAGAGCCGGGCCCGCTGTCGCCGCCACCGCCCATGCTGCCCAACCAGTGCTTGCCGAGCTCTGCCGCCGCGCCCCATCCTTGTCCGTTTGCTCGCGTCGCCGCCCGCGCGCGTGAGGGACAGAAGGAACACTCCAGTGACCGCCATAAATGGCCTGTGGCCTCTCTCGCACGCCAGCGCGCTCCCGAGCCCAATGCCGTCCATGGTTTGGCTCGTGCGCTAGCTTTGGCGCATGGACACGGCCCAACGTGGCCTGGATTCGATTTCCCCCAAATCCACCGCGCCGAGTAACAAAACCCCTCACGTCGCCAGAAAAATCCACTATCTCTCGCTCACTCCTCTCACTTGCGGTCGTCTTCCCACACCACAGAGAAGCTCCTGCCGGAAGCAATCGCTCCCGGATTGCCTCAACTTGTCGGATCGCTCTCGCCGCCCGTGAGCAGGGGAATGTCATTCGAGCACTTCCTCTCCTTCCCTGGTGAGCTATAGACCGAATACTCTCGCTATGGAGTTCCCTATAGCATATCCTAACTACCCTTTTTCAATCGCAGCTTGACTCGTTGGCGTTCGCTTGGACCAAGCTCGCGCCGACTCCGGCAAACCGGACACGCACGTCGACCCATAGCCAAGGACTTGCTATTGGAAAAATAGCCGCACGGTAAGCATCCGAAAGCTCTCGCATTGCCCATGCGCGCTCTAAATCCCCAAGAACTAGCCCCTATCGACGAGTGGTCATGCTCCCGTGACCTCGCCCCGCACTCTCTCTTCGCGCCGTCGCTACAGACCGTGCCATGAGCTCAAACCACCACCAATAGATGCGTGCGGAGTCACGGAAGCCGTAGCCTCTTAAAATGCTCAAAATAATGTCTTGTAGCGCCCGCAATCCAAGATTGAAGCTCGCGGAATCCCCTCGCTCACACGGCCGTGCGGGAGGAAGACGATGACGGAGAACCGTCCGATCTTGTTCCAACGGTTAAGATGCAAAGCGCATCTCGGTCACTGACATGTGGGCCATGCCTGGCAGCACGCGCGCGCGCGTTCCGCGCCGCCGCTCTCAGCGAGGGAATGGGCCGTGCGCCGGCCTATTTGATTTTTCGGATTATTGGGATTTTCCCATTTTCCAAACAGCTTCATACTGGTGCTAAAAATATTATTTAAAATAGGAAAATATTCCCATAAATCATGTAAAAATTTGAGTAAGTATTTTATGCAGTGATAAAGCCTATAAAAATATTTCCCCTATGTATTGTTCTAATAATTCTTGGAGAAATCCTAGCTAGAACAGTTTGGAGTATTTTCTGCTAATTATGTCCTAAGTGTACAATTGATTTTTTGTTAATGAACCAAACAGTAAACAATGATTATGAAAGTTGGAGCACAAATACTAGATACCTTTTGGAACTTAGGAAAAATATATCCCATATGTAGTGCTATAACATTTTCTGGAGTAAAAATATACTTTAGAAATTATGGCAGATTTTCTGGATAATTGTCTTGATGCATTAATCAATTTATATAAAATAGTAAACAAGCTCTAATGATAATTAAATTTGGTACACCTGTTCTATAGAAAGTCTAGAAATTTATAAAAATATAACACCTATCCCTTCTTGACGGCGTGTTCTCCGCTCAACCATTGCGGATCACACCCCTGGTCAGATTTTCAGTCTGCTAGCCAACTCGATCAAGCTCGATTCGATTTGAGCGTCGGGCACAACAAGGAGCGACTTCAGAATTTACCTGTGTTCGGACCCCCTCGCGGGTAATAGTCCTACTCCTGCTGAGCCTTAGCTCTTTTCTGATTGTGGTTGAATGGGAATGTGTTTACAGAGTGTTTCGAATGCACGAATGCTAGTGCTCCTCTCTCCCTTCTCCCCTCTCTCTCCTCCCTTCTCCCTCTCTCTCCTCCCCTTTCATACAAGCCGTGGGTGGCGGAGAGAGCCGAGGGGTAGGCAAGATAAAGGTGCTCAAGATAATCGACAAGACACGACAGAAGAGACGTAAAACTGTTGCCGCCATGCCCATGCTGGCGCCGCCTCGCGATGCTTTGAAGTGGCCTCGACCAAGACATCACACCGATGAGTCCATGGGTGGGGCTGCACTGCTTCTCCTACATGGGCGGCCTCCTCAAGCAAACCTTCTCTCTCACGGCCAATTCTTACTCACATACAAGGATGTAGCCGCCAGACCTGCAGGGTCATCAGAAGGTAATCATTTCTTCACTGCCTATCCGCGCGTGATGTCTCATTAAATGCGCCGTCCTTTATAGCGGGGAGCTTCGTCCAAGACTCCTTTTGTAACGCGCCTCCTGCCTGGGCCCCGCCTTAGCTGGGGCCCTCGCTGGTCTCCAGAGGGGCTCGCCAGCACCGCCGACGCGTGGGGCCTCGCCTCACCGTCGGAGGGCTCGCCCACGCACCCGCCTTTGGCGTGGGGCCTCGCCGCCTTCAGAGGGGCTCACCACGCACTGCTGGGCGCGTGGGGCCTCTCGGCCTCGAGGGCTCGCCCGTGCGGCTGGGGCTCTGCTCACCCGCCGACGCTGGGGCCTCTTGGCCTTCGAGGGGCTCGCCCTGTGGCTGGGCCTTGCTCGCCTGGCCGACGCGCGGGGCCCTCCTGCCTTCCGAGGAGCTCGCCCACGCCACTGGGCCTCGCGCCTGGCCGACGCGTGGGGCCCTCGCCTTCCGAGGAGCTCGCCCACGCCATTGGGCCTTGCTCGCCCGTTCGACGCGTGGGGCCCTCCCGCCTTCAAGCGGCTCTTTGTACCCGGTATTTATTACACCGACAAGAGTCCCGGGTCCACCATGATACGCGAACCGTCGCAAGTATTTTTCCGCTTTGTGCGGCGGAGACTAATCGTGGGGCCCACCACCGCTGCGTACCAGACGCTCGATTCTCCACCGCACACGATCTTCCTTGGGAATTACGCCGCTGGAAACCAAAACGCGGGGCAATGATGGCGCCTGCAAGGACGGAATCAAACCGTCGCGCTTCCCCACGCCTATAATATTTCTCTCGGTATGGCCAATCCTTCCGCGACGCTAAGTCTTCGTTGCCCATCGCTTCTCGCCAACCGCCACCGCCAAATTTTCCATGGCTCCTAAGCGCAAAGAAAGGCCGCCATGAGGATGCCGCACCACCTTCGGAGCTGTTTCGCGGCTTCCACCGCCGATGAGGATCGGTGGCGCGGCCGAGTCTTCGTGCACCGATCACGCCCGGTTCCGCCGCACCATCATGCCGAGTCCTCGCGCCGGGAGATCGTGACCTTCTCTGGCGTGTTTGGCGGGCCTTGTCCCGCCAGACTCAATTCTTCTTGGGGTGCTCGCTTCTACGGATCCAGCGACGACCTTCCCCAACTCGATCATGGCCCTGGTCATCTTCACCCACCTCTGCGAGATGTTCGTGGGACTATGCCAAACCTTCCGCTCTGGCGCCGACTCTTCATCCAAAGACACGGGCTCGCGCCGAGCGCGGTTGGAGTCAAGCATTGCGCCCGCGACGCCGCCGCCTTTATCCCTGCCGCGGTCAAGTCCAACTGGAAGGACTGGCACCGGCAGTGGCTGTACGTGGAGGACTCCAGCAGCTGCGACGATCTTGTTCTTCCCGACGATCCCGCGGAGCCCACTGCCGACTGGGGGGCCCAGCCAAACGATCTAGCGAGTACGGAGGCGATGGCGGCGCGCATCGCCGAGCTCCGCCGCCGGGGGCTCACCGGAACCCACGTGGTGGCGGACTTTTTGCGGCGCCGTCTTTGCCCACTTCGCTTGAGGGCGCGCCCCGCCTGGACGTACTACGGCGACGACGACGGGACCCGCACTGCTCTTGGAGGTGAATACTCTTGCGTTCTTTTGATTTCAGACCTTCTTTCTTTCCATTTTGGCTAATAGCCAACTCTCCGCTTCTTCTTTGGGTGTTGGTGATGGGAACGTCGTCGGGCGACGTGCCGGATCGGGTGGCGGGCTTCGACCACGCCGACGGGCGACATCGCCTCGCTGACGGCATCCGCCTCTCGCGATTGGGATCCGCAGAGCGCAACCCTTACTTGCAGCGCCGCCCCCACGGAGGTCTCTGGTCCTGCGGTCCAAGTGGCCCGGGACCATGCAGATCCATGAGCCGCCTCGGCGATCGCTCAAGCTTCATGCCGCTGCTGCTCTGCCGTGGCGGCCGACTACCAAGGCTCTCGGGAAGCGCCGCCTCATCCTCGCCGACGACGACGACGAGGAGGAGGGCGAGCTCAAGAGAGCGCGCCTTCAAGTCCCGAAGCTTCACGCCACCGCTGCCCCATCTAGCGAGGCCTCACATTACCGCCGCCGCTCCGCCACCGGCAAGAGCGCCGACTTTCAGAACTGGCGCTACTGCGCTTAGTTTTTCCGCTTCCCACGCCGACGCTCCCTCGCGGCGCTTCTTCTGTGTTGGCGCTCCAGCCGCACCTTTCGCGCCAGGCCACAAGGTGTCTGTTTGACGGTGGTGATCGCGATCGCCGCCCACCGCAAACAAGCGACTTTGAGCTCCCCTTTAGCTTCGCCTGTCAGGCGCACCGCTTCAGTTGGCTTTCCTGCGCCACGCACACTTCGCGATTAGGGTTAGCATGCTACACGGTTTTTGCATACCGAACCCGCTTGTCCCTCTTGAACAGGCGGACGCTGGGGCATCGAGCTCGCCCACGCGATCGCCAAATTTCACCGCCCGCCGCTTCCTTCGACGGAGGTCGCTCCGTGGCAGCGGAGAGTTCGCGGCGTGGGACGTTCCTTTGAGGCGCCAGACCCTTTCCCGCACTGGCGACGCGGAGGAAGCCTTGCCTTGGCGGAGCGATTCGCCGGCGAGTGCGGCGGGCCCTTGGCCAAGAAACGGCCCCAAGGAGGCGATGACCCGCGAGGTGCGGCAGCCTAAGCCGCCGCCGCCTCGCCGCCAAGCAGATCAAGACCTCCGCCGAGCACTTCGAGCGCCCGACCCTCGCCGACATGTGCAGACCGCCATCATGCGCTTCCGGACGCCTCGCATCCACTGGTGTTTTTTGCATCCTCATTGAGGAGACGGTTGCGCAAGAATCTGTTGGCGCCGGGACGAGCCGCCAAGCCTCGCGTCCTTCCGGCGGCGCTGCGGACGCGGCGATCAAGACGGTCGCCAAGGCGCTCGGTTGCGGTTCATCTTGGGCAACCGTTTTGCTCGAGACGCTGCTTGATCTCGACGCCGCCATCGGGAGCCTTCGCGCCACTAGACCGGTTTGAGCAGCGCTGGTTGACACCGCCGCCGATCGCGGTCCATGATGGGGGCGCCGCTCAATGAAGATTTAAGACCAGAGGAGTAGCGACACTCCCGATTTTTTGCCTTGTAAATGTTGCCTATCAATGCAAACAAACTTTTGCTCTTTTGTTGTGAGTCTCACTTGAACTTCGCACAACTTTAACTTATGGAATTGAAATGGGGCACTGGCCGCCAAAGGTTTTAGATCAACGTTTCGCGCAAGTGAGCGCTTCCTTAGGCATCCGTTACTTCAACCCTTATGGCCTCTCGCAACCCGACTTAAACATTACGTGGCGAGCGCTTAGCTTCGGAAGTGGTCTAGTCATTTGGTGCGCCGTTGGCGCATTGCCTAGACCGAGCCGACACATCGAGCTAGAGCCCGCCTTCCGTCGCCGCCGCACCAACAGAAGTTATAAGCGTTGTTTTGCAACTAAGGGCCATCACCATAAGTACTTTCGCTACCAACTTTCGTGAGAATGTTTTCTAATGACCTTTCTAAGGCTAAGCCACCGATCGCCTAAAAAGCTTTAGATGTAACTTTACGCTGAAAGCGAGCGCTTTTTCCTCGTGCATCCGTTACTTCAACCCTTATGGCCTCTTTGCGAACCGACCCTAAACATCGCGTGGCGAGAACTTAGCTTCCTAAGTGGTCTAGTCGCGGTGTCATTGTTGGCGCATTGCCTAGACCGAGCCGACACACCAGCTAGAACCGCCTTCATTCGCTTCGCCGCCTAAATCATGAGTCGAGGCGTTCGTTTTGCAACTAAGGGCCATCGCGCTTAAGTATTTTTTTCGCTACCACTTTCAATGTAATGCTTTCTAATGACTTGAGGCGTAAAAAGAAACAGATGCCCACAAGGAGATGTAACTTATCTCTTATTGAAGATGGCTTTGTACAACGCACCCCGAGGCGGCGGTGAAGGAAGAAGACTCGCCGCTCGGCTCCAAAGCCAAAAAAGCTTTGGACTGCTACTCACGGTAGAACTTCCTCACCGCCGACGTTCCAAGTGTTCGCCAATTCGCGACCGCCCTTGAATGCGAGCCCTGACCGAGCTCAAGGGAGATCGAGACCACCTTGAAGGGGCCTCCCATTGGGAGAGAGATTTGTTGCGCCCGCTGCGCTTGATTTTTGAGAACGAGGTCACCCAACGCCGGTGTTCTCACACACACCCGCTTTGCTTGATAACGGCGCAATACTGTTGATACTTGGCGGCCGGACGCCGCCCTGCCTCGGATCTCCTCCAGAGATTTACTTCATCCTGACGCCGGTCAGGGTCTTGGTCTTCGCTGAACGCCGCCACTCTTGGGGAGCCAAAGGCGAGCTCGATGGGAGCACCGCCCGAGCCATACACCAGAAGAAGGGGTCTCGCCGGTGGCTCTGTTGGGAGTTGTCCGCAATACCACAACACGGTGGAACTTCTTTCGCCAGCCGCTGTCAGCGCTTCTCCAGCGGTCGAACGCCCTTGTCTTGAGCCCTTTGAGTAATTCGCGTTCGCCCGCTCCACTTGCCCATTGCTCTTTGGATGCGAACGGAGGCAAAGCACGCTTGGTACCCAACTCTTCGCACCGGCCTTGGAAATCGCCATGGAACCGGCGCCGTTGTCGATGATGATTCATTGGCGACACCGAACCGGACGAAGATGCTCTTCATAAACTTGATAGTCTGCGGATGTGATCGCCGGGACCGCGAGGCTTCAACCCACTTGGTGAACTTGTCGATGGCATTTAGCAGATGAGTATATCCTCCGGCCGCCCATGAACGGGCCTGAATGTCCAAATTTCTGCACCACTTAACGCCAGAGAGCGGAATGGTTTGCGGCGCTGGGCGGTCGGTGGATCCGCTTAGCATGAAATTGGCACGCCGATCTCCTCACCACGAAGGCATCCGGAGGCGAGAGGCCAATAGAAACCGTGGAAAGCTTTCCCAACCAACGC
This sequence comes from Raddia guianensis, assembly GCA_036346415.1. Lineage (NCBI taxonomy): Eukaryota > Viridiplantae > Streptophyta > Magnoliopsida > Poales > Poaceae > Raddia > Raddia guianensis. Next base: position 28,900,207 of record CM070544.1, read on the forward strand.
CCGGCGGCCTCAATGGCTCCGCGACATGCCTCCATGGATCTCGAGAGAATTTCACTCCCGCTTCCCGAGTGACGACTTCAAGAGAACTCCATTTGTGCCACTGGCGATATAGGTCCCCACCTACTGTATGTAGCGCTTTGGCCTTGCGCGCTATCTTCTCAAACGCGTCATCGCTTGGGATCACTCCATCCCGCAGTAGGCTAGGATCGGATCCATCCATCGACCTTCTCGGACGAGTGTGACGACGTTTCAGACATTGTCGCCGACGACTCACCGGCTCTGGCGCTTTCGCCTCAACCGCTTTAGCGCTTCTTCCGCCTCCTCTAACCGGAGCTGCAGCAGATCGGTGACGCTTTCTCCAGAGGCGGAGCTGCGTCAGGAAAGCGCCGTCCCGCCGAATTGGGGTCTGCGACGGACGGCCACAGAAGTCTTTCTTCAAAGACCCGGCCGAACAGATGCCCTTGACGAGGCAACTGGGCGATTCATCCGCCATGTAGTTGTCGCGCGAGGGACGTGCACGGCCCAAACCTCAAAGTGCCGCCCAACCGCCGCACCTCCGCTGTAGGCCGCCATGACGGATCCGAGCAGAGAAATCCTTCCTCGCTGGTTGATGACCAGAGAGAGTCGCTTTTACTTGTAGCCGGATGCCAAGGGTCGGCCACCCCGAGCGGCGATCCTTCATACTCGCGACGTTGTTGGTGGCGCTGAAGTCCAAGACCTTGGTGCCGGACGACATCGCCGATGGGAGACACCAGACGACGCCACTTCAAATTTCTCCGGCGGAATGAGCCGTCAAGAAGAGAGTCCATCGCGAGGGTGGGGTGTCTTCACCTTCTGCGTCACGAGTCCACTCACGATGAACTCGCCGAGCTTGCCCTTTGATGGCCGCTCGGGAGCGAATTTGAGATCGAATTCGCGGCTCCATGGCCCACTTGGCGATGCGACCGTCGCCTCGCGGTTGAAGAGGATCTCCGCAAGGGATACTTGGTCAACACCGTGACTTTCGCCCCGAAGTAGTGGCGTAGCTGGATGCCGCCAAGACGGCGTAGAGCATCTTCTGGTCTTGTGAATACCTTGTTTGGCGCCGTGGAGGACCTTGCCGACGAGTAAATGGGCGCTGGACGCCCTCTCTTTCCGCCACCAAAGACCGCTGACCGCTGCTGGGGTTTGCGCGACGAGGATCAACGGCTCGCCGGTGCTGGGCGACTGCACGGGCGGGAGGTAAGATACTTCTTCGCACCGCCGAACGCCTCCTGCGCCTCCGCCGCCCACTCGAACTGGTTGGCCTTCTTTAGGAGCTTGAGCAAGGAGACTTTTATCCCAGGCGTAGCTATAAAGCGCCCAGGAGGTCAAGTACCCCACCAAGCACCGCATCTGCCGCCAAGTCGCGTCGGGGCTTCATGTTCTCGATCACGCGATCTTGTCGGTTCGCCTAATCCTCCGGGAGACGAGGAATCAAATAGCTTGGTTGACGGAACGCATTTAACACGCATTTCTCTGGATTAAGCTTGATGCGGCACTTCCTCAAAGTTGGTGAAGGTTTCTTCGGTCGCCGATTAACTCCTCCGCCTTCTTGGACTTCACCACCGGATCATCGACATACACCTCCGTGTTCCGCCCTATTTGGGAGCGGTGAGCGATATGCATGGCTCATTGATAGGTTGGGCTGCATTCTTCAAATTCAACGCCATCCTTGATAGCATGAGACGCCCATTGGCGAACGGGCGGTCTTGTCTTCATCTTCTTCGCCATGCTAACTGGTGGTACCAGAGTACGATCCGTAAAGCATACCGCTTGCACCCCGCAGATTGAGTCGACGATGAGATCGGCGCGGGCAGCTGGCACGGATCCTTCGCACGCGCTTTGTTGAGGTCGGTGAAGTCCACGACATCCCCAATGCCCGTTGGATTTCTTGACGAGGACGGGTTCGCGAGCCACAGGATGGGCGACATCTGCGGACGCACCCCGCCCTTAAGAGCTTGTCCACCTCTGGCGGATAACTTTCGGCGCTTCCACCGATTGCTTCCGACCTTCGCATGACCGGTCGCGGCGGGAACGCCGCCAATTTGTGCTCAATCACCTTCGGGACCCCAACCATGTCGGACGGTTGCCACGCAAACACGCTGCGTTAGATCGAGGAAGGAGACGAAAGCGCTTCCTATTTGGCGCCGAGAGGCGCCACCGAACGGTTCGCCGGGTCGACTTCGCCAGGAGACCGCCTTAACCTCCGCGACGAACCGGGAGGCACGGTTCGCCGAGGAGCTCCTGCAGTCGGCCTCGGCCTTCGGGCACCGACGCTTCGCCAACGCGAGGGCGTCCTTGTCGCAGCGAGCGCCCCGGCGATCCACTTTCAAACGATGGGGCCGGTGGCCCGGATCTTCACCACCATGTACGATAGTGGCACACCGCCATGAACTCAGTCGTCGCCGGCCGACCTAGTATGACGCTAGGGAGGTCGAAGTCCGCCACTCGAACTCGAGCATCTCGGTGCGGAAGTTGTTTGAACCTCCAAACGCCACCGGAGATCGACGCGCCCAGCGGACGGACTCGGCCCGCGCGATGTCAAGAATGGGAGCGCGGCGAAGCTCCGCCGCTGATCTGGGCGCCTGGCGACCGGGCAGACGAGGAGGTTGAGGAACTCCTCCGTCTAACAAAGACCGCCCTAGCTTTACATTCCGGACCGCGGGCGCAACCACGATCGGGAGATGCCAGGGCGGCGCAGATGGTTGGGTGATCGGCCCGACCGAACGCGATCGCATTGTTCCGACCACGCCACCGCTTCACCGACCTAAAGCCGGCACGGCGGCGCGACACCTCCTCATCGACGCTTAAAGCTAGCGCGGGACGGATAGGTGGTCAACCGCGTGGATGACGGCAACCTCGCTCCGCCGCCGAAAACCAACCGCCGCCTGCCCTTGCCCTTGCCATCGCCGGACGCCGCTGCCGCCGTGGACTCGCTTGTCCACCATCTTTGCCGACGACATGGCAATCCGCCAAGTCGTGGGAATTGTTGCGTGAATGGGACAAGAGGGCCTTCCGTCCCATTCACGGGCGATGGCCTCGCCCGCCTTCGTCGGCCGCTGGGTTGCCGCGCCACGGCGATCGCCAGTAGCCGCCGCCTCGGCCGCCTTTACGGGACTATACCCACCGCGCCGCGACCTCCTCCTCTTTTACGCCGCGCGCCATCTGCGCTGGTGGTCATGGTCATCATCGTTGTCGTCGTCGCTTCGGCGGCCATGACCTGCCCGGTCTCGCCGCTTTGCGCTTCTTCTTGTCCTTGCCGCCGGGGTTCCTCGAGGTCCACCGCCGCCGCAATAGCCCCCGCCCGCAGCCGGGCGGATGCGAAGCTCATCAAGGGCGACTTAGCGCTAAGGTGAAGAGCTCCTCCGTCTGCCTTGATCTTGCGGGTGGCCATCTTTCTTTGACCTTGGGGTCTCGGCGCCTCTCCGAATGCCGTGACTACGGCCGATGGAGATGTCGGGATGGTGTTGCGGACCTAATCGAAGCGCCGAATATAGTCGCAAGCAATGATTTCTCCTTTCTTCCGCTTCCACGCCAGGAGGTCGTTTTCACCCTGCTACTCAAGGTGCCCCGAAGTTGGTGACGAAGAGCTCCGAGAGCTCCTTCCATGACCCCACGGACCGGGCAGTTCATGAGCCACGAGCGGGCTCACGCCGGTGAGGACCGCTGAAAGTAGTTCGCGAACCTTCCCGACCCTCGGTCGGTGCATCACCGTCGATAGATCTCGCAAAACTCATCGTGGTTGGTAGTGCGTCGATTTTTCGATGGGGGCGGACGAAACCGTTCCGCCATCGACGCGCGCAGCCTCCTTAGAAAGGCGCGGCACCCGACGCCGGAGCCTCTCGCTCTGGGACGCGGTCTCGCCCGCCGCCCGTCGCCTGGCGGCGCCAAGAAGCGCCACCCTCATCGCCGGGCAGCTCTGCTGGAACCTCTTGTTGGTCCCACAAGACGGCGGCGACAACATGGTCGCCTTCGGTCGCGGCCGCGGGAGCTTGTCACGCAGTCTTCTCCATGCAGACAAGTGGCGGTCCTCCAGATGGGACCGGAGATCGCGCCACTCAAGACGCTTGTTCGCCGAGCCCCGTGAGGGTCGCGCTCTTGTCGTTTTGGCCCCGCCTCACCAGAGATTCGCGAGAGAGTGCGAGGGCAACAAAGAACGGAGGACGCGAACGCCGTTCCTCCGCTTCAAACTTGCACCACCGCCGCGGCGGCGCCGACGAAGGGCTGTTGCCAACCACGGCGCCGCCGGAGTCCGGAGTCACCGGAACCGTGGGTTTTCAAAGAAGGCCTCGCCGCGGAGGTTCTGTGGCCGAGTGCACTCCTCCAAGGCCAGCGCCGCTTAGCTTGGCCGAGGCGGCCGCTTTCGCCAGGCTCCAACCTAGGCGGGCGCCACCGCCGGTGATTCATCGCCATCGCCGCTGCCGACTCGTGGGCTACGCTCTAGCGCCGCTTCGCTCCATCGCGGATCGCTGCTCCGCCATCGCCTCAAGAAGGGTCAAGAGCTTGAACCGATGCTAGCGCCTCCCACTGGCGCGCCATCGACGGCGTGTTCTCCGCTCAACCACTGCGGATCACACCTGGTCAGATTTTCATCGCTAGCCAACTCGATCAAGCTCGATTCGATTTGGCGTCGGGCACAACAAGGAGCGACTTCAGATTTACTGAGTTCGGACCCCTCGCGGGTAATAGTCCTACTCCCGCCGAGCCTTAGCTCTTTTCTCGATTGTGGTTGAATGGGAATGTGTTTATGTGGTGTTTCAATGCACGAATGCTAGTGCTCCTCTCCCCTTCTCCCTCTCTCTCCCCCTTCTCCCCTCTCTCCTCCCTTTTATACAAGCTGTGGGTTTGGAGAGAGCCGAGGGTAGGCAAGATGAAGGTCTCAAGATAATCGACAAGACACGACAGAAGAGACGTAAAACGTGTGCATTTGCCCATGCTGCGCTGGCGCCGCCTTCGCGTGCCGCAGTGGCCTCGACCCAGACAATCACACCGATGAGTCCGGCAAGGGCCTCGCCGCTTCTCTGCCATGGCGGCCTCCTCAAGCAAACCTTCTCTCTGCGGTCAATTCTTCTCGCTACATAATGGATGTACCGCCAGACTGTAGGGTCATCAGAAGGTAATCATTTCTTCACTGCCTATCCGCCGCCATGTCTCATTAAATGCGCTTCGTCCTTTGCGGAGGGGAGCTCGTCCCAAGACTCCTTTTGCAACGCCTCGCGTGGGTGGGCCCCTTGGGGGCTGGGCCCCGCGCTGGTCTCCAGAGGGGCTCGCCCACGCACCCGCCCGCTGGCGTGGGGCCTCGCCTCACCGTCGGAGGGCTCGCCACGCACCCGCTGGCGCGTGGGGCCTCGCCTCGCCTTCAGAGGGGCTCGCCACGCACCCGCTGGCGCGGGGCCCTCTCGGCCTCCGAGGGGCTCGCCCATGCGCCGAGGTCTGGCTCACCCTTTGACGCGCTGGGCCCTCTTGGCCTTCGAGGGGCTCGCTGTGGCTGGGCCTTGCTCGTCCGCTGACGCTGGGGCCCTCCCTGCCTTCCGAGGAGCTCGCCCACGGCCGGGCCTCGCTTCCCGCTTGACGCGTGGGGCCCTGGCCTTCCGAGGAGCTCGCCACGCCACTGGGCCTTGCTCGCCTGTCGACGCGTGGGGCCCTCCTGCCTTCCGAGGGCTCTTTGTACCCCGGTATTTATTACACCGACACTTCTGTTAAAGTATTGCATAATAAAAATAGCAATAGCTCCTAAGGTATAAATTTCTTAATTTTTCCATGAGCCCATGTATATTTAAAATAAAATAGATAAAGAATTACTTGAGTCTACTAAGACTTAAAGTAGGGGAGATATGAGTAACTTGAATTTATAAAATTGATAAATCACCCTAGCACCACAGTTAATTCACTTAAAAGGGGATTGCCTTGTATTCCTTTGATGTTTTCCCCAGGAAAAGAATTTAAGATAATAGTTTTTAAACTTGAACCCTTTTTGGGATAACTTAACCACTAATGGTCAGTGTAATTGGAATGGTAAAATCTTTACATTAAGTATCTAAAAGTGTACTCCTAGAATATTGTTTTCTCATCAGAAAAGTAGAATCGGAAACAAGGAACCTTATGTTGCTTCCTTTACATTAGAATGCTTTGTCATAGCTAGCATTTCGATCATGCAGCTAAAGTAGCCAAGATAAACACTTTTACCTTGTGAAATCACTCAAGATGACTTGCTTGGCCAAAAACCTATTTTCTCTACTTATGGGCTAATATTGGGAATTATAGTTATGCTATTAAATATGATCATACGTCTTTGGAATATCCTGATTAATCCTATCCTTACCTTATCATGGCATTCATGTACCATATCTTTATTTAGGGCAGGTTTCATGGAATTTCCTCGATAAGTACGAACACTAACAATCTTGCCACTAGGATATCCTATATTGGAAGTTACGATAATTTCGATTAAGATCATAAGCATCATGCATCATGACATATGTTTCTTTATTTGGCTCTTATTGGAATTTTGCAATTCTCGAATAGCAATAGAAGGAGCACCTGACACCACTAAGGACCCCACAGTTGATCCCGACTACGTGCCCGACAACGAAGGCGAGTCAAATTCTATCTTATAGTATGTTTGCCCTTCTTAAGGAAGATTGGGACCTTCCCTAGTGCGGAATAACATCAAGGGTTACTTTTATTAGGGAGAGCAACTCCTTTCCCTAGTACGAGTTAAACCTTAACTATGCATGCTTCAATTACCTAGTTTTTATTAAAGTATTTACTTTTAAAGTACCATCTTGCATGCTGATTCAACCTAGAGACCAGATTGCTAATCATGATGTATCATGCCATGTTCTTTGACGAATTTGTTATCCATGTTGACATTGCCTTGATAATATCAATCTTCCTTGAATTGCTTGTGATAACCATTGATATCACTTACCTTGATAACCCTGGTTTAGAAAACAGGATAAAATTGTTTAGACCCCTTAGGTCTGGTAATTAACTACTTAGCCTTGCTTAGGTCTCAATTAATGATTTGGGTTATGAACCCCGAGCGGAGAATCAGACTTCTCCGACTCAAACATACATACTCTTAATAACCTTGGTATTTGAAGGGATCGAAGGCCAAGAGGGGGGTGAATTGGACTACTTTTAATTTTTTTGTGTTTTTCTTGATGATTATGCAAATTAAAAGTTAACCACTTAGCTAGAGAATCCTAGAACTACACAAAGAGGAATATCACAAAAATCAAAGGACAAGCGTCACACATCATAGCTATGCATTAAAGAACAAGCTTGCGGGAAAGTAAATTGCGGAAAAGTAAATGACACAAGGATATTTTCCCGAGGTTCGGAGACGAACTCCTACTCCCCGTTGAGGCAAGCTCTCGACACACGAGAACCGGCTCCCTCTCGAGCCTTCCGCCTCAATCCACTCGTGGATACTCTTTCACCGACACACGGCGAGGTGAGCTCCTAACCCCTCACATGGTCTTGAGTGCTCCCACACGCGGTGAGCTCCTCAAATCCACACCACCACCGACTCACGGCGGCATCCACCAACACATGATGGACTTCACTCCATCCACCACCAACGCACGGCGGCGGCCACCAACACACGGTGGACTTTCCCCCAACACACGGAGGCACAAGAGAACGATGAAGGCTTGATGAAGACGGCTTGGTGAAGATCCTCCTTCCGGCAACGAGATCCCAAAGAGCACGAATCCGGAGAACACTCACCTCACCAACACTCTCCTCACATGCACATGGAAAACCTAGAGCTAGGAACCATGGGAGAGAGCTCTCACACTTGAGGATGGTGGCTAGGGTTGCAAATGACTCTCTCAAACCTCTCCCTCAACCAGGACACCCCTTATATAGTCCCCACTTCGAAACCCTAGAAGAGTAGATCTCAGATCCAGAATTATACCTTAGCCCGGACAACACCCCGGACAAACCCCGGACAGTCCGGTCGAAGGCAAGCGCACCCTGTAAGAAACGAAACTCGAGACAGGAAGGGCACTACATGGGCCGGACAGTCCGGACAGGAGGTCCGGACAGTCCGGCCTAAGGCAGGCGCCTCCTGGAACAAAAACTTCGCAAGCCAAAGATTTTACTACTTGGGCCGGACAGTCCGGCCTATAGGGCCGGACAGTCCGGTCTAAGGCATCATTTCTACTGCGCAATAGAAATTAACACTCAGCTAGGACAGCCCTACCCTAGGTGACTTTCCGGCAATTCTCGATAGATCACGTGGCTTGAGAGAGGAAGTTTGGCGCTCGAGAGAATATTTGGAGAGGTGGAAAAATTAGGCGCTACGAAATATGAACTTGAGGATAGGAAGCCCGGACCTGAAACCCTCTGAAGGACATTGGAAGCTTAGGAAACTAATGACTCAATTGTGCTCCTAGGACCCTGCAGCCAGAAAAAGAAATCACACAAGCAACTAAAGTACGCCAACAACTCACCCAAGAACTTAGAAGAAATATGAAAATAAAGTCCTTAGTCTTGAGCGAAGTTAACACCAGGAAATCACCGCTTTGTGGGTCCATGAAAACCAAGAGTTCCCATTTGAGAAATAAGTGCATCAATCTCCAAAATAAATAATAAAGCCCATGGGAGCTTGATTCTTACAGTATTCGAAAATTGTTTGGACAAGCTAAGTTGCTTGTCAAGTTGAGAAGTTCAGTATGCAGACAAACTAAGTTGTTTGTCATGTGAAGAGGTTTAGTGGTAGGACAAGCTAAGTTGCTCGTCCAGAAAGATGTTGTTTGGCCTAGTGCTAGATGCAGCCAGAAGTAGTGATCCTGGTCCGACGGTACCGAGAAACCGATCTTGGTTCGACGGTACTAAGAAACTGATCCTGTTTGTCAGTATCTAGAAACTGTCAGATGTAAGAAGGAAGTGGTTGTACTTGTTGTGAATGAAGTTTGATGTGGCTCAGTTTAGCAGAGTTCTAGAAACTGCCTCAGTATCATAAAGCAATAACAAAATTTGACTTTCCTCTGCTTTAAATTCTTCCTGGCTAAGTCATAGGTTTTGATTCGATAAAATTGGCTTTATGCAATAAAAGAACCCTCATCCTCCACATACAACTCTTAAGCACTATTTAGATGGCTTTTGGCTTGCTAGTGCTAGTGAGGACAATGCACTGACTCTCGCATTTAAATCCCTTTAGACCTGGAGCAGCCGTTGGAGGGCGAGGATGAGTATGCATGCCACGAGGATGATGATCCTTCGTACATGGACGAAGAGTAGGCCGAGCTAGGTTCCACTATCTCCACCGATCGTGTGTAGGATGGCATAGCGAATTGGTGTGATTTTGGTTTTTGTACCTCCGCATTTTCGTACAACCCTGATGGTGTTGTAAGACTAATATGCACATGGCCTATGGTCATTCAGACTATTTGGTGATGTCATGTCACATCTTGTAATAAAATTTTAAGACTTCGATGTATGAGATGATATCCAGCTATGTATCCTGCAATCTTGATCCTCTTGGTCAATGGTGCAAAGATAGTGTCCCACCTTGGAAGGTGTTTCCAAGGGGTGGATACGACAATTATAAACTTATAGGTATGAACAATAAGAAATCTTTAATATATACCTTCTCTATGCTATACGAGCATATACCTAATCCATACACAATGTTGAAATCTAATCAAGTTATATATCATCATAAGAATAGGTAGCATGAAAATAAATGAATAAATTGTACATGTAGGGTGTGTCACCAAGGGAGGCAGGTTACATCTTGAAAATTGGTTCCAAATGTTATTTATATTAATAAGGTAGAAATAGATAAACATGAGGTCTCATACGCCGATGCAGAAATAAGTAAAATAACTGTTTAATTTGTGGTTAACACACATAAAACCAATATGTCATGCTACCACTAAATTATAGGAAGATAATTGTTGTTGCTACTTCTACTAAGTTTTTTGCTTGTTCATCCATTTCGATGAACTAAAGAGCCAAATAAGTTCAACCATTGATCTTTTTGACCTACAAAAATATGCATTGATTTAAATATGAAGGAAATGTGTAAGGCAGAAAACTAAATCGATGTATAATTAACATACACAAATCGAGGGCCACGCAATAGCTTCCTCTCTAACTTCACCAAGTGTCTTGATATTCTTCAATGGCCTTCCAAGTATCTCACACTCTACAACAGGATGATTTACACGCACTTTCCAATATTGTCTGCCTAGTTGACGCCAGCAACTTCATCATGTCGATTACTACTTAAGAAAGTAGCATATGCGACTATACTTTATGTGGATATCTGGTAGCCATGAGCGTTACGGTGGTTCCAACCTGTATTTAAATGTATCAATTATTTAAAAATGGGCATCAATATAGGTACTGTTCTGACCTCCATTGCAGAAGGGTCTGTCTCTTTTTCATGCACATGTCTCTTTTTTTAGTGTCTTTCTTATTCTTTTGCTTGTTGTTATGCTATGGTCAGAGAAAATAAATAGTATTAAATTCAACTCTAATTAAGATTGTTTGGTAGAAGCTAGAGGTAAAACAACTAAGCCTACCTCCAATGTAGAAGGAAGGATCTTCTTTTGATGGTCTCGAGTCTTTGTCCAGATATCTTTCTATTGCTCATGCTATTTGGCATAGGATAGTTTGTACAAGGACAAATGATTATGAAGTTCGTATATAAATGTGTCCAACCATTTTAACAAACTATATTTTCTATATTATAAAACATAGTACAATAATAAGAGAAAGGAAATGGCACCACTAACAAGAAATTTACCACTAGTGTATCTTGGCGTTCAATCATCAGGTCAGGCAGGTCTGGTTAATCACATTGAACTCTATGCAAAATTAAATTATAAATAATCAAGACAATGTTAAGGTCTAATAAATTGATCAACATTTTGTAGTACCTTTATTTTAGAGTGTATTTGATGTGCACGACAATCATCATAACAATATGTCTGGATATTATCCTATGGTAAAGTTGTAGAGATTAGGAAGAACTAATAACAAAATACAAAAAGAAATTTCTTTTACCTCCGTTTGTATTACATTCACATGGCAGGAATCTTTATTTGGTAATTCATTGATCAACATTTCTTGACTTTTAATATGCATATCTTGTTGTTCCAAATGTATATCTTGTTTCTTTACATGTTCCTCTAGTTTTTAAAATTCTTGCATAAAATGTGTCTCCAAATTAGGTGATGACCTATCTAAGGTTATAACTTCCATGTTCTTCAAACAACATGGGATATGGTCATAGGCTTGTTTAGGGACCGGAAGCAATCCCATGCCATGAACTTATCCAGATTTTTCATCGCTCAAGACTTTGTGCAAAGCATCTCCTTCCCATGCAACTCTTCCATTATTTTCAGCCAGTTGAGGTTGATCATCAACAAGATTTTCCAACTCAGCCTACAAGTAAAAAATAGACATAAAATGAAGCACCTAGATCATTTTATGAAGTGAGATTTAAAAGTTGTTAGTATAGGTGGCATACCACATGCTCCTGTCCTTGTTTGCTCCCCTCTTTATGTGTCGCAAGCCATACTTTTGCTCTATGTGGCTGTTTCTTGTTGGGGTCATTTTGCCTCTAAAAAACCAACAATATGACGGAGGGAGTACATGAGAGTATAATGACAATTTTGCACTCACCATGTCCTCCGCCCAGCGAGCATAACTCTTTGTCCTAGCCGTATGGGTTGTCTTTCCCATTGCACAACTTTTTTTTGTTTCTCTCACTAAGCTCATATTGTGTACAACGTTTTAAATATAAAAGAACATATATATATATATATATATATATATATATATATATATATATATAGAGAGAGAGAGAGAGAGATTTGCTAGCGTGAACTCGAGTTCACGGAGCCTCCGTGAACTTCGACGGGTTTTTGAAATCCGAGAACTTTAGTGATCGATCCAAACCGTTGAACTTGTTCGTCATGTCAAAAGGTAGCCACCAACCAAGTTTCGTATTTTTTCGAATTTTCTGATTTTCAAAATTAGAAAACAAATAGCAAAAAAAAATTCAAAAAATACGAAACTTGGTTGGTGGCTACGTTTCGACATGACGAACAAGATCAACTGTTCGGATCGGTCATTAGACATCTCGGATTTCAAAAACCCGTCGAAGTCCACGGAGGGATCCGTGCACTCGAGTTCACGCTAGCAAATCTCTCTATATATATATAGTTGGGCTGGGGTCAGTCGGGCCTCCGTTAGTCGTGACTGTCAGTCGGGCGTGTTTTACAAAATCTACGATGAAATTTTTCGATCCGGACCATACATTTTGTTCATCTCGATAAACTCTCTTAATATACCAAATTTTACAATTTTTTAATTTTTTTTGCTATTTATTTTGTATTTTTCAAAATCAGCAGGCTAAAAAAATCAAAAAAATGTAAAATTTGATACACCATGAGAGTTTATAGAGATGAACAAAATGTATGGTTCGGATCAAAGAATTTCACCACAGATTTTGTAGAAAACGCGCGATTGACGGATCGCCGAGTTGGGCTGCGGTCAGTCGGCGATCCGTCAGTCGCGCCGTCAGTCATTTCGTGCTACTATTGGTACAGGCAAAGGGAAGAAAGTGCACAACAACTATACTCATGTCATCATGTGCAGATACAGAGAGCAATGGAGGCGCTATTCACCATGTCATGTTCAGTTTAAGATGATGCAACCAATTGAACAACTAACATATTAGAATTAAAATCCAAGCATCCACCCAAAAAAGAAGCCACAATATATGCCATGGCCTCACCGACTCGGCACCTCGTGGGCTTTTCTCGCCTATCTTACCGGTCTGCGTTGTGCTTGCCTTGCCGGCTCGCTGCGAACGTCGGTCCAGTCCTGGCCGCCGCCACCGCTGGTGCCTACGCTGCGGTTGCCTCGCCGGCTCACTACGAAGATCGATCCAATCCTGGCTGCCGCCCCTGGCCCACTGGCCCCCTGTTTCCTGGGGAAAATTGGATTTTTGCACCGAAGTTCATCTGCCTTAGTCTTTTTGCCTAAAGTTGACATGCCTTGGTATTTTTACCCTATGTAGACCAATCTGTGATAGTGTTCACTTCAGGAGTTTTTTTACAAAATCACCACCTTCTCCTCCACTCCCGGCGTGATCGACGGCAGCTCAGGCAACGGCCGCGGTGGAGGGCAGCTACGGATGATGGCGACGACCGCGGCGGAGGGCAGCAGCGGATGTCGGCAATGGCGCGGCGTGGCGGTCTAGGGGGCAGTGACGCATCGAGGTCGAGTAGAGGCGGCGGAAGGCGTGCGGTGGCCGACTCGCTGGCGACTATTCTAGCGAAGCGGTGGGGTCGGGGAGCAGCGTGGCCAGGAGAGGAACGTGACGGTGGCGCCAATTCGGGCTAGGGGTGAGCGAGGAGGTGGCGCGGCGTGCAGAGGCTGCTGCCATGGCGGCGTCGTGACGGCGGCGGCGCATAACAGGGGGCATCTTGGGGAAGGTAGAGAGGAGATAGGAGAAGGTGAGGACGGCGACACCTTGACCCGAGGATACGCTAGGCGTCGATTCGAGGGAGGAGAAGGCGGCTCCCTGTGGCGGCGCACTCCGGCAGGGGCGGCAAGGGCGAGGCCGCAGCGGCCAAGGCGGCGGTGGCTTCTGCTTGCTGGAGAGGCGGTGGCTCCGGCAATGGAGGTGCCTAGCGGCGGTGGCAGCGGCGCTAGGCGAGGCACTGCCACGCGGGCGGCGAGCTCCGGCGAGGGCAGTGGCTGCCTGGCTGGGGAGACATGGCAATTTTTTAGAATCCCACCTTTTGCAATATTTCTTACCATTTTTACACAACATTGGAAGCGGTTTTAGTACAAACTGTTGTTGCTTATATCTGTAGTAGTAGTTTCTTTCTCTTCCTCCACACATCTCTGTCAAACTCTTCTGTGTTGCTCACTTCCTCAGTGGGGGAATTGCTCATACTAAGCTGCTCCTTGTACATGTATGTGTGTACACAGTCTTCGCTATTTTGTTCCTCCTAAACCGTAAGACGGATTCGCTCCAAACCAATTTTGTTGATCTCCAATTAATCCGTACTACCTACAATATTTATTTCATATTTATATAAATTTTCTTTGCCACTGCTTATTTGTTTGTGCCTCGGTTTGCATGTAGGTTGAACCGGTATTTTTACAAGAATCGTGAGAGACGTATTAACCCCGGAAAATCATCGAGACCCCGAGGTATCGCCGACGACTCCCTAGAGAAGACGAAGACTAGAAGTTCGGACTGGGGCATCGCCGTAAAAGGTGTCAATCCGAAAGTGTCAACGACTTCGTGTGATAATATTAAAATATTTATCATCACAGAGAAGACAAAGAGACTCATCAGAGTTCTACAACAACTCGTGAGACTCTCACGAGAAATACTGTGTATAGATAAATATAATATCCATTTAGCTATAGTATTTCTTCCGTTGCAACGCATGTCACATTTGCTAGTGGTGTACTAATCGAAAGATTTGCACAAAAAATATTGTGACCCATATATGCGGTGGTTTCGTGGTTTCAAAAATATTTGTAATTACCATTTTTTTACACAAAAAGTTATAGCAACCAACATTAACATGGTTTAAGACTAGCAATATTCTAGTTCAATTTGGCTATTCCCAAATTTCATTATTTTTACATAATAAAGTTTGACGATAAACCTTAACATGGTTTAGGGCTAGCAATGTTTAATTGATGTTTTCATAATATTTTTTAAAAAAAATTCAAACTACTAGTCTATCACACAATACTTTCAAAACATGCGTTTTTATTAATTTCCACATGGATATACATTCTAACAGATGCAAAGTTATAGTTCAATTAAATTTTTACATCCTGCAACATGGACATAAGTGATGCAGAGTTATAGCTCAATTATATTTGTAAGCCTTAAGACAATGATTTTATATATATTATTTAGTAGCACGTAGACTCCCTTGCATCATAATCCTTATGTGATGCAAGTGTGTTAGTGTAGACTTTCATTCTGACTTTCCTGCACCACAAGCTATTTGTGATGCTGGTATGAGGTGCTATATGCTAGTTCTCTTGTAGTGGCGATGGTGGAGGCAAGGAGAGGCTCCACGACGGCGGAGGCGGCGATGGGCGATGACGGAGGAGGATGCAGTGGCAGGGGCGGGTGATTTCGCCTCTAGGGATTTCGCTGCTGGGGGTGGATTGACTCAAGTGGCCAGGGGGCTGAATGAAAATTTTCCTCCCCTGCAGGATGAGGAGGCGGGCATTTGTATGCAAAATCATAGCATGTTGAATCCTAGCCGCGCGCTTTCGATCGGGTGGCTGCGAATGAAGGATTGCACCTGTTGCACTGGGTATCTGATTGTACCGGATTCGTTCTCTTTAAAGAAAGTTTAATGATAAAACAAATCATAACAAAATAAATAATATCTACATATATTTTTTGAATAAGACGAAGGGTCAAATGACATATTGAAAAGTCAATACTGAACTACTATTTGAAACGGAGGGAGTACTACTATGCACCAGAGTTTGCTTGCACCTGATGTCTAGCTGCATCATGACCACTGCAAACAACCATGGGTGAGATCCTCCACCGTCATGGTCTTCAAATCCACATTTGTCTCAATTGAAATGGCGATCTGGGCATACCTCCTCGGCACGACGCCGAGATATTAATTTCCTCACCACCCCCTCCTCCTGCTTCGAGGTCTCGCCCAGCATGTCACGACCCTAACAAGTCTCTATATATGTCACCAACGCAAGCTCTATACTTGTGCTCTGATACCATGGGATTACTCTCTCACTCTCTAGTTCGTGTACTATTCATTGTCCGACAATACACAAGACTTGGAAAATGAGGATGACCAAACACACAGACACGTACAGGAGATCGAGTTTGTGCTGCGTTAGGTTGCAGCTTTTCTGTTCTTGCCTTCTTCCATTTATTAGACTCATGCATTATCATAGACATCATGCGTGTGATCTAGCTAGGCAACACACACACAAACACACAGAGTTAACTAACAGTTAACTCATAGAAAGATAGTACAATGAGATACAAACAAAGTTAGCTCACATCCTAGAGGGGGATAGGATCGACGAAATGGCTCCTGAGCGTGTCCTCCAGATCCCCGGCGTTTGTGAATCCATCCCTCTTGTCATGGTACAACAATGCCATACACCTCGCGAAGTTGGTGACTCGTTCCACAACAGGGAGCAGCGCACGACGCTGGTCAAAGCGTGCCTGGTTTAGAGTTCTCCATCCGCCTTCGACCAGAGCACCGATCCTCGCTTGGGCAACCTCGCTCGTGACGCCATGCTCCTTCCTATAGCACTCCACAGTGGTGGCTACATCCATCTTGTCCTTCCCGACCTGTGAAGCAACACATGTATATATATAATGATTCTATATCATAAAAAAATTTAATTACCTATTGGACACGGATACAGTACTATTTGAAATACAACTTTCATCACCAACTAACATTGCAACTTGTTTATAAAATCTATAAAAGAAATATGATATTAGTGACCTATTTTTCGAGACACAAATATGTCTGTGTGTATGTGTGTGAGAGAGAGATTTTCATGCACATTAGTTTAATTTTTTTCATAGATTAAGTTTTGAAACCTTGATTTAGGATAAGTCATAAATTTTAAGTTCTGTGATAGATCATGAGGAAGTTCTTACGGAAAGGCTTTGAGCCGGGAGTCCGGCGCATCCGGACTCCCGCGCGCACGGGAAAGGTGCATGCAACGCACTGTGCCGGCATAAAGTGGGCTCCAATCCGCAAACCGTTTGCGCCAACGTGTTCCTCATATTTTTTCGAACAAAACAAGATATAAGTTGCCATATAACTCCTCAAACTTATCTGCTGAAACTTGGGTTTCGCCTACTGAAACTTGGATTTCGCCTACTGAAACTTGGCTTTCATATTCGTTAAACTTGCCGAAACTGTAAGTTTCATCAGGTTTAATACAAGTAATTTCATCAAGTTTCAACAGGTTTCATACAAGTTTCTTCAAGTTTCATCAGGTCAATTCAAGTTTCAACAGGTTTCATCCAAGTTTCATTAGGTTACATCGAAGTTTCATCCAAGTTTCATCAGGTTTCATCAGCACACGGTCAAGTTTTATCAGCACACGGCCAAGTTTCGCTAGTATAGATATAAGTTTCATAAGTGCTTCTCCTAGTTTCACATAAAAAACTAAAAAAGTGAAAAAATCCAAAAAATTGAAAAGTATTTAAAATGGGTTGCTCTCGATTTTAGAAGAATTATGAAATTTATTCCACGCATTTTGAACACTGTTTGAATTTTGTACAAAAATCAGAAGTTTAATTCGAAATTTTAATCAACTGCATGTACGTAACTAGTCCGTGCACATGCACATGCACACGAGGCGTGGTGGCGGTTCGATGGACGCGCAGCCGGACGATCCGACGGACGCCGCTAGTCCGGCGCGCGGGCGTCCGTCCGGACATCCGGACGCCCGCGCTGCCCAAGTTCTTAACAAGGTAGGAATAATACAAAGGAGAATCATTAATTCGATGGTGCGATGCCAGCCAATTCATATATACCTTTGATGTAGCCAAGTCGTCCATGAAGCGTGCCATCTCCCCAATGGCCATGCCAGCATCAGGGCAGCCAATCGCCCATTCGAATGCCAGTTCCGTTGCTATATCGTCACTCATGCCTACAAGCAATGTAACTGCCACTTGACTGCAGCCTCCGGTCACACGGGACACTTTCACATGTTCTTCAAAGCTTGGTGTATAGTTATGATGGAACCATTCAGCTTCTTGAAGAAAACAACTGGATATTGTCTGAAACTGCATGGCGAGTAAAAATCTATTGTTACTATTGAAGAATGCACATATTGTTCAATCATAAAGTTATATAGTGCAAGAGGAACTTCACACTGTAGTATTTGTTTCCACCTTTGTAGCATATATGGTATTGCTAACTCGCTAAGATTTTTGACATTTCTAACATTCACACACACGCACAGAGAGAGAGAGAGAGAGAGAGAGAGAGAGAGAGTCATACCACTCTCCTGTTGTAAGCATTACGATACTTCTCATGTGGTTCCAATTCATCCTCAATTTCTCTAAAGATTCTTGTCATACTAAGGAAGTATTTCTTCAGGTAATCTGGTAGAATAAATGCAGCGCTGTCTTCCCATCTGCACGGTCAATTTTCTTGTAATAAGTTAGTTAGTTTGCTACACATTAAAATTTAAAATATGTTTAATGCAACAGTTCAAAGTACCTTTGTATAGCCTCATTGAGCTGTCGACATTCCTCCAAACTTGCTCGCACATCAAAAGTGTCATCTAGTAAAGTTAATAGTACGTTTAACTTTGTTAAGATCAAGCGCGCACGTGTGTGATCTTGTTTAGAGTAAATCGCATAAGAAACAAAATAGGTCTCGACGACACGATCCCGAGCATAGTCTAGTCCAATCTCTTTCGAGAGATCCTCCCACCACCTAAGATTAGATATGTATAGCCCATTTAATTAGAAGCACAAATAAAAATATAATTTTCTTATGAATGATATAGTTTCATGAAATTCATATTACACTACACGGTAATTAGTCATTCATATTTATTCATGAGATATGTATATATTTTGGAGCACGAAAATTTATGAGACATACTGTGAAATATCCTTGAGTTCCTTCTGGTGAAGTTTTTGCAGAATGTTGAAATCAAGCTTGGCAAGCTCCACTATGGATGGGTGGTACATTTCGTCCTGCTTGTTGTACTCTGAGATGTTGTTTAGCGCCTCTAATCTTTTCAATGTCCTCGGCAATGGCATCTCAAGGGTGCGCCTAACTTGTTCAGCTAGTGGCAACTCGAGGCTACCTTTCACTAATTCCAGATGATGCCTTGCAAATACGATGGCTTCCTCAAGTTTCTCCTCATCCTTACCTAAGAGGTAAGATGCATTGTATAAACTTAACAAACCCTTTGGATCACTAGTTACGTCCATGGTAAAACTTCCATCTTCATGTCTGAACTGGTCGAATTCATCTGCAAGTATTAAATTCATCTTGAGTTCAAACAAACATAACCTAGTTTGGACTATAGTTCTCTTAAACTTAAAAAGTAGTTCAAACTAAGCTAGGGCCCTCCCATTAACTTATTTTCATAGGAGTATACTTGTATATTTTCATCTTGTAGCACGTCTGGTAATATTCGCTCATTGATCATGGAGCCTAACATGTGGTTAGTAAGTTTGTATTAAAATTTACTTACATATGATTATGATTTTATATCATATAAATGACACGTTAAAAGAATAATTGTTGGTCAAGTCTTGTCCTAACAAAACAAATTAAATGTCTTATTTTTTTTTGGTGAAAGGGATATAACTTTTTTTTGTCACTAGCTAGCTACATGCGTATAATACGTACCTGGAGAAACCCAGTAGCCTTTCTCTCTTAGCAAGCGAAACCGAAGCGCAACGTCATGGAGGCTAGAACTATGGAATTCAGCACCATGAATATCTCTTATAACAGTTTCTATCTTGTCCTCAAAATGATGATCTATTCCGAGACGTTGGAGCACATCCACCAGATTCATCTCTTCGACCACACCCTTGCAGCTCTCAAATAGCTCACGTACCTCATCTTTTAATTCACTGGCCCTCTCTTCCATCCATGTCTCTGACTTCTGCAAGCATATATATACACATAAAGTAATGCTTGACACCAGTGCTACTATACAATGATCAGGGAGAGTTTGGAGGTTAAATAATTCAGTAATGCTAGAACATAGATTGTACTCTACTGATAAATATAGATCATAAAATATGAAAAAAGCTAAATAGTGACGGGTGACAACTATCATAGGTGACGGATCATTGATGTGTTATATGTGAGCGAGTGTATGTACCTGCGGTGGCTGGGAGTACTTGACGAAGAAGTCGCCCCATACCGTGGGACGAAACGCGGGCGCCATCTCGGGAGCTGGAGCAGGAGCGGCGTCGGCTGTCGACGAGAACGACGCTGCTATGCACACGTGGCGTTGGGCGGCGGGTGGCGGGCGAAGGAACAAACGGCCAGGATGAGCCAGCAGCAGGGAGCAGCTGGGAGCAGCCGAGAGTCCCGGGGGGCGACATACACAGTGCTTCTCCATGTGTACTTTGGCTAGCTTATGTGATGTGCTTTGCCACGCACAAAATATGCAAGCATACACCCCCTTATATACAAGTTTCAGTGGCTAGCTAGTTTGGTACATCTCCAAGTCCACAGGCACGTGCGGTGAATTGCTAGCTATACATTATGTGCTAGACAATGCAACCTTAGGTCAATTCGAGTATTCGACTCATAGCTTCAGTCCGGGCTGAAAGTGTTGGTCTCCCTGGGTTTATAATAATTAATAACTTTATATAGACATGCACGCCAAGCTGGCCTCAGTCTGGTCTACGTACCACAAGTCAATATACCGAACCAGGTCTCTGAATTATATTCCTCGAATATCACAAAATCTTAATACTTGTCCTATATATGGGACTGTTTCAAAACTTGGTTCATGAAAATACTTTGAACTAATTACTCCCTCCGATTCATAAAAGCTTGGCATTTTAGGTTATATCGCTGTTTAAGCCATGAAGTTTTTGCAATATGAAGCAAGTAAAAGTATATAGCATACACGGGGTCAAAACACGCGGGTGACGATAACGGACTGGCTTGGACTAGGGAAGGTCAAAATACGCTGCTGACGATAACGATACACGGGGGTCAAAACACGCAGGTCTCGATGATCTCTGCTAATTAATGTCTCCGTGATTCCGTGTTAATTCGTTGAACAATCAAAAGACCGCACTGCTGGCTGTACACTACTGGAATCTCCCAATTTCGCGAGGGCCAACAACTAAACACGAGGGCTAAAACAAAGCCCTCGTAATAAAACATAAAATCACGAGGGTATAATTCAGCCCTCGTTAAATATATCATACTTACGAGAGCCACAAAGAAGCCCTCGCAAAAAACGAAGAGTAGCAGCATACTTACGAGGGCCTCCACCTGGCCCTCTCGAATAACTGCTATTCGCGAGGGCTATAAAGTGGCCCTCGCGATAAAGATCGCCAAAGAACTACTCGCTAGGGTCCTACTTCAGCCCTCGCGAATAAAAGGCACAAAAATTGAAAAACCCCCCTCTGTAAGCCATAAATCTCCCACACATTATGGTCTTACCTCGTTCTTCCACAGAAACTTGGTTAAATCCGGTATAACGTGAAGAATCCACCTTCGAATTCGAATTCGATAAAGAAAAGACGGAGTCATAAATGCATCTCTAGAGGAGACAAGTGTTAATAGTGTGTAACGGGTAATGCGTAATGTCTATAATTCAAAAATAATGTATTCCATAATTTTGTGACATGAATTTCCATTTTGTATACTAGAATGCTTAGTATATCGATAAGCTGATAGTGTGGGATATGAAAGGGCTAATATCATAAAAAACTATTTTATGTTTTATTTTTTTCCTACGGCAACAAATGGTACATCAAAGAATATTATTAACTCAAACATATTTTAAACTATTATTTGGTATTTTTTAAAATAATTTGAGTGGAGGAGGAGAGAAAATATTTATTAATAGCGAGGGTTCCTTGAAAACCCTCGCATATAAAACTTATCTGCGAGGGCTAACATGGCGCTCAGATTTGAAGATATATAAACACGAGGGCCACAGTAAAGCCCTCGAATAAATGCGCGGGAGCTTAACTCGCGAGGGCTATATGGCCCTCGTTATTAGGTGTCGGGCAGAGACGGGCCCACGCGGCAGTGACTCAAAGTTAATCGCGAGGGTTACGCAGCACTCGCAAAAAAGGGCGGCAAGTTTATTCACGAGGGCCACACGGCCCTCTCGATTAGTTGGCTCTGTGCTGGCTAGTGTCGGTCAGAGGACGGCCCACCCGGCAGTGATTGCGACTTAATCGCGAGGGCCATGTAGCCCTCGCAAGAAAGAGGTGGATCCGTTATTCACGAGGGCCACTCGGCCCTCTCGATTAGTGGCTCCAGTCGGTGGCTAGCGTCGGTCAGAGGAGGGCCCACCCGGCAGTGATTGCGGGTTAATCGCGAGGGCCACGTAGCCCTCGCAATAAAGGGCGGAGCGATTATTCACGAGGGCCACGGCCTCGCGACTATACTCTCGTATAGATCTGGGCTCGGCTAGGACTTGGGCAAAATTTGCCCAAGCCCTTGCTGCCCTAGCCCGCCCGCGCCGCGCTCCGCCGTGCTCGCCGCCGCTCGCGCCGCCGCCGCCGCCGCCTCCCGCCGCCGCCTGCGCCGCGCTTCGCCGCCGCCGCTTCGCCCATCCGCGCTTCGCCGCCGCCTCCGCCTCCGCCGCCGCCGCCGCCGCCGCCACCGCCGCGCGCCCCCACCTCCCGGCCGCCCCACCTCCCGGCGCCGCCCCACCTCCCGCCGCCGCCCCACCGCCCCCGGCCGCCGCGCCCCCCCATCGCCACCTCCATCGCCCGTTCATCGCATCCCGCTTCGCCGTCGCTGTACAAGAGGTGAGGAAGAGGCCTGCACCACGACGAGCAGTAGCACGAGTTGAGGAGGTGCTCTGCAGCACGACGCCGCACCCCCTGCCCACCGGAAAGGTTTCTTCACGCTTTTTTTGTATTTGAATGTTAGTTACGAGGGCTGCATGTGAACATTTTTTTCTGTTTAAATGGTTAGTTACGAGGGCAGTGCGTGGATTTAAGCACGAGGGCTGTGGGTTTAGAGTTGATTATATGCGATTGTCGATTATATTATCTATATGAACTATATGCGTTTAGGTTCAACGGGTTTAGTATGCGTGTAACCTAGCCGTACGTCACCCGTTCGGGAACGCATAAGTCGTAATGAAACCAGACGGTGATTCGTTAGGTTTCATTACGAAGTGTGATTCACGTTCGAGCATCGCCGATGGGCGACCCGTTTAGGCGCCCGGTGGACAGCCCACGAATGACCATTTGAGTACGATGCGTCGTGTCGACCGTGGATTTGAGATGAGATTTCGGTTGCATATCCCTATGGTTCTTCAGTGCATAATATAAGTGTTGGTGTATTAAAAATGATACGCCGACCGTACTTGCACATGGGGAACTAGAAGGGTTATGCTGCCGAAATTTCTTCTCGAATCCACGGGCGATACGACGCATCGTACTCGAACGGCCATTCGTGGGTGGGTTTAGAAGCCTTCCTAATAAGCCAAGTGTAAAAACCCCTGACGCAAATACGTATATGTATCTACTTGTTCGTGAAGGAATGGAAGAAGAAAGGAGATGGATGTACGATGGGTGGGTGGCGAACGGTCGACCTACAAATGCATGGTTTGAGGGGACACGTCAATTCGTGTCCCGAGCTTTCCAAGGGGTGCAAGGCCCTGTCCGTTGCCCTTGTGCTGAATGTGGTAATTGTCGGAAGAGAACTCGTGACGAAATGGAGATGCATTTAGTGAAGAATGGATTTAAAGTTGGTTACCATCGGTGGGTGTATCATGGGGAGAGTAATCGTGTCCAGGTGGAGCCTGTTGGACCCCCCGAAGGTTTTGATGAAATAGATCGGATGGAGGACATGATTGTTGATATTGGCCAAGATTATGGAGGTGACGAACAGGATTCGCAGCCAGGCATGGCTGATTTCTTTAAACTTCTAGACTCAGCGAAACAGCCTTTACACGATGCAACGTCAGTGACGGTCCTTTCTCATTTGACACGTATGATGGCTGTGAAGTCCAAGTTCAACATGTCCATAGCATGTTTTGATGAGATGTTGGCTAGTTGGTGTGATGCCCTGCCCGAAGGACATAAGATGCCCAGGACCTGGTATGAGTGTAGAAGACTACTGTCGGGTTTAGGAATGCCATATGAGAAAATAGATTACTGTGAGAACCTTTGCATGTTGTATTACAAAGAGGACAAAGGGAAGGCCTGGTGTGATCATTGTGGAAAGTCGCGGTACTTCGAGACCACTGACTCTAATGGCAACAAGTCTCGTTCTAGTGTGGCGAAGAAAGTGTTGCGTTACTTCCCGTTGAAAGACCGCCTCCAACGGTGTTTCATGACAGAGGACACATCCCATAGCATGAGGTGGCACAAGTTGCATAAACGGAAACCTGATGTGTTAGTTCATCCGTCAGATGGAGAAGCTTGGAAGCATTTTGATCGGAAACATCCCGATTTTGCAGCGGAACCACGAAACGTGCGTCTCGCGATTGCCACGGACGGGTTTACTCCTTTCAATATGAATGCTCGATCATACTCTTGTTGGCCAGTTTTTAGTATCCCTTTCAATCTAAAACCATCTCAACTTATGAAGGACGAATTTATGTTTCTTTCACTTATAGTGCCTGGTCCGAAAAGTCCTGGGAGAAATTTGGATCTATTTTTGCGGCCATTAGTAGATGAGTTGAACGAGTTGTGGAAAACAGGAGTTATGACTTATGACAAAGTTACAAACTCCAATTTTCTCATGAGAGCTGCTTACCTGTGGTCAATTCATGACTTTCCTGCATATGGTATGTTCTCTGGCTGGAGCACGCACGGCAAACTCGCTTGTCCGATATGCATGGGTGATACCGTGGCATTCACGCTCACACACGGCGGAAAGGCAAGTTTCTTTGACTGTCATCGAGATTTTTGAAGCCAGATCATCCATTCGAAAGTTAAAGAATAAATTTCGCAAAAATACCATTGCGAAAGGTCGAAAGCGTGAGCCTCTCACAGTTGGTCAAGTCAAAACCTGGCATTCAACCCTAAAGATAAATGAAAAAGATCAAACTGAATATGAGGGTTATGGAACCGTTCACCATTGGACACATAAGTGCAGCCTGTACTCCCTTCCATATGCAGAGGATTTGCTATTACCTCACAATCTCGACGTAATGCACCAAGAGTCAAATGTAGCACAAGCTATCGGGCCACGAACTTGGACATAGCCAAGTAAAAGTAAAGATAATGTCAAAGCTCATTTGGATTACGAGATTCTATGTGATCGGCCAACATTTAACATGATAGAAGGACAAAGGGTGAAACCTAAGGCGCCATACTGCTTAACTAAGGCACAAAGAAAAGAAGTTTTAGAATGGTTTCGTGAAAAGGTTAGATTCTTGATGGGTGCGCTTCAAGCTTTGTCCGTGGTGTGGATGTCGACGCCGGCAAGATACATGGCATGATAAGCCACGACTTCCACATCTTCATGCGAGATCTATCGCCGGTCATGTTTCGGGGATATGTACCTGACGATGTATGGACAGCTCTTGCTGAATTGAGTTTTTTCTATAGAAAGTTGTGTGCTAAAAATCTAAACAGGACAGATTTGAAAAAGTTAGAGGAAGATGTTGTGGTGCTCGTTTGCAAGTTAGAGAAGATATATGTCCCTGGTTTCTGGAATCCAATGGAACATCTTCTTATCCATCTACCTACTCAAGCGCTGCTCGGAGGGCCAGTCCATGGGAGGTGGATGTATCCGTGGAACGCCGGTTGAAAACTGTTCGGGCAAATGTGAAAAACAATGCCCGTGTTGAAGGATCAATTGCCGAGGCTTACCAAATTCAGGAGATTACAAATTTTACGAACAAATATCTAGCAAGAGAACATAATGTGAATATCGTTGTACCGAGATACAACACACATGGTCGGAAGGTTGAATCCGATCTAAAACTATTTGATGTACAAGGAACTCCGATCGGGAAGAGCGTAAGAACCGAGATTTCTCGGCGGGACAATCTTATAGCGATATATATATTTTTGAGAACATGGAGGAAGTTCGCGACATTGAATTGTAAGTCGTGTCATTATTAGAGAATTCGTGTCAATTGGTTTTAGACTAGCATTCTAGTTAACACATATCTTTTAGAGAATTCGTGTCAATTTACTGGAAAGGAAGAAGGAGTCCTACACTGGACGAGCTGAAGGTTTTGAAGGAAAGAGGTGATGGCAACGGTGGATCTAACTTTCTATCTTGGTTATGAAGATATGTAAGTGTCTTAATTATTAAATAAGGTCTAATCTTTGACTCAATTCTAACTTCTTTTATTTCCAAACACAGTGCAAGCAAAATCCTAGTGTACATAATGATCTACGTACCATGTCGCGTGGATGTTCAACACGTGTCACGGTGCATGGGACGTATGATATCAATGGGTTCGCTTTGTTCATGGAGCATGAGCAATCAAAGCCTAATCTGCGAACAATAAATAGCTATGTTGTCTGCGAGGGCCAAGCAGAAGGGCAAGATAAGTTCTATTACACAGGAAAGAGCTCCATGAGTTGAGGTTAACCATGGAGATGAACCAAAGAGCGGCTCAGGAGCGGTGGGAAAGAGAACAACAACAAAGGTGGGCTGAATTCATGAGGCTTCATTCAGGGGGCAATTTCGTGCAGGTATTCCCATTTAACCCCTTGCATCAGTTATATTAGATCCTCATTTATTTGCATTAACACTATATTGATCACCAATGTGCAGGGTGGGTCGAGCAGGCAGGTTGATCAAGGTGGCGGCTCTAGTTACTCACCTAATGGGGGACCGTGACCCTTTGTTCAGGCCCAAGATGCGGTAAGTGTCGTCACTTCATCAGAGTCTAACCTAAAGTGTCAATTGAAATAGAACTTAAGTTCTTAACGCTTTCAGGGCTCCGCTCCATCAAGTCGATTCAGGAGTCGATCACGATGCTCGGCGAGTGGGCGGATCTTTCAGGTGACGGGTTTCTAAGCCTACTAAGCAGCCCTTCGCTCTTCCCTGCACCAGAGAGTGCTCCTTCGGTTTTCCCTCCACCGGACGGTACTCCTTCCATCTTCCCTAATCCGGACAGCCATCCGTGATCGATGGAGACTAGAAATGTATAATGGTAGTTAGAAATGCTGTGTATGCGGATATATGCTTTGTGCTTTGTCGATGTGTATGTCGATGTGTCGTGGATGTGGATGTGTGCATGTGTATGTCGATGTGTCGAGGATGTGGACGTGAGGATGTCGACGCCTTTTGCTTTGTCGATGTGTCGATGTGAATGTGGATGTGTGGATGTCGATGTGTCGAGGATGTGGATGTTGCTTGCTATATATATATGCTGTGTTTGCTGCTGTTTAAATTTGTTTGAAATTCATATTTAAAAGCTTTTTTTTTTGCTGATTACGCTTATTCGCGAGGGCTAATTGGCCCTCATAAAAAAACAAAAGACCATCTATTCGCTAGGGCTACAAAGCCCTCGTAATTAACAGTGAGCAGGTAGACTATTCGCGAGGGCCAAATAGCCCTCGTGATTAACAGTGAGCAAGCTATTCGCGAGGGCCAAACAGCCCTCGTGATTAACAGTGAGCAGGCTATTCGCGAGGGCTATTTGGCCCTAGCGAATAGCTGAGGTCCAGCACCTGCGTGCGCCAGGGAGGTGGGCCCCGCATACTTTTCGCGAGGGCTGTGAGGCCCTCGCGATAAACCTGCAGGCCTGTTAATTTCGAGGGCATATTAAAACCCTCGCAATTAACTATTCGCGAGGGCCATGCCCTCGTGTTCTGCTGTTATTTGCGGGGGAGCGGACGCGAGCGCCTATTCACGAGGGCCGGCCCTCGTAAATAGTAAATTACGAGGGCTTCTTCCTTTTTCGCAAGGGTTTTTAGCCCTCGGAATTTAAGGAGATTCTTGTAGTGGTATGTGCATGTTAGAAAACGACGGTGCGACAAGCTGTTAAAAATCAGCTGAAATTCCAAATCTCCAGCTTAATTTTCCGAGCCCCGCACCGGTCGTTGATTCCGTACGTTTGATTTTGTCAATCTTTCCTCCGTGTGTTAGAATGCATGAAGTGGTATACAGTATATGTTTTGATTGTTCGAACAACGCCGGATGCAATTTACCTATCCAAAAATGAATGTTTTGGTAGTCTTTTGGAGAAGTCACTAAAGGTGTAGTGACTTTTCTGATCATATTATATTACTATATTAGTACAGTACTACGTAGGCTTGGAAAAAAATGGTGGTGTTTTTCCGGTTTTCACTACTACGGATCGGGACTTCCCAAGCGGCTCATCACAAGCGGTTCGCTTTAACCCGCTTGCGACCCGATCGCCACAAGCGGTTCGTGGCCAACGGGTGGGAGGGTGGCGGAAAAGGGCATTTGCAAGCGGTTCGTGATATAAACCGCTTGCAGAGATATCACACTGTAAGCGGTTCGTATCATCAACTGCTTGAAGTACTTTGTAAGCGGTTCGTGATAAGAACCATTTACAGTGTGATATCTCTGCAAGCGGTTTGTATCACGAATCACTCGCATATGCCCTTTTCCCTTCCCGCCCAGTACATTTAACCCCTTCTTCCTCCCCGAGCAGCTCGAGCAGTGTAGCACTGACGGGCCGAGCTGTTCATGCATGAGAGGTGCTGCCAAAATTTTTAATTGAGGCTAATAGCTCCAAATTAAGGTTTCCAAGGTAAGTAAACATGGTCTCAACATCATTTTCATGTCGATGTTGCTTATCTTTTTGCATTGGATGTGGAGAAATATTAAATAATCTTGTTTGAATTAAAGGGTGTTTGTTTTGCTATAGCTCTCTCTCTCTCTAGATAGTTTGAGGCAAGATGTAGACCTATTGGGGGTTTTAAGTCTCATATTAGTTTTGTATCTTTTTTGATGATGTATAAGATGTTGAAATTAGTTGGTAGGGGTGATTATTTGTTTTAGAGAGCAAGATCTAGCTTGGTGCCTTAGTTAGCTCTCCCTTCTAGATCTTTTGAGGCAATGTGATGGTCTATTAGATGGTTTTAGTTTCACATTAGTTTAAAATAGTAGGTAGGGTGATTATTTCATTTGCTATAGAGCTAAATAGATCTAGGTTTTTTGCTAGGTTGGTAATAAATTTTTTTGTGTCTGAAATGTAATTAAAAATATTTTTGAAAAAAGTTTTTAAATTTGTGAGATTTAGTTGGTTTAGCTATAAAAATCAAAAAAGTTTAGAGGTAATTAAAAATATAATAATTAGTTATTTGAGTTAAATATTTTAATTTGAAAAATATAATAAGTGTTCTTATTAATTTAATTGGTGCAGATGAACCGCAATGGATGTATGCGGATCGTCGGACGGGAGAGTTCATCGATGGCGTGAATGCTTTTACGGATGTCGTATTTGAGACTTGCCTTCAGTCGAAGCTTCATACGGTGTCCGTGCGTAGATTGCGTGAGCGAGAAAAAGCACTCAATCGAGGGCGGATCTGAGGCCATTTGTTGATGAGAGGTTTCATGCGAACTATACATGTTGGACTCACCACGACGAAGTAGAGCATACCAGCATATAAGACGAAGAAGAAGCCGATGAAGAGGAAGTGACATATGGTGGTATGTCGGACGCGACGACATACGAGGACGTAGAAGATACACAAGGCGATCAGTTTGGTGTGGATGATGACCTGGACCAGATGTTGCGTGACGCAGAGGGAGATATCACAGAGGACAAACAATATAGGAAGTATCAGGGATTGTTGGAAGACCAGAGAACTCTTTTGTACCCAAATTGTGGTCAGGGGCACAAGAAGCTACGCACTACACTGGAGCTCATGCAATGGAAGGCTGTGAATGGTGTGTCAGATAAGAGTTTCGATGAGTTGCTGTCGCTCATAAAGAAGTTCCTCCCGGAAGATAACACCCTACCAGAATCCACGTATCAAGCCAAACTGGTTCTGTGTCCCTTAGGATTGAAAGTACGGAAGATACATGCATATCGCAACGACTGTGTCCTATATCGCGGTGAATATGCCGACTTGGATGTCTGTCCAGTGTGCAAGGAACCCCGGTATAAGACGAAGCGTGACTATCCAGGTGAAGTAGATGGGGTGCGTGTGAAGAAGAGAGCACCGACAAAAGCGTTGTGGTATTTTCCTCTGATTCCAAAGCTGGTGCGTATGTTTGCAAACAAAGCGCATGCGAAGATGATGCGTTGGCACAAAGAAGAGCGTAAGGTCGACGAAATGCTTAGGCATCCGGCAGATGGCTCGCAGTGGAGGATGGTCGATCGGAAGTACAAAGACTTCGCAGACGAGGTCAGAAACATAAGGTTCGGTTTGAATACCGATGGGATGAATCCTTTCGGAGACATGAGCAGCAGCCATAGAACCTGGCCAGTCACACTATATGTGTATAATATTCCTCCATGGTTGTGCATGAAGATAAAGTACATAATGATGCCGTTGTTGATCCAAAACCCCAAGCAACCCGAAAATGATATCGATGTCTACCTGAAACCTTTGGTAGAAGATCTTCAAATGTTATGGAACGGTGTAAAGGTCTGGGACGAATACAAAAGGGAGTATTTTAACCTGCGTGCAATGTTATTTGTAACAATCAACGATCGCGGCCGCTGGTAACTTTATCAGCCTAAGCGGCAAAGGCTTCAAAGCGTGTGTGCAGTGTTTGGATCAAACCGATGGCACGTACATGGAAGGCTCTCGGAAGATGGTGTACATGGGGTATCGCGGGTTTCTTGTTGAACCCGCATTGCGGAAGAAACGCAGAAAATTTAACGGGAGGAAGAACATCGTCCCACCGAGGCATCGAAGTGGCAAGCGGTGTTTGCTATGGTGAAGGATCTGAAGGTAGTTTTTGGAAAGTGTCAGGAAGCAAATCATGCGAATGATGAGGATGGCCATGCACCCATATGGAAGAAGAAGTCAATATTTTGGGACTTGCCTTCTTGGGAAGATTTGGATGTTCGCCACTCTTTGGACTTCATGCACATCACCAAGAACGTCTGTGTGAGCTTCCTAGGCTATATAGATCTGCGGAAAATCGAAGATACGGTGAGTGCTCGGAGCGACCTTGAAGTCTGGGTATCGGGAAGAACCTACACCTGAAAAAAGAGTGCGGAACAAGCTGTACCTCTGACGTGAGTTATACTCTAAGCAAAGAAGAGAAAAAAAGCGTGATAGAGTGTCTTAGCAGTGTGAAGGTCCCTTCCGGATACTCGTCGAACGTAAAGAGATTCGTAAATATGAAAGAGAACAAAATTTTACATCTAAAATCTCATGACTGTCTTGTGCTGATGACACAGTTGCTCCCGGTGGTTTTGAGAGGTGTACTGCCCAAGTGGGTTAGGGGGACAATCACAAAGCTGTGTTCGTTTTTCAACGCTGTTTCCCAGAAGGTCATAGATCCAAAAAAACTGGGTGAGCTGCAGGCTTACGTGGTACAAAGTGTGGTTAGCCTCGAGATAATCTTTCCTCCTGCCTTTTTTGATATCATGGTTCATCTCACTGTTCATCTAAGCAAAGAGATAGGTATTCTTGGGCCCGTTTATCTCCACAGCATGTTCCCTTGCGAGAGGTACATGAGCGTACTAAAGAAGTATGTACGTAACCGTTCTCGGCGGAAGCATGCATTGCCGAGGGTTATGTGACGAGGAGGTGGTCGAGTTCTATGTGGACTACATTGATGATCTAGACCCCATCGGCGTCCTATATCACGCCATGAGGCGAGGCTACGAGGTAAAGGGACACTTGGAGAGAAGTAGTTGCATGCAGCGATCTTGGACATTTAAACAAGCACATTTCACTGTGTTGAAGCAATCGGCAGTAGCCGCCCTATATGTCCTCCAACACAAGAATGCTCTACGTCGCCAGTTCTCATAGAAGACTGATACGTGGATAACACTGAGACACATGGATTCTTTCGGCGCATGGTTACAAAACCATATCCTTAAGAGCAAGCCCAACAATGAACAGTTGCAACACCTGGCTCGGGGACCCTCCGTTGAAATTGTGAGATGGCAGGGGTACGAGATAAATGGTTACACATTCTACACGAGATCACAAGATAACAAAAGCACAAACCGAGCAGTGATTATGCGTATAGAAGCCACCGACAATAGAGGCAGGGTGGACACATATTATGGATTCATAGAAAAGATATGAGAGCTCGACTATGGGCCTTTGAAAGTCCCATTGTTTAAGTGCCAATGGGTAAAACTAAATGCAGACGGTGTGAATGTCGACAAATACGGCATGACTACCGTGGACCTCCAAGAAGTCGGCTACTTGAGAGAACCATTTGTTCTCGCGAACGAGGTGGGACAGGTCTTCTACGTATTGGACATGTCAAGCAGACCAAAGAAGAATCAAATCAAAGACAAGAAGAAGGAACAGCCAAAGCGACATGTGGTTCTCTAAGGCAAACGAAGGATTGTCGGAGTAGAGGACGTTACTGACGAGGAAGAGTACGATCAGTTCGATGAGATCCCTCCATTTTTAGTAGATGTCGATATAAGCATCCTGGATGACACAGGCATGTATGCTCCGCACATACACCGCGATCACGATGAAGGAAGAATTGTAAAGACAAAAAATGTAAATGATTAGGATGACACTTATTATGTGGTCATATTAAATATATTATGTGGTTGTATGAACTATATTATCATGTAATAGCATTTTTAAGAATTTATAAGGTGGAAGCAATATTTTTGGAAAGAATAATGGCCACATATTTAGAAATAAAAGTAATGCCAAAAAATATTTTTTTTGTATTTTCGAAAAGAATAATGGGCTATGTACATATTTAGAAATGAAAGTAATGCCAAAAATATTTTTTAGTATTTTTGAAAAAAATAATGGCCTAAGTACATATTAGAAATGAAAGTAATGCCAAAAAAGTTTTTTTAGTTTTTTGGAAAAAATACTGGGCTAAGTACATATTTAGAAATGAAAGTAATGCCAAAAAAGATTTTTTTTAGTATTTTTGTAAAGAATAATGGGTTAAACACATATTTAAAATGAAAGTAATATAAAAAAGATTTTTAAGTATTTTTGGAACAAAATAATGGGCTCAGTAAATATTTCTAAAAAAAATACAAGGCAAAGGCATGGCGGCTCAAACCAGCGACCCGGACGAGAGCCCAAGACTTAAACGCCACGCGCTAGCCAAGTGAGAGGAAGTTTCATTTCAACATGAGAAGGCGCAATGCCTTCTTAAACGTTACCGATAGACTAGTACGCCACAAGCTTGGCCACGTGTGATGGCGCCACTTCTACAAGCGGTTCGTACTACCAACCGCTTGTAGAAGTGACCTCTACAAGCGGTTTGTATCACCAACCGCTTGAAGAGGCCTTTACTATTTCGCGGGCCGAAATTTGAACGGCGCGCTACCCGGCATCTACAAGCAGTTCGTTCTATAAACCGCTTGTAAAAGTGTTCTCTACAGGCGGTTAAAACTACGAACCGCTTGTAAAGGTATTATCACAAGCGGTTTGTAATACCAACCGCTTGTAGAGACCTTTCCTATATAAGGCAGAGGGTTCGCGGCCGAAATTTTCTAAGTCCTTTGCCCCTGTCTCCCACAACCGTTCCGTCGCAATCTCGCCGCGCCCCACCGCCACCACCCTCGCCGTCGTCGAGCACCGCACGGCCGTACCTCGCCGTCGTCGAGCACCGCACGGCGGCCGCCTCCTGGACACTACACCTCGCCGTCGTCGAGGTTCTGCGCAGGACTCGCGACACTGACCACTGTGCGCAGGCGACCAGCCTCCGCCACCCTGCCGGCGAGCACCTTCGCCGGTGAGCCCCCTCGCTCCCGTTCGCCGTGGACCTCCTCCCGCCACTTTGAAGGCGAAGGGCGAGTATTGAGCCCCTTCCTTCCCCTGCCCCCATTGCTCTGTGATGCACTTGTAGTGTTCGACGGAGTGCGCGCGCGGTGGAGATGCTCCTATTGCTCCCCTCTGTCATGCTACCATTGCTCCTCTCTCCTTCTCCTCACTCCCATCTGTGGTGCTCCCATTTGCTACTGCTCATTGGCCAAGTTTGGTACTGCTCTTGCTCTATGATGATTGCTACAACTTGTTTGGTACTGCTCATTGCCCAAGTTTGGTACTGCTCTTGCTGTATGATGATTTCTAGATGTGGCTTGTTAACTCCTTAATCCTATGTGCATGGTCTTATACTGCTTGAACTTAGAATCCTTTATTTGTTCAATGAGCAGTGCTGAACTAGAGTTTTAAGTCCTAATTTCAGATTATACAATATGAGGTTTGAAGGCAATTAACAGTTGGATGGCTAATTAACTTTAGCAATCCTTTAATTGCAAGCTGAGAGCAATAGTCCTTTATAACATTGATACTGCTCATTGTCTTTTATGTGATTTTCCTTCAGTTTGACCATGCACATGTGGTAGGATTAATTGAGTACAAATCTGAGAGCAACCCTTTAATTTCTCTATGCTGCTCTATGTGGAGATGTTGCCGGATTTGGGGATTAGGGATGTTGGTGCTGCTGGATTTAATGCCAATTGAGGTGGATTTGGGGACCTTGCTCAATTGAGCAAAGGGGCTAATACACCTCAATTGAGCAAATTGCTTGATGATGATTGCATAATTTTTAGCTTTAATAAGCGGTGATGCAATAATTGCCCAAATTGGAGTTGGATGGCTAATTAAGTTTAGCAACCCTTTAATTGCAATCTGAGAGCAATTTATAATCTTTCTAATCTGAGCTTTAAGCTGATTTGGTTGGATTAGTGGCTGCCATGTTTTTCATGTAAGCCGGTGATCATGAATTTATATGCATGCATCTAACTACTTGCTACCTTTTGAGAGTGCAATTAAGAACCGCTTGGCCCCAGATGCTTCTAGCTCCCAAAACTGCCATGCCTGATGTTCAGAATTGGGGGGGACAGAATTGTATATTCCCCATTTGAAGATAATCTGGAATTGGTTCCCATGGCTCAGACGATCGAATCATTTTTTTTTGTATCGTTTGTATGAATTATTTTTGTATCGAATCAGTTTTTGTATCGTTTGTATCAATTAATCTGGAATGTAAGTTGGACCAGAAATCATGGATCCATGGTTGTGAAATCTTTCTCCGGATTTTCGGTTCCAATTATTAAGTTCGTAATGTTGTATTCAAATATTGCAAAACAAATTCAAATATTGTATTTTTTCATGTGGACGAATGCATTAAATGCTCTATTATTTCGCGTTCTTGCACAGCGATAGATGGCGCACTCCGGACGTGACCTTGATTTCGAAGCGGGAGACGAGTTTCTACTAAACGAAATCGCGATGGGCACCTTGATAAGCTACGTAGAGGCCAACCTAGTGGATCCGGCCGTCCCGGCTCAAGCGATTGATCAGTGCCTGGCTCAAGCGGTGATCAACCGGCAGGTGGTGGTGATCATGCCATTCAGGCTGAAGTCAATGAAACTAATGTCGACGGCTGTGAGGTATATAAAGCCTGGACACTAAAATGACCTTATCTTATCATGTTAATTCATAGCAATAATCCTCTGACACGTGTTCCTCTTCTTTTTTCAAGCCGGCAACGTCCAACAGCCAATCCAAGCAAATACGAGAGCCTAACAAAAAGCCGTTGACAAAGTATGTGATTACTCAAGTTTGACCCTTTGGGAAGTCGAAGCCCTATGTCGGCACTTGCCCCTTCAACAACGCTGCTTGAGTCATTGTGAGGATCACGTCCTATTAGCATCAAGACATGGCCCAAGGTTCCTCTGACTCTGAAAGAGCTGCTCTGGAAGGATATAAAGGAAAACTTCACGATTCCGACGGCTCACGAAAACAAGTGCAAGAAATTTACTCTGAGCAAGATGGCGTTATGCTTTCAGTCGTGGAAGAGCGTGCTAAGTAAAAAGTACGTGGAGACCGGAACAACCCCAGACTTCAATAAGTATCCGAAGCTAGCGGATCACTGGCATGCATTCGAGGAGTACAAGCTGTCGGCTGAAGGCAAGGCCGCGAGTGAGCAGAACAAGGCCAATGCTCAGAAGAAAAAATACCACCACCATCTCGGGTCCGGTGGTTACATCAAGGCTATGCCGAAATGGGAGAAGCAGGAAGATGAGCTTAGAAAAAAAGGGTATAATAACAGAAACAGAAGACTGGGAGCTCCGCCCACGCAACTGGACCTTGGGCCACGGAGGGAGGCTGAAGGATGATGGCAAGTTGGAGATGGCACCACAAGTGCAACCCGTGAAATAAAGGATTGTGGAAGCCATCGAGAAGCAACGTGCAGGATCCTTGGTGGTAGACAGGGAGAATGATGAGCTTACCTACTCACTCGGGAACGCAGAGCATCCAGGAAGGACACGAGGACTTGGCAAGCAGGTGCCGTGGATGGCTGGCTTCTCAAATGATCAAGCCACATACCGGAGCCGGGAAAGAAGGAAAGTAAGAGAACAAAATAGAGTCAGCAAAATCGAACGGGAGCTCAAGGAGCATAAGGAAAACATGGCAGAAATGCTAAAGCGGGAAGTGCATGCTGCAATCGCCAGTCTTCAAAGACCAGGTGGGGTTGTCCTCATGCCTCCGGACAACGTGGTTAGTCCCCGACCTCCGGTCGTGAAGCGACTACGCATCAAACAAGCGTGTCGACCGGCGAAATGCAGGCCCGTTATCCGTGGGCGACATCACGTGCCCGCCAATGTGAGCTCTGGCGTCCAAGCGCACAACCTCACCCTCGGTGGCTTACGCTTTAGCCTTCCGGTGCGGTCGGGCGGACATTCCCTGTAACCCTATACCGCGGGATACTCTAAGGTCACGGTGGGCGAGGTGGTGGCGGTTGAGGATATGGAGCTCGATATTGCGGGAGGAGCGATGTGACCAAGCTTGGAGAGGCCATCCATAACATCATCCTCTGGCGGAAGAAGTACCCGTGTTTTCTAATGGTGCGGAGGTGACATCTATCTGAGACAGAACACTCACAGAGGCGGAGCTCACCTCCTCCACCAAGATAGGCCACGCCACCACGCATAGCGCCTCGCCGGTGAGACAAAGCACTCCACCACCGGCTAGCGCTATCTTGAAGCCCAACACCGCCCTTGACCCCTCAAAGCAAAAGGAGGCGGCGACCTCAGAAACAACGGGCCGACATCTCCCCAAGTAAGAAGCTTGCTAGCAAAAGGAGCATTCTGCGGTTAGAGCGACACCAAGCAGCGAGGCGGCGGTTTCCCATTCAGACAGAGAATGAAGGAACCGAAAAATACCTTCGAGATGGCGCCGGAGAGCTAAAAAGCGAGTCGAAGAAAGCTGTTGACGCATGGATACGAGGGTATAAAGCTAAAACAAATCCACCGCCAAAGGCGAATTGATTCAAAGATCGCGGACTTCTTCGCGACAAGCTATTCAGCACCGACCGCCTCTCATGCCGACTACCAAAGAACTATCGAAGCACGTCTTTAGAGCAAACAACCTTGGGCACATACATGAGCAAGGAAGAAGCGGGAGGAGGCAAAATGTCTCTGAGATGGAGTATGATTTCATGAGGAAGGCGGCCTTGATAACATAAAGCCGCCCGTGGATTAGCGATGATCTTCCAACGGCACAAGTCGGTGGCCATTTAAAATTTGGGCGGCCGTTGCTGAACCGAAGGACATAAGGAAACTACCGGTTAAGATGCGGCAGCGCATGAATGATACGAACACAAGTCCGCTAGAGATATGCTCATTGTTGCGTCTCGTTTCAAGAACAACATTTGTTTAGAGGAATGATCAATTGATAAATCTTGATTTTGAAGGCGGTACAATGTGTACCATGCGAGCGCCAAATCAACGTGTCCTTCATGACCTCTTTGATGCTGTGAGTGTCGACTCCACAAGATGTATATATATATCTATACATCTTGCTTGCGAGAATCCTAATTAATTAACTTAATTAACCAATTTTCTGTAGAATGGAGATACAAAGACTTAGGAAGCAGAAGCCGAACTCGATTGGCTTCCTTGACCCTTGGTTGGTCAACGAGTAAGTCGGGCAATACCCTGGAAAACAAAAGAAAATCCACGACTACGTTGTACATGCACTAGTACAACAACACTACAAGCCATACATACTTCTGCCATTCAACTTTAAGTATGTTTGATGTCCTCACTAACATCTCGTTCTTATATTGCTTAAGGCACACGATGGCACACTATATATTGTTTAATTACATGTCATAAGCTGTTGCAATATATTAATAGGTTCCTTGGATCCTTATAATCATAAAGCTTGACCAAAGCATGATCATCATCCAAGACTCACGGAGAAAACCGCAAAAGGAATACGGTGGATAATTGACCTCCTTAACAAAGGCGTTCGAGCTTTCAAGAGATTGAAAGGGCGTTTTAAGAAGGAATTCGATGTCAAGCTAAGCGGTAGATGCGCTAAAGCAGCGTAATTGCCCTTTGTCAATTAATATTTACGTGTTATTCTTGATCTATAATTGCCTCGCATCGACCATAGGTAAAACAACAATCTGCGGAAAACAACCTATGTGGCTACTATGTGTTCCACTATATCCAAATGATGTGCCACAATGTAGCTTGAGCCTCAAACTCTGAAGAGGTTCATATATATATACTTGCAACCATGCATCTAGCAACAACTTAATAACGTTCTTATGTGCTCCATTAATTTACATTATGGGTGCACGTATTTATTATTTTTCACTTTAATTGAATTGGCGACCCGACATGGATAAACATCTTGAAGTGTTACCACATCATCGGTGCTCGCATTACGAGAACAACTATTGGCTTTATTCTCGATGAGGTCATTAACTCGAGGCGAGTTCCATTATCGAGAATCATATTCAACACGAACGAACTAGGGACGATTTCTCGTCGTCAAAAAGCGTCGGGAAAATCTTGCAAGAAAAAAATGAACTATTTTGTCCATTTGCACAATGTATATTAATTATAAACTTTGTAAATTTGGCGGTGCATATAAAGTGTACATTATTACATGTATTATCTAATATATTTAAGCTTGTGTGATCGCTAATTATATGCTCATCGTATATGTATTTAAATTTAAGCGACAAATAAAAAATCCCTGCGAAATATATATTTAAATATCTATTTACGCCACGAAATGAATTAACAAGGTGGTAATTAAAGCTGCGTTTGCATAAGCGGTTATTCAACGCTTGCGGAGATGCTCTCTGCAAGCGGTTCGTGGCTCAACCGCTTGCAAAAAGCCCCACGTGGCCTCTGAGGCCGCCAGCGCCATCGCCTGCGAACGCTTGCGAGAGGACATCACTAGCGGCTCTGGGAGCCGCTTGTGATCCCTCGAGCATCGATCATGATTGCGCAAGCGGTTCTAAAACTGCTTGCACAGGCCTTACGAGCCGCTTGGCCTACCCCGATCCGCAGTAGTGTTTCAGGCAACGCCAGGAAAAATCTATGATGAATATGATATATGGCACATGTAGAATGGGACTTTCCGTTTGTCATTCTTAGAACAAATCGTTTTAATTATAAATATACTACACGTTCCTATGGAAAAAAAAAAGGTGTGTGTTACCTTAGCAAGTTTTAGAGCGAACATTATGGAACTCTTTCTTTAAAAAGTGGGTTTAAATCAGAAATATCCCTCTGTCCTAAAATACGAGAGTTTCTATAGATTTGAGAACCGATTAAGAAGGCTTGCAAAAAAAACATGTATCCCTACTCCACCATTAGAGATTATCGGTTTATACATGCAATTGGTGAGATTGACGGATTTTTAGGGTGTTGATTAAAGCACTCCGGCGAGCCCCGTTTAGGAGATTGGCTGATTTTTAGGGGTGCAATTAATGAGATTAGTGGATTTTTAGGGTGTTGATTAATGATAAGGTTAGAGGGGTGACTGAATGGGGCTCCGATGCGGGTCCCATTTAGAAGTAATTATGAGTTGTTTCCCTTATGCACCTAAAATATCTTATATTTGAGCATAAATTTTGAATGTTTGGATTCCTTATATTTTAGGACGGAGGGAGTAGTTTCCGGTGGATAAAACAAGGTGTGTTACCTCAGACAAGTTTCACGGTGAACGTAATGGAGCACTCTCTTAGAAAAGTGGGTTTTAATTAAAAATAGATTCCGATGGATAAAAAAGTAAGTTACCTTGATAGTTTAGGGGGAATGTTATGAAACACTCTCTCACTACAGGAATCGGACTCTGTGTATCAGTGGTAAAAGCCGACAACATAGGCCGCAAAACCATTGACACGGGCAGTGTGTCGTCGGCTGGCTAACGACACAGGTCCGTCACAACTTTGATGACATAGGTCATCTATGTCGGCGACCTCGTTGACACATACGCATCGACCGGTCTGTCATCTGCCACAAATCAATGTCGGCGGCCACTTTCAACCGCCGACATAGATACAACTTAACGGGATGACTATGGGAGGACGCTCTGGTGTGTGGGCCCTGCAGTACAACTTGAGACCCACAACCAATATTTGTGTCGGTGGTGTTAGTGGTTGTTGCTAACACACAATTAGTGTTTCTGTCGACTGTTTTAGGTGTTGCCCCCCGACACAGATAGGGTCTGTGTCGGTGGCTACTCGTTAGCTGCTGACACATACCCCACCTGGGCTGTGCCTAGTGTGCTCTGGTGGCCATCTATGTCAGCGGCCCTATTATAGCCACCAGCACAGATGTATTCAATGAAAACGACAGTTGTTTAGCTCCCGACAAAGGCCCCAGCTAGGGTTGGCTGTAGTGCTCCCTAGCAAACGTCCAAAAGCATCAAAACATCACATAGTCCGCACATTTGACAACATTTTACATGTTCGGAGTATAATGATCATCAAGTGCACATAGAACAATCCCACATAGTCCAAAAGCGCATAAACCTAGCTATGTGTCATTGTACTACTGGGTTTTGCGAACTACCAAATGAATTGAAAATGTCTAGGACCTCGTTGGTGAACTGCTCTCCAGCTGACCTTGCGTAATCCCTCCCTGTTGTAGATTTGTCGCATGTGCTAGTGTGGCTGTGCCGGAGATATAATTAGAAAAAACACACATTACTTTGATGTTCTTAGATTGCAAAAAAAGGAAAATACAAATGGAATAACATGTGAGATAGATTTTTGTGTCGGTGCTTACCTTGGAGAAGTCATCGGTGTAGGGCCAAACTGGAGCACGGGAACGAGGGAGGCAGTACGAACCATGGGGGAGTGTCGGTTTGTGTCGCCGGGCCCCCCGGTGTCTCTGAGAAGACGAATAACTGTGCAGGAGGCATCTATGGCTGGCCAAAGGGTCCCACCCTGCCGCTGTTGTGGATATGATATGTTAGCATCTAAAACGTGTGAGGACAACCCAGCTATATATATATATATATATAGTAAAAATAACAGGGGCTCCCTGTGGTCCGGACCCCATTCTTTAGACCATCCGATCAGCTTCAATAATCGTGCGTCTAAACGGGTTTTCCAGCCTCTGCCACTAATGAAACCCGCTAATCCACCAACATGTTTTTAATGACCCTGGTTATTTCGGGTGTGCCCCAAATTCAAAGTGTCCCTTTCTTCCATATTCGATAGGGATGGCTGCCCATACGCGCCGACGAGCTCGCGTCCTCCGCCCCGGCAACCTCACGTCCTCCGCCCAGGCGACCTCGCCGTCCTCCGCGCCGGCGCACCCTTCCTCCTCGATCCGCGCCGCCATGACGCCGTCCGTCCCCGATCCAAGCGCGGCGACCCTTACCTCGACGCGGCGGCCCCGGCCTCCTCTCCTCCAGATCCAAGCGCGGCGACCCGCCGCACCCCTTCCTCCTTGCTCGGCGTGGCGCCCCTTCCTCCTCGCCGACCGGATCCCGGCGTGGCGGCATCTCTCCCAGCGCGCGAGAGGCACCGGTCGCAGCCCCTTCTCCTCCACGGCGCGGGCTGGCGGCGTGCCGCCCCTCTCCTTACCTCGGCGGCGGCCCGGCCTCCTCTCCAGCAGAGATCAAGCGTGGCGACCTGCCACCCCTTCCTCCTCGCCGGTCGCGGCAGCCCGTCTTCTCCACGCACTGCCACAGGAGTCGGTCCGCGCCGCCACCGACGCCATCGCCCTTGGATTTGCGATGCGGTAGGGAGGCCGCCGCCAATCCTCGCCCTTCTCGCCCGTCTTCTCGAGCTCTTCCACTCCGTAAGCATCGAGAACAAGCAATTCTTACGTGAGTAGATGCTGGTCCCTATTATCTAATTGTTCTTGCTTTCAGGTGTAGTGACTCGATTGTGATCACCGTTTTGCTGATTTTTCGAGCTTTTTTGCAGGTGTTCTGTTGAACATGCTCGTGAACCCGATCCTCCCTATGAGGGTATATACCCAAGTAATTTGCGCTGTGGCGTGCATGTATTTTGGAGATGGAATGGTAGTAGTAGCAGTAATGTTCAGTATGCATGGAGTGCAGCATGTGGTCCATACAGGTTATGGGGCTCTGTATGATAATTTTGATTATCCTTGTGTCTCGATAGCATGCAGTGCAGCATGTGGTTCTTGTGAGGTGATGGGGGACGGGGTCCCGATCTTCCGACAGGTATGGATAAACACGATTGGTGGAGAACTCGACGTTAACGATCCGGCTTCCAATCAAAACAGATCTAAGCCTGCAATCGCTACACCACTGTCTCCGTTCG
Source organism: Raddia guianensis (assembly GCA_036346415.1). Lineage (NCBI taxonomy): Eukaryota > Viridiplantae > Streptophyta > Magnoliopsida > Poales > Poaceae > Raddia > Raddia guianensis. The sequence goes on from CM070544.1 coordinate 28,942,563, forward strand.
TTATCAACCACGCCAAGACACGGTTGACCTCACCACGAAGGCTAATTCCTCCAAGCGAATCAAAAACACGAGCAAGAACACGGTAGATGCAATCTCAATATTACAGAATACCGATTAAGCACACGAGTTGGGGTTCCTGTTGGGGATTAGATTACGGCCCATTGCCATGGCCCACTCCCTGACGGCTCAATCGAACGGCCTACCAGGGCCCAGTTCCCTGGAAGGTTCTATCTGGCCCATATGCATCCTGCCGAACAGCTTCTTGGTTGGCACGGTGCGTAACGGCCTAGGATTAGTGTTCGAGTCCTACTCGAACAAGAGTTACTGCGGCTACGTGAAGACCGGACGTGGTTTCCGGATTGGATAAGGAGTCGTGATCCCCAAGACTAGGGTATGCCTTATCTACCTCGGGATATATTTGGCATGTATGAGTTAATTCACGATCTCGTAGTTGGCGACCCGATATTCCCTCGGTAGGTTGGTTTGTTACGTACTATATAAGCAGGCCCCTATGGCGTTTAGAGGACCACGGCATCGAGTTTTACATCTTAGCATCTAGTTTAGAGCTTTGGCACTTGTACCGCATAATCTCGCCGAGACTTGTTAGTCTCGTCGAGCCATCTCTTGTATTCATCTCGATATATAAGAAAGGTGGGCGTGGGGCTATTATCTCTCGAGAGGCTGAACCGGGATAAAACCCACATCTCCTGTTCGTTCTTTGTTCGTGGTTGTTGGCGTGTCTCCTATCTCAATCTTAAAGAACCTTAGCGACTTGAGATCGATATCTCAACCGTCGGCAATTTGGCGCCGTCCGTGGGGACACGCAGTCGAGCATGTCGAACTCCGTCGGCGATCTGAGAGATACTTCACGAGGGCTACGACTCGGAAGGGCGAGGATGTCTCATCCTGTCGATTCAGATCGATCTGTTCGGTCTCGAGCGCTTTCGCATCCGGCGAGATGTCTCCGCTTACATGGCGTAGATAGCCTCGGATCGCACTCCCATCATCGGCAGCGACTACGGAACCGATGATCTTTACGACGGTTTAGATTTGTCGATTCCAAGGCTATGTCGGTAGATTCCACTGTGGAGACACACGGCGATGACACCGTCTAGCATGCCTTCGCATGGCCCCGCGGCATTAACATGGCGATGTAGGAACCTCGAGGATCCCCGCGGCCGTGGCGGCGGGCGAGGTCGGGCAGATTAACTCGCTTTCGGCATCAAGGCGAGGCTGCAGCAGTCGCTTTCGCGAGCAAGATGTCGTCGCCGCTGACCTCGGCGACTCCATCAATTAGACCTTAGCGCGGTTTAGCGACCGGTGTAGCGGCAGCGTCGCGACCCACCTCGCGTGCCGATGCTAAGTCTCCCGGCGGAAGCTTCCCCTGTTCGGGTCAATTCCCCGCGTGACCGGACTCCAGACGGGTAGAACGCGGATGGTTCAGGGATCCCGGGACCCATAGATCAAAGTCGGGAACGGCTCGAAGCTATGGCAACGGTCCTTAGATCCACCAATCAAGCTGATCTCGCCGCATAGGCGTCTTTGTTGCTTCTAACCTAGAAACGGTGGTGAAGGCCTAAAGTCTCTAGGAGAAGTCAACAATTCCTCCAGGCAACGCAGCCAAACTGCCCGGAATGGTTCGGACAGCTCTGATCGATCGCGTGACCTTCGTCACCATCGAAGGGTCACTGTCCATGAGCAGGCTACCCGTGGTCGCCGTCGCTCGCCAAGCCCTCTTAGTCATCGCGACCACAGGGGCAAGCGCGCGCGCGATGATCACGGACGGCTCCCTCGTGAGGAGCGCGTCGTCGCAACCACGAGGAAGGAGCGTGGTGGATTGTCCCGGAGAGAGTTTCTCCAGGCCGAGTCATCCCGTTCAGCAGGAGTTCCTCTGCGCAACAGGACCAACGTCTTCTCAAGACTAGGTTACGCGGGGAGGTGGCGGTCATATGCTTTGGGTGTAGGGCTTTCTCGACGAGCTTCGAGCTGTCCGGTGGCCCTCAAAGTTCAAGCCGGTCACATGGAGAGGTACAATGGGACTCGTAACCCGGAGAATTCCTTTCCATCTCGCTTCGGCCATCATGGCGGCGGGGTGTGAGCTTCGTTATGGCTAATTACCTCCGATCGTCCTTGAGGGTCTTTGCCGGACGTGGTCATTCAATCGGCCAGGAGGGTTCCATCAGCTCGTGGAACCACTTTGTGACGCTTCGATCGCTAATTTCCGGAGGCATTACGCGTGCGTCTGGGTAAGGAGGATGATCGCACCGGATGATCCAGATGAATGGGAGACCCTCCGCAACCGTGAAGCGTTTCATTAAGATCCGCAACACGATCCCGAACATCTCGGATGAATCATTGTCCGCGCCTTCAAAAGCGGAGTCATGACGGCGGCTCTCCGGATCTCGAGATCAGCGAGACTGGACCATAACGACCTATTCAAGGCGGTGATCGCTATGCCAACGCTGCAGAGCGCGTTGAGACAAAAAGGCGTTCGACAAGGGCGAGCGCCGCCCACTGGTGTGGATGAGAAGAAGAAGAAGCAAGAAGACAATGTTCACGGTGACAAGAAGTCCCGAAGAAGAAGAACAAAGGTGATCACGAACAATACCGTCGAAGGTATGGATCGCGCACCTCCTCCCAAGGATGGGCAGAAGAAGCCCAACAATAATTATAAGGGTAAAAAGTCTGCTCAGGGAGACGGACAAGGCAAGAAAGGTCCGGGTGACCGATTTTGCAAATTCCACCAGCACTACGGGCACGATATACGTCACTGTAGAACTTGGGCTGCAAAGCTCGAAGATTTCTACAACGGCAAGGGCTCAATGCCCACCCTGCCCGAACAAGGTGATGCCGGTAAGGCCAAGCGCCAAACCGACGATGGTGATCGGGAAGATGATGATGAATATCAAGAGCCCGTGAACCATATCGCCGTCATTTTCGTGGCTCCTCGACTTACACCTCTTGGCGCAGCCTCAAGGAAGCTGCTCGGGAGGTCCTAGCGTTGAAAAGGCAAAACCTCGGCTGAATCGATGAAGTGGTGAGGTCCACATCTCCTTCTCTCGGGAGGATTGCCCCACCGAGATGACCAAGCCTCGCGGCTCCCACTGGTGGTCGCCCCGACCATCAGCAACGCGAGAGTTGGCCGTGTCTTAGTGGACGGCGGGAGCGCTTTGGACTTGCTTTCTGCTAAAGTCTTGGACGAGATGCAAATTCCTCGTTCCAAGCTGAAGGAAGTCGCAATGCCCTTCTACGGAATTGTTCCGGGAGAAGCTGTCAAGCCGTTGGGGCGAGTTGTCCCGCACTGTCACCTTCGCAACCCAAGCAACTTCCGGACAGAGTTGATCACTTTCGACGTGGTCGACTTCCCATCGGCGTACAACGCAATCTTGGGCAGGCCATCTCTCGGTAAGTTTATGGCCGTGTCCCACCACGCTTACCATTGCGTGAAGATACCGGGTCCTAACGGTGTGATCACGGTCAAGGGCAACTACAAAGCTGCTCTGGATTGCGACGGCGTCCCTGCCTCGTCGACCAACTTCCGCCGCGCGGTCCTGAAGTTCCGCAGACCAAGTCTGCACGCCCTAGGGTCTCCCTTCAGCCAGGGGGAGAAACCAAGGAAGTTCCGCTGTCACTTGATGATACTTCCAAGGCAGTTCACTTAGGGGCCAATCTGGACCCCAAATAGGAAAGCGAGCTCATTGCCTTCCTCCGAGCTAATGCAGATGTATTCGCCTGGGAGCCATCTGACATGCCCGGAGTCCCAAGGAGGTGTCGAGCACAAAGCGTCTGTCGGCGGACAAAAAGCTCGTTTCGCCAAAAGCAAATCGCTTTTAGAATTCAAACAAGGGATCATTAAAGATCGACTTGGCAAATTGCATTCTTTGGGTTCATCCGCGAGGTTGATCACACCAGTGGTTAGCCAACCTGTCATTCTAAAGAAGAAAGGCGGCAAGTGGAGGATGTGTGTCGATCACACAGATCTGAGCCGCTTGTCCTAAGGACAATTTCCGCGCCTCGTATTGACCGGTGGTCGATCGATGCGGACGCCCAGCTTTCGAGTTTTTAGATGCTTACTCGGTTACCACCAAATAAGCATCTCCCGAGGATGAAGAGAAGGCGCCTTCATCACCCCTTCGGCACTTTCGCTGCTCGACCATGTCTTTCGGTCTGCGCAATCTTTGGTGCCACGTTCGGTAGCTTGATGGAGAAGACCTTCCCGAACAGCCTTGGAAAAAACACGGAGGTCTATGTCGGCGACATAGTTGTAAAAACAAGTATGCTCCGGATCATGTAAAAGACACAGCAGAGACTTTTCATAATCTCACCAGCATCGAATAAAATTAAATCAGAGAAGTGTACCTTTGGTGTTCGATCTGGAATGTTGCTCGGTTATGTTATTGGCTCGCAAGGTATTTACGCCAACCACGAAAAAATCGAAGCCATTGAAAATATGCAGTGCTCCAACTACCATAAAGGAAATCAGAGCCTCATTGGGCGGATAATTTGCTCTAAGCGTGTTTATTTCCGTCAAGGCTAACGCTGGCTGCCCTTCTTTAAGGCCCGCAAGCACAATGGTTTCGAGTGGACGGAAGAAGCCGATAGATCCTTCCAGATCTGGGCGATACTGTCCAATCCTCCCATCTTGACTACCCGTGGCATGGCGGCAGCTCTGCTGTACCTAGGTTGCCGCCACAAGCGGTGGCGCTGGTCTTGGCGGTCGAAAGGGAAGGCATCAATGACCAATCTATTACGTGGCGAGGTACTTCACGGATCAAAGGAGCGTTACCACGAGGTCCGAAGCTCCTCTATGCCTTGCTCATGTCCTCCGTGAAGCTTCGCCACTATTTCGAGCGCATCAAATTTGGTCCCGACCACGTTCCCTCCGGGAGAAATCCTCGGAACAAGGAATCTAGCGGACGTATAGCTAAGTGGGCAATGGAACTAGCGAGTTTGATCGATTATTTCTTTGCCGAAGCGCTATTAAGTCACGAGTCCTAGCTGACTTTGTCGCTGAATGGACTTGCCGCCCAAATCGAGGAGCTCCCGAGCAACCCGATGAACCCTCTTGGACCATGTTTTTGATGGCTCGCGCCTTTGGAAAGTCGGGGCTGGTTTTGTTCACATCTCCTCAAGGAGAGCAACTCGATATTCTATCCAACTACACTTTGCGGCGACTAACAGCGGCTGCAGAGTACGAGCCCTCCTCGCGGGACTAAGGCGTGCAAAGTCGCTTGGTGCCCAAGCGCTAGCTGTGAAGGAGATTCACGGCTAGTCATCAATCAGTTAACAAAGAGTATCGGTCTTTGCGATGACTCAATGGCGCGATACGGTTGAAGTGAGGAAGTTGGGCGGCATTTTCGATTCTTGAAGTGCTCTTCGTGCCAAGGAAGGACAACTTCGGCGACCAGCTATCAAGTTTGGATCCTCACGCGAACCTCGCTGGCAGGGTGCTCGTCGAGCACCTTTACAAGCCCTCAATCACGTCTTGGACGAGGCGGCGAGCAGTGGTGCTGTCTCCGTTATCGAAGCAGTGCGCGGATGGACAACGCCATTTGTCCGGTACCTTGCGATGGGACCTCGCCCGACACGAAGCGGCGTTCGGCTTACAAGGCGTCTTTGCTCCATACAAGCTTATGGATGGCACCTTTACCGTCAAGGTGCTCGAGAGTTCTCTCCAAGTGCATCTCGTAACAGAGAGGTGTGTTCCTTCTTAGGGACATACACGAAGGTGTCTGTGGCGCCACGCCTCCTTCGTAACTACGGTCGACCAAAGCGTTTCGCATGGGCTATTATTGGCCCACTGCGTTACAAGATGCCCGGGACATCGTGACTAAGTGCAAGGCTTGTCAATTTCACGCCCGGAAGGCACACAAGCCCGCCCAAGAGCTCCAAACAATCCCCCCATCCTGGCCCTTTTCCACATGGGGTCTAGATCTGCTCGGCCCATTCCCTAAGGGGTACAAGCGCTATACACACCTGCTCGTCGCCATAGACACTTTTACAAAGTGGATTGAGGCAGAGCCTGTGTCGTCTCTTCACGCCAAAACGGCTGTTCGCTTTTTCAAAAGCAACGTGGTGACGCGCTTTGGGATTCCCCATAAGCTGATCACGGATAACGGTACCCAATTCCGAAGCGAGCTATTTCAGGAATACTGCGAACAGCTGAATACCAAGGTCTGTTTCGCCTCTGTGGCACATCCACGAGCAATGGAAGCGATCGGCGAGCTAGCAGACGGATAGTCCAGGTATTAAGCGGCGGGTATTTGCTGCTCTCACGAGCTGCAAGGCACAGGTTGACGAAGTTCCTTCCGTCCTCTGGGCGATTCGACTTCTGACACCGGGCGGCCAGAAACTCCTTTCCAAGCGGTCTATGGTGCGAAGCCATCCCGCCACGAAATCGTACTCGGTTCGCCTCGCACGAGCTCGGTCAATTTAGTTGACGACGAGCAAGAGCGCCTCCTCGATCTCGATCTCCTTGAAGGCACACGCGACCGGGCACAAGTCAGAATGGCGCGCTACCAGCAAGATCTTCGCCGGCACGCTGCCAAGTCAGTTCGACCAAGGGCTTTGAAGGCGGGCGACCTCGTTCTGCGCCGTGTCCAGAACTTGTCCAATGCCAACAAGTTAACTCCTCGTTGGGAGGGCCCGTTTACGATCGTTTCTTCTGCCCGCCCGGGGGCTGTTCGCCTGGCTATGGTGGACGGGAGAGAGCTGACCAGCACTTGGAACATCGACCATCTTCGTAAGTTCTTTGTGTAGGTCTTTTCTGTTTTCTTAGCCCTACGCTTTTTCTTAAAATTTCGCGCCTTAGTTCGTCCAAGTCTCTCGGGCACCATGTAAAGTTCAATCCAAAAGTTAAGTGAATTCTCGCGGCCTCTGCGCCTTTTTCACTTCTTGTCTTTTGAAGACTACCTCTTTCTCTCTGGTAACACTTGATGGCTGCCCGGCCTTGCGAACTCTTGGCTCCGCAATCTTGAGGATTGTTCCCTATCCGTATCTGGTTTCAATAAGTTCCTAAACTCAGAGTTGCGTAACATGGCCTTTCCACCTTGCGGCTAAGTGCGCTCTCGTAAGCCCTCATGGCGGAGGCACTTATTGCTCGGCGCGACCACTTGGTAAAGCTCGCTCGTAAGCCCCCATGGCGGAGGCACTTTCCTCGTTCGGTTACTCTCGGAATCGCCTAACTTACGTCAGCGGCGGACTACGGAGCGAATCAAGCAAATACGGTGTCGCTCTTTCTCCCTACGCGCGTGCTCGAGTTCGCAAGCTTCGGTTCTCGAGCATCGTCCGCATCGGGCTAGGGTGTCGCCCTTTCTCTTGTGCACTGTTGGGTTCGCAAACTCAGGTTTCGGCGAGATGCACAACGGGCTGGGAGTTAAGCGAGCGCTCTATCGGTTTTCTTAAACTTCCTAGCGTTACGCTTTTCTCTTGGTTTCATTCGTTCTTGTCTTTTCTTTGCTCTTTTTGCGAGAATAAAGGTAAGTACTTTATTACATTACTCAAAAGTTTGGTACAAGGCCCTTTCGATTCTGACAGCGGTGCTACTTAGGAGCAAGCTGCTCCTTCAGCTCCTCAACTTCTAACTTGAGGCGCCACGACTTATACGAGCCTTGATTCCTTCCCGGGCTTCAGCTCGGAGGCGTTCGATCTCCTCCTTGCTCCGTTTGGCTTGCGCTGCAGCCTCTGCCCGGATGGCCTCGACCTCCTCGGTCTTGGCCTTGTTGATCGTTCAGAGCCTCGCTCTGGCTGACTCGCTGCTCGGCCGTCTTGAGCTGCTCGTCCAGCTCCTTGACCCTTTTCTCTGCGGTGATCGCCCTCACCGTCATCCCGCGCATCTCCTCGATCTCTTCCTGTGAAGCCCACAGGGTCGAGATCTTTGCCCAGAGACCCGCGAATCATTCTTCCTTGGCGGTGGGCCTTGAGTCTCTTGGCTTCCGCCTTGAGCTGGTCCCGCCGTTGGGAAGCGTCAGCAAGCTGCTCTTCGAGCCACTTCGAGCGGCCCGGCCTCTCCTCCGCGGTGCTCGCCTCATTGGCTTGCGCGCGAAGCTCCTCGGCCTCTCCTAGGAGAGACTCGCAGGAACGCCTCTCTTCGGCCAATTGGACTTTGAGCCTTTTTACCTTCGCCTTCAGCCGGCTTCGACTTTGGGCTGGTGCAGAGGGCCCCGCTTCGGACTCCCTCGTCCTGAGGTGCTCCCGGAGCAGCGCTTGACCGGCGCTCCGCTCGATGGTGACGCCGTCCTCGAGCTCCTCCATGGTGTCCCTGAAGACACGAGAGGAAGAACAAGTTAACTACTGCGATGGCGTAGCTAAAATGAGCAAGATTTGGTCTTGGTTCCTACCTTCCCAAGTCGTTGCTTGATCCGCGACGCAGCGGTCCTCGAGCCATGCGTCATGAAGCCCTTCGTCTTGGGATGAGAGCAGACGCGTTCTTGCCGTCGCCGCCTTGATCGCTCCTTCTTCTTGCGGAGGCGCTTTTGCCGAGGCGGGAGCGGCAGGCGTAAACGCTTTCGTCTCGCGCTCCTCTCCTCTTCCTTTTCCTCTTCCGCCGAACTTCTCGGCGAGACCGAGTCGCTCCGCTTGGTGGCGCGGTACCTCCACGGCGGGGCGTCATGCGCGACACCGCTCGGGGGCTTCTTCTGTTCCTGGCGGCGGGTTTCACCACCTTTCATCGCCGGAGAATCCGTCGCCTCGGGGTGAGTTGCCCTGCGACGAAGTGCTGGCGGGACGGTTGCTCGGTCCCACTGGCAACTCCGGGCCGTCGTCTTGGCTCCTCTCTCCGTGGCGCCGTAGCGCCGTTTCTCCTGCCGCCCGGCCGCTCCACCGCGCCTTTGGCGCGTCGAGCCGCTTCGGCTGAGCTGGCGGCAGCGAGCTCCACGCCGCCGGTTTGTCCTTGAGACACGCCCGGCCTCACCGCTCGCGTCGCGCGTGCAGATGCTTTCGGGCGGCGGCGACGCTTCAGCGCCTCTTCGGCGTCATCTGTGGCGATCTCTCCTTGGGCGGTGATGAAAAGAGATCATCGTTAAGTCTATCTGATCGGTGGGTGGGAGATCTGAAGTTGGGTTTCTACATACTGCCGTGAGAGGCTTGATCTTGATCTTTTTTTGCGGAACCTTCCGCCTCTTCCTCGGGGCTCCTTGGCGGCTTCTCGCCTTGGCCCTTGGGTGTTCAGTGGCGGCGAGCTCAGCTCCACTGGTGGTGGCGCTCCTCGCAGCAGCGCAAGAAGTTTTTCCTTGTGCGACTTCCTCTTCGAGCCTCCTGCTCGGCGACTGTTCGAGCCGCGCCAAATGGCCGGGTGAGTCTGCGAGTAACGCCTAAGCCGGAAGGTCATGTTCTTTACCTCTTCGTCGCTTTGCTCGGCGAGGAGGGAGGGTCTTAGTCTCTTTCATTGGGCTGACGCGCGCCGCTTGGATGCCTTTCGATGCGCTCCGTCGCCGCAGTCTAGTCTCTTCGGCAATTTGGCGGCCGCCGTGTCGCATGGCGAGCTCAGCGTCGGCTCGGCCGCCACCTTGGGCTTTGCAACCGTCTTGGTCTTGCCCTTCTTCACCTTCTCCTTCTCAGACCCGGAGAGGTCCTCTCGATCCTCCAAAATCATTTGGTCCTCCTGCGCGTTGTCGAGTGAGCTTTAACACTAAACAACATTGCAAGTCTAGCAACCTGGTGGGTGTAAGTAATTTACGCAAATGCATGCGGGACGAAAGCACGTTCTTGTGACATGTGTGCGCCACCTGCTTGATGACCTCCCGTCCTTCTTCGCCGCCTTGACATGGCGTCAACCCTTCGGTCACCCATGCGTCGGTTGGCTTCTCTGCCCGAACAGAAGGGATTGTTAGTTCCTGTTCGGAGGAAAGAATCTATTTAGAGGTTGAGTCTTAAAGGCACTTACCCGTGCTCTCCCTTGTGATGTCCTCCCATCCCTCTATCTTGTAGAAGGGATAGGACCTCCTCCCTTGCCAGACGAGATCTGTCATTTGTGAAGTCGAATGATCTCCCTGCCCGTGAGCCCAAGGCTCACGAGGAAGCGATCTTCCTTGTCGTACCAATCCTCGGCGGTCATCTCCGGCCGAGGCATTGGCGTCCCCTTCGGCGCCTTCGGTGAAGGCGAGTTCTTGTCGCCGCTCCGCTTCTTGTAGAACCACCTCACCCACCACGCGCCCATTGAGTCGAGCAGCGGTGGGCGAGGGTCTGGCGTCGTCGGCGGTGGCGGATCTTGAGGTAGTAGCACCCAGCCGAGGCGGCGGGCTGCTCCTCGTTCTTGTGTAGTAATGGAGAACAGCCCACCGATGGATCGATGCCAGATAGCCCTCGCGCAGGTGTGCGAAGCGGCCATCTGGAGGATGGAGTTCGGATTGAGGTTCGTCACCTCCAATCCGCGATGTTCAAGAAGGCCTCGGCGAAGTCGCTCTCGGAGACCTCAACCCGAGCAGTCACGGTGTTGGTAGCGAATTCTCCTTGGCGGCTCCCGAGTATCCTCCTCTCCGGGCGACCTCCAGCTCTGGGTGTCAATGTGGCCCTCTTCCTCCCAGACCTTGGTCCTCCTCATCAAGCTAGAGCGGTGAACTTGGCCATAGCGGTTCCTAGAGTTGGACAAGCGGGTTTGGTCTTTGGAGTTCGGTGCTTGATCTTTGGCGTGGTTGGGACTAGGGCTTAGAGAGGAAAGGTGTGAGAGCAGTGGCTGGCAGCGGGCAGCTTGGGTACTTTATAGTCCCGTATGGGCAGCTCTGCAACGGTTTTGTCACAAGCGGCTAGTTTTTACCGCAGCGGCTAGGTAAAGCGGTGCTTTGTTTTCATCTTCAATGACAGGGAAGTTACTGTTGGAGTCCGCATAGCGGCTAGTTTTTCGATGTTCGCCTTTGAAGGTGAGTGCTCTGCTCGGATAGATGTCATTCCTGTTCGACGCTTAGTAGCTGCTTTCGGCACTAAGCGAGGTTTGTTCGGACCCGAACATGTCTGTTCGGTTGAAACTTAACTTTGTTGATCGATTGTTGCATGTCTTTGTAGCGCTAAATTTCCCTCTTAGTGGCTTGAGTCTCAAGAGAAGACCCCACTCTAGTGAGTCCTTCCACGAGTCTCGGGGCTAGCTGTCGGGGATTAGATTACGGCCCATTGCCATGGCCCACTCCCTGACGGCTCAATCGAACGGCCTACCAGGGCCCAGTTCCCTGGAAGGTTCTATCTGGCCCATATGCATCCTGCCGAACAGCTTCTTGGTTGGCACGGTGCGTAACGGCCTAGGATTCGTGTTCGAGTCCTACTCGAACAAGAGTTCTGCACGGCTACATGAAGACCCGGACATGGTTTCCCGGATTGGATAAGGAGTCGTGATCCCCAAGACTAGGAGTATGTCTTATCTACCTCGGGATATATTTGGCATGTATGAGTTCGTTACGATCTCGTAGTTGGCCCGGCCCGATATTCCCTCGGTAGGTTGGTTTGTTCTGTACTATATAAACAGGGCCCCTATGGCGTTTAGAGGGACCCTGGCATCGAGTTTTACATCTTAGCATCTAGTTTAGAGCTTTGGCACTTGTACACGCATAATCTCGCCGAGACTTGTTTGTCTCGTCGAGCCATCTCTTGTATTCATCTCTGATATATAAGAAAGGCTGGACGTAGGGCTATTATCTCTCCCGAGAGGCCTGAACCAGGATAAAACCCCTCTCCTGTTGCTTCTTTGTTCGTGGTTGTTCGGCGTGTCTCCTATCTCAATCTTAAAGAACCTTAGCGACTTGAGATCGATATCTCAACCGTCGATAGTTCCGCAAACCGGTAAACGGCGAAGCTGCAACGGCAGAACAATCTAAGCAAAACCCAAGTCTTAACGATAACGGCTACTAAATATATAGCGACGGCTAGGGTTTGGGGCGCTCAACCCTAGGGTTACATGGGCCACGGGCCCAAAGTAGAGGTGGCGCAGCACCCGGCAGATTTTGACGTCCTCTTGATTTCGCGATTCTGGCTGATTCTGATAGAATTTGGGCCTCAAACTGGATCCATTGAAAATCTCTCGTCGTGGGCTTGTCCGTGCATACCAAGAACGTCCAAAACGGACTTCGTATGACCGAGTTATGATCTTTTCAAGTTGGACTGCTCCTGGTGGCCGAACTGGGCTCGTGGACGACGAATTGGGTTTGATCCTTGGTTGGGCCTTGAGCAATATGGGTGTTTGAGCCTGAGGTCGTCGAGGAGGTGGAGAGGCGCCTTTCTTGAGTATGTCTTCCTGTAGTGGAGGAGGCCAAGGCGGTGGTCGAACTGGTGGCGGCAACAGCGCAATATCAACACGACGACGTACTTGCTGCTGGCTTGTACGTCCTGGCCATGGTGCGGGTCGATGATGCCATATAGTTGATGATGACACCACAGTTGATGTAGAGGATGTAGAAGATGCCGTGATATGTTGCCAACTTGTTGTTGATGAAGAGGTCGAAGATGAAGTAGTCGATCAAAAACTCGTCGACGTGCGTGCTGGCGAAGTAGTTAACGGAAATCTTGATGACCACCACATTGAGGTAGTGTTGATCATACCTATGATGGACATGGTCACATCATGAGGTATGTTTTTTTTTGTGTGTGTGGTACTCTTAAGCCCGATATGTCATGTGTTGCATATATCGCTTAATTAAGAAGTTGATGTCTGTCCCTGGCTGCAAACCTTAATTTGTTTCATGCAAGAAAGCATGCGAGTATGTCATCCACATAATTTTTCATACTTTGAATTTTCACCATTTCCTTTATTTAAAAGCATGTTGTACACAACCGATATACTCTAACCAGCAGGAAGTAAGCTGAGCATAGAACTAGATACAGGTATATGAAAATTTTTTCCATGCCCAAAAGCATGTCAGCCATTGCCGACATACTCTAATTTAAATTCTTTCCTTGCGGTAAGTATGCCGTGTACAACATACATACCCAAAAGAGTCTTGCTGTTTGTTGAATGAATGGGTGATAAAACTTTCCTTTGAACAGTTTTTTGAAAAAATGTTGGGCTCAAATGAATTTTCAGGGTGATGGAAATGGTGGCATCCCATGTCAGAAACTTAGAATGTCATTGGATAACATGGACTCTACCATAGCTGCTGCAAGATTCAGATAAAGGTCACACCGATTGGAGTTTCTTTTGATCGATGGCTACTTTTGCGCATGGATTTGCTAGAAATAGCTGCATTACATCATTAGTTTTGAATGAGTGGCTCAAGAAGGGATGTGCCACGACTCTTAGATGTGCCACCCTTTTTTATATCATTTGTAATAATTGAAGTAGTAGATAATGTACATTTCGTAGTCTCAAGGTACATACCCATGTAGTTCCCGTTGATATAATGACATACCTTCATCATGCCTTGAGAAATACGATTTACATACCTTTTTAAATACTTCATCAAATTTATGTTACATAAGTGAGTAACTTGGATTGCAAAAGATATATCGATAACGAAATTAGAAATTGCCAAGTAATTGGAAAAAAATGTATGAGGGTATATACCCAAGTAATGTGAAGAAAAAAAAGAAATTTCCCTCCAAGTAATGTAAAGAAAAAAAAAATTCCCTGCTTTGAGAATAAACTATGTAGCTAGTGAACTTCATACTAGATTTTTTTTTATTTCTCTACGTTGAGAATAAACTACATAGCTAGTGAACTTCATACCCAATTTTTAATTGACGTACCTAATTAAAGGTATGGACTAATTAGCCGGCACACTAATTACTAGTGTGCAATCAAATTCAAATTTGAACTGCAGCAAGTGTGTGCATTTAATGGCATTTTGTACTTGCTACATCAATCACTTCTATTGGGTATACCCGTTAACCATTACATTCAAGGTACATTTCAGCATCTCAGTGCAATCAGACGGTTAAGAATTGGGGAGCCCAGGCCTCAGGGAGTCCCAATTCCGCTTCCTATATATATATATATATATATAAAGCCTGTTCGAGGCTCCTTCGAGGCTCCATGGAGCCGAGGCTCCATGGAGCCTAGGCTCCATTGCTAGCTACCGTTGATTTATTTGATCAGCAATTGAATCGGAGATTATCTGGTATGCATGACAATACCCGTTAGTGAATCAATCCATTTTCTGTTCTAAATGCACACATTCAATGCTAATTCAAACCGGTGATGTAATATACGCATTTAATGCAATTTCATTCAAGCCTTGTTAATTGATTCAACACGCATTGTTAATTCAAAATCATTCAACGCATGTATATACACGTGTGCAGGAAGATGTATTTTGATATTTTCTTCCTAAATCATGTTGAAATGTTTTTGCATGAATATACACGTGTATATACATGTTTTGTTTATACATCATTTTTAGGTATCCGATGCATTTACACATTTTTTATTTGGAGGTATCCGATCGTATAATTATACATCGAAGCATATGAGAGTACATATACATACTCGTTTCTTTTGAAAGCATCAAGTATGTAGGTATGTGATAATATTTTTTCTAGGAGCATCCGTATGTACAAGTACACACCATTTTTAGGTATCGATGTATGTATTCTTTTTTTGTTTGGAAGTACCATATCGTATAATTACACATCGAAGGGTCCGAGAGTACATGTACATACTCGTTTTTTAAAAAAGCATCCAAGTATATAGGTATGTGATAATCGAAGCATGTATATACTCATTTTTTTATTTAGAATATCCAGAGAATGATTTATTATAATCCTAGTATGCATACCATTATGAAATAATAGAAAAAGAGTACATATTGTCAAAGATTATTGCTAGACGCGTATTTACATTTAAATTTTGTGGGCATAGACCTAACTTTCAACTTTGTATATCCCCCTAATTGTACATAAAAAATAACCACCACTAAGAAAGGGCTTAATATACTTCTTGAGTCAATTAAATGCCGAATTCATCAGATTTTCGGATTTTCCATCCACACCACCATCTGCATGTAATACATACGAAGATGTCAGAAATCTTACAGAAGAGACGCAAGACGAAAGACGTAAAAGTGAATTGGACGAACTAAAACATCAACTACTAAAAATCAACTACTAAGTCATGGTCAGTAGTTTATGACACTGACCAGTAGAAAAAAGGCTCCTTGCTCTACCACTGTAGCCAGCGTTCATAGTAGTAGCGAAGGTTATGACCATACCGGTGTCGCGGGTCAATCTGCAAATTAGAATTTCAGCACCAAAATTTGCACAAGCTTGATCAAACAAGCATAAAACTACCTGAAATTTTTATTTCTAAAAAAATGATACTCACAGCTTCAAGCCAGTGCTGCAATGCGAGTTTCTGAACTTTCTCATCCTTGGACAAGCCCTTCCCAACCCAAATTTGGCCCGAATTCACAAATACCATCAAGTTCAATTCACCAATCTGAATCTGAACAATGAAAAAAAAAACATGAACTGGTGCAGAACATTTGGCAGGTGTGAACTGCATACCTTGGCAGCTCTAGTTATTGCCCTCGCCCACTTGGAGACCGCAGATTCCTACTTCTCGATGTCAAAGAAGGACACAGAGCTCCTCTTGAGCAGCGCGAAATCCAGCAGTTTCCACCTGCAAATTCGCATTTCAAACGCACGAAAATTTAGCGCTTTTTTTTTTGAAACACGAATATGCATGGGACGCGGGAGAAATCTGCAGGTGGGAATGGGATGGGGAGGCAGCCGCCACGACGCACCAGCTCTGCTTGACGAGCACGGCGCAGTCGGCGAGGCGGCGGCGCGTCCGGAAGCTCTTGTACACCTTCGGCAGCGTCACCGCCGCCGCCTCATGCTTCGTTCCCCTCCCAATGGCGACGGTGGCGGACGGCGTCAGGGTAGGTCGGGTCGATGGCGGACGGCGCCGGGATGGTGGAGCGGCGGCGTCCGGTGGCGGATCCAGGCTAACGGCGTCGATGGCGGCGCGACGACACGCAGCCGGGTCGGTGGCGGACGGCGCGGGGTTGAGTGGAGCGGCGGGGTCCGGGTGGCGGATCGAGGCCAACGTCGTCGGTGGGCGCGGACGATGAGGAGGCAAAGGAAAGCAATTAATGGCACCATTAATCAATTTGATTTTAAAAATGGGATGAGCTTAACGGTGTATACCCGATATCCAAATACATAACTACAAATCGATCATGATCAAATGAGCGGTGGATGAATATGGAGCCTAGGCTCCATGTAATATAAGTAATAATCCTATATATATATATATATATATATATATATATATATATATATATATATATAGAGAGAGAGAGAGAGAGAGAGAGAGGCGGGTTGGCGATCCGTCAGTCGGGCGTTTTCTATAAAATCTATGGTGAAATTCTTCGATCCGAACCGTACATTTTTTTCATCTCGATAAATTCTCCTAGTGTACCAAATTTTACAATTTTTTATTTTTTTTATTATTTGTTTTGCATTTTTCAAATCAGCCTAAATGGACGCTCCAGAATACTTTAGAATACTTTAGTATATATATAGTAAAAATACTTGGGACTCCATGGAGCCTGTGCTCCGTACCTTCTTTGTAAACAATTAGTGGCGTAGTTATTGCATTGACACCTTTGTATGGCAAATGACAGTGTTGGCGTGCATGTAATTACTTTGTGTGCACCAATCTTGATGAAATCCAACGGCAACAAGGAATGGAGCACTGACCCCATGGAGTCCAATTCCGTTTATAGGAAAACGGAATTGGACTACATGGGGTCAGTGCTCCATTCCTTGTTGCCGTTGGATTTCATCAAGATTCGTGCACACAAAGTAAATACATGCAAAACAACATTGCCATTTACCATTTAAAGGTGTTAATGCAATAAATGCACAATTAGGTATCTTAATTACCTGTTACATGTACTGGACCATCCAGATGTTCTTGTCGGAGATAAAAATACGGCCCATTGCCATGGACCACTCCCTGATGGCCCAATCGAACAGCCTACCAGGGCTTAGGTCCCTGGAAGGTTCTATCTGGCCCATATGCATCTTGCTGAACAGCTTTCTAGCTGGCATGATGCGTAACGACCAAGTATTTGTGTTTGAGTCCATCTCGAACAGGAGTTCTGCACGGCTACGTGAAGACCCGGACATTGGTTTCCCGGATTGGGTTAGGAGTCGTGATCCCCAAGACTTAGAGTTTACCTTATCTGCCGTGGGATGTATTTGGCACGGTACGAGTTTGTTACGTATTCATAGTTAGCCCAGCCCGATATTCCCTCGATAGGTCGGTTTGCTCCGCACTATAAAAACAGGGCCCCTACGGCGTTTAGGAGGAGCCTGGCCAAAAGATTTCGCATTGTCGCATACTACTTCTTTGTACACCGATAATCTCGCCGAGACTTGTTCGTCTCGTCGGGACTCCCCTTGTAATCATCTTTGATATACAGAAAGGCTGGACGTAGGGTTGTTATCTCTCTTGAGAGGCCTGAACCAGCATAAAAACCCTGTCTCCTCGTCATTGCATTCGTCTTGTTCGGCGTGTCTCCTATCTCTCTCTTGAAGAACCTTAGTTGACTTGGGTCAATATCCCAACCGTCGACAGTTGGCGCCGACCGTGGGGACTCGCAGATCGAGCATGTCGAACTCCATTGGCAACACGGAGATTCTCCCTGAGGACTATGACTCAGAAGGACAGGACGTCTCATCCCCTGTCGGATCTGATCGATCTGTTCATTCTCGATCACTTTCGGTGTCTGGGACAGCGGTTTTCGATTATACTCCGGAGATGGTCTCAGATCGTACTCCCATCATTTACGATGACTACGGAACCGATGATCTTTACGATGGTTTAGATCTATCGGACTCCAAGGCTATGTTGGTGGATTCTACCTGTGGTGACACAGCGATGACGCCATCTAGCATACCTTCGCATGGCCCCCGCAGCATCAACATGGCCGATACAGGAACCTCTGAGAATCCTGCACGGGCTGCGTTGGCTGGCGAGATCGGGCAGACTAATTCTGCTCAGCATCAAGATAAGGCCGCGCTGGCTGCTCACGAGCAAGATGTCATTCGCCGCAGCCTTGACGCCTCCATCAATCAGACCTTGGCACGGTTCTGCGACCGGTGCAAGCGACAGCGTCGCGACCCGCCTCGCGTGCCCACGCTAAGTCTCCCGGCAGAAGTTTCCCCTGTTCGGATCAATTCCCCGCATGACCGGACTCCAGTCGGGCAGAACGCGGATGCTTCAGGGATCCCTGGACCCCAAGATCAGAGTCGGGAACGGCTCGAGGCCATGGCGACAGTGCTTAGATCCACCAACCAGGCCGACCTCGCCCGTATGGGCGATGCAGTTGCTACTCACCTAGAGAAACTGGCTGAAGGCCTAAAGTCCTTAGGTGGAGTCAACAATTTCTCCAGGCAGCCCAATCAACCTGCCCGGAATGATTCGGACAGCTCCGATCGATCGCGTGACCCTCGTCACCGTCGAAGGATCACTGCCCACGAGCAAGCTACCCGTGGTTGCCAACGCTCCCCAAGTCCCCGTGATCGCCGCGATCACAGGGGCAAGAGGCCGCGCGACGACCACGGACGATCCCCTCGGGAAGAACGCGTCGTCGCGAACACGAGGAAGGAGCGCGGTGGATTGTCCCGGAGAGAGTTTCTCCAGGCTGAATCCTCCCGTTCAGCAAGAGTCCCTCCGCGCGACAGGACCAACGTCTTCTCAAGACTAGGTTCTGCCGGGGAAGGTGGTCGGTCGTATGCCTTGGGCTGTAGGGCCTTCTCTGATGAGCTTCGCGCTGTCAGGTGGCCCTCCTAGTTCAAACCTGGCCACATGGAGAGGTATAACGGGACCCAAAACCCGGAAGAGTTCCTTTCCATTTACGCAACCGCCATCATGGCAGCCGGGGGTGACGAGCTAGTTATGGCTAACTACCTCCCGACTGTTCTTGAGGGAGCTGCTCGGACGTGGCTGTTCAACCAGCAAGAAGGTTCCATCTGCTCGTGGGACCAACTTTGTGACGCTCTGATTGCCAATTTTCAGAGTACATTACGTGCGTCTCGGGCAAGGAGGATGATCTCGCACCGGATGATCCGGATGAGCGGGAGACCCTCCGCAACTTCGTGAAGCGTTTCATCAAGATCCGCAACACGATCTCGAACATCTCGGACGAATCTGTTGTCCGCGCCTTTAAAAACGGAGTCCGCGACGAGCGGCTCACCCAGGATCTCGAGATCAAGGAGACCTGTACCGCCAACGACCTGTTCAAGGCGGCTGATCGCTATAACAATGCGGCAGAGCGCGTTCAGTATAAGAAGGCGTTCGACAAGGGCGAGCTGCCCGCCCAGCCTGGTGTGGATGAAAAGAAGAAGAGCAGCAACGTTCCTGGTGACAAGAAGTCCCAGAAGAAAAAGAACAAAGGTGATGCGAACAATACCGTCGCAGGTATGGATCACGCACCTCCTCCCAAGGATGGGCAGAAGAAGCCCAACAATAATTACAAGGGCAAGAAGCCTGCTCAGGGAGGCGGACAAGGCAAGAAAGGTCCAAGCGAACCGATTTTACAAGTTCCACCAGCACTACGGGCACGATATACGCCATTGCAGAACTTGGCTGCAAAGCTCGAGGATTTCTACAACGGCAAGGGCCCAATGCCCACCTTGCCCGAACAAGGTGATGCCGGCAAGGACAAGCGCCAAGCCGATGGTGGGGACCGGGATGACGATGATGAATATCAGGAGCCCGTGAACCACATCGCCATTATCTTTGGCGGTTCCTCGGCTTACCCCTCCCGGCGCAGCCTCAAGGCCGGTGCTCGGGAGATCCACAACGTTGAAATAGGCAAACCACAGCCAGAATCGATGAAGTGGACCGAGGTCACTATCTCCTTTTCTAAGGATGATTGCCCCACTGGGATGACCAAGCCTCAGCGTCTCTCTCTGGTGGTCGCTCCGACCATCAGCAACGCCCGAGTCGGCTGTGTCTTGGTCGACGGCGGGAGCGCTTTGGACCTGCTTTCAGCAAAGGTCTTGGACGAGATGCAGATTCCTCGCTCCAAGCTGAAGGAAGTCGCAATGCCCTTCTACGGGATTGTTCCGGGAGAAACTGTTAAGCCGTTGGGGCAGGTCGTCCTGCCCATTACCTTCGGCAACCCGAGCAACTTCCGGACAGAGTTGATCACGTTTGACGTGGTCGACTTCCCATCTGCGTACAACGCAATCTTGGGCCGTCCATCCCTTGGCAAGTTCATGGCCGTGTCCCACCATGCATACCACTGCGTGAAGATACCGGGTCCTAATGGCGTGATTACGGTCAAGGGCAACTACAAGGCTGCTCTCGATTGCGACGAGCAATCTCTTGCCCTGGTCGACCAGTTTCCGCCGCGTGGCCCCGAAGTTCCGCAGACCAAGTCTGCACGCCCTAATGTTTCTGTCCAGCCAGGGGGAGAGACCAAGGAGGTTCCGCTGTCTCTTGACGACTCTTCCAAGACAGTTCACTTGGGGGCCAACCTGGACCCCAAATAGGAAAGCGAGCTCATTGCCTTCCTCCGAGCTAATGCAGATCTGTTTGCCTGGGAGCCATCTGACATGCCCGGAGTCCCAAGGGAGGTTATCGAGCACAAACCGCCGTCCGGCGGACAAAAAGCTCGTTTCGCGGAAGCTTCGACGCTCGATTTCAAGCGGGGATCATTAAAGATCGACAGCAAGTTGCTCGCTGCTGGTTTCATCCGCGAGATTGATCACACCGAGTGGCTAGCCAACCCTGTCATTGTAAAGAAGAAAGGCGGCAAGTGGAGGATGTGTGTCGATCACATAGATCTGAACGCTGCTTGTCCCAAGGACAATTTCCCACTGCCTCGTATAGACCAGCTGGTCGATGCGACCGTGGATGCCCAGCTCTTAAGTTTTCTGGATGCTTAATCCGGTTATCACCAAATAAGCATCTCCCCCGAGGATGAAGAAAGCGCCTTCATCACCCCTTCGCACTTTACGCTATAATGACCATGTCTTTCGGTCTGCGCAATAATCTTTGGTGCCACGTCCGGTAGCTTAATGGAGAAGACTTTCCCAGAACAGCGCGGAAGAAACCTGGAGGTCTATGTCGACGACATAGTTGTAAAGAGCAAGTATGCTCCAGATCATGTAAAAGACCTGGCCGAGACCTTTCGTAATCTCACCAATCATCGAATAAAATTAAATCCAGAGAAGTGTACCTTTGGTGTTCGGTCTGGAATGATGCTCGGTTACGTTATCGGTTCGCAAGGTATTTCTGCTAACCCCGAAAAAATCGAGGCCATTGAAAACATGTAGGCTCCAACTACTGTCAAGGAAGTTCAGAGTCTCATAGGGCGGATGGCTGCTGTAAGCAGGTTTATTTTCTGTCAAGGCGAACGCGGGCTACCCTTTTTTAAGGCACTGCGCAAGCACAATGGTTTCAAGTGGACAGAGGAGGCTGATCAATCTTTCCAAGATCTAAAGCAATACCTGTCCAACCCACCGGTCTTGACTACCCCGCGTTATGGCGAGCAGCTCTTGTTGTATCTCGGCTGCATGCCACAAGCGGTGAGCGCGGTCTTGACGGTGGAAAGGGAAGGCGTACCGCGACCAATCTATTATGTGAGCGAGGTGCTACATGGATCAAAGGAGCGTTACCCTGAGGTCCAGAAACTGCTCTATGCCTTGTTCATGTCCTCCAGAAAGCTTCGGCATTATTTCCAAGTGCATCAAATACTGGTCCCGACCAAGTTCCCCCTGGGAGAAATCCTAAGGAACAAGGAAGCTGGCGGACGTATAGCTAAGTGGGCAATGGAACTTGCAGAATTCGACATTCTGTTTGCTGCCCGAACTGCTATTAAGTCTCAGGTCCTAGCTGACTTTGTCGCTGAATGGACCTGCCCGCCCAAGTCCCAGGAAGCTCCCGAGCAACCTGACGAACCCCCATGGACCATGTTTTTTGACGGTTCGCGCACTGGATACTCGGGGGCTGGTTTTGTTCTCTTCTCCTCTCAAGGAGAGCAACTCCAGTATTCTATCCAACTACACTTTGCGGCGACTAACAACGCTGCGGAGTACGAGGCCCTCCTCGCGGGACTAAGAGCGTGCAAGTCGCTTGGCGTCCAATGGCTGACTGTGAAGGGAGATTCACAGCTGGTCATCAATCAAGTTAATAAGGAGTATCAGTGCTACGATGACTCAATGGCGCGATACCTGGTTGAAGTGAGGAAGTTGGAGCGGCACTTTTGATTTTTTGAGGTGCTCTTCGTGCCCAGGAAGGACAACTTTCTGGCCGACCAACTGTCCAAGTATGGATCCTCACGAGAACCTGCTCCAGCAGGGGTGCTCGTCGAGCACCTTTACAAGCCCTCAATCACGTCTCCGGACTAGGCAACAGAGACAGGTGGTGCTGTCTCCGTCATCGAGCAGGCTGTAGACTGGATAACGCCATTTGTCCGGCATCTCGCAGATGGGACCCTGCCCGACGACGAAGCCGAGCGTTCCCGGCTTATAAGTCGTGCTAGTCCATACAAGGTTGTGGACGGCATCCTTTACCATCAAGGTGCTCTGAGAGTTCTCTCCAAGTGCATCTCGCAACAGGAGGGTCTGTTCCTTCTTAGGGACATACATGAGGGTGCCTGTAGCAACCACGCCTCCTTCAGGACTCTGGTCGGCAAAGCGTTTCGCATGGGCTATTACTGGCCCACGCGTTACAGGATGCTCGGGACGTTGTGACTAAGTGCAAGGCATGTCAGTTTCACGCCCGGAAGGCCCATAAGCCCGCCCAAGAGCTCCAGACGATCCCTCCATCTTGGCCTTTCTCCACATGGGGTTTGGATCTGCTCGGCCCGTTCCCCAAAGGGTTCGAGGGCTACACACACTTGCTCATCGCCATCGACACTTTCACAAAGTGGATTGAGGCAGAGCCTGTGTCTTCTCTTCACGCCAAAACAGTTGTGCGCTTCTTCAAGAGCAACGTGATCACGCGCTTCGGGATTCCCCAGAAACTGATCACCGACAACGGTCCCCAGTTCCGAAGCGAGCTATTCTAGGAATACTGCGAATAGCTGGGTACGAAGGTCTGCTTCGCCTCCGTGGCACATCCACAGAGCAATGGAGCAGTCGAGCGAGCTAACGGACAGATCATCCAGGGTATTAAACGGCGGGTGTTTGCTGCTCTCAGCGAGCACAACAAAGCCTGGGTTGACGAAGTTCCTTCCGTCCTCTGGGCGATTCAGACTACGGCCACCGCAACCGAGAATCTCCTTTTCAATTGGTCTGATGCGAAGCCATCTTGCCACCAGTAGTACTCGGTTCGCCTCGCACGAGCTCGGTCAACTTGGTTGACGCCGAGCAAGAGCGCTTGCTCGGACTCGATCTCCTCGAAGGCACACGCGACCGGGCACAAGTTAGAATGGCGCGCTACCAGCAAGAAGCTCTTCACGCAAGACGCAGCGCCAAATCAGTTCGACCAAGGGTCTTGAAGGCGGGCGACCTCGTTCTGCGCCGTGTACAGAACCTGTCCAATGCCAACAAGTTAACTCTCCGGTGAGAGGGCCCGTTCACGGTCGTTTCTTCTGCTCGCCCGAGGGCTGTTCGCCTGGCTATGGAGGACAGGAGAGAGCTGACCAGCACTTGGAACATCGACTAGCTTCGTAAGTTCTTTGTGTAGGTCTTTCGTTTGTTTTCTTAGCTCCGCCCTTTTTCACATCTTGTCTTCTCAGACTATCTCTCTCTGGTAACACTTGATGGCTGCCGGGTCTTGAGAACACTTGGCTTCGCGCTCTTCAGGGTTTTCCTGCCCGTATCTAGTTTCAACGAATTCCTGAACTCAGGGTTGCGTAACACGGCTTTTTCACCTTGCGGCTAAGTCTGCTCTCGTAAGCCCTCCGCGACAGAGGCACTTATCGCTTGGCGCGACCACTTGGCAAAGTCTGCTCTCGTAAGCCCTCCGGCAGAGGCACTTTCCTTGTTCGGTTATCTTCGAAACCGCCTAACTTATGTTAACAAGCAGTTTCTGGAATTAGTCGATCACGATACGGGTGTCGCTCTTTCTCTCTACGCACGTGCTCGAATTCGCAAACCTAGGTTTTCGAGTATCGTCCGTACCGGGGGCTAGGGTGTCGCTCTTTCTCTTGTGCACCTGTTCGGGTTCATAAACTCGAGTTTCGAGCAATTTGACAGCGGGCTGGGAGTTAGGCTAAGCGTTCTACCGGTTTCTTAAAATTTCCTAGCGCTGTTCGCCTTTCTCTTAGTTTTCCTGTTCGTTCTTGTCTTTTTGCTGCTCTTTTTTGTAGGGCAAAAGGTAAGTTTTTATTAACCAAAAGTTGCAGGTACAAAAGCCCCTTTCGGGTTACAGCCCTATTGCTACCTAGAAGCGAGTTGCTCCTTGAGCTCCTCGACCACTTCCTTGAGGCGCAGGACTTCCCCTTGGGCTATAAAACCCTCTCTGGCCTCAGCTCGGAGACCATCGGCTTCCTCCTTGCTGCTCCTGGCCAGCTCCGTTGCCTTCACACGGAGAGCTTCGACCTCTTCGGTCTTGGCCCGCAGCTGCTCGGTCAGATCCTCGCTCTGACTGGCACGCTGCTCGGCGGTCTTGAGCTGCTCGTCCAGCTCCTTGACCCTCTTCTCCGCGGTGCTCGCCCTTGCGGCCAGCCCGCGCACCTCCTCGGCCTCCACCTGTGAAGCCCACAGGTTGGATATCTTCTCCTGGAGTGCCGCGGAAGTCGACTTCTCTTGACAAGCGGGCCTCGAGTCGCTTAACACGCCATGAAAGCGATTTCGCCATTGGGACACGTCGTTGAGTTGCTCCTCCAGCCACTTCATGCGGCCCGGCTTCCCTCCATGGCCTTCGCCCTCGCGGCTCAAGCAGCAAGCTCCTCGGCCTCTTCTCGGAGAGCCCCGGAGGATTGCCTCTCCTCGGTCAGCTGAGCCTTGAGCTTTTTTACCTTCGCCGCCAACCTGCTCCGGCTCTTGGCTGGCGCAGAGGGCTCCCCTTCGAGCCCCTCATTCGGAGCTGCTCTCGGAAGCCCGCCAGAACAGCGCTGCATTCGACGATGACGCCTTCCTCGAGCTCCTCCGTGGTGTCCTTGAAGACCTGAGGGAGAAGACCAAGTTAGCCGCTTTGCGATGATATAGCTTGACTGGACTTGGCTTGGTTTCGGAGATTACCTTGCCAAGCCTATGCTTCAGTCCCCGGCGCAGGCGATCTTCGAGACCGTGCGTCACGAAGCCTCGCTCGTGCGGGATGAGACGGGCGCGTTGTTCTCGACGCCGTCTTCCTTGCTCCTTCTTCTTGCGGGAGCGCATTTGCTCGGGAGCAGGAGCGACGGGCGAAGAGCTTTCATCCCCGCGCTCCTGCCCTTCTTCCTTTTTCGCCCGATCACCTTCGGGCAAGATTAGTGCCGCTCCGCTGGGTGGCACCGATACTTCCGCTTGCGGGGCAACTGGCGCGCCCTGCTCGTGGCCTTCTTCTTGCTCCCTGGCGGCGGGGCTTTCCCCTTGCTCGCCAGTGACTTCCGTCGCCTCAGGGATGAGCTGCCCCTGCGACGAAGTGCCTGGCAGGACCGTCTGCTCGGTCCCACCTTGGGCAGCTTGCGGAGCCAACACCTTGGCCCCGCTAACGGTGGCGCCGTGCGCCGCCTCCTCTGCCTCCAGCCGCTCTACCGCGCCCTTTAGCGCATTGAGCTGTTCGCTGGGGCCCGGCGGGAGCAAGCTCCACGCCGCCAGCTTGTTCTTGAGGCTGGCTAGCCTCACTGCCCGCGACGCACCGTGCAGGTGCTCGGGCAGCAGGGATTGCTCGATTGCCGCCTCGACGTTGTCTGTGGCAATCTCCTCCTGGGCAGCTGGTGAAAAAGGGGTTAGTTAAGTCTAAACGCGGTTAGGAAAGTGGTAAGGTCGAAAGATTCGTTACTACATACCTGCCGTGAAAGGCTTGATCTTCCTTTTCGTTGCCAAGACTTTCCGCCTCTTCCTCGGGAGCTCCTTAGCGGCTTGTTCGCCTTGGTCCCTGGGTGTTCGTGGCGATGAGCTCAGCTCCTTGCTGAGCTGAGCACTCTTCTCGCGCAACGCAAGAAGTTTTTCCTTGCGTGCGACTTCTTCCTCGAGCCTCCTCTGCTCGGCGACCTGTTGCAGCCGTTCCATGCGGCCAGGGTCAGCCTGCGTGTAACGCCTAAGCCAGAGGGTCATGGTCTTTACCTCTTCGTCGCTTTGCTCGGCGAGGAGGGAGGGGCTTGGTCTCTTCCCGACGGGCTGACCGCGCGCTCGCTTGGTCAGCTCGGCGCGCTCCGTTGCCGCGGATGGCTTTTTTGAGGGTTGGCGGCTGCCATGGCGCGGCGAGCTCCGCGTCGGCTCAGCCGCTACCTTGGGCTTGGAGGCCACCTTGGCCTTGCCCTTCTTCGCTTTTTCCTTCTCCGACCCAGAGAGTTCCTCCACAATCCCTCCAAGGATCAGCTGGTCCTCCTGCGTGTTTGAGAAACGAATGTTAGTATTTTAAACCGTGCAAGTCTTGCAACGCTGGGCATGTAAATGTTTTACCTCTGGTGTGCGGACGAGCACGTTCCGTGGACAAGTGTAGGCCACCTCGCCGGTGACCTCACTGTGCTTCCGAGCAGCTTTCAGCATGGCATCGACCCGCTCGATCACCCATGCCTCTGTTGGTTGTGCTGCCCGAACAGAAGAGATCGTCTTAGTTCCTGTTCGGATGAAATTGAGAAAAGGTTGAGTCTTAAAGGCGCATACCTGTGCTCTCCCTTGTGATGTCTTCCCATCCTTATATCTTGTAGAAGGGATAGGTTCTCCTCCGCAGCGGACAGATCCTGTTCGCTGTGAAGTCGCGGATGATCTCTCTGCCCGTGAGCCCGAGGCTCACGAGGGAGGCTATCTTCCGCGTCAGGTACCAATCCTCGCCAGACATCTCCGGCCAGGGCATTGGAGTTC
This sequence comes from Raddia guianensis, assembly GCA_036346415.1. Lineage (NCBI taxonomy): Eukaryota > Viridiplantae > Streptophyta > Magnoliopsida > Poales > Poaceae > Raddia > Raddia guianensis. The sequence continues at coordinate 28,969,398 of CM070544.1, forward strand.
CCTTCGCCGGAGCCTGTCCGGTGAAGACGAGTTTGCTGTCGTCGCCCCGCTTGGCGTAGAACCACCTTGCCCACCATGAGCCCATCGAGTCGAGCAGAGGTGGGCAAGGGTACGGCGCGTCGTCGGCGGTGGCCCGGAGCTTGAGGTAGTAGCACCCGAGCGCCGAAGCGGCGGAGCTGCTCCTCGTCACTGTATAATAGTGGAGGAACAACCCCACCGGTGGATCAATTCCCAGATAGCCCTCGCACAGGTGTGCGAAGACAGCCATCTGGAGGATCGAGTTGGGGTTCAGATTTGCGACCTCCAACCCGCTGATGTTCAAGAAAGCTTCTACAAAGTCGCTCTCAGGGGACCTCAACCCGAACAGTGCGAACTGTTCGAAGCTGACAAACTCCCCCTCGAGCGGCTCTGGAGTTTCTTCTCCCCCGGGAAGCCTCCAGCTACCGGTGTCGATATGTCCCTCCTCTTCCCAAGTCTTCAAGTCTTCCTCGGTCAAGCTAGTGGCTACGAATTTGGCCATAGCGGTTCCCAGGTTTGGACGAGTGGCTTGGGAGCGAGTGATGGCTGTTGATGCTGGGCACGGTTGGAATTAGGGCTTAGGAGAGAGAAGATGCGCGAGAGCAGAAGTGGCGAGCCGCGGGCGGCTTGGGTGCTTTTATAGTCCCAAACGAGCAGCTCAGCAACGGATCTTTGCCACGGAACGGCTAGTTTTTTACCGCAACGGCTATGTAAAAACGGTCGCTGTTTTCCTTCTTGCAAATGATAGTTACCGTTCAGATTCGCCAACGGCTATTTTTTCGATGTAGGTTCGAAAGGTCGAGTGCTCGCTTTCGGACAGATGTGGTTCCTGCTCGACGCCTTGTGAGTTGTTCAAGATCGGGCGGGTTTGTTCGGTCTCGAGCAAGTCTTGTTCGGTTGAACCATAACCTGTTTGGTCATTAGTTACACATCCTTGTAACAGCAAAATTTCCCTCTTCGTGACTTGGAGTCTCAAGAGGAAGACCCCACTCTGGTGAGATATTCCACTTGAGTCTCGGGGGCTAGCTGTCGGGGATAAAAATACGGCCCATTGCCATGGCCCACTCGACGGCCTAATCGAATGACCTACGTGGCTTAGGTCCCTGGAAGGTTCTATCTGGCCCATATGCATCTTGCCGAACAGCTTCCTGGCTGGCATGATGCGTAACGGCCAAGTATTCGTGTTTGAGTCCATCTCGAACAGGAGTTCTGCACGGCTACGTGAAGACCCGGACATTGGTTTCCCGGATTGGGTTAGGAGTCGTGATCCCCAAGACTTGGAGTTTACCTTATCTGCCGTGGGATGTATTTGGCATGGTACGAGTTTGTTACGTATTCGTAGTTAGCCCGGCCCGATATTCCCTCGGTAGGTCGGTTTGCTCCGCACTATAAAAACAGGGCCCCTACGGCGTTTAGCAGGAACCTGGCCAAGAGATTTCGCATTGTCGCATACTACTTCTTTGTACACCGATAATCTCGCCGAGACTTGTTCGTCTCGTCGGGACTCCCCTTGTAATCATCTTTGATATACAGAAAGGCTGGACGTATGGCTGTTATCTCTCTTGAGAGGCCTGAACCAGGATAAAAACCCCTGTCTCCCTGTTCGCCGTTGTTCGTCTTGTTCGGCGTGTCTCCTATCTCTCTCTTGAAGAACCTTAGTTGACTTGGGTCAATATCCCAACCGTCGACAGTTCTGATTCTGGATGGCCTCCCATCGCTGCTTATTCTTCTCTCGCTTTGCTAGCCACGAATGCTCGTTCGTCTACCTCTGTTGTCTCAACTCCTCGATCAGCTTGTTTTGGGCTTCCAGCTGGTCATGGAAGGAAGATGAGGCTTGTTGTTGACGTTCCCTAACCTAGCCCCTGTACGAGGCGGGCACCACCACGAAGTCTATGAAGCTAAGCCTGCCGTGACTCATCCCACAGAACTCGTCGTAGATGACCATAGGGTCGACCGGCATGTTGAAAGGGTCATAGTCAACACCGTGCTTCGCCTTCATGCCTTCACTATATGTATCCTGTGAACAAATATGATATGACGTGGATTAGTTCGAAAATAGTCAAAGTACGTAGGTGTAGAGAAGCGAAAAGAGCTAGTCACTTACAAGCTTATTCTAGGCAGCCAATGGCATTGGTGGTTGTGTGTCGTCAGGTTGGACACTAGAAGTGTGAGCTTTCCTCCACCAGGTGAACTGATCGGGCTTAAGTCCTCTCTCCGTGATTCAGTCAAATAGTGAACATGAAGTTGATTGTAGCTTAAAAAGATAAGTGTACTCACGATATCATGCGCGACGTGACCCATGTCTCTATTGTCCCTGTTCTGCCTTGACCTCTTTATCCACTCCTTAGATGCCCACAAATTGCAGAGGTCCCTCCAGGCGCGTGGGCACCTATCCATCTAGTATGGACACCAATGCTTGTACTCGTGGGATTTGTGGTACTCCTAAGATGCCTTTGCCCTCGACATCTTTTGAATCAACCTCAAAATCAAACGACTTAGATTTTGGATTTGTTTTTTTGCTTTTCATAAAGGTGGTTCTAATGATTCTAAGAAAAGAAAAAAATAGATTTGAAAACTAAAACACTTGTCTTGTATAAACAAATCAGCAAATAAGAAAATAAATAAAAAAAATAAGGCAATCTATGTGTTAGGAATGATTGTATGAAAAGTAGAAATATTATGTTGGTGTGCTTTTCTAAATTAGGTGTACTATCAACTATTGATATTGATTTAAGTGTTGAATTTCTATACTAGATCCTGGCTTGAACCAGTAGTGATATAGGGGCTATCATTGTTGATTCATGCGGGATAATAACTGTCAGATCATGCCATGAATCGACACTAATAGTGAATTATCACTACCTGGTTCTATAACCGGCAAGGACAACGTGGGACCTAGTTATACTTAACTGAATCCCCAGCGTTAATAGTACGTGTCCCAAGGATCAGTGCACGTACCCGCAGTCAAATAGACATAAAGCATCAAACTAGCATTGATTTAACTAAATTAAGATATATCAGAATTCAATAGTCGAAAGCAAAGGGTTACATTAGTTCAGAGAAATGACATTTGACTAATGCCCTAAATACATAGCAAACTACGGTGAATCATCCAGCCACAGGCACTCGCTGATGGGGAAACCGACTAGTAGCCTGGAGTATCCTCCTGAAAAGCTGCAACATCGTCCTGCTCGGTCCCAACGTCCAAACCTGCTCACGATAGGAACGGCCCCGCATAAAACGCGAGGTTAGCATGTTACTGCTAGCAAGCCTCCTAGGAAGGGCCAGGTTAGGGCTCAACCAAAGAGGGGTAATGTGGTTCATTTGCGAAAAAAGCATTTTACCTAACAGTTAAAGGCAGTTTAATGAAAATAGTAAATAATAGTTGTCGAGGATAAAATTACGGCCCATTGCCATGGCCCACTCCCTGACGGCCCAACCGAACAGCCTACCAGGGCCCAGCTCCCTGGAAGGTTCTGTCTGGCCCATATGCATCCCGCCAATGACTTCTTGGCGGCACGGTGCGAACGCCTAGGATTCTGTTTGAGTCCTACTCGAACAAGAGTTCTGCTGACGGCTACGTGAAGACCCTGACGTGGTTTCCGGATTGGATTAGAGTCGTGATCCCCGAATTGAGTCTACCTTATCTACCTCGGACGATTTGGCATGTACCGAGTTCGTTACGATCTCGTAGTTAGCCCGGCCCGATTATCCCTCGGTAGGTCGGTTGCTCAACACTATATAAACCGAGCCCCTATGGCGTTTAGGGGGATGGGGGCACCTGGCCAGAAGCTAGTGACTTAGCACTTGATCATCGTATTGCTGCATACTACACCCTGTACACACATAATCTCGCCGAGATCTGTTCGTCTCGTCGAGGATCCTCTTGTAATCATCTCTGATATATAAGAAAGGCTGGACGTAGGGCTATTATCTCCCGAGAGGCCGAACCAGATAAAAACCCCGTCTCCCTCGTTTCACGTTGTTCGTCTTGTTCGGCATGTATCCTATCTCCATCTTAAAGAACCTTGGTTGACTTGGGTCAATATCCCAACCGTCGACAGCTGGTGCCGTCCGTGGGGATACGCAGATCGAGCATGTCGAACTCTATCAGCGACCAGGAGATTCTTCCTGAAGACTATGACTCAGAAGGGCAGGATGTCACGTCCCCTGTCAAATCGGATCGATCCCTTCGACCTCGATCGCCTTCCAGATCTGGTCCCTGCGACGAGCTCCGTGCTCGGGGGCTGGATCAATTAGCGCCGGGCAGCTCTTCGCCCGGGGCGCACGTCTGGTCCCTACGACGAGCTCCGTGCTTGGGGCTAGATCAATTCGCGCCAGGCAGCTCTTCGCCCAGGGCGCACGTCTGGTCCCTGCGGCGAGCTCCGTGCTCGGGGGCTAGATCAATTCGCGCCGGGCAGCTCTTCGCCCCGGCGCTGTCTCGTCCCGGTGGGCGAGCTCCGTGCTCGGGATCGGATCAAAACTCCTTCCGGATCCTGTGGCTGTTTCGCTGGCAAAGGATGACGGAGTGAGTGACCAAGACTTGGAACATCGACCGGCTTCGTAAGTTCCTCGTAGGTCTTTCGTTTTCTAACCTTCGCTTTTCTCAAACTTCGCGCCTTAGTTCGCCCAAGTCTCTCGCCGCCATGTAAAGTTCAATCCAAGAACGGTGAATGTTCGCGCCCTCGTGGCCCTTCTCATCACTTGTCTTCTCGGACTACTTTTTCTCTCGTAACACTTGATGGCTGCCCGGTCTTGCGAACTCCTGGCTCCGCAACTTTCGTGGTTTCCGCCCAGTATCTAGTTTCAACGAGTTCCTAAACTCGAGTTGCGTAACACGGCTTCCAAATTTTGCGCCTAAGTCTGCTCTCGTAAGCCCTCCGCGGCAGAGGCACTTACCGCTCACGGCACAACCACTTGGCAAAGCCTGCTCTCGTAAGCCCTCCGCGACAGAGGCACTTTCCTTGTTCGGTTACCTTCGGAATCGCCTAACTTACATTAACGACCAGTTCCTGGAACGAGTCGATCAGGATACGGGTGTCGCTCTATCTCTCTACGCACGTGCTTGAATTTGCAAACTTAGGTCTTCATGCATCGTTCGTACCGGGGGCTAGGGCATCGCTCTTTTGCTTGTGCACTGCTCAATTCAGAACTCGTGTTCTTGAGCAGATGCACAACTGGGCTGGGAGTTAAGTGGCGCTCTGCCGCTTTTTCTTAAAACTTTCTAGCTACTGCTACACCGCTCTTGGTTTCTGCTCGTTCTTGTCTTTTCTTTGCTCTTTTTTTAGGGTTGCGGCTGCTTCAGAAGACCTCGCTCGATTTAAGCGCTTTCGGCGGTCTTGAGTCGCTTCGGCCGCTCCTCGACCTTCCTTCCATGATGCTAGTCCTCGTAGCTGGCCACAAGCTCCTCGGCTTCTTCCCGAAGAGCCTTGGAGGACTGCCTCTCCTCGGTCAGTTGGGACATGAGCCGAATTTCGGCAACCCCAGTACGTTTCCAGTTTTCCAATTCCTTTCCTTAGTGTTGGTTTTCCAAAACCTCGTTTTGTCTTCGCTCGTAGCGCTCCTGCGTCTTGAGCATATCTTTTATCCGCAACAACTCAGACGGCTACGGTTAACCGAAGCGGTGCACCATCGAGAGAGTTCTGCCCACCGTAAGCCAATTCTCATCGCAACGGGCATGCCCACTGTAAGCTGATTCTCATCGCAACGGGCACTCCTGGCGCTGGTTCCGCACTCGCCGAGGCGACACCAACGCTACACTGGTCCGTGCCGGATAAGATTTCGCCTCGCACGTCTTGCATGTGGCTAAGGTCCCGATCGCCTTCCCTGGTTAGCGGTCTTAGTCACAGCGGGGTTGCACTTGCCCGCACACGTCTTTTTTATCCATGCTACGTCCTTCCTGGCACGGTAATCCGGAGCAATGCACCACCAACGGAGTCCTGCCCACCGTAAGCCGATTCTCATTGCAACGGGCACTCCTAGCGTTGGTTCCGCATTCGCCGAGGTGACACTAGCGCTATCAGGGGACGTACCCGGGTAAGACAACGCTTGTGCGGGTAGGTCGTCTTTAGCGTGTTTTCCAAAACTCGCTTTGCTCTTCTTAGAGCCTGTTCTTGCTCTTTTTCCCCTTGCTGGCTCGTTTCTTGTTTGCCTTTTGCAGGAATTGCAGGAACGGGGAACTTCAGACGCCGGTGATGGTCGCGCGGTTCCGTGCTTCCCCACCAAAACCAATATCAGATCCTCTCTTCCGGCACGCTCGGCGCTTGCCCGGGGAAAGATTCACTTCACCCGCATATGATCTCTTGCCTTTGCCTGGCACTGACCTTCACAGTTCGGCTAAGTCAAGGTAGTGCGCCACCAACGGAGTCCTGCCCATCGTAAGCCGATTCTCATCGCAACGGGCATGCCCATCGTAGTCGATTCTCATCGCAACCCGCACTCAAGCGTCGGTTTCAGACTTGTCAAGACAACGCTTATAATCGCCGCAAGGAATACGTCATAGGTAAAGCGTTGATTTCACACGTTCTTTTGCGGCTCTGACTGCATCGGGTTGTGATTCACCTCGTACCGGGCAGCTCTTCGCCCGGAGCGCGCGTCTGGTCCCCGCGACGAGCTCCGCGCTTGGGGACTGGATGGTCTCCTGCTTGGTACGTCTTCACCTGGTCGCACTTTCTGGTTCCTTTAACGAACTCCATACTCTGGGGCTAGACCTCTTTACCTGGTTCCTTTGACGAGCTCGACGCTCGGGGACTAGGTCACCTTCCCCTCAGATGCATTGTCGCTTTCAGAGCACACGATCTACGTCTGGGGGCACATCACCTTCGCTCCTGAGCACGACATTTGCTCGAGAGCGCAGTCTCTATTTCCTCAGGCAAGCTCTAGCCTGAGAGGTGGTTTCCCCATTTTCGTTTATGCTTTCCTAGGTATCTTCCTGCCTGGATGCAGCAACACGAGTCCATCTCGCGACTTGCTCATTTTCCCGAAAGATCTGATCTTACCGGATGCGGTGGTACACTCTTTGCTGCCAGGAATTCAATCTCTCCTTGATGACGTTCAGCCTCAAGGAGATGATGCGCCTCGCACCGGGCAGCTCTTCGCCCGGAGCGCGTGTTTGGTCCCCGCGACGAGCTCTGCGCTTGGGGATCGGATTTTCATTTCTGATCAAGGCCGAGTGCTCGCCGGACGGATGTGATTCCTGCTCGACGAATGAGTTGCTTAAGATCGATCGAGTTTGTTCGATCCGAGCGTGTCTTGCTCGGTTGAACCATAAACTGTTCGGCCGTTTGTTGCACGCCTTTGTAGCAAACAAAATTTTCCTCTTCGTGACTTGAGTCTCAAGAGGAAGACCCCACTCTAGTAAGTCCTTCCACTCGAGTCTCGGGGCTAGCCGTCGAGGATAAAATTACGCCCATTGCCATGGCCCACTCCCTAACGGCCCAACCGAATACCTACCAGGCCCGGCTCCCGAAGGTTCTATCCGCCCATATGCATCCCCGCCAACGCCTTCTTGGGCGGCACGGTGCGTAACGGCCTAGGATTCTGTTTGAGTCCTACTCGAACAAGAGTTCTGCACGGCTACGTGAAGACCGAACGTGTTTTCCTGATTGGATTAGGAGTCGTGATCCCTAAGAATTGAGTCTACCTTATCTACCTCGGACGATTTGGCATGTACCGAGTTCGTTCATTTATCTCGTAGTTAGCCCGCCCGATTATCCTCAGTAGGTCGGTTGCTCAACACTATATAAACCGAGCCCCTATGGCGTTTAGGGGATGGGGCACTGGCCGAAGCTAGTGACTTAGCACCGATCATCGTATTCTTGCATACTACACCTCACACACATAATCTCGCCGAGATCTGCATTCGTCTCGCCGAGGATCCTCTTGTAATCATCTCGATATATAAGAAAGAATTTTGGACGTAGGGCTATTATCTCCCGAGAGGCCTGAACGGGATAAAACCCATGTCTCCTCGTTTCACGTTGTTCGTCTTTTTCGGCGTGTCTCCTATCTCCATCTTAAAGAACCTTGGTTGACTTGGGTCAATATCCCAACCGTCGACAAAAGTATAAAGTTCTCATAAATATATCAAGTTCCCAACCAGGTCATAGCTTCGGCACTATGACGAAATCTCATACCTCGAAGTCACCAGTTCTCAAACACAACTCAACCACGGCCCACGGCCGGAGACAACCCAAACCTCAAATCAAGTTTATTAAAGTGTATCTACAATGTGAAAGATGTCCAAGTCCGCCCTTAACCTTGGGCAAGGCCATTCAAATGGTTTTACTCTGCAAAGGTTGTACGCTTTACCCACAAGACACAACTCCTCCCCGTCGGAAGTCATCATGCCAAAACCTATCAGAAGACTGACTACGCCTTTGTCATGGGCATCATGAGTTACACTGCTCATGCCCTATATATAAAGTTGGCGCGCCCCGGTTCACCAAGACCCTTTTATACATATAACTAGAGGTGTCCCACTGGTGCACGGACCATGACAAAATCGAAGTCACTCCCCATCTAGATCAGGCCTGGCCCATACCAGGCTTGTGGTTGTACGGTAAATACCTGGAGGGGCGTAACACAAGCATCAGTCCTTAATCTCGGAGCGGCCACATACCATAACCCTAACCATCCGCCAAGCCAACCATCGGCCGCTCCCGATCCCATTATTAGTTGGTCAAGTTTTAATTAAGGTGTAATGATAACCAACAACCAACCAGCACTTACCATCTCGAAGAAGTCTCAACAGTAGTAATTGAATCTCAATAGTGTCAACATCGTACCCATACCATCCCAAGCATGGCTAAGCACTAACCCTAAAATTATTTTGGCTAATAGTTATACATTAATCCTAGGGTTAGGGTTTGCAGGTGGTTGCACATTAAGATCATAACATGCAATGGGTACCACTAAATTTAATTACGACCAGATAATTAACATAGCAATTTTGGATTAAAAGTGCTAATAAAACTAGGAGGTGTCTAATGGAGACTTGCCTTCGTTGAAGCTCTGTTCCTGTAGGAAGTCGATGACGTGGGAGGCGTCACCAAACTCTCCATCATCAGTTCTGAGTACTAGCGTACGATAAAACGAAACGAATCACACAACAATACAATCATCCAAACATATGCATATACAAGATTTAGAAAAATTATGATGAAATGATATGATTTTTATGAACCTACAGAAATTGGAAACACAATTTTTGGAGCTAATATGAATGTTTAATGATTTTACAAAGCATGCACATGAAATGATGCACCTAGGGTTATCAAACAATTTTAATACACAAAACTTATATAAAAACAGTCACGTTTTATATTTTTATAAAATCTAGTACAACATAAAATATTTTTGAAAATTTTTCCAAGAATATTAGAGCTCATTTGTTATTTTTACAAAAATCATTACTAATATATGCAGTACAAATTAAATTGAAAAATATTTTGGGGAATAGGAAAATGGAACGGGCCGGCTCGACGAGTGAACTGGTCCTCGGCCCAGTTACCCGCGCGGGGGCGTAGCTGCGGCCCGGCAGGGGCTGACCGCGCGGGACCCGGGTGGCATAGAGAGAGAGGAAGGGGGCGATCTGGGCCATCGCCCCCAGATCCAACGGCTGGGAGGTTTCTTCCTCCTCCAGCCGGCCACAAGGACCACGTCGGCATGGGAAATCGAAGGGGAGGCATAAGGTAACAAGGCGATTGCAACGGAGGTCATGGCGACGCCGGAGGAGGAGTGTGGCAGCGGTGCGACGTGCCATGGCGGCGTCGCACGGAGGCGAACATGGCGCTGGTAGGAGGGATTGCGAGAGCATGATTGAAAGCTAGGGGAGCAACCAGAGGCGCTGGAGGAGCGAGCTGGCGAAGACGGCGCTCACGGCGACGGACAGAGCGGCGACGATGCCGGCGAATCCCGAGCAAACCGGCGCGGAGGGGATGTGGTCGAACACCTACGGCCCAGGATGGATTCCGGCGAACAGAGGCGACGAGGGGGCAAGCGGGGTAGTTGGGGAGGTTGAGGGGGATCCGACGAGGCTCGTGCGTGGCAAAGGGAGAGCAGGCGCTCACCGGAGCAGCCTGGTGGCAGAGCTGTGCGCGGCGGCGGAAAAACGAGCACGCCTGCACGGAAGGGGATTTTATAGGCGCGAGGAGGGAGGTCACGGGCACAGGGCAGCTCGACGACGATGGGCACGCGGCGCGGTGCGTCAGAACGTGCGAGGCACGCGGCGCTGGCGAGCTGCAAGGGGGCAAAACCGTGGGCGAGCAGTACGGTTT